>OY292277.1:4376328-5825717 GCA_958496175.1 Sisyra terminalis
TATGATGTACACAAACGATGGGATAAATTAAGGTCGATTTTGCGTTCGGGGCGGTTACCTGTCCAGGCTAAGTTGACACATGACATCCATTAGGCGAAGGACTTTCATAGTTAAAAAGCTGCTCTTTGCGTCCACAAAACGGCCGCTCGAGCGACACTAATACGATTTTTTAACAATTAGGCCTTATTTGTCACAAATGTCACACATGAGGAGTCACGAAAAAAAATCACATTTCCTCATATAATATAATTTATCAATATATAAATATCTCCGTCAAGTATTTATTATGCCAGAAAAAAAGGAAGAATTATTGTGTTTTTTTCAAGATTTGAATTGTTCACGAATTGTCAATATATTAAGGGACCATCTGCTCAAATCGATTATCGACTAAAAAATTTCTACTCGAAAAGAATTCGATTTGGTTTTCGGTTTTAAGTAAACGGGGGTGAGACTTAAGAGAGGGTAAGTTTCCAGAAATTATTACGACTTCAATCAATATTTAATATCTTTAAGTGTTTGAGACAAACGTTTTTTTTTCTTCTTTATATAGAAATCATATTTTTTTCCTTCACCTTGCGGTCATCACATCAATTTAGATAAAAATCGAATTGTTGGCAATTTTCGTAAAAACTAATTCCAATAAATGAGTGAAATATCCCATTTGAAAGTGCTTTTAAAATTATTGACATGTCGAAAATGTGAAATTACATTTTGACAAGCGCTTTGTTCATCATCGAAAAACGATCACACCGACCCCTTATCCTTATCGCTGGCGATAATCAGACCAAACGTCCGTCACGACAGCATCTTTATGTAGGTCTCAAATAAGAAGCTTATTTTCGCACAATAAACCCTACATTATATATAAAGGCAAATTTCGAAAAATTTCAAATTTTAATTTTCGACTTTGAAATGTTGGAGTTTGAGTGGATTTAAATAGGAAAATACCTGGCATTGAGGTAGAGGGAATTGATTGTGACTTGTAAGAATTAAGACGGTGCTTTAGTACCATTCAATTATTAGCAAATTTTAGGGATTTGATTTATAGTTTGTTGGCCAACAATTTTCTTTAGCTTGAATTATTCAAATGTTTTTGTAGACCAAATCGCGAAGAGCAATATTAAACGAGATATTAAGCCTTGAATTTTATGGAAAAATCAGGTTCAGTGGCCCGTACTACCTCACCGGTGTGAGTTACGACTTTGTCGCAATGGGCACTTTTGTAGAGCGTTTAATTCTGAGAAAAAACCATCTTCGGTAAAAGCGATCCCATGAAATGCCGCTGAGATACAGAAATTTAAAAATAAAAAATCAAAGTTTCCGTGTATTTTCAATGGGAAATTTTTACACGGCTTGGTCGAGGACTTAAAATTAATATTAAGGGTTCAAACTTTCAGGGAATTTTTTTTTTGGTATTTCCAACAAAATTTCACGATGGGACCAAAAAAAAAATCACCCTAATAAACATTAATTTGAACAGAAATTCAAACAAAAATATTCGTGATATATTGCCAAGATACGTATTTCGATTGCCAAGCAATCTTCTTCAGTGGTCATCAAGTAGTTTGGATCACTCCGTAACTGCTTTGTGATGATTTCCAATATCAAAAACAAACATTTGAAGGCAGATACGAAAAAAGCTTCAATTCTCGATTATTGAAGAGGCAAAGCCAAAAAGCCTGCTAGAAAAAGGAAATATTCCACAAAAACTTGGAATTTTCAAAAATTTTAGGCTTTCGTAATAGTCAAATTGGTGATTGAACAGGGTAATCATGGAGAAATAGTTTTTTAGTATCAGTAATTAGGGGAAAAACCTATCCACTCGGGGGTACCTCAGAGATCAGTATTGGGTCCAATGGATAATAATCATCACAAAGCAGTTACGGAGTGATCCAAACTACTTGATGATCACTGATGAAGATTGCTCGGCAATCGAAATACGTATCTGGGCAATACGTCACGATTTTTTTTTTGTTTGAACTTCTGTTCAAATTTATGTTGGTGGTCTGATTTTTATATATTATTATATTAAATTATACTACATAAATTGGACCGCAATATATCTTATATATTGTATTCACAGTATTTCTCTATGGTTATCCTGTTCAATCACCAATTTGACTATTACGAAAGCCTAAAATTTTTGAAAATTTCAAGTTTTTGTGGGAATATTTCTTTTTCTGGCAGGCTTTTTGCCATTGCCTCATCAATAATCGAGAATTGAAGTTATTTTCGTATCAGTCTTCAAATGTTCGTTTTCGAAACTCGAAAATCGTAAATAACCCGCGAAATTTACAAGTCTCTTTCTTTATTCTTTCGTCATTTACAAAATTGATTTAAAATTTGAAAAAAATAATTCTTTTGGGAACTATTCTATCGTTGTGACAATTCTTTTGACTGTTCCAACATATTACAAAATTCACACCAATATTAACATTAGGTGGGATGTTTATTTTAATTAATAAATTAGGGACCAAGAAGGTGATTCATAATTAAAACGATTAGAACTATGGAAATGTAACCCGAGACAATTTATTGATGAAACAGTCAAATTGGTGTCAAAATATTCCACAAGGCTGATTATTAATTCACGCGAACATAACAATTTCATCGTTTCGTTGGTTATACGAGTCTTAATTGGGGTACGAATAACATGCCTACATGTGGGACCCGACATTCTATGTAGGTAGTATTTTATGTATATTATTATTATTATTATTATTATTATATACATGCTACCTATATAGTGTAAATATCAACTCAATGCGGTGTAAATATCTAATGCAAGCAATTCATTTAGAAAAGTAGATATTGCGGTCTGAATAATTCACCGACTTTTGAATAATATAACGAATGTTGCTTCATGTTTTCTATTCGCGTTTATATTTTTATTTTTTTCAAGTGGAAATTTCGATTTGGTCACATATTTCTAAGGGCAAATGCCACAAGTGGATGTTTGATATTTTTTCGGATAATGGAGATTGAAATGGGTGGAAAATTAATTTATTGAGATGAAAGAATTTGAATACGAATTTCTTTATATGTCTCGTCTAGGACTTTTTTTTAAATATTATTTATTTTTATATTCATGAAAATCCGTTTTATCGAAGGCAAACGTTCTATTAAAATATTATAATGCAAATGAGAAATTATTGGACACATTCAACTAAGCATAAAATGAATTTATCGCAAGTCAACGAAACGTTGATAATATTGACGTTCATACGAATATATATCGACAATGTTTGCAAGTGTTGGTGGAGTATGAATTGAACCTAGAAATTGGTTTCATTGGAATGGGGAAAATTTATTGAATTACAATGTGAAAAAATTATTAATTAAATTATTGTAGAAAAAAAATATTGATTTGGATTTAAAGTGGTGTATCAAAAATAAGACAAAGCTACGTGTAATTTAATATATTAATATATAAAAATCATACCACCAACATAAATTTGAACAGAAGTTCAAACAAAAATATTCGTGACGTATTGCCCAGATACGTATTTTGATTGCCAAGCAATCTTCCTCAGTGGTCATCGAGTAGTTTGGATCATATTCTCTTCAACCTATAGTTTAAGAAGATTTAAGCAGATGCGATAAATTGCCAGCTTATTAATATCTTCAGATACCCAGATGATTTAGTCCTCATTGTATCTACTGTGGAAGAACTTTAAATCCTTTTAAATAAAGTAAACCATGCGAGTTACAACTTCGGTATAAAAATAAATGAAAAGAACAAGTTCATGGTGATTGTCAAGCGATACCATGGCAAATTTAAACCTTTATGAAGAAATCTTCAAATACCTTGGATTTTTTATCAATTAGAAGTGGAGTATGAAGTAAGAGTTATTTAATAGCACTGAACAATCAAGAGGAATCTTTAAAAAGATAAGAAAAATTTTTAGGGATGAAATTTTATCCCTGGAACTTCGATTAAAAACGGCAAAGTGCTATATATTTCCTATTTTGTTGGAGGTATTGACCTCCACCAGTTTCATTTATTAGTTCACCGAATTCTTCTTAACAACAAAAATAAAATATGATTTTTTCAAACTCAAATTATAGATACTTTTTTGTACAAAAGGAATACAAGTTGGGTTTGTTTTGACCTCCGACGAACCCGCGAGACTGATTCACCACTGGGGTTCGATAGATTCCGGGTTAAGAACCATGGATCTAGAGAGTAAAGGAGAGATCATTTTCGATGTGAAGAAGTTCTAATTAGACCAGGGGTGGCTAATTCAAATGATCTAACGGGTCACTTTAAAAATTCATCATTACTCCGTGGATTTCCTATGAAATAGACCTAATGCACATGATCTAAAAATAGCTACTGATTTTTTTCTCATATTCATTAAATTTAAGAAATATTCATGAAAAAATGGAAAAAAAATTTTTAAATTCAATATGTTTAAGACGAGCTTCTATTGGTCTGATATTTAAATGATGTCACAGTACAGAAACTTCAAAATTAGATTACACAAAGCACTTGATGACCACTGAGACAGATTGCTTGGCAATCGTAATACGTATCTTGGCAATACGTCACAAATATTTTTGTTTGAATTATTTGATTAATTTATTTGATAAATTTATACTACATAAATTGGACCACAATATATTTCTTATATTAATAAATCTTATTTGCTTATTTGACTTTTAGAGCTTTTCTATAAGTATAGAAATTTCGAAAAAAAAATACGTAATTAATTGGTGTTTTTTTGTGGCTTGTATATTTTCCCGGAAAGATCCATTTATATTGCAATTTCATGAAATTTATGCAAATATTATAAATATTAATTATTTCGCTTGAAAGAAAAAAATTATCGCCATGAAAGAAAATAGCTATTTAAAGAAGACTTTTCTCGAGAAAATATAAAAGTTATGAAGATTTTTCGTGCGGAACTCTCGAACGAAAAAAACATGATGCAAAATTTATTTTGAAACTTCAATATTTGAAATATCACTAAATCGAGCTTTTAAAAGCTTTAAAACCCCTAAAATATTCCGTCGTTATTTTTCCAAATTTCACAAGTTTAGTGTTAACTTGATAAACATCAAAAGCTGTTCAAATTTGATGTATTTTTTTTCATTTATGATTTAAAAACTCAAAATAAAAAACTTCTATTTTCAATGAATTGCATCGCCCGCATTTTATTGCATTAAACAACTTAAAGCACCCAAGTGTTCCGGTTTTTCTTTCATTTCTTTATTGTCGAATTAAAAAGCGGTTATCGTCGAATCATACGAACAAAATTGCACTATGAAACTTCAATTGAAAAGCACTTTAGGTAAGTCGTAACAAAATGGCTAATAAAATCCATTTACTCATAACATTGTATTCCCATAATATTACATTATTGATCCATAATTTGTCTCATATTGTAATTTGGTTAATGGACAATTAGATCTGTCATGTCCATTAACCATAATGAAACATTTCAATCTCATTCTTTTGCACATAAAAAGATTACATTTTTCGTTTTATAAACAAATTTAAAACTTTAAACTCATTAAATTGGGAACAAAGCTCGCTACAACCGAAAGCTCGGCAGGTGTTTTGGAACGCAAAGGCCTCCCACTGTCGCAACTGCACAAACAAACCACCCAGCCCTTTGCATTGAAATATAATTTACATTTACAGATGTTGAATTAAAAATGTGTTACAAGTCGTTGGAAAATTCGTGAAAGGAACACGAAGCTCAAAGCTCCACAGAAAGTTCTCGGTTGCTCGTCAAATGTTTTAAGCGAGTGAATAAATTAAGGGATTACATTCTTTTGCCGACAACGGACGGTGTCCCGGCTTTATTTGCATACCTCAACTGTCTACATCTGCATAATGAATCCGACTGCAACTATCATTTATTAAAGATCTCAGTCATTGTTGCAATTTTTTCATGTCTTTACCTTTTTCAATGATGCAAATGAACGGACGAAAGTTGCTGATAAGTTTTATCATAAATTTAATGAAATAATAATATTTGGTGCATTTTTTTCTCTAACAAATTTATTTTTTTATTCAGAAGAAAAATATTGAATTGGAAAGCTCAATTTACTAATGGATTATGCAGTCAATCAACGGAAATTCGTGGAAATGGTGTATTTATATTTAAGCCACAATCAGCTGATTTCGATAAATACTAATTGTATCGTTGCAGTATTTATCGAATTAAATATTTATCTTGTGAATATTTTAAACAAATAAATACAACGCAAGTATTAAGGGCATTTAGTTTGATTTAATAGTACAATTAAATAGGACATTATTATGGGAAATTTATGTCAATAATTTCATGCAAAATATTTATGATGGTTTGATGTTATAACTGGAATTATATTGCATCAACTTATGGGACCTATGGGAGATTTCTTGCATGCATAATTATACCGGATGATTCGGAAAAAAACCCGGCAGATATAGCAAGAAGTTTTGACCAAATTTTCACTGATATACTTCACCAGCAAAAAAATTTTTAAAACGGAAAATTAGAACTTAAATTTCGAAAGGGATCGCTCAACTAGAGAAACAAAGAAAAGGAGTACCTGTAAGCTTGAAATATGGGGCTGGAGAAGAGAGGGGTTATACTTATATCTTCCTGGAACAAATATTCATACTTGATATTGTAGAAGATAAAATGGAAAGATCCAAGAAAAAAGGAAGAAGATGATTTGAGATTCTGGATTCATTGAAACTTTGAAGAATTAACTAATTCAATTTAAAGAATCTTGCCAGGGGTAGACGACGTTTAAAGAAAAATTCAACTATGTGGGAATCTTTGGTAAACCAGTCATAACGATCATATTTTCATCGAAAAAAAAATCAGGAATCATACCCTTTATATAGGGGCTGATCAAATGATACCTGTGCTTTCGTTTGATAAAATAAATGGGAAGCAGACCAAGCAAAATATTGTTAAGTTATTAAAGAAATTTTACTGATGGTTCTGTGGCAAACAATAAATTTGCCACAGATATAGACAAAAAAGCTCAAAATTTCAACTTTAAGTATCTTTAGAAGTAGGAACTTCTATATATATTAGGGTGGGTCAAAAAAATCGATTTTTTTTACAAGTGACGCAAGAAAATGGGTTGCTAGACACCTTAAAAAAATTCTCACCAAGTATGAGCTCTTAATTTTAATAGGAAGATCCTCCGCATCGCAGTTTTGTATTTTTTTCTCAGTCCAATAGAAACAAATTCATACCTCATCATATATCGATTGTACAGAAAAATTATTTGAAAGAATTTTTTAGGAAATTAGGTGCTCTACAAAAAAGATATTCTATATTTTTTTCGTAAGCCTCACTATTTGAAAGATATTAAGGATTTCATTTTGATTATTTTAAGACAAATTTAATTTTTGTTTATGAATTTTATAACTCGACAATAAATGACTCTTATACAATTCGTAATACAAATTTTTGTTGGAAATTAACTGCTCTATAAAAATGGTTTCATATGTTTTGGCGATTAAATTAACCGTTCAAAAGATATTCATCATCAAACTTTCATGTGTACGGGTTTTAAAAGTTTTTGATGAGATATTCGAAAAATTTCAATGTAATTTGTAATTTTGGAGAAAATTTACACGAATTTTAGTTTTTATCAACTGAGAAACTTCAAAATATTTTTCAAGTTCTTTTTATGCTTAAGAATATTTGCCTCCATTTAAAAAAAAATAATTGTACATTATTTATCGCTAAGTTAAATATTTATTAATAAAAAAAGTAAAGTTTTCATTATACATATATTATGATATATTTCAGTATTAGAGAAAAACAATTTTTTGAAAAATCTTTTGAAAGGTTAATTTAATTGCCAAAACATAAGAAACCATTTTTATAGATCAGTAAATTTCCAACAAAAATTTGTATTGTGCCTTGTATAAGAGTCATTAATTGTCGAGTTATAAAATTCATAAATAAAAATGAAATTTGTCTTAAAATAATCAAAATTAAATCCTTAATATCTTTCAAATGGTGAGGCTTACGGAAATAATATAAGAAACCTTTTTTGTAGAGCATTAAATTTCCTAAAAAAATATATCAGAACATTTTTCTGTACAATCGATAAATGATGAGGTATGAACTTTTTTCTATTGGACTGAGAAAAAAATACAAAACTGCGATGCGGAGGATCTTCCTATTGAAATTAAGAGTTCATACTTGGTGAGAATTTTTTTAAGGTGTCTAGCGACCCATTTTCCCGCGTCACTTGTAAAAAAAAAATAATATTACTCCTTGTAGAACAACCATCTAAAGGCAAAAATACACCAAAAGAATGTTGAGAAATCCTTATCAAAATCTAAAATTTTAAGCCCTTAAAATTGATATTAAGAGGTCTATGATCGCATTTTTTGATTTTTCAATCCAAAAAGCACTTTTAAGCCATCGAACTAAGAGAATTAAACAACATATATTCTTGAAGAAAATTGAATACTCTACAAAAAAATTCCAACAGTAAATATTCGTCAGACCAACCATTTCCTTAAAATCGAGCCCTTAACATTGATTTTTTACGGGTTGAATTTTCAACTTTAGAATTTGTAACTGATGGTTGAATTTATACTTTAATATATTCTATAAAGAAATTTAATGCTCTATAAAAAAGGTTTTCTAGAATTTTTTGGGAAATTTACTTCTTATAGTTCAATCGAAGAAAAAAACATTACATAACAAAGGAATTTTGTTGTTACTGTAACTACGTATTAGCTTGAATAACTTTGAAAGAAGTAAATTGATCAAAAAAATGCTAAGATACCTTGTCTGTAGATCATTAAATTTTCTTCAAAAATATATAAAATTTTACTCTTAACTATTGTCTTTAATTCATTCATTAGTTGCAAATATTCAAAGTTAAAAAGTGCATATTTGCTTGCACATTTTGGCATTTTGATAGTGCGTATAATTCGGTGTCTAGTTATACGGTTAGACTGACGAAAATTTTCCTTCGGAAATTTTTTGTAGAACATTTTTTTGTTTTAATACTAACTGTTGCTTAATTCTTTTACAGTTATAGTTCGAAAAGTTAAGAAAAAAAACTGTTTAGAAAAAAACTCCCATAAGAAATAAAATGGAAAAAAATCATAAAATTTTGATCTATGTTTTCCAGATTTTTGCTTCTTGCAATTTTGGTGTTTTTTTTGTAAGATCATCCTATTTTTCCCTTTAATTAAGCAAAAAATTTCCATTCTTTCACTTATAAAAATAACAATAAAAAGGCTTCCTAAAGGGCCAAATAAAAAATAGACAAGTAGTGGATAGATCATCAGAATATGGAAAATCAAATTGGTGCCTAAAAGATCATTTTTGCATCTTAGAAAAAGAAACAAATTTAAATTTTCGTACGTAAAACTTTTTCTCCAATTGATTCCTCGTTAAATTTCAAATTAATTTCCTCTACCAACTTTATGAATTGCATCTCGGACTTTTAACAGCCCTTAAATCAGGGTTGAATAGTTCATTCGACCGTTTCAATCAACCTACGTTAAACGTGTCGCAACGATGCGACATCAGTCGCAGTGATGGTCGTTAATCAATTATACGACTAATGATGAAACCTCATCATTTCATCAATTATTCTAATTTAATTAAAACTTTTTCCATTTAATTTCTTCCCACAACCATCATTCGATCTGTTTGAACTTGATCCGACCAATGACGAAGAGGTGGCAAACACACAGGCGAATAAGAGTGAGTTTAATTACCGAATGTTTACATTCAACATAATTCAAAAACCAACACATTTCTTCCACCAGTACCTCTATCAAATAATCAAAGTTTTCGGGAAGGCTAGGGATAATATGGTGGACGCTAATATTGTATTTATGCGGATGGCACACACGTTACACGTTTATTACTTGAAGGTGGTCATGAAAGGACCAGGGGGGAGGAGGTAAAAGTGAGTGAAAACATCAAGTTTGACATGACATAATTCAGCTGACATCTCAAGTAATTTCACGCAACACATCATTCGTTTCGTACCTCATTACATTGACGCAGAGTGGCCAAAAGTTTTTACGGTTTTGCCAAGCAATTTAGTAATAAAAACAAAAAAAAAAAGTACCAAATTTTTCCAAAGCTCTTACAAAATTTATAAAATATATAATAATAGGTGGACGGGAAAATATAGTCGTTCCTGAATGTTTCGATATTTGATCGTTATTTTTCAAGTCACGATTTAAATTAAGGTCCGGTATTTTCACATCTAGATAGTGACATTTATCTTCCAGGTAAAATTTTAACCGGAAGATAGAGAAAACATGCGTATTTTCACATAAAAATAGTCATATCTTCAGGATAAAATTAAACTATGGCTTATTCAGTACTCAGACTTCCAAATAGTCTTTTTATTTAATAGATAGAGCATACATCGCTGACTTATTGTTTCTGCACATTGTTAGTACTGTCAAACTTAAGGGTGGATCACCGTCAGAACGTAAAAAAAATGACTTTTTTAAAACTTATGCCATTTTTTTTAAAAGATATTAGAAAACGGTCTTCGGCATGTAAAAGTTGAGGTTTTGAACTATTTTTTTTATTTGCCCCGATATGTCCCCTCCCCACTCCCCGTTTTACAGCGCTTTGAAAAAGGGTCCTCAAACGGTAGACAAGTTTTCTCGGAAACCGGAAGTTGGATCATAATTTTCCAAAGAATGTAGGTTTTGGTAATGCGTCTTCTTGGTACTGAACCTCGAAAATCCGAAAAAAGTTGAAAATTCACAAAATGGCGCGACTTTGAAAAAAGAGTTAAATAAAACGACCTTTTTTTGGATCTTTCCCCCTCTCACACTTTGAGGGGGTGAGGAGGTTTTATTAAATAATTGTATTAAATTAATTAATAATTGTATTAAACTTTCATATTAATTTAGTGAAATGACGTTATTTAAAATGTTGTTATTAAAATGATATAAAAAAAAAAAATTCTTAATATAGTTTTAGATAAACTTTTTTTTGTATTAACAACACTTTGATTATTAAATTTAAAATTTCTATTGTTGATTAACTCTAAATAAATATTAAAAATTTTATTGAGATAAAACCTTTAGTTGCGAATGCAACGGGCAACTACTAGTATATATTAAAATGGTTGGACAAATACCCGAAAGAATAAAAATTCGGAATTGTAACATCTTCGAAGTTGACAAGAGTTGTAATGTTTATACAGTATATAAATTATATCGTGGTCTAGTTTATGTATTAAGAGTTAATATCAATACCATAAACAGAAGTTCAAACAAAAATATTTGTGACGTATTGCCCAGATACGTATGTCGATTGCCAAGCAATCTTCCTCAGTGGCCATCAATGTGACTGCTTTGTGATGATTCACAGTATGAGCTTTATTTTATATACTGTATAAACAGTATAATTGTTCAAAGTCAGCGAAAAAAATCGTATTTGATTAAGGGTAGTAACACAAAGTTGGAAAGTATTTGATGAAATGTAACACGTTAAAAATTGATTCATTGAAAACTTCTATGATTTAGCAACTCCTATTTGATCTTTTATTTGTAAAAAATATGGTTTTAACTTCGCTTTTTATTTTCAAAATCATTTTTGTATCTTCTGTCGCAAGCTTGGTAACTTTTGGTCCCTAGATCCTTCGTTTTCTTTATGTTTTTTTCCTTTCAGTAGATTGAAAATCATTACGATCAATTGTACTTTTGAAGGTGAGATTTGAACAATTGAACTGCTGTTGAATTATTTTCGTAGATTTTTCCAGCCAGGAAGTCCTTCTACGCCCTGTGCATCTTTACCTTTGATTTTTACCTTCTTCGTCTCGATAATTGCATTTAATTGAAACTCTTCTTACAGCGACGCTTTTGGAGGTTCTCCAAATTCGGAATGTCCAAGAGGGTTGCTTTTTAGTGTCGATTCTGCCGTCCCTACTTGTTGAATCCCCAACAAAATAGCAATTTAGCATCTAAACCAAAACTTAGGAATCCAAAATGATCTCGCCTACAAATCCTCGATGCTTCCGTAACCATGGAATGGTAGCGACTTGAAACTTGATTAATTACACTATCAAAAAAAAAGGTAATGCTTCTTTTTGGTTGCTCCAGGGACTTCACAGTGGGGAAGGAAAATGTAAGACTTATTTTTGCCTACTCCTGCATTTTAGCGTTCGTAATTTTCTTCCCCATCTTATTATTATAATCCATCAAAATATTTAGAACGCCTCTATCTTTTCAATCGTAGTTTTATGCAGGATCTAAATTTTCATGCCATACAGAAGGATATTAAATACAAGATACCTTAAGAATCTTGTCATCAAATTGAGATTTCAGTTCCAATTTCGAAAAAAAGTTCCTAACTTCCTTATTATTTTTTTGGAATGATAAGTAGCCTATAGTCTGTGGAAAATTGTGTTGTATCTTAATACCAAATTTCATCAAATTCGGTTGTTCCATTCTTTAGTTAAATCGAGATACACAAACAGACAGAGAGACAAAAATTTTAAAAATGTTAAATTTGGAATAAGGGCCTCTTGAAACAAATATTTACCCTAAAATTGGGTTCAAAATCGCAATGTACAGACAGACGTAAGAATTTTATATATTAGTATAGATTCTCTGTAGTTCTTCGAGTGTTTCGACATATAGGGGGCATAATCGTCGGCGTACCATAAGTTTCTAATTGCCATTACATTAAGTAAATAAGAAAACAATTCAGGTTGTTAAAAATCGATTTTTCTATTTAATATTTTTTAATATACAAATCAGCTACGTTTCGTTACGTATCGTAACTTCATCAGACTTCTTGAATCACAAAAATATAATAGTTTCAATTTAAATTGAATATTACGAAACGCAGCTAATTTGAATATTAAAAAATATTAAATTAAAAAAACCGATCTTAAACAACTTGATTTGTCTTCTTATTTAATAAAAGCTGAGATTTGAATTTTATCATCTACTACATTTAGTGTAATTCCTGCTGGATTTTCTTCCAAAAGTTCTTGAAAATTTCCGCTGAGTAGAGGTTGAAAAACAAAGGGAATAGAATACATTCTTTGGATCTAAGTTTTTCTTTGTCTGAATTTCTGTCTAACGGTTGTTTCTCACTTTAGAGGAGAACTAAAGTTATATTACTGATTCAGATTAAATTCATGATTCCAAAGATTTAAAAACATCAATTTTTTCTAAGATTAACGCAATAAACTTAGAAAAAATTCACCAATTTTCATTGGATTCATTGGATAAGTGATTAATTTAACTATTGAAATTTCAACCATTTTCCATTTACTTTTTTTTAAGCGATAAAACATAATAATTTCATCAACTCAGAAAATATAACTATAAAATATTTTCCTCTATTAAAAAAATGCAATTTTATTCAGCGAAGAAAAAAAATTTCGTTTGATAGTCTCCAAGTTTTATTAAACACTTCAACGTCACTTTATATCTATCGTATCTATTTACCAATAATAAATTCTTGAAAAGAAAACGAAGACTTTGTAAAATTTCAAAACTTTCTAAGCTTTTCTTTCTAAGACGGCAAACAATGATAAAATAAACAACAACAAAAAAAAACCATCCATCTTTTATATTCTCACCGACACATAAAATTTATTATCATAAATAATAACGTAACGACTCGTAATGCATATAAGTACCTCCAATTCTCTAGTAATATTCCATCAGTATATATAAAACGAAATACGAGCAAAAAGCAATATTTGATTTCACTGCAATCAATGCACTTATGTGCGACCAAATTTTCCATTTTAGACAAGCGTGAAATGCACCCAACTTTCCGTTTTTTTTTTGCTCCAATTATTTCACATTTATTTTACGAGTACTTGCATACACGAATACACTTATAATTTTAATACTTAAATCCAATTGGTCGCGCTGCAAATATAAAAACGATATTAAATAATGTGGGGAGGAGCTTTTAACATTGTTAATAAATACTTTGAATAAAAGTTCAAAAATGGTACAGTCTAACCGCTTGACATGCAGAGCTTTCCATAAGTGATACGATTAGACTGTGCCTGACTGGTGATATTGTATTATTCATTATTACTGTTGGTTTATGTGAGTTAAGACATGGAATGGAGTCGGAAGCCGAATGAAATGTTCATATGTATGTAATGCATTTATTAAACGATATGGTTATCTACCTCGAGTTGTACCTCTTTATGTCTAATAATAATAATAATAATAATAATGACAAAGTAGCAGCCCTTATATTTTGATGGGGTGGTCTAGGCCCTTTTTGTCGTTACGACAAAACGATACAATGCGACCGACTAATATATTACACACCACTCTTTAATTTTCAAAAGTGTATCAAATTGTATTATTTAGGGGTTTATTTGGATGGACTCGAGATACATGCATTGTGGAATCTTATTGTATGCATTTCAAATGTTCGATCGGCTTGAACTTTTAAAAACTGTTTTAGGGGTTGAATGACGACATGAACGTTTTATTTGGCTTTTTTCAATTGCTCAGTGCAATTTGATGCAGTTCTTTTTTCTTTTTCTTTTTTGGGATGCTGTTAACGTTGACAAGACAAATTTAATTTGTGCAGTTACGATTGCATTTGTGTTTAATTAAAAAAGTGTTAGGTGCATTTGTTTTTCGATAGTATTGATAGGAAATTGTATGGCAATGAATTTGCGATGTGATGCGATAGGTAGAGGAGAAGTCACCATAAATAATTGGAGCTGACATATATTGTTACAATATTTATATGTTCGACGTTATCTAATACGCCGGCTTTATAATCTATTCCAAGGGTTGGTGTATCGTTAGGGGGTGTGTTCGGCTCATTCACTTCACTCTCTAAATACGCTCTCAATAATATCATTTATTATAGTGCACTATCTAAACAAATAATTGTTTTCAACAGGGAAAATTTCCTTTGTGTTAAACTCAATAATTATAGTTCGAAAATTTTTGCACAGATTTTTAAAACTCACCAAAATTATTAGTGTTTCAGCTCAGAAAATCAATGGTTTTGAATTTGCATGGGAAGGTTTAGCCAAATACGTGAAGAATCTGGAATAATATAAAATTTATATGTGTTTTCTTTTCGTTTAAAAAAAAATATTATACCCAGTATTTATCCAAAGTGTTCAAGACGAGTGCTGTCCAAAATAACTCCATGAAACTTTCGACCCAAAATTTTCTAGAAAAGCATGGTCTCCCTCTTTACCTGTTGGACAAAAAAATAAAATATTAGACCATAGAAGCAAAAAGTAAACAATTTTTAACATAGATTTTAATAATTAACAATCTACATATTCCCAAAAACTTAAATTCCCTGCCTTTCGACCAATTTTCTGAGAATCGCAATGATAACAAATTTTATCAATTTTGAGAACATTTTTTTTAAAGAAAAATGTCAAAAATTTGAAAAATTATAGTTCGAAAATTTTTGCAGAGATTTTAAAAACTCACCACACCAAAATTATTAATGTTTCAGCTCAGAAAATCAGTGATTTGAAATTTGCTTCAGAAAATTTAACCAAATACGTTAAAAATCTGGAATAATGCAAGACGAGTGCTGTCCAAAATAATTCCATGAATCTTCCGGCCGAAGATTTTCTAGAATAGCATGGTCTCCCTCTTCATCTATTTAACAAAAAAGAAAATATTAGGACATAGAAGCAAAAAGGAAACAATTTTCAACATAGATTTTAATAATTAACAATCTACATATTCCAAAAAAATTAAAATCCCTGCCTTTCGAGCAATTTTCTGGGAATCGCAATGATAACAAATTTTATCAATTTCAGAACAACTTTTTCAAAGGAAAATGCCAAAAATTTGAAAATTATAGTTCGAAAATTTTTGCAGAGATTTTAAACTCACCAAAATTAATAATGTTTCAGCTCAGAAAATCAGTAGTTTGTAATTTGCTTGGGAAGATTTAACCAACTACGTAATAAATCTGGAATAATATAAAATTTATATGTGTTTTTTTATCGTTTATAAAAAAATTATCATACCTTATATTTATGGAAAGAGTTTAAGACGAGTGCTGTCCAAAATAATTCCATGAATCATCCGGCCGAAAATTTTCTAGAAAAGTATGGTCTCCCTCCTTACCTATTGTACAAAAATAAAATTTTAGGACATAGAAGCAAAAAGGAAACAATTTTCAACATAAATTTTAATAACACCGGCACACAAAAAAAAAAGTGCTCTGTACTTTTGACCGGACCTACATAAATCTACGTATTTTGACCCCCTGAACACGAATCCGGGGTCGGTTTGACCCGTACACCCTCAAAAATTCGAGAAAACTTTAAAAAACCGAAAAAAATTGTTAAAATCGGCAGTTTAGGTGACATAGAAATTTTTTTGAACTAAACCGAACATGATTTTCATGTTTTTTGACCCGCTGAATACAAATTCGAAGTTAATGTAGATCATAAGCGGTTTTAATTGTAAGAAAATTGCAAAAAATCTTTGAAAATAGCAAGAAATTGCAGTAATTGTGTACAAAAATTCTAAGAAGCTAGATTAATCGTGATTTTTATGTTTTCTAATCCGCATAGTATAAATCTTGAAGGTATTCGGTCCAGCCATTCTTAGAAATCCATGTAAATAGCAAAAAACCCTGAAAATTTCAGAAAAATCAAAGTTCTTGTGATAAATATCAAATTTTTAATGAAATCATAATAAATTTGACATGTTGGCAAATCTGGTGAGTATAAATTTGAAGTTCATTGATCCGGAATTAAAAAAAAAATTTTGTTAATCCGTAAAAAATCTATAGAAATAACAAAATCGCGGTTAGCCAAATAATCTTCAAAAATCATATTCCAGAAATAGAATAATATGCAAAATATCCTTTGTAGAGATTTAAAAGTTTATTTTCATCATATAATCTCGAATTTTAGAACAATTGCCGCAATTTTTTACAATTTTTAAGGGTTTTTTGCAATTTTCTTACAATAAAAATGGCTTATGGTCTACATAAACTTCGAATTTGTATTCAGCGGATCGAAAAACATGAAAATCATGCTCGGTTTAGATCAAAAAAAATTTTATGTCACCAAAACTGCCGATTTTAACCATTTTTTTCGGTTTTTTAAAGTTTTCTCGAATTTTTGAGGGTGTACGGGTCAAACCAACCCCGGATTCGTGTTCAAGGGGTCAGAATACGTAGATTTATGTAGGTCCGGATAAAAGTACAGAGCCCATTTTTTTTTGTGTGCCGGTGTAATTAACAGTCTACTAATTCCCAAAAACTTAAATTCCCTGCCTTTCGAGCAATTTTCTGGGAATCGCAGTATAACAAAAATTTTATCAATTTAAGAACAATTTTTTCAAGGAAAAATGCCAAAAATTTGAAAAATTATAGTTCGAAAATTTTTGCAGAGATTTTAAAAAAGCACCAAATATATTAATGTTTCAGGTTAGAAAATCAGTGATTTGAAATTTGCTTCAGAAAATTTAACCAAATACGTAATAAATCTGGAATAATATAAAATTATATGTGTTTTTCTATCGTTTATAAAAAAAGTTATCGTACCCAATATTTATGGAAAGTGTTCAAGACGAGTGCTGTCCAAAATAATTCCATTAATCTTCCGGCCAAAAATTTTCTAGAACTTAAATCCAAACAATGACAAATCGTTTAATTGTACACTCGGTTCTCTTTGTATACGAAATATATTATGCGGTTTACATTTCAACGAGCATTTTTTTTAAAAATAACTATTGTAGACCTTTTTTTACATGTTAAAAAGATACGCAATTCGGAGAATTTTGTCTCTCTGGCAATGTCAAGGATAATTCGAAGGAAAAAAATGTGAAAAAAGATTAACTTTTTGTGATATTTTTATATATAAATTTAAAAGGAATATGTCCAAATTAATTTAAATTTAAGGCCTGCATGGTCGGTGTTATTCAAAATACAACTCTTTATGGCAGAGATTGTGGGTTTTGGATCCTCTTCACACGGCTTTGAATCCGAAAGCCACAGCCTTTTCCGTGTCCATGTTTTCCTTTTCCTGTGGTCAACAAAAAACGTAAACGCGGAGCAACGACACGGAATATTACAACATCAAATGCTGGCTTGCAAAAAAGTAGCATCGAATTATCAAATCGGTTTGACCCTCTAACAATAATCGATGAGGCAGCAGGAAAAAAATCTAAACCGCCACCAATTTTCATTCGCGAAAGGAGTTCCCAATTTCTGCACGATCAATTGAAAAAACAAATAAAAAATAACTTTTACATCGTAGACCTGAAAAAAGGAGCCCTTTTCGAGACAAAATTGCAATTATCCGACGAAACTGATTATACAGTCGTTACTAAATGGTTGGATGTTCACCAAAAACAGTACTATTCATTTCAAGCCAAGAACCAAAAAGGGCTCAGAGTAGTAATAAAAGGCATTGACTACCAAGTTGATCCCATGGAAATCAAACAAGACCTAGAAAACATGGGTTTTAAAGTGAACTGGGTTCACAATATACTGAACAAATTCAAGCAACCCCAACCTATGTTCAAAATTGAATTAGCTGCCGACTCTCCTAAGCCTGCAAAAGGTAAAGTGCATCCAATCTACGAATTAAGATTCGTACTTCACCGAAAAATCACCATCGAAGAGCCTCACAAACGATCAGGTCCTATCCAATGCCTTAATTGCCAGGAATTCGGGCACACCAAAGCTTATTGCAAGCTTAAAAGTACTTGTGTAGCTTGTGGATGCAACCATCGGACCTCCGATTGTCCGAATGACAAAAAAGATGTAACCAAAAAACGATGTAGCAACTGTGGCGAAAACCACACAGCCAATTATAGGGGTTGTCCAGTTTACATTGCCATTAATACCATGAAAAAAAAAGCAGAGCATTTCCAGCTCCATGCACCTATTACACCAAAATTTACCGAGCAAATAACTAACCAGCCAAGGGCAAATCCAAGAATAACTTCAAATAGGCCGCAACAAACTATTTCATATGCAGAGGTTTTGAAACCTAAAGAATCATCAGTGCCAACAATTGACAACAATACCGAAAACCTCACCCAAATGTTGATGCTAATTGTAAATAGTATTCAACAATTGGCAGGTTCAATCCAGCAAATGCAGGAGCTGCAACGACAGCAAATGGAAATTTTAATCAAGTTTGTTAAATAATGAACACTCTTAAGATAGTGCAATGGAATGCAAACGGTTTACAAAACCATAAACTTGAATTAGAATTTTTCTTATCTTTTAATAAAGTAGACATTATGCTGATTTGCGAAACACATCTGACATCTAAACACAACTTCAAAATTTTTGGATACACGTGCTACGCCACCAATCATCCTGATGACAAGCCCTGTGGAGGAACGGCCATACTAATTAAAAATCGAATTCGTCATCATCCACTTCAAAATAAGCAAAGCAGACACCTTCAATACACCGCAATAAATGTAACGGAGCAATCACAAAATCTCACCCTTGTATCAGTGTATTGCCCTCCTAAATACGCGGTTAAATCTACGCATTTTGAGAAATTTTTCGAAAATTTTAATTCAACATTCATAATGGCGGGAGATTTTAATGCTAAATCACCTTATTGGGGATCCAGACTAACATCTCCAAAAGGCAAACAACTCTTACAAGCCATACGAAAACAAAACCTTAGCTGTTTCTCAGGAGGATTACCAACCTACTGGCCGACTGACCGTAGAAAAATACCTGATATCATCGATTTTGTAATTACGAAAAATATTCATCCAAAAAACATTATGTTGTTAACTACCATGGACCTTTCATCAGATCACTCTCCAACCATAATAAACCTGAACCTCTCCTTAAAAAATCCCATCAATCAAACAAACAACACGAAACCAAGAATAAACTGGGTACATTTCCAAAAAGTTTTCAAGAAAACGTTCAATCCCAATATAAAACTTAAATGTGAAGAAGACATTGACAACAGTCTTAAATATCTTCAATCAACTCTAGAAGAAAGTATGGATATATCAACAATCCACAGATACCCTCTCAGACAAAGTCAACAAACGAATATTCCAGCGCCGAAAATCTTGGAATTGGTAACTAAAAAAAGGCAAGCCAAAAGAAAATGGCAAAAAACTAGATCTCCAGTCTCTAAAAATGCCTTAAACAACGCCACAAATCTTCTTAAAAAAGCACTTAGTCAAGCGCAAAACGACAACATACAGCGTTCAGTAGCGCAAATGACACATTTACCCGACTCGTACAATTCTATCTGGAAGACGACCCGCAACATTAAAAAACCAATGATTACCAAACAAATTATCAAAAATAGTCAAGGCGATTGGATGACAGATGACAAGGATAAATGTGAGGAATTTGCCAATTATTTAGAAGACATTTTCACGAACAACTCGCCAATACCAGTTCCTGTCGAAATTCAAGGACCAATTAACAAATCAGATCAAATCAAATTTACCATATACCAGGTGACAAATAAAATAAATGAGCTAAACTTCAAAAAATCTCCCGGAATTGACAACATAAGTGGACAAGCACTTAGATCGTTACCATTAAGCGGTCATCAAGGTATTCTTCACATACTCAACGCAATCGTTCGACTAAATTATTACCCTACTTCCTGGAAAAAAGCAAAAATCATCCTTATCCCTAAACCCGGAAAAGAACTATCTAAAATTAACTCATACAGACCCATCAGCCTGTTACCAATCCTTTCCAAAATTTTTGAAAAACTCTTATTGGAACATTTGAATGCGGATATTACTAGACTAAAAATCATCCCTCAACATCAATATGGATTTAGATCAAACCACAGTACAATTGAACAAGTCCACAGAGTTGTAAACGAAATTAAAAATGCTTTAGAAAATAAATCAATCTGTACGGGAATTTTCCTCGACGTATCTCAAGCTTTCGACAAAGTCAACCATAATGGTTTACTCTACAAAATATACTCCTTACTACCAATCCAATACCATAAAATTCTAAACAGCTACATCACCAGTAGAACATTCCAGGTTCAATTTGGTAAGGAATTCAGTTCGTCGCGAACTATAAAAGCGGGAGTACCACAAGGCAGTGTTCTGGGCCCACTATTATACTTAATTTTTACAAGCGATCTTCCAACAAACGATCAAATTACAACCACCACATTTGCAGATGATACAGCTCTACTTTACACCAACAAAGATCCTAAAATAATCCATCGTCGTCTACAGGAACATGTAAATGTCATAACTAAATGGTGTGACCAATGGGGAATTAAACTCAATGATGAAAAATCAATCCAAGTCACGTTTACCCTAAGAAAAATCACAAGTCCAAGGATCACAATCAACGACAAATCCATACCACAAAGCAGCTCGGTCAAATATCTGGGAATGCATCTTGACCAAAAATTAACCTGGCGTGAACACATCTCGAAGAAAAAGGAACAAATGAATATAATATTTAAAAAACTATATTGGCTCATTGGAAAAAAATCAAAATTAAAATTAGAAACAAAAATCATCATATACAAATCTATAATAAAACCTATATGGACGTACGGAGTTCAACTTTGGGGTTCCGCTAAAAATTCAAATTTACAAATAATAGACCGCTGCCAATCGAAAATTATTAGAGCCATCATTGGCGCTCCTAAGTACGTGCGAAATTCTATAATACTTAGAGATACCGACACTGAAACAGTCAAAGAAGTCACTTTGAAAATTAGTAAAACCTACAAGAAAAGACTGGACTCACACCCGAACCAATCAGCCAGGAAGATCTTAAAAGCCAAACGTTTCACGAGACTCAAGCGAAATGATCCACTGAACCTAATGGAGTAAATTTGAAATCAATAGTCGAGGCCAATGATGGACCCACCTTCCACATCCAATTCTACACAAAGGTGTAGGGAGGACTAATTACTCTAGTTTCTTTAGATTAAGTTTTAGACTTAAGAGTTGTAATAAATTTTGTTAGAGATATATTTATATCTGATTCAAAAATTATAAATAAAAATGATAACAAAAAAAAAAAAAAAAAAAAAAAAAAAAATGTCACCAAAACTGCCGATTTTAACCATTTTTTTCGGTTTTTTAAAGTTTTCTCGAATTTTTGAGGGTGTACGGGTCAAACCAACCCCGGATTCGTGTTCAAGGGGTCAGAATACGTAGATTTATGTAGGTCCGGATAAAAGTACAGAGCCCATTTTTTTTGTGTGCCGGTGTAATTAACAGTCTACTAATTCCCAAAAACTTAAATTCCCTGCCTTTCGAGCAATTTTCTGGGAATCGCAGTATAACAAAAATTTTATCAATTTAAGAACAATTTTTTCAAGGAAAAATGCCAAAAATTTGAAAAATTATAGTTCGAAAATTTTTGCAGAGATTTTAAAAAAGCACCAAATATATTAATGTTTCAGGTTAGAAAATCAGTGATTTGAAATTTGCTTCAGAAAATTTAACCAAATACGTAATAAATCTGGAATAATATAAAATTATATGTGTTTTTCTATCGTTTATAAAAAAAGTTATCGTACCCAATATTTATGGAAAGTGTTCAAGACGAGTGCTGTCCAAAATAATTCCATTAATCTTCCGGCCAAAAATTTTCTAGAACTTAAATCCAAACAATGACAAATCGTTTAATTGTACACTCGGTTCCCTTTGTATACGAAATATTTTATGCGGTTTACATTTCAACGAGCATTTTTTTTTAAAATAACTATTGTAGACCATTTTTTACATGTTAAAAAGATACGCAATTCGGAGAATTTTGTCTCTCTGGCAATGTCAAGGATAATTCGAAGGAAAAAAATGTGAAAAAATATTAACTTTTTGTGAAATTTTTATATATAAATTTAAAGGGAATATGTCCAAATTATTTAAAATTTAAGGCTTGCATGGTCGGTGTTATTCAAAATACAACTCTTTATGGCAGAGATTGTGAGTTTTGGATCCTCTTCACACGGCTTTGAATCCAAAAGCCACAGCCTTTTCCATGAAAAGTTGCGTTTTGAAAGTTAAAATTATGTTTTTCTAAAATTTAATAAACTTTTCTGTGGCTGTTAACGTTTTTATAAATGTATAATTAAATATTTTAGAAGGATTATGATAAAACTAATTATTTTTTATGAAATTTTGTAACCTTTTTTTTTAAGCGATTTTTGGTATATTTTAACTCATTAATTTAGTTTTATGCGGTTTTAAAAAATTATGGAACGTACTCTTTAATTTTATACGTGGGTTTAGCCCCATGAAACGTATCTACCGCATAAAAAGAGAACGAAGATATTATAAATTAACTTAATACTAATAATTAGCTTAAATACCGTAAATAACGCATTCTGCATTATTTTGGAAAAATTCTCGTAAAATAAAGTTACTGGATGTTCTCCTTCTTCTTCTTTTAATTTCAAAGGGTAGAAAATGTGACCTAAAACATTGAAGATAAAAGTTATAAGATCCCATAGCTCAAAAATCTATTAACTTACAATTTTATTTTTCAACGAAAGACGTTAATTCAAAAAATATGTATTATGCCATTGAAATATGAATATTTGAATTTTACAGACGTCTTTTTTATCAATTGAATGAGCTTTGAATCCCCATTTCAATAAGTATGAATAAAGTCAAAAGCGGAAACTTGAATCTACAATAGAGAAAAAAATATTAACGAATAGTTAATTAGGTTAATTACTTTGCTCACCATTTTCCTGGTCTGTAAGAAAATAACAGTTATAACAAAAGTACGAACAAAAATATGAGCACGAATATAATGAAGTAGCAAAGAAAATTCATTTTAGTTGGGGGAGAAAAAGTAGAAAAAATTAATTAGAATTAATTTTCGGTTTCAATTTTCTAGTGTTTATATCTTGAACATCTTGCATTCCATCAAATTTCATTACACTACATTAAAATTGCAATGACATGTTATTGGAAATAAATTGAAGAATAATTACTGCAAGATTAACAAGTGCATTTGTTTGTTACACCACGACCGTCACTTTTTTTTATTTTCTCGAACCATTCTTTGCAATAATGAATCAAGTTGTTTACTTTGAAATAGAGATTAACAAGCGATTTTCTGTTTCTTTCTTGCACATAAAGATTTCCAATTTAGTCTCTCTATTCTCTCGGTTTTTAAATGCTTATATGAAAATAAAAAGTTAAAGAAAAAAAAACAATAAGAATATTTTTTTTAAAAAAATTTGCAACAATTAATGCATTGGCGAAAAATAAACTTATTTTAACAAAGATGGCTAAAATTAAAATACTTATTACTGATTTTAATTGGAACACTTAAAAATTATAATAATTCTTTAAGTATAAATGAGTGTCCATTAGACAATGAAACTTTAAGATCTGAACTATTTTATTATTTTTTTTTTTTGCTAAAATAGTTAAGGAGTAGTATAAAAATAATTGAAAATTTATTACTTTTATTTGTACTAAGAAAATTTATTAAATTTTGTAATAAATTTAATTTAAAGAAATTTCAATACAACCTCCCCTCTCTCTTATCAAAAATGGAGATAAATTGGAGCTTTGAAAAAACCTCATTTTCTGAAGGAAATATTTAAGTCAACTGAAAACTAAACACCGGTCTATATAATTTTCCCATATAAACCCAAATACATACATTTTCATCGTTTGTGAAAATCAAATTGCTACACCAAAAAATTTTAAAGTTCTTAATGGCAAATGCTATCTTCTTCCAATGTGTTTTCGGAGGTTCAATTTGGATTTTTTCCACTTTTATTAACAGTCAATTGTAACAACTAATGCATGTTTCGCATATATGTTTTATCGTTTGTGATTTTTTTTTACTTTTAAAATAGTTTTTGAAAAAAAAAACTGAAAGTTTGGGTTTGGAAAGCTTACATCAGATTATCACTCCTTTTTTTGATGTTATATTAACATTATAGGGTTTATTTCCGTTTCAGCTCTTTTGGAACACGTGGACATATGAGCTGGGAATTTAAAATAAAAATTCACCTAGTTGTTTACTGAGATAAATATCGGAAGCAAACCTGCCCAATTGGAGCTAGTAACAAAGCTGACCTTTACTCTTACTAGAAGGTCCCCAAATGATGGAGAAATGAAGAAGAAACATCATATTTATTTCTTGATTTTCACAAACGACAGAAATGTATAAAATACTGGAAAGAAAAATGGGGAAAATACAATATGATTCCTCTAAAATACCAAGAAGATTTTTTTCAAAGCACATTTTTAAAAATTTGTTGTGTGAAAAGTTGATTTTCACAAACGACAGAAAAAAAAATACCAGTTCGAAGTATAAGTTAGCAAAAGAAAATACTAACATTTCAATCATTCAGCATTTAGAAGAAGTATTAAGCAATTTTCCAACTTCCATTAAAAAATGGTGTTTTTTCTAACGATAAAAACCAAAATTTCCTATTTCTTGTTAATCGCTGAAAACACCAACTAATAAAAAGGTGAGATTCACCAAAAGATTACAAAAACATCCTTAGATGATATAAAGAAAGAAATAAATACCACTACTGATTTCCCCTAGAAACTTTTTCCGGTTTCAACTTTCAAATACCTTTTTGAAAGTGTAAATATATTTAACACAGTAAATTTAAAATTAAAGTTTCAATTCAAATTCATTGAAATAAATAGGGAAGAAAAAATATTTAAGAAAAATAAAAGTTAATACATTTATCATCTTTAAAAACCTAAAGAAAGGATCATATATAGAACAAGCTATGGTATAGAAAGATCTAAGAAAGGAGGATAGGAAAATCAGGAAATTGTGAAGAAGAAGAAAAATATTTTCATAGAATTTTGATCAAAGATTTACGTCACGGTTTTTTAAATTTTTATGGTAAAAAAAATCCATTAGCTTTTACTGTAGTTTCGGTATCGATAATTAACGTAGAACGTTTGCAATTTCAATTTTAGCGAAATAAGTCTGAAATCATCAATCGAAAACAACAAATTTACTCTTCTTTAAGACAAAATGATAAAACTGGAATGCTGCTAGGAATTTCCAAACAAAGAAGGGATGAAACAAGGGGATGATTTTTCCTTCAAACTCCCATTTTTATGTATCAAAATTTTAACTACCTAATTTTAAAAACAGGCAAATTTTTAGATCGACACTCTTGAATCTACTAATTAAATTTTTATATACTTGTGATTCATAAATCTACATAATATCATAAATATGGTTTTGCTAACTATTTATTTACAATATTCCAACAAAAAATAATACGTTAGCCTCCTTAAAACCTTAGTTCAATATTTGGTAGACCAATAGCAGTCGTACATATCTTAAAAACAATAAAAAATAGTTTTAAGGTATAAGTGATTTTCTTTTTATTCCATTACTCGACAGAAAATATCATTTTGTTGACGTGCTAGAATGCTTCTTGAACAAATTCACGGGTATCAACTAGTACAGTAATGGCGAACCTATGGCCCATGGGTCACACACTGACCCACGCAAGCTTTTTCACTGCCCCACGACGGCTAGGCAACCAATTGTTTGTTATGTTTATAGAAAGAGACTTCCATTGCCATTGTATCGTCCCCTCTCTGTCTCAGCTTGTGAAGCAATAATGGACACCAAGCTCAATAGTGACCCACAAGCTTAGTACTAAAAAAATACGAAGACATTTGATTCACGTCCCCAAAAAGTTCGCCATTCATAAACTAGCGTAAGCTATTAAAATCAAAGCGATTTTAGATTCCCTAAATATTCTCCTAAGCCAATTTCGAAATTTCGAATCTTTTCCATTCAAAAAGTGCAACTCAATATTATTAACTCGTTCATTTCCAATCATAAATCAAATGCATGTATGGCATGCTTTAAACTGCACGAATTGCATCCATACACTGCAATTAGACATGCATACATTTCCATGCCAGAAAAAGTAGCTGCCTGTAAATTTTAAACTCGTTAAAAAAGTAACTTTAATTAGTTTAAGTTTAAAAGTTTAAGATATATGTTTGTATGTGTATCGTTAATTGCGTACATATGTACGATACAAACATATACAGGTTGCGTTGGTCCAATTAAGAAAGTTTCAAAATGTTCCTTACGATTTTTCGCCAAGGATGAAAAGTTGAGTAGGTGTTGCACGTAGGTGGATATACCGTGAGTTATTAGCGGTATTAGGTAATTAGAGCAAAGTTTTAACCAAGTTTTAAACTAAAAGCTTTCCACTGCCACAGTAAAATAATTGCAGTAGAGCTTTAAAAGCTTTCAACTAAAATTTTTCAAAATAAATACGAAAAAAATCAAAATTTCGTAAGTTACGAAAAATTCAATCACAATTATTCCCACTCTACAAACAGCACGCCAGCCGTAAGGGATGAATCCTCCCTTGAAATCGCGCTCCCTGATTTGTTTATTTTTATAATCTTATTTGTAAAATATGAATAACATCAATCAATGGGATACACCCTTTATTATACCATACATATACATATATGAATAGCGACTGTATTTATCGTTATATTAGAAGAGGGAGAGCTTTTGCATCGCTCAAGGGTTTCCATTATTGGGTGGATATACGACGAGTTTGACGAAGCTTTCTGACCCTGGAGTAGTGCCTCGCCTTCAGAATCGCTTAATTTTTTATTCATTTGATTCTACTTTTTAAATTGGAAAACATATTTTATTCATAAGCGTAAAGCACATAACCTACATCCCTATCCATATTCGTTGGGTCGTTAGATGGAATGATTCAAGAAAAACAAAATCTTTGAATTTGATTGAAGTCAATTTACAATTGAAATTTAGATGAAAAAAATAAATCATATAAAACAATGTAAACGGCATGATTGTCTTCTTTTTCTTGAAACAAATGCCTGTAAGTTATGCAATTGTTTTTATTGTTATTACCACGAAAAAAATGAAAATCGGTAGTTGAGAAGCAATGGTAATGATAGAGCTTTGAGAGCCAGCCTAAACACATGTTTTGTTTGAAAATAAAATTTTAGTTGGTGTAAATACCCCTTAATGTTTTAACTTAACCTATGGTGCCATATTGTATTTTCAGTAGAAGAGGATAGTAAACGAAAAGTGAAATAAGGGAGGTAGAAGTTTTTAGGGATTAAAAAAATTGGAGTTCAAGGATCAAATCGTTACGGATTATCTGTTAATTATATTTACGCCAATTTCCTTCCCCATTGAGAATTTTTACTTGCCACTTTAAACAACTAGATAAGCATATGAAACCATGCTTCCTCGATAGAAACATATCAATTTTAGCGTTGTAAAAGTGGCGATTTTGGTATTAATGAGAAAAATCGCGAAGGTAAACCAAAAGAGTTTGCAAACACTAAGTTGGAGGAATTATTGGATCAATATTTAAGTTAAACTCTAGAGGAGCTCGTGGAAATCTTAGATATGAGTCAACAAGTGGTTTCAAAGCGATTGAAGCTCATGAAGATGATGCAAAATTAGAGAAACTAGGTTCCTTATATTTAGTCAAATCATAAGACGTTGTACGCCGTTTCTTCTCGACAAAAAATTGCCCAATGGCAAAAACGGAAGTGCTTTTTGAAAAAAATCGTTACTCGGGACTAAAAGTGGTTCCAATTTGATAATCCGTCTTATTTATTCCAAATTTCCCCACTCTTATTAACCCTAAATTCAATCTATGAGCCATGATCTTTTCCAAGGAGTTTTTGAAATTTTACGAAGACTTACCAAAAAGTAGATCGATTCATAGATCACCTCGAAAATCAAGGATTTTTTTTCAAAAGGAATCCATATTTTAATTGGAAAACCGGAAAATTTAGAGCATTTGGAGCAAAAAATTTTTAGTCCTTTTTTTGGATAACGCTTTAAAAACACAAAAAGCTCAAAACTTATTTGACCACCTGGCAGATATGCTAATACTCTGTACCAATACAACATTCGTATAGTTGTGTCCTGATAAATTTTTTCAAAATTTCTGATTAATTAATTTCTACTCATTTAACTACGGAAACTTAATAGGAACTTTTCTTTTCCCCCATTAATAATTGATATTTTTTTTTAATTGGTCCGCTACATTATTGACCAAATGAGCCACTATTTAAGACCAAAAAAAAACAACATGATTGTTGTGATAAATGCCATAGAAAAGTCCCTATTGAAAGAATGGACCAAAAATTTTGACCATCGGATCTACGTATATAAAACTAATCATGGTGAATATTTGAGTGATATCATTATTCATTAGGGTGATTTTTTTTGATCCCATCGTGAAATTTTGTTGGAAATACCAAAAAAAAAAATTCTCTGAAAGTTTGAGCTCTTAATATTAATCTTAAGTTCTTGACCAAGACGTGTAAAGATTTCCTATTGAAAATACACGAAAACTCTGATTTTTATTTTTAAATTTCTATATCTCAGCGGCATTTCATGGGATCGCTTTTACCGAAGATGGTTTTTTCTCAGAATTAAACGCTCTACAAAAGTGCCTATTGCGACAAAGTCGTAACTCACACCGGTGAGGTAGTACGGGCTACTGAACCTGATTTTTCCATAAAATTCGCGTTTTTTTTGCATTTATCTCGTAAATAACAAGAGCTACGGAAAAATTATAAATGAAAAACTTGTAGAGAATTTGATTTCCTACAAAAAAGTTCTTGTAGACCAAATTACGAAGATTAATGTTAAACGAGATATTAAGCCTTGAATTTTATGGAAAAATCAGGTTCAGTGGCCCGTACTACCTCACCGGTGTGAGTTACGACTTTGTCGCAATGGGCACTTTTGTAGAGAGTTTAATTCTGAGAAAAAACCATCTTCGGTAAAAGCGATCCCATGAAATGCCGCTGAGATATAGAAATTTAAAAATAAACAATCAGAGTTTCTGTGTATTTTCAATGGGAAATCTTTACACGTCTTGGTCGAGGACTTAAAATTAATATTAAGGACTCAAACTTTCAGAGAATTTTTTTTTTTGGTAATTCCAACAAAATTTCATGATGGGATCAAAAAAAAATCACCCTATTCATACATACATGGCATTGATAAACCTTCAAAATAAAGTACTCAACTTTATGAAAAACTAAAAACTTATTCAACCATTAATCATTAGTTTTACCATAGCTGCAGTACGTTATGATCGAAAAAGATATCGAATAATATCTGAACTTTTCGATTTGCTTATACCTTTTTTTCGATATTAAAGATTTACAATTTATTATGAAGTATACTATTCAATACAATATTGTTTTTCGAAAAAAATTATATAGGACCTTAAAATGTCTTAATGTTTTTCGACAACTTTTCCGAGCGTAACATGGGGAAGCTATGGTAAAAATATTTCCAGGAAATTCAAATTATTTTGATCGAAAAAAATTTTCATTTCTTATGACCTCGGCTCCGGATGCGTCGACCATGGCGACTTGGCCATAAGAAATGAACAATTTTTTCGATCAAAATAGTTTGAATTTCCTGGAAATATTTTCACCATAGCTTCTCCATATTACGCTCGGAAAAGTTGTCGAAATACACAATGGTCGACGCATCCGGAGCCGAGGTCCCGTGGTTCAAATCCCGAAGGGGGTAAGATTTTTTTCTAATTTCTAATAACTGATTTCTATTCCTTACAGATTATAATATCACTTATTAACATTAATCCTTGATTCTAGACTTTACATCATCGAAATATTCGATCTATCAGTTTCCAGCCTTTCGGGGTTGGAAATATGATCGATCGATCGTTTAGCTGTATAAATTTTTTTTTTGTTCACATAATATGTGATAAACCATTAACGTAGTTTGAATTTGCATTTACTTATAATTTCACTTATTTTTCGACAAATGTTGATTATAGACAAATATTTTGTTCGATTTTTGAAAAAAAATAAATATTATTTGATTCTATTTCAACCGATTTATCTCAATAATTCAAACTTTTCAATAGGAAGACAAAGAATAGAATTTTTGGAAATTTCAAATCATTCTCCTAAATCGTCTCTCCAACGAATACCATCGTTACGAAACGACGGAAATTGTATTTAATTTCGAATATAATATTCTGGAGAACATTATCTCGTCCGCAATTCGCAAATCTGTAACAAGTTTTCCATATATTTCGTCAAGTGGAACGTTTACTTAAAACTTTGTGTTGTATAAATTTTTCGTCGGAAATGATTTCATGTCAAAGCGAACAACTTTTAAGTATCTGCCGAAGAAAATATACCTCCGACCACCAACGGAGAACCTTTCACTCCATTTTACTTTGACAGAAAAATATGAAATTGTTCGCAAAAAGCCACTGTGAATTTTCTATCAAATCGGTTCAACAAATTGAGAAAATTTTTAGAGGTTTTGGGGAGAAATATTAATGAGATATTTATGTAGTTAGAAGGGATTTGTCTTTAGCAAATTATCATCGTTGGGAAGTGGTTAACTTTCAAATCTAAAGAATTTAAGGTCAATTAAAACCATCCCTTTTTCATCCCTCCAACAGTATAAAATGTCACATATAAAACACTTTGTCACAAAACAAATAGAGCGCAACAAATGTAGGACAAATCACATGAAAATTAATATTCGAGCGACGACCTCGCAACGTTTTACAGTTTCCCAAAATTTCATGATAAATGGATACAATTTATCGAACATAAAATCGCACAGTTTATGCTTAAATAATTGTATTACCAACAATGTTGTATTTAACCGAGTCGCACGTTTACGCCATAAAAACCAAAGTTGAAAAAAAAAATAAACATTTCTATTCTATATTTTCCAATCAAATTAAGTTCGTTTTAAAATATTTTCACCATTTATTGCAACCAATTTACCGTTTTCAATAGTTATTGAGTCAACAATAATTGCATTGAACCATTTTTGTTCAATTGTCGTTTCCACGTAAATTGTTACGACAAAAAAAAAATAACTGTTCATTTATGGCAACCAAATTATGTAACTGTTGCAACATTTGGAAGGATAAATTCAATTTGATTTTATTGGGCAAATCGCAAATTTCCGGTGCCTCCAGGCTATTTAGGGATTGGAATTTTTTCCTCAGTTTTCTGTTTAAATTTCATTTCCTATAAAAATATCTTCATTTTTTTTATTGTACAGAGAAAAAAGAACTTGGTTTAATTTTCCGACCAAAAAAATCTCACAAAGATATAAGACCATAACAATTTTGTTATTTACACCAAATCATTGCATTTTTTGTGGGAAAAATAATAAAAACCTTCGGTTTTCTTGGAAAAAATATTCCTGAAGGGTCAGTCCAAATAAAGTGCGCCAAAAATAAATTAAATGGTTGCTCGACCATTTTCAAAAAAAATAATATTTTTTTGTGTGCTATCACCCCAACATGTTGGTAGTTCAAATTCATCATTATTTTAATTTTATTGTTTTTGATTTTCCAGTGGTGGACATATTAATTTTACTAGGTGCAGACATTTTCACACTTTTAAGGGTTTACGGAAACTTGATTATCTCCGGTCCTATTTGTCCTATCAAAATGAAACTAAAAGCAGTGTGTTCATAAAAATATAAGCTATAAAATTATAACACGACGTTTTCACCTAAATGTGGTGAAATTTCAGCCTAATTTTTTAGCTCTCATTTGTAAAAACTCCAAATTTCACGGAAAGATTGTGAAGCAAGGGAAAGAGTCTAGACGGTAAAACTTTTTTTACAAACAATTAGGTACTAGTTGTATTCAAACACAAAATTTGAAGTCTGAGACTTTAAGCATTTTTAAAATAAAAAATAACAAAATTTGGAAATTTTGAAAATTTACAATTTTCTGAGCTCAATATCTCTGGTGGGGGACCAGATAAAAATCTGAAATATCACTTCATTATAATACTGTATGATAGTATTATGCACCTAAAATTTGGAGTTTTAAAAGGCATACGCCAAATCGTGTATGGTGAACTCTGGACTATCCAATATGGTTTAATTATATAATGTAGTGGACATTATTGTTCTACATATATAACACGTTAGGAATGATTGAAGCTTAAATAGCAGTAAAAGAGCTTTCGATTAAATATTAAACAATTAAGCTCGTCTTTATTAACAAGATATTTAAAATGATATTAAATATTATTTTTCAGGAAATATGATTATTTTGTCACATTAATTGGTAATAAGTTGTACTAATCTATTATTATAAAGAGGAAAAATTTGATTGTTTGTTGGCTTTGAATAGGCTCTGAAACTACTTGACTGATTTGAAAAATTCTTTCACTGTTAGGAAACTACACTATTTCCGGTGAACATAGGATATATTACATTTTAAAATTTAATTTGATTAATTATTAAATTAAATTTTAAAATTATAAATACATAATAAAACTCCAATAATGAGTGAAAAAATTACTAAAAAACTTTCTTACATCACGTGCGCTGGTGATTTAACTAAAGAACGGAACAACCGAGTTTAATGAAACTTTATATTAAGATACAATACAATTACCTACACACGTTAGGCTACTTATCATTCCTTAAAATAATAAGGGAATGTACCCCCTACGTAAAAACTGCGGGATGAAAAAAAAATTTTACTTTAGATAGGCGAGTTATATATCATTGGAAAGGTATTTAAAAGTTAAAAAATGATCTGTATTAATACTTTTAGTTGAACTAATAAAAAGCACAGTAATTTAATTTAAAGTACAAAAAATTGCCTTTTTGAAAAATAAATGTTTTTATAGATAATAATCTGACAGTAAACTTTTTTTTAACAAAATTGTTGTAAATAGATTCGTAGGGTTGCTCAGTAAAGAAATATTAATGAAAAAAATGTAATAGTAATAAAAATAATAATAGTAATAAAACTTAAAGTAAATACTTTTTAAAACCGTGCATACATAAAATTCTGAATTTATATATCCTCTCTGACTGATGAAATTTTAATATTCGGTGTATTCCTTATAGGAAGTAGGCATGTGATAAAATTTTTATTTTTTGAAAATTCCTACCCTAACAGACAAGGGCGGATTCAGGATTTTTTTCTTGGGGGGGACAATATCTATTTGCAAGTGCGTGAAAGGGATCACGAAAAAAATTCGCAGATGATTTCAGCCAGAAATCATCATAATGATAAATAATAAATAATCATATCATTATAATGATAAAAGAAATTTAAAATCCTCTTCCAGAGCAAAAGGCATACGCCAAATCGTGTATGGTGAACTCTTGACTATCCAATATGGTTTAATTATATAGTTGAAATTCAGATATTTTAATAATAAGTTTATAGATACATAATGGTTGTACATGATTATGGAAGAACTGGGTTTCGTGCAATTGTACAAATTTTAATTTGGCGGTTGTATTGTACAGTGCAATAGTGTAATAGATTTTGGAAAAAAGTTCATTCGGGAATCGAAAAAGGGAGATGGGGTTATTTTGATGCGAGTATTTTGATAACTTTCGACTTTTTTTAGTCATAATTAAGACCGAATTTATTGAACTTGGCGCTATTTTTTATTTGATGTATGATGTAGTATGATTATATTTTTCGCAAAAGAATAAGAAAAATAAAATACGTTACGCAGACGAAGTCGCGGGGATCAGCTAGTGCTTCATAAATTAATTTATTTTCATTGGTAGTTTTCTGGATTTGTATGGGTTTTTCTGTATAAATTTGAACCACTAAAATATCGATTTTTTTCCCCAACAAAAGCCGACACTATAATTATCAAGATGTGTTAAAATGGAGCAAAAAAAAAAAAACGCTCTCGTCCTTTTCTTTTTTCCCTGTACAATTTGTGTCTGTTGCTGACATATTCAGTCGTTGGGCTTTTGTTGCGAATGCGAAATAATGACCACTTTGGCAATTCGTCCATCCGCCCTATAGATACGAGGAAAATTTAATATTGTATTCATGATGCACCTATTTGCACTGGTGTGCTGTTGTATGATGATGATGATGGAAAAATAAATAATTATTTAGTGCACGCGTGCGCCTCGGACAAAAGCCACACGCGTGGCTCCCTGCCCTAATTGATTGTATTTAATTTCCTATCTAATCATATAATTTATAACAATCAAGCATTTCGATTCTGCAGCTTTTTTCCTCTGGGGTGGAAAAAATCGAATCGAATCCAAGACAAATGCGTTCTTTTTTCCTCGACTGACAACAAACGCGACACATCGCCCAGATAAAGTGTGATAAATGACGAAAAATCAGGCGAATCTTAAGCTTGAAAATCATTAAGAACGAAGAAAAAAATACGAATGTATAACCGGACATAAAAATGGGAAATAATTCGTTGTAAAAATTGGGGGAAATATATGTCACACGAGAGAATTGTTTTGTGGTCTTGTCAATCGAAAGATAAGAGAGATGACAATGCCTACATAGTCTATGCACACCATATACCTTTGGAATTACGATTAAAAAGTGTCATAAGTGTCGGTATAGTCCTCCATATATATATATATATACAAAAAAAATGATCACAATGGACAAGTAATTGTGTTGTAGTATTCTTTCGGTATATAAGCGTAAGTTAAGAATTGATTGTAAAAGTGTGAACACGTTTTTGGCCGCCCTGAGTTTGGCCTCGCCACGGGGTGTCATTAAAATTGCACCCTTAAAACGTCGGGTCGCAAATATAATGGGCCAGGTACGAGCCATTGCTGTCATCTCAAGTGACTCGAAAAAAAAAATTGTCTGATTTCATTCTGTTTTTGTCATGATAAATCTCTTTAACGGATCATACAATATAATGATATAAGTGTCTTATGACAAATTATTTTATTTTCGCTTCGTTACAATGGGGCAATCGTTTTATAAGCGCAGCCCAGAAGAGTAGTGTAACTTTTGGAATTTACAAGTTACAAGCCCATCGAAAAAACACTCGAAATGATTGCACTCGTCACTTGAGGGCAAGATGACAATACCGAACAGGAAACCGGGGAGGGATCACATAAAAATATAATCTTCAATTTTCGAACAAAAATCATTTTTTTTAATGATCCTCAACTTACTTTTTAAATATAATTTGTAAAGGACCAGTATTTTCACATCTAGATAGGGAAACTTATCTTCCTGTCAATATTTAATCTAAAGCATTTATCTAAGAGATAATTATCTATCTATTAAGAAGCTTTGTTAAGGATATAGTCTATCAATCCAGAAATTACAATGCCGGCATTAAATTTGCCAACTGCAAGGTGCATATTCTCAAAAGGAAAGGATTCATATTTGATATTGTACACGGAAAATTAGAAATCAACAAGAAAAAAGGAACAAAACGAATTGAAATCTCAGACTGACGGAAAAAAGGAAGAAACTACTCTGATTTACAAAATCTCACCAGAAATAAACAAGGCTGGAAGAAATAGTTCAACCACGCGGGAAACAGAAAAATAAATAAATCTTTAGTTTTATTTGTGAATTAACAGTACTATTTGATCAACAATTTTGAACAAAACGGATATAATACCTATTTATAAATCTGGAGATAAAACTAAAGGTTATCGGCAATAAACTTTATGATTTTAGTGATAAATAAAGCATCAGTATTTTCACATCTAGATACGAAAATTTATCTTCCTGCCTGAAGGATTTATCTAAGAGATAATTTTCTATCTATTAAATAGCTTCCTTAAGGATATGGTTTAAGTATCCAAAAATGAAAATTCCGGCAATAAATTTGCCAACTGGAAGATCCACAATTGCAAAAGGAAAGAATTCATATTTGATATTGAACACAAAAAAGTAGAAAATAATAAGAAAAAAGAAAGAAAACTAATTTTGGAAATTTTGGAGAGAAAAGAGAAAGAGACTACCCTGATTTACAAAATCTCACCAGAAATAAACAAGGCTGAACGAAACAGTGCAACCTCGCGGGAAACAAATATAGCGGGAAATAAATAAATCTTTAGTTTTATTTGAGTATTAACAGTGCTATTAGGCACATCTAAACATTTATCTACCAACTATAGACCTACCTCCCTTATTTATCTTAATAAAATTTGTTGAGAAGATTATCTACAGTAGACTATGATTTTTGAGGTAACAATAAATTCATTTCTAATTTTCAATTTAGTTTCGTTAAAAATATGGGTACAAGTGAAGCTCTTGCAATTTCTTCGAATTATATATATTTGACTGGACCAAAAAAATTGACAATTTTTTTTTTTGAAAAGTATATCGAAAATATTGTTCAAGGTGACAACAAAAAAATATCGAGAAGGTTTGAGCCCTTAATATTCATATTAAGAGGTCTAACATCTTTAATTTCGATTTTTTATTTGTGCTTTCATTTTTGCGTCAATGCTGTCAAATTATCATAGTAAAAAAATCATCTGTACACATATTTATAGAAAATTAGATTCCCTATAAAAAACATCTCCATGAAAATTTTTGCCAGACACGCCGTTTCCGAATAATCAAGCTTCAGACATTGATATAATTTTTAGATTTATCTTCCTTTTTTTGGAATTTTGTAACTAACGAAAAAATAAATATATAGAAATGAGCAATATAGATTGTTTAAAGGAAATTTAATGCTCTACAAAAAAGGTCTCTTAAGGTTTTTACATATAATCACTCTTTCAAAATTGGTTCAACAACGAAAAAAACAACAATTTAATTTTTACTTCAATTTTAATTGTGAATAACTTTTGAAAAAGTGATTTATATAAAAACGTTAAGAGACCTTTTTTATAGAAAATTGAATTCCCTTCATGAATCTATATTGCTTATTTCTATATATTTATTTGTTCGTTAGTTACAAAATTCATAAATAAAGAAGATAAATATAAAAATTATATCAATGATTAAAGCTTGATTATTTGGAAACGGCGTGTCTGGCACAAATTTTCACAGAAACTTTTTTTGTAGGGATTTAATTTTCTATAAATATATGTGCAGATGAATTTTTTTACCTTCATAGTTTAACAGCGTTGATGCAAAAATTAAAGCACAAATCAAAAATTGAAATTAAAGATGATAGATCTCTTAATATTAATATTAAGGGCTCAAACCGTCTCGATTTTTTTTTTGTCACCTTGAACAATATTTTCGATATAATATTCAAAAATGAAAAAAATCTTTTTTTTTGTTCCAGTCTACAATATACATAAAATTGATATTTATCTGCTTATAAGTAATTTCAAAGTGGTACTAAAGACATTTCACGATTACAGTAAATTAACAACTCAATAAAAATTACAAATTATTTCTTATTCCGAAATCTATATAGAAATAGAAGAACCTAAAACCCGAAAGAATATAAATTCGGCATTTATACACTTTGAGTTGCAACGCAACGCAAGCAACGCAAAGTTGTTACTAAAAACATTTTTTTAATGTTTATCTAAGTTTATTAGATGTTCATTAATGCCAAATGAGTTTTTTAAGTTCAAATTTGATAATTTTCATTTTTTCAACTGGTACCAACGAAATTTGACAAAAAATTGAATCAATAAAAAGTTAAGGAGGAAAACGGTGTCAAATGTATGCCAGAAAGTCGAAAAGCGTGTCGAACGTGTTATTGCCGTACCCACTATTTTTAATTTTTTATTTATTTTTATTTATTTATTTTTTTAGATTCTTAAAGGGAATTTAATGCTCTACGAAAAAGGTCTCCTAACGTTTTGACATAAAATCACTTGTTCAAAATTGGTTCAACAATGAAAAAAACAATAATTTAATTTTTCCTTCAACTTTAACTGTGAATAACTTTTGAAAATGGAATTTTATGTAAAAACGTTAAGAGACCTTTTTTGTATAACATTAAATTCCCTTTAAGAATCTATATAGATGATTTCTTTATTTTTATTTGTTCGTTAGTTACAAAATTCCAAAATAAACAAGATAAATCTAAAAATTATATACTATACATATGTCTGGAGATAAACATTTAACTACAAATTACAGACCTATCTCGCTCATTTCTAACTTAGCTAAAATTTTTGAGAAGGTTATCAAAGTAGATTTTATGATTTTTGCGATAAAAATAAATTAATTCTGTTTTTCAATTTGGTTTAATTAAAAACAGGGGTACTAACGAATCTCTTACAATTACTTCGAATTATATATATGATAATATCGATAAAAATATACCTACGGTTTTAATTTTTCTAGACCTAGAGAAGGCTTTCGATGCCGTGATTCACAAAATCTTAATTTTATCACAAAATCTTAATCACCTTAAAACTCTTAATTTTAAGCAAAAACAATTGAAGAAAATATTAAAAAGCTCAATTGGTAATTTGACTGACTAGGTAATTAACATTATTTTCAATTAAATTATATTCCTTACTAAATTGCGTTATTTTTGTTTTACCTCTAATTCATTATATTATTACTCTGTTTTATATATATGCAATTGTAGTGAATATTCTTGTTCTATGTACAGATGTTTTGCATCTCTATAGAATGTAAGCTGGAATTGAAATAAATAAATAAAAAATGATACTGTTGCTCTGATGAATGTTTTGCACATTTTCGAGAAAAACCGCACCAAAAATGGGAATGACCAAAGTAAAAATTTTATTCATTTTTCAATTTTCCTTTAACAAAGGTAACAAACGAAACTCGTAGATCTATTGCCGAGAGCTTTGAGTCCCTCGTCAGTCATTCTCTTTAAAAATTTACCATCAAGTCGGATAAGATGACCGACAATTCAATTTCTGGATTATTTTCATTTAATTCATCCGAAAAATTATAATTAAATTAAAAGATCCACTAAATCTTGTTCTGTACTTCTTTTTTTTTCGAAAAAAAGCTTCAAAAAATTTGTTAAATTTCCTGCTTTCTATTTCGTTCTATTTCATTCAACCACCTATGAATCGCTGCGGGAAAATTTCACGTTAGAAATTCTTTCTACGAAAAATAACTCAATTGCAATTTGTGAAAGAAAATTGTGGAATTTCACCGCAAAAATTCGACTAAAATTCAACAACCCCGATTGAGGCCAACTCCAATATATTTTTTTTCTTGCCTCCAAATTAAAAATCAAAGTTTCACTTAAAGAAAAAATCTAATTAATTATAAGTCAATCAATTGATTGGCATATTTATAATTAAAAAGTCAACTGCAAGAAGAAATCAGTTCCAAGTTGTGACACCGAACATATTTGCGCGTAAAACTTTTAACGATCGTATTTTTCGCTACAGAAAATTCAAGTTTGCTTTGCAATATGAAGTTCATTAATTATTTAAAACAGAAATAAATATGTAGAAAGTTACAATAAATACATTGAACTTTAATCTTTTCTATTTTCGAGCATTCAAAACATCAGGGATGATTGTCTCGTATCAAATGTCACATGAACTTTGAAAACTTGCGTCCCTCACGGACTCAATGATATATATATTTAGGTACATCGTTTTATTCAAAGTTGAACTTTGAAAAGCTTCCATTGTATGTGCTGCTATTATGATTTTGTGGTTTTTATTTTCGTTGAGAAAGTTGGGGCAGATATCAATATTTTTATTGACTTTAACTTTCCGGCGCATTTATAAAATGGAATTGACATGGAAAAGTCGTAAGAAATCTTCAGGAAATTGTCGCAAATTAAATTACTTTTTTTTTACTTCAATTTATTTTATTTCATTTATCATCAAAACTTTGCATTATCCTTCTGCAAATATTCTATGAAAATCAATTTTCTTTGCATTTCAATTTTCAAGGTAGATGATAAGAAGATTACCAAAATGGAATGTAATAGATTAGCCTGATAGATTTTGTAACTTAACAAATATTCCTATTAACAATCTGTTGCCAAATTATTTCTTATTATATAGCTATTTTTATATATTACTTATATATTAATGTTACTATTGTTACTATAGACTATTGTTATTATTCTTATTGTTGCTATTGATTGTTAAAAATCTATTTTGTACTTATACAGCACTAATCTACTGGGACTAGTGCTTACATGTGATTGTCTATGGATTGAATGCACTTATTGCAACCCTATGCAGATTGTGCAATTTATTTGAAAATAAAAAAAAATTTCAAGGAACTTTTATCGATCTTTTTGAAATACAAAAATTTCTTATGATCTCTATGCTTTTGTTTTTGAGGATTAAAAATGTTTACATATATTAGGTGAATCGGAAAAGAATGTGGTTTTTAAACCAATATACTACACTGGGCCAAAAAAATCAACTATTTTTTTTTTTGAAAAGTATATCAAAAATATTGTTCAAGGAGACAAAAAAAAATATCGGGAAGGTTTGAACTCTTAATATTAATGTTAAGAAGTCTATCATCTTTAATTTCGATTTTTGCTTTCATTTATGCGTCAATACTGTTAAACTATCAAGGGAAAACAATTTATCTGCACATATATTTCTAGAAAATTAAATACTCTACAAAAAAAGTTTCTTTAAAATTTTTTTCAGATACGACGTTTTCGAATAATCAAGCTTTAAACATTGATATAATTTTTAGAATTATCTTTATTATTTTGGAATTTTGTACTTGACCAACAAATAAATATATTGAAATGTACTATATAGATTCTTTAAGAAAATTTAATGGTCTACAAAAAAGGTGTCTTAACGTTTTTTCATAAAATACCATTTTCAAAAGTTATTCACAATTAAAGTTGAAGGAAAAATTAAATTATTGTTTCATTCGTTGTTGAACCAATTTTGAAAAAGTGATTTTATGTAAAATCGTTAAGAGACCATTTTTGTAGAACATAAAATTCCCTTGAAGAATCTATATTGTTCATTTCTATATATTTATTTGTTCGTTAGCTACAAAATTCCAAAATAAAGAAGATAAATCTAAAAATTATATCACTGTTTAAAGCTTGATTATTTGGAAACGGCGTGTCTGGCAAACATTTTCAAAAAGACGTTTTTTGTAGGAAATTTAGTTTTCTATAAATATATGTGCAGATGAATTTTTTTCTGAACGATTGTAATTCCAACGAAATTTAAAACCACAACGTCCAGGACATGAAGATCTTTTATGAATAATAATTAAAAATTCTAATGCAAATGATAATATTTTACTGTGCTGCACGTATTTACAAGCAATCGAGAAAAATATAATTCCAAAGATGTTCAAATACAATAATTTCAAATGTTAAACAATACCTGCATCTTTACCACCACTGCATTTATTTTATACTTCCATTATGATAAGCTCTCGTAACATTTATCGAAAATGCAAATTTGGATTCAAGATGAATTTATGTAATATATTTGTTAACAGATCGTAAAATAAGCCCTACAATTATCTTACTCATAAAATCTTACATTCGTCTCAATATCTTGAAGTTCATCTTATTTGAAGGTTTAACTTGTACCACATGTGAACTGCACACATGTGTTTTTTTTTTTGTTATTGTCCTTAGTAGTGAATTAATTTTTACTAATATGGCATTTAAAATTTACAGATTAGATGTCAAAACTTTGATACTATCGAGCCTGATTATATGATTGATTTAAAATCAATAGTTGTAACAAAATTTTGTGTTTTAGTTGTACATTGAAAAAACGACAATACTTTCCGGTGCTTTTAATAAACTATCTACGTATAAGTTGCCAATTTAATCTTTTATTTGAAAACCAATAACTTTCCGTGAAATATTCATAGCCTAATACAGATTAAAATGGCTAAAATTAACAATTGAATGAAATCGCCATGGCAGTTGAGACAAATGACATGATAGTTCAAGTTTGAAACAATAATTCCACTTACATGGATTTGTTTACAGCTTTATATTCAATGTCCTTGTCTTTGCCACAACACATACGTTTCCTCATTATATATTTGGATATTAAAAACAAATTGTATTTATAATTGCATCATAGTTTTGTTATCACAGATTCTAGACGTCACCAGTAACATTTCTTTTAAATTCTCTGAAGTTTCATCTTTGAAAGCATGCGTAAAAATCTACGCAAAACGAGTCGAAACTTAAAATAGATATTTCAAGTTATTTAATAAATGTTCATAATCAGTGTTGTCAAAATACTTCTGTGAACTGTTTGGGAACCATTTTGCGTATATTTAGACTAAAAGTCAAAGAAATTAGGTTCCTTTTCCGCCTAGTAAATTCAGGGATTCAATGCCTTTAAATCTTGTAAGGATTTGTTTTGAACTCTTTTTGCGTAAAATTTCAAAAAAAAATCTATTTAATGAAATTCCGGATTCCCTAAAAACCAAATAAATCCTATATTTGTAACTTTTAAACCCTAAAACCTGTAGGAAAAGAAAGTCAACAAATTTTGTGGGTTCCAATGCAAAAAAAAATCAATTTCATTTATCTCTTTAGAATAATGCAATAAATTGTATTCTTTCGCACCAGAAATACAATACTTTATTTTCATAAATACTTAGAGTTAGTTAAGAAATTTCTTTAACCAGTGATTCCCAAAGAAACTTCAATTTGGGACCCATGGTTTCGCAAATGTAGACTGAAAGTTTAAGATATTAGTTTTTTTTTCTCAACATAAGTTAATGGGCTTAACCTTATATATTTTGCAATCAGCGATCGTGAATCCTTCCGAAGATGTGTTTAGGATTGTTTTAGTGCAAAATTTGAAAAAAAAAACTCTAGGAAATAAAATTTCTGGGTTTCCAGATATATTTAAAAATCAAATTAATCTTATATCTAATAACTTAGAACCGTAAAATCTGTTGGCAAGGAAATTAAGCTAATTTTTTGGATTTTTTTGTTAAAAAATAGATTTCATTTATCGCCTTCGGATAATGCACTCAAGAAGTGCATTGTTTTGCACCAGAAATACAATACTGATGGGTAAAGAAAAAAAGTGGTTATTTTTTTTTTAATGTTTTTGAGCCATAGTTAAAAAGCTAAATCCTGAATCATCTTGCCACTTTTCTTATTGCAAATTTGGACGTTGCTGATTACAAATGTAAGATTCTTATTGATACTGTAGGACTCCTGGTATACCTGAGGATCGGGAAATAGTACTAATAACTGGTGTGCCAGTTTTAGCACCACCGAAAAAGGCTACGGCAGTGGATTGAAAACATATTTTTTATTATACGCGCATTCAAGATAAATTTATGTAATATATGTGTTAATAAAGCGTAAAATAAACCCTATAATTATCCTATTCATAAAATCTTATATTCGTCTCAATATCTTGGAGTTCATTTTTTCTGAAGGTTTCACTTCTACCGCGTGTGAACTGCACACAAGTGTTTTTTTTTTTTTTTGTTATTGTCCTTAATAGTGAATTGATTTTTACTAATATGGCATTAAAAATTTGCAGATTAGATGTCAAAACTTTGACACTAACTAGGCTGATTATATGATTGATTTAAAATCAATAGTTGTAACAAAAGTTTGTGTTTTAATTGTATATTGAAAAAAACAACAATACTTTCCGGTACCTTTAATAAACTATCTACGTATAAGTTGCCAATTTAATATTTTATTTGAAAACCAATAACTTTTCGTGAAATATTCATAGCCCAATACTGATTAAACTGGCAAATGACCAAAATTAACAATTGAATGAAATCGCCATGACAGTTGAGACAAATGACATGATAGTTCAAGTTTGAAACAATAATTCCACTAACATGGATTTGTTTACAATTTGATATTGATTTTCCACAACTCATACGTTTGCCATTATATATTTGGATATTAGTAGCAAATTTTATATATAATTGCATCATATTTTTATAATCACAAACTACTAATAACGGGTGTACCAGTTTTGGCACCACCGAAAAAGGCTACAGCGGTGGATTGAAAACATCTTTTTTATTATACGCGCGTTTTTTAAGAAAAAAAACGGAGTAAAAAAACTTTGCCAACTATTCCTTACAAAAAAGGGTTGAATAATGTTTTGTGCAAAACTCCAAGAAAAAAAATCATTCTAATTTCAATACATTTTTTTTTCGTAAATGGTATGTGAACCCAAAAAAAAAGAAGATTGAAATCTTGAAATGTTTGATACAGTACTTGATTTTATTGGATGAAACTAGTCTTTGAGCCGGGGCGCGTTCGCTCACCTATTATTCAGTGGAATCGATCCGTGAACTTCGACAAATTCCTCGGGGAAAAACGATGAATATTTTGTGTCAAAATCTCTTCAGTTCTCATCGCATTGCATGCGATGCGTCAAAGAGGCCGCCGCGGTCTTTTCTTCACCCAAAATTGCCACTCACTTTCATCATTTCATTCGGTTTGTTATTCTTGCATTGCTCTACATCGGGAATTTCAACCCTTACGCTTCACTTTCCCCATAAATGCGGCCAAACCATCAACGGATTGACACCGTATGTAGATATTCAATGCGACAGACTAATTAGGCTTACACGAACAAACGTTAGACTTGTTTCCCTCGCGAATCTTTTCGACCACCCCAATTAGGAATAAATCATCAGTTTTTTCTGCGGGTGATTTATTTACGATTGAAGACAATCGCGCCGTAATTAGACAAATATTGTCGAGGGAAAACACTGTCGTAATGATGATTGAAAGGGCATTGTTTATTTTTGTGCAGCAGATCTGTCAATTTGCCACGGATCGAATGTGCAACAATGCACTTTGGAGAGGTTCAGCTGTATTTGAACTGATTTGCATAATGTGCATGTTTCATTTGAGATGAGCTCTTTTCGGTTCGCATAAGGGTTAATCTCATTATCGTTTCGATGCGTTTTGTCTCGGATGATGACGGTGAATGGTGTCGAGTAATGGGCTTATTATGATGCCACACACGTCATCCCTACTACATTGAATATGTTGCGCTAATTTGTTTACATTTGTGCAATAAAATGATAATAAACGAATCACCATTGAATTTCCAATGTAAATGGCATTAAAATTGTTGAAAATCGAAAAAAACTTCTTTAGAACAAAATTCTATACATTTTTCTCCATTAACTACAAAGCTTTTCAAATTAAAAATGTCACTTATCTATACTAATATATAAAATTCTTAAGTCTCTCTGTACATTTCGATTTTGAGCTCAATTTTAAAATAAATATTTGTTTCAAAAAGTTTTTATTCCAAATTTAACATTTTCAAATTTTTTGTCTGTCTGTGTGTCCCGATTTAACCCGATTTAATTTTGCCGCCTGGGACCGGGATCAGAAATTTGCCGCTCCCCATTGTCATTATTTGCCAAGAAAACCGCTAAAAAATAAAAATACCTTTAAATTATTTGACTATTTAAAAATGAACTTTTCGTACTGTTCTTAATACAAATTTTTATGCAATTTTCAATCTCAATATGCCGCCCCATTTTAGGAGCCGCCCGAGGCCATGGTGTCTTCAGAACCCGCCACACTGTGCTATTGATTTACCTTTTCTTTCGACTAAAAAATTTGAATTCAATTGTAATTATTTTTTTTTTCCATTGCAAATGAATTCTTCCTCGACAGCTTGGAAAATGTATACTTTATCTATATCTATATTAATATATAAAATTCTTACGTCTGTCTGTACATTTCGATTTTGAACCCAATTTTAGGGTAAATATTTGTTTCAAGAGGCCCTTATTCCAAATTTAATATTTTTAAAATTTTTGTCTATCTGTCTGTCTGTCTGTGTGTCCCGATTTAACTAAAGAACGGAACAACCGAATTTTATGAAATTTGATATTAAGATACAACACAATTTCCCACAGACTATAAGCTACTTATCATTCCTTAAAAATAATAAGGGAAGGTATTCCCAAGGGATGAAAACATAATTTTAATTTTTTACACTAGACAGGTGAGTTAAATATCTTTGGAAAGGTAATTTAAAGTTAGAAAGTAATCTGTAAAAATATTTTTAGTTGAACTGATAAAAAACACAGTAAATTCAATTTAAGTTGAAAAAATTGCCTCTTTCAAATATAAACCTTTATATATATATAAGACAAATAGTTGATTTTAATAGCATAATGGCTTACGTATCTGACATTCAGTTCCTCCTAATCATAAAAACGTGGGTTCGAATCTTACAGTAAACTTTTTTTTTACAAAACTGTTGTAAATAGACCCTTAGAGTTGCTCAATATTGAAATATTAACAAAAAAAAGTAATAGTAATAATAAAAGTAATAAAAATTTAAATAAATACATTTTTAAAGCAGTGCATACATAAAATCCTGTATTTTATATCCCCTCTGACTGATGAAATTTTAATATTCGATGTATTCCTTATGAGTAGTAGACATTTGATAAGAATTTTTTTTTTTGAAAATGCCTACTCTAAAAGAGTAAAAAAGGTGACTAAGTTTGTATGAGAAAATGTAGAGTTAATCAACAATTGAAATTTTGAATTTAATAAGTTTAATTAATAAATAAATAATTAATTAATAATAAGTTTCTGTTTTTGTTATATCATTTTAATAACAACGTTTTAAATAACGTTATTTCACTAAATTACTATGAAAGTTTAAATAGTACTTATTCAAAAAAAGCGATTTTTAATTTTTGATTGTTTTTCAACAGCGAAACTTTTTAAAATCTAATTTTTATCAACCAATGATTGTGACCTGGAGCAATTATTTATTCAGCTGAAAAACATTAAGAGAGCAATTTTTTGTCATATATTTCATTATCAATCAAAATATAAAATCTTCCAAACTAACTTTTCTTCGGTTTTTAGAAAAATTTGAAAATAAATTACTGTTATTGAAAATATATAAAATATTCTTATTTCCTTCCACGTTTTCTACCTGTTCCCAAAAATTTTGTATGTGTGAATTTAGTTCATAAGTGAGCATTAAGTTTTTTGGTGGTGACATATTGTAAACCTAAAAATCCGAAATACCTATTCACAAATAAATACATTAGTGAGCGAATATTGAGTAGCGAGAAATTTGGCGAACTAAAAAAATGGTTTAATTATATAGTTGAAATTCAGATATTTTAATAATAAGTGCATAGATACACAATGGTTATACTTGATTATGAAAGAACTGGGTTTCGTGCAATTGAACAAATTTTAATTTCGCGGTAGTTTTGTACATTGCAGTAGTGAAATAGTTTTGAGAAAAAGGTTCATTTGGCAGTCGAGACAATGAAATGGAATTTCTACTAATATTCTAAATATCTAGGCGAATGTTTTGATAACTTTTCACTGTTTTAAGGGGGAAAGCTGGTCTAAAATTTTGAAGAAACCGATTTTTTTTTTCTCTTAAAAGGTACTTTAGGGTCTGAAAAATAACATACCAAAGGATGGATGCCGGCAAAAATGTCTTAATACCCAAACTTTCGCAGATTAAAGGTATATACGCATTTAATATGATTTTATAGTACTTAAAACTTTAAACGCGTTTTTCTCGAAATCACTTTTTTGGAACTGGCCGAAGACATAACTCGAGCAAATCTTCACCGATCTATACGAAATTTTGACAGTACATTTGAAATACCTTTCTCCGGAGACGTACGTAAGATTTTTTTTTTATATTGAAAAATATTTTTTTTAATCAACAATTTTTTCGTATTTTTACAGTGAAAATTTTAATGTTTTGTTCAAACGTGCACCATTTCGCGAAAAAACAAAATATCGAAAAAATCCTACGTATGTCTCTTGCTGTTGTTATATAAAAACTAAAAATTTTCAGGATTTTGTTCCAGGACCAAAATTAAGGAGGTTACATCTTCGGCCATGGACCCGTCTAAAAAATGAGGCGCCTCCGAAGAAATGCTGGACAGCCGCCATTTTGAATTTAATTGACACGAATAAATTTGCATTTGTATAATAAAACCTAAATTATAAAACCTCTTTCACAGATTTTCGATTGATCTTTTTGTTGAGTCACAAAAAATTCATAAATTATGCCCATTTTTTCACGCTCTAGACCAGCTTCCCCCATTAGGTCATAATTATAACTGACCTTATTGAAATTAACGACAGTTTTTATTTATGTATAGATGGTGATTGATTTACGGATTAATTGGTTCACGGTAGGTATACCTACCTTAGGTATACAGAATAGACCATTCTCTTTTTAGATATTTATAAATATTTTTTGAAAATTAATTGATCATTATATGCAACAATTTTATCCTAAGCAACAGTTTATTAAATGTGTCTTTTTAAAGTTGACAAAATAGTGTTTTTAAGTATGGTCATGTTTTTCGTAATAGAAATAAGAAAAATAATAATTTTTATATTTCACTAAAAATAGCAAATCTAAAAAGAAAATAAAGTCTACATAATATATAAATATAATCTAGTACACAATATAAATGTCTATGTTTCAATTACAAATAATTTCGTGTAATGTATAACAAGTATCGCTTTGGTGGCAGCTTAATGGAGCGTGAAAGCTCATTAAATTGGGAATTAGTTTCGAGAACCATGTTGCATTTACGACTGGCCTAGTCAGTCAACTAAAAGTTAAGTGGTCCCCTTTTTCGTTCATCAATCAAATCAACTAGTTTACGTTCGTTGCAACAATGAATATCAATTTTTATGTGAACGATTATGAGAGTGAGCTTTCCGCATGGATTACACTTCTTAAAGGCTTTTTCATTAACTAATAAACATGTTGAGGTATGAGACAAAAATTCTTGCCTTTTCTTACATGGGGTATTACATGTGTACGTGTGTAAGTGGTACCGATACATGCATAAATAAAATTAAGAGTAATTTATCAAACGGGTGACAACAATAACGATTCAAGAGGGCTCATTTTCTGTTTGAACAATAGTTTGTTTGGCCAGACCCCAAATATAAATTCAACGAATCTTTTATTGCATCATATGTTTTTTCTACTTTGTTTAAGTTGTAATTATTAACATGGTTTTTTTCTTTTAAACCTCTATAATTTTATTTGTAAGATAGCCTTTTGTAGTGGTACAATCGTAGAAGTGAAATTTATTAGTAAAATCCCCAAAAAGTACGTAAAAGTTATTTTTTTTATTACTTGATAGATTAGGTCTCAACCATGATTCCAACCAAAAAATCTGTCTTTTCATAAAATTTATATATTCTTTATAACTTTTATAAAAATAAAAGCTTAAGACTTTTGTACCCAAAAGTCTCGCATCTAGATCATATGCAGTTTTGTATAAAAAGTATTTTATTTACACATCCTAAGTTCGACTCCAATACGACTTTTCTTTGTCAAAGAATATAATTCTATTTTCAATTAAATTGATAAAAAGCAAATTTGGAGGTGAAAAAAAAGCGGAAATATTAATTAAACAAAATAAATATACGAAATGCATTTCCAAAAATAGATGCATTCTAAAATTGTCTCAACAAATTGAGACACAGTACTTTTTAAAAAATTTGAAAAAAATAACTACGAAATATTTTGATGGTTTTTTGTCGCTCGAAATTTTCGAAAGTAAAAATTTTGTGGCTTTTTAATTTTCCCAGAAAAAAACATTTGACAAAAAAGCTCAATTTGGGTCATTTTCCAATTATCAAATTTTTCAAAACTTTTTCTCACCATTAATTGGTGTTTTTTGGTGCTCGATAGTACTGAAAGAAATGATTTCATCACTCGCATATATAATATTCGTCTTTTTCTTTCATAAGCCTTAAAGCTTTTGAGAGAAATGTATAAACAATGCTTTTTAAAACATATAATAAAACACGTAATATATTATAATAATTAAATTGTGGACAATAAGGACGAGGTTTCTTGTGGAATCTTATTTATTTTATCGCCAACGTTTCGTCAGTTATTACTGACTTCTTCAGGGCTCTATAATGAAAATACATAACATTTAAAAAATAGCGACACATTATTGTTAAAATTATTAATAAATAAATTACAATTCATAAGTCTTAGTCTATATAAATCTTAGTTAATTAATGTGAAATCTAACCAAAAAATAATTAAATTTCAATACCATTATTTAAATACTAACTAAAATTTAAAATGACTCCACAAATGTCATAAAAATAAACTGTAAAATGACCCAACTGGTAGAACAACAGACCAAGAATACAATTTGATATTGATAAATAAAAAATTAATTAACTGAGATTTATATAGACCAGGGGTTCTCAAAGTGTGCGCCGTAGAAAGTAAAGAGGGGCGCCGCGAATCGATCCTCTATCATTATCTGAAATGATCCGAAACCACAAATATTCGCGGGTACTTATAAAGCAACAATTACAACAACTACTATTATTATAGGTACATATTACTTTCGACTATAATATATGTATACATATATATATATATATACATATATATATCCAAATAGCTTACTAAAGTAGGGCGCCGTGACAAAATACTAACCTTGTAAATGCGCCGCGGGCTCAAAAAGATTGAGAACCCCTGGTTTAATCTATAAACGATTGGCAATACTAGTGTGAAAACTTTTTCGAAGCAAAAACATTTAAATAGTGGTGTAGCCCACAGAAAAGACAATCGATGAACGATTAAAACGGAAATTACTTTCTTTCTCAAGCCTCAGAGCTTTACTGCGTTCGGGATTTGAGCTTGAAACAAATGAAGTTCGTTTCGGGTATTTAGTTTTGTTTCCACTGTTACGACGCTAAACTGTATTTCACTTGTCATATTATTAAGTGAAACGAAAGAAAGAAAAATGGAGGCCAAGCAAAAAGGGACTCTGAAGTGAATGTCGACGCAGGTTATAGTTCTCCAGTTGTCTCAAACGTAACTCTTGGAAGCAATTAGTTTTCGTAATTAATTAAAATAAATTCGCAGAAGATTTGTTGGCGTATAAGTGTATAGGCATTCGAACTTATATTGCATGAGGAGAGTGAAGGTGAAGAGGGCAGCGGAGAGGAGACACATAATTTATCGCACATATTTACTTATTCCATCGAAATTAAATTGAGAGAGGTCGAAAGAAGAAACGTTTCACCCGCCCCCCGACATTTTATCATCGTAAAATGTCTGAAACAAAGTTGGTGAAAATGAAAATGTGGTGGTTTTGTGCTGGTATCTGGTAATTAACTCGAATGGAAATTGGTTACGGGCAAATTAATCAGGGAAAATGATGAGATTCGAAATTTTCTCTCAAATCCAATGGTATGGGATGACGATGGGTGTAACGATGTTGAATTAACTGTCTAATGAGTGGAGCGTAATCTCATAATAATGTCATTTGTAACCGCTAGCGATCGAAAACTAGACGACTATCGAAATGTTTCTAGTTTCATGTTGCACCTACTAAATGCCTTCAATCTTGCACGGATTTTGGTATCAATTACGTCATTTCCGGCGTGAATTAAAGTAGGCTCGTCCGTAAGGCAATTTCAAAGCTCCATTTACTTGGTGAGGGGGGGAGTGATGAAATTTGTAATAGCAAATTTCAGGTAGGATGTAAACGATGATAGTATAGTAAGTAGGCATTCTTGTAAATTAAAATTCTTTTCCACTGATCTTAATTTCAGATAAAGTTGACTTTTGTAAATGGTATGATCAAGTTTTAGTTCTTTGGCAAACTTTATTTTTTGTTCAATCGAAAAACTCATTGGTATTTTTGGGAAAAGGTCCACCAGACCGAAATGCATCTTAAGCACTAAAATTACCGCAACCAAATGAATGAAAAAAAAAAATTTTGATTGGCTCTTACAGCTTTGAAATCTTACAAACTACCAATGATTTAAGGTCCCTAATTTTTTTTTTAGTGATTTTATCACTAGTTCAAAATTAATTATCGTAATTAATGTTGCTGTCTGGTATTTTTAGATTAACTTATTATTTATTGTATAGATTTGTATGTTTTGAAGTCAATGCAGTTATTTTTTTTTCTAAGCCTTTGAATTTCCTCCTTTACAGATGGCATTTCTGTATCTTCATGTATTTGTTTTTATTGTTTACATACCATGGAGCACCGATTATTTGTCGTAGGGTCCTTGCTTGAAATCTTTGTAGGATTTCAATAATGTTGGAGTTGGATGCAGTACCCCACAACTGTATCCCATATCAAAATAAGATTTTTTCGCTGACTGGCAGAAGTTCAAACAAAAATATTCAATATCTTTAAAGAAAATTGAATGGGAAATTCGAAAAAAAATAGTTTCGTAATTGTACCAAAATTGTATTAGGAGTACAAATAAGTTTCCGCCGTTTTTTAACACAAATCAAATATTTATTATAGAAGAACGGTAATATAAATTTATTTTAAATATTGCCCATCACTTGCAACCACTTTTTCCCATCTCTCTCAGGCAGCATTCGAATCCCACGTCTGAAGAACTCCTTGTCTTTTGAGGCTATCCACGAATCAACCCAATTTTTGGTATCCTCATAAGATGTGAACCGCTGCACCGTCAGAGCATGTGCCATGGACCGGAACAGGTGATAATCGGACGGTGCAATGTCTGGTCAATACGGCGGGGGGGGGGGGTAACACTTCCCAATCAAGTGTTTCCAAGTACTTTTTCACGGGAGCCGCAACATGTGGACGAGCATTGTCATGCAGAAGAATAATTTTTTCGTGTCTAGAATAGTCTAGAATATTCTAGAATAGTCTAGAATAGAATAGAGACTGCTTGCTGAGTGATTTCTAATGTTAGAGCAAGTTCTTTTCGTGTTTGAGATGAATCTTCCTCCAATAATTCCTCCAGTTCTGCATCCTCGTAAATTTTTGGCCTTCCACTGCGATCTTTGTCTTCTACGTCGAAATCACCGTTTTTAAACTTTTGAAACCACTCTCGACACGTTCTCTCTCACTCAAAGCACCCTCACCATATGCTTCTACGATCAATTCATGCGCCTCAGCAGCAGATTTCTTTAAATTAAAGAAGTAAACTAATATTTCCCGCAAATGACGCTTACGTGGCTCAAATTTTGACATTTTCAACTTATAAAAATTATATTTTACCAATATAAAATCAATAATATTAATAGGTTATGTTGTTCTTGAATGTCCAAACTATTTTTTAAGCCGGTTATCATCTGCGAAAGCTAACCGAAACTCCGTGTCGCGCCATCTACAATAAAACGGCGGAAACTTATTTGTACACCTAATATCATGGTTAAAAATTAAAAGTAAAAGAAAAAGCTCTCGTTTTTCAAGGATTTTATAAACCGATAAAGCTTTTATGTTTTTTTTTCTAGAAGCTACCATCAGTCCCTAAAACATATCCAAAATTCAAATAAATCGATTCACAAGTTTCTGAGAATTTTCTTTTTCGATTTTTGAAGTAACGGTAATACATAGGGATCTGAAACTTGACGAATTATTGTATCGTAATAGTACCAACATACTCTGAAATAATGAACCAAATACCACTCTGGGGCCCGATTCACTATACTTATCGGTTCTATGTCCTTTGTATGTTTCTGTAATAGTCCTCCAGAACACAACCAATATTTTAGTACTAGTAACTTCCTGTGAAATATTCACAAAATTGGCAATTGAATGAAATCAAAATCACAGTTGAAACCATAACGGCAATATTTAAATCCAAATTTGAATCAATGACGTTATTTCACCCACATGTATGTATTTACAATTTTTGTTCTGTCTTAAATTGATTAAATTGATGTAAAAACCGATAGTTGAGAGAGGATAAGATTCAAAATAGGAAATTCCACTAAGAAATTATGAAATTTTTCGATTAAACAATATTATTGTTTTTTATTCGTCTTCAGGTGTTAACCTACTGGTTTTGTTTTTTTAAATGCATAATAGTGTCAGACATAGCATGCTAGAGTGTTACGATATAAGTAAAAACAATTGAATCGTAAACATTTTCTTTTGTCTTTCCTATCTTTCTTTTTTTTTTTGGGGCAAGTCAATAAGATGGCTTGATTTGGTGGATATCGGCGGTGAATCTTGCTGGTGAATTTGATGGGGTTGAAAATGGAGGATGGAGATAAATTTAACGAATTGTGTCAGTAGGACACAATTGTCGCTACTATTATATATACATATATATATATATATATATAAAAGTACTAGGCATTTAGACATTTAGATGGTTGGCACACGCGAAAACCATTGCGATTCCAAATCTGAAAACAGTTTATATCTGATAGAATTTTCCACAATGGGGCAAATAACATCAGTCTTGAAACAAACGAGGACTATTTTCCGACTCTATAAAATTAATGTCTATGCGGTTTCATGTGGCTTTATTAGCCATAAAGCATTCAAAAGCACCTAATAAATTTCAATGGCCAACGAAAATAAAAAAGAAAACATTGAGAAAGCGGAATTTCCGCGATTGATTTTCCTGTTTTTGCATTTGAATCAAGTCAACATGTAACATTGCATAAATTTAATTTCATACATTGAGAGCTGCACAATTTGAACGATAGAAAATCATAATGCAACTATTTGCATTTGTGTTTACTTGAAGCGAAAAAAAAAGAGATTTTTTTTCCAAATGCAATTTGTGTGAATTGAGAGATGCAATAAGAAATGTTACATTATATTTGTAAACGAAGAAAAAATATCTTCGTTGAGAAATTCGGGCCCGGGTGTTGTGGGGAAGAGGGTAAGAAAGGTTTGAGGTCGGAGACTTGAATAAATACTTGGCAATAAATGTTAAAAAAATTGGCTTATTTCTTCTTGTAAAGTTGAAACGATTGAATGAATTTATCCTTTGATATTTTCATAATAAATCAAATATTTTCATAGGGCAAAACTCTTTGTAAATCATTTGTATGTTTGTACATTTTTTTTATTGTTATATTTTTGACCGCTTGGAGCACTAATGCTGATTTCTTTTACACAAAAATATGAAATGTAGCATTAGAAGAAAGAATAATTTTATTTTATTAATTTTAGTGAAAATATGAAAAATTCATACGATTTTTTATCGTGTTGGCATAACATTAAGGATATAACACAGGGGTGGCTTCCTGTATAAGATTTGTAACGTAGTTATTGCATATAATATTTATAATTTATTGGTCAACCCAGAAGAGTTATAAAAAATATTTCGTGAGTATTATTAAAATAAAATCATACCTCAAACATAAATTTGAACAGAAGTTCAAACAAAAATATTCGTGACGTATTGCCCAGATACGTATTTCGATTGCCAAGCAATCTTCCTCAGTGGTCATCAAGTAGTTTGGATCACTCCGTAACTATATATATATATATATCCTATATATTGTATACACAGTATAATTGTTCAAAGTCAGCGAAAAAATCTTATTTTGATTAAACTTTCAGCAGTTTTTGATTTTTTATAACGGAAATTAAAATAATGTATTTCGATTGCCAAGCAATCCTCACAAAGCAGTTACGGAATGATCCAAACTACTTGATGACCACTGATGAAGATTGCTTGGCAATCGAAATACGTATCTGGGCAATACGTCACGAATATTTTTGTTTGAACTTTTGTTCAAATTTATGTTTGAGGTATGATTTTTATATATTATTATATTAAATTATACTGCATAAATTGGACTGCCATATATCTTATATATTGTATAGACACGTTAACTTTGATTTTTTTTTAAATTTTTATAGCTCAGTGGCATTTTATGGTATTGCCTCGCTCAAAGTCGCGATTTTTTTACAATTGTATGCTCTACAAAAGTGCCTATTACGGCAAAATCGTAATTTACACGAGGGTCACTAAACCTAGATTTTTCATAGATTTCCTGTTTTTCTCTCAGTAACTCATGAATTACAAGACCTACAGAAAAAATGTTAGAGTCAAATTTATAGGAAATTCAATTTCCTACAAAAAAGTTCCAGAAAACCAAATTGCTAAGATCGATATTTCTCGAGATATTGAGCCTTGAATTTTTACGGATTATTGAGTAAAATTAGTGTAAAAATTTTATAGTAAGAGAAATTCAAGGCTCAATATCTCGGGAAATATCGATCTTAGCAATTTGGTTTTCTGGAACTTTTTTGTAGGAAATTAAATTTCCTATAAATTTGACACTAACATTTTTTCTGTAGGTCTTGTAATTCATAAGTTACTGAGAGAAAAACGAGAAATCTATGAAAAATCTAGGTTTAGTGACCCGTACTACCTCGCCCGTGTAAATTACGATTTTGCCGCAATCGGCACTTTTGTAGAGCATACAATTGTAAAAAAATCGCGACTTTGAGCGAGGTAATACCATAAAATGCCACTGAACTATAAAAATTTTAAAAAAAATCAAAGTTTACGTGTATTTTAAATGGAAAATATTTACACGCTGTGAGCGAGTACTTAATATTAAAATTAAGGGGGTATTCTAGTCTAGAGGCCCGAATTTCGAGCGTTTTTTGATAGTTTATAAAAAAGAAGCATTTGATATTTTTACGATATTGATGTTTGAAGAATATACAAAATAAATTTAAAAAAAAAATCATGGAGTTATGCATCCTAGAAGTAGACGGGAGAAAAAAAAAGGCCGTGTCCTGGTTGTCATGATTTCAACCTCTGTAGTCATTTCAAAAATAAAATAAGGATGAATTCTTAATCTGTATGAATGTAGCTATCTTCCGAACTAGCGAATCCAAAAACAATATTTTTTTTCCATAAAATGGCGGTTACTCAAAAACTAGGTCGATTTTTTCACTGATTTTTTGACTATCAAATTTTTAAAAATATTAGGAATTACAAATTTTTCTTTTTTGCTAGTTCCAGAGAATATTCATGCCAAATTTCAAGTGAATCGGCTGGTTAGAACTTGAGATATCTTGGCAACCCTGTCGAAAAAAGTAGTTTCGAGAAAAACGCGTTTAAAGTTCCACTCGTACGCTCAACCGGTCTACTTGCCGCGTCACTAAAACGGCTATAACTACGAAAATAATTCGAATTTGAAAAAATCCTTTTTGGGAGACATTTTTGAATATCTAAACTATCGAATAATGAAGAAAAATTTTTTTTCGATTTTTTCGAATTTCTAGACTAGAATACCTCCTTAAGATCTCAAACTTTCAGGGAATTTTTTTTGAAGTATTTCCAACAAAATTTCGGCATGGGAGCAAAAAAAAAACATCCTAATATAAATATTTCTTGTTTTTCATAAACGAAGTTATTTCATTGGTCGAATTTTCCATTTGATACATTTTAATTGGATAACTATTCAAAATGGAGGCATTTTGGATAATTTTGTGATTGGTCCTTACATATACTATTAGTAATAATTTGATCTTTAATACAGTGACTTAAAGATTTATATGAGGTTTATTTGCAAATATTAATTCAGCCTTTTTTTGTAAAAGTTTGAGGACAAAAATATTATTTTGTTAAGTTCGAGAAAAAAAAAACTGCCAAGAAATTCTATTTTTACGAAACTTTATTCTTTGAAACTGGCCATTATTTCGGTGAAAGCCAATGCAAACGAATGGTACAATAGTTCGGAGGACTTTTGTGCTCAATTTGGGCCGAATTACCGCTTTCCCTTCAATTGCGATGGCTTTTAATTGTGTGTTAATAGTACGTATAAGTGGAACGGAGGCCGAAAGTTCGGCCCCAATCCGTCAATAGAAAATGTTCATATGGACATATACCTAGTTGCCAATTCGAATACAAAGCCTCAAGTTTAAATCATATAATACACATTAGCTCTCTAATGATGGATTTTGAAATATTTGTATCGTTAGTTTTACGATGCATTGTTATCCCATTTACAGTCGAGTACGTCTATTATCACTGGTTTTTTCATTCACAACTAGAAATAGATACGTCCAGCTCTACAAGCAAAACCCATATCTCTTAGCATTCATTGAAAACTTTTGTAAAAGTTTCCATTCATAAAATTTGACTATTTGGCAAAATTGATTTCTTTGATAGTTCCGAACCATTATTCGGGCGTACAGGTGACAAAAAATCGCTCACTTTGTAATTCGGATTTAAAAGGCACTCATGGACTTCAATGTTTTGTTGTGTAGATCAATAAGTCGAAAATAACTTCAGAAAATATCGATCGAAAGAATTCGAGCCACTTGAACTTTAATGAATCGAATCCAAAAGGTAAAAATGTACAAAAACTACCCGAAATGCATGGTGTAAGTGTTGCAATTTTACGAAGAATCATAAATTAAGATCATTCTAAAAATCTATTGCTTAAATTAGGAAAACTTGAAACTTTTTATCAGAGGGAAGAAACACAAAAAAATCATTCCATTATGATTCCGAAAAATTTTGCAATAATTGATTTGATTAATTCAAGTTTAATTTTGGGATAAAGCCAAAATGCACACACGCGTACTTTAGTGGCCCCCACTAAAAAAAAAAAAGAGAGGAAGCCAAAACTATTGTTACATTGTATCAGCCACGATCGGGATCTAGTGGGAACAAATTCGGGAACAATACAAATCACATAGAGATAAGTTTGAATTATTGTGGTTTTCGATAGAACATATATATATATACCTAGTACCTACGCTTTTTGGTCTCAACAATGCCTTTCCCGTATCTTCGTCTTTTCTATATCATCATACACACTATGCCAGAGCAATATACAAATACTTTGATATATCGAGTCGAGTTTATTACCTCAATAAATGGAACGCATTTTCAATTGAATCATTGAACCGTATTATATTATTGAATAGTTTAGAGTGAGTGAGAGAAAGAAAGAAAGAAACAATGATAGTCGACGTACCTGAAAACTACCCTTCAATACACATCGTCGAGAATACAAACGCTATTCAAACATTTATATACAACTAAGTTCAAATAAACAAATAACAAATTAAAATTTTTATTCAATTCAAATAACGCTTTGATGTTGTGCTCATATTATTAGAGAATTTTTTTTTTTTTTTTAAGTCAACACGATGTAGAGCGGAAAATTCAAAGGAATTTGAGTTGATGGAAACGGAAAAAAATGCAATTTTTCGATGCACTTTTAAATGAAACTATCCAAAAAATAAATGGAAACACACAACTATTGATTTTAGTGCAAAAAAATATTTTTGATATGGCCAATATTATACAGAATGATTCAAAACTCAGTGGATATTCTTAAAAAGCTCATTTTCGGGAATAAAAAAAAAAACATTTTTTTCACAATTTATGAACGAAAAACTTATGTTTTTTTAATTAATTGTGTAAATCACATTTTAAAATAAAACAATTTTGATAATATGTTTTACCAACTATAAAGAAATAATTACCCAATTGCGGCCAAAGAGTTGCTAGAAAAGCCAAAACCCCCAAAATTATTTAATTCATTTTTTGTCGCTATTACCTCAACAAGTTTGGCTATATTGTCCACCTCTATCAAGTTAGCACCCGACTTTTACAAATTAAAATTTTAAATATATTTTTAAGTTGCCTTTTGTTTGCACTTGATTGTACCGAAAAAAATTTCGTATGTACCTCAACCGAAAAAAAGTTATTAAATTTTTAAAAATCGATAGCCCCCCATTGTTAGATTTTTTAACAAAATTAACGGCCATAGATAGGCCTTGACACGTAGAGGACTGTATCGAAAAAAATTAGTTTCTAACTTTAACCCAAAAAAAAATATGAGCGATTTTGTGAATGTACTCATTCCATTGAAAATAGAGTTTTCCGGCTACTACGGATTTTCCTTGAGAGATTTTCCAAATCCAAAGGCGGTACAATCTAGCTACGGAGGCGCTAAGGATTGTACTGAAAAAATTATCCTTCTAACTCTATTCCAACGGTAGTTATAAAGGATTTTGTATGAGTAATTAGACTCTTCATTGTTGAAATTGCAAAAACGGCCATAACTTTGAATCTATTGAGGTACAAACAAAAATTCAACTGGTACCATCAACTAGAAACCAGCACCCGAAAGAATCCGCCATTCGCCAAAAAATTTGTTTGTACCTCAATAGATTCAAAGTTTTGGTCGTTTTTGCAATTTCAACAATGAAATAATTAGTCTAATTTCTCATACAAAATCCTTTATAACTACCGTTGGAATAAGTTAGAAGGATAATTTTTTCAGTAAAATCCTTAGCGCCTCCGTAGCTAGATTGTACCGCCTTTGAATTTGAAAAATCTCTCAAGGAATATCCGTAGTAGCTGGAAAACTCTATTTTCAATGGAATAAGTACATTCACAAAATCGCTTATAATTTTTTTTTGGGTTAAAGTTAGAAACAATTTTTTTTCGATACAATCAAGTACAAACAAAAGGCAGCTTAAAAATATATTTAAAATTTTAATTTGTAAAAGTCGGATGCTAACTTAACAGAGGTATATTGTCTTTGGCTTTATTGTCCCCTATATTTGCCAGGCTTTTGCCAATTGTAGATTAGCAAAATACGCTTTTAGGTTGACATGAAAGTTCTGAGCGCCTTGTGATATGTAATTTTAAAGTTTTTTTTTTTAATTTAAGGAGGTATTCTACTCTAGAAATTTGAAAAAATCAAAAATTTTTTTTTCAAAATCCGATAGTTTAGATATTCAAAAATATCCTCCTAAAAGGATTTTTCAAAATTCAAATTATTTCCGAAGTTATAGCGGTTTTGTATGAAGCTGGAATGGCTGATTAAGAGAATGTAAGTAATACATACTATTCTATCAATTACGCTGCCTGAAACTTAACGTAAAACTTTAAACGCGTTTTTCTCGAAACTAATTTTTTCGATGCAGTGTCCACAATATCTCAATTTCTAATCAACCGATTTAATTGAAATTTGGCATGAATATTCTTTCAATATCTTTTTATCGTATGAAGCGACAAAAAATGAAAATTTGAAATTTGTAATATTTTTTAAAAATTCGATAAAGTTAAAATTTGGTGAAAAAAACGACCTTTGTTTTCAGTGGCCGCCATTTTATGAAAAACATTTTTTTTTTTTCAGTTTTGCCGCTTCTTACGATAACGACATTCGTACTAATTAAGAATTCACTATTGTTTTAATTTTCAGATGACCATAAGACTTTTTTTTTTTCTCCCTCTACTTCAAAGACACATAACTTGAAGGATTTTTTTTTTTTATTTTTGAAATTTATTTTTTGTAATTTTTAAATATTAATAAATAAATGATAAAAAAATAGACCTTAAAAATATCAATTGCTTTTTTTTTATTAATCGCCAAAAAAACGCTCGAAACTCGGACTTCTAGAGTACAATACTCCCGTAATACGTAAAAAATAATCATATGTCTTATACTCGTTTTATACCAAATTTTTGAGTAGACAAGACAATACTATCTATTTTTACTAAGCCCTACTTCAATCCCATTGCCTAAGGAAAAAATTAGCAATCTCGAAAGATTTTTGAAGTTTCACTTTATAAATAAATAATCAATCGACTAGCATCACGTTGGCAAAAATGTACGAATTCCTAAGATGCTTATTTCAACTAAATATGATAAATATTCCGATTTTTATTTTAGTTGAAAGTTTTGTGTATTAAAAAGCTCAAATCTTTCATGATAACCAAAACAATTATTCAAATTTTTCACGTACTATTCGCTGAGAAAATCTACTAAATCCAAAAAGTTAAGTTTTTTTTATATTAATGAAAAATTCTGTATATTTTTATTCTAAATTTGAGGATTTTCATCACAAAATTCAACGTTCAAACACCGATATCTAGTAGGCCATGAAAAAATCTCAAAAATTTACCCTCATCATTTTATTGATAAAACTTATAGTTTGTAAGAAAATTGCGGTTAAATGAAAAACTAATATTTACTATGAAAATCTAAATCTAATCAAATCAAGTGAGCTTTGACGACAATCTGTAACCTGTTGGTCTTTCTTTTTTTTTTACAGAAACAAAAGACTGATCAAATTTAATAACAATCTACCAAACTCTTCTAAGGATAAAATTTTGATATTTGTATAGGATTTGTCGCTTCGCTAGGAAGAATTTAATCGAAAAATTTTAGAGTAAAATTTTTTTTTCCTTGGCCAACTTGATGAAAATGTTTCAATAGTTCAAAGTTCGAAAAAAATCGGTTTAATTTCATCCAGGAATCATTATTGGTAAAATGAGGGATATTGTTTATTGGACAATAATTGTTTTGATCGATTAAATATCGATGCAGACTCATTTGTGGCGATTTTTAAAATTTTTAAAAATTGCTAATTTGTGGCAATATTTACTCGTAAATATTGTACCAAAAAAAATTAAGATCCTGTTTTTTTTCACTTGCAGGTAAATACTATCTTCGTTTACTATTAAGAGCCATGCACTTCACAATACCTTTGTTGCACTTGGTGCAATAAGAGGTGGAGACATTTTTGCATTTTAATTTTGGTGAAAATTATTAACGAGGTACAAAGATATTTAATGTTTAGGAATCTTTATTCTTAGTTAAAAAAATCCCCCAAAGTGTTTAAACGATTTTTTTTAAAGATCGTAACTTTCTGCGAATGTCTAACAATAAAGAACAGAATATCATGCTTAATCGCAACAATGTATACATTTTTAAATTGATTTCTATCTTAAATATCCTTAAATCCTTAAATTTGGTAGAAATAAAAATTTACAACAACTTTCCACCCTTCCACCCTCTTCAGCTGTACGTGGAACCCCAAAAAAGATAGCCAAATGGTTGCACCCTCACAGTTTAACAATGAAGCTAGAAAAATTATAAATTGTTGCCAACAATTAAAATATTACAACTAACGTATAATTTAACTTTGGTCTCATAAAGTTTGATACTAGGAGTCCAAACGTAATGATCAAAGAATGGCCTCAATTTGAGGCCCCACACCGGTAGAGTGCGTTACTAATCAAAAAACACTCTTTTAAATCATTACTCGGAAAGTTTTGTTAAATAAGTCAAGATATGGCGCCGCCACAAGAGTATCTAAAGTACTAATTTATGTTACTATAGTTACGGTTTACGTTAGTACTGCAAACCCACAAGTGGCTGCATCAAATTTTGACACATTTTCCACAATGCATTGCAAGAGTGGAAAACCTTCTTAATATCATAGTTTGTGTATGCTTAAAATATTAGCGCTGCTAGTGACAAAAAAAGGAACTATTTTCTGGATTGGTGTACATGAATATTGTGAAAAAAGTCTATATCGTTTAGATCATTCAAATTTGCGAATTTTAAGAACATTTTTAATGTTTGGTCTAAGTTCTTCAAACTTAAATTGGTAACCGTAATCCGTAACCACCGTTTGATAATCACAGTTTGATTTTCTTTTCTATGATTGAATAATTGGTTGACAATATTTACAAAAGATGAACGATTTATTATTGGCGTAGTTCACATACCACAACGTCTCTAGGAGATTTTATTAAAAACCACCCTTCCCAAATAAAATTGACACCCTCTCTTGTTTGTTTAGTTTAGTGTATATGAACATATATTACATATCATTCAATTTTTTCTCCTCTACGCTAACTAGATGCTTGACGACATTGAGATTGGTCGATTGGGGTGGTTGACAAAGGGGTTGAATTCGTTACGAATTCGAATTTAGTAATAATGAAATTCATTAAGAATCGAGCGTGCAATGCGAGGCTTCACCACCTGTTCACTATGACAAATTGAAAAAATCGTCCATCAACTATTGCCTTTTAATTAGATTTCTTCGTGGCAATATATTATAAACTTTCACCGAAATTCTTGCGATTTAAAAGTCGTTGCAAACTTAGAATGTTCTTAGATTTGAGCTTTTTTTTCTTGGAAGTGCCATCTGTGGGGTTAAACGATCCAATTAAACCGGATTTTGATATAACGACTAACGACCATTGGAAATGACTTGCGAAAATTTTCCCATTACAATTTACATAGGTAGACTGCGGTAAGTTTGTCTTTGGCATTGTTCGGTCGCTAAAAAGGTTATAACGAGCTTCTAAGCGTAATTTTGAAAAATGACTCGCAATTGACACAGAAAATATTCAACGGTTAATTCACCAAAAAAAAAACCTTTCTTTTTGATGCATTTCTTTAGCAAGGAGGAAATAAAGTGCATTCAAAATATAACTTTGCCCGTTGCAATTCCTTTCAGGCATGTATGCACCAAATGGATTAGGTTAGCGTTAAACAAAGCAAATTTCAATTGCCAACGGAACACAACTCGGTAATTTGATTTAAATGCAAATAGTTTGAAATTAAATGAAAATTATTTGACCCTTGCAACATGTTTCAATATTTGCAGTAAAGCTTTTGGTTTACACAAATAAAAAAATTGTTCATTCATCTTGTTAATTTCAAAAAAGCAAACATATTATATCTCTTTTATTTGGTGGAAATTTGCTCGCGGCCATTTAATGCTATAGACAGTCGAATTTCCGGTTGGTCCTCGAATTGTCGGAGCTCCGGCTATATATTATTATCGAGTTTTGTGGTGTATTTCAGGCCACAATTCGAATGATATATATAGTCACTTATGGTTTTCAAATTGAATCAAACGTAAGGGATTTAATCGAATTAAGTTTTAAAAAAAATTATTGAGAGATTGTTCGCCTAATCCTCGACTGACAAAACCTTTTATAATGTCACTGGGTTCAAGCCTTTGGGCGTTTAACAAATTTGTTAATAACAGTAAGGGAATTGTATAAGAGTTTTAGGTCTAAGAAAACCGATTAAAGGATAACGCCTATAGGGATTCTTAAAACGTCTTTGTCCCAATAAATTTTATTATTTTACCTCGGTGGCATAGCAATTAATTTTGCCGCCCGGGACCGGGATCACAAATTTGCCGCTCCCCATTTTCATCATTTGCCGAGAAAACTGCAAAAAAATAAAAATAACTTTAAATTATTTGGCTAGTTAAAAATGAACTTTTCGTGATGTTCATAATGCAAATTTTTATGAAATTATCAAAGTCAATATGCCGCCCCATTTTAGGAGCCGCCCGAAGCCATGGTGTCTTCAGAACCCACCACGCTATGTTATTGATTTACCTTTTCTTTCGACTTAAAAATTATTATTTTTTTCCATTGCAAACTAATTGCTCCTCGACAACTTGGAAAATTTATACTTTATATATAATAAGAACCGATCTAGACAATCCAAAGGTAGGAACTTAATGTTTTCATTTTTTTTTTTTTTTTGGATAAAGTTATATAACATATTAATATAATGCATATATAATATAACATATTTGTTAAGGAATAGACCTAATGTACATGATCTATTTAAAAAAATGAAAAAAAAGTCTTTAAATTCAAAATGCTTAAAACGAGCTCCTATTGGTGCGGCATTAAGATGACGTCACAGTACAGAAACTTCAAAATTCAACTGAAGTTTTCCCATGAAAAATGTACTTAAATATTAGAGAGAATAATTTTTAAAATCGATTAGACTTTTTGTTTATGATTCAATCTTGTGATTCTTAACCTTATTACCAATTATTACTTTATAATATATATTATACTAGCTGATCCCCGCGACTTCGTCTGCGTAACGTATTTTATTTTTCTTATTTCTTTTACGATAAATATAATCATACTTAAAAGCACTTCACACTCTTGAAAAAGACACATTTAATAAACTGTTGCAAAAAATAAAATAGTTCTATGTAATAATCAATGAATTTTCAAAATATATTTAAATAATCTAAAAAGAGTATGTTCAATTGCGTATACCTACGGAAGGTATACCTATCGTGAACTAAATAATCCATAAATCAATCAGTACCTATATATAAATAAAAAATATTGCCAAGTTCAATTAATTCGATCTTAATTATGACTAAAAAAAGTCGAAAGTTATCAAAATCCTCGCGTCAAAATAACCCCATCTCCCTTTTTCGATTCCCGAATGAACTTTTTTCCAAAAACTATTACACTATTGCACTGTACAACACAACCGCGAAATTAAAATTTGTACAATTGCACGAAACCCAGTTCTTCCATAATCATGAATAACCATTATGTATCTATAAACTTATTATTAAAATATCTGAATTTCAACTATATAATTAAACCATATTGGATAGTCAAGAGTTCATCATACACGATTTGGCGTATGCCTTTTGCTCTGGAAGAGGATTTGAAATTTCTTTTATCATTATGATGATATGATTATTTATTATTTATCATTATGATGATTTCTGGCTGGAATTGCGAACTTTTTTCGTAATCCCTTTCACGTACTTGCAAATAGAAGATATTGTCCCCCCTCCAAGAAAAAAATCCCGAATCCGCCCTTGTCTGTTAGGATAGGAATTTTCAAAAATTAAAATCTTATCACATGCCTACTTCCTATAAGGAATACACTGAATATTAAAATTTCATCAGTCAGAGGGGATATATAAATACAGAATTTTATGTATGAACGGTTTTAAAAAGTATTAACTTTAAGATTTGTTACTATTATTATTATTATAATTATTATTACATTTTTTCGTTAATATTTCTTTACTGAGCAACCCTACGAATCTATTTACAACAATTTTGTTAAAAAAAAAGTTTACTGTCAGATTATTATCTATAAAAACATTTATTTTTCAAAAAGGCAATTTTTTGTACTTTAAATTAAATTACTGTGCTTTTTATTAGTTCAACTAAAAGTATTAATACAGATCATTTTTTAACTTTTAAATACCTTTCCAATGATATATAACTCGGCTATCTAAAGTAAAATTTTTTTTTCATCCCCCGGTTTTTACGTAGGGGGTACATTCCCTTATTATTTTAAGGAATTATAAGTAGCCTAACGTATGTAGGTAATTGTGTTGTATCTTAATATAAAGTTTTTTTAAATTCGGTTGTTCCGTTCTTTAGTTAAATCACCAGCGCACGCGATGTAAGAAAGTTTTTTGGTAACTTTTTCACACATTATTGGCGTTTCATTATAAATCCCTAATTTTTTTTGAATATTTAATATAGCCTATGTTCACCGGAAATAATGTAGTTTTCTAACAGTGCAAGAATTTTTCAAATCGGTCAAGTAGTTTCGGAGCCTATTCAAAGCAAACAAACAATCAAATTTTTCCCCTTTATAATAATAGATTAGTACTATTTATTAGGCTATTTTTCTGATGTGATCACCAATTTAACCACTTTTCTCCCCATTAAATCCCACACATTTTCAAATCAGGGCTATTACTCTAGGGTAAGGTATTTGGGGTAATAATCAAGGCTATACCCTTATTAAGAAATTATACTTTCTAAAAATCTTTACTACTTTTAGCAAGGAATGTAAAAAGGAAATAGTATCAAATTTAATTGAGTAGAATACATAGAATTGGGAAAAATCAAAATTGCGTCTTATAATGTGACCAGGGAATTTAATTTTTAAACAGCAATACTTTATCTTAAATAGGTACCCTAGCAGAACAGGATAATTTAAGGGTAAAAACAGGAAATTTGAAGAAAAAAAAACATCTTCCCACCTAATTTTTATTTTTCCTGTAAAAAATCATTTATTGAGCAACGATAATTATTTCCCTTCTCAGTAAACATTTAACTCGGTTGATATTTTCATAATTTGTCGGTATATATGTATGTGTACCTATATATACATTTCATTGAAGCGCACTTAAATCAAAGGAATAATTCGAGTGTTGGCAATGCTAATTAAAACATTGATTGCCTAATTAATTAACTTGTGCTATTTTTATATTTTATTTCAGTGTAATTTGCTGCTTATTTGATCAATGTTTTTAATTAAATAATTTCCTCTAAATGAATTAGTTACAGCGAAATGGCTGTTGGGCTCGAATCGAACTTTTAATGATGGTGCAGTCCATATTGTATTCAAGCACATACAAACAAACGAGAAATAAAAAAAAAAACGTCTGAAAAACTGATGTTTCATTTCATATTAATTTACCAAAGTCGCAGACTTCCCCATCCATCCGTCCAAAGTTGCGAGGGATGAAATGAACGAGTGATGGGGTGGAATTAAATAGAAATTTCACAATAGAAATGTATTACAAACGTGTGAAATTCATTAGTTTTTTTTTTGTATTTATTTGAATTGAAATTCGATATTTTAACATCAAATTGGTGTAATAAATGTTTAAGTATTTTACCTTTTATGTAAACTAAAAAAAAATTCATGTCTCAGGTATTTAAATAATTCCAGGTATTTGTAGCTATTCACCTCGTCAAATAGAGCTTTAAGCATTAAGAATATTCTTCATAATAAAAATAAAATGTTAACACTGAAATTAGCGAATAATTGAACAATAATGATTCAAAACGTTTGTAGAACAGCAGAAATTTATGTGAAAACACGCTTTGGTGGTGTTGCAGGGTGCTACAACACCCCGAAGGGTGTTTAGTTTGACAAGTAAAACATTACAATTTATTTAGGTCACTACGTTTTTTAATGAAATATGTTTTAATACGTAAAAACCAACTCTTTTTTTTGTGAATGTAAATTTTAAGATTTTTTTAACTTCAAATGTAAAGCAGCACTTAAGGGTTTGGTATGGTTGTTTTTGAAGAATAAAACAAATGTACGGAAATCGTAGTGGTAGAAATGAATGACTTGGAATCGTAAAACTAAGTAGAGCAGAGGTTGTTGAATTCTGCGGTTTTGATTACTTTAAAGTTTTAAGGATATTTATGAAAATAATTCTTTTGTATAGGTGCTTGTGGCTGAACTACTCTAAAACTGCTGAACCGATTTTGCTAAAAAAAATGTATATGTATTTGAGTGGGACTCGGGATGGTTTAGATTTACAATTTGGTCCTATAAATGAAAAGGGTGAAATAAGAGGACCATCTTTGTCTGATTGAAAATAGAAATTTATAATTTGTACGGAAATCGAAGCAGTAGAAGTGAATGGGGTGGAATCATAATACTATTTTGAGTAAACGTTGTTTAATTCTGCGGTTTTGAATACTTTACAATTTTAAGGATATTTATGAAAATAATTCTTTTGTATAGGTGCTTGTGGCTGAACTACTCTAAAACTGCTGAACCGATTTTGCTGATAATTTTTATATGTATTTGAGTGGGACTCGGGAGGGTTTAGATTTACAATTTAGCCCTCTAGATGAAAAGGGAGAAATGAGAGGACCATTTTTGTCTGATTGAAAATAGAAATTTATAATTTGTACGGAAATCGTAGCAGTAGAAGTGAATGGGGTGGAATCAAAATACTATTTGGAGTAAACGTTGTTTAATTCTGCGGTTTTGAATACTTTAAAATTTTAAGAATATTTATGAAAATAATTCTTTTGTATAGGTGCTTGGGACTGAACTACTCAAAAAACTGCTGAAACTTTTTGTATCTAATAGAGTGGGACCCTCGATGGTTTAGATTTACAATTTGGTCCTATTAATGAAAAGGGTGAAATGAGAGGACTATTTTTGTCTGAAAATAGAAATTTATAATTTGTACGGAAATCGAAACAGTAGAAGTGAATGGGCTGAAATTATAATACTATATAGAGTAAACGTTGTTGAATTTTGCGGTTTTGTATATTATAAAAGAGAAATTAAAAAAAAAATTAATGATTTTTATATCTTTAAGTATATAATTCTTCTGTATGTGTGCTTGTGACTGAACTCCTCTAAAACTGCTGAACCGATTTTGCTGAATTTTTTTGTGTATTTTAGAGTGGGGCTCTGGATGATTTAAATTTACAATTTGGCCCTATAGATGAAAAGAGTGAAATGAGAGGACCATTGTTGTCTGATTGAAAAAAGAAATTTATAATTTGTACGGAAATCGTAGCAGTAGAAGCGAATGGGCTGAAATTATAATACTATATAGAGTAAACGTTGTTGAATTTTGCGGTTTTGTATATTATAAAAGAGAAATTAAAAAAAAAATAATGATTTTTATATCTTTAAGTATATAATTCTTCTGTATGTGTGATTGTGACTGAACTCCTCTAAAACTGCTGAACCGATTTTGCTGAATTTTTTCGTGTATTTTAGAGTGGGGCTCTGGATGATTTAAATTTACAATTTGGCCCTATAGATGAAAAGAGTGAAATGAGAGGACTATCTTTGTCTGATTAAAAATCAAAATTTCTAATTAATAATTAAAAAACCGTTAATCGCAGCATTATTACCTCTTATCTTTAAGTCAAAAAAATCAACTATTTTTAATAGTTTCCCCGAAAATTTGGTTCATGGACACCTCTAGGAAATTCTTATCAAAGTTGATCTTTTAATTTAAATGGAAAGATCCTCCACATTAAAGTTTTATATATTTTACTCAGTCCAATAGAAAAAAAAACAAATTTTGTATATAGCTCTATCAATTAGCAAAACTTAATACATAATTTTGTAGGAAATCGAACGTTCTACAAAAAAAGGTCTTTTATATTTTAACCGTCAATCTCACCATTTAGAAAGATATTAACGATTGAAGCTTGATTATTTTAAGAAAAATTTGTTTTTTGCATATGCCATAAGTTATAAGAATTATGAAATGTGCAAAATGTAATTTTGTAGAAAACCTAATTTTCTACCAAAAAAAATTCATATGCTTAATCGATAAAATTAAACGTTTAGTAGATATTCGTCATCAAATTTAATGATTACCAATTTCGCACTATTTGATAAGTAATATACGTATAAATAAAATTAAAGGGCCCAAGTGTGTAATGTTTGTAATGTAACAATAAAATGATCTTTTTACTAAATACATATCTATACTATTGATACCTTAAATTCTAACGACTGTACAATTTAATTTTTAATCCCATTTTTGGATCTCATTCAAGTTGCCCTTATCCCAAATTTACGTTTTTTAAATTTTTTGTCATTCAGTCTGTATGTCTGCTAATAACTAAAGAACAAATACACTGATTTTTATAGAATTGGATATACAGTTATAATGCAATATTCCACTTCCTATAGGCTATAAATCATTACATAAAAGTAATAAGAAAAGACATCCTTAACGCAAAACTGAGAAATGAAAAAAAAATCTATATAATTGTGGGATATATCATTGGAAAGATTTTTTAAGTTTTTTTTTGGAAATTTTAACTAGAACGATTACCTCCTACTAATTACGTCGTGCAAACAAAAATTCCACTTGTATCTTATAAAAAGTGAAAAATTTTTGTATTGTTTAATTCAAAAAAAATTTTTTTTTTTTTTGATTTATAAAAATGAATCGGTCCTACTTATAATTTGGACTTTCCACAACAACCGATTGTCATTTGTTTTGCCTATGGCAAACTCTTAATCTTAAATCTCTGTAAAACCGATTTTAAGGGATGCAAGTAGATGAAAATTGGGTATCTTAGAAAAATTGGTAATGATTTATTGAATTTATTAATTTCAATACAATGGATATTAAAATATTCAACAGTACCATGAAAACGATGAATTTCTTATCCTTCAATCCATTTAAAATATTTTATATATTTTTTTTTTTTGTTTACAAAATTTTAAAATAAAAATTCATCGCATGAAAGTGTTAACAGTATAAAGTAAACGAAGCAATACGAAAAAAAAACAATTGAACGACAAATCAATAATCGCCGTAGGGTGTATAGGTTTTCATTTGTTTGTTCTTTGAAAAACAACACACTGTTTGATTATTGTAAACAGAAAAGTAAAACAAGTGGTTAGACAAATGAGCCGCTTTAATAATTTTAATAAAAAAAAATAATTTTGGTTTTTGTTTAATATTCAAATTAATTACCTAAGCTATCTTGCAAAAGTTTTCGTATTCTAAAATTTTCAACTTCAAAGAACTACTCGAGAGATTTGAAGTGAGACTCGAAGCTCCTGAATTATTATACAGAATGTTTAGTAAAAAAATGAAAAAAGTAAAAAAAAAACATATTTGGTAGTTTTATGAAAAATTTAATGAAAAAATGGCAAAATTTAATATCTTAGTAGGAACACCTTGTATTTTTTCAAGTAAATGTGTCGAAATGAATGTGAAAACACAAAGAAATTACTTTCAATTTAATATTCAAATTGGCTTAGTTGCACTCCAAAAAAAAAACAAAGAAAAAAATTAATGATGTTTTTAAGGACTGCATTGACTTGGAAATTTTAAATTGGAAATAAATTGCATTATAGACTTGCAGCTATGTTTGTATAGGTTTTTTTTTCGTTATTTCTCAATTCGATTGATTAGTTTTATATATATCTATATATATTTTGTGTGATGAAGAGTTTGATTAAGTGAAAATTCTATATATTTGTGTTGTTATTAAAGTTGTCGTTTGTCGTTTGTCGTTGCAGTTTTATTTTGATGAAGAAAAATGCGAGCAGGAATGTCACTGGGGGATGAGCTTCTAGCTGGCTAGAAATTTAATTTATTATCGTAGTTAGTTTTTAATTAGGAGGACATGGATACAAATTGCAGGATAATTTAAATTTGCTTCTTCCGTACCACTGCGCCGCACTGCATTGCATTGCATTGCATCGCATTGCACTCTATTGTGTCGCGAGAAATGATGTGCAGTTTCTAGCGATAAACTAGCGTCGGGATTGTTTGGCGAGAATATTATGACGATATGTGTCATACATGAAAAAAAAATGAGATTTTTAACAACATAACAAAGTCATTACTTTAAAATATATTCGTTTGAAAATAATTAAATTTAGGAAAATTCACTGGAAAGATAAATGCTTTAGGCTTTGTACTTTGTATTTGGGACGAAATTTCCATTTAAGTTTTACAAATGCCCTCGCCAGATAAGATGGTCTAATATGCCCCCATTGCAATCGGGGTAATTTTTTTTTCTGAAAATACCTTACAGTATGGACAACATCTCAACCAAATTTCAACTCTAAAATATGACGCGTTTTTGTGTAAAAAATTAAAACATTTTTTTTTCAAATTCAATATTCTCTGAAACTGTTTGATAATACCGAAAAAAGTGCTTATGAGTTTCAAGATATCACTAAGTTGCACTCCGAGAAAAATTCGCTCATGAATCAGATCGATCGATCATTGTTAAAAATACGATTTATTTTTTCAAAAATTTTTTGTTATGCCAAAATCGTTTGGTACACCTTGGTTTTTTTTTCTATATCATCCTCTATCATCATTCTACAATTTATATTTTTTTCAGATTTTTAAAAATATTAGGCAATAGTTAAAAAAAAGAAGTATTCTTTAAATATTTTTTTGTGTGCTAAAATCTTTTAGTACCATCACATAATTTTTTGTACATCATCCCCTTGTCTCAGTTTACTAAATATAATTTTTTCGTATTTTTAAAAATGTTAGCTAAGGGCTAGAAAAATTAAACTTTTTTTTAATTCAGTTTTTCAGCTCTTACGTACTTAGTTTTTTGTCTAAAGCAATTGCTAAATGAAATATAAATATTTTAATGTTACTTAGAAAATGTAAAAAATAAATATTGTTGACTAAGGCGATGAATAATTACTTTAAAAAAAAAACTAAGTACGTAAGAGCTGAAAAACTGAATTAAAAAAAAAGTTTAATTTTTTTAACCATTATCTAACATTTTTAACAAAACGAAAAAATTATATTTAGTAAACTGAGACAAGGGGATGATGTACAAAAAATTACGTGATGGTACTTAAAGATTTTAGCACACAAAAAAAAATAAAAAATACTTCTTTTTTTAAACTATTGTCTAATATTTTTAAAAATCTGAATAAATAATATATTGTAGAATGATGATAGAGGATTATATAGAAAAAGAAAACTAAGATATACCAAACGATTTTGGCACAAAAAAAAAATTTGAAAAAATAAATCGTATTTTTAACAATGATCGATCGATCTGATTCATGAGCAAATTTTTCTCAAATTACTACTTAGTGATATCTTAAAACTCATAAGCATTTTTTTCGGTATTATCAAACAGTTTCAGAGAAAATTGATTTTGAAAAAAAAATAAGTTGCTTTTCATAAAAAGGGTTCAAAAGTACTTTTGGTATTTGGGTACTTTTTAAAAACAGGACCTTAAATAATTATCTTCAGTTACTTTTTAAGATATTAAAATAATATAGAATTTAATATTTCATTCAACTTTAATTGTGAATAACTCCTGAAAAAGTGATTTTATGTAAAAATGTTAAAAGATCTTTTTTGTAGAGCATTAAATTCCCTTCAAGAATCTATATTGTTCATTTCTATATATTTATTTGTTCGTTAGTTACAAAATTTCAAAAAAAAAGAAGATAAATCTAAAAATTATATCAATGACCATTATCTTAAATTTTTAAAAATACGAAAAAAATATATTTAGTAAACTGAGCCAAGGGGATGATGTACAAAAAATTACGTGATGCTACGAAAAAATTTTAGCACACAAAAAAATGTTTAAAAATACTTCTTTTTTTTAACTATTGTCTAATATTTTTCAAAATCTGAAAAAATTATATATTGTAGAATGATGATAGAGGATTATATAGAAAAAAAACTAAGGTGTACCAAACTAAGTACTACTTAGTGATATCTTGAAACTCATAAGCACTTTTTTCGGTATTATCAAACAGTTTCAGAGAATATTGAATTTGAAAAAAAAATATTTTTATTTTTTACAAAAAAACGCGTCATATTTTAGAGTTGAAATTTGGCTGAGATGTTGTCCATACTGTAAGGTATTTTCAGAAAAAAAATTAGCTCAATTGCAATGGGGGCATTGTAAACCATCTTATCTGGCGAGGGCCTTTTTGAAGTAAAATTACTTTGATATACGATAATCATAGTTTGTTTTACCATTGTTCGTCAAAAGATCTTTACTCAAACTGCATGGAGTGCATATATGTAAATTGCATTACTTATATGTCCAGATAGGTACGTTTTTATTATAAGAAGCATCGATTTATTCATCCTGGTATCCCAGTATCTCTCCTTCTCTTGTGACAATTTAAAAAAATATTACTTTTGACTCGTAACATGCAGGATGTTCAAAAAATACATAAAATCAAATAATTAATTTAAGCTATATCTTCCCTATTTTCCTGCTAAAATAAAACTTAATTTTTTTTACTCTAAATCTTTCCACTATTTCTAGCTGAAGTTCATTATAGTACATAGAGTAGGCAAAGATACTTTTAGAAAGAAGCTATATACTAAATAAGTTGCTGTTTATAAAAAGGGTTTAAAAATAATTTGGGTATTTAGGTACTTTTTAAAAAAAGGAACTTAAATACTTATCTTCTACTTTTTAAGATATTAAAAAATATATAATTTAATTTTTCATTCAACTTTCATTGTGAATAACTTTTGAAAAAGTGATTTTATGGAAAAACGTTAAGAAACCATTTTTGAAGAACATTAAATTCCCTTTAAGAATCTATATTATTAATTTCTATATATTTATTTGTTAGTTAGTTACAAAATTCCAAAATAAAAAAGATAAATCGAAAAATTATATCAATGTCTGAAGCTTGATTATTCGAAAACGGCGGTGTCTGGCAAAAATTTTCAAAAAAACGTTTTTTGTCGGGAATTTAATTTTCTCTAAATATATGTGCAGATGATTTTTTTAAGTTGATAGTTTGACAGCATTGATGCAAATATGCAAGCACAAATAAAAAACCAAAACTAAAGATGATAGACCTCTTTATATTAATAATAAGGGCTCAGCTTTAAACATTGATATAATTTTTAAGATTTATCTTCTGTATTTTGGAATTTTGTAGCGAACAAACAAATAAATATATAGAAATGAACAAAGAAGATTCTTAAAGGGAAATTAATGCTCTACAAAAAAAGTCTCTTAACGTTTTTCCATAAAATCACTCTTTCAAAATGGGTTCAACAACGGAAAAAAATAATTAATTTTTCCATCAATTTTAATTGTGAATAACTATTGAAAAAGTGATTTTATGGAAAAACATTAAGAAACCTTTTTTGTAGAGCATTAAATTCCCTTCAATAATCTATATTGTTCATTTCTATATATTTATTTGTTCATTAGTTATGAAATTCCAAAATAAAAAAGATAAATCTAAAAATTATATCAATGTCTGAAGCTTGATTATTCGGAAACGGCGTGTCTGGCAAAAATTTTCACAGAAACCTTTTTTGTAGGGAATTTAATTTTCTAGAAATATATATGCAGATGTATTTTTTTACGTTGATAGTTTGGCAGCATTAACGCAAAAATGAAAGCACAAATAAAAAACCGAAATTAAAGATGATAGGTCTATTAATATTAATCAATTAAGGGCTCATACCTTCCCGATATTTTTTTTTTGTCACCTAGAACAATAGTTTTGATATACTTTTCAAAAAAAAAAAAAATAGTCGATTTTTTTGGCTTAGCCTAATGTACACACTAGTGTACAACATACAGCGAACGTTTGTTTGTCGCCCAACGTTTGGGAAACCAAAAAAAAATCATAAATAGTCTATTATTATTAAGTTCCAAAAATAATCCAATGTTTTCGAAAGCATTTAATTGTAGTATTAGTATTTTTTTCAAAGATCCATTATGAGTTTAAGCAAAAACTTACACATTTGTCATGCAAAAAGACATTAGTACTTTTGACATCAATTTCCGGTCAAACTATGACATTTATGAAAATTTTTTAAAGAACCTTTTTTGTAGGAAATATTCTCAGCTTTCATTTTGATGATAACAATTTCACTTGTGTCTAGTCAGTTCAAAAGTTATGATGATTTTTTAAAAAAAAATATATTTTTTAAGGGGGAATGCAGGGCTTTTCGCAGGGCTTTTTGGTTAAAATTATATTTGGCATCTAATCTATCAACCCATAGAATAGTTGGCTCTTAACACTTTTCAGTGAGTGCATATGCTTGAACGACTATATTAATTGCTCCATATAAATGCCATTTTCAAATATCTAACGTTTTTTTTTAAATTTCGAAAATAAGAATTTCCAGAAAGTGTTGGAAAATAGTTTCAGTTCAAAATTGATTAAATTACGAAAATTAAAAACAAAATTTGATCCATAAAACATATATTATTTAGTATCTATTACATTGTTACAATTATTGGAATAGAGGTAACAAAGGGAATGTTTCACTATCATCTCGTATCCTCATCAAACAAGATAAGCCCATAATGAATAGTTTTGAATTGAATAAAAACGAGACGGACTAATTGATAACAATAGGAAGTTTGCAAAAAGCTCTTCCCTTATTCAGGGAAATAATTAATCAAATATAGGCGTAGAAATCCCGATCCCCCTTCACTAACGAATACGTATATTGTACGTCGATTGGAAACAAGCACTTGGCATTGTATCGGGCTTGTATTGAGCTTTGAGCTTTGTTCCATCACAAATTGTGATCTTAGCATTTTTCAGGTTTCCAATTTATGTGTACCAAGCGAAAAAAAGACTTTCTTAACAAATAATAGAGGTCGGAAAGGTCGATAATTCAATGGTTATAGATTTTAGACTTGCAAAGAAAATTTACAAGGAATATCAGGAATCACTTGATTGGTGTAGAAAGTTATAAAGTATTTAATTCATAATTTCAAGAAACGTTGGTACTATTAAGATACAATGATTCCGCAAGTTTCTGATCCCTATGTATTATCGTTTCTTCAAAAATCGAAAAAAAAAAATTCTCAGAAATTTGTGAATTGATTTATTTGAATTTTGGGTGTGTTTTAAAGGCTGATAGTAGCTTTTAGAAAAAAAATTAAGAGCTATATCGGTTTGTAAGATCCTTGAAAAAAGAGAGCTTTTTCTTTAAATTTTTTATGATGATTCAATTTTGGTACAATTACGAAACTATTTTTTTCGAATTCCCCATCCAATTTCCTTTGAAGTTAACTGTTAAACGGTACGCCATATTCAAAAAAAAAAAAAAATTAAAAATCGATTTTTTTACGCGAAAAGCCATTAATGTAATAGACAGAAACAGAGCTTATTTGATTATTTTATAAGTGCAAAGAACAGAAAATATTAAAAACAATAATAAGAAAAATAGTAATTTTCTTTTAAATGAATTCAATCGTTAATATAAAAATTATTTGGCACTGTTATGATTAATTCAGCATAAAGTGTTATCTTCTATAACAGCGGTTCCTAACTTTTTTCAGCCGCGGACCTCCAAGGAAATCAAACATAATGCTAAGGACCCCTGAGTGAAAAAAAGGTTCAATTTTCGGACAATATTATATTTTATTATTCCTTCATTTAATTAAAAAACAAAAAACAAACTTTTTCAAATGGGACCGCGGACCCCTGTGGGTCCGCGGATCACAGATTAGGGGCCGTTCATAAAATACGTTCGCATACAAGGGGTCAGGCTGAGTGTGATAAGATGTTACAGGGGGGGGGGGTATTCGGTAACGTGACATTCGCCGACTATTTTTCTTTTTCAATTTTCATCATGATGATTGATTTCGTATTTAGTAAATATTAAATAAATAGAGTTTTTAAATATATAGAAATTTGTGCACTTTTTATTGAAATTTAACATATTTAAGGGTGGGGGGTCTTAGTTTTATGACGAAATATTTCTACGGGGGTCACAGAAAGTGTGACACAGCTTGACAATGGGGGAGAAGGGGGTCAGAAAATGCTTCTGATTTTAGCGTGACGTATTATATGAACGGCCTCTTAGCACAAGTCATTGTAAGAAAAGTCACTTAGTTACTTTATGAAAGTGTTTTAGTGATTTTTCTGGCGATTTTTTGGGGGGGAAAACGCGACTAAACTGATCAGTATTAGAAGCCAAAGTTTTGCAAAGATCAAGGACATAAAATCGTAGATAATACATCACTTTTTGTAGAAAATATTTTTGCAGGAAATTTTTGAAAATTTCTTTCTTTTAATGATTGCCATTTCAATGTATTGATTGCAAAATAGTACCATGGTATTATAGGATAGTATTATAGGCGTAAACTAGAATTTTTGGAAAAGGAAAAATCGTTTTTAAAATCCAATTTTTTTCAAAGATACAGGTGGTTTGTTAATGTTTTCACTTTTAGAATTTAATTAATTTTATTCTTATTTTCTTTTTCTAAATGGATACCCGCAACTACGTCCGCGTGGTGCAGTTTTACATCAAAAAATACATCTTATATTTGTCATATACTTTGAACTAAACTTTATTTTATTTTTCAATAATTTTCCGATAATCGAAGGTCCTTTTCTTAAGACCTAGAGGCCGTTAAAAATTTGAACTAATATTTCTTTCGACTATTTTTCTTTTCACAATTTTTATCATGATAAAAAGTCATTCACTTCGTATTTAGTAAATATTAAATATATAGAGTTTTTAAATATATAGAAATTTGTGCACTTTTAATTGAAATTTATCATAATCGGGGGTGGGTGGTTTAGTTTTGTGACGAAATATTTCTAGGGGGGTCACAGAAAGTGTGACTCAGCGTGACAATCGGGGGGAAGGGGTCAGAAAAAGCTTATTTTAGCGTGACGTATTTCATGAACGGCCCCTTAGAAAACAATGTCCTATAAGATTTAGAAGATTTATCTATACTAATATATAAAATTCTTACGTCTGTCTGTACATTTCGATTTTGAACCCAATTTTAGGGTAAATAATTGTTTCAAGAGGCTCTTACTCCAAATTTAACATTTTTAAATTTTTTTTCTGTCTGTCTGTCTGTCTGTGTGTCCCGATTTAACTAAAGAACGAAACAACCAAATTTAATGAAATTTGGTATTAAGATACAACACAATTTCCCACAGACTATAGGCTACTTATTATTCCGAAAAATAATAAGGGAAGGTATTCCTTAGGGATGAAAACAGAAATTTTTACACTAGACAAGTGAGTTATATATCATTGGAAAGGTAATTAAAAGTTAAAAAATAATCTGTAAAAATATTTTTAGTAGAACTGATAAAGAGCACAGTAAATTTAATTTAAATTTAAAAAAATTGTCTCTTTGAAACATAAACCTTTATATATACAAAACACATAATTGATGTTAATAGCGTAATGGCTTTTTTTTTTAAATTTCTACCCTAAAAGAGTAAAAGAGGTCACTAAGTTTGTATGAGAAAATGTAGAGTTAATCAACAATTGAAATTTTGAATTTAATAAGTGTTCAAAACAAATAAATAATAAATTAATAATAAGTGTCTGTTTTTGTTATATCATTTTAATAAAAACATTTTAAATAACTTCATTTCACTTAATTAGTATGAAAGTTTAGGAAGTAGGAACTTATACCAAATACCAAAGAGGCAGTTTATAATTTTTGTTTGTTTTTCAACAATCAAACTTTTTTAAAATCTAATTTTTATGAACCAATAATTGTGACCTGGAGCAATTATTTAACATTAAGGGAACAATTTTTTGTCATATATTTCATTATCAATCAAAAAATAAAATCTTCCAAACCAACTTTTCTTCGGTATTTAGAAAAATTTGCAAATCAATTATTGTTATTGAAAATAAATAAAATATTTGAATTTCCTTCCACGCTTTCTATCTATTTCCAACATATCTATTTACGTTACGCAGACGAAGTCGCGGGGATCAGCTAGTCTTCTATAAGATTTTTATTATCATCCTATATCCTTTGTAGAAATAAAAGAGGTACAAAAGTTGAACTTAAATAAACAATTTGGTATTAAAATTGCTTTTATTAATAACATAAAATGAATTGATAGTAACTGGAGAATTTGTCGCCTACATTTAAACAATGTTGAATTCATGGAAAAATGCAAAAGTTCGTCAATTAAAAGTTTAAAAAATGAATTGAATTATCAAATAAACCGAATAAAGTTTTGCTCATTAACTATGCACTAATTGGTCGAGCCTTGAAAAAACCAGTACTATTATTTTTATTTTTTAGAAATTGAAAATTTTATAACTTCAAACACAATTATTTCGATCGAAACGTTACGAGGAAATACAATATTAATGTTTTTTTAACGAAGAATAAAGATGAAAGAATTGTGTGTATATAAAGTCAATATACATTAAAACAGAGCCAACATTTAATAATTTCCAAGAAAAGTTGTAATTAAAGCTTCAATTACTTATGTTCAGGTGTATTCTTCTTGATTGTAATATTTAACCTGAGGAATAGAATTTAAACGAACAAACTGCAATTGAAAGTTTCAAATATCAACTTTAAAGCGGAAAATGCAACAATCAATTTTCCTCTTTGAAGAATGCATTATTTTGGATAGAAAATTTCCAATCGATTATTTGGAGTTAATCATAAGAAAAAAAAATGTTTAAAATTGGCTTTTTTTTAGATAAGAAGAATTGCTGATAACGATTTAACAAATCTAGGCGAAAGTACCAAATGTAAATTTACCATTTAGGATAAAGGAATTGGATAAGTGAAGACAGGACCGAAAACAAATTAGACACAAGAAAGAGGTGGTGGTGGTGCTGAGATGGGGGGAGGGTAGTAACGATTGAAATTGGAAATGTTAAATGAATAAATTTGGATTTTAGTAGTCGAAGCACGAGTTTTCCATGCCATACCATACGTATACAATTTCCATACAGAGTTCTCTGTTATTTCATTTGTATTTGGGCTACATTCGGTTGACTTGTAACTGAAATGAATGTTTCAACAATGTCTGAAGTCCTCCGTTCGCTACACACCTACTTCACCTACCCCTTTGCCCCCCGCACCACCACCGTTTGATCACCACTTTATTTCAATTGCGAATATAAGAAAAAAGCTCTCAAGCTTCTTCACTTAATCAATATTATCATTGCTTGGCATGTATTCTATTTGTGCTTTTAATTTCGATGATTAAACTTTAAAATCGATTTCTGTGGAAACTTACAACATAAAAAAATCATATCAATATTAAAGACATAACTATTCATTTAAATTTTTTTTACAGAAGCCCCATAAAAATGCTTATTAGTTTAAAGTTTTGGCAAATAACTGAATGGCGGATGATTTGGATGATGGGCGAAATAGCATTCATTGTTTACGACTCAATTTGGCACCGAAAATGGGACGCAGCTGGAGTTTGACTCGCAAGAAAATGGATATTAAAATTTTCTTCACAAATATTACACTGTTTTTTTTTTTTTGATAGACTGCCGCCAATGTACTAGGCCGTTTGGGAGAGTTTTCACTCCATTTCCTTGATGATCCACTTGGGAAAATGTCGGGAAATTGCAATAAGACAGTATTAAAATAGATCTCCATTTTAATTATAAAAATTAAATGGCGTATTAATTACAGTAGGCATTGCTTATTGGTATAGGCAATTAGTTACACTGATACGTTAGGCGGGTTGCCGATACGCAAATATTAATTAAATCGCTAGAAAGGATTTTAATGCTTACTTCTTTTATCGTTAGTGAAAAAAAGAGTTAGAGTTTTAATTTTATTTTAATATTTTTGAAGTTATACTTCTTTTGCGGCGTTTTGAAAAAAAAATTGGACTGAATTTTTAATAAAATTTGCCGCCATGAAGCTACAGTAGAAAGTTGCCCCAAGTGGGTTAAAGCTGGCCGATTTTCGGGAGCAATTTACGTAGTACTAAAAAAACACAATCACGTCGACCGAGTTGACCGATAGCAAAGATTTTTTGATATTTTTTGCACCAATAATTGGTGTTTTTTACTTTTATGAAAAGTTTTCATAGATTGCATATATTACCAGCTATAGCCATTTAAAGAAAAAGCTTGATTTTTGTAATTCTCCAAAAATTGAAAATTCGTTTTTTTTTGCCATTAATTGGGGTTTTTTTATCACGCAGAAGTTCCGAAAGAAATATTTAAATAGCTTTTTTCGTTTTTTCGGGAAACGCTATTTAAAGGAAAAGCTCTATTTACACATTTATCTAGTATAGAAGCTTTTTAATACTTATGAAAGCCAGAGACAAATATTATATATGCGAGTGATGAAATTATTTCTTTCAGAACTCTCGAGAAACCAAATAACAATTAATGATAAGAAAAAGTTATGGAAAATTCAATATTTGACAAATGATCCAAATCGAGCTTTTTTTTAAATAACGTTTCCCGGGAAAATATGCAAGCTACGAAAATTTTCTTTCAGAACTCTCGAACTACAAAGAAGCAAATTTTGAAATTTTAATATTTATACAAAAGCCCAAAACGTCTAGTTAGCACTACATAGGGTTTGCATGGAAAATATACAGCTAAAGCTTTTTTTTCCCCAGAACTCTTTAACGACTAAAAAATGAAAAATGGTAATATCTTAGTTCTTAAGAGGTGACGATTTGTGATGTTTAATTTCCCATTTAAATAACACAGGAGCTTTTTTATTTTGTTTGGATTTTTATAGCATTTTAACGAATAATTGTCTGGTAAAAAAAAGCTTATCCTTGTAGGGAATTTAACAATCTACAAAAAACGTTTCATAAAATTTTTTGTTTAGTGGATTCTTTCAAAAGTTATTCGAGGTTTAAGTCCAACCTTAAATCGTTAATGATAATTTTAACATTTTTTTATATTTTCTTTTACTAAATCATGACTCAAATGTATATAAACAATATTTTTTAAAAATTTCATTGTTACATCAAATATATTCGATGATTTTTACGAAAAATACGATTTTTTATGTTTTTGAGCCAATAATTTGCGCAATAGAATATAAAAAATTGTAAAAACTATCAATTACGATTTAAGGTTGGACTTTAACCTCGAATAACTTTTAAAAGAGTAAACTTAGCAAAAAAAATTGTTAGACCTTTTTTGTAGATCATTAAATTTCCTATTGGGATAAGTTTTTCTTTAATTCAATGTTTTTTTTTTCAATTATTGTCTTAAATAGGAAAAAAAATATTTGTATTTTTTGAAGCATAAAAGTTATGTTTTTAAAGGAGGGATGGGAAAATGACGACATGGAAATCTTTCTTTTATTGATTCCTAAGGAAAAATTTTCCCAAAATTGGAGTAAAACTAGAAATACGTCAGCTTTTTTGACTTTTTAGGATTTCATACCTCCTTATACTGAAAAAACAGTTCCACAAAATTTCACCCTAATAGATTAATTTTAATCTAAAATAGAAATAATAATTTGTTAGACCTTTTTTGTAGATCATTAAATTTCCTATTGGGATAAGTTTTTTTTTAATTCAATGATTTTTTTCAATTATTATCTTAAATAGGAAAAAAAAATATTTGTATTTCTTAAAGCATAAAAGTTATGTTTTTTAAGGAGGGATGGGAAAATTAGGACATGGTAATCTTTCTTTTATTGATTCCTACGGAAGAATTTTCCCAAAATTGGAGTAAAACTAGAAATAAGTCAGCTTTTTTGTCAAAATTTCACCCTAATAGATTAATTTCAATCTAAAATAGAAGACCAAATAAAAATGTGAGAATACTAAATCTTATACGTAAAAAAAAAAACAAATTAAATTTTATCTGTCAAGTATTTACTTAACGTTAAATACATTTAGTAGTGGGATAAAAATTTATCTTCAAAGTACTTTTAGACACTGAATTTTTTTATTTTGTCAACTCTAAATTTGTTCGTTTTTCGTTCGTGTTTTTCTAATATTTGTCAAAGCATTAAACTTAATCCATCTCGAAATTTTTCTCGCTACTCGACAAGTGCTTACGCTTATACTTCGTACGATAATTTTTTTTTTTTTTGCGTTGGCAATTCTCAAGAAAATATTTTCCACCAAAGGTCAACATTCGCACAACGACAACGCAAAACTAATTAGATTTTTCATTGCGCGATACATCTCATTCCTACGATTTGTTTTTCACCATGTTTACATTTAATTTAACAGTTTTAAATATTTGAAATTTCCCGGCCTGAAAATTTATAAATATACTGCGAAAATTGCGATGCTGTCGTACGAAAAAAGAAAAGAAATCCATTTATAGACTAACACATTTGAAAATGATATACGATATCGTTTCGGCTATAAAGTGTCAACTTAAAACCAAATAAATTTTGTCCTTTTTATATTCTTTCGAGCGATTAAATTGAAGGATTTTGGTCGTGGAAACGAAAGAGAATTACTTTTATACGCTAAGGAAAGATAACTGAATTAAAAAACTGAAATTGCTACGACTAATGGCGGCTTTAGTGTAAGCTCCTCGAGTAAATACGATTGTTTGTATAATGTGAGAAGTCATAAGAATAATTCACCACCAAAAAAAGTTATACTTCTTCTGTATAATTAAAAAAATATTTCAATCCACTGTCATAGCATATTTCAGTAGTGCCCGAATTTGCACATCAATTGTTAGTAGTTTGTTATAACTAAAAAATGATAAAATTTTAAACAGAATTTTTACTTTCAATTTCAATATAATAGGCAGGGAACTATGAATGTAAGCCCATACATATGAGTGTAATACATATATAATAGACTGATTCAAAAAAATGATAATTTTTTTTTTCTTAATTATATCGAAAATATTGTTGGGAATGACAAAAAAAATCCTGTGAAAGTTTAAGCTTTTAATATTAATATTAAGAGGTGCCACATTGAAAATTTCGATTTTCCATTTAAATAACATGGCAACAATATTCTCTTGCACTTTGGAATTTTATAGCTCACGTTGGTGACTATATTTCGAAATGACCAAGTTTTATTCTTGTAGAAAATTGAACGATCTACAAAAAAGATCTCTTTCAAGTTTTTGATGTATTTATTCCTTCAAAAGTTATTCGAGTTCAAAGTTGAACTAAAGAGAAAATTTAATATTTTTTCAATTGTGTGACGCAACCATCAATTTTATGACAAAATTTTAAAGGACATTTTTTGTAGAGCGCTTTTTTTCCTATAACTTATCTCGATAAAAGTTTTTGATTTTTTTCGCAGGTCCTAAGTTATTTAATTAAAATAAAAAAAAAAAAAATTATGTTAAAAATATAATAATTCAGGGAATTTTTAGTTAAATGCAAATAACTTAGGACCTGTGGAAAATATCAAAAACTTTTATGGAGATAAGTTATAGGAAAAAAAGCGCTCTACAAAAAATGTCCTATAAAATTTTCTCATAAAATTGATGGGTGCGTCAAAAAATTGAAAAAATATTAAAATTTCTCTTTAGTTCAACTTTGACCTCGAAAAACTTTTGAAGGAATAAATATATCAAAAACTTGTAAGACTACCTTTTCTGTAGATCGTTCAATTTTCTACAAGAATATACCTTGGTCATTCCAAAATATTGTCACCAACGTGAGCCTTAAAATTCCAAAGTGCAAGAGAATATTGTTCCCATATTATTTAAATGGAAAATCGAAATTTTCAATGCGGCACCTCTTAATATTAATATTAAAAGCTTAAACTTTCACAGGATTTTTTTTTGTCATTCCCAACAATATTTTCGATATAATTAAGAAAAAAAAAGTTCAGTATTTTTTTTGAATCAGTCTAATATATAATAATTATTGTCTCAATTTTGATCAAACTGATTGATGTCATTGGTTTCAACTAGCATTTTGTTTTGATTAAATTGCCAATTTTTGCTATTTATCAGTTTTGTCAGTGTTGGGCTGTAAGTTTTTCTCAGAAAGTTACTAGTTTTCAAATAATAGATTAATTTCGTGGCTCATTTCCTTTTTAACGACATCATTATCTAGCGACGTTACATTATCTTCTTTGGTTTTATTTTAATTCACGATTTTTTTGGTTAGTTCAATTCCAATATCGTATAATTTGCTCTTTTGTTGGCAACGTTTCATTATGAACTGAATTATTCAGGAATCAAATTAAAAACAAAGTTGAAAATGCAACCTTGCCAGATATTGATGTCGCAAACTGGCTATTTATAAATACTCTATAGTATTTTACAATATCATACACAATTGGCTACTTATACCAATTTGTGTCTTACAAAAATTAATCAATACAGCATGGGTAACTTGTTCGAAAAATAGTTAACGAAAACGAGAAAGAAGCATAGATATGAATAAACATTCAATCGTATATATCTATAGATACATTTTGTCTAAGTAATCAATTGCGTGTACCTATAGTAGGGCGGGCCAAAGAATTTTTTTTCCTTAAATATTATAAAAATATCGTTCAAAATGACGAAAAAAATGAACCATTAAAAGCCAGAATTTTGCAGTAGAAAAAGTGTTTTGTTTCACCAAAACGATCTTAGACATCTTGGCAAAAGTTCCAGGAGCTTAGTTGAAAGTTTTTTATCGATCCATCTTATAGTTTGGATTGGGTATCAATCGACTGTCATTTGTTTTGTTCGTGATAAACCCTCTTGATCATGTTAAAGTAATTGGAAAATATGTTTGGATTTCAATTACTTATAGATTATGAAACTCTAATTTCAGCGTTTTTTTAAATTAAAGAAGAAAAATCAGTTTTTTTTATGATTCGTAAGATATGTTATTTTCCAAATTCGCCACGTTTCGTTGCTTATTGCAACTTTATCAGGCGTCTTGGATCACAAAAACGTTTCAGTCTTAGTCCAAACTCGACTAGGTTAGATGAGTAGATCCAAAACACCTGATGAAGTTGCCATAAGCAACGAAACGTTGCAAATTTGGAAAATAAAATATCTAACGGATCTTAATAACCTGATTTATTCTTCTTTAATTCATTAAAGTTTAGGTCTCGCTTAGAAATCACCATAAATTTGGTCTTTTTTCCATTAACTTTATAAGGTAGTTGAAGATCCCGTGGTTTATTTTGACGTCTTTTAGACGTCTCACTTTAAATGATTATAATTTTATAATATCCAAAAAAAAATTTTGAAAATTTTACCTAAAATTTACAACTATTCCCTATGATCTTTGCCCACGTTAAAACCCGCACAGTTCTATGTAAAGTTTAAGGGTTGGATTTACATTTTTACGACCAAACTATCGACCCCATGTGCTCGCCATTTAGTTAATGAAACTTTGAAATTTCAAAGTCGAACAAAACGACCAGCAGAAACGCTCACGAAACTAATTCCCATAAATTGGATAGAAACTTATAAAAGTAGAACTTTCATAAACATTTTCTTCATATCGAATCAAATTTATGATTTTTTGATATAACGAAGTGGTTGATTAATAATTTCATTTTCAGAAGAGGTTGAAAGTTAGAAAAGTAATTTTTGCTTTGGAACAATGGAAGATTTAGGAGAAAATATAATAAGTCCATTAAGTTCCTCTGTACACCTGGAAGTCAAGGAATCTCATCTTTTATGAGTTTATTTAGGAATTTTTTTTGGGAATGAAATATAATAACTGATGAAGTATTCCAATGTATCTGAAGATAAACGTAGGCATCATCTTCTTGAATTTAATCGAAATTTCAAACCAAATTAATTAGAAAAACGTACAGATTGGGTTTTAAGTTTTCTGGGAATTTTTTATTTTATACCAAAGACTGTTTTAGTGAAATTCTTAAAATTGATGCTAATTTGAATTTTAAGTTTAAATTTACTCATAAGAATCAAATCGTAAAAGATTTCCTATTTTTAGAACTAGAACTTATACTATTCTACTGATAAGTAGAAGTTGTCTACTTTTGATCCTAGATACATGTGAAAAACTCAGAAACCTTACTGGTTATACAATATGAAAAATATATTGAGGTCCTATTTATGTAATATAATTTATCAAAGCAAACGCGAAACATAAATTTCAGCAAAAGTTTAAACCAAAATATTTGTGACGTAATGCCCTAGATACGTATTTTGATTGCCAAGAAATCTTCCTCAGTGGTCAAGAAGTATTGAATCGCACCGTGTTGATTCACAAAGCCTTTTATTTGTAATCAGCGACCCCAAAAACCCTAAATCAATGGTTACAACTAATTTGAAAGAAAATTCACAATAAGCTCCTGGGGATGAACTTCCTCAACCTCTAGGTACATGAACCAACTTAACAGACGTCCAATAGTCGTTCTAAAGATAGCACATCTTATGTATTTTCCAGAGAAAAAAATTTCAACTACAAAAATGCAACAAATATTTTCCTAATTGCATTTGATAGCCTAAACTTTTTTTCTTTCAGAAAAATGAAAATTTTTAGCTAAAGTTTATTTTCTTCTGTCATTATTGACATCAGGTGTAACAATGAAAATCAATATTTGTAGTTATGAACTGTTGACGTGAGTGTTTATTATAGCTACACGAAAATTCGAAAGTTAAATTCGACGAAATATCGATTGACGTATATGAGATGTGAACAAAGACCGACCGAATTTTCGCAGGGAAACATTTGTTTAACAATTTGTATTAGTTCGATATTAGTTTATTAATTGCTTGTCTTTCGCGTTAAGACATTTAATTCCTCTTCAAACACGCGAAATCTTATCGTAATGTTTATTTTTAGGATTATCCACCGACTATCCAAACTATTCCTCCATTATCGTTTCTTGAGCCACCAAACTTCATTTTCACATCGGAATTAATCGCTATAAATGTGATTGTTGATTTTATCAATATTAGTGTATCAAAAATGAGGGGAATGAGGCGGAAATTTTTGGAAAAAAATGTGGTTTTTTCTTTCAACTTGGTAAAATTTTAAATTTCAAATATTCCCTAAAAAAAATCGAATACATATGGCTTCAGAAGATATAGTTTAATTTCGTTGTTTGTACATATTATGTAGGGTGAAACTAAAAAAACAAAACTTTTTTTTCAACGCATAACTCCTAATTTTATTTGAATGCTGTTTAAACGATTGAAAATAAATTTTCATGTACCTAAAACCACCGTAACCCCTGCCGACTTGCATCGAAACATACCAAAACGTGTATACGAAGACGTACGGGAGAAGTTAACTTATGGATTAGGGTGATTTTTTTTTTTTTTTGGTTCCATCGTGAAATTTTGTTGGAAATACCAAAAAAAAAATTCTCTGAAAGTTTGAGCCCTTAATATTAATTTTAAGTCCTCGACCAAGACGTGTAAAGATTTCCCATTGAAAATACACGGAAACTCTGATTTTTTATTTTTAAATTTCTATATCTCAGCGGCATTTCATGGGATCGCTTTTACCGAAGATGGTTTTTTCTCAGAATTAAACGCTCTACAAAAGTGCCCATTGCGACAAAGTCGTAACTCACACCGGTGAGGTAGTACGGGCCACTGAACCTGATTTTTCCATAAAATTCGCGTTTTTTTTGCATTTATCTCGTAAATAACAAGAGCTACGGAAAAATTATAAATAAAAAACTTGTAGAGAATTTGATTTCCTACAAAAAAGGTCCTGTAGACCAAATCGCGAAGAGCAATATTAAACGAGATATTAAGCCTTGAATTTTATGGAAAAATCAGGTTCAGTGGCCCGTACTACCTCACCGGTGTGAGTTACGACTTTGTCGCAATGGGCACTTTTGTAGAGCGTTTAATTCTGAGAAAAAACCATCTTCGGTAAAAGCGATCCCATGAAATGCCGCTGAGATATAGAAATTTAAAAATAAAAAATCAGAGTTTCCGTGTATATTCAATGGGAAATCTTTACACGTCTTGGTCGAGGACTTAAAATTAATATTAAGGGCTCAAACTTTCAGAGATTATTTTTTTTGGTATTTCCAACAAAATTTCACGATGGGACCAAAAAAAGTCAAAAAAAGTAAAAAAAAAAATCACCCTACTATAGATGTACTTTTTAAAGATTATTTGTTTTTAATTTTTTTTTTTATTTAGTCAACATGTTGGTGAAATTATGCAATTCTAAAATGGAAATATTTTTAATAGGGAAACGTAAAACTCCAAATAACCGGTTCCAAACTTCCTTAAAAAGAACAAGGCCAGGTATTTCTGTTCTTTAATATTCGTGAAGGGAATTTATGTGTTAATAAATGCGCAAATTTATTCGCGAATGCATTATTTATTGAAAAAATGCACATAAACCTATTAAATCCTTACCTAACTATGTAAAAAAACTAACGACCATATACTAAACTAAGGGAAATTTAGAAAAAAATTAAAACTAAATTCTACTACAAATAAGTTTGTTTTCTAATTCTGAACTAATGGATTTATAAGCAAATTTTCCCCATCTCAGCTATTAGCACAAAATTCGATACTAATTAAACTTTAACTAGGAATCATTTCATAATTCCAAAATTAGTAGTAGTACTAGATAGGCGTCAATTTAGTATAAGAAATTGTATGTTTACTATTGAACCAACTATTGAGGCACTGGGACATAACAATGATAAATTTCTCATAAGTAATTCCTCTGTTCAAAGAATTCGTACAGAAAAACAAAAAAAGCACGAGAAGCTATAAAAGTTGATTCCCAAAATGAGTACCAGATACCTTCTGTAACTGTTCATTAGGATGGTAAACTCTTGCTGGCTTTAAATGCATAAAAATCAAAAAAAGAATGACAAATTTGTTGTGTCCATAATTGACATAAAATTGTTTATTTTATTTTTTAGCAGGAAAGTGGACATGAAAGGATGTAAATCCATATACTAATAATTAATTCTGTGACGTTTCGGTTCTTTATTTGACCTTCATCAGGCTTCTAAAAAATCAAAATAATACAAAACACATGTTTCCAAAACTTTTCAGGACATTGTTAATTCTTAAATTGCTCATTTACCTTAATATAAAGCATTTAATGTTTATATATTTTTATAATATACTTTGTATTAAGGTAAATGAGCAATTTATTAATTAGGAATGTCCTGAAAAGTTTTGGAAAAATGTGTTTTGTATTAATATGATTTTTTTGGAAGCCTGATGAAGGTCAAATAAAGGACCAAAACGTCGCAGAATTAATTATTAGTATATGGATTTACATCCTTTCATATCCACTTTCGTTATTTCATATGGTAATAAAGAACAACTTATTGCTGTACCAAAATTGGACAACTTTTCCGGAAGGAGAACAGACAGTTTGGAATGCCATTATTGACAGGAATCTTAAAAATAAAGTGCAAATTCTTTGTTGTGATACTACTGCTTCATATACAGGTTGTATTAATGGGACTTCTGTGCTTTTTGAACAGAAACTAAGTAAAGAAATGTTCACTTTTACTTGGTGCTCTCACGTCTACGAATTAATATTCAAAGGCAAGTTTGAAGAAAAAATTAGCCAGACAATCAAAATGTCTGGACATTCGATTGTTGACAAATTTCCATGAAAACTGGAAAAATATTGATTTCAAGAAAATATAGAGTAGAACTGGAAAGTTGTCATCCCTCAATGTATCAGAAATTAACAAAATGTTAGAATTTTACCGAAATGAGTTATCTAAAGAAATCACTAAATATGACTATTGAGAATTGATTTTACTGACATTAACTATTGACATCCAACAATAAACCTTGGCTGCAATGCAATTTAGCTTTAAAAACACCTAACCTGATGATTTTTTATGCTTCTTAAAGACCATGAAAGCTTAAGAAAAAATATAGACAAATGGATCTCAAAATTAGCTTTACAGAAGTTCAGCCAGCATTTATGGTATTAAAAAGATGAATTGTTAGGCTTGTCCGCTGATGAAGATGTTAACCAAAAACCAAAATTAAAAATTTTACAACGAATAAACGCTATATTCCATCGAAAGATGAACTTAGTGACTCATTTTACGGTTAATCTGGCAAGCAATAATATAAGTTATATTTATTACTAAGATATATGATAAGAATATCTCTTTTAGTTTCAGAGAAAATCATCCATAAATTTGTTTCAATGAAGTTATATTCTAGCTGTAAAAAATCAACGTTGAAAAGAAAAACTACTGAATAATGTCCTTTTAATAATAAATACTTAATAAATAAGATACAGACTAGGCAGTGTCTTATTTTCTTAAATAACAAAAACCTTATATTCCTGTATGGAATCTTATTTAATTTTTATATTAAAAGTTTAAGATCAAATCGGCACGGGTTACTGTTGTTTGATACCGATAATATTTAATATTTTAGATATTTAGGTCAAATAGAAAAAAATAGAGAGTATGCGCATCAAAATTCGAAAAAAAATTTTTGCTTTCATAGCTTGAGGTCCGCTAATATTATATCCATAGTTACCAACTAAAATTTCAGCAAAATCCATAAAATTTGGAAGAAAATTTCCGTTTTAAACTTCCCCTAACTCAATCCCTTGAAAATTCAAAGCTTTTCCACCCAAAACTAAAGATAGTAAATTTCACTAAAGTTTTCGATAAATATAAAAATATTTTTCATACTATAGCAAAAGCTGTTTTATTTCATTTATTAAAATGATTTACTTGAAAATAAGCGCGGTTTTAATTTATTTGGTCGAGGGATTGTTTATAAAAAGAATACACAAAAAATGTAATGAAAAAAAAAAAAATAAAAATAAATGGATATTTAAGACTTTAATGTGTTTGAATTTACTGCAGCTTTTTATTAACGTTTACATTTTAAATTAAATATAAAAAGAATGAAATAAAAATGAAGTTAATTAAAACACATAAATGATATATTAATGGCTTTCACAATAAATTCGTCTCATTACCCGTTAGAGCTTCATGTAAATGCGAGAGCTTAATGTAAGTTTTTGCGCAAAAATAAATTTTCCATTCAATGTTTTTAAAACGTTTTTTTTTGCAATGCATCATCTTTGGTTTGTTTTTGATTTTAATCAATGATAATTAAATATTGATTTTAGTGCCACCTAGTAATAAATAGTAAAAAAAAAACCACTGTAACTTTATAATTTAAAAAAAATAGACTACTGGTGAATGAATGGTCCAGGTGGCCTATCCAAAACTAGTAGAGTTCGATTTACGGTTTTTTATTAATCTTAGAGTCGTATTTAGCTTTTTCATGAAAAATAAGAGATGAAAATGGCAAAAGTTTGAAATAAATTCATAAATTTTATTATTAAATTATTGGCATTATTTGATTTTAGACGGAGAGTGCAAGAAATTCGATTATACTGGCCGTAATTCAGGGTAAAATCGCGTCAATTATTTCTCGATAATTGCTGCAATGTATCACTTAATTGAGCACATAATATGTTGAGTTTGCCGTATGAAATATAATATTTTCGGGAAAATTCGATCAAATATGCAGAGACGTCGGTTCGTTATATTTTCAAGGTTCAAATACAATCCCTTGACAATCAATTAGAATCATTAATTCTTACTAAAACTTTTGGTAAAACTGGACTTAAAACTTTAGCCAAAAATGTGAATAAAAACTTAAAAAAAAAAGTATTACTATTAGGTATTTGAAAATTTCGTATAGATATTAGGGTGTCCGTTATTTCCCAAATTGATTTTTTTACAGCGATCGCCCCCTGAATTTTTAATTTAAGATATAAAAAAAATTATCCAATACAATTAAGCTCTTAATTTCTTGATTAAACCGTGCCGGAATCATGTTACTTTTATAATTTAAATAACATGGGATTATTTGAAATTTTACCATTTATTTTTTTTTCTCAGAAACAAATGAATAAAAAGATTTAAGATTAAATTATTTTGACGTAAAATTGAACGCTCTACAAAAAAGGTATCTTATGAATTTTCGATTAAATCACTCCATTAAAAGTTATTCAACATTTAACTTGTGCCGAAGATTTTCAACTTTTTGCTCATTTTTACTATTTTTAACTATAAAATCATTGGAAGAGAAGATAAAAATTATTATCATTAGAGCGCAAGGGATTATTTGTGTTAATTTTATGGCTTAAATTGAAAATTAAACAAAAAAAAAACATTTTTGACAATTAAAACAGGTGACATAAGATGCGCATTCGATATAGTCGTGAAATTCAATTTATCCAGAATAACTGCGTATACAATATATAGAATATACGGCGGTCCAATTTATGTAGTATAATTTAATAAAATAATATATAAAAATCATACCATATACATAAAATTGAACAGAAGTACAAAAAAAAAGTCGTGACGTATTGCCCAGATACGTATTTCGGATGCCAAGCAATCTTCCTCAGTGGTCATCAAGTAGTTTGGATCACTCCGTAACTGCTTTGTGATGATTCATGTAAATCATGTGAAAAGAGTGATCCAAACTACTTAATGACCACTGAGGAAGATGCTCGGCAATCGAAATACGTATCTGGGTAATACGTCACGAATATTTCTGTTTGAACTGCTGTTCAATTTTATGTTTATGGTATGATTTTTATATATTATTATATTCAATTATACTACATAAATTGGACCGCAATATATCCTATATATTGTATACACAGTATAACTGTTCAAAGTCAGCGAAAAAATCTTATTTTGATTATCCAGGATAAATTTTCGTACTTTAATCAATATTTTGTACCTACAAAGTGAATTTCATACTAATTAATGAGACTATCAAGAAAAGTTCAATTATTATTCGAATTTTTACCATTTCACCTGCCACTTATGAGAAATTTCTTAGAACTTGTAGTCAACATCATTTTTATTGAGCCTAGTCGATTGATTTGTCGTTGAAAAGTTAAATGCTGAATAACTTTAAATGGAGTGATTTAATTGAAAATTTACAAGAGACCTTTTTTGTAGAGCATTAAATTTTACGTCAGAATAATTTAATCTTAAATCTTTTCATACATTTGTTTCTGAGAAAAAAAATTAAATGGTAAAAAGTCAAATAATGCCATGTTATTTAAAAGGTAAAAGTAACATGATTCCGGCACGGTTTAATCAAGAAATTAAGAGCTTAATTGTATTGGATATTTTTTTTTTATATCTTAAACTAAAAATTCAGGGGGTGATCGCTGTAAAAAAATCAATTTGGGAAATAACGGACACCCTAATAGATATAAATAAGATACTCAAATTCTGGCTAGTTTTCTTGAAAAAAATGTATAAATTTTTTACTTCAAGATGGCTTTTTGTAGTTCTCAAAAAAATCAATCATTTGAGATATTTTTTCTTTATAAATTTATGAAGTTTAGGCCTTACACCACTTTCAAAGAAAACTATCCAACAATTTCTTAATTTGTTGCCCTATTTTGATTCATTTGAAAGTTTCAAATTTTATAAGAACTTTTATATGCATTTTATTCTTCCGCAGTTCCACAGTTGCAGTAGACTTAGCTTTAATTAGTAAAATAACTTTTGTCTTCCCTGAAATTTCAAGCCGAAACTTCATAGAATTAAGGATAAAGCTCAATGATTGAAAACCACATATTAAAAACATAAATTTTCCACTAAACGATTGAATTCTCAATTAAAATAATTAAATTCAAAATGAGCGCAGATTAAAGTCGACATATAACCCATGTTTGTAAATTACCAGTTTAAATTCGAGAAAACTCCGTTTTCAAATCGAAAATCTACACAAATTTTTGCCTCTATATGCAAATCTTTTCATTCAAACGACTTCCGAGAATATACCAAGTTCTCATTTCCCATATGAATTGATAATCCTTTAAATTGCTTTAGGAAAACCGACTAATTTTTATTGGTAGTATATGAACTAAAAAAAGATGAAAAATGCTGGCAAATGCCACTAAAAAGAAAATTCTTTGAGGGAAAATCGAAGGAAGGCATAAATCAGTGGTGTTATCGTTGACACTTCATTTTTTTCCCTCTGGTGTACGTGCTTTGCTGTATATTTGTAATAATCTGTTTATCTTTGTGAAGGAAATTTACGGAGGAGATAAACTGATTTTGCTAAAAAAAAATGTTTTTTTTTTTGAGGAACTGCGTGTTTCATGCTCTTTTTACTGTACTTTGTACAATTGTATTTGCTTTTATTTGTTCTGGATAGAAAAATAAAATTCTAATCTTTAAAAATATGCACAATTTAAAATAAACCATTGAGTTTTATCTCAAAATCAAAGAAGTAAACATGATCTATTAATTTTCATGAAATTTATGAAATTAATACAAATATCAAATAAGTAGCACTTATTTAATGCAGTTGTCCAACTGTTGGATATATTGAACTAAAATTTGACCGAAAAACATCGGAATTATCATTGATCTTTGCTTAAAAATCGACGGTTTTTAAATTTCTCCCCAATTAGTGATCCAAAAACAAAGTGATCACAAATTCCTTGTACCAAAATAGTCATATTTTATATGGCCAGTAAATATGCAGACATTTGTAGACCAAACTTACAGCTATATTTTTTAGTTAGTTGGTCTCTTTGTTGCCGAAAATCCAAGGAATATTACCATTTAAACTCAAATCAAGTGGCTTAATAAAGAACGAATTCAAATGAATGAATTTTTCCTATTTTTAATGGAATAAAGACGATATTTGGTCGTCATTTTCCAAACTTTCCCTTTCTAAAATCAACAAATTTTATCTGGTACTAAATTTAAAAAATCCACTTCCTATTTTATAAATCATAATTATCGTTTTCAACTACTCAATTTATTTCCATCTCCGTTTATCCCATGGCTTATAAAATACACAGGTGGCCTCATGTGCTACGTGACGTGTCCAGAAGAAATTCGTACATATCTTCAGACTGTTTCAAATTTCAAAATTCTTCGTATGACGTCATACTTTTTTTTCTAATGGGACAACCTGTGTAATTTATAAACCTTGCGTTTATCCTAGTTATTCTCAGCCAAAGTTTTGGCAATAAGAAAGTGGCATTTTAGCCTATAACTTACCAAAAAAATGTTTATAGTAAAAAGACAAAAATTTCAAATTTATTTCCTTGATTTTCCTTGAAGTTATTGTACTCGGAATTACGTATATGATTTGTAAGATCAAAATAAGAGTTTTTCGCTGACTTTGAACAGTTATAGTGTGTATACAATATATAGGATATATTGCGGTCCAATTTATGTAGTATAATCTGATATAATAATATATAACAGAAGTTCAAACAGAAATATTCGTGACGTATTGCCCAGATACGTAATTCGATTGCCAGAAGATTGCTTGGAAATCAAAATACGTATCTGGGCAATCGAAATACGTATCTTTCGATTGCCAAGCAATCTTCTGGCAATCGAAATACGTATCTGGGCAATACGTCACGAATATTTCTGTTTGAACTTCTCTTCAAATTTATGTTTGATATGTTTGATTAATTGTTCAGATACGTATTTCGATTGCCAAGCAATCTTCCTCAGTGGTCATCCAGTAGTTTGGATCACTCCGTAACTGCTTTGTGATGATTCCCACAAATCATCACGGATTGACCTCAATTTATAAGTCGTGCCTTTCTCTTTTTGCGATGTGGTTATGAAGGGGGAGGGGGGTATTCCCAAATTTCTTTACTTTCACCGAATCCTTCGTAAGCAACCCGAAAAGTGCCAAATTTTGAATTGGTCCATTTTCCCAATTTAGTACTTTTCCCTTTCTTTTAACAATTTCTATGCTTTCGAGTGCATCCAATCGGTTTGTGCGATTTTTAGAACACTTTTTGGAAGTCTAGCTTCTGCAAATGTATGCCCTGTTTCCAGTGTATGTTCTGCCACACATGATTTTTCCACTCTTGAATATTTTATGTTTGCCAGATATTCCTTATACCTAGCTCTTATTTGTCTTCTAGTCTGACCGACGTAGCTTTTATCACAGTCCGTGCAAAGGATTACATAAATTCCTGACTTTTGTGTGTCCGGAATTTTATCTTTAGAGCCGTTGAAAAATCCACCCAACTTTTTGGATGTATATCCAGCCTTTATTTCAAACTGTTTCCATATCCTTTCGATTTTTTGGGAAATTCCTGGATAATAAGTTAAAATAGACCAACGGTCTTCTGGTCCTTCCATCGTTCGTAAAGTGGTTTCTGATAGTTTTTTCCTCCAAAGAGCCCTTTTGAGGATTCTGTCTACAATTTTGGTCCATTAAAGGTCACACCTTTAATGTATTCTAATTCTTTTGTAAACAGATTCTTTACCAGAGGTACATTTACGAGTCGGTTTACCAAGGAATGGAAAACAGCCAGTTTATGGCTATTGAGACATACGGATTCGGCCATAACATATCTATCTACATGTGTTGGTTTTCTGTAGATGTCAAAAACCAGGTTGCCCTGGTTTCTGGTTATTTTCAGGTCTAAGAATGGTAAACTACCATCTTTTTCTCTTTCTACCGTAAATGTTATGTCAGGCTGTATTAAGTTCAGATAATCCATGAACTTGTCCGGATCAATTGTCCCTTCATCATAAATAGCAAAATCGTCGTATTCTATATATTGTATACACAGTATAACTGTTCAAAGTCAGCGAAAAAATCTTATTTTGATTAGTCATTTTCTATTAAATGAGTTCAATCGTTAATATAAAAACTATTTGGCACTATTATGATTAATTCAGCATAAAGAGTTATCTTCTATAACAGCGATTCCTAACCTTTTTCAGCCACGGACCTCCAAGGAAATCAAGCATGATGCCAAGGAACCCTGAGAGGAAAAAAAGTGCAATTTTCGGACAATATTATGTTTTAGTATTCCTTCATTAAATTAAAAAACAAACTTTTTCACACGGGACCGCGGACTCCTAAACATAGGCTCGCGAACTCCCAGGGGTCCGCGGACCACAGGTTAGGGGGCCGTTAGTACAAATTCAAAATATTTTTTATTTTTAATCCCTTGTACTCGAGATCACTATGAATCTTGAGATTTAAGGAATATTTCCACTAAAAAATCACTTTAATATTTATCATTGACGATGTTTTACCGAGAAAATTCAATTTCAATGGCTCCAATTAAAAGTTACTAGATATCAATTAAATCTCAAAATGTTTTATGATTTAAGATTCAATGTATAAGAAAGGATATTTCAAACTGTTATTAGTTTTTGATAGTAAGTCAACATTTGACAAAGTTTTTAATATCTTCATAATTAAGAGTTAAGTTCTTCAATATTTGAAACGAAAAAATTACTAGAAATTTAGTAACTTTGGGAAATTTTTTAGATAAGAAAATATACCTCACAAGTAAACAAATCATTTAGCTTTTGATTTTTCCTCAAATGTCAATAATTTTCAGAAATATCAATAATAACATAACGCAATTTTTGAAAATGATTTTTTTTTATGTTTTGAGTTTAGATAATCCGTTATAAAAATCCTAATGATAATCTTTGTAAGACCTAAGCAAATCATAAAAGCATTGACATATCAAATATTTGGATCCTTCATAACATTGGAAAATAGTCTTAAGATTAATGATAATTTGGAACATTTGAGACTTAATTAACCAGGAGAAATATGTACTTAGGTATTGAAAATAATATATTAATATATTATATCGTCATTTTTTGTTTCCTTAATAATTTAACAGTTTTTCGTTGAAAATTTGCCATTTTTTCGTTTTGACCTTATGATTTAGTCAAAGATTATCATTGATTGGTCATTGAGTTAAGACAAGGTATACATTAAAAGAAATAATCATTTAATGCTACCAAAATTTCAATGGTTCTATATCAGTATGCGCTTATCAATAGTCTATATCTACTGGATGATCTTAGATCCTTATTTTATTATATAGTTACAATATTTTAAATTAACAACCTGTTGCAATCAAAACCACAAGTGGATGGCATTATTAATATGTCAATAGTACAGTAGTAGGACCCGAATTTATTTTGTCCTAGTCTCCCAAATTGGGGAGCTAGAGTTGGAACTTTGAGGCATTATTTAGTATCTACATTCTACAACATATCGCAAGTTTGAGAAATGATTTTCGGTGGATCAAAAACCAAAGAAACTGTCATATACCAAAATTTCGTTAGATGGTATTAATCTTATAGAAAAAATTGAAAATTAATGAAATGGGATAGTTTGTATCGACGTTTTTCGTGATTTATCACAGCATTTGTGGCTAATATATTTATATTTATATACTGAAAAATAAAATTTGATGCCCAAATTGATCACCGGAAAAGATATGGAAAACCAAGGTTTGTAAATTACACAGGTTGCTCCATTAGAAAAAAAAAATGACGTCATACGAAGAATTTTGAAATTGATCAGTCTGAAGATATGTACGAATTTCTTCTGGATACGTCACGTATCCATCACGTAGCCACCATGAGGTCACCTGTGTATTTTATAAACCTTGATGGAAAACAATGTGAATTTTGTAGAATATTTTTGTACCTGAGATCCAGAAAAGAGAGACTTAAAAAAGGTTAATTCTATATTGGTAAATGAGAAATTTGGGCTAACAATTGGGTAAATTTCAATGCTTTTATTAGCCGAACGTTAGACGTTGTTGCACAAAATTATGTTTGCCCAATTTTGGCCTATTTCGTACAGTAGTAACTAGCGATCGGCTAACAGAAACTCTGGAATTTACCGACAAGTTAGCCCAAACTTTATCTCAATTTTTAATATAGAATTGAACTTTTTAAGAGTCTCTTTTCTCTTCTAGAAAACCATTGATTCTATATTGAAAATGTGAACAAAGTTTGGGTTAACAATTGGGTAAATCTCAAAGCTTCTATTAGCCGAACGTTAGTCGTTGTTGCACAAAATTATGTTTGGCCAATTTTGGCTTATTTTGTACAGTGGCAACTAGCGATCGACTAACAGAAGCTCTGAAATTTACCAACATGTAAGCTCAAACTTCGCCCCAAATTCTAAGATAAAATTGAACTTTTATATAAGTCTCTTTTCTCTATAAAAGCCATTGTATCTTAAGTCCATTTTTTTGGGTTTAAGCGCTAAAATCTTATTTACGTAATTTGAGATAGTCTATTTAATGCTTAACTTGATAAATTTTTATCAAATATTAGTGGACAACAATTTACTAATGCAAAAACTATCTTAAGTGTTTCATATTCTGAAAGCCCAACTATCATTTATCTTAGCATTTATTAGTTTCATCTATGTAGGCTTTGTTTGACATTTGATGTTCAATTGTTTTTACATTTAACATTGCTTTTAGTCAAATCTGTGGAAATTAAAATTAGAAGTCATTGTCAATTTAATTGTTCATTATTAGAAAAAAATGGGGAAAAAAAATGCATTAATTGATGTTTGACAGAAACAAATGAATTTCGGCTTGTTAAATTTCCTGCATTCTTATTGGTCAAATTAGTTGATGCTCATCAGTTCGCGTCTCAGATAAGTGCAGTTGCATCACTTGACATACGCTATCAATTAATTTGCTTGTAATTAGGTAATTTGTGTTAATTAGTAGTGAAAAAGTATGTGCAGTGCATTTTTATGGAAGTGTTGATCGATTGCAACAATTATTTCAATGCAGGTAAGTGAAAAAATAAGAAAATTCTTTGATTGTAAGTTGGCGTCCCTTTGCCTATGCGTTTTCATGTAGGACGCTTGCATTGAAAACGTACAACGTCAGTGAATTGGTCGTTAAAATTATATTGTTGAAGCCGAAATAAATCTTTTTTATTCTTTTACTTTGTGTCCTAAAATGCATTCCTTCTGAACTACAGCCCTTGAAACTTTGATGAAAAATTTTCTCTTAGATCTAATGGTGTAGTAAGGTTAATTTGCATTTTTTTGTGTCTTTTCTCATAGCCGATTCGTAGTTTGCTTTGGAAACAAAAAAAAAACGTAGTTGAAAAGAGATGGAGCTAGAGGCTTATACTGTTCATCCTCAAAATCGTATGTTTTTTCTCGAAAAACTCTAAGCTTAAATAATATCATCTAGTTGGCCATTGAAATATTCACAATTTTTGTTTCTTGAAAACATTTGATAGGATCACTTGTTTGCATGGAAATCATGGCCAACTAACGAAAAAGTACTAAGATTGTTATTGTTTTCGTTTATATTCTGCAAATTTGATTGATTTTGATAGTTTTAGTCTTTTTGATGTTTATCCTGTTTTTGTTCAGCAGTGCTTCTCAAACTTTTCATGCCACGTCCTCCTAGATCAAAAAGAAAAATATAGTTCCCTTTCTCAAAAATTTTAGGGCTCAGCTCCCATTTAAGTCGATCAAATCTGGCGACAAGGATGGATTGAGGATTTTTTTCTGGGGGGGGGGCACAATATAATCTTTTATTTGCAAGTGCGTGAAAGGGATCACGAAAAAAATTCGCAATTTCAGCCAGAAATAGACTAAGTATGTACTAATGTTCTAAGTTTGTACTGTTATGGAATCTCCACAGTACACAAAATAACCTGGGGGGGGGCGTTCCCCCCCAAATTCACCCTTATCTGGCAACATTTCATTTTCTTCTTTGTTTTTTCTTCAATTCGCGATTTTTTCGGTTAATTCAGTTCTAATATGGAGTAATTGTCTCTTTTGGGGCCAAAATTTTCATTATAAACCGATTTATTCGCAAATCTAATCGAAAACTAAGTAAAAAATGCAACGTTACCAGCTTTAAACCGACTTAGAAAGGACAGGAGCCAATTTTAGTGACTTTAGTGACCAAAAGTAGTTTATTTACAGTATCAGTAATTATTATTATAGAAATATTTCACGGCTCCCTGGCAATAGCACCAGGATCTCCTAGGGGGCCGTGCCCCCAGTTTGAGAAGCACTGGTATAGAGGACTCATGCATAACATTTTTTGATCTCTTAATTGACATTCGGAGATCCTATCTCTCTCTAACTGACAGAAACTTTAATAAACTCAGTGAAATGGCTGTAGTCAAAGAATAGCAGTAAAGATATTGTTATTCCTGCTATATGCATGCTTACCTTAAGAAGTCGAGATAATTTGCCGAAATTTGAGCCATGAAAAAAAGGATTGATTGTTTGTAAAATGAGCACTCTATATTAGATCTCTGTAGTTTTTCTTGACCAAATTTTGTTTATCAAAGAAACTATACAATCTACAAACTCAATCTAGTTGGTCGGGAAAAAATCAAAAACTTTCGTCTCTTGTCTTTTATTTTTGATAAAGCCAATCGTTTGCTAGAAACTCACAGCTAACTAAAGATAAGGGTTATTTAAAAAATCTAAGCAAGCTGTGAAATGCGTATTTCACGTGTTTCGATTTTCGTTCGTTATTGTTAAATAAACTACTTGAAATCACAACTTACTAGATCCAATATTTTTCGTACATTGGTTTCGATTTTCTTGCAAACGATTAGTAGTATCAAAAAAATGTAAAGAACAAAATTTGTGCATCGTTTAGTGACCAACTTGATATTTTTATTAAACTTTAGAATTTGTTTCTTAAAAGCACAGATTTCTTAGGTTTTTTATAAAAAAAAAATGCATTTGATTTTTTGCATATAAGTTATTGATAATTTTTTTTTTTTAGATAATTGTCTATTGTGTTTGGTGCCATTGCTGGAATAACAAGAGCGATTTTTTATGGAGCAAGCAGCCTATGAATGCAGTTATTGAAGACTTCCGTCAAGCTAAGTCAGTTGTATGCATTTGAAAACTTACCTTTTTTTTGAGTTGTAATTTTTGTGGTTCCTTGCAATAATGAATTTAAGAAACGTTGAGGTCTTGACAAAAAATTACTAATTTTTATGAATATGAAAAGGGACTTAGGAATCTCCCAAGATTAGGATCCTCTTTGGATTACCCCAATAGTTATATAGGAAACTAGATATGGGAAACTTTAAGAAGTTTCTTAAGACTCCACAATTTTCTTACGAAGATCCAGTTGGATCCAATGAACTCATTTTATTCTTTTAAACTTTTGTATAAGATAAATATCTAAGCTGGCCTGGTTTTACCACTTGGGTAACTAGATCTGTACAAACTTAGCAGTAATGGCTTTACTGAATCATTTTCGGATAGTGTTTCCTCTACAGGGGGTCTATGCCCTATAGAGGGGCAAGTTGAAGACAAACTTATTTAGTTTAAGTTCACCAAATAGACTAGACCAGTGGTTCTTATCTTGGGTTCAATCGAATCACAGGAATTCTGTGATTTAGTTTCGCGGGTTCAACGGATTTTTAATAGTATTGTAGATTTTTAACACCTGTATATGCTAAATATCCATAGAGATATTAAGTAAATAAAGATCAACCTAGTCCAGTGGCTCTTAGCCTATTTAAAGGTAGACTGGCCCCTACCAGTCTCATATTTTGAATATGAAATAATTGGAATATGATTATTTCAAATTAGGTTAACTTCTAAAAGTATAAGAGCCACTGGAATAGACTGATCCTCATTTACTCAATATCACTAAAAAATTTTGAAATATTACCATTGAATTTTAATCTCCATAAAATAACTATAATAAGTCTTTGGCTTAGAAAATCTGGCCTCCACCACTGACATAAGCTAATTCTTTCCACAGTTTTAATTACTACTTATACATTAAGGGCCAAAAACATTTAAAAAAGTTCTTTGAAGGACAAGAAAAAGAAGTAAAACACTAGCTTGGATCAAATACTTTGTAGTGTTGATGTTTATGCTTTTTGCAGTACACGTAAGCAAATATTTTGCCTATACTGCATAATAAAACCATTAAGCTAGAGGTTTGAACCGATCACTGATTTAATAATTTCTCCTGAAATTTCACTTACCTTATTATCCTTTGAAATTTGGAAAGGCTAAAATAAAAGGATAGTTAATTTTTTTCCTGTAATTTTTTTTATTGGAATTTATAAATTTTATCTTTGAATGCATTTTATTTTATTCAAGTGAAAAATAGGCAGATTTTTGAGAAAAAATGCATCAAATGCAACTAGTAACGTTGCAAATTTTCTCTGTTGAAATTTCGTAATACTGACGTGGGGGGAAAGGGGACGCATAGTAGCTTAAAAGTTTGCACTTGGACATTGTATAAAATCGTGCACTAATTGCTCGAGCTGCTTTTAATGATGTAAACTTTTTAGAATAATGATATGCAGTTTGAGCTGCAATGTTCTTCGGCGATGGCAAGTAGGTGGTACGTGTATGTAAGGAAAGATGTGCGTTATAAACGAGCGACTACCACACACACATACACATTATTAAAGTATCGTCATCACAACAATAATGAGTTTGCTATTAGACGACTTAATGGTGCACTCACAGCATGCAAATATTGTATGCACAATGCACATATTTTCTATTTGGCTTGGTATATGTGGGACACCTAATGGGGAAATTCAGCGACAACAATAAACGGTGTAAAGTTATTATAATGTGGTGGGTAGCACCTGGAAAAAAATAAGAAATTTAAAACTATTGAAATAAAAAATTTAATTTTTTTCGAGAAACAAGTTTTCTAATATTTTTCATCAAAAAATTCCTTCTGACGGGCAATTGTTATTGGCCAATTAACATTCGGAAATCTTTTACTTGTTAAAATTTATTTTTTATCAATAAGTACTATTATGTCCAACAAAAATGTCCTTTTTTCCTGAAATAGAAATCTAACAATTAATCATTGACATGTTTACTTAGGTACAACAGAATAAATTTTTGAAAATTCTGGAAAAGTAATAATTAAATTGTAGGCAATAAGGACGAGGTTTCTTATGGAATATTATTTATTTTATCGCCAACGTTTCGTCAGTCATTCTTGACTTCTTCAGGGCTCTATAAAATACATAACATTTAAAAAAAAATACATAAATAATATTCCACAAGAAGCTTCGTCCTTATTGCCCACAATTTAATTGTTATATTTAAAAAGACAAGGACTTAAACAACATGGATTCTTGAAAAATCTTTAGTCTGTGCTTATTTTAACAAAAGTTTATTAGACTCGGTCAAAAAAAAAGAATATTTTTTTTTTGAAAAGTATATCGAAAATATTGTTCAAGATGACAAAACAAAAAAATATCGGAAAGGTTTCAGCCCTTAATATTAATATTAGTTGGTCTATCATCTTTAATTTCGATTTTTTATTTGTGTTTTCAATTTTGAGTCAATGCTGCCAAACTATCAAAGTAAAAAAAAAATCATTTGCACATATATTTATGGAAAATTAAATTCCCTACAAAAAAAGTTTCTTTGAAAATTTTTGCCAGACACGCCGTTTCCGAATAATCAAGCTTCAGACATTGATATAATTTTTAGATTTATCTTTTTTATTTTGGAATTTTGTAACTAACAAACAAATCAATATATAGAAATGAACAATATAGATTCTTAAAGGAAATTTAATGCTCTACAAAAAATATCTTTTAACGTTTATACATAAAATCCCATTTTCAATAGTTATTCACAATTTAAATTGAAGGAAAAATTTTTTTTTTTCGTTATTGAACCAATTTTGAAAGAGTAACTTTATTGAAAAACGTTAAGACACCTTTTTTGTAGAGCATTAAATTTTCTTCAAGAATCTATATTATTAATTTCTATATATTTATTTGTTCGTTAGTTACAAAATTCCAAAATAAAGAAGATAATCTAAAAATTATATCAATGTCTGAAGCTTGATTATTCGGAAACGACGTGTCTGGCAAAAATTTTGTTAAGAAACCTTTTTTGTAGGGAATTTCATTTTCTATAAATATATGTGCAGATGCATTTTTTTACCTTGATAGTTTGACAGCATTGACGTAAAAATGAAAGCACAAATAAAAAATCGAAATTAAAGATGATAGACCTCTTAATATTAATATTAAGGACTCAAACTTTCCCGATATTTTTTTTGTCATCTTGATCAATATTTTCGCTATATTTTTCCAAAAAAAAAGAAATAGTCAATTTTTTTGGCCTAGTTCAATAAACTAATGATGAAAAAAGCACAGAGGTAAATAATTTTCAAGAATTTTCAAAATTTATTCTGTTGTACCTAATAACTTTTGAAAAAGTGATTTTATGTAAAAACATTAAGAGACCTTTTTTGTAGAATATTAAATTCCCTTTAAGAATTTATATTGTTCATTTCTATATGTTTATTTGTTCGTCAGTTACAAAATTTCAAAATAAAGAAGATATATCTAAAGTTTCAAAAACACGTTTTTTGTAGGAAATTTAATTTTCCATAAATACATGTGTAGATGAATTTTTTTATCTTGATAGTTTGACAGCATAAACGCCGAAATGATAGCACAAATAAAAAATCGAAATTAAAGATGATAGACCTCTTAATATTAATATTAAGGGCTCAAACCTTCCCGATATTTTTTTTGTTATCTTGATCAATATTTTCGCTATATTTTTCCAAAAAAAAAAAAAAAGAAATAGTCAATTTTTTTGGCCCAGTTCAATAAACTTATGATGAAAAAAGCACAGAGGTAAATAATTTTCAAGAATTTTCAAAATTTATTCTGTTGTACCTAATAACTTTTGAAAAAGTGATTTTATGTAAAAATTTTTAGAGACCTTTTTTGTAGAATATTAAATTCCCTTTAAGAATTTATATTGTTCATTTCTATATGTTTATTTGTTCGTCAGTTACAAAATTCCAAAATAAAGAAGATAAATCTAAAAATTATATCAATGTCAGAAGCTTGATTATTCGGAAACGGCGTGTCTGGCAAAAATTTTCAAGGAAACATGTTTTATAGGGAATTTATTTTTCTATAAATATATGTGCAGATGCATTTGTTTACCTTGATATTTTGAGAGCATTGACGCAAAAATGAAAGCATAAATAAAAAGTCGAAATTAAAGATGATAGACCTCTTAATATTAATATTTAGGGCTCAAACCTTCCCGATAATTTTTTTTGTCACCAGGAACAATTTTTTCGATATACTTTTCAAAAAAAAATTGTCGATTTTTCTGGCCCAGTCTAGTAGTAGTGGGTTGCATCTGGAAAAATTTAAGCAATTGAAAACTTGAGAATTAAAAGATTTGATATTTTATTTCGGCAAACAATTTTCCTACTATTTTTCACGAAAAAAATCCCTTTTGGGGTGCAAATGATACCTGATAATATTTGGATCATTTCGCCAATAACAATCGGATATCTTTTACCTGTTAAATTTTATTTTTTTTATCGATTAGTAGAAACTATTTTTCCTGAAACATTTAAAACTTATTTAAAATATGTTTCCTGAAAAATCTTTACTTCTGAGCTTTTTTTTAACACACCAAATTTAGTAGCAATTGCCGAAGAAGCAATTGTGGTTTATTGGGATTGAAAATTGGACAGGAGCTTGATGCATTGTCGATTATTTATATTATTTATTTATAACCCAGTCTAGTGGTGGGTTGCACCTGGAAAAATTAAAGCAATTGAAAACTATAGAATTAAAAGATTTGTTTTTTTCTCGGAAAACAAGTTTCCTACTATTTTTCATCAAAAAATCCCTTTTGGGGGGCAAATGTTACCTGAGAATATTTCAATCAAACAACAATCAAATATCTTTTACCTGTTAAATTTTTTTTATCGATAAGTAGGTACTATTTTTCCTGAAACAGAAATCTTACAATTTATCATTGACATGTTGACTTAAATACAACAAAATAAATTTTTGAGAATTCTTGAAAAATCTTTACTTCTGAGCTTTTCTTTAACACACCAAATTTAGTAGCAATTGCCGAAGAAGCAATTGTGGTTTATTGGTATTGAAAATTGGTGCGGTGTAATCCACAGGAGTTTGATGCTTCATTTTTATCCTTGACAAAAATAATATCTCACTATATGTCTTTCATGGAAGGCTTTTATTCCAAATCCCAACGCAATATTGCGACTCTGACGAGCGATTTGGGGGCGTACAAGTCGTAGCATATCGATATCTAAAATGTCATCCATATATACCACACACGTGTGTATATGTGTGATGGATGAGAAATTGGAATGTGAACGCAAAAAAATATGTATACCGAAAAGATCTCTCTACCAGCAGTTTATGAAAAAAATCAACTTCCAATTCCTCCTTTTTTTTTCTCTCTGCTTTATGTGTGTGTAAAGTATCAAAGAAAAATAAATTGCTGTTTTTTTTTTGTCGTTGTTGTTTTGTGTCGTAGTATACTTTCCAGCGATGTTGTCTTAATAATTTTCGACGTTTGATACGAAAAAAAAAAACAAATAAAAAAAGCATAAAGCATTTTATCGCAAAAACGAAACTTAAAGGTAAAGTGTGAGATCGTTCGTGTAGGAAATGCAATTTGATTTCAAGATGTGCGGGGGTGTGAGGGAAACAACTTCCTTGTACGGATTATGTTCGGTGAAGCTTTTTTGCTTTTTTTTTTCTCGTATATTTGTGTCGGCTTTTCTTTTTTTTTTGTAAGCTGGCAAGGAAATAAGAATCAATTACTTACTTTAAAACACAATTTATTATCGTGAAAAATCCCATTTTTTTCTTTACCGCGAAACAGCAATGTGATATACGTACTTGTGGCTTATAATGGTCGCTGAGAGATGCTAAGAAATTAATTTCGAGCTAAATAAATCCGTAGAACGGTTTTTTCAATTGGTTTTTATTTAAAAATTGTTACTGTTATATGAAATTACTTAGTTTTCCCTGTTTTTCTTGTACTTTATGTAAATTGTAATCTTTTTCCTGTAAAAAAAAACCATCGTATTTTATAAAAAAGTTATTTCAAATTGCATGTTTTTTTTTTTTTTTTTTGATTGACGTTGTTCTGCCAGTCTATGGTTGTAAAAAAATAAATTGAATTTACTAAAAAAAAAGCTTGTGAATTATTAGAATCACTTCCCTTATCAACCCGCAGCATTCCTCGCTGTACCAATTGAACTTACCTTCAAGATATACATTTATCAAATACGTTTTGAGAAAATTTCCTCTGTCTCTAAAAATCACTACATTATCATAACAATGAAGTATTGGCAATTAGTGGCTATTGTATTGGCCGTTGAAGAAGCCATTTTCCTGCGATGGCAGATATGTATATATATATATGTATGTATATATAAACAATCTTTAAAAAGGATTGTATATCGTGACAAAATTTCAGCAAAATCGGTGCAGAAATTTTTAAGTTTTTAAAATCAACCCAAACCAATCAGACAATTTTATATATGTAAATAAACGATAGATTATTCATTATTTATTAAAATCAGAGGTTGTCAAAGGTGGCCAACCCGTTGACCACAAAAGGCACCCTTACATTTTTTTTTGACCTGAGAAATATATCAGACTTTTATAAAATAAACATTTGATAATACCCAAAGTGGTGAAAACCAATATATTAAAAATCTTTACAGTATATCTAAATTTACTATGGAGAATTTGAGATATATCTTTAAAAATGCCCCACGGAGTAATAATGCATTTCCAAAGTGGCCCGCAATATTATTTGGGTTGGCCACCCCTGATTTAAGATATGCAAAATTTTTGATATCTCAAAAAAGAAGATAGATATTAGGGTGTCCGTTATTTCCCAAATTGATTTTTTTATAGCGATCGCCCCCTGAATTTTTAGTTTAAGATATAAAAAAAAACTATCCAATACAATTAAGCTGGTAATTTCTTGATTAAACCGTGCCGGAATCATGTTACTTTTACCATTTAAATAACATGGGATTATTTGACTTTTTACCATTTAATTTTTTTCTCAGAAACAAATGTATGAAAAGATTTAAAGTCAAATTATTTTGACGTAAAATTTAACGTTCTACAAAAAAGGTCTCTTATGAATTTTCAATTAAATCACTCCATTAAAAGTTATTCAACATTTAACTTTTTAACGACAAATCAATCGACTATAGGCTGAATAAAAATGATGTTGACTACAAGTTCTAAGAAATTTCTCATAGATGGCGTCAGGTGAAATGGTAAAAATTCGAATTTTAATTGAACTTTTGTTGATATTCTCATTAATTAGTATGAAATTCACTTCGTAGGTACAAAATATTGATTACAGTTCGAAAATTTATCCTGGATAATCAAATTAAGATTTTTTCGCTGATTTTGAATAGTTATACTGTGTATACAATATATTAAATATATTGCAGTCCAATTTATGTAGTATAATTTAATATAATAGTATATAAAAATCATACTACAAACATAAAATTGAACAAAAGTTCAAACAGAAATATTCGTGACGTATTGCCCAGATACGTATTTCGATTGTCAAGCAATCTTCCTCAGTGGTTATCAAGTAGTTTGGATCACTCTTTGTGATGATTCACATGAATCATCACAAAGCAGTTACGGAGTGATCCAAACTACTTGATGACCAATGAGGAAGATTGCTTGGCAATCGAAATACGTATCTGGGCAATACGTCACGAAAATTTTTGTTTGAACTTCTGTTCAAATTTATGTATATGGTATGATTTTTATATATTATTTTATTTAATTATACTACATAAATTGGACCGCAATATATTCTATATATTGTATACGCAGTTATCCTGGATAAATTGAATTTCACGACTATAGCGAATGCGCATCTTATGTCACCTGTTTTAATTGTCAAAATATGATTTTTTTTGTTTAATTTTCAGTGCAAGCCATAAAATTAACATAAATAATCCCTTGCGCTCTAATGATAATAATTTTTATCTTCTCTTCCAATGATTTTATAGTTAAAAATAGTAAAAATGAGCAAAAAGTTGAAAATATTAGGCACAAGAGAAATGTTGAATAACTTTTAATGGAGTGATTTAATCGAAAATTCATAGGAGACCTTTTTTGTAGAGCGTTAAATTTTACGTAAGAATAATTTTATCTTAAATCTTTTCATAGATTTGTTTCAGAGAAAAAAAATTAAATGGTAAAAAGTCATATAATCCCATGTTATTTAAATGGTAAAAGTAACATGATTCCGGTACGGTTTAATCAAGAAATTAAGAGCTTAATTGTATTAGATAATTTTTTTTATATCAGAATCTTAAAATTCAGGGGGCGATCGCTATAAAAAAATCAATTTGGGAAATAACAGACCCCCGAATAAATATTTAATTAAAGGGTCCAATTTATACCCAATCGACCTTCTGAATGCTACTTTTATTATTAATAATTAAACATAAATAGGCAACCTTTTCTTCGGAAGAAAAATTATTTAAACTTGATTACAAAGTTTCTATCAAATCAATAAAGTTGACTATTAAATTGGAACCATAAATTAAATCAGATTAAAATATTGGTACATCTATTTAAATTGGACTTGTTTGTGACCTTTATACCTTTTTTTTTTTGGCGAAACACTAAGATGTACCTGAAAATAAAATATTATCGAAATCAATTAACCGGTTCTTAAATAAACGGTAGAATTCAGGTAGATAAATATTTTGGTTCAATTTTATCAACCTTTGGTCCTTAATGATCATTAATGTGAGCAAAACCGGATAAATTCCAAGCTGGTGTTAAAATTACAAAAATTTCTACCTGGCCATATGAAATAACATTGTTAAAGCTTGAAGGCCAAAATGTGTGAAAAAGGTAGACTCAAAAGTGTCACTAATGGATTTGGATACAGGTGTTAATGTATTTATAATTGTCAACAAATAATAAATACTTTAATTTGGTTCCAAATTCCTGAACTTTGTATTTATACCTGCCATTCTCTCATTTTGGCCTTCAAGCTTGTATTATGTTATTTCATATCAACAGTTGAAAGTTCAAATATTCGCATTCCATATTAGCTAGCGAGTAAACTGGTTTCCCACATAACGTGTGGAATCCATACTGACAAAAGCCATAATAAAAATGAAAAGAACTTTAATTTTAATGTTATTTAAAGTAATTTTAATAAATTCAAAGCTATATTTGGCCTATACGTTTAAATTTATATTTTCATAAGCTTTTAAGGTAAAATCAGTTCCTTTCAATTCGATTTTATATATCGGGGAATGCAGTTTTAAGTTAATAATCATTGAACTATCAAAGCAAATATATCAATAAAATGAAGGATACCTATTACTTTTATAAGCATACTAGTAGTCGCCCGTTGCATTCGCAACTAAAGGTACTAATTTTGTAGAAAATTTAATGGTCTACAAAAAAATACATATGATTAGTCGATTAAGTTAAGCAATTAAGAGGTTTTCGTCGTCAAGTTTAAATGATTACCAATCTTGGCAGCTTTTGATAAGTAATTCGAAAATTTTATGGTTCAATCCATGAGTAAAGTAATTTTTTTTTTGATAGATCAAGTTTAGATCAACAGAAAAATGCTTCAACTGATATTTCAAAAAAAAAATTCGAACATCTTAACAAAAACCGTTAAGATTAGTAATCAATAAAATTAGGTGACGGATATTTTTAAAACAATTAATTTTATCAACTAAGCATACAAAAATTTTTTTGTAGAGAATTAAATTTCCCACAAAATTATGTACTATACATTCCATAATTCATATTGGTTAACGAATTAAAAAATTGATAAGCAAAAAAACAAATTTTCTTAAGCTTATCAAACTTCAATCAATAATATCATTTAAATGGTAAGATTGACGGTTAAAAATAAGAATTTTTTTTTGTAGAGCGATTAATTTCTTACGAAAGTATAGTTAAGTTTTATATATTTACTAGTAGTTGCTCGTTGCATTCGCAACTAATGGTTTTCTTTCAAGAAAATGTTTAATATGAGATAATGTAGAGTTAATCAACAATCGAAATTTTAAACTTAATAATCAAACTTTTGTTAATATAAAAAAAAAGTTTATCTAAAATTATATTAAGAAATAAAACATAAGTGTTTATTTTATATCATTTTAATAACAACATTTTAAATAACGTCATTTCACTAAATTACTATGAAAGTTTAATACTTATGTAGTACTTATACCATACATGCGATTTTAAATTTTGGTTCGTTTTTCAACAATCAAACTTTTTAAAATCTATTTCATGTTATGAACCAATGGTTGTGATCTGGAGTAATTATATATTCGGCTGAAAAGCATTAAGGTAGCAATTTTTTGCCATATATTTCACTATCAATTCAAATATGAAATCTTCGGTACTAACTTTTTTTCGGAATTAAGAACAATTTGAAAACCAATTAATGTTATTGATAAAATAAATAAAATATTTGAATTTACTTCCACTTTTCATCTATTTCCAATATTTTTTTATGTACAACGTCCAACTGTGCGAAATCGTTTAGCTTTTTAGTCATGATAATCTAAATAAAGAAGGTCATTATTTTTTTTCGTTTTACATTGTATTTTCAAATATAAGTGCACATTTATGTCGATGAAATTTGGTAAGTGTTTTCCTTATACGATGCAGATATATAGTAAGAAAGGGTTTTTGAAAATTTCTCCCCTAAAAACGTGAAAAACGGTAACAAAGTTTGTAAGGGATAACGTTTAATAAACAATCGAAATTTCAAATTTAATAGTCAATCAAAGTCCGTTAAAAGCGAAAAGTTATTACGGCTTAATATAAAACAAAGTTAATTTATTATTAGAAACAAAAACTTAGGGTCTGCTTAAAATTTTAAACTCTGATAAGTAGATATATCTGAAAATGGTTAAGTTTAAGTTTATAAGTGAGAATTATGTTTTTTTGGTTTTCACATACTGGAAATCCGAAATACGTATTTACAAATAAATACATTAGTAGTGACTATCGCACGCATTATTACAATGGTATGTTGATACTAAAGTAAAATCTAGCGATTTCAGTGCGTTTTAACATGCTGTATTATTCCATGGTAAATTTTTACACTTATTGAGGGTAATTTTAGAAGAAAAAAACAAGAAAGTTCATAACTAAGAAAAGTTCAAATTTCTTTGTGACTTTTAGGCCATTCTGTAGAGTAAGTCCTTAGCTCTGCAGCTTATAATTTAGGTCTGAAAAAATTGTTATAATTCGCTTTTTACATTAGGGGCCATTCATAAAATACGTTCGCATACAAGCGGGGAGGGGTCTTGCTGAGTGTGACAAGATGTGACAGAGAGGGGGGTCTTCGGTAACGTGACGTTCACCGTTCGTCAAAAAAATTTAAATTAATATTTCTTTTTCACTTTTTTTTTTTTTTCAATTTTTATCATGATAAAAAGTCATTCATTTCGTATTTAGTAAATATTAAATAAATAGAGTTTTTAAATATATAGAAATTTGTGCACTTTTAATTGAAATTTTTCATATTCAGCGGGGGGGGGGGTAGTTTTGTGACGAAATATTTCTAGGGGGGTCACAGAAAGTGTGTCAGAAGAAGCTTATTTTAGCGTGACGTATTTTATGAACGGCCTGCTTAGCACAAGTCATTGTAAGAAAAGCCACGTAGTTACTTTATGAAAGTGTTTTAGTGATTTTTCTGGCGATTTTTTGGGGGGAAAACGCGACTAAACTGATCAGTATTAGAAGCCAAAGTTTTGCAAAGATCAAGGACATAAAATCGTAGATAATACATCACTTTTTGTAGAAAATATTTTTGCAGGAAATTTTTGAAAATTTCTTTCTTTTAATGATTGCCATTTCAATGTATTGATTGCAAAACAGTACCATGGTATTATAGGATAGTATTATAGGCGTAAACTAGAATTTTTGGAAAAGGAAAAATCGTTTTTAAAATCCAATTTTTTTCTGAGATACAGGTGGTTTGTTAATGTTTTCACTTTTAGAATTTAATTAATTTTATTCTTATTTTCTTTTTCTAAATGGATATCCGCAACTACGTCCGCATGGTGCAGTTTTACATCAAAAAATACATCTTATATTTATCATATACTTTGAACTAAACTTTATTTTTCAAGAATTTTCCGATAATCGAAGGTCCTTTTTTTAAGACCTAGAGGCCGTTAAAAATTTAAATTAATATTTCTTTTTCACTATTTTTCTTTTTCAATTTTTATTATGATAAAAAGTCATTCATTTCGTATTTAGTAAATATTAAGTATATAGAGTTTTTAAATATATAGAAATTTGTGCACTTTTAATTAAAATTTTTCATATTCAGGGGTGGGGGTTAGTTTTGTGACGAAATATTTCTAGGGGGGTCACAGAAAGTGTGTCAGAAAAAGCTTATTTTAGCGTGACGTATTTTATGAACGGCCCCTTACAGCAATTTGGCATACGCTGGTTTCATTATTGAAAGGCCAAATTTCTTCAGCTAACTTTCTAAGATATTGGACGAACTTGTTTAGCCTTCAAGCCGGAAATTGTTCGTTGCAAATCCATTGTTCATATCGAGGACCTTCCTGACAAAAAATCTTTCCTTCTAATTTATTCTTTCTATCAACGATTTAGTATCCATTGCTCATAAATCTTTTGTTCCCAATCGGTAATTTATTCATTAAAAATCAATAGAGAAACCCATTTGGACAGGACTTTTATAAAAGAAGTACTTATTTTTTTGAAACTTTTTACATGATGTATTCTAAAATAAGCTTTAAGATTTAAAAAAAATATTAGAAATAAAAGTTGTGGTAATTTTGGAAATTTCTTTCATCAGTTTGGAAATCAGGATAATCAGACTTATTCCCGGAAAAAATAACAATAATTCAATTCAATTATTGTCCTGCAAATATAGAAAATATTTTCGTTGAGATATCAATTAAGTTGAATTACTATTGTAGTACTTACGGTATCAAATCACGGTAGTACCTACCTAAAATTGTATTGAACTTCAATAATCTTTTGTTAGTAGTAATAGAACTAAAAAGCTCCCTCATGAATATTCAATAAGTCATCTAAACCTCTAGTTAAAAAAATAATCAATCGAGCTTTATTGGCCGGAAACTTTGTAAGTTTCGCAACAATTTTCGAAAGCATCGGTAAATCAAAGCTCTTTGGTGCCAAGAATAAGGCCAATTAGAGGCCAAATCCTGCAATGTTTCGTTGATTGCACCAGGACCATATCCTGACGGAAGCTTTTTTTATTTTTGTTGCACCCGCTTTTTCTCGTAAACTATAGGTATAACTTGCCATGAATCACGGACGATTAATTGAATTAAATTGGACAAACGAAGTTTGATTCGGAAATGATTTTCAATTGGTTGATTTGAAGGATTGTTTGTTGAAGAGAAGAGGCTAAATTAATTAGGGTCACGATAGGGTTGTACGTAATATTATGACAAAGTAAAATAGAATTGATAATAGATAAAATTATTTATTGATAATTGAGTTTGATAAAATGGCTGATCGAACATTTATGCTTCATGGCACTGATTTCACGTTTCAGGTAGTTTGGGTTCATGTTATCGATGAAAAAAATTTAGACAAAGAAAAATAATTTCCTTAAATTTTCCCATTAAAAATAATAAGGGTAACCTCTTGTCTCGTTTCTACTAAACTATTGATTAAATTATTTTTTTTCTCTCTTGAATATTACAAATATTAGTCGTTAATTAATTGGCATGCATAAATGCATCTATTGATTGCATTTAATGCACGGAATGACCAAAATTCCAAATCCAATGAAACCGTAATTGTTAAATTCGAGCTTTCGAGAGCTTTTCGAAATTGAATTTTCAACATTCCACTCCAAACTATCGGATTTTCATAATAATATCATAGAGGATGACACTTGAGGCTTAAATTGAATCATATATATCTAAAAATAAAACAAATGGGAAAGGGAAAGGGAAAGAGCAAGGGGTTGAAATAGTAAAACCAATTTTAATTTATATTTGAAATATTTTTATTAATTCCCTCTGGTAAAAAAAATAATTCAAGTCAATGAGCCGAAAATTTTGTATTTGAAAATGAAAAAAAAAACCGTAACATCCAATGCAAAACTTTTGCTGCAGTTTTTTGTTACTCCCACCCCTCTCAATGGAAGGCCAATTAATTACAGTTATTACTTATTATCAATATAATTGATCGGCATAATTTTGGCAACGGATATTACAAAAAAAATAAAAAAATAAAATCTAATTAAGAAAAGGAGGACCATCTGACCAGCGTAATTCTTCCATTTTTCCACTTATGATGCCTAAAAATATGATGTAATTCCCATAACATTAGGCAGAATTATACAATAGGGGAATTACGCTCGTCAGATATCCCTTCTTTCTATCATAAACTCAACAAAAGATGATACAAGCATGCGCTAATCAATAATTTTACATATCCACAGAATTTATTTGACAATTTTTATGATAGATTATTGTAGAAGATAAGAAGCCAATTTATTATAGTTATTACTTATTATCAATTTCATTGATCGGCATAATTTCGGCTACGGATATTACAAAAAAAAACAATAAATAAAATCTAGTTAAAAAAAAGGAGGACCATCTGACCAGCGTAATTCCTCCATTTTTCCACTGGTAATGCCTAAAAATATGTTGTAATTCCCATAACATTAGGCAGAATTATACATTAGGGGAATTACGCTCGTCAGATATCCCTTCTTTCTATCATAAACTCAACAAAAGATGATATAAGCATGCGTTAATCAATAATTTTACATATCCACAGATTTTATTTGACAATTTTTATAATAGATTATTGTAGAAGATAATTTTTATATTAGACTATTCATTAAATTTTTTTCAATTTAGCAATACTTTGATATATATTTATATATACTTTTTTCTTTTTACTTTGAAATATATGGTACAAAAGTTTAATATAGAGATAATATGTCAAGATTTATACATACATATATAAGGTAGAATTATTTTAAGAGTATAAATGAGCCCTTCTACGTATTACATTTACCCTTCGTGGTGGTTGTCGACTCGCGAATTATTCCCAAGCTTTTCAAGACAATCATTATATTATGAAGTCTATGATATATTGTTCATACACTATTTTGCCTTCTAGTTGATAAAATATATAATATAAAGCCTCAATTTTCACATAAAGCGTTAGAAAGTTAGAGTTTGGTGGATTTATCGTACAATATTTAGGTATTTTGGACGCAAACGCAGACGAAATACGTCCGAAATAAATTTTCTTAGTAGACAACATGAATAGAGATATAATTCCATTATTCTTACATATCTAATGCTTTTATAAACTATACACAATACAATGTAATACAATTTTTTTTGGTTCATCATTTTTTTTTCAATAATAATAAAATTGGTGTTTCATTTGCATAAAAATAATTTACATACTGCAAGCCTCAGAAACATTACGTAAATGTAGAATTTCATCAGAAAATATATAATAGATATATATTTATATAATACCCATTCATTAATATCTCTCTATATTATATATATGACATACGAAAAATTCCCTAAAGTTTCAACGCTTAGTTAAATATATACACATATTTTTTTTTCCGTTTTTATTAATATATTCAGGGATCGGTAATTATATTCGGGAAATATATCATGTGGGTTGGTCGACCATATTGTAATTTACTTTGATGAAAATGACAGAAAAAAGGTTTTTTTTTTGCGTCTTTTATATGTGTTTTTTTTTATTATTAATATAAAATATGTCGAATGTAAATTTTTATGTAAATTTTTGAGGACTGGAAAGATTCAGATGGCAAATGCGCGGGGTGGTGAGAGGGATGGGAAGCAGGGCGGACTGGCTAGCTTTGGGAAAGTCTGCCATTCGTTATCCTGGTCATTTTTTTATTTTTATTTTTTTTTTTAGGTCAATGTACGAAAGTCGTTTTATTAGCGGTGATGGTTTTGCTTGAATGATTACAGATTTAAAAAAATATCATAATAAATTATTGGTTTGAGTAGTAGATGAAGTTTGTTTGATTATTTGGCTAATTTTTTGAAGTTTAAGAAAATAAATGGTAGCAGAGTAAAGAATGGTAGCAGAATGCAGATAAAGATTTATCTATGAATCTTTTTGTATTAAAAGGGATAATCGTAAAAAAACTCCATAGAATAACAATTTATGTTTGATTATTTGGCTAATTTTTTGGAGTTTAAGAAAATAAATGGTAGCAGAGTAAAGAATGGTAGCAGAATGCAGATACAGATTTACCTATGAATATTTTTGTATTAAAAGGGATTATCTTAAAAATTGTACTGGAAAAAAGAGGGCAGCCAAGCAATTTCCCTGATGTCAACTTTATAAAAATAACGTTGATTTGTTGAAAAAACTCCATAGAATAACAATTTAACTTCGTTCTTTATAGCCAAAAAATTTCAAGTATTCATTTCCCTCCCCGATCAAATTTCTTTGATGATTTTTGGTTAATTTTTGTTAAAAAAAAGTACTGATATACTTGCTTTTACCCTCGAAAGTTGGTGAGCAACCATTTGAATAATTGTACTAAGATTTATTAAATTTTATTATTTAGTACATCAACTATAAGTTAAAATAAATAAGAAAAATTATAAATAAAAAACTGGTAGAGAATTTAATTTCCTACAAAAAAGTTCCTGTAGACCAAATAGCTAAGATCAATATTAAAGGAGATATTAAGCCTTGAATTGATTTTTCTGTGAAATTTTTGCCGATCATTGATTTAAAATTATAAATTGATATAAAAAAATACATTGATATAAACTTAATATCTCGTTTAATATTGATCTTAGCGATTTGGTCTACAAGAACTTTTATGTAGGAAATTAAATTCTCTACAAGTTTTTCATTTATAATTTTTCCATAGCTCTTGTTATTTACGAGATAAATGCAAAAAAAACCCGAATTTTATAGAAAAATCAGGTTCAGTGGCCCGTACTACCTCACCGGTGTGAGTTACGACTTTGTCGCAATGGGCACTTTTGTAGAGCGTTTAATTCTGAGAAAAAACCATCTTCAGTAAAAGCGATCCCATGAAATGCCGCTGAGATATAGAAATTTAAAAATACAAAATCTGAGTTTCCGTGTATTTTCAATGGGAAATCTTTACACGTCTTGGTCGAGGACTTAAAATTAATATTAAGGGCTCAAACTTTCAGGGAATTTTTTTTTTTGGTATTTCCAACAAAATTTCACGATGGGACCAAAAAAAGTAAAAAAAAAAAATCACCCTAATTATATATATATATATTGAACAAACAGATTTTATGTTATTTTAAAGGAATTAAATTAAATGAAGAACCTGAATTTAATATCTTGGCAGCTTTAGCTTGAATAGCAATAACAAAAAAGTAAAAAATCAATACCAATTCTGTAAGTGAAGATTTTAAACGACTATACGCTACTAGTGGCCGAAAAAATAACTAAGCCATGACTGAATTTTTGAGGAAACGAGGACAAATTGTCCATCTCGTTCGTTCTATCTGTTCTGCGTGATCTTCCCGCAAAAATAAATAAAAATTATGATAAATTCTAATAAATTCCTATCAAATTCTATTAGAGTTAAAACTGAAGAAACTTAAAAATTTTTAACCTCTTCTACCATTTCATCGACTTTCGTACTATTGATGCCATTTTTTAGATCATTTTTTTTTTAATTTTTTGGTTTCAAGAGAAAGCAGTCTTCCACTTAGATTATGATGTCTTGGTACGCACATCAATTAGACAATAATTAGTACAATATTTATTGATAACAACAGCACTAATACTCAAATTACATTGCTGCCATTATATGAATATTCTAAGTTCAATTCCTGTATGTGCAATTTTTGATTTGTTACATCAACAAATTTAAAAATAAAACAGAAAACAACTTAAACAGTAGGACAATGACTGGCAGCCGGGCAACAGGACATAGGACCACAAATCAACCAAAAACTCAAAAGCTCTTAGCTTTGTCTAAGCTCCTATATAATATAATATATCCAGTAGCAAAAGAAAAGATTGAAATTTGTGTTCGTAAAACAACACTGGAACATAAAAATAGATTTTTTATTATTGTATCGTATAATAGATGAAGATATCAAAAGGAAGACACAACTTGAAAGTATTAGTACGAGTATGGATAGAAACCAGAACACTTCTGTCTCCTCTCTCATAAATTGTTACAATAAAAGAGTATAAGATATGATTATTTTTTTTTTTTTATAAATACTTTTATACATTTCGATTTTCTGATTGCAATCGGCTCAATTCAATTTTACGAGTATGTGTATGATACATTCACTTATTGGATAGAACATTTATAATAAATATTATGTATAATATATGATATTGTGCATTAAATATTGGATAGTACATTGATAATATTTATGTATTTATATACCTATATGTATAATATAATCGATAGAAAATATCAAATAGACTTTCCATATAAAATTAATCTGAAAATTTCATACTTTTCGATGTTTTTCATTTATATATCTGGAGGCGATTTGTTGAAAATATTTATATGATTTAACATTAGTTAATTTTTTTTATAATACAACTTTAATTGTGTCTAATTTTACACGTAAATGATCAATACATTTATTATACAAATGGTCCTCATGGAGCTCATATCAAACCTGCACTTGCTTTTGGTCAAAGAATCAACATATCAAAGCTCGCATTAAAATAAGAGGCTTGAGCTTTTTGGGAAAAGATGCTCTATAAAAACATTGCCTTATTTTAAAATGGTATGACGCTAATGCTATAATCACTAGACAAAATTTTTAAAGATTAAAAAAAACAGTGGTCAAAGTATAGAATTGCCAAGTACTAGAAATGGATTGATTTGGTAGGAATGCATGGGGGAAATTTTGTTCAAGTTGGTATATTTTTGCGCCTTATATATTCATTTGTGAAATATCCAAAAAATATTCTATGATCTCATCAAAATATTCAGAAATAAACATTCAACGTGAAAATAAAAATTAACTGGAAATATAAAAAGGAATGGATATAATTCATGATCTTGTACCCAAAAATAAAATAAAAGGGCTAAGTAAAATAATAAACAATACTTTGTTAATTTTTGTAGTTTAATTTTTGCGAATAAGCTCAAAATTTTTGCAGACATTTCCATAATTCTCGTCTGATAATTTTTTTTTTCTTATTAGTGATGAGTTTTTATGGCGAAGCGAAATCGACCAGTGAAAATTTGTCAAGCCATTTATATAATGCTAGTAATTGGAGAAAATTTTTATGAAACCTTTTTTTACTTTTAAATTTCATAGTTTTTATAAGTATACGTGTTTATAAATATTTTAACTTATAATTGATGTACTAAATAATAAAATTTAATAAATTTTAGTACAATTATTCAAATGGTTGCTCACCAACTTTCGAGAATAAAAAAAAGTATACCAGTACTTTCTTTTAACAAAAATTAACCAAAATAAGTTAAAATTAACATATTAATGAATTGAATATTAACCAAATGTACAAAGCATAAATATGCGAAGCATAATTGGGAAGAAATACGACTATATTTTATCAAAGTATGGGTACAAGTAGCTTTTATACATACCACTAACTCAATGTCTTATTTTCTATTCTGTTCTTAATTCAATTCCCGAATAAATCAGCCGAGATAAATATGTAGCGCCAAAAGATCAATTATTAATCAAATCTGAATTAACAAATTTGCGAATGAAAAAACTTTTTGAAAAAAACGAAGTAGAGAGTGAGATGTTACCAGAGAGTGCCTTGTAGAAAAAATACTTGTACCAAATCATAAAAAATTTATTGAACAAAAATTATGTATTTATTATATATGTACTAAAACACAAATATTATCTACTATATAATAGACTGGGTCAAAAGAATCGACTATTTTTTTTTTTTTTTGAAAAGTATATCGAAAATATTCTTCAAGATGACAAAAAAAAATATCGAGAAAGTTTGAGCCCTTAATATTAATATTAAGAGGTCTATCATCTTTAATTTCGATTTGTTATTTGTGCTTTCATTTTGGCGTCAATGCTGTCAAACTATCAAGGTAAAAAAATCATCAGCACATATATTTATAGAAAATTAAATTCCCTACAAAAAAGGTCTTTTTGGAAATTTTTACCAGACACGCCGTTTCCGAATAATCAAGCTTCTGACATTGATACAATTTTTAGATTTATCTTCTTTTTTTTTGGAATTTTGTACCTAACGAACAAATAAATATATAGAAATGAACAATATAGATTCTTGAAGGGAATTTCATGTTCTACAAAAAAGGTCTCTTAACGTTATTACATAAAATCACTATTTCAAAATTGGTTCAACAACGAAAAAAACAATAATTTAGTTTTTACTTCAATTTTAATTGTGAATAACTTTTGAAAAAGTGATTTTATGTAAAAACGTTAAGATACCTTTTTTGTAGAACATTAAATTTCCTTCGAGAATCTAAATTATTCATTTTTATATATTTATTTGTTCGTTAGTTACAAAATTCCAAAATAAAGAAGAGAAATCTAAAAATTATATCAATGTCAGAAGCTTGATTATTCGAAAACGGCGTGTCTGGCAAAAATTTTTAAAGAAACATTTTTTGTAGGGTATTTAGTTTTCTATAAATATATGTGCAGATAATTTTTTTTACCTTGATAGTTTGGCAGCATTGACGCAAAAATGAAACCACAAATCAAAAACCGAAATTAAAGATGATAGACCTCATAATATTAATATTAAGGGCTCAAACTATTCCGATATTATTTTTTTGTCACCTTGAACAATATTTTCGATATACTTTTCAATAAAAAGAAATAGTCGATTTTTTTGGCCCAGTCTAGTGGGGGATTGCACCTGAAAAAATTTAAACATTTGAAATCTATTGAATTAAAATATTTGATTTTTTTTTGGGAAACAAGTTTCTTACTATTTTTCATTAAAAAAATTCCTTCTGGAGGGTAAATGTCACCTGATAATATTTGAATCATTTGGCAAAGAACAAGCGGATATCTTTTACCTGTTAAATTAACAAAAAAAAAATAGTCGATTTTTTGTCCCAGTCTATTATATAACGTATTTAACTACAACCATCTTCTTCGTTTCTTATTATATAAGTTTTTAAATTCACTGGCCTCCACCTGTACTACCACAACATTGGGACAATTCTTCAGTTGAATATTTTACTTTGTACATTGATGGGAAATATGTTTCATCTAAAGAGAATTACTTTGGAAATTTCTGCAAAAATTATAAAGTTATTAACAATAATAAGAAAAACACGAAGTAATTATTTCAATATTCCGTATACTATTATTGTTTAATAGTTTATATTAAATTTTAATTTTATTTTTAGGCATAAAATCATGAATTATATCCATTCCTTTTAATATTTTCATTAAATGTTTATTTTTTTCAAGTTCAAATATAATAGAAGAAAAACATACCAACTTGAACAAAATTTTCCCCATGCATTCCTACCAACCCATTTTTAGTACTTGTCTATTCTACCATATACTTTGGCCAAAACAATACTTCCACAGCTTGTATAAGAAGCTCAGCTTAACATTAAAAAAAACAATTCTATAAAATAGAGGACTTGGAAGGGATATAGTAGAAGAAAAAGCTCTGTTATCTCAAGCTATTCAACTTTTATTTTTATTCTGAAACCAGTCGATTAAAATGAATAGAAAAAGGAACCATCTAACGATTTACCTTTCTTTTCCCATAGCATCTGTATAACTCTATCTTCACATAAATTGAAGTTTTATAATTTAATTCTACATCCGGTCTTCTACTAGAAGATATGCGTCACAAAAAACCAAATTTCAAATCTTATCCAATGATTTCTTCAGAAAATGGTTTCTACATCCCAAAAATGTACCATCTTTGGTCAATTGGTTCAAAAAAGCTCTTTCCCAAAAGCTCGACTCTTATTTCATACAGAACCTAGACACCACGCATCCAACGTAACTCGTACAATTATTTGAACCTGGTGGGCCCCAACCACGGACATCCGATCACTTGGCAAATGGCCAAAGTCACCACCAAAATCACCATGACGCCAATCACGAAATAGACCACGCACAAATGCACCAGCGCAAATATATAGAGTGTTCGATGGCACCATCGATTCGGCTCGAACAACGTTGGCGTGTAATAGGGCCACTTAATTCGCAAAATCCAATAATTGCCAAGTACGAACCAAATCAGCAGAAAGGCGGTGAGGCCGAGGGCGGCCACACGTGCTCCTACAGAACCACTTTGCGATGATGTGATGTCACGACGTCGCGACTTCAATTGTTGCCATAACAGCCAAAACATTTTCAAACAGCCGACAGCACCACCCACCAGCATGTACAATGGAATGTGCGGCTCCCGAGGACAATCACGCAAGAACTGAATTCCTGGAATCCAAGCAAAACGAAAAGCACAATTAGATCAAATTGGAACAAGAAAAAAAATTCAAAAAACGCTTAAATTATAACTGGTACTATAAGTTATTGTTCAGCTAAAAATTCTTCAGGTCATATCTCTCGAAAGAATTGATTTTTTAGTTAAACGGACTAAAGAATTTAGACAGGAAAAGTTCACTTTTACTCATAAAAAGTAAAAAAAAAAATTCATCTAAATCTATACATATAAATAAAATTGGAGTGTCTGTTTGTAGTATTGAAATAACCGCTTTTTACTACATGCATATATGAGTATTAGGGTGTCCGTTATTTCCCAAATTGATTTTTTTACAGCGATCGCCCCCTGAATTTTTAGTTTAAGTTATACAAAAATTACCCAATACAATTAAGCTCGTAATTTCTTGATTAAACTGTGCCGGAATCATGTTACTTTTACCATTTAAATAACATGGAATTATTTGACTTTTTACCATTTAATTTTTTTCTCAGAAACAAATGAATGAAAAGATTTAAGACTAAATTATTCTGACGTAAAATTTAACGCTTTACAAAAAAGGTCTCATATGAATTTTCGATTAAATCACTCCATTAAAAGTTGTTCAACATTTAACTTTTTAACGACAAATCAATCGAACTTGTATAGGGTCAATAAAAATGATGTTGCCTACAAGTTCTAAGAAATTTCTCATAGATGGCGTCAGGTGAAATGGTAAAAATTCAGTTAATAATTGAACTTTTGTCGATAGTCTCATTAATTAGTATAAAATTCACTTCGTAGGTACAAAATATTGATTAAAGTACAAAAATTTATCCTGGATAAATTGAATTTCACGACTATAGCGAATTCGGATCTTATGTCACCGGTTTTAATTGTCAAAAAAATTATTTTTTTGTTTTTTTGTTTAATTTTCAATTCAAGCCATAAAATTAACACAAATAATCACTGGCGCTCTAATGATAATAATTTTTATCTTCTCTTCCAATGATTTTATAGTTAAAAAAAAGTAAAAATGAGCAAAAAGTAGAAAATATTAGACACAAGTTAAATGTTGAATAACTTTTAATGGAGTGATTTAATCGAAAAATCATTAGAGACCTTTTTTGTAGAACGTTAAATTTTACGTCAGAATTATTTGACCTTAAATCTTTTCATACATTTGTTTCTGAGAAAAAAAATTAAAAGTAAAAAGTCAAATAATCCCATGTTATTTAAATGGTAAAAGTAACATGATTCCGACACGGTTTCATCAATATATTAAGAGCTTAATTGTATTGGATAATTTTTTTGTGTCTTAAACTAAAAATTCAGGGGGCGATCGCTGTAAAAAAATCAATTTGGGAAATAACGGACACCCTAATGAGTATATACGGTACATACACCAAAATAACATTTTTAAAAATATTGTCTGTCTGTCTGTTTGTTCTGGCTAATCTCTGAAATGGCTGAACCGATTTTGACGGGACTTTTATTGGCAGGTAGCTGATATAATAAAGAGTAACTTAGACTACTTTTATTTTAGATATAAAAAATCTTATCTTTAGCAAAATAAAGTATTGTTTCAAAGGAACAGAAATTTTGATTTTAATAAGAGTAATTAATAAATAAAAAATTAATTATTAATAAGTTTCTGTTTTTGTTATATCATTTTGATAAGAGCATTTTAATTAAAGTCATTTCATTTAATTAGTATGAATGAAAAGTTTATATAATAGGTACTTATACAAAATACCAAAGAGAAGGTTTTTAATTTTTGTTTGTTTCTCAACAATCAAACTTTTTAAAATCTAATTTTAATGAACCAATGATTGTGACCTGGAGCAATTATTTAACATTAAGGGAGCAATTTTTTGTCATATATTTCATTATCAATTAAAATATACAATCTTCCAAACCAACTTTTCTTCGGTATTTAGAAAAAATTGAAAACTAATTATTGTTATTGAAAATAAATAAAATATCCGAATTTACTTCCACGCTTTCCACCTATTTCCAACAATTTTGTATGTACAACGTCCAAATGTGCGAAATTGAAACGCCTTTTTAGGCATAATAATCAAAATAAAGGTCATAATTTTTTTCGCTTTACATTGTATTTTCCAAAATAAATGCAATTGTGTCGATGAAATTTGAAAAGTGTTTTTCTTACACGATGCAGATATATAATAAGAAAGGGTTTTTTGATAATTCCTCCTCTAAAAGAGTGAAAAATGGTAGCAAAGTTTGTATGGCATAATGTCTAATAAACAATCGAAATTTCAAATTTCATTAGCAAAGTACCGTTCAAGACGAAACGTAATTACCCTTTATTATAATACAAAGTTGGTTTAATATTAGAAACAGAAACTTTGGGTCGGCTTAAAAATTTAAACTCTGATAGATATATTTGAAAATGGTTAAGTTTATAGTTGAGCATTAAGTTTTTGGCTTTCACATATTGTAAACGAGAAAATCCGATAAACGCAAACACAAATAAATACATTAATGAGCGAATATCGAATAGCGAGAAATTCGGCGAACTAAAAAAAATGGTTTAATTATATAGTTGAAATTCTGATATTTTAATAATAAGTGCATAGATACACAATGGTTATACTTGATTATGGAGGAACTGGGTTTCGTGCATTTGAACAAATTTTAATTTCGCCGTAGTTTTGTACATTTCAGTAGTGTAAAAGTTGAGACAATGAAATGGGATTTCCACTAATATTCTAAATATCTAGGCGAGTGTTTTGATAACTTCTTACTGTTTTATGTCACAATTATGACTGACTTTATTGAACTTAACGATAGTTTTTATTTATGTATAGAGGGTGATTGATTTACGGATTAATTGGTTCACGATAGGTATACCTACCGTAGGTATACGGAATAGACCATACTCTTTTTAGATATTTATAAATATTTTTTGAAAATTAATTGATCATTATATACAAATATTTTATTCTAAGTAATAGTTTATTTAATGTGTCTTTTTAAAGTTGACAAAATAGTGTTTTTAAATATGATTATATTTTTCGTAAAAGAAATAAGAAAAATAATAATTTTCATTTGCCACTACAAATAGCAAATTTAAAGAGAAAATATAATGTACACCTACGTTACGCAGACGAAGTCGCGCAGATCAGCTAGTCAATAATAAAAGTGAGTAAAATTTGAGTTGACTTCTTCGGGTGCTTAGCGTGGAAATTTATGATGTTTTCGATTTGAAAACCTTTCAAAAAACGATTTTATTTTGTAGTAGAAAGTTATGTCAAATCCGTTACTACACACATTTGTACTTTGAGACGTTATGCGAATGGTGAACGACAGTTTATTTTTCGTTTGCGCACATATTGAAATCGTTACAGTAATACGGCAGGACGGAGTAAAGAAGTTTCAAATGATTTGAAATTAAAATGGGAAAATGTAACCTTTCTCGGTGGCAGCTCTCGGCTAACATAATGAAATTTCACCCTATTGTTGTCTCGACTTCTTAAATTCTAGACGAGAGATTCTTTTAATTTTTTGCTCTTCAAGTAATATACGCGCAAGGGATGATCCAAAAGTAATAATAATCGGTATAGAACGAAATCTCTATCCATTTAAATTTTATTTAGTTTTCGATAATTAATCAAGCTGCTGAAGTATTCCTAATCCAAATATCGATAGACCTACTGTATTAATATAGTAAAAATCCAAAGTGTCCGTTTTTTTTCAACATAAATTCCAAGACGATTCAAATCAAAATTCATTTTTCCTCCGAATTTTATACTTTAAAAGTTTTTCAACCTAGAGACTTAATCAATTTTGCTTTAAGAGGTCAAAAAAAAGTTCAAATAACTTTGTGTTTTACGTAATATAAGGTGTCCCAAGCTATAAAGGTATTTTTTTTTTCGAATTTCGATGCATAAACCCTCTATTTTTTTTCTATTGGACTCAAATACCTAAAATATAAAATATTATCGCTATCGAACAACAATAACCCTTGCCAACTTTATCCCAAACTTTTAATATAAAAATTCATGTAGAAACCATACAGGAATATTAGATCTTTGTAAATTTAATAAATAAGACACTGCTTTGTTTGAATCTTATATTTATTATTAAAAGGATATTATTCAGTAGTTTTTCATTATAACGTTGGCTTTTTCCAGTTAGAATATAACTTGATTGAAGCAAATTCATCGATGATTTTCTCTGCAATTAAAAGAGATACCCTTATCATATATCTTGGTAATAAATAAAACTTTTATTATTACTTGCCAGACTAACCGTAAAATGAGTCACTAAGTTCTTCTTTCGGTGGAATATAGCGTTTACTCGTATAATTTTTACTTTTGGTTTTTGGTCTACATCATCATCAACGGACAAGACTAACATTTCATTTATTAAATTCCATAAATGGTTGCAAAACTTCTGTAAAGCTGATTTTGAGATCCATTTATCTATTTCTTTCGTAAGCTTTCATGGCCCTTAAAATGCATAAAAACCGCCAGATAAGGTGCTTTTAAAGCTTAATTACATTATAGTCAAGGTTTAGCGTTAAATTTCAATAGTTCTTGCCAGTAAATTAATTCTCAATAGTCTTCTTTAGTGATTTCTTTAGTTAATTCAAATAAGTAAAATTTAACATTTTGTTCTTTTCTGGTACACTGAGACATGAAAACTTTTCTGTACTACTCTGTATTTTCTTGAAATCAATATTTTTCCAATTTTCATGGAAATTTTTCAACAATCGAATGTCAAGACATTTTAATTGTCTGGCTAATTTTTTCTTCAAACATGCCTTTGAATACTAATTCGTAGACGTGATGGCACCAAGTAAAAAGGAGCATTTCTTTACTTAGTTTCTGCTAAAAAAGCACAAAAGTTCCATTAATTCAACCTGTATATTAATCAGTAATACCACAACAAAGAATTTGCACTTTGTTTTCAAGACTCCAGTCAATTCTAAACTGCTTGTTTTCCTTCCTGAAGAGTTGTCCAATTTTGGTACAGCGATAACAGCGATAAGTAATTCTTTATTACCAAACTAGCTAAACCCGGCAGACGTTGTTCTGCCAGCCAATAGTTGTAAATAGATAAATTGAATTTAGGAAAAAAATGCTTGAGAATTATTTGAATCACCTCCCTTATCAACCCGCAGAATCCCTACTTGTACCAATTATAACTCACCTTCAATATATACATTAATAAATTACGTTTTGAGAATCTCTATTTCTAAAAAGCACTATACGATCATAACAATAAAGTATTGACAGTTAACGGTTATTGCATTGACCATTGAAAAATCCATTTTGTTGCAATCGCAGGTATATTACTGACGCAAGAAAAGATAAAAACAATCATTAAAGTGGATTACATATCGTGACAAAATTTGAGCTAAATGGATGCAAAACTTTTTGAGTTTTTGAAATCTACACAAACCCAAATAACAATTCTATATAAGTAGATAAAACATAGATTATTCATTGTTTATTTAAATCAAAGATTGTCCGAGGTGGCCAACCCGCGAGATGCATCAGACTTTTATAAAATGTATACATTTTAAAATGTCCATAGTGATGAAAATCAATATATTATAAATGTTTACAGTGTATCTAAATTTAGTATAGAGAATTTGAGATATAACTTTAATGGTGGCCCGCGGAGTTATGATGCATTTCGAAGTGACCCGCAATACAATTTGGGTTGGCCACTCCTGATTTAAAACCTGCTGATTGTTTGATATCTTAAAAAAGAACAAAGTTATTTAATTCAAGAATCCAATTTATATCTAATTAATGGATGTCCATTTAGTGATTTTAATCGGGCTTCTTCTAAATGCAACTTTTATTATTAATAATTAAACTTAAATAGGCAACCTTTTTTCGGAAGAAAAATTATTTGAACTTAATTACAAAGTTTCTCTCAAAACAGTTAAGCTGCCTTTAAATTGGAACCGAAAGTTAAACCAGAATAAAATATTGGTACAACTATTTAGATTAGACTTGTTTGTGACCTTTATACTTAGTTTTGGCGAAACACGCCTAAGATGTACCTGAAAACAAAATATTATCAAAATCAATAAACCTGTTATTGAATCATACGAAAGAATGCAGAAATTAGGTAGGCAGAAATTTACGTTCAAATAATCGACCATTGATCCATAATGATCAATATTGTGACCGAAACCGACTTAACTCCAGACTGATATGAAATTGCAAACGATTCTCTACCTGTTATCTACGGGTGGTATAAAATAGCATAGTAAAAACTTGAAGGGCAAAATGTGTGAAAAAGGTAAGCTCAAGGTGTTACTAATGGATTTGGTAACAGATGTTAATGTAATTATAATTGACAACAAATAATAAATACCTCAAACTGGTTCCAAATTCCTTAAACGATATATTTAAAGCTGCCATTCTCTCATTTTGATTTCATATGCATACAAAAAATCCTTAAACTCTCACCTATATATGAGTTTAAAGCCATACATAGATATTTCTTATCATATTTTTGTATTTGTCCTTCAAAATTGAATTGTTTTTTTGGCCAATTCGATCCAAAGATCGCTATTAATCAAGGGACTGGAAGCTTACTGGAAATATTCCTGTTTTCTTTAGTACTTCCTTAAACATATTTGTTTTATGGGCGAAACGATATCATTTGTAAACTACAATTTAATTTTTGAATATTGGCCATGGAATTTTTACAATCATTTCCTATCCCATGAACTCATGAGCGTAATGGATCTAGTGATGGGACCAATTGGGGTAATTTTACTTGTTCGCCAGTACAACATAACCCAGTAGATTCACCGCTGTATTTTAACGCCTTACAATATTGACAAATGATTGTCATTTCCCCAATTGTTCCATATTACAATAAATATTAAGTAAAATATGTAAATAACACATAAATTAAATAAATAGAAATGCCAAACTCAAACGTTGCTATGCGTTTTGTCAAAATAAATCACAGGCACCAATGATTACAATTAGCATACCCATACAAAGTTTGAAAACCGGCCCTTGGATGGCCCATCGCCGGGCGAAGGATGATAATTAACGGCCAATCATTGGCGTCTTCTAATGGCCCATGGACGGCTGAATATACAAATGATAACAACGGCCCATTAATGGCAGTTGATTATCGGCCGATTAATGAGCCCAGTAATGGGCCACGTATTATTCAAATCATCGGCCGATTGATGGCAGTTGATCATCGGCCGATTGATGGCAGTTGACCATCGGCCGGTTATTGGGCTTAGCAATGGGCCACGTACTATTTAAAATATAAGCAAACAATCAAATCTTTCCTCTTTATAATATTAGATTGATAAATTATATCTCGTGGACACCCGAAACTTTCCTTTCCCTATATGCTGATGATACAGTAATTTTTGCATCCTCCTGAAGAGCTGATACAGTGGCCAACAAAATAGTCCCTTAAAAAGAATAATGATTTTTTTTAAAAAATGGAAAATAAAGACCAATTATAACAAAACTAAAGTTATCCTATTCACTAGAAGAAGACTTAACAAGCATTAGAAGGGATTAATAAATGGGAAAAATATAGAATGGGCAAAAACAGTTAGATTAGTTAGTTAGATTTAGTTTCTAGTAAAGCTTGTGCTGTTTTGGGCAACGTTGGATGTCTATCTCTCAATATTAATAATAACTCCGAAATAACATTTAATTGAAGACTGTTTATATTTTTCACAGCCCAGTTTCGTAATTTTTCTTGGAAATCAATATTAGAATCCGTATCAATTTCTACACCGTTGAGATTTTCACAGTCACTATTTATACTAATATCACTATTTATAGGACTCTCATAAATATTATCGTCGATTTGAGAGGTTATATCAGTGTCACCGGCATCATTGTAAACATTTGTCACATCCTCCTTTTCTACATTTTCAATTTCAGAGTTTTTACTTTGTTGTTGGCAACTATTTTTTTTAAATTAAAAACTATTTAAATTAAATGCTGTATTTAATTAATCTTGATAATAATATTGTCAGCAACCTACAATGATAAAGGTAACAAACGACTGAAAAACAGTTGATTTACATTATACTGCGCCTGCGCAACGAATTATAGATTGCATTATCGGCTGGAGCACGGCCGTTGATCAGCCGTTGATCAGCCGATAATCAGTCAAAAGAAATTCTTTCTGCATTAAATATTTTTAATGGGCAATTTAACTGAAAGAATAGTAGTGAAATTTTTTTACGTTCGAAAAATACAAAATAATAATTAAAAAAAATATAAATAAAAAAAAAAAACTTTTAAAAAAATATTTTATTGATTATAAATGCCAGTAATCAACCAGAATTGGCCCATTACTAATAGCCAATACTTGGCCGATCGCTGGCAGATGGACATCGGCCGATTTACGGCATTTTTTCCATCGACGGCGACTTCGTATGGGTATAGGCAACTAAGCGTTAAAATTTGCAGAAGATGTCGAGGAACATCTTAATCTTCTAGAGGTATAAAATATACTTTATATCCAATTCCCATGCCTACCAAGCATACATAGAAAATTTCATGAAAATTAGTCCAGCCGTTTTTGAGTTATAAATAATGTAACTAACACGATTTTCTTTTATATATACAGATGAAGTTACTATCAGTAATCGTTCTTCTTTTGATTTTCATGCATTTAAAGCCAGGAAGAGTTTACCATTCTAATGGACTGTTACAGTACCTGGTACTAATTTAGGGAATCGACTTTTATAGCTTCTCGTGCTCTTTTCGCTTTTCCCTACGAATTTTTTGAATGGAGGAATTACTTATGAGAAATTAATCATTGTTAAGTCCTAGTGCCTCAATAATTACTTCAGTAATAAACACACAATTTCTTACGCCGAAATGACATCAATCTAATACTACCACTAATATTGGAATTATGAAATGATTCCTAGTTAAAGTTTTATTATTATCGAATTGTGTGCTCATAGCTGAGATGGGCTAATTTGCTTATAAATCAATTATTTCAGAATCAGGAAACAAATTTACTTGTAGTAGAATTTAATTTTTTTGTAAATTTCCCTAAGTTTAGTATATGGTCGTTATATTTTTTACATAAGTAAAGATTTAATCGATTTATGTGCTTTTTCTCAATAAATAATGCATTCCCAAATAAATTTGTGCTTTCATTAATACATAAATTCACTTCACGAATATAATAGAATAGAACTGCTTTAATTTGTCCCTTTTAAGGAATTTCAGAAAAAAATATTTTACTTATTAAACAAATAAGCCATAGAAGGCACAACCGTATACAAGAATTGGTAAGTTGGCACGGGTTGCAGTGATTCTAGGGGTATGAAAATTTATTTTCAATCGTTCTAACATTCAAATAAAATTAGGGGATATGCGTTGAAAAAAAGAAGTTTTATTTTTTTTTTGGGACACCCTAACGTAATATGCGTATTTACGATAAAGTTTACATCTTTTTCAATCCAAATTCTAACCAATTATTAAAGAAATTTCTAAAATTTCTTGCCAAGTTCTCTGATTTTTTCCCTGAATAATTTTCCCTTATATTTTAAATTTTCCGTACCACTGGACATCTAGGGAGTAGTCCCAATATTCTACTCTACGTTCAGGTAATATACATATTAAGGGAACCGGAAATTAATGTCGTTTTTTTCATATACCATCAAAACATTTTGTTACAACTTTTGATTTTAAACCAATGCTATAATCATTTTAAATAGTATCAATGTTTTGACATATAGAGTACAAATTTTAAATGCAGAATTAATAAAAATCAATGGATTTCTAACTTTACCACTTAGTAAATGTTTTAACGACTGAAATAAATAAAAATCCGATGGAATAACTTTGAATGATTGTAGGGGGGGACGATATCACCTCCCCCTTTATTTTATAAGTTATTTCAGGGCTTTTCCAGGAAATTTTACATTATCGTGTTGCAACATAGAATTTTCTTTTTTAACAGTTCTTGAGCACTTTTGTGTATTTGGTCGATGGATTAAGATTGACTAGAATTATTTGATAGCTCTTCGACTTTCTGGCATACATTTGGTACCATTTCCACTCTTAACTGAAGTTAAGTTATTTTTTATCTTACTGATTTATTTATTAATAATATTTTATTATTACTTCACTATATTATAAATTAAAATAATTTAGTAAATTAAAAAATATAAGAATAGATCATGAAAGTTGACTCGATAAAAAGAGATCGATTTTCCACGGGATCTTCTTTACCTTTGAAGCCGCGACTTGCACTAATAGTTTATAACAATTGTGCATCAATATTAGTTATAAGTTCCATGTGGTGTACTTCTCACGTTTTATTATTTATTGTTTTGTGTAGTTAAATAAATAGAAATATTTTTCCACATGCAAAAAAAAAAAAAAAGATATACGCCCAAAATATGGATATAGAGGAACCCGTTGTAATTCGTTCTCTTTTTATCGAACTCTACCGTCTATTTACACGGTTGGAAATCATATAGATACATTAGGGTGGTCCTTAATAGAGTTGTTTTCGAATTTCTTTGCTCCCAGATGCTCAAATACTTCCAAATTGATAAAAAAAAATCCCTGAAAATTTGAACTCTTAATATAAACTTTAAGATAGTCCGCTTTCCAACTTAAGTTTCGTATGGAACTACTGCAGCTACGTCATGAAAAATCACAAGAATAATATGGTATTTTCTTCTTTTTGATCATAAATACAAATTTTGCATAAAAAATTTAATATATTTTGTAAAAATAAGTATTTCTTTAATAATTACAGTTGATACTTTTACTAATTATATAATAATTAATCTTTCAGCTCTAATAACTCTTAAGCCAATAGATTTAGCGAAAAATCATAAGAGATCTTTTTTGTAGAGCGTTAAATTTACAATAAACATGACGCAATTAGTAACTTTCGATTCATTTGTCGCTGAGTTATGGAATTCTAAAGAACAAATTAAATTTTTCGCACGTTATTTCCATAAGAAACTTAAGTTGGAAAGCGGACTATCTTAAAGTCAATATTACAAGCTTAAATTATCAGGGATTTTTTTTTTAACTATTTGCAAGCATTTGAGCCCCTGAGAGCAAAGAAATTCGAAAACATCTCTATTAAGGACCACCCAAAGGTACATTATCTCGCGTAGTTGGCTTAGTAATATGAGAAGTGTAACAGAAGTTACCCGATTGAGCACATTCGCAGTGAAATTTTTCTTAGTTACCTGACTTTTGTTCTGATCAGTGAATGTAACAGTCCAAACTAACTTCCGTTATACAATTCGTAACATCATTATTATTTCCCTCTCATGTTGCACCTAAAGAAGTATAACTTCAAAAACTTTCAAGTTATGAGTTATACTTTTGGTTAAACTGAACAACAGGTTCTGAAGTAAAAATCAATATTAACAGAAGAAAATTTTAATCTCAAAATGTTTGTTTTCTTTTTTATTTGAATTCACCATATTGAACTAGAAAAAGAACGACAAGTTATGTGAAACAAAAAATATAGATTAACGATATATACCATTAAGAACAATCAGAATAAAAAATTAGCCTTTTATGTATTCCGAAAAGTGAACGACCCAGCCCCGTCTACTCAATTATTAAGAGCTTCTGGAAAATTTTTCGCAAAAATAAAGAAATTTTTATGCATCGAAACAATTTCGAGCGTGAAAAAAGGTCAAATGAAATTCCACTTGCCTCTGAATTATATAGAAGTCGAAGGGAAAAAGTATATGCATTTTAGAGAAAAGACGAAAAAAAAACACATATACATATATATTTACAACAATGTTCGTCTCGTTTCCATTTTCGTATACCCTATATGCTGGGTGCTTTTCTTTCCTTTTGCACAATGTTCATGTCATGCAAATCTCAATTGAGCGAAAGGACAGCTCGTCGGGGGCGGTTGGGGGTGAGGGGGATGAGGTGGTCTTGAATGTTCCATATAGACGAATAAAACGTCTACGACTATATACTTACCATAATACTTGATACTTGGCTTGGTAGTTTCGTTTGAAAATTTGCTTGCAACGCAACAAAAGGGAGAAGTGAATTTATTTTTCTTGTAGAATGAGTTTGTCATATCATTTTTTTTTTGTATATATGATAATTTATGAACAGTTGAACATCATGCTGAATCAATAATTGAAGAAAATCGAATCGACTCGAGCGTTTTTTGTTTTTATTGTTGAATGAAATATGAATTTGTTTTTGAAAAAAAAAACAAAACAATAAAACTTACCCATCATTAGCATTACGAGCGGCATTGTTGACAAACAACCAAGTCCTGCCGTCACCACAACTGAAACAAATCAATAAAAACACCGTTAGAATACCATTAACGTCGCAACATTGAAAAAAGATTAACAAAAAAAAAAAAAAAAATGAAAAATCGCTAATTACTTTTAAATTGGTCGTAAATAGAAATGCACAACTTTATACAAAATTATTTTCGCCGACAATAAGTGAAAATGGAACTTTTCTGTTCCATTGCACCTCGTCGTTCAGGCGACCAAATCGTGAAGGTTAATTTAGCAAATGTTCCAACTTTGTCACACGTTAACATCATAAAAGTGTAAAGTGCCACCGTAGTCTCCATGAATTATGGAAGTTGGTGCGCGAATTGTTTGAAAGAATTTCATAGTGTATAACTTTTCCACCAACTTTTCCAACCCATTATTTCTCACCAAATTTCCCGCTCAATTTCGCTTTTTATGTCGAGAAAAAAAAAACGCATCAACTGCGATTCTTTATAAAATCAGAAAAATGACTTTCCACAAAATTAAATTCGAGCTTATGATACGGTGAAACTAATGAAGGTGACTATTGTTCATTTATTTGTTCGTTATATGAGTAAATGGATAAGAAAATGACTTCTAGTCTGTCATTTTATCGAAGCTTATCGACAGAACAAATTTTGATAAAACTTTACGGTTAAGATTGCTGGAACTTTGGGGGAAAATCTGAGGGAAAGATTATTTAAATTTTATTCCATTAAAGGAAGGCAGACAGAGTGAATTGCTTTTTATTTGGTATTACAATGAAACTCGATAAATTTCTTTTACTGCTTCTTTATTAACTTCTTGCATTCGTTCCAAATCGAATTCTAATAACTTGTAAATTATTGATCTCCATTAATAGAGCAAAAAACTGAAAGTAACTCATAACATCTGCTCAAATGCAGGAAAGATCTTTATGCATTTCCTGTTCAAAAAAAATTACACCGAATTTTATGGTGTATTTTTTCAAAAGAAGAATATACCGAATATTAAAATTTCATCAGTCAGAGGGGTTTATAAATCCACTATTTTATTTATACACGGCTTTAAAAACGTATTTACTTTAAGTTTTACTATTATTGTTATTATAACTACTGCTATTACTTTTTTTCGTTAATATTTCCTTATTGAGCAACTCGAAGGGTCTATTTACAATTTCGTAAAAAGAAAAAAGTTTACTATAAGATTCGAACCCAATTCTTTTTAATTAGGAGGATAAGAATGTCAGATACGTAAGCCATTACGCTATTAAGGGTGGATCACCGTCAGAACGTAAAAAAAAAAATGACTTTTAAAACTGCTGCCATTTTTTTTTTTAGAGATATTAAAAAACGGTCTTCGACATGTAAAAGTTGAAGTTTTGAACTATTTTTTTTTAATTTGCCCCGATATGTCCCCCCCCTCATTTCCCTTTTACAACGCTTTGAAAAAGGGTCCTCAAAAATGAGGGGGCAAACGGGTGACAAGTTTTCTCGGAAATCGGAAGTCGGATCATGATTTTCCAAAGAATTTAGGTTTTGGTAATGCGTCTTCTTGGTACAGAATCTCGAAAATCCGAAAAAAGTTGAAAATTCACAAAATGGCGCGACTTTGAAAAAAAAAGTTTAAAAACACGACCTTTTTTGGACCTTTCCCCCTCTCCCACTTTGAGGGGGGGGAGGTTTGGCCAATTTCAGAGGTTCAGTACCAAGAAGACGTGTTGAACTATAACACTCTCCAGTTTCAAGTCAATTCGTCGGATAGTTTCTGAGAAATTTTGTCTCCCAGTTTTAAAAAGTTGATTTCGAAAAAAACGCATTTAAAGTTTTTTTAAGATATTATTTAAGATATTTTTTTATGTTATTATCAATTTATTTAATTTTTATCAGTGAAAATACATTAGTCAGCTATTCCAACCCTTTTAACATGTTATTCTTGAATGTTATAAGAAAACATTTATGGAAAAAAAAAACAGAAATTTTTTTTTTCTGACGGTGATCTACCCTTAACATCGACTATGTGTCTTATATATATGAAGGTTGATATTTCAAAAAGGCAATTTTTGGGACTATAAATTGAATTTACTGTACTTTTTATCAGTTCAACTTAAAATATTTTTACATATTATTTTCTAACTTCTAATTACCTTTTCAGTGATACATAACTCGCCTGTCTAAAGTAAAAAGTTTTTGTTTCATCCCTAGAGAATACCTTCCCTTATTATTTTTTTGAAAATGATAAGTAGCCTATAGTCTGTGGAAAATTGTGTTGTATCTTAATACAAAATTTCATTAAATTCGGTTGTTCCGTTCTTTAGTTAAATCGGGACACACAGACAGACAGACAAAAATGTTAAATTTGGAATAAGGGCCTCTTAAAACAAATATTTACCCTAAAATTGGGTTCAAAATCGAAATGTACAGACAGACGTAAGAGTTTTATATATTAGTATAGATGTGATGAATCTTTTGCTAATTATTATTTGTGCCCCTTCATAATTTGAACTTTCAACATTATATTCATTTGTTTCATAAACAGCTTTTACCTATACACAATTAACAACTTAAAAAACAATTAATTTAATGAATAACAACGTATGTCCTATGACTCAATTTCTTCTTTATTACAATGCGTTTAAACAGTTCTTGGCAGTCATTATCAGATGTCAGCACCATCGACTGCCAAAAGCTTTTGAACGTATATGTAGGATGTAAAGAATTCTTGTGTTTTTTTCGACAACTGTTCCGCTCACCCCTCTATATCCTTCTATATCTAATGACTTGGGAAACATAGAATTGGCATTTTTCCCAGCTAATACGATTAATGTCTTACAACCAATGGATCAAAGCCTAATTAAAAGCCTCAAAGGTCATTACAGAAAGAAAGTGTTAATGCAGCTAATTGAATTAGGACGTAGAACTTCCATTATAATGCTGCATGCTGTTAACTTCTTATCCAAACCCTAAAAGAGATGACAACTACGATTATACAGTAGGCACTATTATCGTCTTTGTATTATTTCTAAATTTCAAAAGGTAATGAACCTGAATTTGAACGTGAAGATAATAATTTAATTTGCAGAAAATTTGCAGAAGATGTCGAGGAACATTTTAATCTTCTAGAGGTATAAAATATACTTTATATCCGATTCCCATGCCTACCAAATATACATAGAAAATTTCATGAAAATTGATCCAGCCGTTCTTGAGTTATAAATAGTGTAACTAACACGACTTTTTTTATATATATAGAAGATATTTTACTACATAAATTGGACCGCAATATATTCTATATATTGTATACACGTTATTCTCTATTAGTTAAATAGTTCTCGCGTAGTTTATGAGGGATACCTCTAATATCACGTCTCCAAAGTTTATCCAATAAGATTTTATGATTCACGACGTCGAAAGCCTTTGCTAGGTCTATAAAGACTAAAACCGTAGATATATTTTTATCAATACTATCATATATATAATTCGAAGTAATTGCAAGAGCTTTGCTAGTACCCCTGTTTAATGAAACCAAATTGAAAGTCAGAAATAAATTTATTTTTATCACAAAAATCATAGAATATACTTTGATAACCTTCTCAAAAATTTTAGCTAAGTTAAAAATAAGCGAGATAGGTCTGTAGTTTATAGTTAAATGTTTATCTCCAGATTTATGTATAGGTATTATATCGGCTTTTTTCAAAGTTGTAGACCAAATAGCATTGCTAATACATTTGTTAAACATATACTTCAAGGGAGCACTAATTAAATAACCATTTAATTTTCATTTCAGCTTTTATCAAAACATTTTTACAGTTCAATCAACTTCATTTATTAAGCTAGTACCTACTAATATAACTATTTCCAAATGATCTCACTATCTGTCGAATAATATTTGAACCATTACAATTTTTCCGGCTAATATCTCAAAAAGATATTGCTTAGCAGCTAATATCTCATCAACTATTATAGATTGGTATAAAATTTTTATTAATTTCAACGCATTTATTTTGCGATACTCTAACATCTTATAAGCTAAATAAATTTTCATCCCTTACTTAAATCTGTATGAGGGAAACATTCAGCTATTCCCAAAATAGCATAAATTCAATTTTCATTTCATTTTACTTTTCTAAACAAAGCATATTGCCAACATAAAAGTATACCTAACACCCACCGCTTAATATTATGGAAACAAACTTGTTTTAGCGAAATTAAATTTGGTCTTATAATGACGTAATGCCTATCAAATTGTTGGCACATTATTTCAAACTTATAAACGCGTGAATTGTTTCTTTATACTTAGCATACAATTGTCATAGTATAGAAAATTAATTTCGGCGGTTTTATAGAAAATATTGCGGTTGTGCTGGTGTGGAACCAGCGGTAATTAATTAAAATGATTGACAATTTCATTAATGTGAAATTCATTTTCTTTGGTGTCTACCTTGATATAATAAAGTGACAATGCAATCTTTATTTTTTGAGTAAAATATTTAATCAAGATCAAGATTAGGTAGGGAGGCTTCTACTTGTCTTATAGGAGGTATGAAACAAATTGAAATCTCGGCAAAAAAAAAGGGGGGAAAAACAAATTTTTATTCTAATAGAATTCATATATAGTAATATGAAACATATTTGAGGGAAATATTTAGATTGGAAGTAAAACAGTTACCTTTCCCGTTTTTTCTTCGATAAAAAATTTATTGAATATTAAATTTGGTTTTGTCGCTGCAGGATATTACTTCTCTATCGTGAAAAAAAAAAAACAAATGACTGTCGGTGTTGTGACTAAATTTTTTGTTGAAAACTGAAATTGGAAAAATTACTAGTAAAACAATGTAGAATCGAATATTAACTTCTTTTCGAACATATAATTTCACTAACGAAAAAAAGTTCTTCTATACCAGCGGTTCCTAACCTTTTTCAGTCGCGGACCCCCCAAGAAAATCAAGCATAATGCCAAGGACCCCTGAGTGAAAAAAAGGTGCAATTTTCGGACAGTATTATATTTTAGTATTCCTTCATTAAATTAAAAAACAAACTTTTTCAAATGGGAACGCGGACCCCCAGGGGTCCGCGGACCACAGGTTAGGAAACAATGTTCTATACAATTGCTTGTAGGTGTAGCAAACTTTTAGAGGAAACTCCGTGCAATGATACAATTGTGGTGGGTAAAAGGAGGCAATTGAATTCGACACAAAGGTTTCGTTTGTGGGCACCGAAAACGGTTCAGTTGTCGTCGTCGACAGAGATCAAAGCTTTCGAGAGTATTTGCGGTTTAAAATACAATTTCTATCGGTCGAGCAAATAAAACGATGTCTTAGACGTTTTCAATGTGTCAAGAAAAGTTGTTTGATGCAATCAAAAGGCATATTATTTATATATATCTATATACAAAATGCCATGTGTGAAAAGACTGGAAATTCTTTGCTGCCGTCATTTTCACAAAGAAAAACATTCTCAATGGAACATTAACGCTTACAAACGACACTTTTTTCACAGTCTTTACAATTGCAACAAAAAGCACAGCTCTTTATGCTTAATAATTCTTAACGGTTAACACTCTTTGAATAGTTTATGTATAACAGTCTGATGATTTTTATGTTCTTCCACTAATTTTTTTTAATTTCTCATTGCTTATTGTAGTTTTTTTTTCACTAATTTAACTATTTGCAAAATAGTTTGCTTTATTGTTGAGATCATTAAGGATTCGTAAGAATGGCACTTTACTTGAGTCACTACTCAACAGTAGACCCACTGCGTTTTTGATGGTAGAGGAGACCGGGTACAAAAGTAACAATTTGTACTTTCACCTTGATTTCTGGCTGGGTGTTATTATTATCGGATCTGCCTACCACAGATAACACCTTGACTGGTATATTCTATCGAGGAGGACTCACGAGGACGCCGTAATTGCCTCTCAGTACCTCCAACACCATTTAAACCTACTGGGCACTTGGGCTGAACAATGGAAAATCACTATCAATAAGTCCTATTCAGTCCAAGTGACCTTCACTCTCAGGAAAGGAACGCCCCCCCCCCGTCAATCTGGACTCACCTGAGATCCCATCGTCCGACACTGTCAAATACCTTGGTGTTCATCTGGACAGGAGGCTGACCTGGAAGTCTCACACCATCCAAAAACGAAAATACATCAACAAGAGGTTCAAACAGTTATACTGGCTGTTGGGTAGGAACTCTAAACTTCCCCTTGAGGATAAACTACTTATATACAAAGCAGTAATAGTGCCAATCTGGTCTGTGGGGCTCTGCCAGCAAGTCAAGCATTAAATTAATCGAGGCCACCCAATCAAAGATCCTGAGACAGTTGGCAGATGATCCATGGTATGTCACAAATGAGACTCTCCGAAGAGACTTACACATCTCATCAGTCACCGACTCCATTACCTGGTACGTATCACCAATCATTTTGGAAAGTTGAGCCAACACTCAAATTCCCTGATTCCGCCACTTTTGGACCACCAAAATGAAAGAAGGCCAAAAATAAAAGTGCCTAGTGATCAAGTAGAGGCATAGGGAGATTCCTCCATTGGGAGTGATCTCCATTACGTCAGCTCCGGTCATCAAATCGGATTATAGGACCTAGATCCTGATGGCAGATTTATATATGATTAAATTTATTTATATATGTTTAAATTTATTTATATATGTTTATGTTCTTCACAATAGTAACTTGATTTATTAAATTAGGGTGTGTTTTATATGAATAACACAGAGTTAAAAAAAATTGTCAGTTGTTACTTTCGACTACGTAGGTGGGTGATTAAAAACCAAGAAACTCAATTTAATCTTATACAATCAAGAGCGCTTGTTATGAACAAAACAGATGACAATCACTTGATGTTAAGTTCACACTATTAGTTGAAATTATTAAAAGGCTCTTCACAAAACTCCTCGAACTTCTACCAGGTAATCAAAATCTTGTAAACTTTGTAGTGATCTTGGTAGAATGCAATATTTCTTCTACAAGTGGGTGCCAAAGTTATCTTCCTAATGGAAGGTGCTATTATTTTTGCAAATGGCGGTAAATGGTGGTTTTGTCTTAATATTTGTGAAGTAAACAGACACAAAATACAAGTCAATAAAACATTTTGGATTATAATTCATCGGTGATATTGGTGCACTATGAATTTAGACCTCAATTTTCTGGTCTTTCGACATCACCTGCGCAAATATTATAGCGATTAGCTGGTTGCTTGGAAGAGTATGGGACAACACGAGATGCTGGCAGATCTGGATGACCCCGGAGTAAGCGTTTTGCAGAGAATATGGTGGCGGTGACTGAAGGTGTCATAAAAGACTCCGGAGTATCGACTAGACGACGTGGGGTATCAATTGGCGGTCTTTGCAGAGAATTTTGGTGAAAGACTTGGAGATGTTCAGACAGTGGATCAGCTGCTAGTCGTTGATCGCCAAGTGCTTGTAACATATATTCATGCCATCTAGAGTCTTGACCATGAAGTAGATAACTTTTCATTGAAAATTATCATAAACCACGGGATCCATACGTACTTATAAGTAGCTTTATCGCTTTTGGGGCACCAAAAATGTTCTTATCACACATGAAGAGCCATTACACCTGCTTAAAGTTTCTGTACAATGTGATGTTTACGCTGAAGACCTTATTTTTTCGAAGACCCCGCAGAACAAACGTCTATTGTAAACGGCAAGCGCTACAGAACCAAGGTCTATGATTTTCTCCCATATCAACTAGACGAATTGGGACTGAAAATATGTGGTTCTAACAAGATTTACAACCGAAATTTTGAAGACATTTCCGGGTCACTTTATCTACCGTTTTGGGAATTTTTTCAAGTTCTCCTTTTTGAAAAGTTTCTTGTAGTTATGAGCCTATATCATCAAGTCTAAGACTCTTGAAGTCTTTACAGAGATTATCCGTCCAGAATGCGGAAACCTGTCGTTGGAAGTTCTGGCAAGATTGATGGAAAATGCCACCAAAATTCTGTTGGTGGCTACTTGGCCAATATCATTTTTTTACCATGCTTCTATTAACCCACTTTGTCGTTATTCAGATGTAAGGTACAGAATTTATAATTTAGTTTTTCACCAACTTCCCTGCCCTTAATTCCTATACACTTTAATTACGATAAAAACGTATGAATTCACCGTAAAATTAAAAAAACCATCAAATATTTCTAATTTAATTAAATGTTTAACTTTGAAAAAAACACCTTAATTGCTTGTTGAACTTTGTATTTTTAGTATACTTTATGGCGTAAATAGTAGTTAACATTAACTTATAGTAATTTCTCGCAAAATATTCATAGCCAATTCAACTGACTAATGGTAAAATTAGACAATGGAATGAAATGAAAATGATAGTTGAAACAAATAACAACTATCAATTTGTTTTAACTAGAGACAATGATTGACAAAATTCATATTAAAAATATATAGATAGATTAAAAAGGACTAAATAAAAGTATCTATTAAATATTTTAAAAACCTTGCTTCTATTGATAAAGTGCACAAAAATGGTAAGAAATAAATTCATGAAGTGAATCTTAGTACCGATTGCTCCATCAATATTAAGGCAATATTAGCCAATTATTAAGAATCGTAAGCTATCTAGTTGTACAAAAAAGCAAGGGGTGTTCCATATAACCAAAGTATAAACAAATTGCACCCTTCGCTTTTTGATAGATTACAACTCTCATTAATTGACCAATATCGCCTAAACATCGATGGTGTGATCGATACTAAGATCCAGTTCATAAAATTTCTTACTTCTTAAGTGCATTTTATCAATAGAAGCGAGTTTATAAAACCTTTGTTTAAATACTCTTATTTCTACTTAATCAAAAAAAAAATAGATATCACACAATTTAAAAGCAAAACTAAAGCTTCTTCAAAGAACATCAGGAATTTTTGCGCCAACTTGTAAAATTCAGGCGTCTGATAGGTAAATGCAATTCACATATGATCCATTTTTAAGTAGAAGACATTTGAAAGATGTCTTTTTACTATAAAGCACCAATTCATAGTCAAGGAAATACATTCGGTCCTATCATGCACATGGTAAAATTTTGTAACCCGTTTACCCTTATATGGGCACCATTTAGGTCACTTCCATCATCTTTAATCATTCATATATGTTCGATTAATTTTTTTATTTGGAATCAATGTGTCATCAATTTTCTTAGAAAATGTTCTATTTCCTTTTATTAAGTCAAGGATTTTCCGATGGAAATATGATCCAAAAAGTTATATCGTCGTCTCTTGAGACTCCTAAAGTATTTCTTAAATATAAAATAGTTTAATGATCAATTTTTAGTCCTTCGGCGATTCAGCACCAGCATTAAACTCTGCCTATTTTGATTATTTTCTTGATTGAATTCCAGTAATAAGTCTTTCAGCCCAAAATGCATTTTGGACACTAAAATTTCGAAACAGAATAGACAAAATTAAAATAACCTTTGATTGGCTATTACAGTATTAAAATCGTTCACACCACTAATAGTTTCAGCCCCTTGATTTTGATTTTACCATTGTTTAAGGAAAATTCGTATATTTATTCAATTTTTCAGTAACCATCTTCATTAGGGTGTCTGTTATTTCCCAAATTGATTTTTTTACAGCGATCACCCCCTGAATTTTTAGTTTAAGATATAAAAAAAATTATCCAATACAATTGAGCTCTTAATTTCTTGATTAAACCGTGCCGGAATCATGTTACTTTTACCATTTAAATAACATGGGATTATTTGATTTTTTACTTTTAATTTTTTTTCTCAGAAACAAATGAATAAAAAGAATTAAACTTACATTATTCTGGCGTAAAATTTAACGCTCTACAAAAAAGGTCTCTTATGAATTTTCAATGAAATCACTCCATTAAAAGTTATTCAACATTTAACTTTTTAACGACAAATCAATCGACTATAGGCTCAATAAAAATGATGTTGACTACAAGTTCTAAGAAATTTTTCATAGATGGCGTCAGGTGAAATGGTATTAATTTGAATAATAATTGAAATTTGTCGATAGTCTCATTAACTAGTATGAAATTCACTTCGTAGGTACAAAATATTGAACAAACTACGAAAATTTATCCTGGATAAATTGAATTTCACGACTATAGCGAATACGGATCTTATGTCACCTGTTTTAATTGTCAAAAAATGATTTTTTTTTTGTTAAATTTTCTGTTTAAGCCATAAAATTAACACAAATAATCACTTGCGCTCTAATGATAATAATTTTTATCTTCTCTTCCAATGATTTTATAGTTAAAAAAAGTAAAAATGAGCAAAAAGTTAAAAATATTAGGCACAAGTTAAATGTTGAATAACTTTTAATGGAGTTATTTAATCGAAAATTCATAGGAGACCTTTTTTGTAGAACGTTAAATTTTACGTCAGAATAATTTGATCTTAAATCTTTGTATTCATTTTTTTCTGAGAAAAAAATTAAAAGTAAAAAGTCAAATAATCGCATGTTATTTAAATGGTAAAAGTAACATGATTCCGGCACGGTTTAAACAAGAAATTAAAAGCTTAATTGTATTAGATATCTTTTTTATATCTTAAACTAAAAATTCAGGGGGCGATCGCTGTAAAAAAAAACAATTTGGTTAATAACGGACACCCTAACCTTTATATTAGACGAGTTTTTCTTCACAACTAAATAACTTTATCTTTAAAATGTAAAAAAAAAATAATATTAAAATTTTTCTTTCTTATGGGTAAATACTCTTTACTACAAATATAAAACGATATATATTGTTGTGGTAAAATAATAATTTTCTTTTCTTCAACTCCATATCTTTTCATATCTTCTGTTAATATCAACTATTAATTCCACGAAACAAAACCAAAACTCTACTACAACCGCTAGTCAAAATAAAATTTCGAAAAATAAAGATTTACCATTCTCGGCATTAAATGGAATCAGACACAATCTGTAAAGTAAATCGAAACTTCTAATGTAGAATGATCATTTCTATTTTATTATTTTCACAAAGAAAATGTAAACCTTTCAAGCATGTTTCTGTTACTGTTCTGTGAAAAGCAAGACCGACAAGTAACGAAGCACTTGCAATACCGAGAAAATCTTATCGAAACATAAAATATTTATCAAAACGAAACAATTTTCCAACGAAAACTAAAACTATATTCCCACGTTTTCGTTTTTCTCGTTGTGTATTTTCAATATTTTCCGACAGATTTGGATTGTGCCAGTCTTTATACATCTAAAACAACAACAAAAAAAAAAAATTCCCACTATATGCCTTTTTTCTATTTTCGCATTTTCATCTTCATCAATTATTTTCACATAGTCGATCGATTGAACGGTTGAACCCACCTCGAAAATTAACAGTGAGAGACAAAAAAAAACAGTGTGTTTTTCCTCTATTTTTATTTTAAGGGAAAATAAAAGCTTTCACAAAATGATTTTTTTTAAATAAAACTTTCATCCATTTTTCCCCTGTCACATTTATTCCTTTCACATTACTTCACCTAATATTTAATTAGCACACCTCACTGAATTTCAGCTTCCAGCCCCATTTCTCATCCACTTCTCACAGTATAACGTACAACTTAAGTTCCCACGGGATCAACATATTCAAAGAAAACGACTCCTACTTTTATTCAATGTTGAAAATCTTATAAATCATACAAAACAAAAAAAAAACGAAAGTAAAGCCCCTATGATTTACAGCCACCACCAACAGCACAAACTATAAACTTAGTTTTCTTTTAAAAGTCGCCACATATCACTTTAAAATAAAACGTACTTCGCAATTGATTTTTTTTTATGGAGTGCATTTTCTATTGCAGTAAATAACAAACAAAAAAGAGCAATTGAAGTCAGATACATTTTCACAGCAAATTGATTTTTTCTTTTGTAATTAAAATTCGTCACTGGCAATTTTCATTGAAAATGTTTTAATTATTCTGACCGAAAGATTATAATCTCAACATAAATTAATTAATATTTCGATAAAAACAAACTTTAATATCGGTATCAGTGAAATGCACGATGAATATTTTAAAATAAATTTTCATAAATTTTCCAGTTTTTCTTTACAGATCTCTTTATTAAACGTCTGTGGTAAAAATCAAATCAAATTGAAACCAACCGAAGTAACAATATTATTCCTTGGTTTTAAGTTAAAAAAACTAACTTTCTTTTGTATTTAGTTACTTTCCATCAATTTTTATATATAGTAGGGATATTTTTTTTTTACTTTTTTTGGTCCCATCGTGAAATTTTGTTGGAAATACCAAAAAAAAAATCCCCTGAAAGTTTGAGCCCTTAATATTAATTTTAAGTCCTCGACCAAGACGTGTAAAGATTTTCCATTGAAAATACACAGAAACTCTGATTTTTTATTTTTAAATTTCTATATCTCAGCGGCGTTTCATGGGATCGATTTTACCGAAGATGGTTTTTTCTCAGAATTAAACGCTCTACAAAAGTGCCCATTGCGACAAAGTCACAAACTCACACCGGTGAGGTAGTACGGGCCACTGAACCTGATTTTTCCATAAAATTCGCGTTTTTTTTTGCATTTATCTCGTAAATAACCAGAGCTACGGAAAAATTATAAATAAAAAACTTGTAGAGAATTTGATTTCCTACAAAAAAGTTTTTGTAGACCAAATCGCGAAGATCAATATTAAACGAGATACTTAGTCGAGATAATTAGTCGAAATTTCAAATTTAATAATCAATCAAAGTCCGTTAAAAGCGAAACGTTAATACTGCTTAATAAAAAACAAAGTTGATTTATTATTAGAAATAAAAACTTAGGGTCTGCTTAAAAATTTAAACCCTGATAAGTAGATATATCTGAAAAGGTTAAATTAAGTTTATAAGTGAACATTAAGTTTTTTGGCTTTCGCATACTGTAAACCTGAAAATCTGAAATACGTATTCACAAATAAATACATTAGTGAGTGAGTACCCTTACCAACGTTTTGAATGCGTAAGTGGGGATAACAGAGCGCATGCGTATAGCCTATTCTGCACGGACGCACGGCAAGATAGTCAATTTATATGTATGATAAGTTCATCTTTATAAGTTTCAATTACAAATGTATAAATAACAATAGAATCAGGAATCAAGGGATTCAAGTTTAACTTGACGATCGTTTAGACATAGTTGAGGTTAGTTATTGCAGTAATATTGTATATTTTTCCATCTTACTCATTATTGTACTTATGTTGTCAATTATTTTTTTCAGAGCTTGATTAAGTCATAAGTATAACGACGAAACGTTGGCAATCAATGACAGTTTAAATTAATATAACTATTTTTTCCAATTACCCCTAATCCTGATTCTATTATTTATAAGATCAATAAAAAGGGTATAAAACAAAAGTTGGTAACAATTTGATTTCAAAAAATTGATCTTTTTGGAGGAATATGTTTTTTTAAAAGTAACGGGTAGGATAGGGTGGAGTTTAAAGGTCTTATTTTACTATTCCCTATTCTATTGTGAAAACCAACCCTATTAATTTTAAACGTATAATGCCAACCAAACTAACAAATATCTGGACATGTTTAATTTAATTTTTAATGGAATCATCCATATAGAAATTTTGTCATTTTACATTTTTTCTAGACCTTGTCGTCAGTTTCTTTTTGCCCCTTAAAGGGGCAAATTTTTACTAAAAAAAAATTCCCTGTATCTTAGGGGTACAGTTTACGGAAGTAACTGGTAGTTTTTTTATCTATTCGTTTTTCCAATCGTATAAAAATACAATATTCTTGAATTTACCCAACGAATTTTAAAATCTAGAGTAAACTTAGAATTGTTAAAGAAGAGTTTCCCCTCGATCGCTAAAAATTTATCATTATTTCAACTGAGGATTTAAAGATTTTCATCGAGACATGAAAAATCAATTTTCAAACTTCATTTTATAGAACTATCCAGAATCAATGCAGCAGAATAATGGTCAATTGTAACACAATAGTTATCTAAAGGATAACTATCTTTTTCGTAAGGTGAGCTTTTGATTTTGTGTATTATGATTTTGAGTCTTATACGGGCAACAAATTTGGTGTTCCAGATGGAATCCGAATTGACTTTTGTAATAAATATTTGAACCGTTTCTTTTGAAAGTGAGTTAAGTCCATTTCAAGAACAATCCCTATAGTGTTATCATTTTTAACCATACGAACATAATATACTAAGGAGGAGGGAATAATTGGCATTTTTGAAAATGAAATCTTAGCAGTTAAATAATTAACATACTTGGTTCTAGTTAGAAGAAACAGAATCACCATAAAGATCGTCCTTGAAATGGACTTACGCCACTTTCAAAATAAACGAGTCATTTAATGTTTGGAAAATTTAATTTTCTCTAACTTTTTGTTCGTTTTTTCCTCGAAATTTCAGCTCTTAGCGAAAATGCTTTTATAATTACATAGTTTATTGAATATTCTAGTTTTTCAAACAAAAATAATGATATGTTAGTATGGTCAATAAATAATTTATTAGCTAATTGAATTAATTTTAACGTTAAATTTCTTGATACCTAAAAGTTTTATTATTTTCAATACTTTAAGCATTTAATAGCAGTTTTTAATATAATCGATAGTCAGTTATAATAATTTAATGAGAAAATAAATTTTCTTTGAAATAAAATCAGGAGGCATTGATTATATCTGTTAAAAAAATCCTCTTCTTATATCCTTATATTAATCTTGATATTACAGCTTCGAAGGACACTTAAAATCCTGTTCTTTATTTTTTATTCACATAATAAAATCGATATGACTTAATGGTTTTTTCTTTTTTTAAAAACTGTTTTTTTTAATATTTTTGTTACGTAAAAGCTTAATAAATAATTGGAGCCAAAAATAAACGATTTAATGGAGCAAAATTTAATGGCCATGAAGGAAATCATCAAGATTATAAATACGATGCTCGTAAATATTATGATTTTAAGTTCTCGTAATAATCGCCTTATAAAGGCTTTTATCTTTTCACAAAACTGCGTCGTAATTTTTCAAATTACCGAATTGATTATTTGATTTTTAACGTGAATCCTAAATTTGTGATTTTTTTTATGCGTTTCGATAAAATACTTGAAAATCCTATCCATATCAAATGTCACCAATTAATGCATTAAAGTTTAAGACGGCTGTGAAATTAGTGAAGTGAGACCCAATAACAGATTATGCTACGTAGTTGTTCCATTTGTCACTCGATCCTTGTCGTTATCCTCAGCAGATGTCTCAAAGCCATCGCTATAATAGCGTTGAAGCTTGTCACGGAAAGCTTTAGCCACCAGATGTTCAGCTGTTCAAATCGAGCTTTGAGCGGATTTGATTTATCCCAAATTGTGCCAGATTGAAAATACTGCTTTCCTGTTCGAAACAAAATTATTGCACTGACACAAAAGTGCATTCACTGTTTATTTGCAACTATAAATCCGGGAAAACGACACACTATTTACTTAAAGTAACAATTTTTTTTTTCATAAAAAATTAATCCAAACAAATTGAATTTCTAAATTTATCTCCTATGAATTAAAATATATATTGATTTTTACAATTTAATTATTTTACAATTAAATTATATTTGAGAATTATTATATTACAAATATAATTCATTTTAAACTTGATTAATATTTGAATTATATTTATCCATACCTTCATATATTGAATTATGTGTGAAACTCCATGGTAGTGTTTGAGTTGGTCGAAAATCAACGATAACCTTTCAGTGGTTGGGTTAGATTAAAATTTAATTTTAACAAATTAATTTTGTAGCAAATCGAACGTAAAACAAATTTATTTGTTTTCCCCCTCACTGCTCTTTTAAACTAATTTCTGTTCAAAATTTTTTAAAAATTCGATCGTTTTTTTCATTTAATTATTCTTTCTCCTCTTCGTTCTGCAACTTTCGGTGCAGTTCTTTAAATTACATTTTCAAAGGGATAAAAACTTAATAAATACAAGTATTAAGTTATTTTAATGTGGTGCCTAGGGTGATTTTTTTTGGTCCCATCGTGAAATTTTGTTGGAAATACCGAAAAAAAAAATCCCTGAAAGTTTGAGCCCTTAATATTAATTTTAAGTCCTCGACCAAGACGTGTAAAGATTTCCCATTGAAAATACACGGAAACTCTGATTTTTTATTTTTAAATTTCTATATCTCAGCGGCATTTCATGGGATCGCTTTTACCGACGATGGTTTTTCCTCAGAATTAAACGCTCTACAAAAGTGCCCATTGCGACAAAGTCGTAACTCACACCGGTGAGGTAGTACGGGCCACTAAACCTGATTTTTCCATAAAATTCAAGGCTTAATATCTCGTTTAATATTGATCTTCGCGATTTGGTTTACAGGAACTTTTTTGTAGGAAATCAAATTCTCTACAAGTTTTTCATTTATAATTTTTCCGTAGCTTTCGTTATTTACGAGATAAACGCAAAAAAAACGCAAATTTTATGGAAAAATCAGGTTCAGTGGCCCGTACTACCTCACCGGTGTGAGTTACGACTTTGTCGCAATGGGCACTTTTGTAGAGCGTTTAATTCTGAGAAAAAACCATTATCGGTAAAAGCGATCCCATGAAATGCCGCTGAGATATAGAAATTGAAAAATAAAAAATCAGAGTTTCCGTGTATTTTCAATGGGAAATATTTACAAGTCTTGGTCGAGGACTTAAAATTAATATTAAGGGCTCAAACTTTCAGAGAATTTTTTTTTTGGCATTTCCAACAAAATTTCACGATGGGACCAAAAAAAGTCAAAAAAAGTCACCCTATATATATATATATATATATATATATATATATATATATATATATATATATATATATATATGGTTCATGTGATTAATTCATATTATCATTAATTTCATATCAGGTGTTGGTTGTATATAATTTGTCGTTAAGGATGTTATTTGGATTTAGTTTGGGGACTTTATATATTTCATATTCTTCTAGGGTGTTCATATGTAATCCTTTCTTGCAAATATATAGTGCCATAAAATTTGTTTCGAATTTTATGCATTAATGATTTTCGTTATAAAAATGTTTCGTAACATTTGCAGCTATTGTTGAACTAAGTTTCCTGGCTGTATGTTCCTTAAATCATATTCCAAAAGATCTACCAATTTGGTCTATGTAGAATTTATCACATGAACCAAATATTTAATTTTCTATATTCCGGTTTCATTTTTCATTGTAATTTGATTATTCTCCAAAGGTTTAAGAATTTTCATGATATTGTTTGTTGAAAAAATAAACAACAATTGAAACAAACAACATTCTTAACAACAAATTATTTAAAACAAACTCCTTATATGAAATTTCTTTACAATTAACACAATAATCATTACCTGATAATGATTGTCAAAGACTGTTGAAAGCGTCGTAATCAATAAAGAAATTTAGTCATAGGACATATATAATTAATTATTAATTCAAAAAACTTTTTATCAATATGAAACAAAAAATAACTATTTCTTTTTCCCTATAAAACCAGTTCTAATCAATCCCCATACTTTCATATTCAGTTACTAAGGCCGTACTTTTTAATAAATTTATTTACTTCAAAATTTGCTTCAGAAATCGAAATGTCAAGTTCTACGATTTCAAAATTAAAAACAGTGTACTTATAATTAAATATTCATTGCTTATTTTCCATTGTCAAGGGATGAACTTCTAAAAACTCTAACACAACAGTCTTTTGCTTATTAAGAGAGACCTTAACACCAATTTGCCTTATTTCAAACTTCAAGTTGACAAATTTCCATTCAAACTTTGGTCCCCTGTTTAACACCCTTAAGGATTGAATTTTCTATCATCCTATATTAGTATTTATATAATTACATTTTACAAAGGACTTGTTAAGAAAATTTCACGATTTTGCACCCTGTGAGTTGTCCAATTATTTATCTTATAATTTCAATTAACAGATGATAAAATTCAGATATCAGCTTTTATTTTTTTAAATAAGAAGACAATTCAGGTTGTTTAAGATCGGGGTTGTTATTTAATATTTTTATTATTCAATTAGATACGTTTCGTTATGTATCGTAACTTCATCAGGCTTCTTGATTAACAAAAATAAAATATTTTCAATTTAAATTCAATAAATTTATTGAATTTATTATTGAATATATTTATTGATTTTTTTTTTAAATTTAATTTAATTTATTACCAGGATGTAATACATACATATTTAGTTACAAAAGTTTATATTTAGATATGCACCTATAGAGATTAAGCAAATCATCTGTGCATAATGCGTAATTTAAATTGAAAATATTTTTTTTTTGTGAATCAAGAAGCCTGATGAAGTTATGATACGTAACGAAACGTAGCTAAGTGAATAATAAAAATATTAAATAATTAAACCGATCTTAAACAACCTGAATTGTCTTCTAATTAAAAAAAAAACAATTAACAATAACAATCTTAAATTTTTCTTATATTAAATTTTCAAAATCACCACTTGATAATTTTTTTTACCAACAAAAACTTTATAAACAATAATTGGTGTCATCTATTATTTCTTTATGTAATCTCCCTTAGGAGTGAGATCTAAAAAAAAAAATATTTCTTAGTATTGTTCGATAATGCATAAAAAGTTGAAATAAAAATAAATACATTTCTGCATCCATAATGTTTGGCAATGCGTTCCCCAACAATTAATTATTAATTAATTAATAATCAAATAATTATTAATTATTAGCTCAAGGTTAACTTAAAATTAATGAAATATAAACAATTAAAAATTTACCAAAAAAAAAAAAATCAAATCCATTAAAATTTTCCCGCATTGATTTTGATTTGTAAATTCTGGTTATAAATTTTAGTGATTTTTTTTCTTACTGCGCATTGCCAATCGATTTTTCTGCAGCTGACAGTCAATTTTTTCATCAATGCACTCGCCGGTGTCAGACGTCAATTTCTACATGAAAAATTCGGAAAATTTTTCTCCTCATCTCCCGATTGTAACTTTTCTTATCGGAAAAATATTTTTGATAATATCAACGTGCATTTGACATAATTTTCTTTTCGATTTTCAAAATTTTCGTGATAAATTTCCTCAAATATTAGTAGGTCTTATGAGGCATAATTGTCATTGCTTGGCGAACGTCATTACGCGTTTTTTTTTGAATGAAAAGTGCAGTTTTAGTGCCAGTTCTACCAATTTCAAAGGTTTTTTAAACTATTTTGTGTTATTGAGTTTAAAAAAAATGTTGTGGAAATCCTTTTTGAAGTGAACTAAATATGTTTTTTGGTGAATAATTACTTATGGAAATTGCAAAAATTGGTGCAACTTCACGTTCATCACGGATTCACCTAATTGTAAGTGAATTTGACTCTTAATGTTATTTGCCATAAAGACTACAATTGCAATAATTGCATTTAAAAATTTGGTCAAAACCTCAATGAATATTTTCTCGATTGAATATTTCAAATTACATCTATCAAATATTTAAGTATTTAATAATAAGAGGAAAGTCAAGTAGTGGTTATACAAGAAATTGTGTAATTTGTGTAATAAGGGATTTTCCTTAGTAATGGAAAAATCTTCCCATCAGCGATTCCAATTTCCATCGCAAATACATTTAGACTATCAAATTCGATTTGTAGACAATAATTCCGTACAAATTTTCGAAATATTTTTCCACAACAAACAAATTGGTTCCTGAGACCAGTTTCATTCATTCCTTCAAAAAAAAAAGGAACGATGGCTATATTCACCTTGTACGCTACGTACTACGTAGTATCTCATATGTGCATATAAACATAGTGTAGTCTCCGGTATGCATACCTGCAATGAGTTCTATGCATATTATGATTTCCACAATTTTCGAATATTTATCATTTTCCAAACACTAAACAGCGGAAATAGGTATAAGGAAAACTATTTATTATTTTGGTTTTTCCATTATTTGAGAAATATTGACATTAACAGGTTGAATAGTCTCAAAAAAAAAAATCGATTTTTCAAAGAAGAATCAATTTTGTGTAAACTCGAACCTTTGGATTTTGCCATCCGTTCCATCAACTCTTCGTGAATCATCCAAAATTTTAAAATTTAAATGAAAATAATAAAATTTACGTACTAAACTTTCACTGCAAATATTGATTACTAAATCATTAATAATGTTCTTGGGAACTTGGACTCAATAAGATGTTAAATTTTCAAATCATCTCAACGTTTCGTTGGTATTTATTTCCAACTTCTTCAGGAGAACATGCATTGTTATTATTTTTTAGTTCTCCGGAAGAAGTTGGAAATAAATACCAACGAAACGTTGAGATGATTTGAAAATTTAACGTCTTATTATTTGAGTCCAACTTCCCAAGACCATTATTAATTATTTACCACACCATAGATGAGAGCAACCAGGATTGATTACTAAATTAGTTAATTTAATTTCATATGGTTTGTTTTGGTCTAAAAAAAAATAGTTTTTTCTTATTGATTTTTATCTAATTTTTATACAACGTTTCGTCGCCTTTCGGGACTTTTTCAAGTACTGTAATAAAAAAATTTTAAATGCAATCCTCAACTCTATCTAGGTAGGAGAATTTATTCATGAAAATTATAATTTAAAGCCATTTACCTTAATCAAAAAATTCTCCTGCTTAGATATTGTATTTAAATTTTTTTTGCTTAAGTAGGGTACAGTGGGGCTTAAAGGTCCACGGGTATAAAGGTCCACCATGAGTATCTAAAGGTTCGTTTACTTTATTTGTTATAATTGTGATTGAGGAAAAGATTAATTTGATAAAATTAAAATAAAGATATCAAAAAATATAACTTATGTTACAATGTTTAAATAACTGTTATAAAATTTTCCAAATGAAAATCCAGAAATGTTTAATTGATTCAAATACTGTTATTACTTCATAACACCAATCAGATACTTAAAATAAATATAGGACCTTTTTGCCCCTTAGCCGTCCCTTTTTGCCCTTACCACGGGACAAAAACAGACTGACGACAACATCTAGAAAAAAATCAATATTGATGATTCCATTAAAAATTAAATTAAACGAAAATTATATAAAAATCATACCATAAACATAAAATTGAACAGAAGTTCAAACAAAAATAATCGTGACGTATTGCCCAGATACGTATTTCGATTGCCAAGCAATCTTCCTCAGTGGTCATCAAGTAGTTTGGATCACTCTTTTCACATGATTCACATGAATCATCACAAAGCTGTTACGGAGCGATTCAAACTTCTTGATGACCACTGAAGAAGATTGCTTGGCAATCGAAATACGTATCTGGGCAATACGTCACGAATATTTTTGTTTGAACTTCTGTTCAATTTTATGTTTATGATATGATTTTTATATATTATTATATTTAATTATACTGCATAAATTGGACCAAATCCAAATCCTTATTTGGATTATCCAGGATAAATTTTCGAACTGTAATCAATATTTTGTACCTACGAAGTGAATTTCATACTAATTAATGAGACTTTCAACAAAAGTTCAATTAAAATTCGAATTTTTACCATTTCACCTGACGTCACCAATGAGAAATTTCTTAGAACTTGTAGTCAACATCATTTTTATTGAGCCTATAGTCGATTGATTTGTCGTTGAAAAGTTAAATGTTGAATAACTTTTAATGGAGTGATTTAATCGAAAATTCATACAAGACCTTTTTTGTAGAGCGTTAAATTTTACGTCAGAATAATTTAATATTAATTCTTTTCATTCATTTGTTTCTGAGAAAAAAAATTAAATGGTAAAAAGTCAAATAATCCCATGTTATTTAAATGGTAAAAGTAACATGATTCCGGCACGGTTTAATCAAGAAATTACGAGCTTAATTGTATTGGATAGTTTTTTTTTATATCTTAAATTAATAGTTCAGGGGGCGATCGCTGTAAAAAAATCAATTTGGGAAATAACGGACACCCTAATACCCCTTATTATTATGATTAATTTTTTGTAATGCATACGATATTTTGCGGCCAGTGCTATAAATCTAAACTTATATGTGGGTAAACCAGATATAAAATTTTCAAAAACCAATTTATTAACCCCAGTTCAAAGCTTATGTAATTTTCCGGGTTTTGTTATTTACCATTTTCACAACACCCCTAGCGGGAGGAAACGATGAATTGATTCGTTGATAAAATAAGGGCTTGCAGTACCGAAAACGTGTTTCACTCAATATTAAATCACTTCCACCGAATTGAACGTTCCCGCAGGAAAGCATGAGGGTGGATAGAAGGGGGTGGAACTTACCTGTTTTATTAACAATTCGTAACGCACGACAAACAAAGTCACACGTTCCCGATGATTCCATGTTGGCGTCTTTTAATTGATATGTAACGGATCCATATGTGGTGAGTGATATGCCAAGAGCCATTTCGGCATCGCTGGCCCCATTTCCGCCGCTCGCACCTCCCGCGCCCAGCTTCGTGCTTTCGGAGCACAAGCGACGTTGATCATCTCCAGAAACCTGCTGGCAAAATACAAACAATATGCTCTTATTAATTTGCATACGACACCCATACATACACATACACTTCAAGTCTGCACAATTTTCATATTTCAATATACACTCGACATGCATAGTACATATACGCTAATATTTAAATATTTTCATTCCATATACCGACAGTGGTGAATAGCTTACGTTTTTATTTTTAAATTAGATGTAAGTTTTAATTAATAAAAACTACAGCTTCTATTATGAAAGCTCGAATTTCATAGCGAAAAAAGCTCAAGCTTTTTAACTATAATATTGTAAATATTAGCTTACATGAAGCCATTAAAAGTTTAGATAATCACTTCATAAGAGATTAATATTTTCAAGTGGCTGCATCTCTTAACAAAATTGTTGAGTAAGTGTTTCAAAAATATAAGTGTTTTTATTTAATTTCTTAAAGAAATTTGCAGGAATTACATTAACTCATCTTAATTTTTTTTGATAGAAGAAATACAGGGGGAGGCGTCAAAAATAACCAAAACATATTTTTTTTCCTTCTTATATATAAAAATCTCGTGTCACGGTGTTTGTAGTCAAACTCCTTCGAAACGGCTGGACCGATTTTCATAAAATTTTCTATGTATATTCGGCAGGCATGAGAATCGGATGTAAGGTATATTTCATACCTCTACAAGATTAAGGTGTCCCTCGAAATCTTCAGCAAATTTTTACGCCTACTTTTATTTACGTCTATGTATTATTTGTAGTCATCGATGATTGTGATTTATTTTGACAAAACGCTTAGGCCCGGTATTTTCACTTCAGTATAGGTAGGCTTTATCTCCATGATAATTATCTATTAGATAAAATTTTATCTGTAAGATTAATCAAAACTGTATTTTCAACCAAAACAAACCTCCGGTTAGTTATTTGCGTGATATCTTATAAAAAAGAATAGAATAGTAATGACAATATATGGATAAACCAGTGTAGGAAACAATATATTGATAAACAAAGACAAGTTGATAGCGATATCAAAGACGTTTGAAAGAGACACCATTCTTGTGTAAAAAATTAAAGTTTTGTAGTTGTCCCATCTACTGAATTTGAAATATAAAAAGTCATTCTGCAAATTTATAACATATAATTTAGAATGACCAACGAAGTTAAGAAAAAACGAACCCGAGTGCCAAATTTCAATAATGAAGAAGTTCATTTGTTGAATTATAAAATTAGATAAAATTTTAGACCTTAGAATTGAACTTTTAATGAATCAAATTCATAATATTAATCAAGAAGAGAAGAGGGCAGAAGAAATGCATCGTAAGAAAATGAAACTTATGGATATTGAAATTTCTATTAAGAAAAAACAACTGCAAAATGCATAATTTTATACAACTTTTATTAAATAACACATTTTCATTTTCATAATACAAATATATATTTATTCTATTATTTCTTGTTAGACGTTTTATTGATGCAATAAATTCCTAAAATAATGAATAAAAGATCTGCGGAAAAATCATTATGAATTTCAACATTTCTTTCCTGTTCTTCTGGAAGAATATTGTCTTCCATGTCCGAATTCTCATCGGTGTCAAAATTTTCTTCCATTCGGTCTATCGCTTTATTGTGTAGTACTGCACATTTTTCTTCAATTTGTAATAATATAAATTCAACCGTAAGTTTTGAAAACACGAAATCTTTGGAAAAATTATTGGTCTGTCCATTTTTTAAAATGATCAATTCTTCTCAATTTTGTACTATCCGCCCTTGTTGCACCCAACTGGTAAAACACATAGGACGTTAATTTTACTATTGATTTTTAAGGAAAATAACTAACAATTTGAATACTTATATAATTACTTTTAGTTAAAATGTAAGTTAAACATGTGTATTTATAACAATCATCGTTCAAATATTCAACTTTCTTAATCACTTTTTTTTTGGTTTTCGTGTTTTTAATTCATCAAAATATTCACTAGATTGAAGGGAATCTTCCGAATCAGCTGCAACTGGCCTCCTGGACGGTCCAGCTTGATCTCTCAGGCCTACTTAGAAGGTCAGGATCTGTTTCAACCACTCGGCATTTTCAGGATTCATGAAAGGTGTCACGGATAAAACGTCCCTAATCTTTATGTCTTTTACTTCAGGTTTTTCTACCTGCTGCAAATTCAAATCATGTTTGCTTACTGGCAAAACATTTTTCTTAAATGTAAAATTAAGATCCGGGGATGCATAAAATCTTGAGGTCGTTATCACTCCTTCAAGACTAAAGTCTAGTTTAACATATTCCTGTATAGCAAACCGAGCTTTGTTTTTTCCAGTGGCTGTGACAAAAAGACCTGTAAACCTTTATTCCAATCTTCAATAAGGTAGCTAGCCATCATTGCATTGAACGGGCTAGGATTGCTTCTTGCTGATGATATCACTTTCAAGTATTGTTCAGCTGACTCAATAGTTTCCAAAGATTTTAGCAATATGCCATACCTTCCGAAATTTCCGTCACATTGATTATAAGAGTGGCCTCTTACTGGAAATATATTTTCAATTGACATGTTTAAGCTTTTGGCCAGCCATGTGGAGAACATTACCACTGTTATATTTTTATTTTGGCCTCCACAAGCATTAGAAAAAAATACTATTTTCTTAATATTAGGTAAATTTTGCAACTTTTCTTTAACAAAATGATGTATGAAAGAACAGACAGTGTTGGGTCCCTTTTTGGAATCAATTTCTAGAAAACAATAAAAGGAGCTTGATCCATCATTGTGACAGTGAATGTTGAAGTTGAAAAGCCATAGTAATCTTTTATAAAATTGTGAAGTTATGTTATGTTTTGGTATGGGCAAATTATGAGCATAATTAAACTCCAATACAAATGTTTCTGTGACAGGATTATTGTGAACTGACTCCAAAAGCTTTTTTAAGTTCGAATTTAAACGCACTTTTGTTATCTATGCAACAAGGGCGTAGCGCCACCTTCGAAATTAATGATCCTCAGGCGACCTGGAAGTGGCTGATCGAAACGAGTTTTTGGGATACAAAACTAAATGGCTTTATGCATGTGTTGATGTAATAACATACCGAACGCCCTTGTTACCCCCAATGCTTCAATTGCAGAAGTGGACGACTTCAGACATTAAGGGTCGACTTCTGTCTAAAAAATAAACACTTGCCTTAAATTATTAAATTTATAGAACCATATGAAGAAACTTCACCTGGAGGAAAACATAAGAATTGCATTGCTGAATGATCCATCTCCAGAAGATTTATCCTAGAAATGAATATCAGTAATAGCCGTGTTGTTGGTTGGAATTTTTATTCCAATTAAACTGATTAAAACGTTATTCTGTTGTTTTATAAAAAAAGCTTGAAATTAGGTAAAAAAAATTTCGGATGAGATAAAATTCGAAGGAAATGAAGTCAATACATTTGATTTCTCGACAAGAACACTGCCATTACTGAAATTCAAAAATTGTTTGGATAATTTTTCAGTAGATGGATAATTCCGCAATCCAACTCATGTTGCCAGCTGAAATTTTTTCACATTGTGTCGCAGATTTTATGATTTTAATGAGTTTTGTTTAGGGACAGAATCTGAACTTGGAATGATTGGCAATGTTTGAGAGAAATCGCCAATCAGTAAAACCATTGCACTTTCAAACCATACTGAGTCATTGCGTCGAACTTTCAATGGTTTCAATGGTTATATGCGTTTTGCAAATAAAAATTACTGACAATATTAAATTGACAATATTAAGTGTGGGTGACGTGAACTGCAAATTCCGTAAGATGCAAAGCCTAATTTATTTAAGGGAGGGGTTAGGGTTTCAAGGTAAAAAAAAATACTTTTTTTGCGATTTTTTTTCTTAAATATGGATTGAGTAATTTTATTCGGACCTTTTGTACATTATTGAACATACTTTCGGCAATATAGGGTAGTTTTTTCATGCTGAAATATTGAAGCATAAGCCGGTAACAGAGCTTCCCCCAGAACGTCTTGAGAAAAAAACAATTTGCGGTGTTCACCATAACTCGGCTAGAAATTATTTGAAAATAAAAAACCAAGTAAAATTTGTCAAATTATGATCAAATCTTCCCCCCTACATTCTCTGATAATTTTTTTTTTCATTTAAAAATTTTTGGCGGCCATTTAAAGTGTAAACTGTTATTTTCCAATAAAAATTCTGCCTTTTTGGGGGTGGAAAACCTCCTTAATGTAAAAAAAAAAATTTACTAAACGTTGGGGGCGGTATTTTATATGTCAAAAATGTGTATAAAGTTTGAAATGAATCGGTCAAGTAGTTTTGAAATGACAGTGAACACGGACTTTGAAAAAGTAGTTTTGAGAAAAACGCGTCTAAAGTTTATGAACTACCCCGACCGCCCGCAGCTGTTAGAGTTGGAGCGTTAAATGCCAGGAGATTAATTAGACAATAACTTTAAGAATATTGATTCTATCGACCTAAAATTTTAAGGACATATTCTTGAAATGTTAAACAATAAGATAAGAGAAAAAATTAAAATATCGATTTTTCGAAAGTAAAAACCCTAACCCCTCCCTTAAAAACTGATTTTATTCATTTTTTTCCGTGAATTGTTAAGATATGTTAATAGTTATTCTACTATTCAGAGCGAAGACGAATCTAATAGATCATATATCATAAAAATCAGTCCAGTCATTTTTTTAGCTCTAATTGGTTTAACTACCCCTACTTTGTTTTATATATTGAAGAAATCTGATTTGACAAACTTCGTATGTCAATGTAATGGGAAGATACTTCAATGGAGAGAATCAATCCGAGGGTAACGCATGAACCCAAATATATAGCTTTAATAAAGTAAATCGACCTAAAGTCTCAATCTGCTAAGTCCACTTTTAAAAATTTTTGTTTTTTTTTTTTCCAATAGGAAGGAATTAAAATTCAATCGAATGATAAACTGATAAATCTCTTTAAATATAAAAATTTCTCAATATATAACATGAATCGGATACCTGTTTTATGTAGTAACTTATGTAGCTTATATTCACTTTCTTTCCTTTTCCTGAAAAAATTGCTAAAAAAAAATTTTAACACTTTAGACCGACGAAATGTGTTGGCTGACTTGCAATTGAAATAATTGATTTTTTTTTATATAATTTTTGTTTTCTTTTCATATACTTACTATTCTAATGAAGTATTGAACCTAATTTTATTGAGTTTATTATTAAAAATTTAAACTAAGTGTAGCTAAAATATCCATTCATAAAACACTACGTTCATTGCCTGTTAGGCAGTACGAAGTTTGCTGGGTCAGCTAGTAATCTATACAATGAATCACTCAAATAGCGTTCTTGAAAGTAGCACTTTTTGGTTCAAATAGCACAGATTCTAGTTTCTCCATTGGGAGTACTAAATGAGAAATGTTTACCAACATAAGAGAGCAAAAAAGCTTATTTTCGTGAAGTTTCAATTAAATAATGAATAGTTATTGTATCCAAGCCAACAAAAGTTAACAATAACTAAGTCAATCTATTTAATTATAATTCGACACGATAGCAAATGTAATTAAAAGGAAAAAGGTTCGAGATAAAAAGTGTTGACCGACTTGGGGACTGGCACCATTGAGCTTTTGAAAATCTGAAGCTGCACATACACTTGCTGCTTTAATAACGAGCTTTCAAGTTTCAATGTTGTCGCAGAATTGAATTTGATTACAAGGCGAGAACGGTATGAGTTGTTGATTATCAGGTGATGAATACAAGAGGATGATGACTTCAACTAAACAATGGCACATTGTAAACATACATTAACCCATCATCAATTGCGGAAGCTGATAGAATTTCTCTATGAAAAATGCTCACTCAAATCATAATGCACTCAAGACATGAGTTGTAAATTTCATTAATTGTATTATACCATCGAAAAGTTCAATCAAAAAGTAAATCTCAAAACATTTGAAAAGCTCATTTTGTATTATGAATTTGGGCGTAAAATGAGAAAAAATAACGTTTCCGTTTCTAACGAAATCGTTATTAAAAGTTTACATTTCGAAAAGGCTTTATTTCAACTTCCTATAGTATTATACGAACAGGAAAAATACAAATAATTGAAACACCCTTATTCCTGTTCATTCCGAGTTTCATTCCATATTGTTTCCGAGTTTGTTAAAATTCTCAAGCTCTACACTGTTGAAAATTTATTTTCGTTTCAATTACGGAAACAGCACAATTATAACTTGAAAAAGTATTTTCATTACTTATTGATCCAAAAACGAACATAATTAACGTTTTACAATTGATTTGTAAATTTTTACAAAGAAAAATATTAGTTATTTTTTGTAGGATAGTGGACATAAAAGGATGTAGATCCATATACTAATTATTAATCTAGCCAAATTAATAATTAGTATATGGATCTACATTAGACTGATTCAAAAAAATTATGATTTTTTCTTAATTATATCGAAAATATTGTTGGGAATGACAAAAAAAATATGTCTCACGTGCTTTTTTTGGGTGTTGTTAAGCGAATTTCATTAGAGTGTTAATAGTTTTTTAACTTCAAATTTTTTCGACTTTTACACTATGTTAGGGTATTTTAATTACCCAACTCTTGCTTAATAATCTATAATTACAAGATTAAAAACAAAATTTTTACATTAGTGTCTAAACTTAATAAATTATCTATTTTAATCGAGTCTCAGGTGTAATAGACTGATTCAGAAAAAAAAAAGATTTTTTTCATAATTATATCGAAAATATTGTTGGAAATGACAAAAAAAAACTTGTGAAAGTTTAAGCTCTTAATATTAATATTAAGAGGTGCCGCATCGCAAAGTTCGATTTTCCATTTAAATAACATGGGAACATAATTCTCTTGCATTTTGAAATTTTATAGCTCACGTTGGTGACAATATTTCGGAATAACCAAGGTATATTTTTGTAGAAAATTAAACGATTTACAAAAAAAGTTTCGTTAAAGTTTTTGATATATTTATTCCTTCAAGAGTTATTCGAGGTCAAAGTTGAACTAAAAAGAAATTTTAATATTTTTTCAATTTTTTGACGCAATCATTATGAAAAAAATTTATAGGACATTTTTTGTAGCGCACTTTTTTTTCTAGAACTTATCTTTTTATCTGTTTTTGAAATTTTTTACAGGTTCTTAGTAATAAAAAAAATATTTTTTAAGTTAAAAATATAATAATTCAGGGAATATTAACAACTTAAAACAATAAAATTACGAATATTTTCAGTTAAATGCAAATAACTTAGGACCTGTGAAAACTATCAAAAACTTTTATAGAGATAAGTTATAGGAAAACAAGTGCTCTACAAAAAATGTCCTATAAAATTTTCTCATAAAATCGATGGTTGCGTCAAAAAATTGAAAAAATATAAAAATGTCTCTTTAGTTCAACTTTGACCTTGAATAACTTTTGAAGGAATAAATATATCAAAAACTTGTAACAGACCTTTTTTGTAGATCGTTCAATTTTCTACAAGAATATACCTTGGTCATTCCGAAATATTGTCACCAACGTGAGCTATAAAATTCGAAAGTGCAAGAGAATATTGTTCCCATGTTATTTAAATGGAAAATCGAAATTTGCGATGCGGCACCTCTTAATATTAATATTAAGAGCTCAAACTTTCATAAGTTTTTTTTTGTCATTTCCAACAATATTTTCGATATAATTAAGAAAAAAAATTCATAATTTTTTTTGAATCAGTCTAATCTACATCCTTTCATGTCCACTATCCTACTTAAAAATAAATAATATTATGTAAATTATGTAAATTATGGACACAACCAATTTATCAAAAAAATATTAGTTTAAGTTGGTAAATATTTTCAATTCAGCAATTAAAAAAAAAAAACGCTCCACGTATTGTTTAACACTTTTTATGAGAGATGAAAGAAGATATTTTGTCACCAAACGGTTTTTTTTATTGCCTTTCTAGTCTCGGGTATTGATTGAATTAGGTGTTTTTTCCCCATTCTGTGCAAGATGAGAAAAGCTTGTCCGATTTATTGGATTTTACGTCCTCTTAATACTGAAATTTTATTTCCATTTCTTACTATAAAAAACTTATGTACAAAATTCGTTTAAACGAATTTGGAAATCATAAAATAAAGTTTTCAAACCTTTGTTTATATTTGGAAAAAGGGTGGTTCTTTTCTTAGTCATTGATTAATTTTAGATGGAATTTAAAATCAATAATATTTCTTTTAGTCCCAAAAAATATTCTTTCTTATTACTATAGAATAGTTTTTCTCAAGCATTGGCAATCGTCAAATAGTATGTAGAAGTCAATTATTTTATTTATTAATAGATAAGGTCCCAAACTTGATTTCAACCATAAATTCCGTCACCATGAAGCATTTCCTCCCCTTTATTTAAATTTTTTTAAAAAAGTATTTTTTTCGTTATAACTTTTGTATCATAATTGATACAAATAAAATAGCAATTACTTATAAAAGCTTAAAAACTTATCAATTAAAAACTTTAGAATAGTTTTTCATAAATCCCTTAGTAAGGTCCAAAATTAATGTCAGAAGTGCTATTTTAATTTTTGCGAAATTTTTGATTGTACGATTGTACTACTAGGAAAAGGTCAACAAAAAATCAGTTTGCAAATTTAAAACAATCTGTAGAATATGAGATATTGCCCAAATATTTCAATTATAAAAGAATTTAAGGCATTTTTTTCGAAATCTTGACAATTCTTTCTTCAAACAGGTATTGAAATGTTAGAAAAACATAAAATTAATTGATTTTTTTTGAAAAGTATTTCGTTTATTAAATTAGAGAGACTTTAAAGATAAAACGATTTACTAAGTTTTCTATTATATAATTTTTTTTAAAAAATCGTCATTTTGTTTTCTAAATTGATAAATTTGGAAAATGTTTACATTGAAAACATTAAAATTGAAGCCTTTTGATTAAATCTAAAAAAAAAGAAAAGGAAAAAGCTTTCATCGAAAACTTTTCCATTTAAAGCTCCAAATATTTCAAATTTTAACTATAAATAACTTTGTCGTTCAAACAAAACTATCATTCAAAATCAAATTCCGCTTTCATCTATGAGTATTCTGTCAACAAATAGTATGACGAAAGAAAACTTTATCGTCAACAAAGTGCATTTAATAAAATTAATTTTCTGTTGTCAACACAAATATATGTTCCCAAATTTTCATTAAGCTCTAATTGGCTGAAAGCAATTGGAAAATTCAAGTTTTTTTATATTGATTTTTTTGTTGTAATTTCCAATGGTTTCAACATAACTTTGAGCTTACGGTTTAATCAAATTGAAAGCTCTCTGATGAATGACATCAATGAATGAAACTTTCAGTATGTATATTAATCTCGAATGCTAAATTGAAATCACCAAATATTAATTACTACATTTTGAGAAATTACCAAGTTTGTATAAAAAAAAAAAAAAAGGAAAACATGAAAAAGTTTTCAAAGGAAAATGAAATTCCCTCGAGTATAAATCAGTTTTAATGAGGGATAATTTTTATGGTGTATTATGACAGTTTAATGCATAAGGGTTGGTTGTAGGTATTACGTATTTTTTTTCATGTTTAATCAAATATTTATTACAACCCCCACCTGGCTAACGGAGCTGCTAGCACGTCGTGATCCTGCTTCTGACCAAGTTGATCCACTGTAACCCAAATTGACTTGTGGACATCGCGTAGACATCCGGTAGGGGGAGGTGCTTCGTCCTCGCGTTCCTGAAATATGAAACGGGACGATTAAAATTTTATTAGACCAACATAACACATTAAAACATAATCATCGATTTGCCCCAATTTAAAACGAAACTCAAATCTTCAACTTCACTTCTTAAAAAAGCTTATTTTTATATTATTTTTCCTCTTGATTTAATTCCACATTAAACTTTCTTTTTATATTAAAATATTTTTTGTGAAATACTTTTATATCTTTGGGTTTAAGCTTTGAAATCTTCAAAAATCTTCTTTTCAATATACACAAACTTTACGTAATCCCTTATACGTTTCTAGGGGAAATAGAATAGTAGCAAAGTAAGAGAAAAAGACGTTGATCCGTTAAAAGGTAGATGAAAGAATCAACTGAAGAATTCGAGATTTAAAAAATAAAACTGCCGAAAGATTTTCATTTTATTTTTATTTTTTTATATGAAAATTTTATGACTGATTTTTATAGTATCAACCTATTGGTTTTCTCAAAAATTTAGTATCGGATAAATGGAACTATTGCTAAAGGCGGACGAGGGTTGAAATATAGAAAAAAAATATTGAGTTTTTCACTTCGTTTCCATGTTACAGTGATTTTTTAAGGGAAAATATTTCAATATTAATATCATTGCACATTAAAATGATTCAAAAAAAATTATGATTTTTTTTAATTATATCGAAAATATTGTTGGGAATGACAAAAAAAAATCCTGTGAAAGTTTAAGCTCTTAATATTAATATTAATGGGTGCGCATCGCAAATTTCGATTTTCCATTTAAATAACATAGGAACAATATTCTCTTGCACTTTGGAATTTAATAGCTCACGTTGGTGACCATATTTCGGAATGACCAAGGTATATTCTTGTAGAAAATTGAACGATCTACAAAAAAGGTCTTGTACAAGTTTTTGATATATTTATTCCTTCAAAAGTTATTCAAGGTCAAAGTTGAACTAAAGAGAAATTTTAATATTTTTCGAATTTTTTGACGCAACCATCAATTTTATGAGAAAATTTTATAGAACATTTTTTGTAGAGCACTTTTTTACCTATAACTTATCTCTATAAAAGTTTTGATATTTTTTACAGGTTCTAAGTAATAAAAAAAATATTTTTTATGTTAAATAATAATTCAGGGAATATTATTAATTTAAAACAATAAAATAACAAATATTTTCAGTTTAATGCAAATAACTTAGGACATGTGAAAAATATCAAAAACTTTTATAGAGATAAGTTATAGAAAAAAAAAATGTGTTCTACAAAAAATGTCCTATAAAATTTTCTCATAAAATTGTTGGTTGCGTCAAAAAATTGAAAAAATATTAAAATTTCTCTTTACTTCAACTTTGACCCTTAATAACTTTAGAAGCAATAAATATAAAAAACCTGTCCGGGACCTTTTTTGTAGATCAATCAATTTTCTACAATAATATACTTTGGTCATTCCGAAATATTGTCATGTTATTTTAATGGAAAATCGAAATTTGCGATGCGGCACCTCTTAATATTAATATTAAGAGCTTAAACTTTCACAGGCTTTTTTTGGTCATTTCCAACAATATTTTTGATATAATTAAGAAAAAAAAAATCATCATTTTTTTTGAATCAGTCTATTACACATGAACCTCAATTAAAATGGATAATTTATTAAGTTTAGACACTAATGTGAAAATTATGTTTTTAATCTTGTAACTTTAGATTATTAAGCCAGAATTGGGTAATTAAAATACCCTAACATACTGTAAAAGTCGAAAAAATTTGATGTAAAAAACTATTAACACTCTAATGAAATTCGCTTAACAACCCCCCAAAAAAAGCACGTGAGACTTTTACGATGCGACCCAAGATGTCGTTAAAATATTTTCCCCCTATTCAACCAATTAAACAAACCCCTAATTCAATTTAGCCGAAAAGAAATCAGACTCAAATATTTTGTCGTAAATAAAATTACCTCAGTAAAACACGAAACGACCGAGAACGAACAAGAAATTCCAAATGCAAACGAATAAGAATTTCCCAACCAAATAACATCACCACGAACCGAAAAGGCTCAATTTAAATTCAGCCCTCGTCCCCTCATAACTTATGAAAGTCACAGACTTTCCGAACAAATCCCACTTATTGATTTATCGCCCCAAAGAAAAATCAAGATTTGCTTTTCTGTATTTTTTTTTTCTTTGCAAAAATATAAATTTAATACTTATTAAATCGATACGTTTGTATTTTATTCGTCTAAATAAACAGCAATAAGGGAACATTAGGTTTTCTATTTCTATACGATGGAATATTGTAAAAGCTCTTTAATTTAATTGATATTCGAGTTGGAAATTTGTTGAGGGTTTTCTCGGATTAAAGTTTTAGTCTTCCGTTTATTTTTACCTGTGTCGGCACTGGCACGTCGTCCTTTTTCTAATGGTTCCTGGAACGTTAACGTAAGACTTCCTCGAGGACTTCGTCCAGGATCGATGTCGTTTCTGCTAACACCACCCAAACTTCCTCGCGGGCTTCGCATTATCCCTTGCTCGGCAATACTGCCACGTGAACTTCGGTTTTCCATTTCAGCAATGCTGCCTCGAGGACTTACGCGGCATGACGCTGATTCTGGTGCTATGCTGCCACGAGGACTTTTATTGAAATCGGGAGTGATGCTGTGACGAGGCGAACGTGGAATATTCCCACATTCGAGTTCTACCGGGGTGATACTATGACGAGGACTTTTACTGAATTCCGGATTTAGGCTGTGCCGTGAACTGTACAAATCTCCGGGTACTAAGCTATGTCGAGGACTGCGGTTTGTATCGGGAACAATGCTGTTACGAGGACTTCGGTTAAATGAGTCAATGGCGATGCTGTTTCGTGGACTTCGATTAAACGTATCCGGAACGAGACTGTTGCGTGGGCTTAAGGCCGATTCGGAAACGATGCTGTTGCGGGGACTGCGGTTGTACGTATCAGGGACTAAACTGTTGCGGGGACTTCGTTGCGAATCTGGTAGCAAACTGTTGACCGCGTTGCAGTCAATGTCTAAAGCAAGATTGTTGCGTGAATTACGAGGCGATTCTGAGGGAACAATGTTGAAACGTGGACCGCAAGAATTTTCGATATGGAGACTATCGCGAGGACTTCGTTCAGGACTGGAAGTCGTAATCAACGGAGCGCCACATGAAGAGGATACCGCGATGCTGGCACGACGTCCAGCTGGAGGCATGGACCCGGAACGTGGTCCGCGGACCGGCGGCGAAGACGCCGCACTCCGCGACGAACGTCGCCGTCGGGACGACGTACTACGATGTAACATCGTCTTTTCTAGCCTCTAACAATCTGAAATCAAAAGAAATGAGATTAATACAAATTTTTGGCATATATTCTATACAAATATTAGTGGTTGATTGGATATTTGAAAAAAAATGATCTCTTTTTTATACTTTCAAATAACTACAACTTTAGGTTCTTGCGATATGACTAGAGGAACGAAGCAAATTTATTAGTAATGTTATTGGTTAACTAATTCTTTTAAACATCTAAGAAAGCTATCACTTTTCAATGTTTGATTATTGATTAGTTCTGATTTATCATTTTTTTTAAACTTTAGGGTTGAAAACATTTCAATGCCTTAATTTAAAATTTTGGAGACAATTTTCTAATAGCCAGTAACCAAAACCATTTTGCCTTATTTGAATAAACAGATTTTGATTTTTGCAAAAGCAATTAATAAAATACTCAAAAAAAAATTTAAGTTATTAAACTATCCATAGTTTTTCAGTAATCCGGAGTTACAGAGATTATAAATTAGTAGATCAACGACTTCAACTTTCAACTTCAAAACTTTCATATCTTGATATAAAAGTTTTAAAATCTGCTGATTCTCCAAAATTACTTATTTCGATAAACTTCAAAACAATTTTTTGCACTTAAATTGGAACTTAATATTAGAGAAATATTTTAAAAAATCTTTCCAAACTAAAAACATTAGAAACTAGTAAATCAAGTTAAACTCATTTAATGATAGAAAATAATATTAATTGTTTATATAAGTTTTTCTTTCATAAGTTCTTTGATCAATGTTGATTCGTTTCATTGTGATTTTATTAAAAATTGAAAAAAAATATGCATGAATTTGACAAGCCATTGAATCGTTTACCCTTTTGCTACAAATTCGAATTATTTGGCATTGGAAATTGATATATTGACACAATCAAATCAAATCGGCTTAACTACTCAAACGCATCTCATTGTGTTTGCCGATTAAATGCAATGGTTGACAGACCTTTAGCCACAAATATAATCATTTCATTGTGCTTTAAACTATCCAGTACTTCATCCTCTATTGTATTTATAGCACATATTGACGTCATTTGAGCAGTCACGAAATATATTAGAAAAATCGTAAAAAATATAATTTTCTAGTGAAACAAAAACAAAGGCCTTTTGGGGCAAAGTTTCTTGGACAAGATGACCCTCTTTTACTTTCTAATTGCAGAATAATTCGATCATTTTTCACTTTGAATTTACAAAAATTTTTCAATCTAAAAAAGTATTGTTATGAAATAAATTTTAATCAAAAATATTCGTTAAAATATTTACCTGTGAAAGCTCATATGAGTTACCACTTTTAAAGTTTACATCGTCATAACTTTATAGCAAAATTGAAGTTGTTTTTTATTTTGAAATCAACTTTTCCATCAATTTATAAGATTCGTGTTAAAGTCATATTATAGTATTAAACTTCTCAACTACTAAGCATTGTTACAATCCTTGAGTGGTGGATCCTGAAACTTTATAGTTACATGAATTTAATGTAATTTATGTATATTTGAATCGATTTATGTGAGGAACTTATAACTTGCATAAGTACAAACTATTTTCATTAGTACACAAAACTTTTAACAATAAAGCATTTAGTGGTGTCATCTGATTTTTGGATCGACACTTGCATTTTCACTATAAAAATGTATCGCAATAGATCAATCAATCATCATATTATCAATTAATCATTTTACAGGATTTGAAAAGATATTGACCAAATAATAAAAGTTTTGTTTTACTAAAAATTTTCTGAAGTTAAGTTGAAAAGCATCTTCTAATAGGTTGCAGAAAAAATCCAATATTAACGTTAATTTCATGGTTTAACAATTTTACGGTTATTTCCTTAAATTCAATTATACACCATTTTTTTCGAATACTTATTGCCATTTCAAAGCCAATTTCTTTATGTCACTTTTTTAAAGTCTGTCTTTTACTAGCAAAAAGTAAAGTAGCAAATTTTCCCAGGATATATGTAAATCACTTTTCTCAACATCGAGAGCGTTGGAGAAAATGAGATAATTTTCATTTGGTGTCTAGTCTAAAGTTTAAGACAGCTGGATAAAAAAATCCACCCAATTCTTTAAGCTTTTGTGGGATCAATAAATCCATGAAAACCCTGAATATGTTTTGATAGAATGCAACATTTCTTTTTCTATTCAATAGTGGCTTGTTCTGGTCATTTGCTTTTTTCAATCGGTTCAATCGCAAGTCCGGAATAAAGGTGCTTGATCAATGAATAGTAACTCTTAGTAGGGGAGACCGGGTACAAAAGTAACAATTTGTACTTTTACCTTGATTTCTGGCTGGGTGTTATTATTGCCATTAAATTAATACAACCACATATAAATTTAGTTTATGTTCTTTACAATAATAACTTGATTTATTAAATTATGGTGTGTTTTATATGAATAACACAGAGTTAAAGAAAATTGTCAGTTGTTACTTTCGACTATGTAGGCGGGTCGAAAGTAACAAGACTGCTAAGGGTTACTAATGAAAACATAGTACAAGTTAAATCAACAAACTACTTATTTCAAGACTTTATATTAATGATATAAACCAAATTCAGCATTTTAAATACTCAAAAAATATATATTTTAAGGAAATGAATCAATAGAATGCCACGGCAATGCGTAAGAACTACTGCATGAAGAATTACCGACACGGAAATGTATCGAAAACTATTCTATTGAAGGAGATATTCATAAAAATATGATGTTAGTAATAAAATCATTACGAGGACAAAAGTAACATATTACTTTTGTACCCTAGGGGGCTATGTTACTTTTTTACCAATTCTTATTTTTAATAAAACGTGTAATATAACCTTAAAACGGAACGTGCTAGACAAAAGTGCATTTTAACAACGTACAATTTATCTAATCATGAATGGATATGCAAACATTCGGATTGCTATGATTCTTTTACGACTATGTAAACAATAAATAAGAAAACGTCGAAAAACTTACTTTTGGCTCGTTAAAACACATTACGTCCTATTATATAACCTAACAACGCACTGCGCACGTGTCGACTTAATGCAAATGAGGGGGGTGCTCTAGGCTATCACCTGATGGCAGCAAAGCGGAATTTGCCCATTGGATAAGCCTAGAAAGCATTTTTTTACTTTAGACCCACCGTTACGTTTGTACCCAGTCTCCCCTATACGACATTTTTCGAGTTCTATTTACCCATAGTATAATCTCCCAGGTCACCAAATTTTGTCGGGTCACCATTTAAACCAATTCAGCATTCATGCACTTTGTATTTTAATATAGGATCCATTTTCCTTAAAGAAGTTCTATTTAATTAGATTTGGCTAAGGCTTCGTAAATGGAGACATGTTTCACCAAACTTTTGTATCAACGTATGTGGCATCATTGCGCGTGTTTTGGAAGGCCACTTTAATGAAAATGGTTTAAAATTGTTTAAGGTCACACTTTAATTCTTGAGCAATACTATATCATTTTCGACAATAGGTTTTCTCGACTGGAATGGATCTTCGACACTAAAATTAACAAAAAATAATAGACCAAACTAAAATTATTGTTATAATATTGAGATGTTACCTACATATCAAACACCTGATTTACGTTTTTATATTTACTGAAGAAAAATTGTTGAAAATATTCATTTTTTCCTTGATTAATTTTATCTTTGACAAGTTTTACCTTACAATCAAGTAAGGAAACAACTATAAGAATCCAAGGGCTCCTAAAATATATTCACAGGTAATTTATGGGTTAAAATTATTACATTTTTCACCAATATGCTTAAAACTTTAACATAATAAGGACAACAAACTTTTATATCACCGTGTGTGGCACCATCGCGTGTGTTTTGGAAGCCACTCTAGTGAAAATGGTTTAAAATTGTTTTAAGGTCACACTTTTATTCTTGAGCAATACTAAAATATCAACGTTTTCGGCGATAGGTCATCTAGACCTTACTGAAATGCATCTTCGACTCTGAAATTAACGAAAAATAATAAACCAAATTAAAGTTATTGTTATAATATTGGGAATTTACCTACATATCAAACACCTGATTTGCGTTTTTACATTTACTGAACAAAAAGTGTAAAATATATCAATTTTTTCTTCGATTAATTTTATCTTTCGCAAATTTTACCTTTAAATCGAATAAAGCAGTTATTTCAAGAATCCAAGAGCCACTAAAATAATTTCAAAGCTTAATAATGGGTTTTATCTGTTCTTTATTCAAATATAACATTTGCAGATTTAAACTGCTTGAAATTTTAAAGTTTCTGTAATTTTTTAAAATTATTGCCTTTTTCACCAATTTTCTTTCTTAATTTCCATGAATTTGCTTAAAACTTTGATATAATTTCCAACAGTCGTTCGAATAAATAACCAATGATTGGAACATTGAGCACATGGAGAATCTAACCATAAAATTTAAATCCTCCAACATCCACGATTTAAAGCGATCAAATCCCCTGAAAAATATTTGCCAATATTACTAAGTCTAAGAAAAATAATTTTCAATATAAATTTTCCAAAATTTCCTCAAAAAATAATTTAATTTACCTTATTTTTAATCCAAACAACTGAGACCACATTTTCAAAAAATCAACAGAAAACAAACGTTAGTCGTTAGAAGTAATTGTTTTGTTTGAATATTGTGCGCGAATTTTCAAAAAGTTTGAATTTAATTATTTGCTTGGATGTAATTTAAATTTTGATTAACGATAGTTTTTAGTTGTATTCAAAATGAATTTTACTGCCTTTTTTTTCTGTAAAGTATTGTGTCAACTTATTTATGTATGAAGCTTTCATTATTTATGTTAAAAACTCTCCGGATATGCATTGAAAGCGCAATGTCTGCCGCTTTTTCCTCACAATTCTATTCAGTATAGATATCAATGAAAGTGTCTGAAGAATTGAAAGCTTCACATCGTCGCAATGAATTATAATGAAATGAATTTATTCATTTGTAACAAATATTTTTTTGCAAATAATAAATTCTCTATTTTCTTTGCACACTATTTAAAGATACGGAACAAAAAATAAATCAGTGATAAAGTAAAGCTCTCGTTATTTGAACTTTGCTGGCATATGACAAAGCTTATCATCGGATTGCTTTTGAGCGATAGAGAGGCGTTGACCTTGCAAAACCTTTGAAGTAAATTGAATGAGAGCTTTAAAATATATTTTTCATTTGAGCACAAACGAAACGATATTTTCTCTGAAATGTATTTTATATATATATTATTTGGATAAAAGGACAATGAAACAATTTTCTTGGATTACAAACGAAAATGTGTTATTTGAAAATTGTAAATTGAATGTTTTTTTTAAATGACAGTGCTTTTCAAAAATTTGATAACCATTTTGGGGATTAACAATGTCCATAGTGGATTTGGTGATGATGTTTTAATTGATCTATGAAATTGAGGGTTTAAATGTTAAGGGTTGTGTATGTAGGACTCAAAGTATGGCATATTTGAATACATAAATCTAATTAATGGGGCTTTTACAGAGTAGTTATATATAGATACAAAATAAACACAATAAGATTAAGAATAAGTAAATGTTGTTTACTTTTCAACATTTAAACATGAAAATAATAAGCTTATTGTGACAAAATGAATTTTGTTAAGTCGCACAAAGAGAAAATACGAATGAAAACGTTTGTGAAAGACGATTTTTTTATTTAGTGCTCATACAAGATTTTTCAATTAAACTTTCAAAATGATTTAAATTAAAAAATCATCAAAATTGCAGTGAAAATCTTTTATGGCCACTTAGGGACTCTCTTCATTGGATTGTCTAAAGTTAATTCCCATATAATTGAAACTTTAAGCTAACGAATTTTTAATTATTTGTTGAAGTACCAATTAGTTCGGTTAGTTTTGCAAAAATAGCTGTAGTTCTTATCAATTTTGATATAAACATTGATTGTTTTGCAAAGATAAGACATCCGTCGATAATAATCAATTGATATTGCCTTAAGTTTCATTGAAAAACTTAATTTTTTATCGTGTTTAATGTGTCAAGTTTTACTATAACCAACATTGGGTGGAAGGTGTTTTTTCGTTTTAGATGGAAGAATATCTTCAATTTGGGATTAGAGTTGATCATTCTTCTATACAGGAATGAATGCTGGATCAAATATGTAAAGCTTTTGCCAAAAACAGGATAAAAAAGGTTATAAACATTAGGGTGTCCGTTATTTCCCAAATTGATTTTTTACAGCAATCGCCCCCTGAATTTTTTGCTTAGGATAAAAAAAAATTATCCAATACAATTAAGCTCTTAATTTCTTGATTAAACCGTGCCGGAATCAAGTTACTTTTACCATTTAAACAAAACATGGGATTATTTGACTTTTTACTTTTAATTTTTTTTCTGAGAAACAAATATATGAAAAGATTTAAAATTAAATTATTCTGACGTAAAATTAAACGTTCTATAAAAAAGGTCTCTTATAAAATTTCGATTAAATCACTCCATTAAAAGTTATTCAACATTTAACTTGTGCCTAATATAAATCTTGCAATATTTTCAACTTCTTGCTCATTTTTATTTTTTTTAACTATAAAATCATTGGAAGAGAAGATAAAAATTATTGTCATTAGAGCGAAAGTGATTATTTGTGTTAATTTCCTGGCTTGAACTGAAAATTACACAAAAAAAAATCATTTTTTGACAATTAAAACCGGTGATATAAGATCCGAATTCGCTATAGTCGTGAAATTCAATTTATCCAGGATAAATTTTCATACTTGAATCAATATTTTGTACCCACGAAGTGAATTTCATATTATTTAATGAGACTCGACAAAAGTTCAATTATTATTCGAATTTTTACCATTTCACCTGACGCCATCTATGAGAACTTGTAGTCAACATAATTTTTATTGAGCCTATAATCGATTAATTGGTCGTTAAGAAGTTAAATGCTAAATAACTTTTAATGGAGTGATTTAATCGAAAAATTTATAAGATACCTTTTTTGTAGAACGTTAAATTTTACGTCAGAATTATTAAACCTTAAATCTATTCATACTTTTGTTTTTGAGAAAACAATTAAATGGTAAAAAGTCAAATAATCCCATGTTATTTAAATGGTAAAAGTAGCATGATTCCGGCACGGTTTAATCAACAAATTAAGAGCTTAATTGTATTGGATAATTTTTTTTATATCTTCAACTAAAAATTCAGGGGGCGATCGTTGTAAAAAAATCAATTTGGGAAATAACGGACACCCTAATAAACATATCTAATTTAAATTGTTGTACCAATATTTTATTCTGATTTTACTTTTGGTTCTAATTTAAAGAGAGTTTCCTTAATTTGATAAAAGCTTTGTATTTAAGTAAAACTAAATTTTCTTCAGAAAAAAGGGTACTTTTATAGTATTTACGTTTAATTATTAACAATAAAAGTAGCATTTAGAAGAAAATCGATTAAAATATATAAATGGATACCCATTATTTAGATATTGATTAAATCCTTTAATTAAATATCGATGTTCTATTTTAAATCAGGGGTGGCCAATCCAAATGATATTGCGGACCATTTCGGAAATACATCATATTAAACTCAGATATACTGTTAAGATTTTCATTTGTGAATGTTTTTATCTATTTCTTGCATCAATAATAGACCTGCAACCGCAAAAAAATGGTATTTTCAACGGCCAATACAATAGCCATTAATTGTAAATACTTCATTATTACGATCATGTCGAGATTTTTAGTAGTATAGCAAAATTTCTTAGAACTTAATTGAACAATGTAGGTATATTTTGAAAGATAGTTATAAAAGGTACAGCAAGGGATGCTGAGAGTTGCTAAGGGAGGAGTTTTTAACGTTCCTAGAACATATTTTTAAATCCAGGTTATTTATTTACAGCCAAATTAACTTTATTTGTGGTTAATTTCTGGATGCATTTTCGTAAATCATTGAATATTTGAAAATTTTACGTTTATAAATTATGCATTTTTAAACGTTGTAAACAACAGATTTTGATAGTAAGAATTGGAAAAAGGGATGCTGCGGGTTGTTAAGGGAGGGATTTTTAATGATCCTAGAACATATTTTTAAGTCCAAAATATTTATTTACATTCATTATAATATAGATTTGCAGGATAATGTCTGGCGGGTTTACAAGTTTATATTTTCAAAATAAATCATTGACAGGATTTTAATTTTTGGATTAATAAGGAAATGAAACGTCTAAACCTACATTTGAGACTCTAAATTGATGAATTTCCATCGGTTTTTTTTATATAACTTTTATTCCAATGAAAAAAATTATTAAAAATGATTATTACTTTAATGATCTCCACTACACTGATTCAAAAACAATGATTTTTTTTTCTTAATTATATCGAAAATATTGTTGGGAATGACAAAAAAAAAATTCCTGTGAAATTTTAAGCTCTCAATATTAATATTAAGAGGTGCCGCATCGCAAATTTCGATTTTCCATTAAAATAACATGGGAACAATATTCTCTTGCACTTTGGCATTTTATAGCTCACGTTGGTGACAATATTTCGGAATGACCAAGATATATTCTTGTAGAAAATTGAACGATCTACAAAAATGGTCTTGTACAAGTTTTTGATGTATTTATTCCTTCAAAAGTTATTCGATGTCAAAGTTGAACTAAAGAGAAATTTTAATATTTTTTCAATTTTTTGACGCAACCATCAGTTTTATGAGAAAATTTTATAGGACTATTTTTGTAGAAAACTTTTTTTTCTATAACTTATCTTTATAAAAATTTTTAAAAGTTTTCACCGGTCCTAAGTTATTTAATTAAAATAAGAAAAATAATTTTTATTTTAAAAATTAATAATTCAGGGAATTTTCAGTTAAATGTAAATAACTTAGGACCTGTGAAAAATATCAAAAACTTTTACAAAGATAAATTATAGAAAAAAAAGTACTCTACAAAAAATGTCCTATAAATTTTCTCATAAAATTGATGGTTGCGTCAAAAAATTGAAAACAATTTAAAATTTGTCTTTAGTTCAAATTTGACCTTGAATAACTTTTGAAGGAATAAATATATTAAAAACTTATCCAAGACCTTTTTTGTAGATCGTTCACTTTTCTGCAAGAATATACGTTGGTCATTCCGAAATATTGTCACCAACGTGAGCTATAAAATTCCAATGTGCAAGAGAATATTGTTCCCATATTATTTAAATGGAAAATCGAAATTTGCGATGCGGCACCTCTAAATATTAATATTAAGAGCTTAAACTTTCACAGGATTTTTTTTGTTATTTCCAACAATATTTTCGATATAATTAAGAAAAAAAAATCATCATTTTTTTTGAATCAGTCTATTGCACATGAACCTTAATTAAAATGGATAATTTATTAAGTTTAGACACTAATGTGAAAATTATGTTTTTAATCTTGTAACTTTAGATTATTAAGCAAGAATTGGGTTATTAAAATTTCTCTTTAGTTCAACTTTGACCTTGAATAACTTTTGAAGGAATAAATATATCAAAAACTTGTCCAAGACCTTTTTTGTAGATCGTTCAATTTTTTACAAAAATATACCTTGATCATTCCGAAATATTGCCACCAACATGAGCTATAAAATTCCAAAGTGCAAGAGAATATTGTTCCCATGTTATGTAAATGGAAAATCGAAATTTGCGATGTGGCACCTCTTAATATTAATATTAAGAGCTTAAACTTTCACAGGATTTTTATTGTCAATCCCAATAATATTTTTGATAAAATTAAGAAAAAAAATCATATTTTTTTTGAATCAGTCTAATCTCCACTAATTTGAGCTATGTTTCGTCGTTTACGACTAGATGGCAGCAGAGGAGTTTGTTGTTTTTCATCAAGTAGTATGAATATTGCAATTTAACTTTATTTATGGTTAACTTTTGGATGCATTTTCGTAAATCATTGAATATTTGAACATTTTACGTTTATGAATTATGCACATTTTTAAACGTTGTAAAGAACAGGTTTTGATTGTAAGAATTGGAAACGTTAGGTTACTTCGTATAAGAAAAATATATTTTATAGATTATACTACTAACTAGTTCGTTTTATGCATTATGTATTAACAATTATTATTTAATCAACACAATGTTTACTTATTGTTTATATCGTACATTATTTCTGATCGAATTTATCGAGTTTGTGGTCATTTTGATTTAACACTGTAAAAACTAGTGGCACTTTTGAACGAACGTAAACTACCCACTGGACTGTAATATTCACTAATTGTATCGTTTGGCGTTAAATGCTTCGAGATAAAGCCGTCTTCGATAACGTCATAAAAACCATCATCGTTCGACCGCTCAATTGGTGGGGCCAAGGTACGGTCCCCGATGGCGTTATCGCCACTGGAAATTGTTTCGGCTGCTATTGTCGCCACCACCGTTGCATTTTCACGATTTTCCTCGCCGCTCGATTTCGTTGATTCACTGCGACACAACGATAGAGCAGATCCCATTTTTATGCCGTTTTCCAAATATTTTTCCGTCTTTATTTGCAGTGGAGGTACTTTACGGACGGTGCGATAACAATGCACATTGTGTCATTTTTACGCTATGCGTTTAAGCAAATATTATGTGGCCTTTGAAAGTCATTGAAGAGTAAACTCTTGCCTTACTGATAGTTGGGTGCGAGATACGGACTTTATCGGTTCCACAGAAATAATTACACCTCATATCTAATCAACTCAACAACTATTTCAACCGTTACGTTTTTTCAAACGAAAATAATGTTTAATCTCAATTTGTGCTCTCGCTGATAAATCAATAGCTTGGATAATCCAATATTGTAACAAAAAAAAATGTACACGAAACCATCAAAGGCACAGGCATTTATTTACGTTGAAATGTAGCAATTTAAAATGTTTTTTTTTGCACAAAATATAAATAAACGTGTTATGATGAATTAATTTTCCCTTTTTGCCATCAATCACTGTCAGTGTCACGGGTAAAAAGTGTTTTTTCCCTCAATAACATTTGCCACTTGGTAATATTGATGGATTCATTAAAGTACAACAAAAAAAAAAACTTAAATTACGGATCTGAAGTATTTTTTTTTGGTCTATGATATCTGATAATTCTATCTAAATCTTTCCAATTTAAAAGTTAAAGAATTTAGCACAGCACTTGATATTTTTTAAATCAACAAAATTGAGAAAGATAGCATTAATTTCTTTATATATTTGTGAGGAAAATAATATTTTTTAGATTTATTGTAAGCCTAAGATCTACCTAATCCATTTATAGTAGATCTTTTTCCTTTAGTATAATGCAAATATTTGTAAAAAATAACGGAAAAACAATGCAAAAATTTGAGCTATTAATATGAATACAAATAGTATTAATTGGAAACTGACCACTATGGTTACGACATCTGAAAAGCCATAAAAGTACTAATTTTTGTGTGCACTTTTATGTACAACTATATCAAGTTGTTAATTAAAATTAAATACTAGTATTGTAATTCAAACGAAAGTTATTAAATTAATGGTAATGGTAGTAAATCACATGAAAATGTAGAAATGAGATTTCTAGCTATAACAAAGTTTGGTGGCAAATTTGTTTAAGTCAACAATTTATTCGGAAAAAAAGCAAAAAATAAATTTCAACTGTTGTACCTGATCCTTGAATTTCCTGAACTTCTTTTATATGAGAACATCAAAAACAAAATGCTGTAAAACCTACAATATTACGGCTTGTATTTTCATTATTTTACCACATTTAATTAAGTAAATGTTAAACTATAAGAATTTTTTCTTGGTTTATACCATTTTTCTGTGCTAAATTTGAGTCAACTCAGTTTAAAGTTTCTTTCAAAAGCAATAAAAAAAAAATACAATAATAACACTAACTCAATGTAAGCTTATGAGCAATTTTATGGTGGCATACTATACTAGACCAAAAAATCGACTTTTTTTTTTTTTTAGAAGAGTATATCAAAATTTTTCTTCAAGATGATCAAAAAAAATTTCGGGAAAATTTGAGCCCTTAATACTAATATTAAGAGGTCTATCATCTTTATTTTCGATTTTTGATTTGTGCTTTCTTTTTTGCATCAATGCTGTTAAACTATCAAGGTAAAAAAAATCATCTGCACATATATTTATAGAAAATTAAATTTTCTACAAAAAAGGTCTTTTGAAAAATTTTTGCCAGACACGCCGTTTCGGAATAATTAAGCTTCAGACATTGATATAATTTTTAGATTTATCTTCTTTATTTTGGAATTTTGTAACTAACGATCAAATAAATATATAGAAATGAACAATATAGATTGTTGAAGGGAACTTAATGCTAAACAAAAAAGGCCTTCTAACGTTTTTACATAAAATCACTTTTTCAATAGTTATTCACAACTAAAGTTGAAGGAAAAATAATTTTTAAAAATTAGTGATTTTATGTAAAAACTTTAAGAGACCTTTTTGTAGAGCATTAAATTCCCTTCCAGAATCTATCTCGTTTAATATTGATCTTCGCGATTTTGTCTACAGGAATTTTTTTATAGGAAATCAAATTCTCTATAAGTTTTTTATTTATAATTTTTCCGTAGCTCTTGTTATTTACGAGATAAATGCAAAAAAACGCGAATTTTATGGAAAAATCCAGGTTCAGTGGCCCGTACTACCTCACCGGTGTGAGTTACGACTTTGTCGCAATGGACACTTTTGTAGAGCGTTTAATTCTGAGAAAAAACCATCTTCGGTAAAAGCGATCCCATGAAATGCCGCTGAGATATAAAAATTTAAAAATAAAAAATCAGAGTTTCCGTGTATTTTCGATGGGAAATCTTTACACGTCTTGGTCGAGGACTTAAAATTTATATTAAGGGCTCAAACTTTCAGAGAACTTTTTTTTTGGTATTTCTAACAAAATTTCACGATGGGACCAAAAAAAAAAGTCAAAAAAAAATCACCCTATTATTTATATGATAAATAAAAATATTGCAAAAGAACTTCGTGGTATAAATATTAAAAGCTCAAATTGAATGATTATTTTAAGGTACCTAAGGAAAAAAAATGTTTCAAATGAAATCAATAACTTGAAATTCCAAGAAATACAAAAATACCAACGTTAAAGTTCATATTTCTTACAACAATTAATTTTTTTTTGGAAAGCTCATTTTATTAAAAAATCGTTAAAGTAAAACAGGCATATTAGTTTAGTCTTTTTTGCCCCTCCACCTTTCATCAATAAGCACCGAACGGAAAAATTTTCATTTTGTTTTCCCCTACAAAAATCAACCGTTGAAAATTTGGTGCCAATTTAACAATTGGTGCTTGAATAAATTTAAGTTAAACATTGGATAAAGTCTTATGGATGGCTGAATATCAATCAAATCTTTTAATCATTATTTTCTTACTTGTTCCCATTTTTCATTTGCCCTTTTTGGTCAACAAAAGCAATGATTGCATAATAAAGATTTTTTACTCTGAACTCTATCTGCATATATCAATCTCAATAAATCTGTCTACATAAAAATACAATGTAAAACTCTCCTAAATTTTATTCTTATGCGATTTCCACTAAACATACAATGTATTTTCCCGGTAAAAGTAAGTGGTTCCATTGTTTTTAAACTTCTACACTCGCTGGAAAATTCCAATAAATAACAACTTTGACCACAACTAAAACTGGCAATAATTTCCGCACTGACATTTTAATGCACCTCGAACATATACGTATAACAACTTCATATAGAATGCATGAATTTCAACCGCAATTAACGTTGCAATTAAAAGTTGAAACTCATTTTTCGCCAATTATTAATTTTTAATTCATCCAAAATAAGTTACGGTTTTCATCATCATTTGTGTATATATATTTACGCTTGAAATTGCAGGAATTTAAATTATCCAGGTAATTAATTTAAATTGAAAAATACATTTTCACATCGCTCTAATAAAATGAGCTTTTTTATGCAATTTTCATACATTAAAGTTTGCTTTATTTGTTGCTTTTTTTGAATTGTTGATGAAATTTTTTTTTAACGAAATATTGCGTTGATTTTTTTCAATTTCCCAGTAACAATTTTGTTCATTGAAAAAAAAAAGCGTAATACACATAAAGCTTTCACTCATATCAAAGCACGTGGACCGGAAATTAAATATTCAAAAACATTTTTCCACTAAATTAATTTAAGGCAACAGCAACACAGTGATATTTGTTGAATCTCTTCAAAATTTTCTTTCATTTCTATTTGAATAATGAAATTATCTTTGTCGGTTTCGCATACTTGTATGTATTATATATATATATATATATAGATATATATATATATATATTTAGGTTGGTATATATCTATATATTTCAATTTTGTTGCGAAACGTTTTGGTAGAAAAACAAATCTATTTAATATTCATAAAAGCGACTCAATTTTTCAAATGTATTACTGCCATAATTTTCCCGGATTTTCCTCCCGCTATCAACTTGATTTATTCGTCGTGACTTGGACGATTTTCATTTTGGTCTGTCGTCGGTGTTGGCGGTGCAACACAGTGACGTGCATTTAGTTATTTTCACAAATGCTATCTTTTTCAAATGTAAGGGAAACTTGAAAAATTTCAACTAAAAGGCACTAAAATTTGGTAATAGTGTAACACTTGTTTTTGTTGGCTATTTTTAGCAAAATTCTTAAGATTTTTTATTTTAATATGTATAATATACCAATTCTTCCTATTGCTTTTTTTTCTTGAAATTTTTCTTTTGCCATTCTTCTGAGAAAGTAAAGTAATCAATTATCGTATATTAAGGTTTCTTGACTCTAAATCATTGATTCTACTTCTACAATTTTACTCCTCAATGTTTGCACTACTGTAATTTAATTCATTCATCTGTTTTTTTGTTGTTTTCGCATCGTAGTTCAAGGCTTTCTTCTTTAAAATTAAATTTTCTTGTTTCTTAAGAGTTTTATTATGGTTAGAAGAGTTATTATGGCTGATTATGGTTCCTTTTCCTAAATTAGAGTATAAATTCATTTGTTCTTTATCCTTATTAATTGGAAGAGATTTTCTGTCCTTTAATTTTCCTGTTTTTATATACTTTTTCTTTGTTTTTCCGTTGATATATTTTCCCATTATGACGATTTTAATTTACATTCATAATTTATATTTAAAAGTAATCCAAGTTTGGACAGATCTTTTTTTTTTTAATCATTTTATGTGGATATTAAATAAAGAGCGAGATAGACAATATCATTTAAGGATTTTTAAGGGTTACCTCTTTTTTTCCAATCATAAATGTAAGTCAATTTTTTTAGTGAATCTAGAAATAATATGAGTCCTAAACTTATGTGGCAAATTTTAATTTTTAGTTTTCTACTAGTAGCTACCCGTATAATTTTCACAGCCAACGCTGACATAACGGTTGATAAAAAATTGAAATGTTAGTTGAAACAAATGACAACAAACAGATGGTTCAAATTTGAGACAATGATTATTATAACTAGTTATCATTCAAAGCTTTTTTCACTCATACTTGTGTTTGAATACATAATTTTTTCTCTGTCCGTCCTGATATACATACATGCATGTATATGTTTGCCTATAAAATTGATTCTTCTAGAATTAACATTAAATTTATCATTTTGAAAGTGATTTTTCACAAAATTGATTATTTAAATAAAATAAGATCATTTGGGATCATTCATTTGTTTCACCAAAAAAAACAAAATTGAAAATCAATTGGTCAAAGTTTTGTTTTTCAAGGACTTTCCAAGAAATCAACAGTTGTTATTTTATTTTATTTTTTCTTAAAAAACTATAATTTATAATTCAATTAATTTCTTCAGCTGCTAAAAAATGTATTTATGAATAACAGAGAAAAAAAATTTGATTCAGACAATTCGAATTCAAGTAGATATGAATTGACTTTCTGCAACAATCAATGCATTAATAGTAATTGTGTTTTACTGCAACTGTTTTTAATGAATCGTTTGTTTAAACAAAAGAAAATTGATTGAAAACATTCATTTGTTTAAAAAGCAATGCAATTGTTAAATAAAACAATTGAAAAACTCTTTTGTCATATGAGGACAATCCAAGTTGAAAATGGAAAAAACATCAAGCAGTTTATTTTATTTTTTTTTAAAAATTATGATATTTGAATAAAGTTTTAATTCAAAATCTTATAGCTTATTTAAAAAAGGATGAAAAAAATTATTTTTTCAAATTTTTGAATTCAAAATGGCGGCCAGGAGCAAATTTTCCTGAAAAGTGAATTTTTAATGAATTGAACAATTCGGAACTTTTTATTAGACTTGGAGGTAAAATTTGAAAATTTTATGATTCTTTAGGTATTAATCTAGAAGGAGAATTACCAAAATCAAATCCTCCCCCTCCCCATGTCTTTTACAACAGTAGTTTTTTTTATAAGTTCCGTAAAAAACCGTATTCTTTGCATTAATTTTTCCGATATGATAGGAAAGAATGGATTACATGGTGGGGGGAGAGGGGAAAAAAAATTAATTTTAAAAAAATTTTAAATTTATTTAATCATGTTAAATGTTTAGAAAACAAATTTGGTAATTGTTTTATTCCTTAGAATCAATATAATCACAAAAATCATTGATTTAGTAAAATATTTTTTCATTAATTTTTTAGGGAAAAATTGCACTATGTTCTTTGTTCAAATCGATGGCGGTTTAAGTTTTTGTTTTCCCTAAAATCATCCCTTAAATCGAAACAATTTCGTAACCATTATCCTAGCAATATATTGGGACGTAATAATTATTTATTTGAAACTGAAAAAGTTTATCCCTAATATTCTTTTTTTGCTGTTGAAAAATTAATGTTTTGTAAAATTTTAAAATGCTTTAGCCGTTTTTCTATACAGAAAAAAAATATAATCAGAATAATTATAGTAGGGGTTGCTTTCAAAAACCATTAAGAAAAACCTACCCTTAGAGAGGAAAACCACCCCAAAAAAATCAATTTTATGCCAAAATCTAGGACAGCTTAGTTTCTTCTTTTCATCAAATTATCTTTTAAATTGAAACAATTTGGTTTCATTTAACAATGAGAAAAAAATTATCCCTTAAATTAAATTCTGAAAAATTCATCGGTTGGAGTTCTTTTTTTTAAATGCAAACTTTTATCTATTTTTATATTTCCTTTTTATAAGCATTATAAAGAGTTCCTACCCTTATAAGGACAAATAACTTTCCCTTACCTTTCCATGAGTCATGAGTGTTTATTAGACTGGGCCAAAAAAATCGACTATTTTTTTTTTTTGAAAACTATATCGAAAATATTGTTCAAGGTGATAAAAAAAAAATTATTGGGAAGGTTTGAGCCCTTGATATTAAAATTAAGAAGTCAATCACCTTTAATTTCGATTTTTTATTTGTGCTTTCATTTTTGCGTCAATGCGGTCAAACTATCAAGGTAAAAAAATTTATCTGCACATATATTTATAGAAAATTAAATTTTCTACAAAAAATGTATTTATAAAAATTTTTGCCAGACATGCCGTTTCCGAATAATCAAGCTTCAGACATTGATATAATTTTTAGATTTATCTTCTTTATTTTGGAAGTTTGTAACTAACGAACAAATAAATATATAGAAATGAGCAATATAGATTCTTAAAGAAAATTTAATGCTCTACAAAAAAGGTCTTTTAACGTTTTTACATAAAATCATTTTTTCAAAATTGGTTCAACGAAAAAAACAATAATTTAATTTTTGCTTCAACTTTAATTGTGAATAACTTTTGAAAAAGTGATGTTATGTAAAAACGTTATAAGTACTTTTTTTGTAGAGCATTAAATTCCCTTCAAGATTCTATATTATTCATTTCTATATATTTATTTTTTTGTTTGTTACAAAACTCCAAAAAGAAAAAAAATCTAAAAATTATATCAATGTTTAATACGCGATTATTCGGAAACGGCGTGTCTGGCAAAAATTTTCATAGAAACATTTTTTGTAGGGAATTTAGTTTTCTATAAATATATGTTAGGATGATTATTTTTACTATGATAGTTTAACAGCATTGATGCAAAAAACAAAGCCCAAATCAAAAACCGAAATTATAGATGGTAGACCTTTTAATATTAATATTAAGGGCTCAAACTTTCCCAATATTTTTTTTTGTCACCTTGATTAATATTTTTGATGTTCTATTCACAAAAAAATAGTCATTTTTTTTGGCCCTGTCTAGTGTTTATAGTAGTTATTCCAATAGAAGTATTTTTCTCAAGTTAAGAGACGATTTTTTTTTTTTTTGGAAGTTTAAAGTGTTTAAAAGTACAAGGCCTAAAAATTAGTGCAGAATATCTTTAAGATAGTGGCATTGTTTTATTTAGCAACTTAAATATTGAGATTAACCTTGATTTAAGAAATTCCATGTAAACGAGAATGCTGCAAATATTGATCGCCAAAAATTCTTTTAATTGTCTCACTTAGTAATCCAGTGTTCGTGTTTATATTTAATTGGAATTTGAGGCGTTTTGTTGTGTACGAGAAAATGATAAAGAAAAGGAACATTAGATATGTATGTGTATATGTGTGTAATTACCAGCGATGCTCATTAATGTGAGTGTTTTTCTCGAACATATTTGCCTTGGGAAAAAATCCCGAAAAATATTTTTAGACAACAACCCCCGGACGGAGCGGCATGTTGTGTTGATAAGACCGAGAAAGAAAAAAAAAAAGTACACTCTAATCGTCCAATTTTCATAAATTTTAAGCGTCACGCACCAAAACGTTATCGGACGCGCACGATAACAGGTTTATTCTTATCCATTTTCCCACCCTCCGTAACACTTACGTATTTATTTTAACCTTCCCCTATGACCTTTCAAAACAAATCAAGATATTCACACTTCCCGTTTCTTCCGCGAAAAAAGTATCCAAAGTTTATGAGAAAAAAAAAAACTATCGAAACGGAAACCTATTCAAATGGTATTATATTAAAATGATTTTTAGTTGTGACAAAAATAGTAGCGAGCCGAGATGGGGTGAGTTTAAAGTCCGTGATTGGCATTGGGTGGAAATTTATATATAGTATATGCACAAAAGACGTGGTGGATGACGCCTATTGTATGGCAACGGAATAATTTTCAGCCGTTTTGACACTAAACTGTCGTAAAGTTTTCCGGAATTTATCTGAATAACATTGTCTCGATAAATTCAATAACATTCGAACACGTTGTCGACTGTCGGAATTTTCAATGAGCTTTTTTTTTTATTTCGTTCAAAACTTTAGTTTCTCTCATGTTAACAGAGAAAAAGAGAAAATGTGGAATTAAAGGTCGATTATTTCTAGATTTAAACAAGATTAATTGTAACTAGTAATTCACTAAGGCACAATTAACCATTAAAATCAAAGAATAGGGTTTAGCTGTTGAATTTCTTATTGAAACATGGAAAAGCTGAATTCATTCTATAATTTCTGTAAAATCATACTAGTTTTCATGAAGTTAAGATTCAAATCTTCTTAAAAAATAATCAATATATTATATACGATTGAAAAATTAAAATGTCAAGGCTTATTTTTTTTACATGTATGTACTAGGGTTATGTTTTTTACTTTTTTTTTTGGTCCCATCGTGAAATTTTGTTGGAAATACAACAAAAAAAAATTCTCGGAAAGTTTGAGCCCTTAATATTAATTTTAAGTCGTCGACCAAGACGTGTAAAGATTTCCCGTTGAAAATACACGGAAACTCTGATTTTTTATTTTTAAATTTCTATATCTCAGCGGCATTTCATGGATTCACGTTTACCGAAGGTGGTTTTTTCTCAGAATTAAACGCTCTACAAAAGTGCCCATTGCGACAAAGTCGTAACTCACACCGGTGAGGTAGTACGGGCCACTGAACCTGATTTTTCCATAAAATTCAAGGCTTAATATCTCGTTTAATATTGATTTTCGCGATTTGGTCTACAGAAACTTTTTGTAGAAAATCAAATTCTCTACAAGTTTTTTATTTATAATTTTTCCGTAGCTCTTGTTATTTACCAGATAAATGCAAAAAAAAACGCGAATTTTATGGAAAAATCAGGTTCAGTGGCCCGTACTACCTCACCGGTGTAAGTTACGACTTTGTCGCAATGGACACTTTTGTAGAGCGTTTAATTCTGAAAAAAAAACATCTTCGGTAAAAGCAATCCCATGACATGCCGCTCAGATATAGAAATAAAAAAATAAAAAATCAGAGTTTCCATGTATTTTCAATGGGAAATCTTTACACGTCTTGGTCGAGGGCATAAAATTAATATTAAGGGCTCAAACTTTCAGGAAATTTTTTTTTTGGTATTTCAAACAAAATTTCACGATGGGACCAAAAAAAGTAAAAAAAAAATCACCCTAGTATGTACAGAAAGTGGTTAGAATTTTTTACATTAATTATATAGATTAATGCATTTAGAATGGTGATTTTTTTTTCCTCACTTATCTTGATTGAACTCTGGTGTTGATATTTGGTCCAATAATGACCATATCGTTATATTGAAAGCTCTTTTAAGGGGCATCGAAAAGGTCAAATAGTTAATTCTTTTGCAATAACTATAATTCCTCGTTTTTCGTCTGTAACCATTGTCGTTTCTTAGGGCCACTGATAACCTCTGCATACGTTATCCCATAATGTCTCATGAATGTGGTGTATATTAGACTAACCCAAAAAAACCAACTATTTTATTTTTTTGAAAAGTATATCGAAAATATTGTTCAAGGGGACAAAAAAAAAATATCGGGAAGGTTTCAGCCCTTAATATTAATATTACGAGGTCTATCATCTTTAATTTCTATTTTTTATTTGTGCTTTCATTTTTGCGTCAATGCTGTCAAAATATCAAGGTAAAAAAAATAATCTGCACATATATTTATTGAAAATTAAATTCCCTACAAAAAACGTATCTGAAAAAGTTTTTGCCAGACACGCCGTTTCCGAATAATCAAGCTTCTGACATTGATATAATTTTTAGATTTATTTTCTTTATTTTAGAATTTTGTAACTACCCCGAGAATCAATATTAACACGGTGGGGTACTTGGAAGAAAGCTTTATTGTTTTATGCTGAAAATTTCGATGCCATAAAATAAGTAGTTGGAAAATTTGAAAAATCAAGCACCATTGCAATCAATTCATGCAAGCTTTCATTTGAAGATTTTTCAATCAAAAAAATATCGCTCTTAATGCAACACATTTCTGCATTATATTCGATGCAATTGGGAAATAAGAAACATTTCTTAGTGCTAATCTATGGAAATATTCGAAAAAATGATTAAACAAAATAACGCTCTTTTGAGCTAACTATTGCAATAGGCTCGTGGCAAATTAAATGCAGTTTTGTATAAAAACCTCCGTCCTGAAGGAATAAAGAAAATTGATGTATTTATCAACGGCACTTCTGAAGAGATCTCCGAAAATTCTGTCAATTTTCAAACTTTGTCTGGTAATGTAAGTTGACGGCGAAAGATAATTTACACCTTTTTACCATTTTCATCTTTGTGGTCCAATTGTGAATTTAAACCATCCAATTTCCCACTTAAATACAGAAAACATACAGAATATTTCTGGAGAATAGGTCTGGAGGTTTAGGAGAAGTTCAGTACTGTACATAAGTACAGAAGAATTATATATATTAAGATAAATATAATATGAAAATACGCGTAAATTTTGATAATAAATGGTTTTTGATTGTGCATATTTTATGCATATTTTGCCCTTTTTTGTGCATATTAGAAAGCATATTTTGGAATTTTGATAGGGCATATAATCCGATGTTGTAAGTTATAATCATTAATAATTAATTATTAATAATCTTTGATAATCGTGGAAAAATTCAGGAAATTTTCTTAGAATATTACATTGTTATTATACTCAACTTAAGGAAGGTTATAAACTATTAGTTGATCCTAATTAACTATTCTTCCCATTTCCGTAAAGTTGTGGACAAGTTTTACATAGAAAATTTATAAAACTTTGAACCTTTTTTTTTAAAAAAAAAGTCTTTAAAAATCGTGTATGAACGTTCGTAATGACGAAACTCCGCTATCCATACAATTTCTACGATTTTCCAGGAACACAAAATAATAGCTTAAGTTCACGAAAGAAATTCTGAATGTATAATATTACTATGGTTAAAAAATGATTTTGATTCCAATTTTTTTGTGTATACAATATAAAGAATATATTGCGGTCCAATTTATCTATTTATTATTATAAAGAGGAAAGATTTGATTGTTTGTTTGTTTTGAAAAGGCTCCGAAACTACTTGACCGATTTAAAAAATTCTTTCACCGTTGGGAAGCTACACTATTTCCAGTGAACATAGGCTATATTAAATTATCAAACAAGTTAGGGATCCATACTAAAACTCCAATAATGTGTGAAAAAAATACTAATTGAACAATAAAATATTAAATAAAAAATAAAAAAAAAAAACAAAAATATCTTAAATAACCTGAATTTTCTTCTTATTTAAAAAAATGAAAAAACTACCAAAAAACTTTCTTACATCGCGTGCGTTGGTGATTTAACTAAAGAATGGAACAACCGAATTTAATGAAACTTTATACTAAGATACAACACAATTACTCGCACACGTTAGGCTATTTATCATTCCTTAAAAATAATAAGGGAATGTACCTCCTACGTAAAAACTGAGGAATGAAAAAAAAAATACCTTAGATAGGCGAGCTATATATCATTGAAAAGGTATTTAATAGTTAAAAAATTATCTGTATTAATATTTTTAGTTGAACTATTAAAAAGCACAGTAATTTAATTTAAAGTACAAAAAATTACCTTTTTGAAAAATAAATGTTTTTATAGATAATAATCTGATAGTAAACTTATTTTTTTAGAAAATTGTTGTAAATATACCCTTAGGATTGCTCAGTAAGAAAATATTAACGAAAAAAATGCAATAATAATAATAATAGTAACAAAGCTTAAAGTAGATGCGTTTTTAAAACCGTGCATTTATAAAATCGTGTATTTACCATATATACTCCTCTGACTGATGAAATTTTAATATTCGGTGTATTCCTTATAGGAAGTAGGCATGTGATAAGATTTTTTTTTGAAAATTCCTACCCTAACGGACAAGAGTGGATTCAGGATTTTTTTCTTAGGGGGGGATAATATATTTTATTTGCAAGTACGTTAAAGGGATCACGAAAAAAGTTCGCAATTCCAGCCAGAAATTATCATAATGAAAAAAGAAATTTAAAATCCTCTTCCAGAGCAAAAGACATACGCCAAATCGTATATGGTGAACTCTGGACTATCCAATATGGTTTAATTATATAGTTGAAATTCAGATATTTCAATAATAAGTTTAAAGATACATAATGGTTATACATGATTATGGAAGAACTGGGTTTCGTGCAATTGTACAAATTTCAATTTCGCGGTTGTGTTGTACAGTGCAATAGTGTAATACTTTTTGGAAAAAGGTTCATTTGGTAATCGAAAAAAGTAGATGGGGTTATTTTGATAACTTTCGACTTTTTTTAGTCATAATTAAGACCGAATTTATTGAAATTGGCGATATTTTTTATTTGATGTGTGATGTAGTATGATTATATTTTTCGTAAAAGAATAAGAAAAATAAAATACGTTACGCAGACGAAGTTGCGGGGATCAGCTAGTGTAGTATAATTTAATATAATAATATACAAAAATCATATCATAAACATAAATTTGAACAGAAGTTCAAACCAAAAATATTTGTGACGTATTACCCAGATACGTTTTTCGATTGCCAAGCAATCTTCCTCAGTGGTCATCAAGTAGTTTGGATCACTCCGTAATTGCTTTGTGATGATTCACACCTTTTTCACACCGCAATATATTCTATATATTGTATACACAGTATAACTGTTTAAAGTCAGCGAAAAAATCGTATTTTGATTATCCAAATTTTTTATTAAAAACATCAATCAACCCTTGTTTTTCGACCCTTAGAAAACGTTTTAAGTTATTTAAGTATTTTTTTTTTTTTGTTTTAAATGGGACCAACTTCATTGTTTACTTTATTCAATTATCAATTTTGGACAGTCTTGTAAAAAAATATCATAAAAAATAAGTTTCAAATTGAGAATCTTCGGTTTTTTTGTCGTTTAAAAATTACAAACTATTTCAATTTATTTATCAATCAAAATTTTCATGACAAATAAAAGAAAAATCTCTTGAGAAATTGTAATTTGAAACAATTCATAAAATATAAACTTTTCCCGCACAAAAACACTCGAATCTGACGATTGAATTATTCTCGGTTTCATCGATAAGAAATTTATCAAACTTTCGCTATTAGCTAACCACTATCTCTATACTTAGTTTTATTTCTTCTATAGGGTTTTTGTCATTGGAAACACCCTCGAGAATGAGGCCACTACGCGACGTACGTAAGAGTTAATGTTACCACCAACTTTCCAGTTGGAACGAACGCCGCTTAAAGAGGCGCGCAATTCTCGAAAGATTACTTTTCCAATTTAGCCCATGCTGGGGTAGCAAGGCGCATAGCTATACCTCAAATAGACTAAAATAAAATGAAAACTATTCAGTCGGTCTTTTGCTAACTTTGTGCACGTAGTTTACTCGACTATTTGGCTTCACGATCAATTCGCGCCGATATTACATTTAGTTTAGCGCTCAAATAAAACGTACAAGAATATACCATCGTAGATAAAAGAAAACTTTTCCAAATTGTTGCCATCAATTATTCTGCGGTGGTAAAAAAAAAGCCTGAGGATTTCGAGGGAAATATGGAGAGCCTTGGAATATTGTTACGCGATGGTGCTGTTGGCATTAACGGGGAGTAAACATTGCATGTTGTTTCGTAGTAAATGTTTCGACATAATTTTCTTGTCAAGCCCATTCTCTTCTGCTGCTTGTTCAAATCACAAAGGCGTCGGTCGTATCATTCAAGCGTTGAGAATCACCCACGTGTGAAACATAATTTGAATATAGCGAAAAATAAAATATTTCGGTAATCAATAAGAAATATGCAACCACACAAACTCTTCCACCACAATATATTGTAGCAAAAAACGTTCAAATATTGACATAAAATTTATATTGAAACCTTGAGAAAATTTAACCCAGAAAACCAAAACATTGTCTCCCAAAAAAATAAAATCGAACACATACATGCTCAAAAAAAATTTCATAGTAATCTTTCAATGTAAGAATTTTTCCAGATTTTCTTACTAATACTTAAGAGGAAAAAGCATCAAAAACTTCTTTTTTCAGGCCTTGAATGTTTAAAAAGTTTTAAAAGTGTAAAGAATGCATAGTTTTACTAGATTTTCCTAAAAATTTTATGCTTATGGGTACAAGATGTTGTGCAATCATCTCATTTAACAAATTATCAAATCTCGTTGCATTTTTTGAATATTTACTTCAAAAAAATAATGCTACATTTTGTAAAACATGTTTTGTGATAAATTATGGTTCATAAAATAGTACTGTATGAATTCATAAGAAGCATTTAAACTTTGAAAAATATATTAGTTCTATGATAAAGGACATAGGACGGATAAGTATAGTGAATCGGCCCCAGAAGGGTATTTGGTTCATAGGGTATGTTGGTACTATTAAGATACATTGATTCGGCAAATTTCAGATCCCTATGTATTACCGTTTCTTCAAAAATCGAAAAAAGCTGGAAATCAGAAAAAAAAAAATTTCTCAGAAACTTGTGAATCGATTTATTTGAACTTTGGATATGCTATAGGGGCTGAAGGTAGCTTCTATTAAAAAAATTAAGAACTTTATCGGTTTATAAGATTCTTGAAAAAAGAGAGCTTTTTCTTTTATTTTAATGTTAACCATGATATAATTTTTTGTATAATTTTGGTACAATAACGAAACTATTTTTTGCGAATTCCCCATCCAATTTCCTTTAAGGAAATGTGTTTTTTAAATTTTAAAAAACGGTTCGTCATATTGAAAAAAATTAAAAATCAATTTTTTAACGCAAAAATCCATTAATGTAATAGACAGAAATAGAGCTTATTTGATTACTATACAAGTGCAAATAACAGAAAATATTAAAAAACAATAATAAAAAATAATTTGGTACTATTATGATTAAGTTTGCATCAAGTGTATACTCTGGGCTAACTGTTATTCATATCTTAAATTTAAAACATATACTTCTTTCTGAAAGCTAATAATGTATTTACGTACCCAAATTATTAGCTTTATTACCATTATATACAATTATTACCATTATTAACTTTCAGAAAGAAGTATATGTTTCAAAATTTAAGATATGAATAACAGTTAGTCCAGAGTATATGATGTTTTGTGTAAAATTCCCTTTTTGCCAAGTATATGTCACATATTACATGGTTATAGTCATCTACTGAAGTATGCATTATTTTGACATTTTGTGCTTGCAATACCTCTGCTCCTAGTCAAATCTCAAGCTCCAAATTTTAGGTGCATAATACTATCATACAGTACTATAACAAGGTGATATTTCAGATTTTTATCTGGTCCTCCACCAGAGATATTGAGTTCAGAAAATTGCAACTTTTGAAAATTTTCAAATTTTGTTATTTTTTATTTTAAAAAGGCTTAAAGTCGCAGACTTCAAATTTTGTTTTTGAATACAACTAGTACCTAATTGTTAGTTAAAAAAGTTTTAACGTACAGACTCTTTCCCTTTCTTCACAATCTTTCCATGAAAACTGGAATTTTTAACAAACGAGAGCTAAAAATTTAGCCTGAAATTTCACCCCTTAGAATTATATTTAGGTAAAAACGTCTTATACAACCTTATAGATTATATATTTTCATGAACTCACTGCTTTTAGTTTCATTTTGATAGGACAAATAGGGTCTGAGATAATCAAGTTTCCGCAAACCCTTAAAAGTGCGAAAATGTCTGCGCCTAGTAAAACTAATATGGCCACCACTGGAAAACTAAAAACAATAAAATTAAAATAATGATGAATTTGAACTACCAACATGTTGGGGTGACAGCAAAAAAAAATCAGAATTAAAAAAAAATAGTCAAGCGACCAGTGCTGGATCGACTGAATTGGTCTGACCCATTATGGTATTTATCTTATATGTACAAAATCAAGTCATGTTCTAAAAAATCAAAAGTAAAGATTTAATTGTTTGTAAGAAATATTTATAATTTCTATGCAATCGATGATAAACAAATGTAATTTCAATGATTTGGAATACAGGAAACTGACAAAAAATTAAAACAGTAAGGGGAGGGAAAAAGAGAAAATTAATTATATTAAAAGAAGGTACAAAGAAAATAAAGTTTTACTATGAAAAATGGTTAAAACATTTTTTTTTCTTTAAAAGCTCTTTAACGCTCTTTTGTCTTTCCTTGTAACTTAAATTCGAATTTGGTAAAAAAATTGCACAAATTATAGTGGTTGATTAAATTTGAAAAAAAAAATGCATCTATGAGGGCAAAAACCACCTGAATTTATATCTTTATATATAAAACAAAGTCATGATCTATGATTTGTTGGATTTAATTATGCCTAGACTAATATTCAACTATTAGAGTACCTGGAAAATAATGAACAAATTGCATTTTCCCGCATACTTATACATAATTTTATAATCATTGATGTCTGTGGTCTGTGGAAAATGCATTGTAACCGTTTGAATTTGACTCTTATTTATTTAATTTAGTGTAAGTGTTATTAATAAATCTTATTGTAACTGTATTATTATGAACAATTTCGCGACCAAAAAGATCTTATGTTTCCAATATACGTCAATAAAACAAAACCAATCTTTGTAATGTTTTTCGTGTTAATATTAATGAAATTAAGGACAACATGGTAAATTCATATTTGAAAGACAGAAGAACTAATGGGACAATCCATAAATATTTCAATAGTCTTTGGCTGTCATCAGGTAATGTTTATTGTATCAATTGTAACCAGATTTTATATAAAGTTAGTCGTAAATACTTTGTAAGGATATTAGTTGGATCCAGTGTTTGGCCTCCATATATTTCATTTTCTTTCATGGTGTTCATACGTAATTATTTCTTGCAAATATGTAGGAATTTGTTTTGAAATTTCTGTATTCATGATTTTCGTCATAAAGATGTTTCGTAACATTTGATGTTGTTGTTAAACTAGGTTTCCGGGCTGTATGCTACTTATATTTGGTTCCAAAAGATCTACTAATTTAGCCAATGTAGAATTTTTCACATGAACCATATTTAATTCTTTATATTCCGGTTTTATTTTCTATAGTAATTTGGTTGTTTTCCGATGGTTTAAGAATTTTCATGATGTTGTTATTAGTCGTAATATTATTTTTCTTTAGCAAATTTGCGATTGTAATATTTAACATATTATGGAAACTTTATTTTATACATTTCTTCTTTTCTTTTCAATCATTGGTGTTGGCCATTGGTCGAATTTATTTGCTCAATCTAATCCCTTGTTTTTATTTTGTCACTTCTTTCTTTTTCTTGGAAATTTAAAACAAAGCTGGACGTAAAAGCCCTTTTAGGACCCAGCGTAAAGGAACTTTTTAAAGAGGCCCCCATAATAATGAAGAAGAAGAAGTTGGTTTATTGGTAATTGTACCGATTTTCTGTTATTCTGATCGATATATTTGCTTTTAATCATTTACTCCTTTAGCGTATCTATTGGTATGTCATGCTTTATTTTTTCGACGCTTTTTTGTAAGCGTAAACGTCCAGGCATCGTTTTGCTAGATCAAAAATTAATGAGCTTTAAAATGGTATGGAAATCGGAGTAATTGTTGACAATTTCAGCCAAAAACCAATTAAAAACTTCAAGAAATATTTTCAATCAAAACTTAAGTAAAAACATAGATTTTTAACTTCAAAATTTATGCAGATTTTAACACCCAAAAGCTCCGTTTTTTTCAAACCTTTGCAACAATCCACCCACTAACTTTACTCTCTATAAATATTTTTTCTTTGAAATTTAGAAGAAAAATGTTTTATCTATCGATTTTACCTCTTAATATTTCACATACAGTAGATAAAGGCGAGTGAAGACGCGTTGAACTTTATTCTTTTTTACAACGCAATGACCTACCTTTAATGATGTACGATATCTACATGAAAAGGTTACCCACGGAAATTTTATCTTTTATCTTTGGAAATTTGTTTTATCATTCTTTTGCGTTGTTTTTTTTTTTTTATTCTCGGCAAGTTTTAAAAGCTCTTTTGTTGCGAGAAAAAAATTTGATTTGAGATTTATTGGTCCATTGAGATTACTGACTTTGAACTCTAGAAGTTTAAAGCTTAAACATCTCAATAAAAGATATGATAATTCAAGACTAAAAATTTTCAAGTTTTTTTTTTTGGAAAATCCCATTGCACTTTTTGTGATTGTTGCTCCATTTTTTGTGAAAATCTAGATGTCTAGAATTGTTTTCTAATCGATCTGTAATTTGTTAGAGTATTTACAAAACAATTGCATGTTTCATTCATTTGTTTTTAAACTACTTGTTTATTAGAATTTAGAGTTATAATTACAGCAATAAATCTTTTCTTTTATCAAGAGCTTTAACTTAAAAATTTTTTTTTCGTCATTCATTTGTTCGTTATCTGTAAACATTTATGACATATCATCAATTAAATCATTGTGTCGCCTAAACAAATATAGTCTGACCAAAACCAATTAGTCTAGTACTATAAAAAAGACATTAATTCAGTGCAGGATATTTTTTTTTTAAAATATTTAAATATTTTTGTGATAAATTAACACGCAATATAATATTCAGCTGATTATGCAAAAAGCTCGCGACTTATCTTTGCTGTGCTTTAACTTCGCAAAGCTCACAAGAAACGGGTGCCACGTAAGGTTACCACGATGCAGTTGGGTTAGACATTGTTTCATATATAATGCACTTTGATTGATTTGCAAACGAAACCCAATAAAGCCAAGAGCACGAACTGCATTCGATTTATGTGAATAGGAAAATGAAACAATAAACGCAACAATCGATTGCAAAATTGTTTCGGAATACCTACACAATATTATAAATTACACGTTTCAAATGTTGAAAGCTCGCCGACGAAAAATGAAAGAGCATAATATTATTGCCGTTATTGTGCAGAAAAATATATTTCTTCGATTTGCCATTGCCGCTGAAGGAGAATTTATGTAATTCCACCGGTGCAATAAAGTGCAAATATATCGGCGAAAGCTCGGGAAGACGCCGGTGGAATAGGGTACCTATAGATATTGTCGTATTACACATTTTCATTTATTCGTGAGTGAAATAAATAGCTGTATTATTGCACTTATTGGAATGTTTGCCACCGTACTATGTGCGATGCATTATTTTGCACTTATTTTGAAACTTGCTTCTTGAACTATAAGTACGTGTATATGCAATATATTACCTAGCTAAAGTCCTAGTCTGAAAAATATTGGGAGTTAACTTTTCGTCTGGGTATTACGGTCGTAAATCAAAAACTTTCGGTTTACTAGATCTTAAATTAAATTTACTGAACTGCCGATTTTTTATCGGCATTGTTAGTTTGAAATTCTTTCAGTTTTACGTGGAAATTTAGTGTTTTTTTTTTAAGTAATGTTTGTTACTCTTTCACAAATAAAAATCAATTTTCTTCAATGAGCTTTAGGATTTTTTTTCAACCTGAATAAGTAGGAAAACTTTTGTGAATTTTTCAATTTTTGTGTTCCATTTGTGATTGGTAATAATTTCTATAGTTTCCTTCGTAATATAAAATCAATATTTAAAAAAAAAATGCCATCACTGCTTTGAAAAAAAGGATTCAAAATAACAGAGGTTTTATTCGGAACAGTTTTAGAATTGCTGATATAAGTTTAATGTTTACTGTTGAAATTAAAAGCAAAATTGATAGCATTGGTAGTTTTTGAAAATTATTATGAAAATTTCCATAGTAAAATCACCATTCCTGGATAAAAGGACCTCTCAATTCCTCGCGGTCTTGGATCACTTTGATCCAATTCTTGCCAGCCACCTTCACTATGCCGCCTGTTTTGAAGGCGGCCAAATATCCACTCCTGAATATTTCTACTATGAGCTTAATCAAACTGATGGATCTATTTTCAACATGAATAAGTAGGAAAACTTTGTAGAAATTTTCAATATTTGCGTTCCACTTTTTGATTGGTAATAATTTCCATAGTTTTCTACGTAATATAAATCCAATAATTTAAAAAAAAAATAATTTGGAAAAAGGATTCAAAATAACAGAGATTTTATCCGGAACAGTTTTAGATTTGCTGATATAAGTTTAATGTTTACTGTTTAAATTAAAAGCAAAATTGATAACATTGGTAAGTTTTGAGGTTTTTATTGTGAAAATTTCCATTCCTGTATATAAACAAGATTTATAAATTGCACAGGTTGCCCCATTAGAAAAAAAAATATGACGTCATACGAAGAATTTTAAAATTTGAATCAGTCTGAAGATATGTACGAATTTCTTTTGTATACGTCACGTAGCGCATGACACCACCTGTGTACTTTATAAACCTTGGTATATAAAGACTTCTCCATTCCTCGCGGTCTAGGACTGCTTTGATCCAATTCCTGCCAGCCACCTTCACCATGCCGTCTATCCATCTTGCCTGGCCTCCTTTTTTATCAACCATGAACTCTCGACTTACAAAAAATCACTTTCTTGATCCATCGACCGCCCATCATGCGAGTTCATCTTAGCCCACCATTTTTTTAAGATACCATCTCCAAATACCCTCACGAATATCTTTTGTTTCACTTTTTGGTAAACAAACCCAAAAACAATCACTAATTGACGGAAAAATTGAACCGTGTGCGATGTTTGTAATTACTAATACACCAATAAAGTGCCTTTAAAAAAATGTTGAGAGAAAAAAGTTTCAAATAAAACTTGTAGATTTTAGCCCGAATATTTAATATTGAAAATTTGAACAAAATCGTATGATCCGTTTTCAAGAAAATCGACTTAAACACCAAAATGTTTTCAGTAATACGGGACATCTTGTAGGCCAAGTAAATTTAAATTTTCATTGTTGCTTCACTTCACACATATCTATGAAAATAATTGAAACTTAAGTTTCCATTGATTGTTAGCTATTAAAAAATTTCAATTTGAACCAATAAAATTACTAGAAATCTACAAAAACTATAATAATTAAAAGTCAGATGTTTAATTCGAAAAAAAAATATGTAAAATAATTAAACAAATTTCTTTTGTTATATTTTTTGATAATTAATCGAACAAATTGATAAAAGTGTAGAAATTTTCGATTTGTAAGAAAAATTCAAAACGTTTGTGATGTTTGTATTTACGAATTTACCAGTAAAGTGGTCTTTAGAAATATTTTAGAAAAAAAAGTTTCAGACAAAAGTTGTTGATTTTGGCACAAATATTTGATGTGAAAAATTTAAACGAAATCGTTTGAACCGTTTTCCAGAAAATCATGTTTAAAACGTAAAAGTTTATTCAGTAAAGTGGTAAATCAAGAGGGCTTAATCGATTGAAAACTGTCACGCCATCTGGTGATTAGTCAATGAAATATTTAATGTGAGTTTTGATTTATCGTTTTTTTTTCCAGATATTTGATTTAGGTAGGCCGAAAAGTTGGGCAAATTCGACCCAAAGGGGTGCAATTTTTATGATGAATTTCAAAGTGATGTACTAGGAAATCAAGCCGTATTGCAAGCCATGCAATTGTTTTTACATGCAATTTATCGTATATTTGATATAAATTGAAGTAATATATGATGTATTTCATATTGAATCGACCAATTTTTGAAATTGAAGTCCTTTAAAAAATAATGGGTAGGATAAGGGGTCAGGGTATGAGGTAAGGAGAAAGGGAATGATTACTGGAGAAGGGATAAGGGGGAAGACCAAAGGTTAGGGGTAAGGAGTAAGGGTCAGAGGTGTTGATAAGGGTGAAGAGGTAATGATAAGGATTAAGAGGTAAGGAGAAAGGGTCAGGGGTAGAAAAAAATCACAAAAATCTAAAATCATTCTACTTCACGTTAAAAACCTTCTCGATCAGCGATACTTAACGAATTTTGTGATATATTTACAGTTTACTATAAACATGTTTCGGCCCGGAGAAAAAAATGTTAAGTATTGCTGTTCTAGGTAATTTAAGAAATGTTCAAAACTTCACCAATTACTTTTCGAATAACTAATTTTCGGTCAATTGATTTCGAATAACTTTCTTTGGCTTCCTACTGTGAGCATTGAAAATTTGTCTTAAATATATATAGTTAAGAGGAAAAGAATTATTTTATTTAAAATTTGTTACAGGATGTTTTTAAAAATGAGTTTATTTTTAATTGAAGAATTTTTAGATTTAGTACATAAGTTCTAAAATTAAGGGGTCACTTATGAAAGAGGAAAAAAATTTTCTTCTAATTTTTTCAAAGAAAATGTTTCATTATTTTTTTTTCTATTGTTACAGGTTTTTAATCACCAGCTGTTTAAAAGGTAGGATTTTTTTTTTTATTGCATCTAAAAGGCTTTTGGGGAAATTTTTTTTGAATTGTTTAAGTTTGGTAAATTATTCGGTAGATTAAATAGTATCAGGCCCTGCTTTAGCAAATTTGCCGCCCTGGGCAAGATGAAAAAATTCCGCCCCTTCAGGGTTGAAAAAACACAGAGTTTTTATATCACAAAATTTTTAATTTTTTGGAAAAATATTTTTTTAACTAAAAACTAATTTTTTCACATTTTTGTTCATATTGTATATCAAATATGACAAAATGCTACCCCTGGAATTTTTCGCCCCGGGCGACCGCCCGGGTTGCCCACCCCTAAAGCGGGGGCTGATAGTATGAATACTATGGAGCAATTAATTTATTAGGCGATATTTATTACCTATCAACTGTGACCCTTTAATAAGAAATTCGTCATTTTTTGCCAGAGATTTGCTGAATTTTTGAAGCCAAACTTTCAATAGGCCAACTATCTAACGTTAAACATTCGAGCATCAAACTGTTGAACGCTTGTTTTTTGTTTTTCAAACAAAACACAAATGATTCTCTTTAATCCAAGTTATGAGTCGGAAAAAAAGATGATAAATTCGTATTCTTATCCACTTAAAATTTGGCCATTTGTTAAAATCTTTTCCTTGTCTACATTCCACCCAAATATCATATAATCTATGGGACTTTTTTTCTGGCAATTTTTTCACTAAAGACCGAACTCTGACTATGACAGATTTATAATTATTATACATTTTTTTCTTGCTACATGAAAAATAATTTAATAAGTCCCATTTATTAATAAATGTCTCGGTCGCTGAAGAAAAACCATGACTAATGGCCTCGCATTAGTAAAATATGATGCTCAACTTTTATCATTTTGAAAAGTGCGCGGCATTAAACCTACGCCAGCTTGATATATAAAAACATGGAACGAGACAAAAAAGTATACTTTCATTTACTTTTGCTTTGAAAAATATTGCAATAAAGAGGGAACAGAAGTTTTATTTTTGATTTAATTATATGGCAAGTAGTCGTTTATGTGTACAGAGCGACAGTATTAATTAAGGAAAACGATATTGGAAGTGTATGCGTGCAAATTAAAAACATTTTACGAGAGTTTCATTAAAAGCTCTTTGCACCGTGTTCAAAGCTCAAGTCTTTTAACTAATTTTGTAGTTTGTATGGAAAAATAACTGGGAAAATGTGACTTGAACATTGATCGTAATGAGTCTGGACAAAGATTTCATTTTCTAAGGGGAATCAAAAGTTGAAGTTCAAATAAAAAGCTTTACAATGGTAATTATGTAAAAAAGAAAAGTTTCGGTGTAAAATTTTAGGTTTAACTTTGGCTATCCATGAAAAATGTTTAAGGGAAAAAAGATTCAATTCTTACTTTACTTAAAACCTATTTGTTTCTGAAGTCCTTTTTTCCTAAATCTTTTATATTTTTTACGAGGATAATCGACTCAAGAAGAGTTTGATCAAAAAAAAAAACATTAGTTTAATATTGATAAATATTTAGGAAAGACTTATTGATAAATTTTATACTAGACCAAAAATGAAAGCGACTATCTTTTTGAAAACGATTTTTCAAAAAAAATCCCCAAGCTCCAATACTTCATGGTTTACCCAAAATCTACATAATTTTTACACAAAAAGCCCAAACGTGCGGCTCGCGGTCATGTATGAACAAATATTTTTTTTTATAAACTTAGATACTTCAGAATGTCTTTAAAATAACAATAAAATTATGAAAATCTAAAAATTTTTTTAATTACATCAAATGCTCAAATTCTGGTGAGTAAAACTTCTCGCTTCTCGACCTACAATGCAATGTTGAACTATAATATATATATAAAAATATATATCCCACAATTCCAAAAATTGAATTTTATAGTAAGTAGATTACAGCAACAAAATTTCCTAGTATAAGATATTTTTTGCCCATAAAATTATTAGTACCTTTGGATCTACATACGTTTGCGAAGCTTTATTTTCCAAAATGAAATATAATATAAATAAAAATAGGGCGTCAATAACAGACGTAAATTTGGAAAACCAGTTAAGTTGTGCGACATCAACTATTGAAATTGATTTAGAAAAATTAAACAAGGGAAAAGAAACTCAAATCTCGCACTGAAAGAAGTGGTCATGATAATTAGTTTTATTTAAAATTGTTTGATTTATGTGTCTTGACTAATTTGATTGCTAAAATTAATTAACATGTTGATTAATATATAAATACTAAGGTGATTTTTTTTTTGACTTTTTTTTTTTTTGGTCCCATCTAATAGTTCTTATAAAGGGAACCCATGGCGAAGCCTTCCTTTTAGTGATAAATTTTTGATTAAAAGTGAAATAGTTTTGTTGTAAGATGGTGGTTAATAAGTTCATTATGTCGTTGACTACCATATAATCCAGCCCTGGCCAACCCAAATTGCACCCTAGGCCACATTGACGACCTAAAATTTTCTAAGGGCCGCACATATAGAATAATCATACAAAAATAATTAAATTTTTTTATCATTATAAAGTATATACTACATTCTTTTTTTTAAGTACTATAAATTTTATGAATGCAGAGGTAATCTGAAAATACAATCAGGTAAATGTAAGAAAACAATAATATAGCCAGATGTATAAAGAAAACACACATTGAACGAACAAAAAATGTATTTATTAGGGTGATTTTTTTTTACTTTTTTTGGTCCCATCGTGAAATTTTGTTGAAAATACCAAAAAAAAAAATTCCTGAAAGTTTGAGCCTTTAATATTAATTTTAAGTCCTCGACCAAGACGTGTAAAGATTTCCCATTGAAAATACACGGAAACTCTGATTTTTTATTTTTGAATTTCTATATCTCAGCGGCATTTTTATGGAATTGCTTTTACCGAAGATGGTTTTTTCTCAGAATTAAACGCTCTACAAGAGTGCCCATTGCGACAAAGTTATAACTCACACCGGTGAGGTAGTACGGGCCACTGAACCTGATTTTTCCATAAAATTCGCGTTTTTTTTGCATTTATCTGGTAAATAACAAGAGCTACGGAAAAATTATAAATAAAAAACTTGTAGAGAATTTGATTTCCTACAAAAAAGTTTCTGTAGACCAAATCGCGAAGATCAATATTAAACGAGATATTAAGCCTTGGATTTTATGGAAAAATCAGGTTCAGTGGCTCGTACTACCTCACCGGTGTGAGTTTGTGACTTTGTCGCAATGGGCACTTTTGTAGAGCGTTTAATTCCGAGAAAAAACCATCTTCGGTAAAAGCGATCCCATGAAATGCCGCTGAGATATAGAAATTTAAATACATGCAATGGTACATTGCATTACATTACAATTGTAATATTTCAGTTCTATGTATAGATGCTTTGCATCTCTGTAGAATGCCTACTGGACGTAAAATAATAATAGTAATAAAAAAAAATAAAAAAAAAAATAAAAATACCTACAACAATAAAATAATATACCTATTATGGAAGATATGTTGACGATACATTTATATTATTTAATGGAACTACCCAATAGATTTCACAATATGGTAATCCAATCTGAACAAAATTAACCAGAAAATAAAATTCACTTCAGAATACCAACTAAATGGAATAATCAACTTTTTAGACACAACAATCACCAATGAAAATGGCAAGTTGTCATACAATATATACAGAAAACCAACAACGATCATCCATAAAATATCATTTTACCCAAGAAAACCAAAAAATGGCAGCTTACAACAGTCTAGTGTACAGAACTATCAAGTTCCCTCTTAGCACTAAAGCTCACGAAGAAGAAATTAGGATAATTAAACATATAGCCATTATTAGCAGATATAATATCTCAATTATAGACAAAATAATATCGAAACTTACTAAAAAAAAGCCATTCTTCCAACTACACCAAAAGGAAACAAAAAATATATAAAATCAAACTTCAATAATATATTTAGTTTTACAATCGCCAACTCCTTAAAGAAAAATCACTTCAATATCGCATTTTCAACAAACAACAACATGATGAAAATTCTTACGCCATTGGAGAACAACCAAATTACAACGGAAAATAAAACCGGAATATATAAAATTAAATTTGGTTCCTGTGATAAATTCTACATTGGCCAAATTGGTAGATCTTTCAGAACAAGATATAAGGAACATTCACCCAAGAATCATGCCATTGGTTAAAATCTAGAAAGTTTGAGTAACAAATTCACTGATTGGTCGAATTAAAGGTTGAGTTTTGTACGGTGTGTTATGATTGGCCCATGCATTCTGCGCCATAACTACAGTGCCTTGATTTGTACAAAGTAAGCTTAGTATTTCTCGTTTAAAGTGATTTTTAAGTACAAAACATTTGGAACGTTATTTCTTTCAATTTATAATTCATATATCGCAAAGAAAATGATTGTTATTTAAATAATTTTCTATATAACTCTTAATTATAATTCGGAATTAATATTTTTCAATTTAAAATTTATTTTTGAGTATGATGATCATTGATTTTGTAAGGGATATTTTTCTTCGCACAATTAATAAGACCTTCGGTCTTAATAAAAATTGGTAAATTGAGAACCATAAAAAAATTTTCTTACCATAGTTTTGGCAACTTATTTTCTTATTCTAATTTTTAGCATTATCGCGATCAACGATTATTGGTCTTATTGTTTTTAAAGCTAAATTTTGACTTACGATTTGAAGTCTTCGAATGAAGTCCAAAAATTTTCTTTCATTGTTCACATTTATGATTGTATCGTCTACGAATCGAAGGTTGGAAAATCGCTTTCCACCAATTTTAATTCCACTACTTTACTTCTCCAAAGTGAGATCCAGATTAATCTCTCCTGCAATAACTTCAAATTTTACAAAATATCTTTATGACGAAAATCATCAATGCTTAAATTTCAAAACAAATTTTATGGCCCTATATATTTGCAAGAGAGGATCACATATGAACACCCTAAAAGAATATGAAATATACAAAGCCCACGTCCTTAACGACAAACTATATAAAACAAACATCTTATATGAACTTTTTTTTGTGGACTATCATGTAATTTACACCAGTTCAGCAATGTGTTGATATTTCATGGTGATGATGGCAGGAAATTGATCTTTAGCGGCGTTTAAGTAGCTGAAGAAGTCGAACTTCATTCCTCTGTCTTTTTTGTTGCTTTTTTTTGACCTTGTGGTCAAGCAACTGCTATTTCTTGGAGATTTTGAGAAAGTTTTCGCTTCTACCTTCTTTGTTTTGTAGTTTCCCCCAAGCCTAGTTCTACTGCACTAGGACAATTTTCCAGGCTGTTAAGAAAATTCCTGGTGAGTACGATTAGAAAGTCTTTTATGTATGGGACATTTATTTCGTGATGAATTTGGTTGTTTTTCACATACCATGGAGCTTTAGATGATGATTCTCAAGACTTTATTTTGGAACACCTGTAGGTCATTGTGATTTTTCTTTGAGGCTTTCTATTTTAAATAAGATTTTTTACGTTAAAGCCCAACAAAACTGTCTGGCTTTTTGTAATTAAAATCTTAAATATTTAATTAATAAGCTGTTCAAATATCAGAGTGAATCAAACAATTTATTTTATATTAAAAAAATCAACTTTGGAGGGCATTAATTATATGTAAACCCCTTCAAAAGTGTCTGCCATCTTGGATTCAGATTTAAAATTACCTAAACTTTCGATTAATGTTTGTTGGCCTGTGAATCAAACACTTTTTTTGGCTTAAATTTTATTACACCTTTCACCCATGCGCAGTACCTGGTGTCCCGGGTTGGGTTAGGCAAACATAGGTATTCCTACTTTTCATCCCATAGATATTAGCCTTACAAAATTTCAAGGTGCATCAAACACTTCATGAAACTTGTGTTACTGGCTCTCCGACTAATAGTTGGAGGAGTCGAGTGTTGGATTCTCTGATTTTACTTGAAATGTGGCTTTGCCAGGTTAATTTCGAGTCCAGAAGTTTGCTTAGATATTTAACAGGCGTTTTTTTCTCATTCCAAGGAATTTTCATGGGATCCAGCACGATTGGCTCCAGTTGGTTGGAGAAACATCTTAGAAAGAAAATTTTGGCGACGGTTTTAGATTAATTTATAAGAATTTTCCATCTACTGAATCAGGAAGATAGGTGGTTGATAGATTTTTGAACGGCCCTTTGAAGATAATTGTCCAGGTTGATGATGGCGATGTCATATCCGCGTACATTGAGGTTATACAGTGGTCTAGTGACGGAAATAGAACTTTGAGGTATAGCAACCAACGTGGAAATAATTCAAAGATTTCAGTCCAAGATTTTGCGGACAAAAATTGTGGTACAAAAATAATATGAGATTTAACATGTAAATGATGTGATCATTTGACAAGACTTTATGATCATCCTAACCATTGTGTGTTGAATCTATTGGATAATGGTGTGGATGTTAGGATCTCAAAAGAGTTTATACTTATCCTGGCAGATCGATTTGAAGTGGCATGTAACTTAGTAAATATGCCTCTCATTAGATATTGTTACTTTTATCATTGGACACAACTAGCCCACGAGTGTTTAAAGATGGTGCAAAAAATTTGTGAAGAAAAAATTTTTTTTATGGATGCTTCCCTTATTTTCAATGATGTTCATGTTTAAATTTTTACGTAAGGATTTAGAAAAAAATTTCTATTGTTAAACTTATTCAAACAATACTCAAGTATGTTCTGAATGATATACCTACGTAAAAATCAAGATTTTCATCTTAAGAACTAGGAAGAACGAAGAATATTTTCTACGTAAAACTTATCACTTGCCTTGAACTTTGGCATCTTAACGAAACAAGAGGACAAGAGCACAAGTGGCGTTTTAACTTAAATGTAAATCTCCAACAAAAAAATTATATATAAATTTTAATTTGAAAGAAATTACTTGAATGGAATATTTTTTCAAAGGGCCTACACCCATAGGTACGGATTTTACGGAGATTATATCTCATGAATAATAGAACAAGTGGCATTATTTTCTTTGTCGCACGTTGTTTGTCGAGAATGAGTGGTAACTGGTATCGATTTAATTAAATAAAGTGATTTCAAGTTTTATGTTTATGATATTTTATAAGATAGTCACTCATTTGCATATACATTACCAGTGATTTTCGGGTTTGAGGCGCTTTTGGGGATTATGTTATAGAGTTTCACATAACTTTTAGTTTAGTTTGTGTGTTGTGGAAAACTTTTCCAACTTAACTTTTCTAATATTACCGAGGTAAACATATTTTGGAAGAAATGAACGAATTTTTTAGCATAATTTTTATCTAAAATTGTATTGGGTGTCGCTTTGATTTTTGTCTCGGGTAAAATCTTTATCGATTTTCGTCATTTTCTCATCCATAAATTACCATAAGGATATTGAAATATTGAAGGAGACATTTTGGTTTACAGTTAAGCTCGCCTGGTCTGAACAGTTGCTAAAGTTTTCCAACTTTAACATTCAACTTACAAGTTTCAAATTACTAAGTTTAATTTGAATTATGTATATGTGCGTATTATATATTTCCCATATATATACATATATTTGATATGATGTAATAAACTTGGGGAAATTGGTTGTAAATTTCATAAAAGATAGTCATTTTGAAAAGGTATGCAAGAAAGAAAATTCTTCGGAAATCAAATCTCATTTACAAACGCTATTCCCGTGTTTTCCGTGTTATGTTCCCAAACCCCATTCCTGAATGGTGTGATGTTGCCGTGCTTCGGTGTACAATGACGTCAAATAAAACGCGCAGAATAAAAGACAGATTATAGAAAAATACAAATCTGTCATATCACACAACAACATCCGAAGCTCAACTATCAGAAAATAAATTTATTTTCTTGACATGAAATGTGATGAATGTGTCTACACTTCACTCGGATTACCCTATACAAAAAAAAAATAGAGGAAAATAGAGGAAAATCCAATCTTGAAAAGTGTAAATTTAAATTTCTGAAATCACGAAATAATCGTCATGAATATTTGACTAAAGAAAAAAAATATTTATCTCTTGATCTGGGTGAATTTTGACGCAAAATGATTGGCAAAAGTTTTTCATTTTTTTTTAAGGATTTAAGGATTTTTTGGGTCTCTATTCCACCTTAGATTCTTATATCTACAACTAACTGACCCGGCGAACTTTGTTCGCCCTGTAGGCAACAAATGATCACATTTTTTTTTTACTTTTTAAATAAGAATAATTGTAAATAAAAAAATCTATTAATTCAGTGATTTTTTATTTTCCATTTATTTTCCATTTGTAGCACCTTGTGATAAACGATATTTTTGGGTTTTTTTATCAGGCGCGAAAACAAATAACGCAGAGGGTCTTCCGACCCGTGAACATGCCACATATAATTGGCCATGGGAAAACATGCATGTTCTAGATTAAGACCACAAACTTTCAAGGATTGGCCTTGTGATTTATTTACAGTCATGGCGAATGCAAGACGGATCGGAAATCGGAACGGGATAAAAAGTATTCTATGTTCTTTGCCAAGTTCTTAGCTACCTTCCTACCAATTTTCAGCCAAATCGGTTCAGCCGTTCTTGAGTTATAAATAGTGTAACTAACACGACTTTCTTTTATATATATATATATATAGATGATTCAAAAAACATAAGAAGCAGTTTCATTTTTTGTATAACAAAATCTGCATATTGGATCACCTTGTACTCCAATTGTATACAAATGTTAATGTCCGATTTTAAGACCCGTTACAACTAGGATTTTTTTTTGTTAGATAAGGCACTTCAAAATCAAGTTCAAGGGATGATTTTCCCACTGCGTTTTTATCTGGTGATTTATAATCCCAATCGTTTTAAGTATTTTTCAGTATCGATTTTATAGCATCAAATACAGATTTTGGGTCTTAAATAGTGTCCCGGATATTTTATAGGCAAGGAGTCACCCCTTTCATTGTTTTTAATGCCTTTGAGACTTGGTATAAATTTCAAGTTGACCTTGTTTCCGGTGGTCAGGTTAGTAAGGGTTTTCTGACTATTAATATCAGATAATTTTATTTTTGGTTTTTATATAATTTTTAGGATGATGTATAAAAAACCTAAAGATTCTATAGATTTATTAAAATCTTTGGGTATTGGTTTCATTTATTTTTAAGATGAATTTTAGTAATCGAAATTTAGTAATTGGTTTTGGGATCAATCTCTCCGGATATTTTAGTAATCACTGATTTTTAGCAATATAAGAAGCATTTTTTTATGGAAAAAAATTCTCATTGAAGAGCTTAAGTAATGCCTCAATAGTAGGCTAAGAAAAAAAAAATTTTAATGTATTAAAAATATTATTTAAAATAACAAAAAAATAAATTAGCAACTTTTGAGCTCTGAATATTGTTTTTAAGTGGTTTATCATTGCATTTTTAGATTTTTCCCTCAAAAACGCATTTTTGTCTCGAAACTTTTGAATCATACCATTGAAAAAATTAAACAGCATATATTCTTAAAGGAAATTAATTGTGCTACAAAAAAGGTCGGATTATAAATTTTCGTCAGACTAACCGTTTTCTTAAAATCGAGCCTTAAAAATTGACCTGTAACCATTCTTTGATAGTATTTTGCATTATCGACTTAAGTGTACTAATTACCGATTTTGGGGCTTAAGTAGTGTCCCGGAACTTTGATAGGTGAAGAGTTACCCTTTTTATTATTTTATGCCTTTATGACCTAGCATCTATTCAAGTTGACCTTATATCTGGTGGTCAAGTGTCCTTACTACTTTCTTAATATTATTTTTTTTTTGTTACATAGTTTCTAGATTGATGTTTAAAAAACCTCAATATTCAATAGGCTTATTGAATTCACTGAATTTGGTTTCATCTATTGTTAGATGAATTTTTGTAATCGGAATAAGATTTTGGGGTTATACATCGCCTGATCTTTTAGTCATTACACACTTTAAGCAATGAAAAAAGTCATTTTATCTGAACAAATTTTCCCATTAAGGAGCCAAGCGAAGCCAAAATAGTAGGCTTGGCAAAAAGCATTTTTTCTTTAAAGATATAAAAAATATTAAAAAATATTTAGGAACTCAAAAAAAAAAATATTTTGTGAAATTTCGAGCCCTTAATATTGATATTAAGAGATATATATTTGGAATTTTTGATTTTCAACCAGAAGAGCATTTATTTTTCTCAAAATTTTTGAATCACCCAAATAAAAAAAATTAAGCAACTTATACTCTTAAAGAAAATTAAATTTTGTACAAAAAATTATACTTTAAATTTTCGTCAGATCAACCGTTTTCTTAAAATCGAGCTTTAATCATTGATCAGTTTTAACGATTTGATTTTTAAACTTTGAAATTTTGTAATTAATGAACTAATTTATATTTAAAGCAATTTTTAATATATTCTTAAAGAAAAATTGAATACTCTATAAAAAAGATACCGTAACATTTTTTGATAAATTGACTTCTTTCAAAGTTATTCAAGATTCAAGTTGAAGTTAAATTAAAATTGCTATAAGTTGCTTTTTTTATTAACCTCAACTTTTACTTTGAATTACTTTGAGAAAAGTTAATTTATCAAAAAAATGCTAATTAACCTTTTTTAAAGAATATTCAATTTCCTAGAGGAATATATAAAAGTTTGCCTTAAATAGTTATTTTTTCATTAGTTATAAAATTCCAAAGTAAAAAAATTAAATCGTTAAGAACAGATCAATGTTTAAGGCCTGATTATAAGAAAATTTTTGGTTTGACGAAAATTAATATTCAAATATTTTTTGTAGAGCATTTAATTTTGTTAAAGAATTTATATAATTTAATTCTTTTAGTGGGATGGTTCAAAATTTTCTAGACAAAAATGTATTTTTGAGGAAAAAATAAAAAATGGCAATGATAGACCTTTATATATCAATAGTAAGGGACCAAAATTTAACAAAATTCTATTTATCATCATGTTTTTAAATATATCTGTTAGAAAAAAAAATATTCGAAATTTTGGCCCAGCCTATTTAATATTCAATACTTTGTATAATCGCAAATCTGCCTTTAGGCCTGCTTTCATTAAACATTTCAGCTATGAAGTATACCTATTATAATTTAAGAATTTTTTTTATATATTCTTAAAGAAAATTAAATTTTCTAGAAAAAAGATGTCTTAATAATTTTCGATTAATTTACTCCCATCAAAGTTATTCATGATCAAAATTGCTAAAAGCTGTTTATTTGGTTGAAAAATTCAATGTTTTATATACAACTTCAACTTTGACCTTGAATAACTTTGTAAATTTATAAAGAAATGGTAAGGAACCTTTTTTGAAGAGCATTTAATCTCCTTCAAAAAGTATATATAGTTTAATTCTTTTCGCAGAATGATTCAAAAGTTTCCAGACAAAAATGAATTTTTAGCCATGATAGACCTTTATATATCAATAGTAAGAACTCAAAAGTTAACAATATTTTTTGTTGATATTCTCATATTGTTATAAATTTAGATATTTTTTTTAGAAAAAAAAAACGATATTTTAACTCAGCCTATTTAACAGTATTCAATAGTTTTCCAATTACTAGGTCCCTCACAAATCAGGAATTAGGCCTACTTTCATTAAACATTTCAGCCAAGTAAACCTATAAAAATTTACGCAAAATGTATATATGTTCCTAAAGAAAATTGAATGCTCTACAAAAAAGGTTTCTTTGTATTTTTCAAAAAATTTACTTCTCTCAAAATTATTCAAGATCAAAATTATTAAAAGCTGTTTTTTAATCGATAGAAAAATTTACTGTTTTGTATATAACTTCAACTTTGACCTAGAATAACTTTGAGAAAAATTAATTTATCAGAAAATGCTATGGAAGCTTTTGTATAGAGCACTTGATTTCCTTTAAGTTCAAGTAAAGGATCGCTTTAACTATTAATTCGTTTATTAGTTTATAAATTTCCAAAGATGAAAAATCAAATCGCAAAAAAATGTCAATGCTTAATGCTCGATTATAAGAAAACGATCGGTCTGACGAAAAATTATAAAAAATTATATTTTGTAGAAAACTAAATTTTCTTTAAGAATCTATATATTTTAATTTTTTCAGTGGGATGGTTCAAAAGTTCTGAGACAAAAATAAGCTTAAGAATGAAAAATAAAAAATTGCAATAGTTGACCTTTATATATCACTCTTAGGGCTCAAAAGTTAACAATAGTTTTTTTTTGTTGTGATCCTGAATAATGTTTAAATATATCTTTTAAAAAAATAATTGATATTTTGGCCCAGCTTATTCAATAGAATGCAAGAGCTTTCCTGTTACTAGTTTCATCACAAATTTGACTTTAGGCCTGCTTTCGTTAAACATTTCAGTCATGAAAACCTAAATTACGGAAAAAAAAAATTTAATTGTTGTGAGCTTTAAGCTCAGACCAATTGGTGCAAAGTGTAATAATCACCATACTTTAATTAAATCAATAAAAATTGAACCCATTTACTCGACCTGATTTGGTGAATTGATTTCCATTGTACTTGTGACTTTGGGTGAGGTAGAGCTTGATTGTAGGGAAGGGGTGGCAAAATTCAAAAGATCAATTTATTCATGATTATCATATTTTACTTCAAAATTAAAAAAAAAAAAACTATTTCCTGATTAGTTTTAAAATTATTCAGTAATAAAACGCTAAGAAAAATCCAAGTTGCATATATTTATATCATAAAAATTGGAGAAAACTTTTTTTGTGGATTACAAAACCATTATGAAAATAACTAAATTTTGAGTGATTTTTTTTTAAGTCAAGAAGAATGGCGTCGCCGCCATATATGTAAGTCTAAGCCAAACGACGACAATGTGCCGGAAAAGTGGATGAAGGGAAATGAAATGAAAACAGAGCAAAACGAGATTTTCTTTATTTCCATGCAAATAAACGACGCTCTACTAATTGCAGAGAAAACAATGTCCGTATCAGGCATGCAATTGCAGAAAAAAGCTCACTTTTTCCGCGTGACATTGATATGCACACTGGGTGGGTAATAATTGAGCTTTGAAATTTTCCTTCCCTTTTTTATTCTTCTTTGTAAACAAATTACAATTTGCTTAGGAATGAAAGCTTCTTTTTTTTCAACAATCGAATGAACATTTTAAGCCAATACGGTTTTATTAATGCAATGTCTTTTCTGTAAATTATATTTTTTGTACCCCAAAGGAAATATAAAATATTTTATTTAAAAAAAAAAACGTCACCAAAAGACAAATTTGCCAAAAAGGATATAAAATTAAATTGCTCTTCAGAGACGTTTTTTGTCGTTCTAAAAATTTTTCTTCTATTTTGAGCAAATTGAAATGCAAAAATGATGCAGTATTTTAGTGGAAAGCACCACAAATTGGCGTCATATAAAATGATCTTTGAATCAATTGCATTTCACCCCTGCACCTACTGCATATAGTTTATCGTCTTTCGACAAAGTTGTAAAATAGACTTCAAAAAGCTCGTCACCAGAGACTCGAAACCGTTTCCGTCGGTCGATCGTTTCAAAGAGACCAATTTACCAGCTACCTCCCCCTCTCAATGGCTTTATATATTTTCATATAGAAATTACAACTCAACAACGTCAATTTTGGAGCCATTTCTTTTTCAATCGATAGAAATTATATATGAGGAATGATGAGGAAAATATTTGCAATATTTTTTTCGTTTTTCATTTTATTCATATCGTTTTTTTCTCTTAAAGCTCAAAAAAGGGTAAGACTTGAGTTTTAAACAATGAAAGAAGTTAAAGCTTAGTTCATCAGATTTTTCAGTACAAGGCACCAAATCTACAGGAAATATTGATTTTTTTTAAATCTAAATATTCTACTATATTTTAAGGCTACGTTATTTAAGATTTGGAGTTTCTTTTGGCTACAAAACCCAAATTAATTAATTATTTTTTTCTTCGGAATTTAGGTTTTAGTAGAAAGGTTTGACTAGAAAGGAATGGCTTCCATGGCTGACCTTCAAGTAGTCCATTTAGTCGACCAAATTTTTCTGTACAATGTCGATTGTTTGGGTCTCTATTTCAACAATGGTAACTTCGATTTTAGGTTTCAAGACGACAATTATTTCTGGATAGTTTCCATTTTCAAAAATAATGCCAAAAGATTGAATTTTTTATTGGCTCTGGGGAAAATTGATTTGGAAATTCAGAAATTCACTTAATCTTGCTTTGAATTGTTATTATAGTTTGATCGTTTGGAAAAATAGTTTTCCGTAACTTAAATTTAAAGACTATTGATTTGTATTAAGAGATTTCAGTATTGAAATCATTAATAAAAAGTTTAATTTTTACCAATTACTAATTACAATGAAGCTTTATTGTATAGAAAAACAAATTGGGAGTAATTTTTTAGGTAAAATTTTTTTTCCTGGTGGAAAATGAAAAAAAGTGTATAAATTATTATTGCTTTTATGATAACCGCTTAATGATCTCTTTCTATTTTGGTTTTAGCCACAGAAGATTAATAAATGCACCCGTCGTTTTCCAACTCTCGTTTGATCATGAAAATTAAAGCTTTTTTCTGCCAAAATATAAAGTTTTCTGAACTAAAAATTGGATTTTCCTCATTTTAGTAATTTATTAATCGTATCTGTTATATGCAGATGGCTGGGACATCAGTAGACTGGGCCAAAAAAAATTACTAGTTTTTTTTTTTGAAAAGTATATCAAGAATATTGTTCAAGATGAGAAAAAAAAATATCGGCAAGGTTTGAGTCCTTAATATTAATATTAAGAGGTATATCATCTTTAATTTCGATTTTTTATTTGTGCTTTCATTTTTGCGTCAATGCTGTCAAACTATCAAGGTAAAAAAATTTATCTGCACTTTTATTTATAGAAAATTAAATTCCCTACAAAAAAATATTTCTTTAAAAATTGTCGTCAGACACGCCGTTTCCGAATAATCAAGCTTCAGACATTGATATAATTTTTAGATTTATCTTCTTTATTTTGGAATTTTGTAACTAACGAACAAATAAATACATAGAAAAGAAAAATATAGATTCTCGAAGGGATTTTAATGCTCTACAAAAAAGGTCTCTTAAAGTTGTAACATAAAATCACTAATTTCAAAAAATAATTTTCCTTCAACTTTAGTTGTGAATAACTATTGAAAAAGTGATTTTATGTAAAAACGTTAAAGACCTTTTTTGTAGAGCATTAAATTCCCTTCAAGAATCTAAATTATCCATTTCTATATATTTATTTGTTCGTTAGTTACAAAATTCTATAATAAAGAAGATAAATCTAAAAATTATATCAATGTTTAAAGCTTGATTATTGGGAAACGGCGTATTTGACAAAAATTTTTATGGAGACTTTTTTTGTAGGGAATTAAATTTTCCATAAATATATGTGCAGATAAATATTTTTACCCTGATAGTTTGACAGCATTGACGCAACAATGAAAGCACAAATAAAAAATCGAAATTAAAGATGATAGACTTCTTAATATTAATATGAAGGGCTCAAACCTTCCTAATATTTTTTTTGACACCTTGAATAATATTTTCGATACACTTTTCAAAAAAAAAAAAATATTCAATTTTTTTGACCCAGGCAATTCTTCAGTCCACAGTGGCCGACTGGTTTAACCAAATATTTTCTGGTAAAATTAAGTATTTCATTAGTTAGAATCAGGGATGATTTTTTCATCCCATTTGTTATAGGTTTTTATTTGATTCATCCACGTTGAGTGGTGATTTTTTAAAGCCTATTATTGGATGGTATTATTTCTTGACTACTGATTTTAGGATATCAAATAGAAGCTGTGGTCCAGTAGATAATATTTTAAATTCTTGACAGGCAAAAGTTTTTGTCCTTTCATTACCTTTTATTCCCAAAAAGGACCTAAAATCCAGCTAAAGTTAACCATGTTGTTAAGGATTACCTTGCACTTCCAAATATGTAGCCAATATATTAACCAATACGTTTGGCCATCGCAGAATGAATAAATTGCCCTGTTGGCTGAAGTAATGAACCTTACTCCTAATTAAATATAAATCAATCATCCTTTTGCAAAAGTTAAGGCTTAGGAGCCAAAAATATTTTTTTTTATTTTTCTGTTACTTAAAAATACGTAATTAATTGAGCTTTAAAACATCTCAATCCCAAAAAAAGAGGTCGTTTACATTTCTTGAAGCTACAGGTGTTTTGATTTAAAAAAAATCCCTTTTGAAAATAAAAAAATCATTTATCAAAAATTTTGAGCATTTTTTTGCATTGCAATCCTGCCCCATGCATTCCTATCTTGTCAACAAAGAATGTCTTATGTTTCCATGGCTCAAGAGTGCATGATTGAAACAAATGAATATCAAAATATTTAAGAGCCTACTTGATATTTTTTTTTTGATCATTGTAATTATATAGCATTAAATGTTGCCAAGTCTTTGTAAACGAATTTTTTTCTTTCATGTTTCGATCGATTCGGGCAGATAAAGTTGGAATAAATAATTAAGTTTTTAATAGGGTTGTCTGTGTATTTGTGTTTGAATGGACGATGAACGAAGAGCTAGAAACTATCGATTTATATCATTTTGCATGTGTTCATGTAACTATGGACTTATACGTTAGAATCTATAGGGTGTCTCGTAATTGTGGGACACATATGTTTAGGTTGGCTTTACTGGGAAAAATTGGAAAAATCGCAAGAAATTGTGGGTTCAAATTTGAAGGCAGATCTTTGGAATTGATCTCATTGCAGTAAAAAACTTTTAGGGAAGATCCATGAAGAATTTAGATCTGAATCTTTGAAATTTATTGGGTTTTTGATTCAATGGGTTTCAATGCAGCGTCCGTATTTCTGTAGATTTTAATATTTTTGAGTAGGAAAATCTTTAAAGAATTTTTTTTTCTTGAATTTGGACGATAAATTATTTTTATTGATTAATAAAAAAATTGGAAATCTAAATCAATCTAAATCGTTTCATTTTGAATTGAAGATATTTTTTTTTATAAAATTCCAAGATTTTTTTCTTAGGTAGGCAAAGTTCTTCAGAGATTGAAAATTATAAAGAATTTTTTTTCTAATTGTTGTCTATTTAGATCAGGGGTATCAAACCCATGACTCGTGGTCAAAGTGGTAAAAACTACTATTTAAAAAATGCCTATTGTTTACCAAAATTTAATATAGAATATTGGAGATGCATAATTTTATATGTGGATCATGAAGTTTAGATGCATTTCCAAAGTGGCCCGTATTATCATTTAGGTTGGTAACCCCTGAACTTGACCGGATTCCTGGATAATGGTCAACAGTGATGCTATTGTTTTTTTCCTTCAGAAGGACTCCAATTATGTTGAAAAAAGAAAGGAAGGGGTGAAATTTTGCCCCTTTTTCATCGAAGGGATGATTGTTCATAATAAGTTGGACATTTTAGGTCTCAATAAGTTACCATATTTCAAATTATTTTTTTTTTTCTTCGACAGCTACAAGCTCTTTAAGCAACTTTAGTTATGAATTAAGTTTCCAAACTTTCCCATCCCCTTTTGAACTTATCTCGACAAGCTGTTATAATTCAGAAACTTGTCGAAAGTCATCGAAACATTCAAGAACAGTTACCAAAACTTTAAACCTTTATTTGCGTAAAATTCGAACGTAAATAATCGAAAAAATTGGCAGTTTTATGAATTTTTAAAAGTACAACATAAGATATTTACGAAACACTCTATAGGGTAAGCAGAAAGGGTTGAAAGTGGAGCAAAACTGGAAAAATACGCCAAGTACTTTACCGCAAGTCGAGAGGGTGAATCAAGGGAAAAGGGGCGGATGAATTTATTCGTTCTTTCGATGTTTTATGATCATGATTATTCGTTGTTTTTTTTTTCGAGGCCAATTCTTAATTGTTACAAATTACCGACACCGGCTTTCGAGAGGAGATAATAAATCGAAAGTTGCGGCTCAATAAAGAAGTATATTTTCGGTTGGCGATTGGTCGGTAAAGTAAAAGCTCTCCGCACAGAGAGCTTTTTATCTCGACTTTGTATTTTATTGTCGCTCCACATAACAATAATTAATTGATGTAATTAACGAAATAATTTTCACGTTTCACATCACTAAAATACATCAAGTTTAATTAAAGCTTTTATTGCTTATGTTTTACATGCGATGTTACTATAAACAAGTGGTTGGTCTTTGTGCGATGTTTGGCGAAAAGCTCAAAAATTTTCGGAAAAAAGGAAGCTTTTCGGAATCTATTTTCTATTGAAAGTTGCTAATTTTTGGGCTTTTAACCTATTTTTTTAATTTATTATTTTATTTAGGGAAGAAAAGAAATTTTGAGAAATTCCATCTTTGTCGTTATAACCAATATTTCCACCTCAATTCACTTTAGGTAATTAATTTATTAATTATTTTACTTTTCATAAAAAAGCCCTTTAAAATTAAGCTATTAAACATTTTCATGTTAATTTTATTATCGTTAAAAAAATTAGGTCAAAGTTCGACTTAATTGAAGTAGAAAATTCGATTTTGATTTTTTTTTTTTTTGGGAGAAAAGAATTCAGTTATTAACTTATGGTTTTTGTTACTTATTGGTGATTATGGGTAGAGCTTTTTTACAAACTTTGGAGCTTAAATTTTTTCATTTAAATAAATAAAAGTATCAAAAGATGGTCAAATATAAACTTCTGAAGTTTGAGTGGTATAAGATTTAATATAGTAACACTAAAGAATAACAATTTATCAATCTTAAAGATTATGGAAATCAAACGGTGGGCATTATTATTGTTAAAAAATTAAGTCCCAATTCGATTTAATTGAAGTAGAAAATTCAATTCTGAAAAAAGAAAATTCAGATAAAAATTCAGTTATTATTTTAAGGTTTTTGTTTGTTATTGGTGATTATAGATAAACCTTTTTGACAAACTTTGGGGCTTTAATTTCCTTTATTTTAATTTTAAAAACTTTTAATAGATGGCCAAATATAAACTTCTGAAGTTTGAGTAGTACAAGATCTAAAATAGTAACACTAAAAGTAACAGTAACAATTTATCATTCTTAAAGATTATCGAAACCAAACTTATGGTGGGAAATTGAAAATTTAGATTTCCAATTGGTTATAAAATTACGACTTATTAAAATTTTCTTAAAATGGTGGCTTTCTTAGAAAGGTTGAAACTTTCCATTTATAAGTGTCACGCGAATTCGTTTGAATGGCTTCCAAGGCTGGCAATAATGTAGCCCATTCTGTGGACTTAATTTTTCAGGATATTGCCGATTGTTTGGGTCTCTACCTCAACAATGGATACTTTGATGTAATGATTTAGGACGTTAATTGTTTTGGGATGATTTGCATAACACTTATTCTTAATAGTTTTTCCCAAAAAAATAATCCAACAGGATTAAATCGCAGCTTTTTGGAAGCCAATTAACTTCAGAACTTTAGATGATTGTGCAATTTTTGAAAACAGTTCCAAAAAATTGTTTTTTTCATTGGTTGTGGGACAAATTGCGCCATCCAAATGAAGCCAATGGTAGTAGAAGTTATCTTCTTTAATTTTGGGTCACAAAATTTTTGAGGCCTGGCCCTAACGTTGGCCATAGGGGATAGGGGCGGTTCCTTGTTCATTTTTTAAGGAAACCACCGGTGCAAAAGCTCACCAAACAGTAACTTTTCGTGGGTACAATTTTCAGATTTGCAATGGTAATTCTACCGTGAAGATTTTTTGGGTCCCCAATTTGAAAATTTTGCTTACTTACATAGCCTCTAAGAAGAAAATGTGCCATATTAAAAAAACCTGTTTTTTTATTTACAAATTTTGTTTTTGCCTCTTGGCAATAATTGCAATATGTCACTTACAACACTCGTGAGCTAGTTGTGTCCAATGACTTTAATTAACATTAAAAATTATAGTAAAACAACAGTAATAATATTTTAAATATAATAAAGTTCAACTGTGTATACAACATATAGGATATATTGCGGTCCAATTTATGTAGTATATATTCAATAATTAAAAATATTTATTTAATAAATATTTTATTAAATTAATCAAAATAAGATTTTTTCGCTGATTTTGAACCGCTGTACTGTGTATACAATATATTGAATATATTGCAGTCCAATTTATGTAGTATAATTTAATATAATAATATATAAAAATCATGCCATAAACATAAATTTGAACAGAAGAAGAACTTGATGACCACTGAGGAAGATTGCTTGGCAATCGAAATACGTATCGGAGCAATACGTCACGAACATTTTTGTTTGAACTTCTGTTCAAATTTATGTCTATGTTATGATTTTTATATATTATTATATTAAATTATACTACATAAATTGGACCGCAATATATCCTATATATTGTATACGCAGTATAACTCTTCAAAGTCAGCAAAAAAAAATCTTATTTTGATTAATAAAGTTCAAGTTAATAAAGTTTGTCTTCGCTTAAAAGATTTGCCGCCCACTTGATGACTCGAAAATGGATTGGATAATCTCAAAGCTTCTGGTAATGGACCCAATTGAGTTTTGCAAATCTTTGTACTGAGATTTAAATGGCGAAATCTTTTCAACAATGGGAAAGAAATGTCTAAATCTTAAGCATGAAGACGAATATATGTTGATGAATGTTCCTGCATATTTTGAGGGAAAGTGGTAATATTTTTTCGGGGGTGCAAACGAGACAAAAACGGGAAAGGCTTGTTTTTTGAATTAATTGATCCAGATTTATAAAATTGCTATACTAATTGAGTAGAAGGCACGTTTTTTTATCAAATTTTTCACGAAAATTTTTTTAAAAGACCTTTTAAGAAGTACGTAAACGTAAACGTAAAACGTTCCATTTTGTAAATGTTAATCTTTTAATTAAATTTTATTCATCTAAGAAATGCCATTCTACCACGTGCGCCTAAAATAACAGGTAGTTTATTTTCCAAGCTTTATAAAGCACACTCGATTAAAAACTGTTTAAAAAGTAGGTCTACAAAGTTTGGCAATATTTTTACAGTTTTCAATTATTTAAATTTAGAAAAGTATATGTTGAAACATTAAAAAGGTTGGAAAATATTTTTCCAAACATATTTTTTATGCATTTTTTTGGTTTTCAATAGAGGAAAATTGTTTAAATATTCAACCAACAGTTTCTTTCATCACTTTGTTTTTCTTCATTTTTATTATAAAACTATTAAGCATTGCAAGGCGAAAATACGTTACCTAATGAAAATTATGAATATTCATAGGAAAATCTTTAATAAACTAAATTAATTACTTTTCAACAATCAAGATGTTGGTGTTGGTAAAAAGCCATATTATCATATGATGAAGAACCACCATAAAGTCTACGTTATTAATATTTTTTTAGAAGAAAAATTGTACTATTTTTAGCTGCTTTTTTTAAATTAAATTCTTGATTGGAAATGAGTGGAAAATTATCATTAAAATACCTTAATGACCAGAAAAAATATAGTGAATTTACTAAGAAAAGTTAATTAAAGATGAAGCTGTTGTCAAACTCTCATTTGCGCAATATTATTAATACTTTTTTTTTGTTAAATCATAAATTTTTCAAAATTAAAAGAAATGTTTTTTTCTCCTTTTAATAATCATTATCGATTAAATTTTTTTAAGAAATGGGCATTTTGTCTATTCAAATATGAAACATTAGATTTGTGGTAGACTTTTGAACAAAAGTTGCAATTTTACGGTTTTTTTTGACATGTTATTGTTATAAAAAATAGAAAACTTTAAAATTTTTCAACGATTTTTGTTCATTTTGTAGGTCTACTTGTCCTGAAGCTACCATATGAATTGAAAGTCACTTAGTAAAATCGTTCATGAGATATGATGGAGCCATGTTTGAAAAAATATTTAGATAAACGTGTTTAATTTCGTATTTTTCTGACGACTGTATCTTTCTAACGACTTTCAAATTTAAAAAAAATCATTTTAGTATCGTATTTTACACATGTTTAGTTATAAAATGATATTATAAACTTTTTTGAGGTATAATTTTCTTATATTAACTTGTTTAATAAATAAGCCATCCACCAAATTTAAAAGCTGAAAAAAATCAAAAATATTGTAAGCAGAATTACAGGCGAAAATTCAAGAAGTTTATTTTAGTTTGACCCTTGGATTGTTCAGGTTTTTGACATTCAAACTTGCAACAATGTATCTTCAGTTACTTCTGGGTAAATCTATAAAAACTGCAACTCTTATAACACTAGTCATGCAACAATTAAGCAACCTTTAAAAGCTTTGGTTGCTAAAGCAAAAGATCAATTTAGTGAATATGTAAAAGTTCGAAATTCAAATATTTCGATTGATGGATTTATCTAATTTTGCGGTGCATTACAATTATTCATTACATACTTTAATTTACTAGTTGTACCCTGGTTTTTTATTTTTAGTTGTTTGGGAATCTAATGCATCCTTAAATGCAATTAAAGCACTGAATAAAACAGCAGTTTTTATAATTTAACAGTAATATATTTCATTAATATTTTCAATATGAAAGAAGGGAGGAAGAAAGATTTAAAGGAAGCTTTTGTTGAATATTGAACAAAAATGTTGGGATATACTGTTTTAAACGATGATATTGTTGAGTGATTTTTAAGGATAGTTCATTTAAATTTAGAAGTTAAGCACATCCATTGAATAGTCCTGAAGAAATCAAGAAAATTTTCTACCGAAAGCTTTTACAAATTTAAGTATGATAAAGTTTAGGATTCAAGGAACAAACTTTGGTTAGTAAAATTTAATTTTTTGTTGCCCTTTATGGCCAAAATTAGAAGAATTTAATGCAAAATTTTCAAAAATTTTTGTGGAAATTTACAATAGTAATAAGTATTTCTAACATATGTCGTTAGAATCCATGTTTAGAGGAGGAATCGATCAAAATTCAAACATAGCTATGAATATTTAATGGCCTTAAATTTGAACAAACATGTTGGGAAATACTGTTTTAAATAATGATACCATTGAGTGATTTTTAACGAAACTTAATTTAAATTTAAAAGTTTAGCACACCCGTTGAAAAGTCCCGAAAAAATCGAGAAAAGTATCTCCCGAAAGCTTTTACAAACTTAAATGATTTAAGTCTAAAATTTCAAAAACTAACTTTGGTTGGTTAATTTAAATTTTTTGTCGTCCTTTTTTTCAAAAATTTGAGGAATTTATTGCTAAATTTTCAAAAATTTTAGTGGAAATTTATATCAGTAATAATTATGTGTAACATATATCGTAAGAATTTATGCTAAGAGGAAAAAATCAATCGAAATTCAAAGATAGTTATGAATATTTAATGCTATAAATTTGAACTTAAAGAATGCTGAACAAATATGTTGGGAAATGCTGTTTTAAACAATAATATCGTTGAGTATTTTTTAACGATAAATAATTTAAATTTAGAAGTTAGGTACATCCGTTGAATTGTCCCGAAAGAATCTCAAAAGTTATCCTCTTAAAGTTTTTACAAATTTAAATGATAAAGTTTAGAATTCAAGGAACACACTTTTTTTGGTAGAATTATACATATTGTTGTCCTTTTTTTCTAAAATTTGAGTCGAAATTTACATCAGTAATAATTATATGTAACATTTGTCGTTAGAATCTATGTTTAGGGGAAAAAAATTGATCGAAATTCAAAAATAGTTATGAATTTTAAATGCCTTAAACTTGAACTTAATTTTGAATACTAAACAAAAATGTTGGGAAATACTGGTTTAAACGATGATACCATTGAGTGATTTTTAGCGATAGTGAATTAAACTTTTAGAAGTTTAGCACACCCATTGAATAACCTCGAAAAAATCAAGAAAATTTTCTCCCGAAAGCTTTTACAAATTTAAATATGATAAAGTTTCGGATTCAAAAAATGAATTTTGGTTGATAGAATTAAATTTTTGTTGTCCTTTTTGTCAAAAATTTGAAGAATTTAATGTTGATTTGACTTGAAATTTACAACAGTTATAATTATGTGTAACATATGTCGTTACAATCAATTTTTAGAGAAAAAAAATTGATCAAAATTCCAGGAAAATCATGAATATTTAATGCCTTAAATTTGAACTTTATTTTAGTCGAAAAATATTTCAAAAAAACTCTTTTAATTCTCAAAATATTTGGCTTTCTATGGCCATAAAATATTGGCAATCTATATTTCCAGGTTCTTTCGGTTTGTAAGATTATATGAAAAACAGGTGGTTGTAGTTGGATTTTCTTTTCAAAGAGTACAACTATCCAAACACTAAATCGAAAGCTTGTTATTTTTGCTATTTTTTTTTTCTAGATAGAAACGGTAGAAAAGCTCATCTTAATTGAACCAAAGTTCTGTCCTTTTTATTCTGTAACCGTAAAGGAAAACACATTTAAGTGTATTCAAAACAAATATTGATTTATTTTCTCCAAGAATTGCCGTTCCATATGTTAAATTTTACGTGCGAGGCCCACATTCGTTACGATCGGTAATTGGTACATTTTTGGGTAAAAAAAACATTCATTTTAAATTTTTAACGAGCTTTTTCCCGGTTTTGGTTTTTCTTTCGAGTAGGCGCGCTATGTGCTTGAAAAGTTTTTCCCATAGTAATACTTCAAAGGTATAATTAATTTTTTATAATATATTGAATGAACGAGAAATGGGTTTTCTTGTAATTTACGTATTTTTATTTATGAAAGGTAATTTTTCTTTGTACGAAAAGAGCTATTAATCATCATGCACGGGGCAGGGGTTTTATTTGGGCTTTTTTTTCCCATTGTAAAAATGAGGGTTTTTTAAATGAGTTTTGTTGGGAAGAAAAGTTTTTAGGGAATTGATAAAAGTTTGCATGCGTTTTATTGTTGATTTACCTGCATTTTAAGTGCGCGTAAAGTTTTTTTTTTTTGATGCACAAATTGGTCGAATTTGGCGCTTAGTTTTAGACCAGCAAGTGTCGATTTGAAATTATGCGACGCAGAAGTCGGTGGTGCAACGGCGATACGTTGCAATGACAACACAGACACGAGAGAACCGCTGCGTTAACGGACGACGACGACGACGACAACGGCAACGGGTTACGGGGTGACGGCAAATGCAGTGCAGTGCAGTGCACAGCGGATGACTCAAGTTGTACTGAAGACGGCCGGCCGTGTTGGGTCGGTCGGAGTGAAATCGTGAAGCCGTGACGCGAGCGCACAAAGCTCGCAGTCGCAGCTTTTCTCGGTCACGAGAGCTTTTTACATGTTTCTCACACAACTCCTTGTCCTTTCACAATAAAACGTTCTGGCCTACAATGTCCCCATCCATACGCGCCCTATCTATCTATTTACATACACTACAACATGTCTTCAACATATTCTTATCCTCATACACAAATCCATCAACAAGGAACTTACTTCTTTGCCCCATTTCACTCAATATCCATACTAAAGCCAACAGCTTTTGCAAATATATAATGCTTTTATATTTGTTTTGGACTTGGATTTGTTGGGCTTAAAATGATCAAATATAGGAGATGTTTAAAAGGTCCTCGCCAGATAAGATGGTCTAAAATGCCCCCATTGCAATCGGGCTGATTTTTTTTTTCTGAAAATACCTTACAGTATGGACAACATCTCAGCCAAATTTCAACTCTAAAATATCAGGCGTTTTTGTGTAAAAAATTAAAATATTTTTTTTTTCAAATTCAATATTCTCTGAAACTGTTTGATAGTACCGAAAAAAGTGCTTGTGAGTTTCAAGATATCACTAAGTAGTATTCCGAAAAAAATTCGTTCATGAATCAGATCAAATCAGATCAAAATTTTTTCTATATAATCCGCTATCATCATGCTTCAACATATTTTTTTTTCAGATTTTTAAAAATATTAGACAATAGTTAAATAAAACAAAGTATTCTTTTAAAATTTTTTTGTATGCTAAAATCTTTTAGTACCATCACGTAATTTTTTGTACATCATCCCCTTGTCTCAGTTTACTAAATATAATTTTTTCGTATTTTTAAAAATGTTAGATAAAATTGTTATTAAATTGTGTATGAGGGTGATTTTTTTTTTACTTTTTTTTTTACTTTTTTTGACTTTCTTTGGTCCCATCGTGAAATTTTGTTGGAAATACCGAAAAAAAAAATCCCTGAAAGTTTGAGCCCTTAATATTAATTGTAAGTCCTCGACCAAGACGTGTAAAGATTTCCCATTGAAAATACACGGAAACTCTGATTTTTTATTTTTAAATTTCTATATCTCAGCGGCATTTCATGGGATCGCTTTTACCGAAGATGGTTTTTTCTCAGAATTAAACGCTCTACAAAAGTGTCTATTACGACAAAGTCGTAACTCACACCGGTGAGGTAGTACGGGCCACTGAACCTGATTTTTCCATAAAATTCGCTTTTTTTGTTGGATTTATCTCGTAAATAAAAAGAGCTACGGCAAAATTATAAATAAAAAAACTTGTAGAGAATTTAATTTCCTACAAAAAAGGTCCTGTAGACCAAATCGCTAAGATCAATATTAAACGAGATATTAAGTTTATATCAATATAATTTTTTTATATCAATATATTTTTTTTATATCAATTTATAAGTTTAAATCAATGATCGGCAAAAATTTCACAGAAAAATCAATTCAAGGCTTAATATCTCGTTTAATAGTGATCTTCGCGATTTGGTCTACAGGACCTTTTTTGTAGGAAATCAAATTTTCTACAAGTTTTTTAATTTATAATTTTGCCGTAGCTCTTGTTATTTACGAGATAAATGCAAAAAAAAACGCGAATTTTATGGAAAAATCAGGTTCAGTGGCCCGTACTACCTCACCGGTGTGAGTTACGACTTTAATGTAAATGGCACTTTCAGGTTTAGTGGCACTTTTGTAGAGTGTTTAATTCTGAGAAAAAACCATCTTCGGTAAAAGCGATCCCATAAAATGCCGCTGAGATATAGAAATTTAAAAATAAAAAATCAGAGTTTCCGTGTATTTACAATGGGAAATCTTTACACGTCTTAGTAGAGGACTTAAAATTAATTTAAGGACTCAAACTTTCAGGGATTTTTTTTTTTGGTATTTCCAACAAAATTTCACGATGGGACCTAAAAAAAAAAAAGTAAAAAAAAAATCACCTTATTGTGTATATACGAAAAATATATGCATATGTTGATAAAAGTTATATCATTTATTTTGTTGATATGTTTGCTTCGATAATTGAATGATTATTAACTTAAAACTGTATTCCCAGATTTATATATTCGAATTTAAATGAACTGATTTTTTCTTAAAAGCTTATGAAGATTTAAATTTAAACGTATAGGCAAAATATATATTTGAATTTATGATAATTACTTTAAATAAAATGAAAATTAAAGTTCTTTTCATTGTTGTTATGCCTTTTGTCATTATAAATTCCACACGTTAAATGGGAAGTCAGTTTACTCGTTAACTAATACGGAATGCGAATATTTGGACTTTCAACTGTTGATTTGAAATAACATAATACAAGCTTGAAGACCAAAATGAGAGAATGGCAGGTATGAATACAAAGTTCAGGAATTTGGAACCAGTTTGAGGTATTTATTATTTGTTGTCAATTATAAATACATTAACACCTGATTCCGAATCCATTAGTGACATTTTTGAGTCTACCTTTTTCACACATTTTGGCCTTCAAACTTTAACAATGTTATTTCTTATGACCAGGTAGAAATTTTTGTAATTTTAACACCAGCTTGGATTGTAACCTGTTTCGCTCAAAATATTTATCACTATGGACCAAAGGTTGGTGAAATGAACGTAAATATTTGTCTACCTTAATTCTATTGTACAATTCAAGAACCGGTTAATCGATTTCGATAATATTTTGTTTTCAGGTACATTTTAGTTTTTTGCCACTAAGATTCGCTACTTTTGCTATTTCTAAATAGTAGTACCAATATTTTAGTCTGATTTCATTTATGGTTCCAATTTAAAGCCAGCATTGCTGATTTCATAGAAACTTTGTTATCAAGTTTAAATAATTTTTCTTCAGAAGAAAGATTATTTTTTTTTTATTGTCAAATAAATTTCACAATCTGCATAGGGTTGCAATAAGTGCATTCAATCCATAGACAATCACATGTAAGCACTAGTCCCAGTAGATTAGTGCTGTATAAGTACAAAGATTTTTAACAATCAATAGCGACAATAACAATAATAGTAATTCTTATAGCAATAACAACAATCATAAAGACAATTAACAGCAGCAATAAGAACACTAATAATAGTCTATAACAACAATATCAATGCTAATAATAATATGAAACATTAATATATAAGTAATAGGGTAATTTTTTTTTTACTTTTTTTGGTCCCATCGTGAAATTTTCTTGGAAATACCAAAAAAAAAATTCCCTGAAAGTTTGAGCTCTTAATATTAATTTTAAGTCCTCGACCAAGTCGTGTAAAGATTTCCCATTGAAAATACACGGAAACTCTGATTTTTTATTTTTAAATTTCTATATCTCAGCGGCATTTCATGGGATCGCTTTTACCGAAGATGGTTTTTTCTCAGAATTAAACGCTCTACAAAAGTGCCCATTGCGACAAAGTCGTAACTCACACCGGTGAGGTAGTACGGGCCACTGAACCTGATTTTTCCATAAAATTCAAGGCTTAATATCTCGTTTAATATTGATCTTTGCGATTTGGTCTACAGGACCTTTTTTGTAGGAAATCAAATTTTCTACAAGTTTTTCATTTATAATTTTTCCGTAGATCTTGTTATTTACGAGATAAACGCAAAAAAAACGCAAATTTTATGGAAAAATCAGGTTCAGTGGCCCGTACTACCTCACCGGTGTGAGTTACGACTTTGTCGCAATGGGCACTTTTGTAGGGCGTTTAATTCTGAGAAAAAACCATCTTCGGTAAAAACGATCCCATGAAATGCCGCTGAGATATAGAAATTTAAAAATAAAAAATCAGAGTTTCCGTGTATTTTCAATGGGAAATCTTTACACGACTTGGTCGAGGACTTAAAATTAATATTAAGAGCTCAAACTTTCAGGGATTTTTTTTTTTGGTATTTCCAACAAAATTTCACGATGGGACCATAAAAATGTCAAAAAATGTAAAAAAAAAAATCACCCTAATAAGTAATATATAAAAATAGGTATATAATAAGAAATAATTTGGCAACAGATAGTTAATAGGAATATTTGTTTAGTTACAAAATCTATCAGGCAAATCTATTACATTCCATTTTTGTAATCTTCTTATCACCACACTGTTGTCCAATAAGTTTATTGCGAGATTGTTGAAATGATCGTCTAATTTTGTCAGGAATTTTTTACTAAACCTTTGAATTTCTTCCTTAACAGATGGCATTTCTGTATCTTCATGTATTTTTTTATTGTTTACATACCATGGAGCACTGATTATTTGTCGTAGGATCCTTGATTGAAATCTGTAGGATTTTATTGTTGGAGTTGGATGCAGCACCCCAGAACTGTATTCCATATGACCATATGGGCTTGAGGATGACCTTGTACAGAAGAAGTTTGTTTTCTGTTGATAATGGTGCATTAGATAGCATTAGCCAGTACATTTTTTTGTATTTTTTTATTTAAATGTTCTCGAGTTTTTTTGATTTGCACAGCCCATGTAAGTTTTTGGTCTAAGTGCTCTTTTGCGGTAGTTCTGTTCCTTCCATTGTAACCGGGTGGACATATATTTCTGCGCAGTGTAAACATTATGTGTGTAGATTTTGCGTTGTTTATTTTTATTTTTTCCACTTTTTTGCCCATTTTTCTACTTTGTCCAAGTTATTTTGGAGCTTTAACGAAGCTTCATTGGGTTCATCTGGTGCGGTTACGATGGCTGTGTCATCAGCAAATGTTGCCACTAATGCATCTGTTGTATTTGGCATATCGCCTGTGTAAAGAGAATACAACAATGGTCCCCAGTACGCTACCTGAAGAAAAAGTTGCCTATTTACGTTTAATTACATCGGCACACAAAAAAAAAAAAGTGCTCTGTACTTTTGACCGGACCTACATAAATCTACGTATTTTGACCCCCTAACACGAATCCGGGATCTTATGTGTTAAATGCTTATGTATTAATGCATAACCACTTATTAATAAACTTTACTAATTTTATCAAACTATCACAGAAAATATCAATTAATATCGAAAATTTGTACCTAAAATTCTGATTACGTTGCCTGGAAAGTTCGTGTCGACTTTCTTTCGATCCCATTAGAAAAGCACTGAGTTTTCTGCTGAAAAACGGGAAAAGTTCTGAAAAGAATCAACTTTAAAGTTATCCAAAAGAATCGGAGAAAGTTTGCAGAACAAAATGGTCCAAGAAAATTTAATAATTGTACACGCAAAATTTAACGGTATAGCCATTTCAATTTTCACTTCAAAACTTTCCAGATATCCTAATATTATGTTTGATTTACCAACGTTAAACTTTTGAGAATCGATTAACAATCTGTTGGTATTTACAACAATTTACGACAATTATTGTCGTCAAGCAAAAGTCAGATTAATTTACCATCGTTGACAACAAACGCTAAAAAGACATTGTCAGTTTCTTTATATTTTCCAGTGGAAACATGAGCGAATTATTTATGCACGTTTGTCACAGGTGGTGTTATATAAGTATATATATATAATGTATTACTTTTACATTGTATCAGTGAACAAAAGTTCAAGTTTTAATTGGATAAACTCTACAATTTCACGTCTTTTACCCACTCATTTGAGAATTATCTGTTTACATTTCTGTATTCAAATATGATCTTTCATCTTAAGATATTCCACAACAGGAATATTTAATTCGATAAATTAAAATTATTTGCGAGTATTTGTAAACAAAAATACAGGTGAATGTTAATAATTAATGCGGAAATTGTAATTGAACAATTAATCTTTATAAAACTTGGTAAAATCTCTTCCCTTTAGTTCTGTATTTCTACCATAATTTGCAAATTTCAGCAAAATTATAGAACAAATAACATAATTTTTGTATACATCTCTTCTTTAAAAAGCAACCAATTTTACCTAAATCTTTCTTAATTATTTAATAAAATAATTATTTTTTTTTTAAACGAATAATTTTGCTAATATTCAAACAATTTATTGGAAAATTTTACGGCAAATGCAACAGTTAAAGTGTCAATATTGAATCTGGAATCTTTATTTGCCCAAAAATCATTTTCAATTGGAACTACTCTTAAAAATAACAAAATTTTCATGTTGAGAATTTTTTGAAAGAGAAAATGAAATTTTATGTATTTTTCTTTATACAATAACTCCAACACATTTATTCCAATGATCCATTAATGTTTTGTCAACTATGTATTAAACTTCCAGGAAATCCACCAATAATTGTTCCTCCACTATAATAGTTTCTAGAATCGACGAAAAATGCTTTCCACGATGGAATTGTTTCAAAGTTTTAAAAAGATAATAGTTGGAGGAAACTAAATCTGGTGAAAACGGTGAGAATTCAATTAATTAATCATTCATGGAATAATCAATTAGGAGAGATTCCAACTTAATGAAACCATTACCGATGATGTTACCAGCGACAATTAATCCAATTGAGCCAAGAATTGAAGTTCAATAGTCTCCAATATATCAAAAAACATGGCGATGTCATTATTCAGAAAAAGTTCAGTTAAATGTCGTAAAAAATGTTACGGAAACTTGGAAAGCATTTCAATGGGATGTTTTACCCCAACCGCCATATTATTCGGATATTACCTCATTCGACTATCACTTATTTCGATCAGTGATCCAAAGCCTAACTGAACAGCACTGAAGATATTACAAAAACACCAAAATTTGGATCAATTCCTAAATCATTTTGAAGAACGAGAATTCACTTTTTGATTGAAATCCATATGCAATTTAAGAGATATGAGTATATAATTGCTAGCTACAAAATTTGAGCCAAATTTGGTCCAATAGGATTATGGAATTATCGGATGATATTCCTTCGAACAACCCTATGGTGTTTTTGTTTTGTACAAATTGAGATAGATGTTGTTTTTTTTGTTCGAAACTCGGTCGAAATCAAAGAAACTAGTTTAAGTTTGATTGCCTACGTATATTACGCCGATAGATAGGCATTTATTGGTACAGAGCTGTAAAAGTATAATATAACTTTTAACAAACTCGATTTAGGTTCCATTTATATATGCAGATAAACGATAAATTAATCATTGATTGTTTAAATCAGAAGTTGTCAGAGGTGGCCAACCCGTGGACCGCAAAAGACACCCATGAAAATTTTTTTGACCTGTGAAATACATCAGACTTTTATAAAATAAACATTTTATAATGACCAAAGTGGTGAAAACCAATATATTAAAAATGTTTACAGTGTATCTAAATTAAGTAAGGAAAATTTGGTATATAACTTCAATAGTGGCCCACGGTAATGCATTTCCGAAGTGGCCCGAAATATCATTTGGGTTGACCACTTCTGATTTCAGGTGTGCTGATTTTTCGATATCTTAAATAAGAACATAGATATTTAATTGAAAGGTCCAATTTATATCCAATTAATTGGTATCCGTTTATTTATTTTAATCGGCTTTATTCTGAATGCTACTTTTATTATTAATAACACCGGCACACAAAAAAAAAGTGCTCTGTACTTTTGACCGGACCTACATAAATCTACGTGTTTTGACCCCCTGAACACGAATCCGGGGTCGGTTTGACCCGTACGCCCTCAAAAATTCGAGAAAACTTTAAAAAACCGAAAAAAAAAATGGCTAAAATCGGCAGTTTTGGTGACATAAAAATTTTATCTCAAGAGAGAAGGGATAAATCTAATAAAATTTTATCAAATCCTTTATTAATATTTATAGATTTACAATTATTTTATGGATGATGGAAAAAATCTTTTCCTGCTCGCTAAGAAGTCTCTTACTTTAGCATAAGTTTCACGTAACGGAAAGAAGAAGGGAAATTAGACTGGGCTAGAAAAAAAATGACTTTTTTTACAAAATTATATCCAACGGGAATTTTTTTTTACAACAGTTTAAGCCCTAAATTTTAATATTAAGACGTCTATAATCGTTGCTATTTATTTTTATTATTTATCTGATATTGTGAGTCATTACTACTAAAACCTTGAATTAAAAAAAAATTGTTTTTACTGAATCTTATAGAATATTAAATTCCCTACAAAAAAGGATTTTTTTAAATTTTTCGTTAGATGAGCCGTTTCCGAGTAATTAGGCATTTTAAATCGATTTTACTTTTTCACTTTGGATTTTTGAAACTAACGAATAAATGATATTAAAAAAAGACCATGACTGATTTTTAAAGTAAATTAAATGCTCTACAAAAAGGTCAATTAATTTTTTTCCTCACTTCACTTTTTTGGAAGTTATTCGTGGTTAAAATCGAAGAAAAAAATGAAAAACTTAAACTAATGTTTTAAACTCCATTCTTTTCACTTAACGGAAAAAAATGACTTTTTTGCTCATCAAACTCTTCAAATCAATTCATCATTGATCATCAAACTCTTATCAAATTTAAAAATTAAAACTTTTACCTGTTGTTATTACTACTCATAGTTATTTTAATGCAGAAATATTTGATGCATTATTGAATGTAATATCAAGCCCTCGTTTACTATGAGGATTTAAACTCTAAATTTAATGAAAGCTGGTGTTCCTGCAGTATTTGTCAAAAATGGGCACATTTGGCATATGCTGGGCTGAACACGATGATGACAATGTCTTTATCTGCAAACTAAGCCAATAATAAGTATCTTATTGCGCCCCAGACTCATTTCCCATTGTGCCCCATAGGGTGGGACAGAATGGGAAATTTCAATTTATTTTTGAAACCTAAATTTTTAATATCAATTATTAATTTAAATCAATAAAACCTTTTTTTATTTGTAAAAAATGAATTAAATAAATATATAGGTAAATTACAAAACAATGAGATTATTTCTTTAAATCTCTCGTAAATTGTAATTAAAACTTAGGTACCCAGTTCCGCCCCAGGTTCCCCTACTAATTTTCATTCAGTCCCCTTATAGATATTGACTAGAGAAAATTGACGCTTTTAAGGTTTTCAGCGACTTTTGTAAAGCTTTAGGAAGAAAAAGAATCCTCTTAAACTTAGACAATAAAATGTTACAACGGTATACAACACAACCAATTTTATTGTTTTAAAAAATAACTACTTTAAGATTTTTTCGAAGTTTTTGCAAGAAAAATCACTGATTTTTTTCATAATAGAATAACTAAAAGTATGTATACACTAGGGTGTCCGTTATTTCCTAAATTGATTTTTTTAGAGCGATCGCCCCCTGAATTTTTAGTTTAAGATATAAAAAAAAATATCCAATTCAATTAAGCTCTTAATTTCTTGATTAAACCGTGCCGGAATCATGTTACTTTTACCTTTTAAATAATATGGGATTATTTGACTTTTTACTATTAATTTTTTTTCTCAGAAACAAATGAATGAAAAGATTTAAGGTCAAATTATTCTGACGTAAAATTTAACGCTCTACAAAAAAGGTCTCTTATGAATTTTCGATTAAATCACTCCATTAAAAGTTATTCAACATTTACCTTTCAACGACAAATCAATCGACTATAGGCTCAATAAAAATGATGTTGACTATAAGTTATAAGAAATTTCTCATAGATGGCGTTAGGTGAAATGATAAAAATTCGAATTTTCATTGAACTTTTGTCGATAGTCTCATTAATTAGTATGAAATTCACTTCGTAGCTACAAAATATTGATTAAAGTACGAAAATTTATCCTGGATAAATTGAATTTCATGACTATAGCGAATTCGGATCGTATGTCACCGGTTTTAATTGTCAAAAAATGATTTTTTTTTTGTTTAATTTTCAGTTCTAGCCATAAAATTAACACAAATAATCATTTGCGCTCTAATGATAATAATTTTTATCTTCTCTTCCAATGACTTTATAGTTAAAAAAAGTAAAAATGAGCAAAAAGTTGAAAATATTAGACACAAGTTAAATGTTGAATAACTTTTAATGGAGTGATTTAACTGAAAATTCATAAGAGACCTTTTTTGTAGAGCGTTAAATTTTACGTCAGAATTATTTAACCTTTAATCTTTTTATTTATTTGTTTCTGAGAAAAAAAATTAAAAATAAAAAGTCAAATGATCCCATGTTATTTAAATGGTAAAAGTAACATGATTCCGGCACGGTTTAATCAAGAAATTAAGAGCTTAATTGTATTGGATAATTTTTTTTGTATCTTAAACTAAAAATTCAGGGGGCGATCGCTGTAAAAAAAATCAATTTGGAAAATAACGGATACCCTAATGTATACGTAAAGACTATTTCATGCTAAATCCACTGATTATTGAATTATTCTGATATTTTTAATATGATTCGGTAATTACATTTTCCGCAGACCACTTTTTTCATTAAAATCTCCCCAACCACCATTGTAGACGGCCAGGATAAAACTATAACTTATTATTTTTTTCAAATAGCCTTTTTGTAGCAGTAAACCTATAAGGAATTCGTAATTAAGGAATCAAGAAAATAAACAATGTTTAGCCACAATGCTGGGGGCGATTTTAAATGGTTTGACCCTTACCAAACAAATTTTACCGCAAATATTCGCCCTGCCTGAAAATATATCTGTGAACTTCTTTTTTTTACGCTATAAAAGGTTTAAGAAGTATGTCATATATTTTATTCGACTAAAAAGAAACATTAAATGAAAACCTTTTCAATGAAACCATTTATCATTTACAACTCGTTGATTAATTATCTTTTAATTTCCACGCAAATTGCATTACAAACGCTTCGCTGCAATAAGAACTGTGAGAACCGTAAATTTTTAATAAGTTTCATTACCGTTCATTATAGATCTTTATAAGGGAATCTTTTCATTTCTCATTTACTCAAATTAGAGGAGTGTAAAAAAAGGATGCAATAAAAGAAAAATCTGTGTATATTTTAAAACCATTTTTTATTTATTTATTTCTTTATTTACAAGTCTGGCATACATCCTATAGAGGTGCAGAAATACCTGTGCATAGAAACCAGATAAATACATTATTACATTTTAATATAAAAAAAGCTTTACAACATAAGTATATTCAATCTCTTGGACAATAACTAATGCAAAATTACAGTATCAAATCACGATTAATCGCACTTAACCATGAAGAGATTTTTTTTCTTAAGACTTTCGACGAGCAGTTTAAGGTTTTCATATCATTTAGTAGCAGATTATAATATTTAATAGCAACATAATAAGCATTTTTAGTACTGATCGATTTTTTAATTTTTGGTAAGTTAACATCCTCCATCGAGTATTAAGTTGTCTATTAATAAATAAGTCTTTACAAACGCAGTAATAATAAGTCAGAGAATTGACAATGAAAGTATCTTTTATACAAAGTGGAACCCTATCCAGATTAACTCGCATTTTGTTTAATAGTTTATTCTGTATAGCAACTAAAGACCTAATAAAAGTATGGTAAGCTCCACCCCAAGCAATAATTCCATAATTAATAACACTTTCAAAGAGCCCATGATAAATGGTTTTCAATACAGATGGTTTGAGCACCTGAAAACAAATTATTATCAAAATCAATAAACCTGTTATTGAATCATACGAAAGAATGCAGGTAGGCAGAAATTTACGTTCGAATTATCAACCTTTGAGTCCTTATGATCAATATTGTGACCGGAACTGACTTAATTCTAAGCTGGTGTGAAATTGCAAACGATTCTCTACCTGATATCAACGGGTGGTATAAAATAGCATAGTAAAAGCTTGAAGACCAAAATGTGTGAAAAAGCTAAGCTCAAAGGTGTTACTAATGGATTTGGTAACAGATGTTAATGTAATTATAATTGACAACAGATAATAAATACCTCAAACTGGTTCCAAATTCCTTAAACGATATATTTAAAGCTGCCATTCTCTCATTTTGACCTCATATGCATACGAAAAATCCTTAAATTCTCACCTATATATGAGTTTAAAGAAATACATAGATATTTCTTAACATATTTTTGTATTTGTCTATTTGTGTCTTTCAAAATTGAATTGTTTTTTTGGCCAATTCGATCCAAAGATCGCTATTAATCAGGAAATGGAAGTTTACTGGAAATATTCCTGTTTTTTTTAGTACTTCCTTAAGCATATTTGTTTTATGGACGAAACGATATCATTTGTAAAGTACTATTTAGTTTTTGAATATTTGCCAAGGAGTTTTTACAATCATTTCCTTTCCCATAAACTAATGAGCGTAATGAATCTAGTATGGGACCAATTGGGGCAATTTTACTTTTTCACCAGCACAACATAACCCAGTATATTCACCACTGTATTTTAACGCCCTGCAATATTGGCAAATGATTGTCATTTCTCCAATTGTTCCATATTACCATAAATATTAAGTAAAATATGTAAATAACACAAAAATTAAATAAATAAAATGCCAAATTCAAACGTTGCTAAGCGTTTTTCAAAATAATCACAGACATCAATGATTACAAATAGCATATAGGCAAGTAAGCGTAAAAATTTGCAGAAGATGTCGAGGGACATCTTAATCTTTTAGAGATTTAAAATAAATTCTATATCCGAGTCCCATGCCTACCGAATATACATAGAAAATTTCATGAAAATTGGTCCAGCCGTTTTTGAGTTATAAATAGTGTAACTAAAACGACTTTCTTTTATATATATAGACTAGCTGTTCCCCGCAACTTCGTCTGCGTAACGTAGGTGTAGATTATATTTTCTTTTTAGCTTTGTTATTTGTTGTGGTATATGAACATTATTATTTTTCTTATTTCGTTTACGAAAAACATAATCATACTTAAAGACACTATTTCGTCAACTTTAAAACAACACATTTAATAAACTGTTGCAGAGAATAAATTTGTTCTATGTAATAATCAATTAATTTTCAAAAAATATTTATAAATATCTAAAAAGAGTATGTCTATTGCGTATAGCTACGGTAGGTATACCTACCGTAAACCAAATAATCTGTAAATCAATCAGCATTTATACATAAATAAAAAATATCGCCAAGTTCAATAAAGTTGGTCTTAATTATAAGTAAAATGCGGTGACCATGCGACATTTTTCAAATAACTAACATTTTTAAACTTGTGATATCTTTCGAATGGAATGTTCAAATTGAATAACTCAAAAAGTTATACAATGATATTGAAGCAAACTAAAATATGAAGTCATTTATTTTGATAAGGGTTAATCCCAAAGTATAAATAAAAGAGCTTTTATAACGGTGGCATTTATGTAAATTTTTTAAAATGAAAAAACACTTATTGTGACATAACTATAATAGTTAGACATATGCTGTCGCTTTATTTTTTGTAGATAATGATATGTTCTACAAAATCGTAGTACATTATTTTGTCTATAACCAACAGTTTTCGCAGCGCACGCGATAAAACAATGTTTTTTGGTAATTTTTTTCAGACCTTGGGTTACATTGTTGGAGTTTTAGTATGGACCCTTAACTTTTTTGAAAATTTAATATAGCCCATGTTCACCGGAAAGAGTGTAGCTTCCTAACAGTGAAAGAAGTTTTCAAATCGGTCAAGTAATTTCGGAGACTATTCAAAGCAAACAAACAATCAAATCTTTCCTCTTTATAATAATAGATAGAAGATAGATATATTCCAGAGGTATACAAATATCATTCGAAATACACTTAAGAACTTTGCTACTTATGCCATCGATTTATTTTAATTATTTTAAGGATAACAGATTCAAAATGTTTTTGATAAAAACCACACGTTTTCTCTTAAAACTGAAACGATTTTATTTTATTGAAGTGACACTTAAAGTATACAAAAGTTGTAAAAACAAATAAATATTAAATAAATTGAATGCTTGAAATCCTAGGAACCACGAACTTAGCAACTCGTTCCAATTCTAAATGGAAAAAAAAATAGTTCAATTAATGTTTTATGTCAATAATAATTTACAAGAATTCCTTACATGTTAGCTTCTCTATTGAAAATAATGTCCGATTTTCGATTAATAAAATAGACAATAATGAATGCGGCGATCATAACTGCAACTCCGATACTAATCGTAATACTTTCATGTCGAGACGACGGCTTTAAGAATAATCGAATCGAAAGACTTCCCCATGTGGACTCGGTCCACGTACTATACATACCAGAATTCCAATCATAGCCTGTAAAAATCGATAATAAGACCAAGATATTTTAAAAGTAGTGTAGGCAATTTTCATGCACGAATGTACACCGGGTTGCCTATTCCATATATGTTATATCTGCCCAAGGTTTGTAAATTACACAGGTTGCTCCATTAGAAAACAAAAAATGACGTCATACGAAGAATTTTGAAATTGAATCAGTCTGAAGATATGTACGAATTTCTTCTGAATACGTCACGTAGCCACCATGAGGCCACCTGTGTATTTTATAAACCTTGATATCTGCCTACCTTCAATATCAAACGCAGGACTCTTGGCCTTTGAAAAATTCATCGAAGACTGAATACACATTCCACTAATATTGTTTCCATTTAAATCGCCACTCACCCATTTATAACTGAAAATCTTTAAAAAAAAATAACATTTTTTTTTTTAGATTTTAAATTCCAAGTTACCGATTCCGGATCACTATTGGTACAATTTGATTGCGATATATTCACTTGGTCGCCCAAAAATAAACCAAGGGTAGCCCCCGTGTTTATGGTAATATCATCGACCCAATGTGCAACGCCTACATACAATGGCAAGGGAACATCCGACTGTAAGTATTCATCACAAAAGATTAAATAAAATTTGCAATCATTGGCATTTTTTGCTATACTACCTGTTGATTTGATGTGGCCGTAAAAATTGAGCAATTCGGCGAAATTAAATAACAGTAAAGTAATTCATCGACCTAAAAATATTCAAAAAAAAATCAGTACAAAAGTCCAAATTGAATGCTTTTTTTTTATCTAACCAAATGTGATTTATCAATTCGTTTGCCTTGGTACTCTTGAAGAAGAGCTTCGTAAATGCTGGTGGCCAACGTAAATGAAATGTCGCTAATATGAGCTTGGATACTATCTCTTGGAATTGCCGATTCGGAATTGTTGTGATAAATATATTTTAAATTTTCAATGTCATCATATATTGAGTTATAATATTTATTTGAAAATTCCAACATATGATCGGCTATCACTAATCCCGGAAGATTCATATTGAAACGCAAAAACGTTTGCAGAGAACTCGGCGGAATCACATTGGTCTTTGGAACAATCGAAATATTCGATAGTTTGGCATTATCGGTGATTGTTTGAACAGCCCGCGTCACCTAGAAAATTTTCCACAAAACAATATTTAACTCGTAAAAATTTCAAATAACATACAATGGTTTGCGTATCAGCATCGGCGTATTTAATATGGAAAACACTAGTCGAATTTGAATTGCTTATTTGTCCGATTTCAATAAACATGCTAATATCCTCGACAGATATTTTCGAAAATTTCATCGAATTTTCGTCCTTATTGATTGGAAAATCTCCGTTTGTCATGTCGTAAAGCATACTTTGAGATCCAATGTAATCGTACGACTCGCCATTTAATATCAAAAATATAACGTTGCCTAGAAATAAATTGAGTAATGGAATTTATTTCGGAATGATAAGCAGATCTTTTACCTTGAGAATTATTAAAATTCATTTGCTTAAGTATATTTGCCGTGGTTAGCAACGTGACCAATCCAGAAACGGGATTAATCGCTCCAGGATATACGCCATCGAAAAATGAGGTCGTATCAATTCTTGTCGCTAATACTATTAGCTTTTTATTGGTAATTTCATTGTTGTATGTTTGACTATTGAAAGTACTATCGTTTCTCCTGAAACCAAGAAAAAATTAGGAAAAGGTATTGTAGGATTTGTATGGGGAAACTGCCCCCGCGGTTTTTCTCGATTCGGACTTAGATCAAGGGGATTATATCCGCGGGGGTTGTTTTTCCATACAAATATCTTTTACAATTGAAACGATGAAATACTCTAGAGGAAGAAGTGAGGCCCAAATATTCATATCTCCCAAAGGATCACAATAAACGACGGGCGTTAAATTCGTGACTTTCTGCGAACGTCTAATACACGTCTCCGAATTGACGGCTGCGTACATGAAAGATTTTAACTCCAACGCGCATAACGATCGAAATCTTTGATTGAGAAAATCAAAATTGTTGAATTTGGTGAAACAGTCTCGAATTTTATTGATTTCATCATTGTCCGAGACCAGAAACATGGGAAATGGAAAATTTTCACGCAATAATTCCGTGCCAAAGGGATTCCACGCGGCCGCACATGTCTCCGGCAAATTAAATCGCTCATTGGGACATTGCAGATCGTGGCTAAAGTACGAAGGCCTATTTGCCGGCGGTTTTAACACAACCACCCCGGTGACTTTCTCCGGATAATTGGCCTTGAATTGCAGTAGAACATTGCGGGTCATCAACGATGGCGGAATGACCATAATGTAGGGACCGGCATTGCCGTTTTTAAATATCCAGTCTATGTCGCTTTGGTTGTTTACCATGTGTATAACGCCAATCGATCCGGACATTCCGGCTGGAATAAAAAAAATGAAATATTAAAGTTCTTCGGAAGGTAAATATAGCAATTATACGTACATCCACAGCCGGTTTGATGTGTAGCATTAAGTCGACGAAAACACGCCGATGCTACGGAAATATTTTCATAGATTTTGTCTTTGGTTCGTTCTCCATATCCTTATAAAGATAAGACAATGAGTCATTGTATTGGAAACATAAATATTTCAATTTTTAGGTTAGAAAAGTGGACTAGAAAGCCGTGGGACTTACCTAATAAAAATAGAGTGCTTACTATAAGTATTGAAAAACTATTAAACGGAGACATTATAGGATAAAATTATTGTTTTGTAATTAATTCCTTGACATGTTTGACAGATTTGTTTCCCAAATGATTTCATTGGGCGTTAAAGTATATCTTTTCTATGATGTACATGTGGTAAACAAGTATATCCTTTATGACATTAGACACTATAAAAAGTTTGATTGTAACATTGGTATAGTTCGTTTTTTAGTGATGACTTATTTTTTTCATCGGGTGCCTATCTCATGTCAAATTGTTTAGGTATAAAGATGGATTCTGCGCAGTAAGTGACGTTAAACTGACAAAAACTTATAAACCGGCTTGGTATTCAAAAAATCGTTAGGCCTTATTTTTTTGGATTAAAATTAATAGTAAACATGTCGACAAATTTACCCGTAGCCCGAATCAAGACGATTATGAAAAGTTGTCCGGACGTGGAGGTCATCAGCCACGACTCGGCACTGCTCGTCGGAAAAGCCACGGTACGTATATCCGCAACGATTCCATCGGGGAAAAAAAAAACCACTTGCAACATTCACTTTTCAGGAACTTTTCATTCGATTTCTCACGGCCAAAGCCAGCGACATCAACGATCACAAGAAGATCGAGTACAAAGACCTGGCCGAGATTGTCCAGTCGGACGACCGGCTGGACTTTCTGCGCGAAATGATCCCCAAGAAAATCACCGTGCTACAGTTCAAGGAGATTTTGAAGCAAAAGAAACGGAACAGTTTTCCGTCGAAGAGTGCACAAAGTTCGACAAATGGATCGACCGAAACGTCGGAGGAAAGCGGAAGTGAAGTCAAGAGTGAAGAGGATGATGATGATGATGGTACGGACGAAAATTCGTCCATGTCGGATTCTCCGAATCATGGCGATGTACAATGATTGTTTTTTTGGGTTTTCATTAAAATTTAATATATAAAGCGATCGTGTACAATGGAAAAAAATATTTTAATTAACTTTAAAGTATCTGAAACGGTTGTCGAAATTACTATGTAATTGTATATTATGAATCTTCTGTATCACTTGAAGTTGTGTTTATTAGAGTTAAGCGCTTCTTTGTATTGCATTTGGGTCTTAATGACTAATTATACATTTATTTTTATTAAAAAAATATTAATTTAATTTATTTAAAAACTTCCTCAAATATTTTGTATCTATTGATAAGATCAAACTCTACTATGCCGGTTTCACTTTTATAATTTAGTAGTGTAGGCAATTTTCTTTACACGCATGTATTTTCAAAGGTATCTATTTCAACGAAGCAAAAGAATGGAAATTTTTCAAATATTTATCAATACGAATACTTGATGGCTAAATTTTTAGTCATTATTACCAAAAGCAGATAAAGACCTCAAACAACTAAATAATTACAGACCCATTAGTTTATTAGACGCGTTAAGTAAGATCACCGAAAAAATAATACAAGATCACATAATCAATCAACTAACAATATCCTTATCAATGGAAAATTCGGTTTTCGGAAACAATTCTCAACAACTGCTTAGCTAGCAAGGCTGGTTGACAATGCAACCGAAGAGTTTAACAAAAAGAAGCACATCGGCCTGGGTTATTCTCGACATAGAAAAAGCATTTTATACCGTCTGGCACGCTGGGCTGCTATTTAAATTAATCAAATACAGATTTTCAAAGTACCTAATTAGATTGGTCACTTCTTATCTCCACAACAGAACTTTTCGGGTTCAGATGGCGAATACATTGTCAGACCAAAAGAAAATAACAATGAGGTGTACCCCAAGGATCAGTTCTAGGACCTATATTATTTATTATATATTTAAATGCCATCCCTTGTAGGAACAACTTAGCAGTGTCACTTTTTACAGATGATACGGCACTGTCCGTGTCATCCTGGAGAACTGACACAGTAGCCAATAAACTAACGAAAAACTTAGATCTATTAAATAGGTATTTCTTAAAATGGAAAATTAAAATAAATCCGTGGAAAAAACCGTGGGTTAACCATCGTTGATTTTTCACGAAATCGACAATTTTCAAAAAATTTTTTTAATGATGCCATTCGAAAGTTAACGTCTTTGTGTGCATGCTGTGCAAATTTTTCCACATAAAAATCACGATTAAGGGAGATATCGACGATCAAAGTGACAGAAGAAGTCATTTTTTGTCAAGAAAAAACCATGGGTTAACCATCGTTGATTTTTCACGAAATCGACAATTTTCAAAAAATTTTTTAATGATGCCATTCGAAAGTTAACGCCTTTGTGTGCATGCTGTGCAAATTTTTCCACATAAAAATCACGATTAAGGGAGATATCGACGATCAAAGTGACAGAAGAAGTCATTTTTTGTCAAGGAAAAACCATGGGTTAACCATCGTTGATTTTTCACGATATCGACAATTTTAAAAAAAATTTTTTAATGATGCCATTCGAAAGTTAACGTCATTGTGTGCATGCTGTGCAAATTTTTCCACATAAAAATCACGATTAAGGGAGATATCGACGATCAAAGTGACAGAAGAAGTCATTTTTTGTCAAGAAAAAACCATGGGTTAACCATCGTTGATTTTTCACGAAATCGACAATTTTCAAAAAAATTTTTTATTGATTCCATTCGAAAGTTAACGTCTTTGTGTGCATGCTGTGCAAATTTTTCCTCATAAAAATCACGATTAAGGGAGATATCGACGATCAAAGTGACAGAAGAAGTCATTTTTTGTCAAGAAAAAACCATGGGTTAACCATCGTTAATTTTTCACGAAATCGACAATTTTCAAAAAAATTTTTTAATGATGCCATTCGAAAGTTAACGTCTTTGTGTGCATGCTGTGCAAATTTTTCCACATAAAAATCACGATTAAGGGAGATATCGACGATCAAAGTGACAGAAGAAGTCATTTTTTGTCAAGAAAAAACCATGGGTTAACCATCGTTGATTTTTCACGAAATCGACAATTTTCAAAAAAATTTTTTAATGATGCCATTCGAAAGTTGACGTCTTTGTGTGCATGCTGTGCAAATTTTTCCACATAAAAATCACGATTAAGGGAGATATCGACGATCAAAGTGACAGAAGAAGTCATTTTTTGTCAAGAAAAAACCATGGGTTAACCATCGTTGATTTTTCACGAAGTCGACAATTTTCAAAAAAATTTTTTAATGATGCCATTCGAAAGTTAACGTCTTTGTGTGCATGCTGTGCAAATTTTTCCACATAAAAATCACGATTAAGGGAGATATCGACGATCAAAGTGACAGAAGAAGTCATTTTTTGTCAAGAAAAAACCATGGGTTAACCATCGTTAATTTTTCACGAAATCGACAATTTTCAAAAAAATTTTTTAATGATGCCATTCGAAAGTTAACGTCTTTGTGTGCATGCTGTGCAAATTTTTCCACATAAAAATCACGATTAAGGGAGATATCGACGATCAAAGTGACAGAAGAAGTCATTTTTTGTCAAGAAAAAACCATGGGTTAACCATCGTTGATTTTTCACGAAATCGACAATTTTCAAAAAAATTTTTTAATGATGCCATTCGAAAGTTGACGTCTTTGTGTGCATGCTGTGCAAATTTTTCCACATAAAAATCACGATTAAGGGAGATATCGACGATCAAAGTGACAGAAGAAGTCATTTTTTGTCAAGAAAAAACCATGGGTTAACCATCGTTGATTTTTCACGAAGTCGACAATTTTCAAAAAAATTTTTTAATGATGCCATTCGAAAGTTAACGTCTTTGTGTGCATGCTGTGCAAATTTTTCCACATAAAAATCACGATTAAGGGAGATATCGACGATCAAAGTGACAGAAGAAGTCATTTTTTGTCAAGAAAAAACCATGGGTTAACCATCGTTGATTTTTCACGAAATCGACAATTTTCAAAAAAAATTTTTAATGATGCCATTCGAAAGTTAACGTCTTTGTGTGCATGCTGTGCAAATTTTTCCACATAAAAATCACGATTAAGGGAGATATCGACGATCAAAGTGACAGAAGAAGTCATTTTTTGTCAAGAAAAAACCATGGGTTAACCATCGTTGATTTTTCACGAAATCGACAATTTTCAAAAAAAATTTTTTATTGATGCCATTCGAAAGTTAACGTCTTTGTGTGCATGCTGTGCAAATTTTTCCACATAAAAATCACGATTAAGGGAGATATCGACGATCAAAGTGACAGAAGAAGTCATTTTTTGTCAAGAAAAAACCATGGGTTAACCATCGTTGATTTTTCACGAAATCGACAATTTTCAAAAAAAATTTTTATTGATGCCATTCGAAAGTTAACGTCTTTGTGTGCATGCTGTGCAAATTTTTCCACATAAAAATCACGATTAAGGGAGATATCGACGATCAAAGTGACAGAAGAAGTCATTTTTTGTCAAGAAAAAACCATGGGTTAACCATCGTTAATTTTTCACGAAATCGACAATTTTCAAAAAAATTTTTTAATGATGCCATTCGAAAGTTAACGTCTTTGTGTGCATGCTGTGCTAATTTTTCCACATAAAAATCACGATTAAGGGAGATATCGACGATCAAAGTGACAGAAGAAGTCATTTTTTGTCAAGAAAAAACCATGGGTTAACCATCGTTGATTTTTCACGAAATCGACAATTTTCAAAAAAAATTTTTATTGATGCCATTCGAAAGTTAACGTCTTTGTGTGCATGCTGTGCAAATTTTTCCACATAAAAATCACGATTAAGGGAGATATCGACGATCAAAGTGACAGAAGAAGTCATTTTTTGTCAAGAAAAAACCATGGGTTAACCATCGTTGATTTTTCACGAAATCGACAATTTTCAAAAAAATTTTTTAATGATGCCATTCGAAAGTTAACGTCTTTGTGTGCATGCTGTGCAAATTTTTCCACATAAAAATCACGATTAAGGGAGATATCGACGATCAAAGTGACAGAAGAAGTCATTTTTTGTCAAGAAAAAACCATGGGTTAACCATCGTTGATTTTTCACGAAGTCGACAATTTTCAAAAAAATTTTTTAATGATGCCATTCGAAAGTTAACGTCTTTGTGTGCATGCTGTGCAAATTTTTCCACATAAAAATCACGATTAAGGGAGATATCGACGATCAAAGTGACAGAAGAAGTCATTTTTTGTCAAGAAAAAACCATGGGTTAACCATCGTTAATTTTTCACGAAATCGACAATTTTCAAAAAAATTTTTTAATGATGCCATTCGAAAGTTAACGTCTTTGTGTGCATGCTGTGCAAATTTTTCCACATAAAAATCACGATTAAGGGAGATATCGACGATCAAAGTGACAGAAGAAGTCATTTTTTGTCAAGGAAAAACCATGGGTTAACCATCGTTGATTTTTCACGATATCGACAATTTTCAAAAAAATTTTTTAATGATGCCATTCGAAAGTTGACGTCTTTGTGTGCATGCTGTGCAAATTTTTCCACATAAAAATCACGATTAAGGGAGATATCGACGATCAAAGTGACAGAAGAAGTCATTTTTTGTCAAGAAAAAACCATGGGTTAACCATCGTTGATTTTTCACGAAGTCGACAATTTTCAAAAAAAATTTTTATTGATGCCATTCGAAAGTTAACGTCTTTGTGTGCATGCTGTGCAAATTTTTCCACATAAAAATCACGATTAAGGGAGATATCGACGATCAAAGTGACAGAAGAAGTCATTTTTTGTCAAGAAAAAACCATGGGTTAACCATCGTTGATTTTTCACGAAATCGACAATTTTCAAAAAAATTTTTTAATGATGCCATTCGAAAGTTAACGTCTTTGTGTGCATGCTGTGCAAATTTTTCCACATAAAAATCACGATTAAGGGAGATATCGACGATCAAAGTGACAGAAGAAGTCATTTTTTGTCAAGAAAAAACCATGGGTTAACCATCGTTGATTTTTCACGAAATCGACAATTTTCAAAAAAAATTTTTTATTGATGCCATTCGAAAGTTAACGTCTTTGTGTGCATGCTGTGCAAATTTTTCCACATAAAAATCACGATTAAGGGAGATATCGACGATCAAAGTGACAGAAGAAGTCATTTTTTGTCAAGAAAAAACCATGGGTTAACCATCGTTAATTTTTCACGAAATCGACAATTTTCAAAAAAATTTTTTAATGATGCCATTCGAAAGTTAACGTCTTTGTGTGCATGCTGTGCAAATTTTTCCACATAAAAATCACGATTAAGGGAGATATCGACGATCAAAGTGACAGAAGAAGTCATTTTTTGTCAAGAAAAAACCATGGGTTAACCATCGTTAATTTTTCACGAAATCGACAATTTTCAAAAAAATTTTTTAATGATGCCATTCGAAAGTTAACGTCTTTGTGTGCATGCTGTGCTAATTTTTCCACATAAAAATCACGATTAAGGGAGATATCGACGATCAAAGTGACAGAAGAAGTCATTTTTTGTCAAGAAAAAACCATGGGTTAACCATCGTTGATTTTTCACGAAGTCGACAATTTTCAAAAAAAATTTTTAATGATGCCATTCGAAAGTTAACGTCTTTGTGTGCATGCGTGCAAATTTTTCCACATAAAAATCACGATTAAGGGAGATATCGACGATCAAAGTGACAGAAGAAGTCATTTTTTGTCAAGAAAAAACCATGGGTTAACCATCGTTGATTTTTCACGAAATCGACAATTTTCAAAAAAATTTTTATTGATGCCATTCGAAAGTTAACGTCTTTGTGTGCATGCTGTGCAAATTTTTCCACATAAAAATCACGATTAAGGGAGATATCGACGATCAAAGTGACAGAAGAAGTCATTTTTTGTCAAGAAAAAACCATGGGTTAACCATCGTTGATTTTTCACGAAATCGACAATTTTCAAAAAAATTTTTTAATGATGCCATTCGAAAGTTAACGTCTTTGTGTGCATGCTGTGCAAATTTTTCCACATAAAAATCACGATTAAGGGAGATATCGACGATCAAAGTGACAGAAGAAGTCATTTTTTGTCAAGAAAAAACCATGGGTTAACCATCGTTGATTTTTCACGAAATCGACAATTTTCAAAAAAATTTTTTAATGATGCCATTCGAAAGTTAACGTCTTTGTGTGCATGCTGTGCAAATTTTTCCACATAAAAATCACGATTAAGGGAGATATCGACGATCAAAGTGACAGAAGAAGTCATTTTTTGTCAAGAAAAAACCATGGGTTAACCATCGTTGATTTTTCACGAAATCGACAATTTTCAAAAAAATTTTTTAATGATGCCATTCGAAAGTTAACGTCTTTGTGTGCATGCTGTGCAAATTTTTCCACATAAAAATCACGATTAAGGGAGATATCGACGATCAAAGTGACAGAAGAAGTCATTTTTTGTCAAGAAAAAACCATGGGTTAACCATCGTTGATTTTTCACGAAATCGACAATTTTCAAAAAAATTTTTTAATGATGCCATTCGAAAGTTAACGTCTTTGTGTGCATGCTGTGCAAATTTTTCCACATAAAAATCACGATTAAGGGAGATATCGACGATCAAAGTGACAGAAGAAGTCATTTTTTGTCAAGAAAAAACCATGGGTTAACCATCGTTGATTTTTCACGAAATCGACAATTTTCAAAAAAATTTTTTAATGATGCCATTCGAAAGTTAACGTCTTTGTGTGCATGCTGTGCAAATTTTTCCACATAAAAATCACGATTAAGGGAGATATCGACGATCAAAGTGACAGAAGAAGTCATTTTTTGTCAAGAAAAAACCATGGGTTAACCATCGTTGATTTTTCACGAAATCGACAATTTTCAAAAAAATTTTTTAATGATGCCATTCGAAAGTTAACGTCTTTGTGTGCATGCTGTGCAAATTTTTCCACATAAAAATCACGATTAAGGGAGATATCGACGATCAAAGTGACAGAAGAAGTCATTTTTTGTCAAGAAAAAACCATGGGTTAACCATCGTTGATTTTTCACGAAATCGACAATTTTCAAAAAAATTTTTTAATGATGCCATTCGAAAGTTAACGTCTTTGTGTGCATGCTGTGCAAATTTTTCCACATAAAAATCACGATTAAGGGAGATATCGACGATCAAAGTGACAGAAGAAGTCATTTTTTGTCAAGAAAAAACCATGGGTTAACCATCGTTGATTTTTCACGAAATCGACAATTTTCAAAAAAAATTTTTTATTGATGCCATTCGAAAGTTAACGTCTTTGTGTGCATGCTGTGCAAATTTTTCCACATAAAAATCACGATTAAGGGAGATATCGACGATCAAAGTGACAGAAGAAGTCATTTTTTGTCAAGAAAAAACCATGGGTTAACCATCGTTAATTTTTCACGAAATCGACAATTTTCAAAAAAATTTTTTAATGATGCCATTCGAAAGTTAACGTCTTTGTGTGCATGCTGTGCAAATTTTTCCACATAAAAATCACGATTAAGGGAGATATCGACGATCAAAGTGACAGAAGAAGTCATTTTTTGTCAAGAAAAAACCATGGGTTAACCATCGTTAATTTTTCACGAAATCGACAATTTTCAAAAAAATTTTTTAATGATGCCATTCGAAAGTTAACGTCTTTGTGTGCATGCTGTGCTAATTTTTCCACATAAAAATCACGATTAAGGGAGATATCGACGATCAAAGTGACAGAAGAAGTCATTTTTTGTCAAGAAAAAACCATGGGTTAACCATCGTTGATTTTTCACGAAGTCGACAATTTTCAAAAAAATTTTTTAATGATGCCATTCGAAAGTTAACGTCTTTGTGTGCATGCGTGCAAATTTTTCCACATAAAAATCACGATTAAGGGAGATATCGACGATCAAAGTGACAGAAGAAGTCATTTTTTGTCAAGAAAAAACCATGGGTTAACCATCGTTGATTTTTCACGAAATCGACAATTTTCAAAAAAAATTTTTATTGATGCCATTCGAAAGTTAACGTCTTTGTGTGCATGCTGTGCAAATTTTTCCACATAAAAATCACGATTAAGGGAGATATCGACGATCAAAGTGACAGAAGAAGTCATTTTTTGTCAAGAAAAAACCATGGGTTAACCATCGTTGATTTTTCACGAAATCGACAATTTTCAAAAAAATTTTTTAATGATGCCATTCGAAAGTTAACGTCTTTGTGTGCATGCTGTGCAAATTTTTCCACATAAAAATCACGATTAAGGGAGATATCGACGATCAAAGTGACAGAAGAAGTCATTTTTTGTCAAGAAAAAACCATGGGTTAACCATCGTTGATTTTTCACGAAATCGACAATTTTCAAAAAAATTTTTTAATGATGCCATTCGAAAGTTAACGTCTTTGTGTGCATGCTGTGCAAATTTTTCCACATAAAAATCACGATTAAGGGAGATATCGACGATCAAAGTGACAGAAGAAGTCATTTTTTGTCAAGAAAAAACCATGGGTTAACCATCGTTGATTTTTCACGAAATCGACAATTTTCAAAAAAATTTTTTAATGATGCCATTCGAAAGTTAACGTCTTTGTGTGCATGCTGTGCAAATTTTTCCACATAAAAATCACGATTAAGGGAGATATCGACGATCAAAGTGACAGAAGAAGTCATTTTTTGTCAAGAAAAAACCATGGGTTAACCATCGTTGATTTTTCACGAAATCGACAATTTTCAAAAAAATTTTTTAATGATGCCATTCGAAAGTTAACGTCTTTGTGTGCATGCTGTGCAAATTTTTCCACATAAAAATCACGATTAAGGGAGATATCGACGATCAAAGTGACAGAAGAAGTCATTTTTTGTCAAGAAAAAACCATGGGTTAACCATCGTTGATTTTTCACGAAATCGACAATTTTCAAAAAAATTTTTTAATGATGCCATTCGAAAGTTAACGTCTTTGTGTGCATGCTGTGCAAATTTTTCCACATAAAAATCACGATTAAGGGAGATATCGACGATCAAAGTGACAGAAGAAGTCATTTTTTGTCAAGGAAAAACCATGGGTTAACCATCGTTGATTTTTCACGATATCGACAATTTTAAAAAAAATTTTTTAATGATGCCATACGAAAGTTAACGTCTTTGTGTGCATGCTGTGCAAATTTTTCCACATAAAAATCACGATTAAGGGAGATATCGACGATCAAAGTGACAGAAGAAGTCATTTTTTGTCAAGAAAAAACCATGGGTTAACCATCGTTGATTTTTCACGAAATCGACAATTTTCAAAAAAAATTTTTATTGATGCCATTCGAAAGTTAACGTCTTTGTGTGCATGCTGTGCAAATTTTTCCTCATAAAAATCACGATTAAGGGAGATATCGACGATCAAAGTGACAGAAGAAGTCATTTTTTGTCAAGAAAAAACCATGGGTTAACCATCGTTAATTTTTCACGAAATCGACAATTTTCAAAAAAATTTTTTAATGATGCCATTCGAAAGTTAACGTCTTTGTGTGCATGCTGTGCAAATTTTTCCACATAAAAATCACGATTAAGGGAGATATCGACGATCAAAGTGACAGAAGAAGTCATTTTTTGTCAAGAAAAAACCATGGGTTAACCATCGTTGATTTTTCACGAAATCGACAATTTTCAAAAAAATTTTTTAATGATGCCATTCGAAAGTTAACGTCTTTGTGTGCATGCTGTGCAAATTTTTCCACATAAAAATCACGATTAAGGGAGATATCGACGATCAAAGTGACAGAAGAAGTCATTTTTTGTCAAGAAAAAACCATGGGTTAACCATCGTTGATTTTTCACGAAATCGACAATTTTCAAAAAAAATTTTTTATTGATGCCATTCGAAAGTTAACGTCTTTGTGTGCATGCTGTGCAAATTTTTCCACATAAAAATCACGATTAAGGGAGATATCGACGATCAAAGTGACAGAAGAAGTAATTTTTTGTCAAGAAAAAACCATGGGTTAACCATCGTTAATTTTTCACGAAATCGACAATTTTCAAAAAAATTTTTTAATGATGCCATTCGAAAGTTAACGTCTTTGTGTGCATGCTGTGCTAATTTTTCCACATAAAAATCACGATTAAGGGAGATATCGACGATCAAAGTGACAGAAGAAGTCATTTTTTGTCAAGAAAAAACCATGGGTTAACCATCGTTGATTTTTCACGAAATCGACAATTTTCAAAAAAAATTTTTATTGATGCCATTCGAAAGTTAACGTCTTTGTGTGCATGCTGTGCAAATTTTTCCACATAAAAATCACGATTAAGGGAGATATCGACGATCAAAGTGACAGAAGAAGTCATTTTTTGTCAAGAAAAAACCATGGGTTAACCATCGTTAATTTTTCACGAAATCGACAATTTTCAAAAAAATTTTTTAATGATGCCATTCGAAAGTTAACGTCTTTGTGTGCATGCTGTGCTAATTTTTCCACATAAAAATCACGATTAAGGGAGATATCGACGATCAAAGTGACAGAAGAAGTCATTTTTTGTCAAGAAAAAACCATGGGTTAACCATCGTTGATTTTTCACGAAATCGACAATTTTCAAAAAAAATTTTTAATGATGCCATTCGAAAGTTAACGTCTTTGTGTGCATGCTGTGCAAATTTTTCCACATAAAAATCACGATTAAGGGAGATATCGACGATCAAAGTGACAGAAGAAGTCATTTTTTGTCAGGAAAAAGCATGGGTTAACCATCGTTAATTTTTCACGAAATCGACAATTTTCAAAAAAATTTTTTAATGATGCCATTCGAAAGTTAACGTCTTTGTGTGCATGCTGTGCAAGTTTTTCCACATAAAAATCACGATTAAGGGAGATATCGACGATCAAAGTGACAGAAGAAGTCATTTTTTGTCAAGAAAAAACCATGGGTTAACCATCGTTAATTTTTCACGAAATCGACAATTTTCAAAAAAATTTTTTAATGATGCCATTCGAAAGTTAACGTCTTTGTGTGCATGCTGTGCAAATTTTTCCACATAAAAATCACGATTAAGGGAGATATCGACGATCAAAGTGACAGAAGAAGTCATTTTTTGTCAAGAAAAAACCATGGGTTAACCATCGTTGATTTTTCACGAAATCGACAATTTTCAAAAAAATTTTTTAATGATGCCATTCGAAAGTTAACGTCTTTGTGTGCATGCTGTGCAAATTTTTCCACATAAAAATCACGATTAAGGGAGATCGACGATCAAAGTGACAGAAGAAGTCATTTTTTGTCAAGAAAAAACCATGGGTTAACCATCGTTGATTTTTCACGAAATCGACAATTTTCAAAAAAATTTTTATTGATGCCATTCGAAAGTTAACGTCTTTGTGTGCCTGCTGTGCAAATTTTTCCACATAAAAATCACGATTAAGGGAGATATCGACGATCAAAGTGACAGAAGAAGTCATTTTTTGTCAAGAAAAAACCATGGGTTAACCATCGTTAATTTTTCACGAAATCGACAATTTTCAAAAAAATTTTTTAATGATGCCATTCGAAAGTTAACGTCTTTGTGTGCATGCTGTGCAAATTTTTCCACATAAAAATCACGATTAAGGGAGATATCGACGATCAAAGTGACAGAAGAAGTCATTTTTTGTCAAGAAAAAACCATGGGTTAACCATCGTTGATTTTTCACGAAATCGACAATTTTCAAAAAAATTTTTTAATGATGCCATTCGAAAGTTAACGTCTTTGTGTGCATGCTGTGCAAATTTTTCCACATAAAAATCACGATTAAGGGAGATATCGACGATCAAAGTGACAGAAGAAGTCATTTTTTGTCAAGAAAAAACCATGGGTTAACCATCGTTGATTTTTCACGAAGTCGACAATTTTCAAAAAAATTTTTTAATGATGCCATTCGAAAGTTAACGTCTTTGTGTGCATGCTGTGCAAATTTTTCCACATAAAAATCACGATTAAGGGAGATATCGACGATCAAAGTGACAGAAGAAGTCATTTTTTGTCAAGAAAAAACCATGGGTTAACCATCGTTAATTTTTCACGAAATCGACAATTTTCAAAAAAATTTTTTAATGATGCCATTCGAAAGTTAACGTCTTTGTGTGCATGCTGTGCAAATTTTTCCACATAAAAATCACGATTAAGGGAGATATCGACGATCAAAGTGACAGAAGAAGTCATTTTTTGTCAAGAAAAAACCATGGGTTAACCATCGTTGATTTTTCACGAAATCGACAATTTTCAAAAAAATTTTTTAATGATGCCATTCGAAAGTTAACGTCTTTGTGTGCATGCTGTGCAAATTTTTCCACATAAAAATCACGATTAAGGGAGATATCGACGATCAAAGTGACAGAAGAAGTCATTTTTTGTCAAGAAAAAACCATGGGTTAACCATCGTTGATTTTTCACGAAATCGACAATTTTCAAAAAAATTTTTTATTGATGCCATTCGAAAGTTAACGTCTTTGTGTGCATGCTGTGCAAATTTTTCCACATAAAAATCACGATTAAGGGAGATATCGACGATCAAAGTGACAGAAGAAGTCATTTTTTGTCAAGAAAAAACCATGGGTTAACCATCGTTGATTTTTCACGAAGTCGACAATTTTCAAAAAAATTTTTTAATGATGCCATTCGAAAGTTAACGTCTTTGTGTGCATGCTGTGCAAGTTTTTCCACATAAAAATCACGATTAAGGGAGATATCGACGATCAAAGTGACAGAAGAAGTCATTTTTTGTCAAGAAAAAACCATGGGTTAACCATCGTTAATTTTTCACGAAATCGACAATTTTCAAAAAAATTTTTTAATGATGCCATTCGAAAGTTAACGTCTTTGTGTGCATGCTGTGCAAATTTTTCCACATAAAAATCACGATTAAGGGAGATATCGACGATCAAAGTGACAGAAGAAGTCATTTTTTGTCAAGAAAAAACCATGGGTTAACCATCGTTAATTTTTCACGAAATCGACAATTTTCAAAAAAATTTTTTAATGATGCCATTCGAAAGTTAACGTCTTTGTGTGCATGCTGTGCAAATTTTTCCACATAAAAATCACGATTAAGGGAGATATCGACGATCAAAGTGACAGAAGAAGTCATTTTTTGTCAAGAAAAAACCATGGGTTAACCATCGTTGATTTTTCACGAAATCGACAATTTTCAAAAAAATTTTTTAATGATGCCATTCGAAAGTTAACGTCTTTGTGTGCATGCTGTGCAAATTTTTCCACATAAAAATCACGATTAAGGGAGATATCGACGATCAAAGTGACAGAAGAAGTCATTTTTTGTCAAGAAAAAACCATGGGTTAACCATCGTTGATTTTTCACGAAGTCGACAATTTTCAAAAAAATTTTTTAATGATGCCATTCGAAAGTTAACGTCTTTGTGTGCATGCTGTGCAAATTTTTCCACATAAAAATCACGATTAAGGGAGATATCGACGATCAAAGTGACAGAAGAAGTCATTTTTTGTCAAGAAAAAACCATGGGTTAACCATCGTTGATTTTTCACGAAGTCGACAATTTTCAAAAAAATTTTTTAATGATGCCATTCGAAAGTTAACGTCTTTGTGTGCATGCTGTGCAAATTTTTCCACATAAAAATCACGATTAAGGGAGATATCGACGATCAAAGTGACAGAAGAAGTCATTTTTTGTCAAGAAAAAACCATGGGTTAACCATCGTTGATTTTTCACGAAATCGACAATTTTCAAAAAAATTTTTTAATGATGCCATTCGAAAGTTAACGTCTTTGTGTGCATGCTGTGCAAATTTTTCCACATAAAAATCACGATTAAGGGAGATATCGACGATCAAAGTGACAGAAGAAGTCATTTTTTGTCAAGAAAAAACCATGGGTTAACCATCGTTGATTTTTCACGAAATCGACAATTTTCAAAAAAATTTTTTAATGATGCCATTCGAAAGTTAACGTCTTTGTGTGCATGCTGTGCAAATTTTTCCACATAAAAATCACGATTAAGGGAGATATCGACGATCAAAGTGACAGAAGAAGTCATTTTTTGTCAAGAAAAAACCATGGGTTAACCATCGTTGATTTTTCACGAAATCGACAATTTTCAAAAAAAATTTTTATTGATGCCATTCGAAAGTTAACGTCTTTGTGTGCATGCTGTGCAAATTTTTCCACATAAAAATAACGATTAAGGGAGATATCGACGATCAAAGTGACAGAAGAAGTCATTTTTTGTCAAGAAAAAACCATGGGTTAACCATCGTTGATTTTTCACGAAATCGACAATTTTCAAAAAAATTTTTTAATGATGCCATTCGAAAGTTAACGTCTTTGTGTGCATGCTGTGCAAATTTTTCCACATAAAAATCTCGATTAAGGGAGATATCGACGATCAAAGTGACAGAAGAAGTCATTTTTTGTCAAGAAAAAACCATGGGTTAACCATCGTTGATTTTTCACGAAATCGACAATTTTCAAAAAAAATTTTTATTGATGCCATTCGAAAGTTAACGTCTTTGTGTGCATGCTGTGCAAATTTTTCCACATAAAAATAACGATTAAGGGAGATATCGACGATCAAAGTGACAGAAGAAGTCATTTTTTGTCAAGAAAAAACCATGGGTTAACCATCGTTGATTTTTCACGAAATTGACAATTTTCAAAAAAAATTTTTAATGATGCCATTCGAAAGTTAACGTCTTTGTGTGCATGCTGTGCAAATTTTTCCACATAAAAATAACGATTAAGGGAGATATCGACGATCAAAGTGACAGAAGAAGTCATTTTTTGTCAAGAAAAAACCATGGGTTAACCATCGTTGATTTTTCACGAAGTCGACAATTTTCAAAAAAATTTTTTAATGATGCCATTCGAAAGTTAACGTCTTTGTGTGCATGCTGTGCAAATTTTTCCACATAAAAATCACGATTAAGGGAGATATCGACGATCAAAGTGACAGAAGAAGTCATTTTTTGTCAAGAAAAAACCATGGGTTAACCATCGTTGATTTTTCACGAAATCGACAATTTTCAAAAAAATTTTTTAATGATGCCATTCGAAAGTTAACGTCTTTGTGTGCATGCTGTGCAAATTTTTCCACATAAAAATAACGATTAAGGGAGATATCGACGATCAAAGTGACAGAAGAAGTCATTTTTTGTCAAGAAAAAACCATGGGTTAACCATCGTTGATTTTTCACGAAATCGACAATTTTCAAAAAAATTTTTTAATGATGCCATTCGAAAGTTAACGTCTTTGTGTGCATGCTGTGCTAATTTTTCCACATAAAAATAACGATTAAGGGAGATATCGACGATCAAAGTGACAGAAGAAGTCATTTTTTGTCAAGAAAAAACCATGGGATAACAATCGTTGATTTTTCACGAAATCGACAATTTTCAAAAAAAATTTTTATTGATGCCATTCGAAAGTTAACGTCTTTGTGTGCATGCTGTGCAAATTTTTCCACATAAAAATCACGATTAAGGGAGATATCGACGATCAAAGTGACAGAAGAAGTCATTTTTTGTCAAGAAAAAACCATGGGTTAACCATCGTTGATTTTTCACGAAGTCGACAATTTTCAAAAAAATTTTTTAATGATACCATTCGAAAGTTAACGTCTTTGTGTGCATGCTGTGCAAATTTTTCCACATAAAAATCACGATTAAGGGAGATATCGACGATCAAAGTGACAGAAGAAGTCATTTTTTGTCAAGAAAAAACCATGGGTTAACCATCGTTGATTTTTCACGAAATCGACAATTTTCAAAAATATTTTTTTAATGATGCCATTCGAAAGTTAACGTCTTTGTGTGCATGCTGTGCAAATTTTTCCACATAAAAATCACGATTAAGGGAGATATCGACGATCAAAGTGACAGAAGAAGTCAGTTTTTGTCAAGAAAAAACCATGGGTTAACCATCGTTGATTTTTCACGAAGTCGACAATTTTCAAAAAAATTTTTTAATGATGCCATTCGAAAGTTAACGTCTTTGTGTGCATGCGTGCAAATTTTTCCACATAAAAATCACGATTAAGGGAGATATCGACGATCAAAGTGACAGAAGAAGTCATTTTTTGTCAAGAAAAAACCATGGGTTAACCATCGTTGATTTTTCACGAAATCGACAATTTTCAAAAAAATTTTTTAATGATGCCATTCGAAAGTTAACGTCTTTGTGTGCATGCTGTGCTAATTTTTCCACATAAAAATCACGATTAAGGGAGATTTCGACGATCAAAGTGACAGAAGAAGTCATTTTTTGTCAAGAAAAAACCATGGGTTAACCATCGTTGATTTTTCACGAAATCGACAATTTTCAAAAAAATTTTTTAATGATGCCATTCGAAAGTTAACGTCTTTGTGTGCATGCTGTGCAAATTTTTCCACATAAAAATCACGATTAAGGGAGATATCGACGATCAAAGTGACAGAAGAAGTCATTTTTTGTCAAGAAAAAACCATGGGTTAACCATCGTTGATTTTTCACGAAGTCGACAATTTTCAAAAAAATTTTTTAATGATGCCATTCGAAAGTTGACGTCTTTGTGTGCATGCTGTGCAAATTTTTCCACATAAAAATCACGATTAAGGGAGATATCGACGATCAAAGTGACAGAAGAAGTCATTTTTTGTCAAGAAAAAACCATGGGTTAACCATCGTTGATTTTTCACGAAATCGACAATTTTCAAAAAAATTTTTTAATGATGCCATTCGAAAGTTGACGTCTTTGTGTGCATGCTGTGCAAATTTTTCCACATAAAAATCACGATTAAGGGAGATATCGACGATCAAAGTGACAGAAGAAGTCATTTTTTGTCAAGAAAAAACCATGGGTTAACCATCGTTGATTTTTCACGAAGTCGACAATTTTCAAAAAAATTTTTTAATGATGCCATTCGAAAGTTAACGTCTTTGTGTGCATGCGTGCAAATTTTTCCACATAAAAATCACGATTAAGGGAGATATCGACGATCAAAGTGACAGAAGAAGTCATTTTTTGTCAAGAAAAAACCATGGGTTAACCATCGTTGATTTTTCACGAAATCGACAATTTTCAAAAAAATTTTTTAATGATGCCATTCGAAAGTTAACGTCTTTGTGTGCATGCTGTGCAAATTTTTCCACATAAAAATCACGATTAAGGGAGATATCGACGATCAAAGTGACAGAAGAAGTCATTTTTTGTCAAGAAAAAACCATGGGTTAACCATCGTTGATTTTTCACGAAATCGACAATTTTCAAAAAAATTTTTTAATGATGCCATTCGAAAGTTAACGTCTTTGTGTGCATGCTGTGCAAATTTTTCCACATAAAAATCACGATTAAGGGAGATATCGACGATCAAAGTGACAGAAGAAGTCATTTTTTGTCAAGAAAAAACCATGGGTTAACCATCGTTGATTTTTCACGAAGTCGACAATTTTCAAAAAAATTTTTTAATGATGCCATTCGAAAGTTAACGTCTTTGTGTGCATGCTGTGCAAATTTTTCCACATAAAAATCACGATTAAGGGAGATATCGACGATCAAAGTGACAGAAGAAGTCATTTTTTGTCAAGAAAAAACCATGGGTTAACCATCGTTGATTTTTCACGAAATCGACAATTTTCAAAAAAATTTTTTAATGATGCCATTCGAAAGTTAACGTCTTTGTGTGCATGCTGTGCAAATTTTTCCACATAAAAATCACGATTAAGGGAGATATCGACGATCAAAGTGACAGAAGAAGTCATTTTTTGTCAAGAAAAAACCATGGGATAACAATCGTTGATTTTTCACGAAATCGACAATTTTCAAAAAAAATTTTTATTGATGCCATTCGAAAGTTAACGTCTTTGTGTGCATGCTGTGCAAATTTTTCCACATAAAAATCACGATTAAGGGAGATATCGACGATCAAAGTGACAGAAGAAGTCATTTTTTGTCAAGAAAAAACCATGGGTTAACCATCGTTGATTTTTCACGAAGTCGACAATTTTCAAAAAAATTTTTTAATGATGCCATTCGAAAGTTAACGTCTTTGTGTGCATGCTGTGCAAATTTTTCCACATAAAAATCACGATTAAGGGAGATATCGACGATCAAAGTGACAGAAGAAGTCATTTTTTGTCAAGAAAAAACCATGGGTTAACCATCGTTGATTTTTCACGAAATCGACAATTTTCAAAAAAATTTTTTAATGATGCCATTCGAAAGTTAACGTCTTTGTGTGCATGCTGTGCAAATTTTTCCACATAAAAATCACGATTAAGGGAGATATCGACGATCAAAGTGACAGAAGAAGTCATTTTTTGTCAAGAAAAAACCATGGGTTAACCATCGTTGATTTTTCACGAAGTCGACAATTTTCAAAAAAATTTTTTAATGATGCCATTCGAAAGTTAACGTCTTTGTGTGCATGCTGTGCTAATTTTTCCACATAAAAATCACGATTAAGGGAGATATCGACGATCAAAGTGACAGAAGAAGTCATTTTTTGTCAAGAAAAAACCATGGGTTAACCATCGTTGATTTTTCACGAAATCGACAATTTTCAAAAAAATTTTTTAATGATGCCATTCGAAAGTTAACGTCTTTGTGTGCATGCTGTGCAAATTTTTCCACATAAAAATCACGATTAAGGGAGATATCGACGATCAAAGTGACAGAAGAAGTCATTTTTTGTCAAGAAAAAACCATGGGTTAACCATCGTTGATTTTTCACGAAATCGACAATTTTCAAAAAAATTTTTTAATGATGCCATTCGAAAGTTAACGTCTTTGTGTGCATGCTGTGCAAATTTTTCCACATAAAAATCACGATTAAGGGAGATATCGACGATCAAAGTGACAGAAGAAGTCATTTTTTGTCAAGAAAATAACCATGGGTTAACCATCGTTGATTTTTCACGAAGTCGACAATTTTCAAAAAAATTTTTTAATGATGCCATTCGAAAGTTAACGTCTTTGTGTGCATGCGTGCAAATTTTTCCACATAAAAATCACGATTAAGGGAGATATCGACGATCAAAGTGACAGAAGAAGTCATTTTTTGTCAAGAAAAAACCATGGGTTAACCATCGTTGATTTTTCACGAAATCGACAATTTTCAAAAAAATTTTTTAATGATGCCATTCGAAAGTTAACGTCTTTGTGTGCATGCTGTGCTAATTTTTCCACATAAAAATCACGATTAAGGGAGATATCGACGATCAAAGTGACAGAAGAAGTCATTTTTTGTCAAGAAAAAACCATGGGTTAACCATCGTTGATTTTTCACGAAGTCGACAATTTTCAAAAAAATTTTTTAATGATGCCATTCGAAAGTTAACGTCTTTGTGTGCATGCGTGCAAATTTTTCCACATAAAAATCACGATTAAGGGAGATATCGACGATCAAAGTGACAGAAGAAGTCATTTTTTGTCAAGAAAAAACCATGGGTTAACCATCGTTGATTTTTCACGAAGTCGACAATTTTCAAAAAAATTTTTTAATGATGCCATTCAAAAGTTAACGTCTTTGTGTGCATGCGTGCAAATTTTTCCACATAAAAATCACGATTAAGGGAGATATCGACGATCAAAGTGACAGAAGAAGTCATTTTTTGTCTAGAAAAAACCATGGGTTAACCATCGTTGATTTTTCTCGAAATCGACAATTTTCAAAAAAATTTTTTAATGATGCCATTCGAAAGTTAACGTCTTTGTGTGCATGCTGTGCAAATTTTTCCACATAAAAATCACGATTAAGGGAGATATCGACGATCAAAGTGACAGAAGAAGTCATTTTTTGTCAAGAAAAAACCATGGGTTAACCATCGTTGATTTTTCACCAAATCGACAATTTTCAAAAAAAATTTTTAATGATGCCATTCGAAAGTTAACGTCTTTGTGTGCATGCTGTGCAAATTTTTCCACATAAAAATCACGATTAAGGGAGATATCGACGATCAAAGTGACAGAAGAAGTCATTTTTTGTCAAGAAAAAACCATGGGTTAACCATCGTTGATTTTTCACGAAGTCGACAATTTTCAAAAAAATTTTTAATGATGCCATTCGAAAGTTAACGTCTTTGTGTGCATGCTGTGCAAATTTTTCCACATAAAAATCACGATTTAGGGAGATATCGACGATCAAAGTGACAGAAGAAGTCATTTTTTGTCAAGAAAAAACCATGGGTTAACCATCGTTGATTTTTCACGAAGTCGACAATTTTCAAAAAAATTTTTTAATGATGCCATTCGAAAGTTAACGTCTTTGTGTGCATGCTGTGCAAATTTTTCCACATAAAAATCACGATTAAGGGAGATATCGACGATCAAAGTGACAGAAGAAGTCATTTTTTGTCAAGAAAAAACCATGGGTTAACCATCGTTGATTTTTCACGAAATCGACAATTTTCAAAAAAATTTTTTAATGATGCCATTCGAAAGTTAACGCCTTTGTGTGCATGCTGTGCAAATTTTTCCACATAAAAATCACGATTAAGGGAGATATCGACGATCAAAGTGACAGAAGAAGTCATTTTTTGTCAAGAAAAAACCATGGGTTAACCATCGTTGATTTTTCACGAAATCGACAATTTTCAAAAAAATTTTTTAATGATGCCATTCGAAAGTTAACGTCTTTGTGTGCATGCTGTGCAAATTTTTCCACATAAAAATCACGATTAAGGGAGATATCGACGATCAAAGTGACAGAAGAAGTCATTTTTTGTCAAGAAAAAACCATGGGTTAACCATCGTTGATTTTTCACGAAATCGACAATTATCAAAAAAATTTTTTAATGATGCCATTCCAAAGTTAACGTCTTTGTGTGCATGCTGTGCAAATTTTTCCACATAAAAATCACGATTAAGGGAGATATCGACGATCAAAGTGACAGAAGAAGTAATTTTTTGTCAAGAAAAAACCATGGGTTAACCATCGTTGATTTTTAACGAAATCGACAATTTTCAAAAAAATTTTTTAATGATGCCATTCGAAAGTTAACGTCTTTGTGTGCATGCTGTGCAAATTTTTCCACATAAAAATCACGATTAAGGGAGATATCGACGATCAAAGTGACAGAAGAAGTCATTTTTTGTCAAGAAAAAACCATGGGTTAACCATCGTTGATTTTTCACGAAATCGACAATTTTCAAAAAAATTTTTTAATGATGCCATTCGAAAGTTAACGCCTTTGTGTGCATGCTGTGCAAATTTTTCCACATAAAAATCACGATTAAGGGAGATATCGACGATCAAAGTGACAGAAGAAGTCATTTTTTGTCAAGAAAAAACCATGGGTCCATCGTTGATTTTTCACAATATCGACAATTTTCAAAAAAATTTTTTAATGATGCCATTCGAAAGTTAACGCCTTTGTGTGCATGCTGTGCAAATTTTTCCACATAAAAATCACGATTAAGGGAGATATCGACGATCAAAGTGACAGAAGAAGTCATTTTTTGTCAAGAAAAAACCATGGGTTAACCATCGTTGATTTTTCACGAAATCGACAATTTTCAAAAAAATTTTTTAATGATGCCATTCGAAAGTTAACGTCTTTGTGTGCATGCTGTGCAAATTTTTCCACATAAAAATCACGATTTAGGGAGATATCGACGATCAAAGTGACAGAAGAAGTCATTTTTTGTCAAGAAAAAACCATGGGTTAACCATCGTTGATTTTTCACGAAATCGACAATTTTCAAAAAAATTTTTTAATGATGCCATTCGAAAGTTAACGTCTTTGTGTGCATGCTGTGCAAATTTTTCCACATAAAAATCACGATTAAGGGAGTTATCGACGATCAAAGTGACAGAAGAAGTCATTTTTTGTCTAGAAAAAACCATGGGTTAACCATCGTTGATTTTTCTCGAAATCGACAATTTTCAAAAAAATTTTTTAATGATGCCATTCGAAAGTTAACGTCTTTGTGTGCATGCTGTGCAAATTTTTCCACATAAAAATCACGATTAAGGGAGATATCGACGATCAAAGTGACAGAAGAAGTCATTTTTTGTCAAGAAAAAACCATGGGTTAACCATCGTTGATTTTTCACCAAATCGACAATTTTCAAAAAAAATTTTTAATGATGCCATTCGAAAGTTAACGTCTTTGTGTGCATGCTGTGCAAATTTTTCCACATAAAAATCACGATTAAGGGAGATATCGACGATCAAAGTGACAGAAGAAGTCATTTTTTGTCAAGAAAAAACCATGGGTTAACCATCGTTGATTTTTCACGAAGTCGACAATTTTCAAAAAAAATTTTTAATGATGCCATTCGAAAGTTAACGTCTTTGTGTGCATGCTGTGCAAATTTTTCCACATAAAAATCACGATTTAGGGAGATATCGACGATCAAAGTGACAGAAGAAGTCATTTTTTGTCAAGAAAAAACCATGGGTTAACCATCATTGATTTTTCACGAAATCGACAATTTTCAAAAAAATTTTTTAATGATGCCATTCGAAAGTTAACGTCTTTGTGTGCATGCTGTGCAAATTTTTCCACATAAAAATCACGATTAAGGGAGATATCGACGATCAAAGTGACAGAAGAAGTCATTTTTTGTCAAGAAAAAACCATGGGTTAACCATCGTTGATTTTTCACGAAGTCGACAATTTTCAAAAAAAATTTTAATGATGCCATTCGAAAGTTAACGTCTTTGTGTGCATGCTGTGCAAATTTTTACACATAAAAATCACGATTAAGGGAGATATCGACGATCAAAGTGACAGAAGAAGTCATTTTTTGTCAAGAAAAAACCATGGGTTAACCATCGTTGATTTTTCACGAAATCGACAATTTTCAAAAAAATTTTTTAATGATGCCATTCGAAAGTTAACGTCTTTGTGTGCATGCTGTGCAAATTTTTCCACATAAAAATCACGATTAAGGGAGATATCGACGATCAAAGTGACAGAAGAAGTCATTTTTTGTCAAGAAAAAACCATGGGTTAACCATCGTTGATTTTTCACGAAATCGACAATTTTCAAAAAAATTTTTTAATGATGCCATTCGAAAGTTAACGTCTTTGTGTGCATGCTGTGCAAATTTTTCCACATAAAAATCACGATTAAGGGAGATATCGACGATCAAAGTGACAGAAGAAGTCATTTTTTGTCAAGAAAAAACCATGGGTTAACCATCGTTGATTTTTCACGAAGTCGACAATTTTCAAAAAAAATTTTTAATGATGCCATTCGAAAGTTAACGTCTTTGTGTGCATGCTGTGCAAATTTTTACACATAAAAATCACGATTAAGGGAGATATCGACGATCAAAGTGACAGAAGAAGTCATTTTTTGTCAAGAAAAAACCATGGGTTAACCATCGTTGATTTTTCACGAAATCGACAATTTTCAAAAAAATTTTTTAATGATGCCATTCGAAAGTTAACGTCTTTGTGTGCATGCTGTGCAAATTTTTCCACATAAAAATCACGATTAAGGGAGATATCGACGATCAAAGTGACAGAAGAAGTCATTTTTTGTCAAGAAAAAACCATGGGTTAACCATCGTTGATTTTTCACGAAATCGACAATTTTCAAAAAAATTTTTTAATGATGCCATTCGAAAGTTAACGTCTTTGTGTGCATGCTGTGCAAATTTTTCCACATAAAAATCACGATTAAGGGAGATATCGACGATCAAAGTGACAGAAGAAGTCATTTTTTGTCAAGAAAAAACCATGGGTTAACCATCGTTGATTTTTCACGAAGTCGACAATTTTCAAAAAAATTTTTTAATGATGCCATTCGAAAGTTAACGTCTTTGTGTGCATGCTGTGCAAATTTTTCCACATAAAAATCACGATTAAGGGAGATATCGACGATCAAAGTGACAGAAGAAGTCATTTTTTGTCAAGAAAAAACCATGGGTTAACCATCGTTGATTTTTCACGAAATCGACAATTTTCAAAAAAATTTTTTAATGATGCCATTCGAAAGTTAACGTCTTTGTGTGCATGCTGTGCAAATTTTTCCACATAAAAATCACGATTAAGGGAGATATCGACGATCAAAGTGACAGAAGAAGTCATTTTTTGTCAAGAAAAAACCATGGGTTAACCATCGTTGATTTTTCACGAAATCGACAATTTTCAAAAAAATTTTTTAATGATGCCATTCGAAAGTTAACGCCTTTGTGTGCATGCTGTGCAAATTTTTCCACATAAAAATCACGATTAAGGGAGATATCGACGATCAAAGTGACAGAAGAAGTCATTTTTTGTCAAGAAAAAACCATGGGTTAACCATCGTTGATTTTTCACGATATCGACAATTTTCAAAAAAATTTTTTAATGATGCCATTCGAAAGTTAACGTCTTTGTGTGCATGCTGTGCAAATTTTTCCACATAAAAATCACGATTAAGGGAGATATCGACGATCAAAGTGACAGAAGAAGTCATTTTTTGTCAAGAAAAAACCATGGGTTAACCATCGTTGATTTTTCACGAAGTCGACAATTTTCAAAAAAAATTTTTAATGATGCCATTCGAAAGTTAACGTCTTTGTGTGCATGCTGTGCAAATTTTTCCACATAAAAATCACGATTAAGGGAGATATCGACGATCAAAGTGACAGAAGAAGTCATTTTTTGTCAAGAAAAAACCATGGGTTAACCATCGTTGATTTTTCACGAAGTCGACAATTTTCAAAAAAAATTTTTAATGATGCCATTCGAAAGTTAACGTCTTTGTGTGCATGCTGTGCAAATTTTTACACATAAAAATCACGATTAAGGGAGATATCGACGATCAAAGTGACAGAAGAAGTCATTTTTTGTCAAGAAAAAACCATGGGTTAACCATCGTTGATTTTTCACCAAATCGACAATTTTCAAAAAAAATTTTTAATGATGCCATTCGAAAGTTAACGTCTTTGTGTGCATGCTGTGCAAATTTTTCCACATAAAAATCACGATTAAGGGAGATATCGACGATCAAAGTGACAGAAGAAGTCATTTTTTGTCAAGAAAAAACCATGGGTTAACCATCGTTGATTTTTCACGAAGTCGACAATTTTCAAAAAAATTTTTTAATGATGCCATTCGAAAGTTAACGTCTTTGTGTGCATGCTGTGCAAATTTTTCCACATAAAAATCACGATTAAAGGAGATATCGACGATCAAAGTGACAGAAGAAGTCATTTTTTGTCAAGAAAAAACCATGGGTTAACCATCGTTGATTTTTCACGAAGTCGACAATTTTCAAAAAAAATTTTTAATGATGCCATTCGAAAGTTAACGTCTTTGTGTGCATGCTGTGCAAATTTTTACACATAAAAATCACGATTAAGGGAGATATCGACGATCAAAGTGACAGAAGAAGTCATTTTTTGTCAAGAAAAAACCATGGGTTAACCATCGTTGATTTTTCACGAAGTCGACAATTTTCAAAAAAATTTTTAATGATGCCATTCGAAAGTTAACGTCTTTGTGTGCATGCTGTGCAAATTTTTACACATAAAAATCACGATTAAGGGAGATATCGACGATCAAAGTGACAGAAGAAGTCATTTTTTGTCAAGAAAAAACCATGGGTTAACCATCGTTGATTTTTCACGAAATCGACAATTTTCAAAAAAATTTTTTAATGATGCCATTCGAAAGTTAACGTCTTTGTGTGCATGCTGTGCAAATTTTTCCACATAAAAATCACGATTAAAGGAGATATCGACGATCAAAGTGACAGAAGAAGTCATTTTTTGTCAAGAAAAAACCATGGGTTAACCATCGTTGATTTTTCACGAAATCGACAATTTTCAAAAAAATTTTTTAATGATGCCATTCGAAAGTTAACGTCTTTGTGTGCATGCTGTGCAAATTTTTCCACATAAAAATCACGATTAAGGGAGATATCGACGATCAAAGTGACAGAAGAAGTCATTTTTTGTCAAGAAAAAACCATGGGTTAACCATCGTTGATTTTTCACGAAATCGACAATTTTCAAAAAAATTTTTTAATGATGCCATTCGAAAGTTAACGCCTTTGTGTGCATGCTGTGCAAATTTTTCCACATAAAAATCACGATTAAGGGAGATATCGACGATCAAAGTGACAGAAGAAGTCATTTTTTGTCAAGAAAAAACCATGGGTTAACCATCGTTGATTTTTCACGATATCGACAATTTTCAAAAAAATTTTTTAATGATGCCATTCGATAGTTATCGTCTTTGTGTGCATGCTGTGCAAATTTTTCCACATAAAAATCACGATTAAGGGAGATATCGACGATCAAAATGACAGAAGAAGTCATTTTTTGTCAAGAAAAAACCATGGGTTAACCATCGTTGATTTTTCACGAAATCGACAATTTTCAAAAAAATTTTTTAATGATGCAATTCGAAAGTTAACGTCTTTGTGTGCATGCTGTGCAAATTTTTCCACATAAAAATCACGATTAAGGGAGATATCGACGATCAAAGTGACAGAAGAAGTCATTTTTTGTCAAGAAAAAACCATGGGTTAACCATCGTTGATTTTTCACGAAGTCGACAATTTTCAAAAAAATTTTTTAATGATGCCATTCGAAAGTTAACGTCTTTGTGTGCATGCTGTGCAAATTTTTCCACATAAAAATCACGATTAAGGGAGATATCGACGATCAAAGTGACAGAAGAAGTCATTTTTTGTCAAGAAAAAACCATGGGTTAACCATCGTTGATTTTTCACGAAATCGACAATTTTCAAAAAAAATTTTTATTGATGCCATTCGAAAGTTAACGTCTTTGTGTGCATGCTGTGCAAATTTTTCCACATAAAAATCACGATTAAGGGAGATATCGACGATCAAAGTGACAGAAGAAGTCATTTTTTGTCAAGAAAAAACCATGGGTTAACCATCGTTGATTTTCACGAAATCGACAATTTTCAAAAAAAATTTTTATTGATGCCATTCGAAAGTTAACGTCTTTGTGTGCATGCTGTGCAAATTTTTCCACATAAAAATCACGATTAAGGGAGATATCGACGATCAAAGTGACAGAAGAAGTCATTTTTTGTCAAGAAAAAACCATGGGTTAACCATCGTTGATTTTTCACGAAGTCGACAATTTTCAAAAAAATTTTTTAATGATGCCATTCGAAAGTTAACGTCTTTGTGTGCATGCTGTGCAAATTTTTCCACATAAAAATCACGATTAAGGGAGATATCGACGATCAAAGTGACAGAAGAAGTCATTTTTTGTCAAGAAAAAACCATGGGTTAACCATCGTTGATTTTTCACGAAATCGACAATTTTCAAAAAAATTTTTTAATGATGCCATTCGAAAGTTAACGTCTTTGTGTGCATGCTGTGCAAATTTTTCCACATAAAAATTACGATTAAAGGAGATATCGACGATCAAAGTGACAGAAGAAGTCATTTTTTGTCAAGAAAAAACCATGGGTTAACCATCGTTGATTTTTCACGAAATCGACAATTTTCAAAAAAATTTTTTAATGATGCCATTCGAAAGTTAACGTCTTTGTGTGCATGCTGTGCAAATTTTTCCACATAAAAATCACGATTAAGGGAGATATCGACGATCAAAGTGACAGAAGAAGTAATTTTTTGTCAAGAAAAAACCATGGGTTAACCATCGTTGATTTTTAACGAAATCGACAATTTTCAAAAAAATTTTTTAATGATGCCATTCGAAAGTTAACGCCTTTGTGTGCATGCTGTGCAAATTTTTCCACATAAAAATCACGATTAAGGGAGATATCGACGATCAAAGTGACAGAAGAAGTCATTTTTTGTCAAGAAAAAACCATGGGTTAACCATCGTTGATTTTTCACGATATCGACAATTTTCAAAAAAATTTTTTAATGATGCCATTCGATAGTTAACGTCTTTGTGTGCATGCTGTGCAAATTTTTCCACATAAAAATCACGATTAAGGGAGATATCGACGATCAAAGTGACAGAAGAAGTCATTTTTTGTCAAGAAAAAACCATGGGTTAACCATCGTTGATTTTTCACGAAATCGACAATTTTCAAAAAAATTTTTTAATGATGCCATTCGAAAGTTAACGTCTTTGTGTGCATGCTGTGCAAATTTTTCCACATAAAAATCACGATTAAGGGAGATATCGACGATCAAAGTGACAGAAGAAGTAATTTTTTGTCAAGAAAAAACCATGGGTTAACCATCGTTGATTTTTAACGAAATCGACAATTTTCAAAAAAATTTTTTAATGATGCCATTCGAAAGTTAACGTCTTTGTGTGCATGCTGTGCAAATTTTTCCACATAAAAATCACGATTAAGGGAGATATCGACGATCAAAGTGACAGAAGAAGTAATTTTTTGTCAAGAAAAAACCATGGGTTAACCATCGTTGATTTTTAACGAAATCGACAATTTTCAAAAAAATTTTTTAATGATGCCATTCGAAAGTTAACGCCTTTGTGTGCATGCTGTGCAAATTTTTCCACATAAAAATCACGATTAAGGGAGATATCGACGATCAAAGTGACAGAAGAAGTCATTTTTTGTCAAGAAAAAACCATGGGTTAACCATCGTTGATTTTTCACGATATCGACAATTTTCAAAAAAATTTTTTAATGATGCCATTCGATAGTTAACGTCTTTGTGTGCATGCTGTGCAAATTTTTCCACATAAAAATCACGATTAAGGGAGATATCGACGATCAAAGTGACAGAAGAAGTCATTTTTTGTCAAGAAAAAACCATGGGTTAACCATCGCTGATTTTTCACGAAATCGACAATTATCAAAAAAATTTTTTAATGATGCCATTCGAAAGTTAACGTCTTTGTGTGCATGCTGTGCAAATTTTTCCACATAAAAATCACGATTAAGGGAGATATCGACGATCAAAGTGACAGAAGAAGTAATTTTTTGTCAAGAAAAAACCATGGGTTAACCATCGTTGATTTTTCACGAAATCGACAATTTTCAAAAAAATTTTTTAATGATGCCATTCGAAAGTTAACGTCTTTGTGTGCATGCTGTGCAAATTTTTCCACATAAAAATCACGATTAAGGGAGATATCGACGATCAAAGTGACAGAAGAAGTCATTTTTTGTCAAGAAAAAACCATGGGTTAACCATCGTTGATTTTTCACGAAATCGACAATTTTCAAAAAAATTTTTTAATGATGCCATTCGAAAGTTAACGCCTTTGTGTGCATGCTGTGCAAATTTTTCCACATAAAAATCACGATTAAGGGAGATATCGACGATCAAAGTGACAGAAGAAGTCATTTTTTGTCAAGAAAAAACCATGGGTTAACCATCGTTGATTTTTCACGAAATCGACAATTATCAAAAAAATTTTTTAATGATGCCATTCGAAAGTTAACGTCTTTGTGTGCATGCTGTGCAAATTTTTCCACATAAAAATCACGATTAAGGGAGATATCGACGATCAAAGTGACAGAAGAAGTAATTTTTTGTCAAGAAAAAACCATGGGTTAACCATCGTTGATTTTTAACGAAATCGACAATTTTCAAAAAAATTTTTGAATGATGCCATTCGAAAGTTAACGTCTTTGTGTGCATGCTGTGCAAATTTTTCCACATAAAAATCACGATTAAGGGAGATATCGACGATCAAAGTGACAGAAGAAGTCATTTTTTGTCAAGAAAAAACCATGGGTTAACCATCGTTGATTTTTCACGAAATCGACAATTTTCAAAAAAATTTTTTAATGATGCCATTCGAAAGTTAACGCCTTTGTGTGCATGCTGTGCAAATTTTTCCACATAAAAATCACGATTAAGGGAGATATAGACGATCAAAGTGACAGAAGAAGTCATTTTTTGTCAAGAAAAAACCATGGGTCCATCGTTGATTTTTCACAATATCGACAATTTTCAAAAAAATTTTTTAATGATGCCATTCGATAGTTAACGTCTTTGTGTGCATGCTGTGCAAATTTTTCCACATAAAAATCACGATTAAGGGAGATATCGACGATCAAAGTGACAGAAGAAGTCATTTTTTGTCAAGAAAAAACCATGGGTTAACCATCGTTGATTTTTCACGAAATCGACAATTTTCAAAAAAATTTTTTAATGATGCCATTCGAAAGTTAACGTCTTTGTGTGCATGCTGTGCAAATTTTTCCACATAAAAATCACGATTAAGGGAGATATCGACGATCAAAGTGACAGAAGAAGTAATTTTTTGTCAAGAAAAAACCATGGGTTAACCATCGTTGATTTTTAACGAAATCGACAATTTTCAAAAAAATTTTTTAATGATGCCATTCGAAAGTTAACGCCTTTGTGTGCATGCTGTGCAAATTTTTCCACATAAAAATCACGATTAAGGGAGATATCGACGATCAAAGTGACAGAAGAAGTCATTTTTTGTCAAGAAAAAACAATGGGTTAACCATCGTTGATTTTTCACGAAATCGACAATTATCAAAAAAATTTTTTAATGATGCCATTCGAAAGTTAACGTCTTTGTGTGCATGCTGTGCAAATTTTTCCACATAAAAATCACGATTAAGGGAGATATCGACGATCAAAGTGACAGAAGAAGTAATTTTTTGTCAAGAAAAAACCATGGGTTAACCATCGTTGATTTTTCACGAAATCGACAATTTTCAAAAAAATTTTTTAATGATGCCATTCGAAAGTTAACGTCTTTGTGTGCATGCTGTGCAAATTTTTCCACATAAAAATCACGATTAAGGGAGATATCGACGATCAAAGTGACAGAAGAAGTCATTTTTTGTCAAGAAAAAACCATGGGTTAACCATCGTTGATTTTTCACGAAATCGACAATTTTCAAAAAAATTTTTTAATGATGCCATTCGAAAGTTAACGCCTTTGTGTGCATGCTGTGCAAATTTTTCCACATAAAAATCACGATTAAGGGAGATATCGACGATCAAAGTGACAGAAGAAGTCATTTTTTGTCAAGAAAAAACCATGGGTTAACCATCGTTGATTTTTCACGAAATCGACAATTTTCAAAAAAATTTTTTAATGATGCCATTCGAAAGTTAACGTCTTTGTGTGCATGCTGTGCAAATTTTTCCACATAAAAATCACGATTAAGGGAGATATCGACGATCAAAGTGACAGAAGAAGTCATTTTTTGTCAAGAAAAAACCATGGGTTAACCATCGTTGATTTTTCACGAAATCGACAATTATCAAAAAAATTTTTTAATGATGCCATTCCAAAGTTAACGTCTTTGTGTGCATGCTGTGCAAATTTTTCCACATAAAAATCACGATTAAGGGAGATATCGACGATCAAAGTGACAGAAGAAGTAATTTTTTGTCAAGAAAAAACCATGGGTTAACCATCGTTGATTTTTAACGAAATCGACAATTTTCAAAAAAATTTTTTAATGATGCCATTCGAAAGTTAACGTCTTTGTGTGCATGCTGTGCAAATTTTTCCACATAAAAATCACGATTAAGGGAGATATCGACGATCAAAGTGACAGAAGAAGTCATTTTTTGTCAAGAAAAAACCATGGGTTAACCATCGTTGATTTTTCACGAAATCGACAATTTTCAAAAAAATTTTTTAATGATGCCATTCGAAAGTTAACGCCTTTGTGTGCATGCTGTGCAAATTTTTCCACATAAAAATCACGATTAAGGGAGATATCGACGATCAAAGTGACAGAAGAAGTCATTTTTTGTCAAGAAAAAACCATGGGTCCATCGTTGATTTTTCACAATATCGACAATTTTCAAAAAAATTTTTTAATGATGCCATTCGAAAGTTAACGCCTTTGTGTGCATGCTGTGCAAATTTTTCCACATAAAAATCACGATTAAGGGAGATATCGACGATCAAAGTGACAGAAGAAGTCATTTTTTGTCAAGAAAAAACCATGGGTTAACCATCGTTGATTTTTCACGAAATCGACAATTTTCAAAAAAATTTTTTAATGATGCCATTCGAAAGTTAACGTCTTTGTGTGCATGCTGTGCAAATTTTTCCACATAAAAATCACGATTAAGGGAGATATCGACGATCAAAGTGACAGAAGAAGTCATTTTTTGTCAAGAAAAAACCATGGGTTAACCATCGTTGATTTTTCACGAAATCGACAATTTTCAAAAAAATTTTTTAATGATGCCATTCGAAAGTTAACGTCTTTGTGTGCATGCTGTGCAAATTTTTCCACATAAAAATTACGATTAAAGGAGATATCGACGATCAAAGTGACAGAAGAAGTCATTTTTTGTCAAGAAAAAACCATGGGTTAACCATCGTTGATTTTTCACGAAATCGACAATTTTCAAAAAAATTTTTTAATGATGCCATTCGAAAGTTAACGTCTTTGTGTGCATGCTGTGCAAATTTTTCCACATAAAAATCACGATTAAGGGAGATATCGACGATCAAAGTGACAGAAGAAGTAATTTTTTGTCAAGAAAAAACCATGGGTTAACCATCGTTGATTTTTAACGAAATCGACAATTTTCAAAAAAATTTTTTAATGATGCCATTCGAAAGTTAACGCCTTTGTGTGCATGCTGTGCAAATTTTTCCACATAAAAATCACGATTAAGGGAGATATCGACGATCAAAGTGACAGAAGAAGTCATTTTTTGTCAAGAAAAAACCATGGGTTAACCATCGTTGATTTTTCACGATATCGACAATTTTCAAAAAAATTTTTTAATGATGCCATTCGATAGTTAACGTCTTTGTGTGCATGCTGTGCAAATTTTTCCACATAAAAATCACGATTAAGGGAGATATCGACGATCAAAGTGACAGAAGAAGTCATTTTTTGTCAAGAAAAAACCATGGGTTAACCATCGTTGATTTTTCACGAAATCGACAATTTTCAAAAAAATTTTTTAATGATGCCATTCGAAAGTTAACGTCTTTGTGTGCATGCTGTGCAAATTTTTCCACATAAAAATCACGATTAAGGGAGATATCGACGATCAAAGTGACAGAAGAAGTAATTTTTTGTCAAGAAAAAACCATGGGTTAACCATCGTTGATTTTTAACGAAATCGACAATTTTCAAAAAAATTTTTTAATGATGCCATTCGAAAGTTAACGTCTTTGTGTGCATGCTGTGCAAATTTTTCCACATAAAAATCACGATTAAGGGAGATATCGACGATCAAAGTGACAGAAGAAGTAATTTTTTGTCAAGAAAAAACCATGGGTTAACCATCGTTGATTTTTAACGAAATCGACAATTTTCAAAAAAATTTTTTAATGATGCCATTCGAAAGTTAACGTCTTTGTGTGCATGCTGTGCAAATTTTTCCACATAAAAATCACGATTAAGGGAGATATCGACGATCAAAGTGACAGAAGAAGTAATTTTTTGTCAAGAAAAAACCATGGGTTAACCATCGTTGATTTTTCACGAAATCGACAATTTTCAAAAAAATTTTTTAATGATGCCATTCGAAAGTTAACGTCTTTGTGTGCATGCTGTGCAAATTTTTCCACATAAAAATCACGATTAAGGGAGATATCGACGATCAAAGTGACAGAAGAAGTCATTTTTTGTCAAGAAAAAACCATGGGTTAACCATCGTTGATTTTTCACGAAATCGACAATTTTCAAAAAAATTTTTTAATGATGCCATTCGAAAGTTAACGCCTTTGTGTGCATGCTGTGCAAATTTTTCCACATAAAAATCACGATTAAGGGAGATATCGACGATCAAAGTGACAGAAGAAGTCATTTTTTGTCAAGAAAAAACCATGGGTCCATCGTTGATTTTTCACAATATCGACAATTTTCAAAAAAATTTTTTAATGATGCCATTCGATAGTTAACGTCTTTGTGTGCATGCTGTGCAAATTTTTCCACATAAAAATCACGATTAAGGGAGATATCGACGATCAAAGTGACAGAAGAAGTCATTTTTTGTCAAGAAAAAACCATGGGTTAACCATCGTTGATTTTTCACGAAATCGACAATTATCAAAAAAATTTTTTAATGATGCCATTCGAAAGTTAACGTCTTTGTGTGCATGCTGTGCAAATTTTTCCACATAAAAATCACGATTAAGGGAGATATCGACGATCAAAGTGACAGAAGAAGTCATTTTTTGTCAAGAAAAAACCATGGGTTAACCATCGTTGATTTTTCACGAAATCGACAATTTTCAAAAAAATTTTTTAATGATGCCATTCGAAAGTTAACGCCTTTGTGTGCATGCTGTGCAAATTTTTCCACATAAAAATCACGATTAAGGGAGATATCGACGATCAAAGTGACAGAAGAAGTCATTTTTTGTCAAGAAAAAACCATGGGTTAACCATCGTTGATTTTTCACGAAATCGACAATTATCAAAAAAATTTTTTAATGATGCCATTCGAAAGTTAACGTCTTTGTGTGCATGCTGTGCAAATTTTTCCACATAAAAATCACGATTAAGGGAGATATCGACGATCAAAGTGACAGAAGAAGTAATTTTTTGTCAAGAAAAAACCATGGGTTAACCATCGTTGATTTTTAACGAAATCGACAATTTTCAAAAAAATTTTTGAATGATGCCATTCGAAAGTTAACGTCTTTGTGTGCATGCTGTGCAAATTTTTCCACATAAAAATCACGATTAAGGGAGATATCGACGATCAAAGTGACAGAAGAAGTCATTTTTTGTCAAGAAAAAACCATGGGTTAACCATCGTTGATTTTTCACGAAATCGACAATTTTCAAAAAAATTTTTTAATGATGCCATTCGAAAGTTAACGCCTTTGTGTGCATGCTGTGCAAATTTTTCCACATAAAAATCACGATTAAGGGAGATATCGACGATCAAAGTGACAGAAGAAGTCATTTTTTGTCAAGAAAAAACCATGGGTCCATCGTTGATTTTTCACAATATCGACAATTTTCAAAAAAATTTTTTAATGATGCCATTCGATAGTTAACGTCTTTGTGTGCATGCTGTGCAAATTTTTCCACATAAAAATCACGATTAAGGGAGATATCGACGATCAAAGTGACAGAAGAAGTCATTTTTTGTCAAGAAAAAACCATGGGTTAACCATCGTTGATTTTTCACGATATCGACAATTTTCAAAAAAATTTTTTAATGATGCCATTCGATAGTTAACGTCTTTGTGTGCATGCTGTGCAAATTTTTCCACATAAAAATCACGATTAAGGGAGATATCGACGATCAAAGTGACAGAAGAAGTCATTTTTTGTCAAGAAAAAACCATGGGTTAACCATCGTTGATTTTTCACGAAATCGACAATTATCAAAAAAATTTTTTAATGATGCCATTCGAAAGTTAACGTCTTTGTGTGCATGCTGTGCAAATTTTTCCACATAAAAATCACGATTAAGGGAGATATCGACGATCAAAGTGACAGAAGAAGTAATTTTTTGTCAAGAAAAAACCATGGGTTAACCATCGTTGATTTTTCACGAAATCGACAATTTTCAAAAAAATTTTTTAATGATGCCATTCGAAAGTTAACGTCTTTGTGTGCATGCTGTGCAAATTTTTCCACATAAAAATCACGATTAAGGGAGATATCGACGATCAAAGTGACAGAAGAAGTCATTTTTTGTCAAGAAAAAACCATGGGTTAACCATCGTTGATTTTTCACGAAATCGACAATTTTCAAAAAAATTTTTTAATGATGCCATTCGAAAGTTAACGCCTTTGTGTGCATGCTGTGCAAATTTTTCCACATAAAAATCACGATTAAGGGAGATATCGACGATCAAAGTGACAGAAGAAGTCATTTTTTGTCAAGAAAAAACCATGGGTTAACCATCGTTGATTTTTCACGAAATCGACAATTATCAAAAAAATTTTTTAATGATGCCATTCGAAAGTTAACGTCTTTGTGTGCATGCTGTGCAAATTTTTCCACATAAAAATCACGATTAAGGGAGATATCGACGATCAAAGTGACAGAAGAAGTAATTTTTTGTCAAGAAAAAACCATGGGTTAACCATCGTTGATTTTTAACGAAATCGACAATTTTCAAAAAAATTTTTTAATGATGCCATTCGAAAGTTAACGTCTTTGTGTGCATGCTGTGCAAATTTTTCCACATAAAAATCACGATTAAGGGAGATATCGACGATCAAAGTGACAGAAGAAGTAATTTTTTGTCAAGAAAAAACCATGGGTTAACCATCGTTGATTTTTAACGAAATCGACAATTTTCAAAAAAATTTTTTAATGATGCCATTCGAAAGTTAACGTCTTTGTGTGCATGCTGTGCAAATTTTTCCACATAAAAATCACGATTAAGGGAGATATCGACGATCAAAGTGACAGAAGAAGTAATTTTTTGTCAAGAAAAAACCATGGGTTAACCATCGTTGATTTTTAACGAAATCGACAATTTTCAAAAAAATTTTTTAATGATGCCATTCGAAAGTTAACGTCTTTGTGTGCATGCTGTGCAAATTTTTCCACATAAAAATCACGATTAAGGGAGATATCGACGATCAAAGTGACAGAAGAAGTCATTTTTTGTCAAGAAAAAACCATGGGTTAACCATCGTTGATTTTTCACAATATCGACAATTTTCAAAAAAATTTTTTAATGATGCCATTCGATAGTTAACGTCTTTGTGTGCATGCTGTGCAAATTTTTCCACATAAAAATCACGATTAAGGGAGATATCGACGATCAAAGTGACAGAAGAAGTCATTTTTTGTCAAGAAAAAACCATGGGTTAACCATCGTTGATCTTTCACGAAATCGACAATTTTCAAAAAAATTTTTTAATGATGCCATTCGAAAGTTAACGTCTTTGTGTGCATGCTGTGCAAATTTTTCCACATAAAAATCACGATTAAGGGAGATATCGACGATCAAAGTGACAGAAGAAGTCATTTTTTGTCAAGAAAAAACCATGGGTTAACCATCGTTGATTTTTCACGAAATCGACAATTTTCAAAAAAATTTTTTAATGATGCCATTCGAAAGTTAACGCCTTTGTGTGCATGCTGTGCAAATTTTTCCACATAAAAATCACGATTAAGGGAGATATCGACGATCAAAGTGACAGAAGAAGTCATTTTTTGTCAAGAAAAAACCATGGGTTAACCATCGTTGATTTTTCACGATATCGACAATTTTCAAAAAAATTTTTTAATGATGCCATTCGAAAGTTAACGTCTTTGTGTGCATGCTGTGCAAATTTTTCCACATAAAAATCACGATTAAGGGAGATATCGACGATCAAAGTGACAGAAGAAGTCATTTTTTGTCAAGAAAAAACCATGGGTTAACCATCGTTGATTTTTCACGAAATCGACAATTTTCAAAAAAAATTTTTATTGATGCCATTCGAAAGTTAACATCTTTGTGTGCATGCTGTGCAAATTTTTCCACATAAAAATAACGATTAAGGGAGATATCGACGATCAAAGTGACAGAAGAAGTCATTTTTTGTCAAGAAAAAACCATGGGTTAACCATCGTTAATTTTTCACGAAATCGACAATTTTCAAAAAAATTTTTTAATGATGCCATTCGAAAGTTAACGTCTTTGTGTGCATGCTGTGCAAATTTTTCCACATAAAAATCACGATTAAGGGAGATATCGACGATCAAAGTGACAGAAGAAGTCATTTTTTGTCAAGAAAAAACCATGGGTTAACCATCGTTGATTTTTCACGAAGTCGACAATTTTCAAAAAAATTTTTTAATGATGCCATTCGAAAGTTAACGTCTTTGTGTGCATGCTGTGCAAATTTTTCCACATAAAAATCACGATTAAGGGAGATATCGACGATCAAAGTGACAGAAGAAGTCATTTTTTGTCAAGAAAAAACCATGGGTTAACCATCGTTGATTTTTCACGAAATCGACAATTATCAAAAAAATTTTTTAATGATGCCATTCGAAAGTTAACGCCTTTGTGTGCATGCTGTGCAAATTTTTCCACATAAAAATCACGATTAAGGGAGATATCGACGATCAAAGTGACAGAAGAAGTCATTTTTTGTCAAGAAAAAACCATGGGTCCATCGTTGATTTTTCACAATATCGACAATTTTCAAAAAAATTTTTTAATGATGCCATTCGATAGTTAACGTCTTTGTGTGCATGCTGTGCAAATTTTTCCACATAAAAATCACGATTAAGGGAGATATCGACGATCAAAGTGACAGAAGAAGTCATTTTTTGTCAAGAAAAAACCATGGGTTAACCATCGTTGATTTTTCACGAAATCGACAATTTTCAAAAAAATTTTTTAATGATGCCATTCGAAAGTTAACGCCTTTGTGTGCATGCTGTGCAAATTTTTCCACATAAAAATCACGATTACGGGAGATATCGACGATCAAAGTGACAGAAGAAGTCATTTTTTGTCAAGAAAAAACCATGGGTTAACCATCGTTGATTTTTCACGATATCGACAATTTTCAAAAAAATTTTTTAATGATGCCATTCGAAAGTTAACGTCTTTGTGTGCATGCTGTGCAAATTTTTCCACATAAAAATCACGATTAAGGGAGATATCGACGATCAAAGTGACAGAAGAAGTCATTTTTTGTCAAGAAAAAACCATGGGTTAACCATCGTTGATTTTTCACGAAATCGACAATTTTCAAAAAAAATTTTTATTGATGCCATTCGAAAGTTAACGTCTTTGTGTTAATGCGTGCACATTTTTCCACATAAAAATCACGATTAAGGGAGATATCGACGATCAAAGTGACAGAAGAAGTCATTTTTTGTCAAGAAAAAACCATGGGTTAACCATCGTTGATTTTTCACGAAATCGACAATTTTCAAAAAAAATTTTTATTGATGCCATTCGAAAGTTAACGTCTTTGTGGGCATGCTGTGCAAATTTTTCCACATAAAAATCACGATTAAGGGAGATATCGACGATCAAAGTGACAGAAGAAGTCATTTTTTGTCAAGAAAAAACCATGGGTTAACCATCGTTGATTTTTCACGAAATCGACAATTTTCAAAAAAATTTTTTAATGATGCCATTCGAAAGTTAACGTCTTTGTGTGCATGCTGTGCAAATTTTTCCACATAAAAATTACGATTAAAGGAGATATCGACGATCAAAGTGACAGAAGAAGTCATTTTTTGTCAAGAAAAAACCATGGGTTAACCATCGTTGATTTTTCACGAAATCGACAATTTTCAAAAAAATTTTTTAATGATGCCATTCGAAAGTTAACGTCTTTGTGTGCATGCTGTGCAAATTTTTCCACATAAAAATCACGATTAAGGGAGATATCGACGATCAAAGTGACAGAAGAAGTCATTTTTTGTCAAGAAAAAACCATGGGTTAACCATCGTTGATTTTTCACGAAATCGACAATTATCAAAAAAATTTTTTAATGATGCCATTCGAAAGTTAACGTCTTTGTGTGCATGCTGTGCAAATTTTTCCACATAAAAATCACGATTAAGGGAGATATCGACGATCAAAGTGACAGAAGAAGTAATTTTTTGTCAAGAAAAAACCATGGGTTAACCATCGTTGATTTTTCACGAAATCGACAATTTTCAAAAAAATTTTTTAATGATGCCATTCGAAAGTTAACGCCTTTGTGTGCATGCTGTGCAAATTTTTCCACATAAAAATCACGATTAAGGGAGATATCGACGATCAAAGTGACAGAAGAAGTCATTTTTTGTCAAGAAAAAACCATGGGTTAACCATCGTTGATTTTTCACGATATCGACAATTTTCAAAAAAATTTTTTAATGATGCCATTCGATAGTTAACGTCTTTGTGTGCATGCTGTGCAAATTTTTCCACATAAAAATCACGATTAAGGGAGATATCGACGATCAAAGTGACAGAAGAAGTAATTTTTTGTCAAGAAAAAACCATGGGTTAACCATCGTTGATTTTTAACGAAATCGACAATTTTCAAAAAAATTTTTTAATGATGCCATTCGAAAGTTAACGCCTTTGTGTGCATGCTGTGCAAATTTTTCCACATAAAAATCACGATTAAGGGAGATATCGACGATCAAAGTGACAGAAGAAGTCATTTTTTGTCAAGAAAAAACCATGGGTTAACCATCGTTGATTTTTCACGATATCGACAATTTTCAAAAAAATTTTTTAATGATGCCATTCGATAGTTAACGTCTTTGTGTGCATGCTGTGCAAATTTTTCCACATAAAAATCACGATTAAGGGAGATATCGACGATCAAAGTGACAGAAGAAGTCATTTTTTGTCAAGAAAAAACCATGGGTTAACCATCGTTGATTTTTCACGAAATCGACAATTTTCAAAAAAATTTTTTAATGATGCCATTCGAAAGTTAACGTCTTTGTGTGCATGCTGTGCAAATTTTTCCACATAAAAATCACGATTAAGGGAGATATCGACGATCAAAGTGACAGAAGAAGTAATTTTTTGTCAAGAAAAAACCATGGGTTAACCATCGTTGATTTTTAACGAAATCGACAATTTTCAAAAAAATTTTTTAATGATGCCATTCGAAAGTTAACGTCTTTGTGTGCATGCTGTGCAAATTTTTCCACATAAAAATCACGATTAAGGGAGATATCGACGATCAAAGTGACAGAAGAAGTAATTTTTTGTCAAGAAAAAACCATGGGTTAACCATCGTTGATTTTTAACGAAATCGACAATTTTCAAAAAAATTTTTTAATGATGCCATTCGAAAGTTAACGTCTTTGTGTGCATGCTGTGCAAATTTTTCCACATAAAAATCACGATTAAGGGAGATATCGACGATCAAAGTGACAGAAGAAGTAATTTTTTGTCAAGAAAAAACCATGGGTTAACCATCGTTGATTTTTCACGAAATCGACAATTTTCAAAAAAATTTTTTAATGATGCCATTCGAAAGTTAACGTCTTTGTGTGCATGCTGTGCAAATTTTTCCACATAAAAATCACGATTAAGGGAGATATCGACGATCAAAGTGACAGAAGAAGTCATTTTTTGTCAAGAAAAAACCATGGGTTAACCATCGTTGATTTTTCACGAAATCGACAATTTTCAAAAAAATTTTTTAATGATGCCATTCGAAAGTTAACGCCTTTGTGTGCATGCTGTGCAAATTTTTCCACATAAAAATCACGATTAAGGGAGATATCGACGATCAAAGTGACAGAAGAAGTCATTTTTTGTCAAGAAAAAACCATGGGTCCATCGTTGATTTTTCACAATATCGACAATTTTCAAAAAAATTTTTTAATGATGCCATTCGATAGTTAACGTCTTTGTGTGCATGCTGTGCAAATTTTTCCACATAAAAATCACGATTAAGGGAGATATCGACGATCAAAGTGACAGAAGAAGTCATTTTTTGTCAAGAAAAAACCATGGGTTAACCATCGTTGATTTTTCACGAAATCGACAATTATCAAAAAAATTTTTTAATGATGCCATTCGAAAGTTAACGTCTTTGTGTGCATGCTGTGCAAATTTTTCCACATAAAAATCACGATTAAGGGAGATATCGACGATCAAAGTGACAGAAGAAGTCATTTTTTGTCAAGAAAAAACCATGGGTTAACCATCGTTGATTTTTCACGAAATCGACAATTTTCAAAAAAATTTTTTAATGATGCCATTCGAAAGTTAACGCCTTTGTGTGCATGCTGTGCAAATTTTTCCACATAAAAATCACGATTAAGGGAGATATCGACGATCAAAGTGACAGAAGAAGTCATTTTTTGTCAAGAAAAAACCATGGGTTAACCATCGTTGATTTTTCACGAAATCGACAATTATCAAAAAAATTTTTTAATGATGCCATTCGAAAGTTAACGTCTTTGTGTGCATGCTGTGCAAATTTTTCCACATAAAAATCACGATTAAGGGAGATATCGACGATCAAAGTGACAGAAGAAGTAATTTTTTGTCAAGAAAAAACCATGGGTTAACCATCGTTGATTTTTAACGAAATCGACAATTTTCAAAAAAATTTTTGAATGATGCCATTCGAAAGTTAACGTCTTTGTGTGCATGCTGTGCAAATTTTTCCACATAAAAATCACGATTAAGGGAGATATCGACGATCAAAGTGACAGAAGAAGTCATTTTTTGTCAAGAAAAAACCATGGGTTAACCATCGTTGATTTTTCACGAAATCGACAATTTTCAAAAAAATTTTTTAATGATGCCATTCGAAAGTTAACGCCTTTGTGTGCATGCTGTGCAAATTTTTCCACATAAAAATCACGATTAAGGGAGATATCGACGATCAAAGTGACAGAAGAAGTCATTTTTTGTCAAGAAAAAACCATGGGTCCATCGTTGATTTTTCACAATATCGACAATTTTCAAAAAAATTTTTTAATGATGCCATTCGATAGTTAACGTCTTTGTGTGCATGCTGTGCAAATTTTTCCACATAAAAATCACGATTAAGGGAGATATCGACGATCAAAGTGACAGAAGAAGTCATTTTTTGTCAAGAAAAAACCATGGGTTAACCATCGTTGATTTTTCACGATATCGACAATTTTCAAAAAAATTTTTTAATGATGCCATTCGATAGTTAACGTCTTTGTGTGCATGCTGTGCAAATTTTTCCACATAAAAATCACGATTAAGGGAGATATCGACGATCAAAGTGACAGAAGAAGTCATTTTTTGTCAAGAAAAAACCATGGGTTAACCATCGTTGATTTTTCACGAAATCGACAATTATCAAAAAAATTTTTTAATGATGCCATTCGAAAGTTAACGTCTTTGTGTGCATGCTGTGCAAATTTTTCCACATAAAAATCACGATTAAGGGAGATATCGACGATCAAAGTGACAGAAGAAGTAATTTTTTGTCAAGAAAAAACCATGGGTTAACCATCGTTGATTTTTCACGAAATCGACAATTTTCAAAAAAATTTTTTAATGATGCCATTCGAAAGTTAACGTCTTTGTGTGCATGCTGTGCAAATTTTTCCACATAAAAATCACGATTAAGGGAGATATCGACGATCAAAGTGACAGAAGAAGTCATTTTTTGTCAAGAAAAAACCATGGGTTAACCATCGTTGATTTTTCACGAAATCGACAATTTTCAAAAAAATTTTTTAATGATGCCATTCGAAAGTTAACGCCTTTGTGTGCATGCTGTGCAAATTTTTCCACATAAAAATCACGATTAAGGGAGATATCGACGATCAAAGTGACAGAAGAAGTCATTTTTTGTCAAGAAAAAACCATGGGTTAACCATCGTTGATTTTTCACGAAATCGACAATTATCAAAAAAATTTTTTAATGATGCCATTCGAAAGTTAACGTCTTTGTGTGCATGCTGTGCAAATTTTTCCACATAAAAATCACGATTAAGGGAGATATCGACGATCAAAGTGACAGAAGAAGTAATTTTTTGTCAAGAAAAAACCATGGGTTAACCATCGTTGATTTTTAACGAAATCGACAATTTTCAAAAAAATTTTTTAATGATGCCATTCGAAAGTTAACGTCTTTGTGTGCATGCTGTGCAAATTTTTCCACATAAAAATCACGATTAAGGGAGATATCGACGATCAAAGTGACAGAAGAAGTAATTTTTTGTCAAGAAAAAACCATGGGTTAACCATCGTTGATTTTTAACGAAATCGACAATTTTCAAAAAAATTTTTTAATGATGCCATTCGAAAGTTAACGTCTTTGTGTGCATGCTGTGCAAATTTTTCCACATAAAAATCACGATTAAGGGAGATATCGACGATCAAAGTGACAGAAGAAGTAATTTTTTGTCAAGAAAAAACCATGGGTTAACCATCGTTGATTTTTAACGAAATCGACAATTTTCAAAAAAATTTTTTAATGATGCCATTCGAAAGTTAACGTCTTTGTGTGCATGCTGTGCAAATTTTTCCACATAAAAATCACGATTAAGGGAGATATCGACGATCAAAGTGACAGAAGAAGTCATTTTTTGTCAAGAAAAAACCATGGGTTAACCATCGTTGATTTTTCACAATATCGACAATTTTCAAAAAAATTTTTTAATGATGCCATTCGATAGTTAACGTCTTTGTGTGCATGCTGTGCAAATTTTTCCACATAAAAATCACGATTAAGGGAGATATCGACGATCAAAGTGACAGAAGAAGTCATTTTTTGTCAAGAAAAAACCATGGGTTAACCATCGTTGATCTTTCACGAAATCGACAATTTTCAAAAAAATTTTTTAATGATGCCATTCGAAAGTTAACGTCTTTGTGTGCATGCTGTGCAAATTTTTCCACATAAAAATCACGATTAAGGGAGATATCGACGATCAAAGTGACAGAAGAAGTCATTTTTTGTCAAGAAAAAACCATGGGTTAACCATCGTTGATTTTTCACGAAATCGACAATTTTCAAAAAAATTTTTTAATGATGCCATTCGAAAGTTAACGCCTTTGTGTGCATGCTGTGCAAATTTTTCCACATAAAAATCACGATTAAGGGAGATATCGACGATCAAAGTGACAGAAGAAGTCATTTTTTGTCAAGAAAAAACCATGGGTTAACCATCGTTGATTTTTCACGATATCGACAATTTTCAAAAAAATTTTTTAATGATGCCATTCGAAAGTTAACGTCTTTGTGTGCATGCTGTGCAAATTTTTCCACATAAAAATCACGATTAAGGGAGATATCGACGATCAAAGTGACAGAAGAAGTCATTTTTTGTCAAGAAAAAACCATGGGTTAACCATCGTTGATTTTTCACGAAATCGACAATTTTCAAAAAAAATTTTTATTGATGCCATTCGAAAGTTAACATCTTTGTGTGCATGCTGTGCAAATTTTTCCACATAAAAATAACGATTAAGGGAGATATCGACGATCAAAGTGACAGAAGAAGTCATTTTTTGTCAAGAAAAAACCATGGGTTAACCATCGTTAATTTTTCACGAAATCGACAATTTTCAAAAAAATTTTTTAATGATGCCATTCGAAAGTTAACGTCTTTGTGTGCATGCTGTGCAAATTTTTCCACATAAAAATCACGATTAAGGGAGATATCGACGATCAAAGTGACAGAAGAAGTCATTTTTTGTCAAGAAAAAACCATGGGTTAACCATCGTTGATTTTTCACGAAGTCGACAATTTTCAAAAAAATTTTTTAATGATGCCATTCGAAAGTTAACGTCTTTGTGTGCATGCTGTGCAAATTTTTCCACATAAAAATCACGATTAAGGGAGATATCGACGATCAAAGTGACAGAAGAAGTCATTTTTTGTCAAGAAAAAACCATGGGTTAACCATCGTTGATTTTTCACGAAATCGACAATTATCAAAAAAATTTTTTAATGATGCCATTCGAAAGTTAACGCCTTTGTGTGCATGCTGTGCAAATTTTTCCACATAAAAATCACGATTAAGGGAGATATCGACGATCAAAGTGACAGAAGAAGTCATTTTTTGTCAAGAAAAAACCATGGGTCCATCGTTGATTTTTCACAATATCGACAATTTTCAAAAAAATTTTTTAATGATGCCATTCGATAGTTAACGTCTTTGTGTGCATGCTGTGCAAATTTTTCCACATAAAAATCACGATTAAGGGAGATATCGACGATCAAAGTGACAGAAGAAGTCATTTTTTGTCAAGAAAAAACCATGGGTTAACCATCGTTGATTTTTCACGAAATCGACAATTTTCAAAAAAATTTTTTAATGATGCCATTCGAAAGTTAACGCCTTTGTGTGCATGCTGTGCAAATTTTTCCACATAAAAATCACGATTACGGGAGATATCGACGATCAAAGTGACAGAAGAAGTCATTTTTTGTCAAGAAAAAACCATGGGTTAACCATCGTTGATTTTTCACGATATCGACAATTTTCAAAAAAATTTTTTAATGATGCCATTCGAAAGTTAACGTCTTTGTGTGCATGCTGTGCAAATTTTTCCACATAAAAATCACGATTAAGGGAGATATCGACGATCAAAGTGACAGAAGAAGTCATTTTTTGTCAAGAAAAAACCATGGGTTAACCATCGTTGATTTTTCACGAAATCGACAATTTTCAAAAAAAATTTTTATTGATGCCATTCGAAAGTTAACGTCTTTGTGTTAATGCGTGCACATTTTTCCACATAAAAATCACGATTAAGGGAGATATCGACGATCAAAGTGACAGAAGAAGTCATTTTTTGTCAAGAAAAAACCATGGGTTAACCATCGTTGATTTTTCACGAAATCGACAATTTTCAAAAAAAATTTTTATTGATGCCATTCGAAAGTTAACGTCTTTGTGGGCATGCTGTGCAAATTTTTCCACATAAAAATCACGATTAAGGGAGATATCGACGATCAAAGTGACAGAAGAAGTCATTTTTTGTCAAGAAAAAACCATGGGTTAACCATCGTTGATTTTTCACGAAATCGACAATTTTCAAAAAAATTTTTTAATGATGCCATTCGAAAGTTAACGTCTTTGTGTGCATGCTGTGCAAATTTTTCCACATAAAAATTACGATTAAAGGAGATATCGACGATCAAAGTGACAGAAGAAGTCATTTTTTGTCAAGAAAAAACCATGGGTTAACCATCGTTGATTTTTCACGAAATCGACAATTTTCAAAAAAATTTTTTAATGATGCCATTCGAAAGTTAACGTCTTTGTGTGCATGCTGTGCAAATTTTTCCACATAAAAATCACGATTAAGGGAGATATCGACGATCAAAGTGACAGAAGAAGTCATTTTTTGTCAAGAAAAAACCATGGGTTAACCATCGTTGATTTTTCACGAAATCGACAATTATCAAAAAAATTTTTTAATGATGCCATTCGAAAGTTAACGTCTTTGTGTGCATGCTGTGCAAATTTTTCCACATAAAAATCACGATTAAGGGAGATATCGACGATCAAAGTGACAGAAGAAGTAATTTTTTGTCAAGAAAAAACCATGGGTTAACCATCGTTGATTTTTCACGAAATCGACAATTTTCAAAAAAATTTTTTAATGATGCCATTCGAAAGTTAACGCCTTTGTGTGCATGCTGTGCAAATTTTTCCACATAAAAATCACGATTAAGGGAGATATCGACGATCAAAGTGACAGAAGAAGTCATTTTTTGTCAAGAAAAAACCATGGGTTAACCATCGTTGATTTTTCACGATATCGACAATTTTCAAAAAAATTTTTTAATGATGCCATTCGATAGTTAACGTCTTTGTGTGCATGCTGTGCAAATTTTTCCACATAAAAATCACGATTAAGGGAGATATCGACGATCAAAGTGACAGAAGAAGTCATTTTTTGTCAAGAAAAAACCATGGGTTAACCATCGTTGATTTTTCACGAAATCGACAATTATCAAAAAAATTTTTTAATGATGCCATTCGAAAGTTAACGTCTTTGTGTGCATGCTGTGCAAATTTTTCCACATAAAAATCACGATTAAGGGAGATATCGACGATCAAAGTGACAGAAGAAGTAATTTTTTGTCAAGAAAAAACCATGGGTTAACCATCGTTGATTTTTCACGAAATCGACAATTTTCAAAAAAATTTTTTAATGATGCCATTCGAAAGTTAACGTCTTTGTGTGCATGCTGTGCAAATTTTTCCACATAAAAATCACGATTAAGGGAGATATCGACGATCAAAGTGACAGAAGAAGTCATTTTTTGTCAAGAAAAAACCATGGGTTAACCATCGTTGATTTTTCACGAAATCGACAATTTTCAAAAAAAATTTTTAATGATGCCATTCGAAAGTTAACGTCTTTGTGTGCATGCTGTGCAAATTTTTCCACATAAAAATCACGATTAAGGGAGATATCGACGATCAAAGTGACAGAAGAAGTCATTTTTTGTCAAGAAAAAACCATGGGTTAACCATCGTTGATTTTTCACGAAATCGACAATTTTCAAAAAAATTTTTTAATGATGCCATTCGAAAGTTAACGTCTTTGTGTGCATGCTGTGCAAATTTTTCCACATAAAAATCACGATTAAGGGAGATATCGACGATCAAAGTGACAGAAGAAGTCATTTTTTGTCAAGAAAAAACCATGGGTTAACCATCGTTGATTTTTCACGAAATCGACAATTTTCAAAAAAATTTTTTAATGATGCCATTCGAAAGTTAACGTCTTTGTGTGCATGCTGTGCAAATTTTTCCACATAAAAATCACGATTAAGGGAGATATCGACGATCAAAGTGACAGAAGAAGTCATTTTTTGTCAAGAAAAAACCATGGGTTAACCATCGTTGATTTTTCACGAAATCGACAATTTTCAAAAAAATTTTTAATGATGCCATTCGAAAGTTAACGTCTTTGTGTGCATGCTGTGCAAATTTTTCCACATAAAAATCACGATTAAGGGAGATATCGACGATCAAAGTGACAGAAGAAGTCATTTTTTGTCAAGAAAAAAACCATGGGTTAACCATCGTTGATTTTTCACGAAATCGACAATTTTCAAAAAAATTTTTAATGATGCCATTCGAAAGTTAACGTCTTTGTGTGCATGCTGTGCAAATTTTTCCACATAAAAATCACGATTAAGGGAGATATCGACGATCAAAGTGACAGAAGAAGTCATTTTTTGTCAAGAAAAAACCATGGGTTAACCATCGTTGATTTTTCACGAAGTCGACAATTTTCAAAAAAAATTTTTTAATGATGCCATTCGAAAGTTAACGTCTTTGTGTGCATGCTGTGCAAATTTTTCCACATAAAAATCACGATTAAGGGAGATATCGACGATCAAAGTGACAGAAGAAGTCATTTTTTGTCAAGAAAAAACCATGGGTTAACCATCGTTGATTTTTCACGAAATCGACAATTTTCAAAAAAATTTTTTAATGATGCCATTCGAAAGTTAACGTCTTTGTGTGCATGCTGTGCAAATTTTTCCACATAAAAATCACGATTAAGAGGAGATATCGACGATCAAAGTGACAGAAGAAGTCATTTTTTGTCAAGAAAAAACCATGGGTTAACCATCGTTGATTTTTCACGAAATCGACAATTTTCAAAAAATTTTTAATGATGCCATTCGAAAGTTAACGTCTTTGTGTGCATGCTGTGCAAATTTTTCCACATAAAAATCACGATTAAGGGAGATATCGACGATCAAAGTGACAGAAGAAGTCATTTTTTGTCAAGAAAAAACCATGGGTTAACCATCGTTGATTTTTCACGAAATCGACAATTTTCAAAAAAATTTTTTAATGATGCCATTCGAAAGTTAACGTCTTTGTGTGCATGCTGTGCAAATTTTTCCACATAAAAATCACGATTAAGGGAGATATCGACGATCAAAGTGACAGAAGAAGTCATTTTTTGTCAAGAAAAAACCATGGGTTAACCATCGTTGATTTTTCACGAAATCGACAATTTTCAAAAAAATTTTTTAATGATGCCATTCGAAAGTTAACGTCTTTGTGTGCATTGCTGTGCAAATTTTTCCACATAAAAATCACGATTAAGGGAGATATCGACGATCAAAGTGACAAAAGAAGTCATTTTTGTCAAGAAAAAACCATGGGTTAACCATCGTTGATTTTTCACGAAATCGACAATTTTCAAAAAAAATTTTTTAATGATGCCATTCGAAAGTTAACGTCTTTGTGTGCATGCTGTGCAAATTTTTCCACATAAAAATCACGATAAAGGGAGATATCGACGATCAAAGTGACAGAAGAAGTCATTTTTTGTCAAGAAAAAACCATGGGTTAACCATCGTTGATTTTTCACGAAGTCGACAATTTTCAAAAAAATTTTTAATGATGCCATTCGAAAGTTAACGTCTTTGTGTGCATGCTGTGCAAATTTTTCCACATAAAAATCACGATTAAGGGAGATATCGACGATCAAAGTGACAGAAGAAGTCATTTTTTGTCAAGAAAAAACCATGGGTTAACCATCGTTGATTTTTCACGAAATCGACAATTTTCAAAAAAATTTTTTATGATGCCATTCGAAAGTTAACGTCTTTGTGTGCATGCTGTGCAAATTTTTCCACATAAAAATCACGATTAAGGGAGATATCGACGATCAAAGTGACAGAAGAAGTCATTTTTTGTCAAGAAAAAACCATGGGTTAACCATCGTTGATTTTTCACGAAATCGACAATTTTCAAAAAAAATTTTTAATGATGCCATTCGAAAGTTAACGTCATTGTGTGCATGCTGTGCAAATTTTTCCACATAAAAATCACGATTAAGGGAGATATCGACGATCAAAGTGACAGAAGAAGTCATTTTTGTCAAGAAAAAAACCATGGTTAACCATCGTTGATTTTTCACGAAATCGACAATTTTCAAAAAAAATTTTTAATGATGCCATTTCGAAAGTTAACGTCTTGTGTGCATGCTGTGCAAATTTTTCCACATAAAAATCACGATTAAGGGAGATATCGACGATCAAGTGACAGAAGAAGTCATTTTTTGTCAAGAAAAAACCATGGGTTAACCATCGTTGATTTTTCACGAATCGACATTTTCAAAAAATTTTTAATGATGCCATTCGAAAGTTAACGTCTTTGTGTGCATGCTGTGCAAATTTTTCCACATAAAAATCACGATTAAGGGAGATATCGACGATCAAAGTGACAGAAGAAGTCATTTTTTGTCAAGAAAAAACCATGGGTTAACCATCGTTGATTTTTCACGAAATCGACAATTTTCAAAAAAATTTTTTAATGATGCCATTCGAAAGTTAACGTCTTTGTGTGCATGCTGTGCAAATTTTTCCACATAAAAATCACGATTAAGGGAGATATCGACGATCAAAGTGACAGAAGAAGTCATTTTTTGTCAAGAAAAAACCATGGGTTAACCATCGTTGATTTTTCACGAAATCGACAATTTTCAAAAAAATTTTTTAATGATGCCATTCGAAAGTTAACGTCTTTGTGTGCATGCTGTGCAAATTTTTTCCACATAAAAATCACGATTAAGGGAGATATCGACGATCAAAGTGACAGAAGAAGTCATTTTTTGTCAAGAAAAACCATGGGTTAACCATCGTTGATTTTTCACGAAATCGACAATTTTCAAAAAAATTTTTTAATGATGCCATTCGAAAGTTAACGTCTTTGTGTGCATGCTGTGCAAATTTTTCCACATAAAAATCACGATTAAGGGAGATATCGACGATCAAAGTGACAGAAGAAGTCATTTTTTGTCAAGAAAAAACCATGGGTTAACCATCGTTGATTTTTCACGAAATCGACAATTTTCAAAAAAATTTTTTAATGATGCCATTCGAAAGTTAACGTCTTTGTGTGCATGCTGTGCAAATTTTTCCACATAAAAATCACGATTAAGGGAGTATCGACGATCAAAGTGACAGAAGAAGTCATTTTTTGTCAAGAAAAAACCATGGGTTAACCATCGTTGATTTTTCACGAAATCGACAATTTTCAAAAAAATTTTTTAATGATGCCATTCGAAAGTTAACGTCTTTGTGTGCATGCTGTGCAAATTTTTTCCACATAAAAATCACGATTAAGGGAGATATCGACGATCAAAGTGACAGAAGAAGTCATTTTTGTCAAGAAAAAAACCATGGGTTAACCATCGTTGATTTTTCACGAAATCGACAATTTTCAAAAAAATTTTTTAATGATGCCATTCGAAAGTTAACGTCTTTGTGTGCATGCTGTGCAAATTTTTCCACATAAAAATCACGATTAAGGGAGATATCGACGATCAAAGTGACAGAAGAAGTCATTTTTTGTCAAGAAAAAACCATGGGTTAACCATCGTTGATTTTTCACGAAATCGACAATTTTCAAAAAAATTTTTTAATGATGCCATTCGAAAGTTAACGTCTTTGTGTGCATGCTGTGCAAATTTTTCCACATAAAAAATCACGATTAAGGGAGATATCGACGATCAAAGTGACAGAAGAAGTCATTTTTTGTCAAGAAAAAACCATGGGTTAACCATCGTTGATTTTTCACGAAATCGACAATTTTCAAAAAAATTTTTTAATGATGCCATTCGAAAGTTAACGTCTTTGTGTGCATGCTGTGCAAATTTTTCCACATAAAAAATCACGATTAAGGGAGATATCGACGATCAAAGTGACAGAAGAAGTCATTTTTTGTCAAGAAAAAACCATGGGTTAACATCGTTGATTTTTCACGAAATCGACAATTTTCAAAAAAATTTTTTAATGATGCCATTCGAAAGTTAACGTCTTTGTGTGCATGCTGTGCAAAGTTTTTCCACATAAAAATCACGATTAAGGGAGATATCGACCGATCAAAGTGACAGAGAAGTCATTTTTGTAAGAAAAAACCATGGGTTAACCATCGTTGATTTTTCACGAAATCGACAATTTTCAAAAAAATTTTTTAATGATGCCATTCGAAAGTTAACGTCTTTTGAGCTGTGCATGCTGTGCAAATTTTTCCACATAAAATCACTGATTAAGGGAGATATCGGACGATCAAAGTGACAGAAGAAGTCATTTTTTGTCAAGAAAAAACCATGGGTTAACCATCGTTGATTTTTCACGAAATCGACAATTTTCAAAAAAATTTTCTAATGATGCCATTCGAAAGTTAACGTCTTTGTGTGCATGCTGTGCAAATTTTTCCACATAAAAATCACGATTAAGGGAGATATCGACGATCAAAGTGACAGAAGAAGTCATTTTTTGTCTAGAAAAAACCATGGGTTAACCATCGTTGATTTTTCACGAAATCGACAATTTTCAAAAAAATTTTTTTATGAAGCCATTCGAAAGTTAACGTCTTTCTGTGCATGCTGTGCAAATTTTTCCACATAAAAATCACGATTAAGGGAGATATCGACGATCAAAGTGACAGAAGAAGCCATTTTTTGTCAAGAAAAAACCGTGGGTTAACCATCGTTGATTTTTCACGAAATCGACAATTTTCAAAAAAATTTTCTAATGATGCCATTCGAAAGTAAACGTCTTTCTGTGCATGCTGTGCAAATTCTTACACATAAAAATCACGATTAAGGGAGATATCGACGATCAAAGAGACAGAAGAAGTCATTTTTTGTCAAGAAAAAACCGTGGGTTAACCATCGTTGATTTTTCACGAAATCGACAATTTTCAAAAAAATTTTCTAATGATGCCATTCGAAAGTTAACGTCTTTCTGTGCATGCTGTGCAAATTTTTCCACATAAAAATCAAGATTAAGGGAGATATCGACGATCAAAGTGACAGAAGAAGTCATTTTTTGTCAAGAAAAAACCATGGGTTAACCATCGTTGATTTTTCACGAAATCGACAATTTTCAAAAAAATTTTCTAATGATGCCATTCGAAAGTTAACGTCTTTGTGTGCATGCTGTGCAAATTTTTCCACATAAAAATCACGATTAAGGGAGATATCGACGATCAAAGTGACAGAAGAAGTCATTTTTTGTCAAGAAAAAACCATGGGTTAACCATCGTTGATTTTTCACGAAATCGACAATTTTCAAAAAAATTTTCTAATGATGCCATTCGAAAGTTAACGTCTTTGTGTGCATGCTGTGCAAATTTTTCCACATAAAAATCACGATTAAGGGAGATATCGACGATCAAAGTGACAGAAGAAGTCATTTTTTGTCTAGAAAAAACCATGGGTTAACCATCGTTGATTTTTCACGAAATCGACAATTTTCAAAAAAATTTTTTTATGAAGCCATTCGAAAGTTAACGTCTTTCTGTGCATGCTGTGCAAATTTTTCCACATAAAAATCACGATTAAGGGAGATATCGACGATCAAAGTGACAGAAGAAGCCATTTTTTGTCAAGAAAAAACCGTGGGTTAACCATCGTTGATTTTTCACGAAATCGACAATTTTCAAAAAAATTTTCTAATGATGCCATTCGAAAGTAAACGTCTTTCTGTGCATGCTGTGCAAATTCTTACACATAAAAATCACGATTAAGGGAGATATCGACGATCAAAGAGACAGAAGAAGTCATTTTTTGTCAAGAAAAAACCATGGGTTAACCATCGTTGATTTTTCACGAAATCGACAATTTTCAAAAAAATTTTCTAATGATGCCATTCGAAAGTTAACGTCTTTGTGTGCATGCTGTGCAAATTTTTCCACATAAAAATCACGATTAAGGGAGATATCGACGATCAAAGTGACAGAAGAAGTCATTTTTTGTCAAGAAAAAACCATGGGTTAACCATCGTTGATTTTTCACGAAATCGACAATTTTCAAAAAAATTTTCTAATGATGCCATTCGAAAGTTAACGTCTTTGTGTGCATGCTGTGCAAATTTTTCCACATAAAAATCACGATTAAGGGAGATATCGACGATCAAAGTGACAGAAGAAGTCATTTTTTGTCTAGAAAACACCATGGGTTAACCATCGTTGATTTTTCACGAAATCGACAATTTTCAAAAAAATTTTTTTATGAAGCCATTCGAAAGTTAACGTCTTTCTGTGCATGCTGTGCAAATTTTTCCACATAAAAATCACGATTAAGGGAGATATCGACGATCAAAGTGACAGAAGAAGCCATTTTTTGTCAAGAAAAAACCGTGGGTTAACCATCGTTGATTTTTCACGAAATCGACAATTTTCAAAAAAATTTTCTAATGATGCCATTCGAAAGTAAACGTCTTTCTGTGCATGCTGTGCAAATTCTTACACATAAAAATCACGATTAAGGGAGATATCGACGATCAAAGAGACAGAAGAAGTCATTTTTTGTCAAGAAAAAACCGTGGGTTAACCATCGTTGATTTTTCACGAAATCGACAATTTTCAAAAAAATTTTCTAATGATGCCATTCGAAAGTTAACGTCTTTCTGTGCATGCTGTGCAAATTTTTCCACATAAAAATCACGATTAAGGGAGATATCGACGATCAAAGTGACAGAAGAAGTCATTTTTTGTCAAGAAAAAACCATGGGTTAACCATCGTTGATTTTTCACGAAATCGACAATTTTCAAAAAAATTTTCTAATGATGCCATTCGAAAGTTAACGTCTTTGTGTGCATGCTGTGCAAATTTTTCCACATAAAAATCACGATTAAGGGAGATATCGACGATCAAAGTGACAGAAGAAGTCATTTTTTGTCAAGAAAAAACCATGGGTTAACCATCGTTGATTTTTCACGAAATCGACAATTTTCAAAAAAATTTTCTAATGATGCCATTCGAAAGTTAACGTCTTTGTGTGCATGCTGTGCAAATTTTTCCACATAAAAATCACGATTAAGGGAGATATCGACGATCAAAGTGACAGAAGAAGTCATTTTTTGTCTAGAAAAAACCATGGGTTAACCATCGTTGATTTTTCACGAAATCGACAATTTTCAAAAAAATTTTTTTATGAAGCCATTCGAAAGTTAACGTCTTTCTGTGCATGCTGTGCAAATTTTTCCACATAAAAATCACGATTAAGGGAGATATCGACGATCAAAGTGACAGAAGAAGCCATTTTTTGTCAAGAAAAAACCGTGGGTTAACCATCGTTGATTTTTCACGAAATCGACAATTTTCAAAAAAATTTTCTAATGATGCCATTCGAAAGTAAACGTCTTTCTGTGCATGCTGTGCAAATTCTTACACATAAAAATCACGATTAAGGGAGATATCGACGATCAAAGAGACAGAAGAAGTCATTTTTTGTCAAGAAAAAACCGTGGGTTAACCATCGTTGATTTTTCACGAAATCGACAATTTTCAAAAAAATTTTCTAATGATGCCATTCGAAAGTTAACGTCTTTCTGTGCATGCTGTGCAAATTTTTCCACATAAAAATCACGATTAAGGGAGATATCGACGATCAAAGTGACAGAAGAAGTCATTTTTTGTCAAGAAAAAACCATGGGTTAACCATCGTTGATTTTTCACGAAATCGACAATTTTCAAAAAAAATTTCTAATGATGCCATTCGAAAGTTAACGTCTTTGTGTGCATGCTGTGCAAATTTTTCCACATAAAAATCACGATTAAGGGAGATATCGACGATCAAAGTGACAGAAGAAGTCATTTTTTGTCAAGAAAAAACCATGGGTTAACCATCGTTGATTTTTCACGAAATCGACAATTTTCAAAAAAATTTTCTAATGATGCCATTCGAAAGTTAACGTCTTTGTGTGCATGCTGTGCAAATTTTTCCACATAAAAATCACGATTAAGGGAGATATCGACGATCAAAGTGACAGAAGAAGTCATTTTTTGTCTAGAAAAAACCATGGGTTAACCATCGTTGATTTTTCACGAAATCGACAATTTTCAAAAAAATTTTTTTATGAAGCCATTCGAAAGTTAACGTCTTTCTGTGCATGCTGTGCAAATTTTTCCACATAAAAATCACGATTAAGGGAGATATCGACGATCAAAGTGACAGAAGAAGCCATTTTTTGTCAAGAAAAAACCGTGGGTTAACCATCGTTGATTTTTCACGAAATCGACAATTTTCAAAAAAATTTTCTAATGATGCCATTCGAAAGTAAACGTCTTTCTGTGCATGCTGTGCAAATTCTTACACATAAAAATCACGATTAAGGGAGATATCGACGATCAAAGAGACAGAAGAAGTCATTTTTTGTCAAGAAAAAACCGTGGGTTAACCATCGTTGATTTTTCACGAAATCGACAATTTTCAAAAAAATTTTCTAATGATGCCATTCGAAAGTTAACGTCTTTCTGTGCATGCTGTGCAAATTTTTCCACATAAAAATCAAGATTAAGGGAGATATCGACGATCAAAGTGACAGAAGAAGTCATTTTTTGTCAAGAAAAAACCATGGGTTAACCATCGTTGATTTTTCACGAAATCGACAATTTTCAAAAAAAATTTTTACTGATGCCATTCGATAGTTAACGTCTTTCTGTGCATGCTGTGCAAATTTTTCCACATAAAAATCACGATTAAGGGAGAAATCGACGATCAAAGTGACAGAAGAAGCCATTTTTTGTCACGAAAAAACCGGGGGTTAACCATCGTTGATTTTTCACGAAATGGTCAAATTTCAAAAAAAAATTTTAATGATGCTTATCGAAAGTAAACGATCCTCTGTAGATTTTATGGAAATTTTTCTCAAAACAAACCACGTTTAAGGGATTAAATTGACCTTAAAATTGGTTTTGATTTTAATGATGGTAATTGAATGAACTAAATCAATTAAATATTTTCCTCATATTATTTGATTATTCTTCATACACCTTTGAAATGACTTCGCTATGAAAATGGACTTATTTTCTCGATATATATTGCACAGGTAGTAGTTTAGATTTAAGTTTGTTAGGTAAAATTAGTTGCTAACAGTTCTTAATGAATAGCACAGAAGGCGCCAAAAACTTTTAAAGTTTATTAATTATCCTCGCCATGGTTTTACTTTTAAGTAGCAGATTTTAATTTAGAAAGCCAGTAATTTGATAGTTGTATACTTGTCTTTATCGCTGAAATTTTATTTTGGACAGTTATAGGAGTAGTTTGATTGGTATTTTCCAGGTGTCAAGGATTAAAACATAAAGGAATATAAAGGAAATCATAAGATTGTATTAAATACAAAATATTTTCCAAATTTAAAAGAAACCAACATTATTCGGTATAATTAAAAAAATATTTTTACAAAAATCTCATCGAGTTTTCAGTGTAAAATAAAAACAATTTTAAAAATTTTGAAAAATGTAAATTTCAATGATAAAAAATAAATATTTTTATTTATTATGTTAAAAAAAATATTGCAATGGACTGTATCTTTAGTTTAATTTTTTATTTATTGCAACAAAAATTAAAAAACAATTTCTCAAACTTAAACTACAACTCAATCATTTTCTTCTTCAAATATGAGTGATATTTAAAATTTCCATCACAGAAATTTAATGCATTTGATATAATTTTATTCATGTCATCTCATACTAATTATCTACGTTAAAAACTAAGCAGTCGAAAATACACTTAAAGAAAATAAAAATATTTAACACAAGTAATACAAATAAAAGGAAAATCGTATTTAAACTGAATTACTAAATTAAGGTAAAAATATTTCATTTAGTGGAACTCGTTCTAGTAAATTTTCAAATATCGAAGTAATCACAATACTCACAGCCTCCGTCACGGCTGGTCCAATATCCTTCGTCACCACTTCCCAATTCTCGTCCAAAATTCGATTCATCGAATCACCTGCCGATCAAAAAAAAAAAAGATAAAATATAATTCACAAACTTAATCAATTTCATCCACGTACTTAATTGTTTATTTCCAAACAAGTTATCCAATTGGAAATAGGCTCGTTTCGTGTCATAATCAAGAAAATGAGATGCCACTTTTCCATGTTCACGTCCATTTTTATCCACTAAATCCATATTGAAATGATAAATATAAGTTCCATCAACTGGAAACCGTAAAAATAAAAAAATTAACTCAAATTTTCTCAAGCGACATTTGAATGTGATTTTTACCAAAAGTGAAATTGCACGGTCCATTTCCAGAAATTGGCAAAACCAAAATACGACCGGTAATGTCATATTCGCCTTGTAAATTCACTCTGGGTATGAACACCTTGGCCGCAATTTTCCTTTTCTTCATGTCAATGCTGAGAGAAATTAAACAATAGCACAAATGATTTACGATTTTATAAAGACAACTTTAAGTATATACTTAAGGTAACTTAAGTTTGTATAGTGATAAGATAGAAGACCAAAACCAATAGGAATATATTATGGATTTCCTGCCAAATTTATAATAAGCAGAAATTAATAATTGGCGTAAGACACTATGAGGAGAAGAGAGATTTTGTAATTGCAATATTATATTGGTAATTCAAAGAAGTACATATTAAACATGTTAAAAACCACTGCTTTAACCGAATAAAATAACATCTCAGTTCTTAGGAAAAAAATACGGAAATTGTAGGCAACCCTCTTTAAAAATTGTTTTACACCAATTTAATTTCCATCAAGAAGGAGTAAAAAAAATTACCCCCAACAAAAGGAAACTTTAAAGCATTGTTTCCTAACCTGTGGTCCGCGGACCCCTGGGAGTCCGCGAGCCAATGTTTGAGGGTCCGCGGTCCCATTTGAAAAAGTTTGCTTTTTATTTTTTAATTTAATGAAGGAATACTAAAATATAATATTGTCCGAAAATTGCACCTTTTTTTCACTCAGGGGTCCTTGGCATTATGTTTGATTTCCTTGGGGGTCCGCGACTGAAAATGATTAGGAACCGCTGCTTTAAAGTAAACTAATCTACACTTAAAATTCATACAACAAATGATCTATTATGAAAAAAGGAATAGCAATTTGTAAACGAAGATAAATATATTAACTGCACTTATATATGAACCGTTTATTTTGAAAGTGAGTTAAGTCCATTTCAAGAACAATCCCTATAGTGTCATCATTTTGAACCATAGGACCATACGATACTAAGGAGGAGGGAATAATTGGCCGTTTTGTTAACAACAAAAATCAAATCAATAATTTCTGAAAACTTAGCAATTAAATAATTAACATACTTTATTCTAAATAAGATTTTTTCGCTGACTTTGAACAGTTATACTGTGTATACAATATATAGAATTAATTGCGGTCCAATTTATGTAGTATAATATAACAATATATAAAAATCATACCATAAACATAAATTTGAACCAGAAGTTCAAACAAAAATATTCGTGACGAATTGCCCAGATACGTATTTCGATTGCCAAGCAATCTTCCTCAGTGACCATCAAGTAGTTTGGATCACTCCGTAACTGCTTTGTGAATCATCACAAAGCAGTGATTGCTTGGCAACCGAAATACGTATCTGGGCAATACGTCTCGAACATTTTTGTTTGAACTTCTGTTCAAATTTATGTTTATGGTATATGATTTTTATATATTGTTATATTACACTACATAAATTGGACCGCAATATATTCTATATATTGTATACACAGTACTTTATTCTAGTTACAAGAAGAATCACCATATAGACCGTCCTTGAAATGGACTTACGCCACTTTCAAAATAAACGAGTCATATAATTATTTGTTTAATATTGTTATCAGACAGGTGGACGTAATACATTTCTTCTTTGATTTTACCGAAAAAAATTTTTTGCTCTGTTGTGTACGTGAATGCATTGGACAATGACATCAAAATTTCAATCTTCACTTTTTTCAAGAACTTTTTCATTTTTAAGTCGAAAGATTGTAACACTAAAATTTCTCAAGTACTATCCAAACCAGGGGTTCTAAACTTTTTTTGCGCTACGTTTATCAATCTTTATTCCCTTCTAATAAAGATGTACACATTATAAAATACAAACCACTGAAAGTTCCTCTACAGTTAACATAAAACTTCCCCTTCCCATTGACCAATAAATTACTATGTAAATTCCACATTGGAAAAAAAACATGAATTTTTAAATTTTTCTGATATTTCTACACCTCTTTGCTGAAATTCTGAATCTTTTTGTAGTTTAATTCTTTAATAGATTATAAAATTCAGATCTCAGCTTTTATTAATTGAGAAGACAATTCAGGTTGTTTAAGATGGGTTTTTTTAACGTTTCGTTACGTATCGTAACTTCTACAGGCTTCTTGAATCCCAAAAAATATAATATTTTCAATTTAATCTCAATAAATAAATTGATAAATTTATAAATAAATAAATAAATTTATTTATTGAATTTATATTGAAAATATTATATTTTTTTGTGATTCAAGAAGCCTGATGAAGTTACGATACGTAACGAAACGTTAAAAAAACGATCTTAAACAACCTGAATAGTCTTCTTATTTAATTCTTTAATTTACGGAATATTAAATGCATTAATAAGCGCACCTTGGCACCCCAATTACACCATGAAAATGCAATCCGGAAAAATTACAAATATTGGCAGACAAAGTACAACAATGCTTCGTGAAAACACAAATTAAAAATTTTCAATTCGAAAGCCATAATTTGAAAAAAGAGTTTGATAAATAATAAATTTTATATCTAAAAGAAGATTTACGGTTTAGATCTTTTATCTTAGTCGCAACAATGTTTTCCAACAATAATTTGCAAGGAAAATTAATTAAAAGAAAAAATACCTGACAGAATGAATATCGGTGTTTTCCAGTCCATAGATTTTACTATTTTTCAACCTGATACTCAAATCCTTGTTCGAATCAATGACCATTTCAGGGATATACAACGGCGACAAGGGTTGTACATGGAATTTTGGGTCCCCTACAATTGTAAACGCAACAATGACCATCTTAAAAAATCAAAAGAAAAAAATATAAACAAACCTTTAATAATCGAAGGAAAAGCCTTTCGTCCATTTTTCAATGCACAATCGTTCAATTTTGGATCACTCAGCGAACACGGCGTAATATAAGTGGCTGAAAGAAAAAGAAAAACGAACAAATTATCATTTTTTCTTCACCAATTATTATTATTATTATTATTATTATTACTATTATTATTTCTATATTTCGAGAGCTCAATCGAGCTCAAGGATTTTGATTGGAATTGAAAAAGTCATATTACTATATTAGTCTAATGGTTCGAATATTTTTGAATTTCATTAATGATTTTATGGGGCCGTTTAGTCACAAAGTCATAGTAATTAACGGTGTTTTTTTCTTCATTCAATAATAATTAACAAAATAATTTAGAGAGAAAAAAAAATTTGTTTCGAAATTGAAAATGCCAAGTACCTCTTATTTGATTATTGAAAATTAATTCGATTATGGCATTTTTTTTTTTAAATCAATGCAAGTAATTTGCATAAGTAAAAGAAAAAAAACTTTGCCTAATGAGTCAATAAAACGATTCCAACTATGATGAAATTTCTTGCAATGAACTTGACATTGTAACTGAATATAAAAATTGTGCAACAATTACTTTTTTTTTTGGTCCAAAAGCTGCCTTAAATTAAGCTTTTAAAGGTTTAGTAAAAAATTCTCACAATAAACTTATTGGACAACAATGAGATGATAAAAAGGTTACAAAAATGGAATGCAATAAATTTGCCTGATAGATTTTGTAACTAAACAAATATTCCTATTCACTATCTGTCGCCAAATTATTTCTTATTATATACCTATTTTTATATATTACTTATATATTAATGTTTCACATTATTATAAGCAATGATATTGTTACTATAGACTGTTGTTATTATTATTATTGCTACTGTTGATTGTTGTTAATGCTATAAGAATTACTTTTACTGTTATTGTTGCTATTGATTGTTAAAAATCTTTGTACTTATACAGCACTAATCTACTGGGACTAGTGCTTACATGTGATTGTCTATGGATTGAATGCACTTATTGCAACCCTATGCAGATTGTGTAATTTATTTGAAAAAAAATAAGCTCAATTAAAGACTATATTTAATGCCAATTAGTTTAAATATTCACTTAATATTTCTCCAATTAATCTTTAAATTTTCCAACTTCCTAATCATGATTTGGGTTCAAAATATTTATATCATATGATTGTTGATAATTCAGGAAATAAACAATACGATTACCAAGTTGAAATTTTTTTTTTTCCAAATCACAATCGATAGTAATTTGAATAGACAAATTTTCATCAATAAAATTACCGCCTTTGCGGTTGAGAAAATTTGATAGTTATTATTAAAAAGTTATTGCATTCATTATTTCATTGTTATGAATTTTTTAACTCGATTTTTTTGCTCGTCACCATAGAAAAAAAAATAACTCAGATTTTTATCCCACCAGTGCTATAGTAAAAATAAATATCCAATTGTTGAATAAATTATTTCCTGATGTTTTTTTAAACTTAAGGAAGAAAATTAAATCCTATACCAAAAAAATTTTATACTAAATGCTATACCAAAGAATGACCGCTATAAAAATTTTCTAACTAATAAAATTATCGATTAGCAGGTGATATGCTAATTCAAATTTTCGGGAATAAATTGGCCGATACTTTGATGTTCCAGAAGAAGGAATAGAGGAATTGATACCTTTTATTGAAGAATTTGGGGGGTCAAAAAGTAAGGGGTTAAAAATAGGAATAAAATCAGGCAAAACATTGAAATTTTTCAAGAAACTTGAATTTTTTTCCACTTGCCACTAAAATTTTCAACGAAAAAATGGGAATTCAAAAAATTAATGAACAATTAAAATTAATATCCAATTGTTGAATAAATTATTTCTAAGTGTTTTTTTTTTCAATTTAATGTTTAAAATTGGCCTTGGAATTTGAGAAAGAAAATCAAATGCTATAACAACAAAATTATGCACCAAAGATTGATCGATAAACAAATTTTCTAAATACCAAAGTTATCGATTAGCAGGTGATATGCTAATTCAATTTTTCGGGAGTAAATTGGGCAATACTTTGATGTTCCAGAAGAAGGAATAGAGGAATTGATACCCTTTTATTAAAGAATTTGGGGGTAAAAAAGTAAGGGGTTAAAAACAGAAATAAAATCAGGCAAGAAATTGAAATTTTTTCCACTTGTCACTAAGTTTACAACGAAAAAATGGGAATTCAAAAAATTATAGAAAAAAGCTTAACTTTCAGTGTTTTGGGTAAAACATTGAAATAGTACAAGAACAAAGGATGAAGAAGATCTGGAATTTTTAAATTGACCAAAAGAAGAAAAAATTAAAAATTTGGAGATGCGAGAAAAGGGAAAACAATCATTTGAAAAAATGAACTTTTTAATGTATACAATATGTAGAATATATTGCGGTCCAATTTATATAGTATAATTTAATATAACAATATATTAAAAATCATACCATAAACATAAATTTGAACAGAAGTTCAAAGACAAATTTTTGTGACATATTGCCCAAGTACGTATTTCGATTGCCAAGCAATCTTCCTCAGTGGTCATCAAGTAGTTTGGATCACTCCGTAATTACTTTGTGATGATTTTATATATTATTATATTAAATTAGACTACATAAATTGGACCGCAATATATTCTATATATTGTATACACAATATAACTGTTCAAAGTCAGTGAAAAAAATCTTACTTTGAACTTTTAAGGTTCTAAAATTCAATGATGTAAACATTTTTTGAGCTAACTTTTCTAACAATAGGAAATTTTATGCACTTAACCTTATGTATTTTCTTTTATACATAAAAACGTAGAAAATTTATCGACAATTTTCTTATTGAAAATTTGCAAAATAAAAACCCAAAGAAAAAGTATAAAAAACATCATCGTTAAACTTGAACTTGAAGAAATCAATTACGTAAAAAAAAAAATCACTCACGCAAAATATTTGCACGCAATTTCAATCGGTAGATCATTTTTTCTTCAAAAATTTCCCAAAATGAAATTTTTAAATTGTATAATATATTAATATTATTTCTTAAATTTATCAACTAGTCTTACGAACAAATTCATGCAAATCAAAAATATTTTTAAACTTGAACCTGACGAAATCAATTACGTGGAAAAAAAAATCAAATTAAATTACTTACGCAACTTAAGAGCCGCTTGCACGCAAACGAGCACACCGACGACAGTCAAAGCCACTAAATTCATTCTATTCAACATCACGAAAACGTTAGAAAAAAATTTTGCCTAAATTATTTCAACAAAAGGAGTTTTTTTTTTTTTTTTGGTGAAAATTCCCGCCAAAATAGAAAAACAAAACCGTAACGAACAAAATGGCAACAATCAATTGGAAAACAATTGAATACTGATGACTCGCTAAACGATGTGCAACTGTTGCGACGATCAACTGTTTACCTGACCACATGCACCACGTCCTTTTATAGCAAATTCAAAATGATTACGATTGACAGCGAATTATTATCATCATCATCGGTTGAGAAAAAAGAAAAAAAAAGTGCCAAGAAACCAGCGGGGTACTGGGGAGTGCGGCGCGAGGCTACACAGAAATCCGGTGGAGAGAGGCGAAAAAAAAATTGTTTTTATCTTTGAAATCATTGACAACATTACACCATTAGCATATCCTTCTGTAATGATTGCGTACGTGATGATCTTCGGGGGAGAGAATGTGGGGTTAAGCAGAGCATTGTATTCGCTTTGGTCTGAAGATTTACATTTGCAATGATTAAGGTTAACGTTTTGTGTTCTTGGATCACCTACGTGAGTAAATACAGAACACCAAAAAGGAAAAAAAATCACCAAGTCCAAGAAATTACCCATTAAGACATCGAACTTTAAGCATGAAACTGGATACTAAGTATTTAGTACTAGGATTTTTAAAACTAACACAAAAGCGTTAGAGAATATGAAAACCAAAATTTTCCTAAAATTAATAAATCTATTTTTCATTTTCAACTTGCAGAAGAACATTTGATGAAAAAGTTGTTATAGTGCAAACGATCCGCTTATTTTAAATTTGAAAATTTTTGATCCATATACCTTTCGGATACTATTATTCCACAATAAAAAACTCTTTTTTTTCGGGTTTATTAGTTTTCAGTACTTTTCGCCATTCTTTAAAGCTTAATTGCCATTAAATTTAACAAAAGTACCATTTTCCAAACAAAATCGGATAATAGGTACCCTAGAAAAATTTTCACCAGTTTCAGTACCTATAGATTTTTGACAAGGTTTACAACATTTTCTCAACAAAAAAGGGATCCGAACAAGGAATTTTAAAATAACATTTAAATTTCAAAGCTTTTCAAGCTTTCAAAACAGCCAAAGCTACTACATTTAGAAATTTAAACATACAATCGATCAATTTTAAGTAGCTAAGAAAAATATATGACTCCTTTATTTTGAAAGTGGTATAAGTCCATTTCAAGGACGATCTATATGATGAGGCTAAAAATTGAGTCAAAATAATCACTTTCGTACAATGAGGGCAAAGGTTCCCCAAGGAAGCATATTGGGTCTATAATCATATCTTATTTAGTGGGCGAATTTCCCGACAGCAACGCCACTACATCCAGCACTATTTGCAGAATGGAACAGAAAATATCCCAGAACTTGAGCTTTCAAACTTTGTGCAAAAATTGGAGCAAAAGTGCTCTAAATAACTTTGAATATCGTGATAAAGCCATCAAAATCCAAACTAGATACATTCACGTATAGAAGAAATATCCCAACGACAAGCGTATGGCTCAATGGTGAGGGAATGCCAAACATTAATTCAGTTAAATATCTGGACTAAACATTAAATAAGAAATTAACATGAAAAAGCGACATAAAAATAATAGTCCAAAAAATTTACGAACAACTATAAAAAGTTTTTCAACAAACTTCAGACCCATACGGTTGTAGGCTTACGAAATTTGGGGAATTGCGGCCAAAACGCAAAAAACTAAGGTCCAAACCTTCCAAAATAGAATTTTCAGGACAATAACTGAGTAATTCCAACAAAATTTTGGCCAGTGTGGCGACTGTATTGCTACCAGTAAACAATAGTAGACTAAAGGGAACCATATAAGAAGACCACTTAGAAAGTCTAATATATGACTCGTTTATTTTGAAAGTGGCGCAAGTCCATTTCAAGGACGGGGTCTATACGGTGATTCTTCTTCTTGTAACTAGAACAAAGTATGTTAATTATTTAATTGCTAAGTTTCCAGAAATTACTGATTTCATTTTATTTGTTAACAAAAACGCCAATTATTCTCTCCTCCTTAGTATCTTCCATAGTTCCTATGGTTAAAATTGATAACACTATAGGGACTGTTTTTGAAATGGACTTAACTCTATTTCAAAATAAACGGTTCATATCATTTATGCACTTGAAAAAAAAATGGTGAAATTTTTTTCATAAATTTTCATTATAGCCCTTATTTCTTCAAAATCTATTACTATAACAGTGAAATAATAAACGCAATTTTCATTTTTGAAAGCTTTTGATTTATGTGTTTGAAATTAAAATTTGTAACATTTCTAACATTTCCCGCAAAAAAAATAGATATATTTACAGTAAATGAAAGATAAAACTCTAAACTTATAAGGGTGATTTTTATTTTGACTTTTTTTTTTGGTCCCATCGTGAAATTTTGTTGGAAATACCAAAAAAAAAATTCTCTGAAAGTTTGAGCCCTTAATATTAATTTTAAGTCCTCGACCAAGACGTGTAAAGATTTCCCATTGAAAATACACGGAAACTCTGATTTTTTATTTCTAAATTTCTATATCTCAGCGGCATTTCATGGGATCGCTTTTACCGAAGATATTTTTTTCTCAGAATTAAACGCTCTACTAAAGTGCCCATTGCGACAAAGTCGTAACTCACACCGGTGTGGTAGTACGGGCCACTGAACCTGATTTTTCCATAAAATTCGCGTTTTTTTTTGCATTTATCTCGTAAATAACAAGAGCTATGGAAAAATTATAAATGAAAAACTTGTAGAGAGTTTGATTTCCTACAAAAAAGTTCCTGTAGACCAAATCGCGAAGATCAATATTAAACGAGATATTAAGCCTTGAATTTTATGGAAAAATCAGGTTCAGTAGCCCATACTACCTCACCGGTGTGAGTTACGACTTTGTCGCAATGGGCACTTTTGTAGAGCGTTTAATTCTGAGAAAAAACCATGTTCGGTAAAAGCGATCCCATGAAATGCCGCTGAGATATAGAAATTTAGAAATAAAAAATCAGAGTTTCCGTGTATTTTCAATGGGAAATCTTTACACGTCTTGGTCGAGGATTTAAAATTAATATTAAGGGCTCAAACTTTCAGAGAATTTTTTTTTTTTGGTATTTCCAACAAAATTTCACGATGGGACCAAAAAAAAAAAGTCAAAATAAAAATCACCCTAATACTTATATTAATTCAATGTCGGCACAGACGCGAAACCCTATACCCGTATTATAAAAGATAGGTACAAGCGACTAATTAGATAAAATTAAAATTTTTCTGGCATTTTTTAAGGGATATCCGCGAATTAGTAAAATCTTAAAAAAAGTAGTTAAATATTCTGTATATCTTTTTTGCCAACATTTCTTTTTCACAATGGTGAAAAAATGTAATTTTAACAACATTCTCTAAAGCTTCGAGAATAGAATGAAGCCACAACATAGAACCATGGTGAACAAAAACGTCAACATTTTTAAAATAAATCAACAGATTTTTGTTGGTCCCATTGTTGACAACAACTGAACAACAATGAACAATTGCTAAAACTTTTTGATTCCACTGAAATTTTTGAAAAATAAATAAGTCATCCAAACGAAGTTGCAGGTGTCAGTTTAAACATTAAACTATAAAAGAAAAGTATTGTCAAAAAAAGAAAACAACTTTTATCTAGTTAAGCTCATGGACATTAGTTAGGCGCTTTAAAGGCAATGTACGTATAGGCATAGGGTTTCGCGTCTATGCCCGCATTGAATAATAATAATATTAAGTTTTATCTTTAATGTAATACAACAATTGTTAGGTTTTTTGAACGTAAATGTTAATAAAATATCACAATAAAAGTTTCTTTACTTAAGTAAAAAGATTTTTATGTGATTTATCGATAACATCCCCTAAATATTTGAGAAAATAAAATTCTTTCCCTAACTTTTTTTTTTCTTCTGTCGACGCAATTTTTAATATAGGGAATCATCCCTTACAGTATGGAAAATTTAAGGCCTTTAGAGGCTTAATTTTAATAAAGAGGGTATCCTTTTCTTAAAAAAATGCATAATTTTACCCAAAACTTTTTCAATTCAATTGATAGTCAAAATTTACATTTAATCCACAAGGATTGACTAAAAATTCAATTATGTCCTAAAACCATAAACTTTTGTAGGAATCTCCATTGCTTTAAAAGCTAGCTTGATCATTCTTGATCTTCTTAATATCAAAAAATTATTAATGAACTATTATTGAAAATAACAGTAGATCAGATGAACAAGGACTTGCACCATTTTCAAGATAAATAAATAAAACAGATCTTACACCATCTTAGGAAGGTGATTTTTTTTTTGTTTAACATAAAAAAATTGGCTTTTTCCCCTTAAACCTTTTTAAAATTGGCATCATTACTTTAAGGGGTACAACGATATAATTTAAATAATCTTTTAGTACTTAAAGTTGCATTGACAAACATTTTGAAGAAAATATACTGTATTAAAGTTACTTTGAACTAAAAAAAAAACACATAAATTAGGGGATATAATTTTTTTATTTATATTCAAAGATCTAAGCGATAAAAATGCAACCTTTGGATTGATAAAAATTTAATTTTTATGTGTCAATTTTAAATACAACATTCAAAAATAAATCTTGAGAAATACCTAAATACAGAAAGATAAAAATAAAACTTGTACTTTTCAATGCTTGCATAGACGCGAAACCCTTACAATTATATAATCGACTTCATAATCGTCCACAATACAAACTTACTACGTAAATCTCAAATATTTGGATATTAATTGTTTTCGTGACATATAATTCTTTTTTAATTATATGTATTAAACACTTGTTAGTATACCTATAATTAAATAAAGACAACAACAAAAAATAAATAATAGCCTAAGGAAGCAGGAAATTCGTGTTTCCTTTTTTTTTATAAACAAAAAAGTTGATATCCTCTAAACAAATGGTGGTAAAAAGCTTTCTGTGATTTTTTAAGTTTATGAGAAAAAGGAACCAAAATTTGATCTAGACTTCTAACGAAAAGATCCTCCTTGGTTCATCTTATTACAAAATGGATTTTATTTTTTTTTAACCTTTAATCATTTAAGTTGGGGATTTCCATAGTTATGGGAGCTTTAGTCAATGAAAAAGGGGTTTAAAATTTTTTCACAATATTGTTTAAGTCCTCAATTAGAAGGGGCACTACCTCATAGAGTCCCTTTCATTATATAAACCTAAAAATTTTTGTTTATAACAATTGAAATCTGAAGGCATAGCTCTGAACGAAAAAAGACAAATTTTAAACTTTCTAAAAGCTTTATTGAATCAATTTGAAACTGGAAAATCAAACAAAACTTACTGCATGGGGAAGGAAATTTCACCAAAGGGAATGCTCGTTATGGATAGTACCAAAATATTATTTTCGGCATAGGAATTTAGAACTTTGTACTATTTATTCAAAGATTTAAAATTTCGCTAGGAAATTAAGCTTTCACCGACAAAATGTAATTTCCAGGAAAACTCCACATTTTTTTTAAAAAATTAATATCTAGGCTGGTTCAACAATTAGTCGCTTGTCGTTGACGAGAGTCGCTAGTCGGTTGTCGTGAGTCGTTAGTCGGGAGATAAACGGCAGTGCATTCTACAATTGCGTAACGAATTTATTTTTTATTGACATTTATTTATTTATTAACAATTATTTGACACAACCTAAATGCGAACGATCCAAATTTGGGAGTTGTTTACAATGAATATCCATGGTTTCCATGTTTTATAAATTAAAACAACAAAAATAATATGCTGTCGTTTGTCGTAAGGCTGGTTCTACAATTAGTCGCTTGTCGGGCGCATGCGTGTTTACTTTGACAGCATTTGACAGTTGTCGTCACGACAACCGAATAGCGACTCCCGTCAACGACAAGCGACTAATTGTAGAACCAGTCTTAGACTTTAAACAGAAACTTTAAGAAAATTTGTCGAAATCCGGAAAATTCGTTTATAAATCATATCTAGTGAACATCAAAATTTTAAATTATTCCCCAGTAATTCGATAGTAAGTGAAGCGAAAATTTTACAAATGCAAAGAAATTTAAGAATACATTTTGTATAATAATCGGAAGTTATTTTTCCTTCGGAAATATAGTGCCTACCTCTGGACAAAAAAGACAAATTTTAAACTTTCTAAAAGCTTTATTGAATCAATTTGAAACTATAAACAATTTTTCGCTTTTGGAAAATCAAGCAAAACTTACTGCATGGGGAGGGAAATTTCACCAAAGTGAATGCTTGTTATGGAGAGTACCAAAAAATTATTTTCGGCATAGGAATTTAGAACTATGTACTATTTATCCAAAGATTTAAAATTTCGCTGGGAAATTAAGTTTTCACCAATTAAATTGAATTTCCAGGAAAACCTCACATTTTTTATGTGGAGAAATTTAATATTTAGGCTTTAAACTGAAACTTTAAGACAATTTGTCGAAATCCGGAAAACTCGTTTACAAATCATATCCAGAGAAGCATCAAAATTTTAAAATTATTCCCTAGTAATTCGATAGTAGGTGAGGCAAAAATTTCCAAATTCTAATTAATAAGAATACAGTTTGTATAATAATCGGAAGTTATTTTTCCTTCGGAAATATAGTAATCACAATATTTCCTTGCTTGTTAAAGATAAGTCTTCGAAAAAACTTCAGATCTATTTTCGAAAAAGATCAATTTCGTTTCCAATACAAATTTTTCAGTAGTTTGACATCAAAATATGTATTTTGAGCTTTAATCAATTGTAAATACTTCAATCGATCAAAAGCCTTTTCGAAATCATCGAAAATTCTCTTGCTTTCTGTGGGACATTAACACCCAAATAAATCACTGAATATTTTTCCAAATAATTTCAACCTTCAAAACTTGAAAAGAAAAACATTTTTTTCCTCCTTACCACAGACAATTTTGAAATAATTTCTGCTCTTTTAATATTTTTTGCCTTACTTAACATCTTACAACAACAATTTTACTTCTGTGCATTACATGTATGATGACAAATCTACCAAAAAAAAATCTTTATACTCCTAAGTAAAGTCTGTCGTTGCCGCAACGCCAAAGAATTATTAATGGCAAGAAAAATTGAAAATTTCCCAACATTTACGAACAAAACAGATAAAACGCAATGGTTGAAAAAAAAACATTGTTTCAAAAACGAAGTCTTACGGATTAAGTCATCGGCGTCTTAAAAGGTTTGCGTATTGATGCAATAAAGTGCAATAATAATTGCAAGTTTTAATCTCTTTTTCAATTAACTTGCGATTTAATTTCTAAAGAATTTTTTACTTCAACAAATTGAAATTTAAAAAAAAATAATCAAGAATCTACTTTAACATAATAAAAATATTCAAACAATTTCGAGTGGCAAAAACTTGCAGTTGCAAGTAAAACGAGAAAAGATTCACACTTAAGCCAAATCAAACACGGAAAAGCAACAATCAATATCGGTAGTGGATATAAGTGGTATTTAGCCAGTTGAGGAAAAATAAAAATTTTCCATATTTTTCCAGCGTTTCAAGGCTTCGTCATTGACATCGAATCGATCAAAGAAAACTCAATTCCGTTTGAAAAGCCTTCACGAAAAAAAATCTTGATCCGACTTGCTTACATCTTTCCCGCCGCCCACCTCTTCCTATTTACCACCAAATTAATAACAATCAAACATTTTAATTACCAAATAAATATCTAACCAAATTAAACTATAAAACTCTATCAAAACTTCCACAAAACATACGGAAACAACAAAATTTAAAGAATCAATCATTTCCTTGACTAACCGCATCAAATCGTTATCATTCCGGCCAATTATCAATAATTGATCAATCAATAATAATCGTTGATTGATATTAATTTGAAATTTAAATGAAATACGCTATTTACATAAATCGAAATTACTAAAGTATGCGAGTACGAGTACCTACTACTAGTCAAGTGTTTAACTATTCAATGCATAAAAATTTATTGATTTGCTGCATTTATCTACGTAAATCATTAAAGTGCACCGTTTTTAATTAGCATAGAAATATTAGAGATAAAAAAAAAACAATTAATGATAATTGCAAACAAGTGATAAATTACTGAATTGAAAATTCCTAAGTTTTAATAAAACGCATATTAAATGTTTAAATGCATATATGAAAAGAAGATAAGAAAAATTAGCAAGAAAATTGCAATGTGGTTATTTTTATACGTAAATTATAATCTAAACATTTAACTTTCAAGATCAAAAGCTTTTGCGTGCATCAACGTCAATATCTTTGACAGTAATTTATAGGTGTATGAAGATAATGAATGAAAAAAATTATTTTTAAAAATAATGAGTAACCAGAAAACGAAAAATATTCTGCCTATACATTAAGATCTTCTAAATTAGCGTAGAAAACTATAAAAATGTCTTGTTGTTACATGGGAGCTTTGAAAGCTTTTTTTTAAATAGCATAAGTATCTGTTCAAAAAATAAGTACAATCTATATATATTAGGGTGTCCGTTATTTCCCAAATTGATTTTTTTACAGCGATCGCCCCCTGAATTTTTAGTTAAAGATATAAAAAAAAATTATTCAATACAATTAAGCTCTTAATTTCTTGATTAAACCGTGCCGGAATCATGTTACTTTTACCATTTAAATAACATGGGATTATTTGATTTTTTACTTTTAATTTTTTTTCTCAGAAACAAATGAATCAAAAGATTTAAAGTTAAATTATTCTGACGTAAAATTTAACGCTCTACAAAAAAGGTCTCTTATGAATTTTCGATTAAATCATTCCATTAAAAGTTATTCAACATTCAACTTGTGCCTAGTATAAATCTTGCAATATTTTCAACTTTTTGCTCATTTTTACCTTTTTGTAACTATAAAATCATTGGAAGAGAATATAAAAATTATTATCATTAGAGCGCCAGTAATTATTTGTGTTATTTTTATGGCTTGAACTGAAAATTAAACAAAAAAAAAACATTTTTTGACAATTAAAACCGGTGACATAAGATCCGAATTCGCTATAGTCGTGAAATTCAATTTATCCAGGATACATTTGCGTACTTTAATCAATATTTTGTACCTACGAAGTGAATTTCATACTAATTAATGAGACAATTGACAAAATTTCAATTATTATTCGAATTTTTACCATTTCATCTGATGCCATATATGAGAAATTTCTTAGAACTTGTAGTCAACATAATTTTTATTGAGCCTATAGTCGATTGATTTGTCGTTAAAAAGTGAAATGTTGAATAACTTTTAATGGAGTGATTTAATCGAAAATTCATAAGAGACCTTTTTTGTAGAGCGTTAAATTTTACGTCAGAATTATTTAATTTAAAATCTTTTCATTCATTTGTTTCTTAGAAAAAAAATAAAAGTAAAAAGTCAAATAATCCCATGTTATTTAAATGGTAAAAGTAACATGATTCCGGCACGGTTGAATCAAGAAATTGAGAGCTTAATTGTATTGGATAATTTTTTAAGATATAAAAAAAATTCAGGGGGTGATCGCTGTAAAAAAATAAATTTGGGAAATAACGGACACCCTAATATACTATAAAAGAAAGTCGTGTTAGTTACACTATTTATAACTCAAGAACGGCTGGACCAATTTTCATGAAATTTTCTATGTATATTTAGTAGGCATGGGAATCGGATGTAAAGTATATTTTAAATCTCTAGAAGATTAAGATTTCTCTCGACATCTTCTGAAAATTTTTACGCTTACTTGCCTATATACTATTTGTAATCATTGATGCCTGTGATTTATTTTGAAAAACGCTTAGCGACCGTTTGAATTTGGCATTTTTATTTATTTAATTTATGTGTTATTTACACATTTTACTTAATATTTATTGTAACATGGAACAATTGTGGAAATGACAATCATTTGCCAATATTGTAAGGCGTTAAAGTATAGCGGTGAATCTACTGGGTTATGTTGTACTGGTGGAAAAGTAAAATTGCCCCAATTGGTCCCATCACTAGATCCATTACGCTCATTAGTTTATGGGATAGGAAATTATTGTAAAAACTCTTTGGCCGATATTCAAAAACTAAATAGTAATTTACAAGTGATGTCGTTTCGCCCATAAAACAAATATGTTTAAGGAAGTACTTAAGAAAACAGGAATATTTCCAGTAAGCTTCTAGTCCCTGATTAATAGCGATCTTTGGATCGAATTGGCCAAAAAAACAATTCAATTTTGAAGGACAAATACAAAAATATGTTTAGAAATATTTATGTATGGCTTTAAACTCATATATAGGTGAGAGTTTAAGGATTTTTCGTATGCATATGAGTTTTAACATGCTTAATGTTTTTAAAAGTGTAGATTTAAATAAGTAAAATGCAACGTATATTAATTTATTTGTTAATATAATATGTAGCAATATTACCGATATCAATTACTTTTCGCAATTTAATTTTAGGTGGAACGAAGTTAACCGGGTCCACTGATATTGGATAAAAAAAATATTTGCATATAACATAATCAAGTACATATCAATCGTAACGCAGGTAATATATAAAATGCTTTATTTTTTAAATGTATTTAATATTATTACCATACACAAAAGAATTTAATGAAACCATGAAATGAAATTTGGTTTGTAAAAACATTTAAAATATTATTAAATTGTATATATACGAAAAAATCAAGCATTTGCTCAACTGTTGATATGAAATATCATAGTACAAGCTTGAAGGCCAAAATGAGAGAATGGCAAGTTTAAATAAGTCGTTCAGGAATTTGGAACCAGTTTAAGGGTATTTATTATTTGTTGTCAATTATAAATACATTAACACCTCTTTGCCTTTAAGCTTTTATTATACTATTTCATACCACCCGTTGATAACAGGTCAATCATTTGCAATTTCACACCAACTTGGAATTCAGCCGATTTCGGTCACAATATTGATCATTATGGATCAAAGGTCGATAATTCGAACGTAAATTTCTGCCTACCTGCATTCTTTCGTATAATTCAATAACAGGTTTATTGATTTTGATAATATTTTGTTTTCAGGTAAATCTTAGGCGTGTTTCGCCAAAAATAAGTATAAAGGTCACAAACAAGTTCAATTTAAATAGATGTACCAATATTTTATTCTGGTTTTACTTTCGGATCCAATTTAAAGGCAGCTTTACTGTTTTGATAGAAACTTTGTAATTAAGTTCAAATAATTTTTCTTCAGAAAACAGGGTACCTATTTAGAATTTACGATTAATTATTAATAATAAAAGTTGCATTTAGAAGAAGCCCGATTAAAATTATTAAATGGACATTCATTAATTGGATATAAATTGGACTCTTTAATTAAATATCTATATTCTTTTTTAAGATATCAAACAATCAGTATATTTTAAATCAGAGGTGGCCAACCCAAATTGTATTGCGGGTCACTTCGGAAATGCATCATAACTCAGCGAGTCACCATTAAAGTTATATCTCAAATTCTCCATACTCAATTTAGAGATACTGTAAACATTTATAATATATTGATTTTCATCACTATGGTCATTATAAAATGCATATATTTTATAAAAGTCTTATGCATTTTGCGGGTTGGCCACCTCTGACAATCCCTGATTTAAATAAACAATGAAGAATCTATGTTTTATCTACTTATATAGAATTGTTATTTGGGTTTGTGTAGATTTCAAAAACTCAAAAAGTTTTGCATCCATTTAGCTCAAATTTTTTCACGATATATAATCCGCTTTAATGATTGTTTTTATCTTTTATTGCGTCAGTAACATACCTACGATCGCAAAAAAAACGACAAGTAGAAAAAAAAAACAACACCCACCACAAGTTGATCTTATTTTTGGACGCCAGGTTTGTAAAGATTTACGTTTAGTTCTTTAAAGATCAACGAATCTTAGCCATATCTAAGGCAATCAATGCTCGGATCCCTAATCATTTCAAAAAAAATACACCAGCATCCAAATACGTTCAAAATACGTCCAATCGTTCATTTTCCTGATTTCCCATATCCAATACAATTGGATTATAAGATCAAGATTTTCATAGCCAATAGACATAAACAGGGAAAAAAATAAAGTCAAAATTTCATTTAAGAAATTCGCAACTAAAACTCTTTTATCGAACTACTCGTACTATTTTTTCAGTACCTAAAGAAGTCGGGAAACCGATGAAACATGACAAAATAAAAAAAAATAAAAAAGGAACTATCAGAATACTATTTTTTTCAGTTTCCAAAAAGCCATCATTCTATTTTTGTGGTTGATTGAAATTTACAACACAAAAAGCAGTATTTCATACGAAGGTAAAAAAAAATCATACTAAATTAGGATTAAAAAAAATCCTTGTATCAAAAATAGATTTTCAAAAATAAATGCCGACCAATAACGGTGATTATACAAATAAATTTAAAAAAAAATAACAAATAAATTTTAGATACTATTTATATCCGACCGACTACTTTTCAGTAGCTTTTTTACATAAGTGTGTGGCAAGGATCACGTTGCCATTGAAAATTCTAAGAAATTCAACGAAAGATCAAGGTGGTTCTGGAAACAAATAATTGCGTTAATTCCAGTTTATTTACCCCGATTCTCTTCTTTTTTTATTTGGTCGGAGGGTTTAATTGGCTACATGTATACGTGCACATATTAACAAGTCATTAAATAATAATAAAACAATAGACTTCAACTGTTTGTAAATAATTCCGAAACTACTTGATCCAATATGATTTTTTATTTATTATTTTATTAATAATCAAACGTGTTTTCGTGCACGTTCCTCCGGTAAATCATCTTCATGTTAATCATAATTTAAGAGCTATTTTTTTTTTTTTTTTGATTTCTTCTCTTTAAGAATAGTTGTTGGCTCATAAATTTTTTGCTGTTGTTGTGTGGAGAAAAATGACGTGAATCCAAATCAAAATAAAATTTACTTTGATTTATTTATGAGTAATTTTATATGATAATGAAGAAATATATCAAGGTTGAAACATGGCTCTAGACATTGGTAATTTTTTTTTTCATGAAATTTACATTTCACATTTTCTTTACGATTTAATTCACTTTTATTATAATTGTGATGATGACGATGATGCGTTTGTTTGATCGTAAATGGGCGACAAAAAAAAATTTGGTCCAATAGGGCACGGATTTATTAACTGATTAATGCTAATCAATGCGCATATCATTTGTTTTTATTGGTCTCACGTGAAAATGTTCAAGTCTTAAGTAATCAGGCTGCAGGTAATATGCAGGATTTTTTTCTTATATTTTATAATTTGGAATTTGAAATTGAAATGGTTGGAAATTTTGGAGGTTTTTTTTTTGTTTATTAATTTTTACCGGAAAAAAATGGAAAGGTCTTAGGATTAGAGAGGAAACAAAAAAAGAATGGGAATATTTGAGAAATTAAAATTTTAAAGAAAGGAATCAAGAATTAAATTTAAAACCATTAGACTAAGTGGTGGTCAATTGTTAGTTTTGGACGTCAAAAAAAAGCTCTTATCTTCGAATGTTTTTTTTTCTAAACAAACATTCAATTATTTCAATCATCTACCGTGGATTAGCTTCTTTTTTCTTTAGAACCATTGTGGAATATTTTCACGTTTTTTTTTTTTTACTTTTTTCAAAAGAAATAAAAAGGACAAGTTTTTATAGTTTGCCTATGATTTCTTTCAGAAACGAAGCAAAAAAAAATATTTTATTTCAATGGAAATTTCTTGGTTAGGAAAATAAGTAAGCTCAACAACTAGCAAAGTAATAGATCAAAAGATTTTTTTACAGTCTATTACAATGGGTAGAATTCTATTTTTCAGATATTGTTTATCAGACTTATGGTCGATATTTTTACATCAAGATAATGAGAGTTATTTTCTAGATATTATGGATATTTTCACCTAAGTGACTAGCATAAGATTTTTCAGGAAGGATTTTCGAATCCTCCTCTCCTAGATCTTTTTCGGTCATAGTCATCCGATATAAGTTTCCCATCGTAGAGCTAGTCTTCCTATACGTCTCTTTCCCAGGGGTTTCCAATTTTTAATACTCTTTTTTGTTAATTCTTTTAATGCCCTCTGGTAGTAGTTTCCAAGCTTTATTTTATCGTGACTCTCTTAAAAATATTTGATCATAAGGCGTCTTTCTTCTACTTTATAAAATACTAAAAAAAACACAAAAATGTGTAGTTCTTAAATGCAAAAATTGTGTTTAAAATTGTATCATATTTTAGTTATCACAAACTACTTATAACTGATGTACCATTTCTGGCAATACCAAAATATGCTATGACAGTGGATAAAAAATATTTTTTTTCAATTACGATATTTAATTATTTATTTTTTTTAATTTCGAATAATAAGCCATCGAATTAAACATTGTCAAACATTTCGCTTATATTAGACATAAAACATTTTCCAGTGATTAGAAAATATTAGCTACAATTTGTTTTCATAATCGAATTGTTTGGAGCAAACTTGAAGTTTTGATGCGTACTCGATGTAAGTTATGGGAAAATTTTTAATTAATTTTCCCGAATTGTCCGACTAATTTAACAAAACTTCAAAGACTAATTGTTTTTGTTCAAACTACATTGAATTTTCAATTGACTACAACCAGTTTACTAAGAGTATATCTTCAAAGATTCTGTTTCAGGAAAATAGTTGAGTTTTCCAGAAATTTCAATTGTATTTGTAAAGATAGAATCACATGCTGAGACATTTTATCTTAATATCATATTTTGTTACTTTTCTCGACTTCAACAAATGTAATAAAATATCAATCAAGTTATAATAATTTTTCTTTAATTTTGCGGGAAACAAGAGAAAAATTAAGAAAATTTTAACCAAAAAAATTTAGAACACAAGAGTCAGAACCTCATTTTCAAAAAAAAATTGAGAAATCATACTAAGCGTTGTTGAAAATTAAAGATTTTCTTCGATTTTCCGACGTTCAAATTACAGAAGGAAAATTCATTATGTCCTTAACGTTTTTGTGACCATTTTTTGCATTTTTTAACTTCATAATTTTTAAATATTTTTAATTTTTTGAGTTGAAATTCATTTAGAAAAGAAGAGAAATCAATAAAATAACTTGCAATTCGGAAAAAAAAAGATTTAATATTTGACAGCAAAGTGTGAAAATAAGGATCCTTAAATCAACTGTATATATTAGGTGTACTGGAAAATAATATCGTTTTTAAAACATAAGTCATTTAATTGCCATTTATCTGCTTATAAGTTATTTCAAAGTGGTACTAAAGATATGTTATGATTAGAGTAATTTTTCACCAGATTTATAATCAGATATTTCATCGGATAACAGAGAAAATATCAAAGCTTTGAATTGCAGCTGAAGAAATAAAAACCTAGTCCTCAATTAGTAACAAAGACTTATGAGCTTAAAATGAGGTCTAGAAACTCATAATACAGTAAACTTTCGATTATGGATGCATAATTTTTTTAAGTATTAGGTGTACCGGAAAAGAATGTCGTTTTTCAACCAATAGTCATTCAATTGCCATTTATTTGCTTATAAGTAATTTCAAAGTGGTACTAAAGACATGTTATGACTAAAGTAATTTAACAACTCAGTAAAAATTACAAAATATTTTTTACTCCAAAGTCTATATTGAAATGTTGAAAAACCAAAAACCCGAAAGAATATAAGTTCTTTATTGTATGGTCATCAAATTTCACAGGATAGCAACGCAAAGTTGTTACTAAAAACATTTTCAATGTTTATCTAATTGCATTAGAAGTTCATTAATGCCAAATGAACTTTTTTAAATTCAAATTCGATAATTTTAATTCCTCCAACTGGTACAAATGAAATATGACAAAAAAATTTATCAAAAAAAAAAAATAAAGGGGGAAATGGTACCAAGTGTATGCCAGATAGTCAAAGAGCTGTCAAATAATCCCAATCAATCTTAATCGATCGACCAAACACCCAAAAGTGTCCAAAAACTGTTAACAGATAAAATTCTATGCTGCAACACGTTAATGCAAGACCCTTATGCAGAAGAAAAGCCCTGAAAAACCTAATTAATTAAGGGGGAGATGATATTTTCGTACCTACTATAATCTTCCAAAGTTATTTCATTGAATTTCTATTTATTTCAATCGTTATCACATTTACTAAGTGCTACAAAAAATTTAATGTTTAAGTGATATATTTTTTGGATATTTTCCTTAGTAATCAATTGATTTTAACTAATATGGCATCAGCCCCCGCTTTAGGGGTGGGCAACCCGGGCGGTCGCCCGGGGCGGAAAATTTCAGGGGCGGCATTTTGTCATATTTGATATACAATATGAACAAAAATGTGAAAAAAATAGTTTTTAGTTAAAAAAATATTTTTCCAAAAAATTAAAATTAAAAATTTTGTGATATTAAAACTCTGTGTTTTTGCAACCCTGAAGGGGCGGCATTTTTTCATCTTGCCCAAGGCGGCACATTTGCTAGAGCGGGGCCTGATGGCATTAAAATTTGCACACTAGATGTCAAAACGTTGATACTATCGAGGCTGAGTATATCATTGATTTAAAATTAATAGTTGTAACAAAATTTTGTGTTTTAATTGAATATTGAAAAAAAAATATGGTTAACCAAATTAGTCACAAAAATATTTTCCAAGTCAATAATATACGAAAATTCATTGTTCAGTTCAAATATATTTACTCGAATAAATATTTGTGATATTTATTTAAATGATTTCATCCGATTCAAGTGATTGGCTTTATTAAACATTCAGCACTTGGACTATTTTCGCGCTTACCTTGTCACCAATTACAAAAAAGAAAAAATCCTATATATATAAGATTATAGGTATTTCATGGAAAAAAAATTCGACAGTACTGGGTGCCTCATTTTTCATGGAGAAAATTTTTCCGAGTCTCAACAAACAACCGCTTGACGGGGGTGGTTTGAAGGCCCCATAAGGAAATGTCGAAACCTTGGCTCGGGTCAACTTTATCTCAAGTGTAAAGAAAATAATAAAAAAAAGGGATTTTTTTCATATCCTTAATGTTATCGGCGCAACAATCTCATCGGGCAATTAAAAACCATCGATGAAATAAACGTAATTTTCCATCAAGTGCAATTTAAATATTGAACTAACGTGATGAGAGATTTCAAGCGATTCGGGCATATCCTAATTGATTTATCATTTGAATATTAGTAATTGACTCGGGAAAAAAAAAACGTAAAAAAAATTGCATCTATTAAAATGATTTACGATTTTTTAAATATCAAGACATGGGAGTGAGAGGTACAAATAATTTATTGGGAATTAAGAAATTTTTCAGAGCAAATAAAAAAAAATGATGTCTTAAACGTGCATAGTCTCGTGTGGTTGAAAAAAAATAAAAAAAATTTAGATGTCACGTGCAAAAATAAGCGGAGCCTTGGCATCACATTTGAGGACGTAATTTTGTTCGGTTTTGCATACAACAATTTCAAAAATATTTTGGCAAATTTTTATGACGTGTTATGAATAGTTATCGAAACCATGGTCAAAATTTAATTTTTAACTTGAATTAGTGGAAAAATTTTCATAGAGAAAGTTGTACACTTAATAATATAAGTGTTTATTTTTTTTTGACCTAAGATTTATTTACAGATTATGCTTCGATTACCGGATAATGAGCGAGTATTGTTTGGATAACTGTATCTAGAATTGTTTATGGTATACTTTGATACTTAGAAAATGGCATTAGTTTTAGGAAATTTTCTAGGTCAAACCACACGTGTGACTCATATGAAATTTTTAAACTTATTGTTGTAAACAAATGATAAAAATTTACAATCCTTTACTTTTAAAAATATGAAGGATTTTCTAGAGATTTATTGGTTATCAAAAATTGTAAAAACTATAGTTCTTTCTGGCCTAATACTGTATAAAGTTTCAAATTACAAAGCGACCATAGTAAAGAAAAATTTATTTTCATTGTCACTTTGGTACGTTTATTTTATCATATGATTAGTTTGGTTATATAAAATCAGCAGATCTACAGAAAATTAATGACAAATTTTTATACAAAAAATTCTAAAAATTTAAGTTTTACATTCCCTACCCGCATTTCACAATTCTTGCCAGTCAATTAGCCAATTTATTCTTTAACTAGAGTCGCAATCATTATCAATGGAACAACAAGTGTCCATTTTTTTTTCTAATTTTACAGAAAAACTTTCTAGATCCTTTAAATAAACCAAATCTTAATTTTGGCCAAACTGTAAAGAACATTTAAGGCGAAACAATAGGACGACTTACAAAGATAAAATCCATTCCAACTAATTCCAATAGTAAATAGAGATTTCAATAGTAAATTTCTTCGCATAGAATGGTCCATTGAATTTAATTTTTCCTGAGTATATTCGACTCAATTATACTTAGCAGTGAAAACCACGAAATAAATATAAAAAAAAATTCTCATAAAATGGTAACAATCTTTATATAATGCCTCAAGCATTCAGTGCCTAATAAAAATTCTTGCAACAATGATAAAAATTTTTCAACACCTTTTAAATATAGTTCATAAAGTATCCTACAGGAAAAAATCCAGGAAAGTTGCTAGTATTAAAGTAAATTAAAATAAAAATCCCGAAAGAATAAATTTAAAAATGTGGTTCATTTCAATGGATCTTTCTTCGGTTGACCAACATTTTCCTTGAGAATCCATCCTTGGCTACAAATCACTGTTGTATGAAAGATATTCCGCAAGAAAAAATCCAGAAAAGTATCCAATTGAATGAAAATTTTCCACGAGAATTGAATTAGAAAGATGATTCAATTCTTCGACCCCTACTTCGATTTTCTGACATTTTCCCCAGTGATTTTATTCGATGAACTTAAATGGAAAACCAGTGGTTCTTTAATACGTGATTTTGAGTACAAATTAATTAAAATTAATTGCAAGATCTTTCAATTCTACGACTTCGAACGTCTGATATTTTGGCCATGGATTTTACCCTGTAAACATAAATAGAAAATTAGTGGTTCTTTAATAACTGATTTTGAAACCCGGAAAAGGAGCCAAAAAGATATGTTAGTTGAACAATCTTTCCAACTACTTGTTCTATTGTAGTAAAAGTTTTTCATTCACTGCATTGTGACATTAATTTTTAAATATCTTGAATTTCATCCTGTAGGAAATATTTGTACCGAAAATCCCGTTTTAGCGAACCACTGGTTATTTATTTATGTTTAAAAGATAAAATCCATTTAGAAAATATCCGACAATTAAAGTCATTAGCAAAATAGTTAATACCAGCTATCAGAGTTTGATCAATTTTCCAAATCAATTTTCGAGGAAAATTTTCATTCAATGTACCATAACGTTGGTAGCTTTCCTAGACTTCTTCCAGTGGATTACATTAGGAACAAATTAAACTGAAAAACAATTTTTAAAATAGAAACCCAAAAACAGATTTGAAAAAATCCCAAAAGAATAAATTTGGTCCATGGTTCATTTCTACGACTTTTACTTCAGCTGTCTGGCTTTTTTCTTATGGATTTGATGCCGTGAAAATAAAGGAAAAACCAGTGGTTCTCTAAAAATAACTTCTAAGTTTATCAATTTTTAATACTTTCTATAGTAATCAAAGTTATAATCCAATAAAAGAAAACTTTTCTTACGAATAAATTAAAAAAGTTTTTTCTGTTGTATGGTTCTTATTTCGGTTGTATGAGCTTTCCTCTACGATTTTATCTTGTGAAAAACAATACAAAATCATTCGTGCTCTACAAAAATGATTTTTAGTTCAATCTATTCTTAATATAACCCATAGAAAGAAATCCAAAAAAGTAACCAATGGGTCAGTCCAATTCAGTCGGTCCAGCACTGGTCGCTTGAATATTTTTTTTTAATTCTGATTTTTTGTGTGCTATCACACCAATATGTTGGTAGTTCTTATTCATCATTATTTTAATTTTATTGTTTTTAGTTTTTATGCGGTGGCCATATTAGTTTTACTAGGCGCAGACATTTTCGCACTTTTATGGGTTTGCGGAAACTTGATTATCTCAGGCCCTATTTGTCCTATCAAAATGAAACAAAAAGCAGTGGGTTCAAGAAAATATAAGCTATAAGGTTGTAATAAGACGTTTTCACCTAAATGTAATTCTAAGGGGTGAAATTTCAGCCTAAATTTTTAGCTCTCATTTGTAAAAGCTCCAATTTTCACGGAAAGATTGTGAAGGAAGGGAAAGAGTCTTCACGTTAAAACTTTTTACAAACAATTAGGTACTAGTTGTATTCAAAAACAAAATTTGAAGTCTGAGACTTTAAGCCTTTTTAAAATAAAATAAAAAAAAAAAAAAAAAATTTAAAATTTTAAAAATTTGCAATCTTTTGAGCTCAATATCTCTGGTGGGGGACCAGATAAAAATCTGAAATATCACTACATTATAGTACTGTATGATAGTATTATGCACCTAAAATTTGGATTTTCAGATTTGGCTAGGAGCAAAGGTATTGCAAGCACAAAATATCAAAATAATGCACACTTCAGAAGGTGAATATAATGTATTTAACCATTTAATATGTGACATATACTTGGCAAAAAGGACATTTTACATAAAACAACATATACTCTGGGCTAACTGTTATTCATATCTTAAATTTAAAACATATACTTCTTTCTGAAAGCTTATAATATATGTAGGTAACCATAGTTTAAAAACGTATTTACTTTAAGTTTAATTACTATTATTATTATTACTACTACTACTATTACTTTTTTTCGTTAATATTTCCTTATTGAGCAACTTTAAGGGTCTATTTACAACAATTTTATACAAAATAATAAAATAAAAATAAAAGTTTACTGTAAGATTAGAACCCACTTCTTTATAATAAGGAGCATCAGAATGTTAGATACGTAAGCCATTACGCTATTAACATCATCAACTATGTGTTTAATATATATATAAACGTTTATATTTCAAAGCGGCAATTTTTTAGACTTTAAATTGAATTTACTGTGCTTTTTATCAGTTCAACTAAAAATATTTTTACAGATTATTTTCTAACTTTTTATTACCTTTCCAATGATATATAACTCGCCAGTCTAAAGTAAAAAGTGTCTGTTTCATCCCTAGGGAATACCTTCCCTTATTATTTTTTTGGAATGATAAGTAGCCTATAGTCTGTGGGAAATTGTGTTGTATCTTAATACCAAATTTCATTAAATTCGGTTGTTCCGTTCTTTAGTTAAATCGGGACACACGGACAGACAGACAAAAATTTTAAAAATGTTAAATTTGGAATAAGGGCCTCTTGAATCAAATATTTAACCTAAAATTTGGTTCAAAATCGAAATGTACAGACAGACGTAAGAATTTTATATTTTAAAGTATAGATATAGATATCACAGTACAGATAATGAAAAAGTCCTGCATTGTACTTCATTTAAATGAAATTTTTTTACTATATTTTATCCAGTATAATTAAAGAAATGATCAAAATTTTTACAAAAGTTTTTGGTCGGAGATATCATACAACAATTAGCGTAGTTGACCTGTTGCATTAATTTTCTATGCATTCTCTAGCTGATTTTCCCTAAACAATCCACTATCCCTATCATTTATGAACAACCAATACAAAAGAATTTAAGAACAAATTTCCTACCATAATTTTCTTTTCATATAAAATTATAACTTCGCAATTTTCCTGAACAAAAAAAAAAACCTATGAAGTTTGGCGTGTGCCAATTTCCATTTTGATAAATAGCAATATTTTTATGTGGCATGAGGGTCCAAATGTGTAATGTTCAAATCGTTTTTCTTTAAATCAACCATTTTACAATGTGGCAATAAAAATTTTAGATGCAATTAAATAAGCAATTTTTATTATTGAAACATTAAAACGTGATTGACGTTTCGATTGAGACATTTGATTCAATTTCCACACACCAAGGACGATCGTTCCCATAACAGTGATGCAAATTATAGTCCTAATATTTCATAAGACATCAAATTTTTATGGTTGTTGCTCATTTTTTTTTTTTTTGGATATTTTTGAAACTAATTTGAGCATAGTTCCTCTAATTTCAAAACTCAAATGATATCTTTATGAATCAATAAAATTTTAGGTCTTAGTTACAAACATTTCAGAAAATACTTGCATAACGTTTTTTTTTTTTTAATTTGATAGTCAATTCAATTAAAATTTGTAAAGCTACCATCCAAATAAATATGCTATAACAAGGGAAGAAAATAATGCATTCAAAGTACAAATAAATTTATTGCAAGGAAGTGGAAACAAGATTTTCTATTGCTTGTTGCAGTTTTTGTAAGAAATAATCTGATTGGTCAAAAAATGCACACATCAGTGCACACTTTTATTATTTCCTATTTCCGGTTAGTCTTATCACGTAAATGTTTTTTCAGGTTTCTTCGTTTTCGCTATTTTAAATTTACATATTGCGTTTTATGTTTCAACCTGTTCTGACCTTTAAGTATATAGTGGAACATTATCAACGATTTTCCTGATGATGGGATTGAAATGTTAGTAGGCATTACTCAATCTTTAAAATTTATATAACTATCTTTTCCTTTATCCCCATTAATGTCAGATCCTGGTATAGGATCAATCTTATACCTCTTTTTCAAAAAGTAGATATGGTTTATGCCGTAAGAAGATCTTATGTTTTCATTATTCTTTTAACTCTATGGCTCTTTTTAGTCTATGGCTTATTAGAGTACCTTAATAGGTATGGAAGGAAAAACTTTTCGCAAGTAATAATCCCCAAACGTAAAGATAACGATATAAAATATAATACTTGTCAGGGAATTTCATCCACATAAGTGCCCAAATTTTATATGACAAAAAAAATGTTTCTCTTGAAATAATTCTACAGAAATAAATTTAAAAAAAAATTAACAAATATTTCCTATCAACTTATACAACAAATTTCAATGCACCTTTACTAAAGGCTAAAAATTGAGTCAACATAATCACTTTCGTACAATGAGGGCAAAGGTTCCCCAAGCAAGCATATTGGGTCTATAATCATATCTTATTTATACGGCGAATTTCCCGACAGCAACGCCACTACATCCAGCACTATTTGCAGAATGGGACAGAAAATACCCCAGAATTTGAGCTTTCAAACTTTGTGCAAAAATTGGAGCAAAAGTACTCTAAATAACTTTGAATATCGTGATAAAGCCATGAAATTCCAAACTAGATACATTCACGTATAGAAGAAATATCTCAACGACAAGCGTATGGCTCAATGGTGAGGGAATGCCAAACATTAATTCAGTTAAAGTAAGATTTTTTCGCTGACTTTGAACAGTTATACTGTGTATACAATATATAGAATATATTGCGGCCCAATTTATATAGTATAATTTAATATAATAATATATAACATCATCACAAAGCAATTACGGAGTGATCCAAACTACTTGATGACCACCTTGAGGAAGATTGCTTGGCAATCGAAATACGTATCTGGACAATACGTCACGAATATTCTTGTTTGAACTTCTGTTCAAATTTATGTCTATGGTACGATTTTTATATATTATTATATTAAATTATACTACATAAATTGGACCGCAATATATCCTATTTATTGTATACACATTAATTCAGTTAAATATCTGGACTAAACATTAAATAAGAAATTGACATGAAAAAGCGACATAAAAATAATAGGCGACAAAAATTTAGGAACAACTATAAAAAGTTTTACAACCCATACGGTTGTAGGCTTACGAAATTTGGGGAATTGCGGCCAAAACACAAAAAACTAAGGTCCAAACCTTCCAAAATAGGATTTTTAGGACAATAACTGACTAACTCCAACAAAATTTTGGCCAATGTGGCGACTCTATTGCTACCAGTAAACAATAGTAGACTAAAGGGAACCATATAAGAAGACCACTTAGGAAATCTAATATATGACTCGTTTATTTTGAAAGTGGTGTAAGTCCATTTATATGGTGATTCTTCTTCTTGTAACTAGAACAAAGTATGTTAATTATTTAATTGCTAAGTTTTCACAAATTACTGATTTCAGTTGTTAACAAAAACGCCAATTATTCCCTCCTCCTTAGTACCTATATTATGTCCCTATGGTTAAAAATGATAATACTATAGGGATTGTTCTTGAAATGGACTTAATTCACTTTCAAAATAAACGGCGCATATAGGAACTACGTATAAGAGCAACTGCAGACAGGATAACCACAGAGAAATAATTTTAATATTACCTAATAATTCCAGGGTTTCTAAAACATTTTTGATATTTTTCCATGACTTGAAACTTTTTGTTCTCATACTGAAATTTTGTCCTAATTTTTCCATTTACATATACAAATATAACTGGCCTTGTCATCAGGATAATTCCTATAGTTCACAACCTTGATACACTTATTCTTCGGAAGATTACCTTGAACCAGTTTAAAGATCAGCAAAATCGGATCACTAGTTTCCAAAAGGCTTAGAATTCTTGAAAAGTCCTGATTATCCAAGGTTTTCCAGGTCTATAGTCACCCATACATACTGATAAAGTCCAAGGTAAACAATGGTCATAGTTTATTTTGAAAGTAATGTAAGTTATTTTCTAGTTTTCAAAATCTAAAATCTTTATATCTAGGAGCTGGAGTCAGAGTTGGAGCCTGTGTCTATTTCGACGACTCCAGCTCCAAATTTTTTCTCTAAATACTTGAAAGTTCAATGAAATTTCTATAAGGAAAAATAATCAAAGAAGAAAACTTTTTTATAGGTTCTTATGGTCCATTAAATGTTTAATTTTCCAAATTACTTATCACAACTTCATCAGGCGTTTTGGATCACAAAAACGTTTCAGTTTCAATCCAAACTCATCGAAAACGTTTTTGCGATCCAAAGTGATCCAAAGCCTGATGAAGTTGCGATAAGCAACGAAACGTAGCCAATTTCGAAAATAAATCATCTGGTTTTTAGAAAACCGAAATTTTTTGCTTTGATCTAATAAAAAGCTGAGATCAGAGTTATATCATTTATTAGGGGGAAATAATTTGAAACTCAGTTATAGCTTGGCCTAGCCTAATTAGCCTAACAGAAGCTTTACAATTAATCGATAGATTAGCCCAAACTTCGTCGAAAGTTTTCACAAACAATTGAATTTCTGTATTAGACTGGACCAAAAAAATCGACTTTTTTTTTGAAAAGTATTTCGAAAATATTGTTCAAGATGACGATGATGAAAAAAAATTATCGAGAAGTTTGAACTCTTAATATTAATATTAAGTGGTCTATCATCTTTAATTTCGATTTTTTATTTGTGTTTTCATTTTTGCGTCAATGCTGTCAAACTATCAAGGTAAAAAAATTCATCTACACATATATTTATAAAAAATTAAATTCCCTACAAAAAACGTCTCATTAAAAATTTTCGGCAGACACGCTGTTTCCGAATAATCAAGCATTAAACATTGATATAATTTTTAGATTTATCTTCTTTATTTTGGAGTATTGTAACTGACAAACAAATAAATATATAGAAATGAACAATATAGATTCTTGAAGGGAATTTAATGCTCTACAAAAAAGGTTTCTTAACGTTTTATTATAAAATCAATTTTTCAAAAACTATTCACAATTAAAGTTGAAGGAAAAATTAAGTTATTGATTTTTTCGTTTTTGAACCAATTTTCTTTCACTCAGTGGGACAAATTGATATTTTATATCACCGAAAATTATAATTTTATCAATCTTATCGCTAGAAATATTTAAACTTCATAATATATCTAAATCTATTTTCGGTTAACAGCTATTTATTACACGAAAACGTAGATTTACTTTAATATTATTAATTTAATATTTCATTCAACTTTAATTGTTAATAACTTTTGAAAAAGTGATTTTATGTAAAAACGTTAGCAGACCTTTTTTGTAGAGCAATAAATTCCCTTCAAGAATCTATATTGTTCATTTCTATATATTTATTTGTTCGTTAGTTACAAAATACCAAAATAAAGATGATAAATCTAAAAATTATATCAATGTCTGAAGCTTGATTATTCGGAAACGGCGTATCTGGCAACAGTTTTCAAATCGACCTTTATTGTAGGGAATTTAATTTTCTATAAATATATGTGCAAATGATTTTTTTTACTTTGATAGTTTGACAGCATTGACACAAAAATGAAAGCACAAATAAAAAATCAAAATTAAAGATGATAGACCACTTTATATTAAAATGAAGGGCTCAAACCTTCTCGATATTTTTCAAAAAAAAAAATAGTCAATTTTTTTGGCCTAGTCTATTCTATATAAGTCTCTCTTTTCGTACTATATTGACTTGGTCGCAATTTACTAAAGACTTTCATTAAATTATAATTTATTCGAACATTTATGCACAAATGAATTTTCAATTCACATAAAGCAAATAATTAAAGAAATAATGGCATTAAATTATTACTATAAAAAATCAATTTTATTACCTTTTTTTTATGCAAAACTAAAGTTGTTAAACTTAATTAAGTTGAATTATTTAACTTGAAAAAAAATACATTTAAATTAGTGGTTACGACAGTAAAATTGCGCTTAAAAAAAGTTCAAATTAAAGCTTTTCAAGTTCAAAAAAATAATCTCAATTTCCTACATTGTTGTGATGAGAACTAAAACACATTTCAAAATCAATATCACAGATAAATATCGATGGTGTTGCAATCAAATTTGAAAATTGGAAAAAAAATCTTTAATTATAATATTTTATTGAGAGAGAAAAAAAACTGGAAATTTTCACTTCGGGCAAAACTTAGACATAATATTATTAGTGTTATTTTTTTTTTAATTAGTCTCACACCTTCCCTCAACACCCTTGTCCCCAACCACTGATCTTTCTACTCGTGGTTGCCTCGTTTTTCATACGAATGTCGTCGGATGGCTGATTTTTTTTTCTCTCCAAACGAATGCCAAGTGCAGTTTTTCTTTCTCTCAATAAATATGAATAATATAATCAATATTTAATTACCTTAAGCATCTGCATACATAAACGCCGCCGCCTGAGTTTGGTGTGTTGATTAGACCGCGGCCTAATGCTAGCTAGATGGCGCAGCTCTTCGTTAATGAACCGCCGAAGATTGGTCAATATTTTCATTATTGAAAATAGATATAAAAATATATATGAGCGTTATTATCGCGCGGTTCAAGGAGAAATTGTGTAATCTCCATCGTTCGTTAACTGTCTTGACCATTCACGTGCACATCTTTCGTTTTTGTTTGGTTTTTTTTTCTACTTTTCTATCCAACAAAACGGGAAAATACGATAAGGAAAACGGAAAATTCACTTCACTTAAAAAATCCACTAAACTATACAAAAACACTTAAGTGCAAGCACAAAAAAATGCAATTTTTTTCAACAAATGCGTCACGATTTTCAATGTCCAGGAACAAAAGTATAATTGAATTTCTTTACACATTTTCATCTGGAAAAGAAAAAAAGAAAATCATCAGAAAAAAATAAATAACAAAGCCTAACTTTAATTATCCATAAAGTGCATCACATTTTTCGGGGTCAATTAAAACACGAAAAACGAATCGAAATATATAATACGAAATCGATAAAATGTTGTAAATTAATTAAAGAATTTGAATGAGCTCAAGTCAAGGACGTGGATTCACTAATGATCCTCGATGATGGCCACTCTGTCCATTTACTGACCTAAAATTACAATACTAATAGTAATGCAGTCACCAGATATTATCGTAACGATACACCACCATCGAAAAGTTGGCAGGTGCCAAGGTTTATAAAATACACAGGTGGCCTCATGCGCTACGTGACGTTTCCAGAAGAAATTCGTATATATCGTCAGACTGATTCAAATTTCAAAATTCTTCATATGACGTCATTGTTTTTTCTAATGGGGCAACCTGTGTAGTTTATAAACCTTGGGCAGGTGCCACTATAGGAAAATCTAACACTCAACACTGCTCTCAATGAAAAATGGAAAATTCGAAATGATCTATTGAAAAATTCCCTAACAAATGATAAAATTCAGATCTCAGCTTTTATATTTTTTTTAAATAAGAAGAAAATTCAGGTTATTTAAGATATTTTTGTTTTTTTTTATTTTTTATTTAATATTTTTATTATTCAATTAGCTACGTTTCGTTACTAATCGTAACTTCCTCAGACTTCTTGATTCACAGAATTAAAATATTTTTAATTTAATTCAATAAATAAATAAAAATTAAAAAAATACACAAAAAAATTACAGGTGAAATTTTTCAACTATTATTTATTTATTGAATTTAAATTAAAAATATTTTAATTTTGTGAATCAAGAAGCCTGAGGCAGTTACGATTAGTAACGAAACGTAGCTAATTGAATAATAAAAATAAAAAATAAAAAAACAAAAAGATCTTAAATAACCTGAATTTTCTTCTTATTTAAAAAAAAATCCCAAACTTAAAACTTTTAAAATTAAGAAAGAAGAATCTCCAAACTATAGAATCAAATGTAAGCAGAAAATGGAACAGTAAAGCGGAAAATGCCTCCCACGTACTATTGCAAAGCGATCTCAGCTCTTTCGGGTCACCTAGAAATTTTCTTGGGGTCCCTGGACAATAAGCGAATGCGTTGGGGAAGGCACCACTGATCATGATACATGGCGGCAATTATTATCGGAATAATACCTCCAAGAAGGATAATCTAAGTCAGTCTTTTAGTTTCTTTAGCAAGGGCGGATTCAGGATTTTTTTCTGGGGGGGTACAATATCATCTTTAATTTGCAAGAGCGTGAAAGGGATCACAAAAAAAATTCGCAATTCCAGCCAGAAATAGACTAAAGTTTCACTAAAGTTCTTTCTGTTATTTTATTCATATATTTTCACAACTTTTATAATTTGATTCGCTTCTAAGTATGTACTGTTATGGAATCTCCACAGTACACAAAAATGCCCGGTAGGTGGGAAGGGGAGGGGGCACGTGCCCCCCCCCCCCCCCTAAATCCGCCCTTGTTCCTTAGTATTATCCAAAAGAAAGATAGCCAAATAGTTCAGGTGGTGGCTCAACCGATTTTAATATTTTAGACCAGTGGTTCTTAACCTTGTCGTAGATATTGACTCCCAACAGTCTCATATAGGCATTCTCTAAACCCTTTTTGAAAAAATAGAATTTTTTCAAATTCAAAACATTGATTTATATTTAAACTAGTAGGTGTACAAAAAACATCAAAACTTGACAACCATCGAACCTGCAAGACTGACTCACCAAACTTCAGGGGCTCGATTGAACCCCGGCTAAGAACCACTGGTTTAGGCTACGTTATCCAAGGCTATGTTATCAGCCTCTGTCTTATCTTGATGCTGGAGTTACTAGCGGTTCTCCATAGTTGAATGCCATACCTCCAAACGTGTAGCTTTATATTAAGCAAATTTGCCGTCCAGGAACAATTGCGAATTTTTCCCTAGTAGCTACAAAAACAGTGGTCCTTAACCTTGTTGAAAATTCTGAGTCCCATCAGTTTAAAACCTTTTTCACCGAACTCTTCTCAATTGGAAAAAAAATAATCATTAAGTTTATACACAGTTAATATCAGTCGAGAGTGTATCTTTACATTCACTAAGCCCGCGAGACTGACTCACCGAACCCAGCTTAAAAACCACTGAACTAGAATTTTTGGATCACGACCCCCATTTGGGTTCTTTTATTGAAAATAGGGTTTCTCCTGTTTAAAACTTGTAAAGGTGGCATGAGCAAACTTACACTAGTTTAATTCGATCCTTCATTTTTTTTAGGCCATCATTGGAGTATGGTGGATGCACTAAAAACCTGAATTTGAGCTGGGAAAAATTCATAAAGGTGCTGAGATTTACGTCAGAAGTACAATAAGCCCATTGGAACTAGTACCAAAACGCAAAGGTACAATGCAGCACAAAAGAACTTTGAAACCCTCAAAATGGTGCAAAAGAAAAACACGAAGAAATCCATCGCTATTCCGGTCAAAATTGCTACTATCGACAGTTATATTCCAAGAAGTCCTATTCATTATTCTCTAGGCAACTTTTTAGCCTTCAAGGCTAATCCACAGGTGTTAAGCAGCCCTTAAGCTTACCAGCAAGGACACCAACCCTTTCATCAATTGTGATACTCTTGGGGACAATTTTCCATCTCAAATTAATTAAATTTTTCCAAAGTCAACTTGCAATTAGTTGGCAACCCTTATTAGAAGCTAAAAAAGGTGCATCCTGCTTGCATTCAACCATTTCCTCAACAAATTCCATATTCAGGTCAATAAAACAAAAAAATTCTTTCCAATCAATAATGATGACTTTCAGTGGTGTACTGAACTTTTCTTGGCATATGATACAACTATAGTGACTGAGTAAAGCTTGTGAAAGAAAAACACTGCTTTCATATAACCAACCCTTAATTTAAAACCTGATATCTATTCTGATTCAATAATAAGTTCATTTACAACCCCCAATTCCAAAAAGGAAAATTAAAGTAACTTTTAAACTATTTTAATATCTTTTCAATTTTATTGCCTTATTTTTAAAATTTCAAAAATTAAGGAAAAAAATTGTTCAAATTTCATATAATTTTCTCCCTAAACATTTTAGAACCATAAATCGACCACTATTCAGATTCTCCCCCAGCGTTACACGCATTGAATTCAATGAAAATTTGATGATTTAGCAATTCTCCATAGTTTTATGCTATAGAATAGATCCATTGTAAATAAAATTTTTATATCTACTGATATCTATTTTGCCTATCTATTTTACATTAAAGCAGAGCTTTCCAAGCTTTTTGTACCAAACGGTACCTCTAAAAAATCAGCCGAGTGGCGGGCAGTACTATTGGTAATTTTCTTTTCATGTATAAACTTTAAAAAACACCTCAAAATTTTCAGTACAATCAGCAATCGAGTTGGGGACCACTGAACTAAGAAATAAGAAATTTATAAAACGGTATGAGTACCTTAAATATGAATAAAAGTCAGGATATAGCCAGGAAAAACCCCAAAATACCGCTCCCCCTTTCGAAAGCTTGCAAAAATAGTGTCAACTGTCTAATAAATGAAAAAAAGTTTAGAATCACTCTTTAAAGTACCTTTAAAATTCGGGAAAAATTTGGTATACTAGAAAAATTTAATCTCATGGATTCCTAATCATTAATGTCATAAGCCAAAAATAATCAAGTAGGCCAAGTGAGCTTTTACCAATATTTCCATAGCCACCCCATTTTTTTTTTTATTCTAAACCACCTGTTTAATCTACTTTAAATTCTTTTAACGACAAAAAAAATCACGTGTTTATTCGTGTGCACTAATCACGTACACTGGTTATTTTTATAATTCAAAAATATTCAAATAAGCTTAAAACTACACTTAATCAAAATGATTAGCCTTCCCAGAAAAAAATAACTTATAAATTATAATATTTTTGACCACAAAAAATGCATTCAATTTAACCTTTAAACACACGCTTGTAACTCAAATTTCTTTCGCTGTAACTTTTCGACGGTGGTGTGTGGTATATGTCGCAATTTTCGATCTGATAAAACCAAAAACGAAAAAAAAAACATGTTTTTAATTAATAAATGGAACGGAAGTAAAAAATTACTTGGAAAAAATCACAGTTGCAATCGCCTGTTAATTGCAAGTACAAAAAAAAAAAAAGTTCCCCACAAATAAAGGATTGGTCTAAGCTACAGCTACTGTAAAACCGGTCGGGAAAAAAAGGTAAATACAGCGAGGATGAGAGGGTGAGAGCGGCGGATTATCTGTATGTTGATTTAATTATTAATTATATGATAAATTGGATCTTGAGCACTTCTGCAACGTTTTAATTTGTCGAAGCAAGAAAACGAATCCAACAACAATATGATCTATGAGTCAATGATTTATCATCGAGAGTGAAAAGTACTTGACCTCAGATTGTTATAAATTATTCAATAACCTAAACGATTGCGAAAAATCTCTCCAGATTGAAATGCGACAACGATTACGTCAGAACATGATCGACGGAAAAAATTCTTGACATTTTTCATCCACCTCTTCACCGCTGGGTACTGACCGAAAAAAAAATGTGGAAACTTCCGAATTGAAACGCATTTTTTTTATGGATAATATGAATCGACAAAATCGAGTGGAAGTCAAATAATTGATGACATCATTGGCGTTAATCGCTACCACATATACATTCCCATAAAGCCAAAGAAAACTATGTATAATATGTAGGTAAAATAAACGTTGCTACTAACGACACAAATATTAAAGCCGTTTTCCTTCTAATACAAAAACGCTAATTACAAAAATTCTAGTGCGAGATGAATTTAATTTATGACTCGTTTTCGAGTCCTTCAATTATAATTTAAATGCAGAAAATTGATAATTATCAATTCTCAAATGCATTGACATGATTTTCAAATTAACTCTCTACCTATACCGGTATGCGATTTACGACAACAATGATAGCCAGAACAAGGAAAGAAAAAGTAATAAACTATTCAGTATTCATGATTTTCATTTTTATTTTCACTTCAAAATTTACGAAAATAAAATTCAACACAAATTACCCAGAAATAAAATGGATCAAGTTATTTTGGCTGTCAAGTTTTGAGACCTCAAAAAACAGAACAATTCCGGAAAAATTATCTGTGGACTAGGGAAAAACAATGAAAGAAGCTCTATTATCGAATTGAGCTATATGTCGTTGTTTTCCAAGAATATTTTGAAATGTAAAACTTTTTCCTAAATTTTCTAAAGACAAATTTTCTTTTTCAATAACATCAGGTTCTGATCTAATGGAGATTTTCCAAAACTTTTCTAAACAATTTCCCAATCAAATATATCTTTTCCTATTCCTGTAAATTATTTCAAAAAGTTGTTATTGAAATTTACGAAATATTTTCCCTTGAAACTTTCTAAAAAAATATTAGGTCTAATTTTTAAAGAAAACCCTTTAAAAAACTTTATTAGTTAGGGTTTCTTGACAAAATTAAAATTCCACTATGTAAAATTGAGCATTTCATAAGAAAATTTTCAATTGATAACGTATTTCGTATTACCTAATAAGGTCCTGAAAATTCAGTTCCCAATAAAATTCTCATCACAAAGATCATATAAGTTTTCGAATATTTAGTAGAAAAAAAACCTAATGAACTTTCAAAAATGTTTTGAAATGTAAACCTTTTTCCTAACTTCCTTAAGACAAATTTTCTTTTGCCATGACATCAGGTTCTAATTTAATGGAGATTTTTCATAACTTTTCCAAAAGCTGTTAATGAAATTTACGAAATATTTTCTCTAAAGAATTTCTAGAAAAAAATTAGGATCAATTTTTAAGGGGTCAGTCCAGCACTGGTCGCTTGAATATTTTTTTTTAATTCTGATTTTTATTTGCTATCACCCCAACATGTCGGTAGTTCAAATTCATCATTATTTTAATTTAATTGTTTTTAATTTTCCAGTTGTGGCCATATCAGTTTTACTAGGCGCAGACATTTTCGCACTTTTATGGGTTTACGGAAACTTGATTATCTCAGGCCCTATTTGTCCTATCAAAATGAAACTAAAAGCAGTGTGTTCATGAAAATATAAGCTATAAAGTTGTAATAAGATGTTTTTACCTAAATGTAATTCTAAGGGGTGAAATTTCAGCCTAAAGTCTTAGCTCTCATTTGTAAAAACTCCAATTTTCATGGAAAGATTGTCAAGGAAGGGAAAGTGTACACGTTAAAACTTTTTTTACAAACAATTCGGTACTAGTTGTATTCAAACACAAAATTTGAAATCTGAGACTTTAAGCCTTTTTAAAATAAAAAAAAATAAAAATTGGAAATTTTCAAAGTTTGCAGTTTTCTGAGCTCTGTTACATATTAAATGGTTAAATACATTATATTCACCTACTGAAGAATGCATTATTTTGACATTTTATGCTTGCAATATCTCTGCTCCTAGTCAAATCTCAAACTCCAAATTTTAGGTGCATAATACTATTATACAGTACTATAATGTAGTGATATTTCAGATTTTTATCTGATCCCCCACCAGAGATATTGAGCTCAGATATTTCCAAATTTTCTTATTTCTTATTTTAAAAAGGCTTAAAGTCTCAGACTTCAAATTTTGCTTTTGAATACAACTAGTACCTATTTGTTTGTAAAAAAAGTTTTAACGTGTATACTCTTTCCCTTCCTTCACAATCTTTCCTTAAAATTTGGAGTTTTTACAAATGAGAGCTAAAAGTTTAGGCTGAAATTTCACCGCTAAGAATTACATTTAGGTGAAAACATCTTATTACAACTTTATAGCTTATATTTTCAAGAACCGACTGCTTTTAGTTTCCTTTTGATAGGACAAATAAGACCTGAGAGAATCAAGTTTCCGCAAACCCATAAAAGTGCGAAAATGTCTGCGCCTAGTAAAACTAATATGGCCACCACTGGAAAACTAAAAACAATAAAATTAAAATAATGATGAATTTGAACTACCAACATGTTGGGGTGATAGCACACAAAATATTATTATTTTTAAAATGGTCGAGCTACCATTTCTTTTATTTTTGGACCACTTTATTTGGATTGACCCTAAGGAAAATTCTTTAAAAAAACTTTTATTAATTAGGGTTTCTTGACAAAAATAAAATTCCACTATGTAAAATTGAGTATGTTTAAGAAAATCATCAATTGATAACGTATTTCTTAATACCTAATATGGCCCTGAAAATGCATTTCCCAATAAAAATTACCATCTCAAATTTGGTAAGTTTTCGAATATTTGGTAGAAAAAAACCCTAATGAACTTTGAAGAATGTTTTGAAATGTAAAACTTTTTCCTAAATTTCCTAAAGACAATTTTTTTTTAGCCATGACGTCAAGTTCTAATTCAATGGAGATTTTTCATAACTTTTCAAAAAGCTGTTATTGAAATTTACGAAATATTTTCTCTAAAAAAATTTTCTTGAAAAATATTAGGTTCAATTTTTAAGGAAAATTCTTTAAACAAACTTTATTAGTTTGGGTTTCTAGACAAAATTAAAATTCCACTATGAAGATTGAATATTTCATACGAACGTTTTCAATAAGTAACATATTTCTTATTAATAAGGTCCTAAAAATTCATTTCCCGATAAAATTCCCATCACAAAGGACATAGGACGATAAGTATAATGAATCGACCCCAGAAGGTTATTTGGTTCATAATTTTAGGGTATGTTGGTACTATTAAGATACACTAATTCGGCAATTTTCAGATCTCTATGTATAAAGTTTCTTCAAAAATCGAAAAATGCTGGTAATCAGGGAAAAAATTTTTCTCAGAAATTTGTGATTCGATTTATTTAAATTTTGGATATTTTATACGGGCTTATGGTAGCTTCTATAAAAAAAATAAGAGCTTTATCGGTTTATAAGATCCTTGAAAAAAGAAAGCTTTTTTCGTTTAATTTTAACTTTTAACCATGATACAATTTTGGTACAATTACGAAACAATTTTTTTCGAATTCCCCATCATAAAGGATCTGAAACATGCCGAATTAATGTATCTTCGAATATTTAGAAGAAAAAAAACCCTAATGAACTTTCAAGAATGTTTTGAAATGTAAAACTTTTTCCTAGTTTTCTAAAGGCTTATCTTCCATAACTTTTCAAAACAACTTTCTAATATATCTTTTCTTATTCCCACAAATTATAAAACAAAAATTTATTCTAAAATCACGACTAGATTTTGAATTCAATCTGAAACAAAAATTTTAACTCCAAAAACTATCGACAATCAATGCTCCGTAACATAAAATTTTTCAACCATAACTATCAAACAACACCTGTTGATCCTTAATCCTCTCGGAAAAATTCCGGATGAAAAACGCCATCAAAAATCGTAGACCATCTCCAACAAATCTCGAACCACTAACTGAAAAACATTCCGGCATATCTAAACGACACAAAAAAAATCAAAACCATCCTGAAATTTACAAATCAAATTTATTTCAACCATTTCTTTCCATACAAATAATTAGCAGCTTATTAAACTTTCTTAAACACAAACATTAATCCAATTTTTTTTTCTTAAAATAAACTTAGGTACTCTAGATTAAAATTCATAAGGAAAATATATTGACTAATAAAACTAACTTAAGATACAACGAACAGGAAAAGAATTATGCAATTTTTTTTGTCAAAAAAAAAATAATTATTTTTTACCAAAACAAAGTTGATAATTTAAAAAAAAATGTTGTTTTTGTGACACCTACGACACGTACAACTCTTTTTCCATTGAACTCAAAGATTGGAAAACTAAAGTGGAAATATTACACTTACAAGGTAAATGTTACAAATTTAATTAAAAATACTTGACGTCCGTCGATGAACCACGGAAATGCACTGCAACAAAAAAAAAGAAATGACAACAATTCAAATTTGAGGAATAATTCGCCAAACGAAGAAGGTAAAGAGTTGATCCAAATATTTTAACCACTAAGCCACTGCTCTTACACAAAAAAACCCTAAGGTTAAAAATATTCGTTAAGTACATTGGATAGATATGAGAATTCAGAAATATGCCCCACTTCTAAAAATCATTAATAATAATCTCTATCAAATTTAATGTTAATTAAAGACGACAATTGAAAAAAATTTGCAAATCGAAAAAAGCAATTAAAAATTGGTAAAATTTCCGAAGGATGATAAATAAATTGAGACAGCTTCACTTCAAAATTGGTACAGTTTAACAGATGAAACCATATTTAAGCATCAAACTTAGCCATCCATAACTAAATTAAATTTCTTTGAAAATCAATGACAAAAATTCGTACAATAAAGACACTACTCTAGTACACAACTACACCAACATCCAGTACACAAAAGCAACAAATAATTAAATAAAAATGGAACATTTACAACTCCGATTTCATAAGCAATGGGAAGCCAAACTTGAGAACCAAATTTTCCTATCTGAAAACCCCACCTAAAATCTTTGACGAAAAAAAATCTCTACTTATGCAATTAAATAATAAACATTTTTTTCACTGATATGTTGACCCAAAACAAACCGCTTGAAGATCTAAATACAATTCACGGGCCACCATTTTCCCATCTGTACTGGTATGCATTACAGCTTTAAGTATAGACCACCAGTGCTACATAAAGTAAATCCGGGTTGCCTATACATCATCATAAACTTTTACTCAATCAAACTACATTGATAACCGAATCTTTTGATTAATAAGTGAAATTTAAACAAACTTTGGTTCTCAAAAGTACCAGTTTTATGTTTAACTGTATAAGTCCATAGTTAAAAAATGAACTAACAATTTTCTTTGACTTATATGTTGAACCAAAACAAACCTTTGGAACAGTGATTCCCAACCGATTTTGGAAAATGCCCCACTTAGGCCTTTCTAAAATCTTAATGTCCACCTCGTGATATTTAAATTTCGATTTTTGAAATTTTACGGTTATTTACCTGAAGGAAGCTTAAAAAGGCATTGACTTGGTACCTAAACAAGCTCTTCTACCATCGAATAAGTCATCCATTAAAGAGAAAAATAAAAAATTAAAGAGCAGTTCAATAAATAGTTTCCAAACAAATAGAAATTCAGAAGTAGCCAATATTTGAATGAAAAGCACTGTTATTAATTCATTTTCGAATTACCCCATAGTCTTCGGTATAATCAATCGTAGGGTGCACATCTTGCCCATGCCCCACTGGTGGGGCTGCGCCCCACGTTGAAAATGACAGCTTTAGAAGATTTAAATACAATTCACGGACCACCATTTTCTCATCTTTACTATACCAAGATTAACCTATAACTTTAGGTATATGCCACCCGCGTTACATAAAGTAAACACTGGTTGCATATACATCATCAAAAATCTTTATTCTAACGTTGATGACCGATTCTTTTGAATTCTAAACTAATTAAAGTTTTTTTTAAAGATTATGAAAATTTTTTGATCCAACCATCAAGTATTTTCGGACGAATTCTATCAAAAAATCGATTTTACATTGCCCATATCGAAAAACGATTCATTTCCTCAGTAAAATTTTATAAATCATAGGATATGGAAATTTTTGTTTGATGCATAATGATTTTATAAAAGTTCCCAATCTACTTAAAGCCGACAACATTTGAGAAATAAGGACACAAGAGTTAAAACATTGGCTCAAGTGTACTTTAGCACACCCACAATCTGGCAACGTTGTATTTTCGACTTTGTTTTTAATTTAATTCGCGATATTTTTGTTTATTCAATTCTAATATGGTATAAGTCTCTCTTGTGTGGCTAAATCTTCATTATCGACCGATTTAATCGCGAATTAAATTAAAAACAAAGTGTCGAAAATGCAACATTGCCAGATTGTGGGTGTGCTAAAGTAGACATGAGCCAAAACTTTTTTTAGCAATTAAGGACTTCAACTTTGATGGAGACTTTACAGATTTAAAGTTTTTCCACTGAATTACTTTAACCAAAGAAGGACTATCTTTACCACCATAAACGTAAGAAATTTTAAATTCCAATTCAAATTCATTAACCTTTGATTTGGCAAACCAAATTTTGTCAACCTTGGATTTTATATTCAAGCCCAAAGATCTGGATAGACGCCTAAAAACAAACTACGCCAAATTCTCGAACTTCCCACTCTAAATTTAACTCGAAGACGTAAATCCAACAAGGTAATAAAAATAATATCCTCCATGCACCCCTAAACAATTTTAGCCCCACAATTGACCAAATCGATTCCAACAAGGGATTGATACTTTCTACAAAAAATTGATTCAAATTCAGATAAATGTCCACTCACTAATAGCTTGTTCGGCATGTCTCGGATCTGAGAACTGAACAATTGCATTCGACCCCTTTACTTCAACATTCAACAAGTCCCCAAACGACCTGAACTTCTCGCGCACCGCATTCCACGTGGTCGACGGATGAAGCTACAAGAAAAGCGTTGAAATTACTAGAAAAAAAGCAACAAAAAAAAAAAAACGCCAAATAAAGACTTACATTGCTAATTAAAACCGTATCGTTTCGTTGCGATTGACTGCGACTTTGCGACCCATTATTGATTGTACTATACACGGCAGTTTGCCTGTTATAATCGTTATCGTCTTCCGATTTGAATATACGACTTCCACTCGATTGATCACGATCTTTGTCTCGATCGAGGGAATCATCGCGATTCATGCGATCCGAGTGGATTGTCGTATAGTTCACGTTGTTAAAATTGGGCACCGAGTCCAACGGCCGCTGCGAAAAGTTTGTGTTGGAATTGGACGAAGCAAACGAGGCCAACGCCTGATTTTGGTTCAACGATGCGTTCAAAAGATTCGAACTGGTAAGATTTGCCAAGTTTAGTTCGTTATTCATATTGAGATTGCTAGATAGTAACGAATTGCTTAGATTTCCAACGTTGGCCAAGCTCGCTTGAAGAGCAGCCGCTTGCGAATTGGCAAGACTTAGTAAATTCGGTGTGATTACATTGTTGAGGGCGACGGCAGTCGCTGGATTTAGCCCCGATTGCAACACGGGATTGGACACCGAGTCCAACAGTGAATTTTTCGGTTTAATTGAGCTCATGTTAATGGAATTGGAGGCCAGATAGCGACTAACGTCTCGTAACGGTTCACCGTTCATGCCTAAACCTAGCCCCACATTTCTAAGACCTTCGGGAAGTCGAACCAAACCATCGTTTTTGTCGCGATCCATTCGAACAATCAACTTTCGGTCGTACAACTGTTGACTGTTAAACATTGAAATCGCCTGCACTGCTTCAACGGGATGATCGTATTCAACCACACCAAAACCGCGACTATTCCCGTCCTTATCTTGAGTGATTTCAACGCTCAGTACTTTTCCGGCCAGTTTGAACACTTCCTGGAGTTTTTTTTCGGTGACTTTATAATCCAGCTGTAACAGGTGCGGTGATTTATTTGAAGTGAAAAGGATTTAACGAAAAGGATTACTCACGTTGGCGACAAAGACGCGGTTTATGAGAGGACCGTTGATGCCGAGACTTTCAAGGAATTTGTGGCTGAGGCCATACGTGTTGCCGTAGTCGGGGGTCTGCGACGATGTCGACATGTTCAACAGGGACGGGAGTTGGATTTCGTCGCGTAAATCGGGCAAGTTGCTGCGATCGCGTTCGCGATCTCGACGCATAATGCGACCGTGGCGGTCACGTTCTTCGTTGAAGTCCTCGCGAACCACCAGCTTGCGACCTTTGCAGTCCAGCCGATGCATCACCTCGAGACATTTCTTCACCGACTTTTCGTCGGCGAATTCAACGATGCCACAACCACGTGGCTTGTCGTTCTCGTCGTTGAACAACTCGACGTACGACACCTCGCCGACGTGCGACCGAAACAAATCTTTCAAATCCTGCCAGCGACAATCATAGCTAATGTTCGAAACGAACACCCGACAATTGGATCCCTTTTTGCGGGAGCTACGCTCCCGACTCCGACCACGACTCCGGGGACGTTTATCGCCCCGCGTTCCGGAACGATCACGTTCCCGTTCCCGCGACCGGGAACGATCCCGGACATCTGCTTCTCTCATCATCCTCTTGTCAACAAAAACACAAATCGATTAAACTACAAATTGTCAAGCAAAACATTTCGGGTCGTAGACGAAGAGTCGCCATTAGAATTATACCCCCAAAACAAAACACAATCAAGATCGTAACAATCGCTTTTAGGTTACAATGTAGAAAAATCTAAACCCAAATGTCGACGAATTCTATTGAAATACGACAAAAAAATGACATTCCTTTGATTCACGACCATTTTATTTCCATAAAGCCGTAAAAAAATGCCCAAAATTATAACAAACAACAAAACGCTAATAACCTCATACACACTGATAGCATTGCATGGTATGGTCGTAAATGTTGTAATGGGGATGCAGAAATATAGTAATTAAATGTGGAATTTGTTAAACTTACCTGTTTTATTACGAAAACCCGGTTAGGTGGCGAATATTACGATTTTTTTCCAGTTTTTGTCGGCGTTTTCCTGCACTATCTCGTGTTAACGTCAATGGCGTCACGACTACAACGATTTGTGACAGCTGCGGAAATTGTCTGAACTAATTTCGTTTCGAGCGGAACATTTAAAACGTTTAAATTCTAGACAAAGTTTTTTAAAAAGGGTATTTATGAAAGAAATTGAGATTTAATTGAGCTTAATGTGTAAATTACTTGAAATTTAATTATTATAATTTTGTTTAGTATGACATAATTAGTTAAAAACACAAGAATTGGATGATAATAGAAAAAAAAGTTTGCTTTTTCAAAAGGGATGCGATTTAAATGTATTTCGAAAAAGGTGAAAATCCCGTAAAAAAAGTGTGTTTTAACGCCAGATAATAAGAACGAACAGTTCTTTTATAGTTTATAGAGAAATATATTATATTGGACATCTATGTATAAAAAAATGCAATAATTTAACAGCATTAAAATTAAATTTAATAAGTTGTAATAAGCTGTTAAAAATGTATAGATTTGCATGTTATCCGCTAATATAAAAGTCAAAATAAAATGGTTTTTTTATTTTAAACTAAAATTGATACTAATACTGATATATCTAGCAAATTTATTAATTTATAATTAACAAACAAATTGATTTAACAAATGTGCAATAAAAACCAATTTTCTGTAAAGACAGAAGCATTTTTCGTAGAAAAATGGAAAAAAACAGTTCCGAAATTTATTATTTCAATACGTAGTGGCTAAAATCATATCAAAATTTGTTCGATGGTAGAGCATCAGGATATCTATGTACAAACAATGGAATGGAATCTACCAATTCCATAACTAAAAAAGAATACACTTTAAGAAATCGTTTATCTGTTTTTTAATTTTTAAATAAATTAAATGATTTACTAATTAAATGGTCTGTAGACAGAAATCCAGAGCTGCAATGCTATAAAAAATATCTGTGAAATCAACAGTACTTTAAAAGAATGGATCGAATCCTATCATTTGGCATTGCAAGAGAAGAAAATAATAAAAGTGGATAATACATACGATCTATGTACTTCGAATTCGAGTTATAAAAGTATAACTTCAGAATTGGTAACTAAGTATATTATTGAAGACTGGGAAACTTTTGAAGATGAACACTTGGGCGTTTAATATAGTTGCTGATATTAGTAAAAGTAGTTGTACGTGTCCAATATTTCAAATAAAATATATATGTAAGCATATATTGGGTCTACTAATCCGTTTGAAAAAAATTAAAGTCCCTGAGGAAGCTAAATGCATTTCTTTAGGACATAAACGTAAGTGGGGGTGCCTATCAAAGGCAAAGAAAGCATTAATTATTCAATAACTTTATTTATTTGACCTAAAAATATTCGCTACTTGGAGTTTTTAGTTCTATTTTGCCATGCTTTTGTTGTCGTTTTATATTTAAATTATATGTCTATTGGATCATCTTGGATTTCTTGGAGTTTAATGCTTAAATCTGGTGTGCAAATCACCTAATTAAAAATTCGTTATCTGGCGTTAATTTAAATATTTTAATGTACATTTTTATATACCACTTTCAAAAGTATTTTTGTGTTCTTCTCTTTACGTACAGATTAGAAACTAATAAATTATTGAGCATTTTGGCGGCCAAAAACCAAAAAGAAAATTGATTGATTTATATCTGAATAATATCGGAAAATAAATGTGCATTCTGATAAAAATCATTGTTTCATTAAAATCAAAAGATTTACGTTTATTTTGAAAATCTGTAGGGTTTTGCAAAACCTTCAATTATTCAATCAATTCAATCCAAAGTTCTCTGACCAACAATTAAAGCTCCCTGTATCATCCACAAAAACGTTAACTTTTCCTTCGTTGTTAATCTAATCCAAGAATGATTCTAAAAATTTCATTGCAACTTGTTGAATTATCCTAATCCTTATGCACAAATTTTGTCCTCTGATACTCATTCAAAAAATCCCCTTCGTCGGCTGATAAACATCAAATAACTATGTAAAGTATCAACAATGGATTTTCTTCATAATACTGTTAAATACTGCACCAGAACTGATTTAAAAATCATACCCAAGGAACAGTATCTAAATTCAATTTATTTGCACATTGCAAAATGTATATATTAAGGTAGCCCTCGACTTTCGCACATTTTTGAAGATTCTACAATTTAATCCAACAATAGTTAAGTTATTAAATAATTAATTAATCGTTCTGAAAACGGTGAACTTTAGCTTCAATCGGACGTTTGTATGATGTAAATTGATCTATGATATGATCAATTTTGAAAAACAAGAGTTAAATAAAGCACTACGTTCAAAATTGGGAAAATATATCATCCAAGATTGTTGCTAAAAGACACGGCTTAGATAGATGAAGTGGAATCTTTGTCATCATGGGTTGATGATAAAAAATATGTCCCCTACAATTTTTCAACTACTAAAGTTATTAAGCTTGCATAAATACTGGAAGACGATTAAATGAAGATTCAAACACAGTATTTCAAGCAAGTAATTATTATCATGGAAGAATGTGATCCCAATGGAGAACTTATAAATCTCAAGTATGTAAGATAATTGAGAAAAACACCGAATGTAATAGAAATATCGAAATTATCGAAGGAAGTATCAATTGGAGAATATTCTTTTTACATTCTTGGTAAAGATTTCTATTACATTAACATTTCTATACATTAATGATTCTCATTTTCTGGATACTTAATATTCTAGGTATTTATTAAATTTTTCGTTCAACGTTTCACCACTTTCGCAGCTTCTTCAGGTAAATCCCCTGATGTCGTCCAAGAAATCTTTAATCAATTTATTAACATCACTGATATTCTTATTCATGGTTATTATATATTAATGATTGTCATTTTCTGGATATTTAATATTCGATGTTTTTATTAGTGGTGAATTAGAAAGTGGCGAAACGTTGTACGAAAAATTAAAATTAAAAATATCGAATATTAAGTATCCAGAAAATGAGAATCATTTATGTATAGTAACCATGGATAAGAATACCAGCAATGTTAATGTAATAGAAATCTTTACCAAGAATGTAAAAAAGTCCAATTGATAATTCTTTTGATAAATTTTTAAAGTAAACACCCGAAAGCACTTATCACGTCTCTTTAACTTCATTATGTTTATGTATTATTGATAAATAAATACTTTAAAACGTAGTTTTATCTTCATATTTTTTTACATTTCTCTACTATCGAATTGTCAACTTTCAGGAATCAATGTGCAAAAGTCGAGGGCTTAGAAGGCAAATATAAAAAAGAATTCATCAATGTGATTGTAATTATGTCTAATTATTAATCCATATATTCTTTTAACTTTAAAACTTAATACCTCTTGAATGCTGAGATCTCTCGCTTTTTTTATCATCTTCCAGCCATAAATGCCTGGTTTTTCCAGTTTTTGACTCTGTTTTTCCATTATTTCAAAACATTTAATTTGATTTTCCTTGTAAAGTTTTGTTAAAAAAATTTCTCATGCTTCCTGATTTGTAATCATGAACGTAGTGCAAATTTTGGTCTTTAGGAGACTGGCAAAAAAAATAACTCTCTAGTCTTTTTGTTGAATTGATGATTTGCGAAATTTTCAATATTAACTTACACTAAATTCATAAGTACACTTAAGTATAAACTAAGAATTGGAAGGAATCACCTTTGATATATTTTTTTTCACATAGTTCTTGTTTTTAAAAAAATTAACTCAGAATCACCAAAACTTTGATAAAAGATGTGTTAATTAAATTTCAAAGATCTAAAAGCTTATTTAAAAGTTACTCTCCAGTATATTTGCTAAAAGTAATTTAGAAGTTAAGCTTTTTAAACTTAAAGGCTTTAGTTTACTGCCTTCGAATTAGAAAAATCAGTAGTTTACAATTTGCAGTTCTAAAATTGAAACCATTAGTATTAAAACTTTTGATTTTGAAAGACATTGAGTAAATTGTCACATCAAAGACAGGTTTACTTTTTTTAAGTATTTTGTTACTAAAAATATAAACTTTTCCAAAAGCTTTAACTAGCGATTGATATTTCTAGTTTTGATCTATCGAACTGATATTTGAAAAGTGATGTAATAACATCAGTGTCTTACATAAAAGTCTGAAGTAAGAATTGTTTTTTGCATTCACATTTTGTACGTTTAAATTTGTCTTGAAAAAGTTTAAAAGAAATTGAAGACAAGTTCAAAGAAGACAACATTAATCTTTACTTTAATTAAAAAATATCGATTGAACTGAAAACTCAGGTGAATTTTAATGAGCGCGACGCTTTAAGGAAAAAACCAAACTATCTTCCAAACAGTTTTCTCATTATACTTGGCAACTTGCACAACAATTTTTATGTGCAAAAAGATTTATGACTTTATCAACTATAACTTAATTAATGTTTAATGTCACCATAACATTTATGTATCATAAGCATTCATGGTTTGTTATAAAAATATTTTTTAATTTCATTTAACTTTTTCAAACAACTTTTCCTAACGATTTTCTTATTATGAAAAAGGAAAACACTTCGTGTAACTTTACACGAGAGTATTTCTTTGCATTTTCAAAGGGAAACATGAAAATGTTGAAAAGTTGTCGTTTTCTTTTTTAATATTTCTTGTGAGTTGGTGGGAATGCGTCATTGAGAAGGTAAACTGACAATATATTGGTAATAAATATTCAAAGTGTGTCGCCTGAGCGTACGAACACGTTTTAATCCATAAATACGCACAAATTAAAAAGTAATTTATGCCTGATGGAAAATTAGAATTATGTATTTGATCAACTTTCCAGTTTAGCGACAAGTGGTGACGACGCCGACGTCTGCCTTTTCATTCTGCACACCACCAACAATTTACTCACAATTCCAATTATTCTTTCGACAAATATTAATTATTCATTGACTTTGGATAATTTCAGACTTGATTTCCATCTGAGTCATTCGTTGATGTTGATTATATTAATATGAATAAATTTTCGTTCAAAATATTTACGTATGTATGTGTTACAAATGAAGAAAAAAAAATCAATGTTCCAGGAAGTTATAAATAAACGTGGCCATCGCTTAAAATTAAATATTTATTTGTTCAATAAGTAGCTAGAGGAGAGACTTTTGATTTTAAGAAATTTCCATGGAATTGTTTCGTAAATATCACATATTTGTAGGCTTAGGGTAGAAAAATGTCTTCGTACGGAACTCGATCCATGACGCCGGAGAAAATTGCAGTGATAATCGCACTCACCGCCTCCGCAACGGCTGGACCAATATCTTTTAAAACTTCCCTCCAATTCTCGTCGATAATTTGATTCATTTGATCACCTTAATAAAAACAAAAATTAGACACAAAATATACAAAAAATCGGCAGAAAATCCTTACTTAATCGACCATCACCACCGAATAAATTATCCAGTCGGAAATACGCTCGTTTTGTGTCGTAGTTCAATTTATTTTTACCAATTTTGATGTAGTCTTTACCATTTTTCTCGATTATTCCAAAATCGCATTTGTACGTAAAAACTCCATTCACTTAAAAAAAAATATAAATTAATAAGAAAATGCACTTTTTTTTTGGGGATTTCACTAGGATTTACCAAAAGTAATATTGGCCGGTCCTTGTCCAACGATTGGCAACACCAAAATCCTTCCCTTAACATCATAATTTGCGTTTAAATTGACTCGCGGAATGTAAACCACGACTTCAATCCGTTGCTTATCCAAATCCAACCTGAAAAACACTGCCCAATAAGTTTCTTTTTCTTCCACCAAATTTTCCCGAGTCATACTTAACGTCCCGTGCTTCCGTATCTTCCAAACCACGAATTTTCACATCCTTCAGCCTAACCGTCAAGTCTTTATTGGCATCGATCACAATTTCGGGAATCACCAACGGTAACATCGACGGAATATGATACTTATTATCCCCTACAATGAAAATCGATTTAAAAATTTTCAAAAAAACGATTGTTAAACCGAAAAACCTTTGACCAATTCCGTGATCGCTTCTTTTGAGTGCCGCAACGCACATTCGTTAAGATTTGAATCGCTTCGCGAACATGGTTTCATGTATTTTGCTGAAACAAAGGGACATTGTGCAACAGAAAATCTTGTATGCCTTTCAAGGCTATGCAACAACGCAGCGCAGCAAAACACATGCAAATTTTTGGGGAAAATTCAAGTGCGAAAAACTTACGTAAATTCAAAGCGTTTGTGAAACAGGAACATATTCCAAGCACTAGGAGCACTGTAACGACGCCTTCGTGTCCCATTGTTGGTGTATTGTTCACTTTTTGTTGTTGTTTTGAATTCTAAGGGATAAGATTGGTCCGGTTTGGTTGTTGTGGTCGCTTCGGCCAGAGTATTCGTAACAAGATTGTCTCCAAGGTTTATATATTACGCTTGGCCTTAAATAATTAAATGCCTTTGTGATTTTTATTTATTTATGGTAAGGCGAGAGTACAAATACTCTGGTAGTTGTTGATGTCACTGCCGCAGTTGCATCGTCAATCACATCGGCCAATTTGCACGATTTTTTTTTCACTCGAAAATAATTCATTCCCGACCAATTGCGCTTCGTGGAATATGAGATCTTTTTTCAGTTGATCCTCTTGTTTTGCGTACAAAAGTCAATCTAATTTATATTCACTAGGAAATTTTAAGTATTCATGTAAATGAGTTTGGTTCGATAAAAACACTTTTGAAGAACATCAAACAAAGAGTCTTGAGTGTTTGATTTAAAAACACTTCCTAGTAAACACCAAAAAATTAATGTAGAAAAGCCAAAAGTTCATGGACATAAATAAAAGATCAATTTTCAATCAGCAAAAGTTTTCAGCTTATACGACTTAAACTTACCAGAAAACTTTCCGTTCCATAGAGCTTTTAACTGGATGAAAATCTACGTCAGAATTGTGCAAAAAAATCCTACACAGAAAAGATCAAAATCTTCTATTTGGTCCTTAAAAAATATGTGTAAAAAATAAATTATCAATTTTACAATTTTGAGATGACTAATTAAATCTTCATTTTCTCCAAATAATTGATTATAATTTGATAAATTTAGTTAGTTAAATGCTTGTGGGGTAGTTGACAACGAAAATTAAGACTATGAAGGACCTCGATGTATTTGGAGGCTTAAAATAATCATCTTCTTGGATTTATATAGAATTTTCTGTGAAATGAATTTAAAATTGGTTGACCATTACAAATATAAAAGCAATGAGGTGCTTCAAAATATCAGGGGATTAATGCGAACCTCGTCTTTTGGATTCTAATATAAATTTTGCGGAAAAGCGGTCCAAAATATACACAAAAAGATTTTGGATCATCATGATTCCGATTTCCTGAAGTTTTATGAAAATTTTATGCAAAATTATGATTAAATATTTACTTGGGATGTCCACAGATACGTCAGGGAACTAAATGGACCTTATATTCATGATTAGGAACCCAAAAAACATATTTTAAACCAATTTTAAGCCAAATTATAAAAAATTTCAAGAGATAAGATTCAATCCAACTCTTCGATATTTTCGGGACCCTCATGGTCTCTATATTTGTTGCATTTGTAATCGGTGATTTTAAAATCCCAAAAAAGAAATTAAACTCAGTTCTAAGAAAATTCCACGAATAAATTTTTGAAAATGAGGTCTTTGACCCTTTTATGCACATCGAGGAATAAAATAGACCCAATATTCATGATCAAAAACCCCAAAAACTTCGGTTCCCACTTTCTGAAGTTTAAAAATTTTTTTATAGAAAATTATGTTCAAATATTTACTTGGGATGTCTACAAATACGTCAGGGAACTAAATGGACCTTATATTCATAATTAGGGACCCAAAAAACATATTTCAAACCAATTTTAAGCCAAATTATAAAAAATTTCAAGAGATCAGGGATTCGGGACCCTCATGGTCTTTATATTTGTTGCATTTGTAATCGGTGATTTCAAAATCCCAACAAAGAAATTAAACTCAGTTCTAAGAAAATTCCACAAATTTTTTTTGAAAATGAGATCTTTGACCCTTTTATATCCATCAAGGGATTAAATAAACCCAATATTCATGATCAAAAATCCCAAAAACTTCGGTTCCCAATTTCTGAAATTTGAAGAAAATTTTATAGAAAATTATGTTCAAATATTTACTTAGGATATCCACAGATACGTTAGGGAACTAAATGGATCTAATATTCATAATTAGGGACCCAAAAAACCGCCCTGCATATTTCAAACCAATTATAGACCAAATTATAAAAAAATTCAAGAGATAAAGTTCAATCCACCTCTTAGATACTTCAGACCCTCTTAATCTTTATTTGTTGCATTTATAACTAACGAAATTCCAGGAAAAGAAGTCCTTGGCCCTTTTAGGCACATCAAGGAGATAAATGAACCCAATTTTCATGATCCAAGATCCAAAAAACTTCTAATCAACCAAATGTGGTTTGTGGTCTTTGTAATGAGTGACCTCAAAAGCCCAAAGGCGATTTAAAATCATTCCAAAGAAAATTTCAGGCATAAATATCAAAGTATGAGTTTCTTGGACTCCCTAGGTGCATTCAGAAATTTACTGGGCCCTACATTCGTAATTGCGGACCCCAAAAAATTTTGGTTTATCAATCAAAAATAATAATTTTTCACCTCAAAATTATGGTTTTTAAAAAATGCATATAAATCTGTAAAGATGCAACGAATTGTTTGGGTAGAATGAAAAGGGATACATTTTTTATTTCTTCATAAATCAATTATTTGGAATATAAATTTCGTAAAGCTTTTTTTTTCATAGAGAATATTTCATGAAGCAATTCTATGGGGAAGCTTTATCAATTGGATGGAAAAATCAGTGCTAGTATAAAATCTATTCTCAGATCCTTCATATAAATATTGCAAAATTTTGCAATGGATTTTTTTATTCTTCATCGGAATAAAATTAAAACATAAATGTTTTGGATTCTTTTCAGTTTACTAACTAGGATACGTCAAACAAAAAGCTCTAGTAGTTTAAACTATTTTTGTATTAATTTTTTTGCCAACAATGCATTTTTTCCAAATTCCCAAATCCATGAAAAAGAAAAGAGAAGCAAATATTTGAGTTACAATTTTTGGCCTAAAACCGGTGCACAATTATTGATTAATGAGTTGCAGATGCATTGTTGCAATTTAAAGCTTTGTTGCACTCACTTATGATAGAAATTAAAAAGAATTCTGCTCTAAAGATTTGCTATTAATTTTAATAGTCAATCCCGAATCTGGTAGCTTATGACTCGATTTTCTAGCCTGTCAAAAAAATATTTGAATAGGGGATGATTGGCAAAAGAAATTAAAGCAAAACCCATCCCCATGATCGCAATAAATATATGTATTTTTGTAATTTTATTTATAAATTATAACATTTCATAATAATATAATACATTTTCATATAATTTCATTTAATAGATATACCTAAACATTGTTGTTGTTGTTTTTTTTTTCTTAGAAAATTCCTATCCCTTATCGAAAAAGTTCAATCGATAATTGATTTCGTCATAATATACAAACCCCTTATACGTAAACTAATTGGTAAATAGAACAGAGTATGTTTGTGATCATTACTCACGTTGTCGACACGATGTCTTTTTAAAAAATTACAAAGACAAATTAAAATTTCAAATTATTGCGCTTAGATTTTCTCAAAAGAATTTCACTCCAAGATTTCCCTCCTTTCCCTCCCTTCCTATCGCTTTGTTTATTTATTTTTTTCTTCATTATTACTACCATTATTACAGTAATTATATAGTAATAAATTATATTAACAAATCAAGTTCAATTATTTGTATGAGTTTTTCTTGCTACGAACGAAACAAAAAAATGTTGGGCACCACTGTATATCATTATTGGTTGTATATTAATTTATTCTCTATATTTATTTATTATTTTTATATTTGCTGGTGATTCGGTTGCGGCGTTTAAAACTTTATTCAATATTTTATCATAGTAATAAGGGTTGAAAATTTAAATCGTTTTTAATTCGAGCGCTGGCGTTTTTTTTTTTTTTAAAAGCTTTAAGTTATTTTTTTTTATTATTATAAAAAGTGCTTTATGGAAGTGTATTTACTTTTTGAGTAATTTGCTATTTATATATATTATAGAATGGCTCATAGGTACGTACATTAAGAAGTTAAAAATCGTTTGATTTATGCATTTTGAGTGCATTTAAGTCGAAGATAATTTTATGCAGAATATTAATTGAGACATATTACAAGAAAAGTGATCTTTAGGCTAAGACACAAGACGAGAATGTGTTATTGAAACAGGTTGCATTGCATTTTCTGAAAAGTTTCCTATTTTAACGCTGAAATATTTTCGAAAAAATCAATCGAAACATTTATACGTTAAGAAAATAATACAGGAAATGCTAGATAGAAATGGTGCAATTATTGTGTATAAACTTTGGAATCGATTCAATTGAAATTATATTTAAATGATATTTTACCAATCAATAACGTTATTAACGTATTTGTAATCCTGAGAAATTTATGGTAAATCCTATTCAATTTTGGAAGTTCCCATCATTTACATGGCGTACAAATTCTTCTAGTTGCCATCGATTGAAATGATGTCCAAAGTCGTCGATTTTTTTCCAAGAAAATCAATTAGCCGTAAACCGAAACCTAATCAATGCATTGCAAATCAAGTCGAAGGTCATTGTTTAAATAATATCATATAGTTAGCAGATAACGAGTGAATGTCATGAATGAAGAATTCCATCAAAACATTCACTTACCTAACAGAAAAAAACCGGAAACTCAAGACAATTACATTTATTTCAACAATGAAAATCATTCCTCGTAATTCAGTTAGTACAATAAAAACATATATCTTCGGCAGGACGTATTTTGCAAAAAATTATCTTCCGAAGAAAAACATTGTACGAAAATGGAGCACAATTCTTTTAAGGGATGTGCTGCTTAGGGTGGGTCAAAAAAATCATTTTTTTTTTACAAGTGACGCGGAAAAATGGGTTGCTAGACACCTTAAAAAAATTCTCACCAAGTATGAACTCTTAATTTTAATAGGAAGATCCTCCACATCGCAGTATTGTATTTTTTTCTAAGTCCAATAGAAAAAAATTCATACCTCATCATTTATCGATTGTACAGAAAAATGTTCTGAAAGATTTTTTTTGGAAATTTAATGCTCTACAAAAAAGGTATCTAATATTTTTTCCGTAAGCCTCACCATTTGAAAGATATTAAGGATTTAATTTTGATTATCTTAAGACAAATTTCATTTTTGTTTATGAATTTTATAACTCGATAATAAATGACTCTTATATAATGCGCAATACAAATTTTTGTTGGAAATTAACTGCTCTATAAAAATGGTGTCTTATGTTTTGGCGATTAAATTAACCGTTCAAAAGATATTCATCATCAAACTTTCATGTGTACGGGTTTTAAAAGTTTTTGATGAGATATTCGAAAAATTTCAATTTAATTTATTATTTTTGAGAAAATTTACACGAGTTTTAGTTTTTTTCAACTGAGAAACTTCAAAATATTTTTCAAGTTTTTTTTATGCTTAAGTATATTTGTCTCCATTTAAAAAAAATAAATTGTACATTATTTATCGTTTAGTTAAATATTTATTAATAAAAAAAGTAAAGTTTTCATTATACATATACTATAACATATTTTAGTATAAAAAAAAACTTGAAAAATATTTTGAAGTTTCTCAGTTGAAAAAAACTAAAATTCGTGTAAATTTTCTCAAAAATTATAAATTAAATTGAAATTTTTCCAATATCTCATCAAAAACTTTTATAACCCGTACACATGAAAGTTTGATGATGAATATCTTTTGAACGGTTAATTTAATCGCCAAAACATAAGAAACCATTTTTATAGAGCAGTTAATTTCCAACAAAAATTTGTATTGCGCATTGTATAAGAGTCATTTATTGTCGAGTTATAAAATTCATAAACACAAATGAAATTTGTCTTAAAAGAATCAAAATTAAATCCTTAATATCTTTCAAATGGTGAGGCTTACGGAAAAAATATCAGATACCTTTTTTGTAGAGCATTAAATTTCCTAAAAAAATCTTTCAGAACATTTTTCTGTACAATCGATAAATGATGAGGTATGAATTTTTTTCTATTGGACTGAGAAAAAAATACAAAACTGCGATGCGGAGGATCTTCCTATTCAAATTAAGAGCTCATATTTGGTGGGAATTTTTTTAAGGTGTCTAGCAATCCATTTTTCCGTGACACTTGTAAAAAAAAATAATCGATTTTTTTGACCCACACTAGTGTTGCTAAAGTTTCTTTTTTAAGTATTGTCTATCTAGAATGATTTTTTTCGTCTTTACCACTGTTTTTAAGGTCTACAATTTAATGGTCTTGCTAACTAATTTTTTGTTTTATAACACCGTACACAAGAACAACATGAATTGACGATGGTGATTGGCATTTTGGCAGCGGGATACATTCAAGGGATGCTGGTTTTTTAGACGCTGGTTTGCGTCATTTTGTCCGTTTTTCATAAATCCGGCACGGATGAATTGTGCTCGAACACGTGCATCTCGTGATGACTTCCGCCGTGGATCATTCCGTTGCACTTGTGATGGTGCATCGGAAACGTGGTGATGTGATGATGGTGCTTGGTGTTCGACTGATGACCGTAGACCTTTTGCAGGGCTTGCAACGAATTTGACGACAGGGTACGTTCCAGAATTTCACCCCAATACTTTTCCGACAGGCCTTCGATGTCGTTACGACATGCCGACGGCGGTAGCGGCGGAATCAAGGAGTTTGGATTCGGACCACATTTACTACCACTAGGTCCACTGCCTCCGCTACTTGGACCGCCAACATCGCCGCTACTCAAACTGCTATTACTGCAACACTGCTGCATCTTCGACGTCACATCCGGCGACTCCTTCTGACAGAAAAACTGCAAGCAAAAACCACATTGTCAACTTCCGTCTTCAACAAAAACGAAAATCTAATCACGTCCCGAAAATTTCCCACTTAAAAACCACCAAAAAACAATGATTCAATCGACCACAAACGTGATTTGCTCCACAAAAATTTCCGTCAACATGTACGCAAATCAATTTCGTAAAATTTCCTCCTCTTGAATGACAAATGGACGTACAAAACCATAGAGGCCAACAAACATTATTGTCAAGGGCTCGGCGCTGTGACCGCGAATTATTCAAATCAATGCAAATGTGATGCTATAAAAAGTATTTTTTTTTTGCTTGTTCTTTAAAGATATTTCCCAAGTGTTACATCAAATTCTTGGCCTCTTCAAAACTTTTTCCTTCTACTAAAACCACTAAACACGATCGTGTTACGTATCATTAACACGAGAGAGCTTAATTAATTGATGATTTATTGTAATGAAATGTAAATGCAATTAGAGAGATTTGTTTTGAGACTATGTAAACATTGTTGCAGTGGAAAAGTTTTAAATTTTTATCACTATAAAGTGTCATAGAACATAGCGCGAAGGTATGGAGAAAAAGGGATGAAAACCAGGGTAGATGAATGGAATTTTACAAATATTCATATGGTTAGTAACTTTGGTTCAAATACTAAAAATTACTTGGAAAATTTGGGACTTATACACTACGAATATATAAATACATTTTCATAAAAGAACTTTAAATAAAAGAATATATAAGTGATATTGTAAAAGAGTAAGACCTAAGGACTGACCAAAACACTCAATAGTCAATAATCAATTTCATTTGACTTTTTTAATTTGAAAAGATGCTATTCTAAGCCAATGATTATTGAATTTTTTTTACAGAAAGGTAGATCATTTATTCCAGGTTTAATTACTCAGTTATAAATAAACTCATTGTTGAAAAAATAAACTTATATTATCCTCAATTAAGCTCTGGTTTCAATTGGCAAAGGTGTGATTTCAAATCATATCGGCTACCTTATCAATTTAAATGCACTTTGTGTCATTGAAAATCAGACATAAATGCATGAAATTCCATAAAATGCATTCCGCTGCAAAGGTCATTGCACGATCAACGTCAAATTTTGGATTCCAGCTACGTTAAATATAAATATTTTAGGAAATGTTTTTTCGAAAATTTTCGGGCTTTCCAGCCTTGTTTTAATGATTGTCGAAACAATCAACGCTTAAAAAGATATCATTGTCGTAGTAAAGTAAATTTTTGACTAAAAATCTTCTATTAGCTCTACTGCTACAGGAAAGTCAAAAATTATGATTATTCCATTCATCTTTATACTCGTATATGAAATTATCGATTATTGATGGATAAATACACATTCTAAACCACTGATAGCAAAACGAAAAATTTGAAGGATGAAATCTTTAAATGATGTAAGCTAGAATGAGCCAAAAAATCGACTATTATTTTTGTGTAAAGTATATCAAAAATATTGTTCAAGGTGACAAAAAAAAATATCGGGAAGAGCCCTTAATATTAATATTAAGAGGGTCTATCATCTTTAATTTCGATTTTTTATTTGTGCTTTCATTTTTGCGTCAATGCTGTCAAACTATCAAGGTAAAAAAAATCATCTGCACATATATTTAAAGAAAATTAAATTCCCTACAAAAAAGGTCTTCTAGAAAATTTTTGCCAGACACGCCGTTTCCGAATAATCAAGCTTCAGACATTGATATAATTTTTAGATTTATCTTCTTTATTTTGGAATTTTTAACTAACGAACAAATAAATATATAGAAATTAATAATATAGATTCTTGAAGGGAGTTTAATGTTCTACAAAAAAGGTCTTGTAACGTTTTTAAATAAAATCACTTTTTCAAAAGTTATTCACAATTAAAGATGAAGGAAAAATTAAATTATTGTTTTTTTCAATGTTGAACCAATTTTTTTTCATTCAGTGGGACAAAATTATATTTTACATCATCAAAAATTATCGTTTTATCAATCTTATTGCTTGAAATATCTACATTTCATAATATATCTAAACCTATTCTCGGTTAACAGCTATTTATTACACGAAAACGTAGATTTACTGTCTAAACATAATTCAAAATTACAATTATGTGATTTTACTATTGAATATGATTTATTTATACTATTCTACATATTTAAAGAAAAGATAAATCAGATTATGGATTATAAAGTAATAGTATCAATGAAACAGAGTAAAAAAATTATTATAAGTATTTTTATAACTTAGTTTATAAAAAAAGTATAATCTTTTATAATCCAAGTATTAAAACTATCTATTAGGTTATTTCATTGTATTAAAGTTTTTTTATTGCAATAAGGGAATTTTTTCCCCAATTTAAATATTTCTACATAGAAGATTGATAAAATGATAATTTTCGAATATGTAAAATATAAATTTGTCCCACCGAATGAAAAAAAATTAGTTCAGCAACGAAAAAACAATAATTTAATTTTTCCTTCAACTTTAATTTTGAATAACTTTTGAAAAAGTGATTTTATGTAAAAACGTTAATTAACCTCTTTTGTAGAAAATTAAATTTTCTTCAAGAATCTATATTGGTCATTTCTATATATTTATTTGGTCGTTAGTTACAAACTTCCAAAATAAAGAAGATAAATCTAAAAATTATATCAATGTCTGAAGCTTGATTATTCGAAAACGGCGTGTCTGACGAAAATTTTTAAAGACACGTTTTTTGTAGGGAATTTAATTTTCTATAAATATATGTGCAAATGAATTTTTTTACCTTGATAGTTTGACAGCATTGACGCAAAAATGAAAGCACAAATAAAAAATCGAAATTAAAGATGACAGACCTCTTAATATTAATATTAAAGGCTCAGATCTTCCCGAAATATTTTTTTGTCTCCTTGAACAATATTTTCGATATACTTATCAAAAAAAAAGTGGCGATTTTTTCTAGTATATATTATTGAGCACATATTAACCAATTGAAAAAATTGCACCTGTTTTTAATAACCATAAGTATTAGGGTGATTTTTTTTTTGACTCTTTTTTTTTTGGTCCCATCGTGAAATTTTGTTGGAAATACCAAAAAAAGTGGCCCGTTCAGTGGCCCGTACTACCTCACCGGTGTGAGTTACGACTTTGTCGCAATGGGCACTTTTGTGGAGCGTTTAATTCTGAGAAAAAACCATCTTCGGTAAAAGCGATCCCATGAAATGCCGCTGAGATATAGAAATTTAAAAATAAAAAATCAGAGTTTCCGTGTATTTTCAATGGCAAATCTTTACACGTCTTGTTTGAGGACTTAAAATTAATATTAAGGGCTCAAACTTTCAGGGATTTTTTTTTTTGGTATTTCCAACAAAATTTCACGATGGGACCAAAATAAAAAAGTCAAAAAAAAATTCACCCTAAAGTATGCAATTTCTCGTTGATTCTCTTTAATTTGAAAAAAATAGTAATTCATTGATTACATTAACAAGGCTAACCGTAAAAATTGCATTTAGAGCTTTTTGTCTTATGCCAGTCCTGGAAAATCAATAAAAAATTTAGTTAAATTTTACAGAACTTTATTAGTTACTCATTTTTCTAGCTTTAGCGTTTCAAAGTCTCTCTAGTGGAAGTAAATATGACATAATTGAAAATAAAAATTTTCCACAGAAAATGCATTTTCTAGCAATTTCTAACTGACTGATTAACGGGAAGTGATATTTCTGCACACATACGTTTCGCTGATTCGTCTTTCAGATATCAACAACTTTTCAAATGCAACACACCAGCGGTGACATTAATCAAAATCACATATTCACGTTTTTCTTTTTAATAATAATTATAAGTTATGTTAAATGATGCATTTTCCAATTACGTGATTATCTCATTTATTTATTTATATTTTTTTTCATCAATTATAAAAATGATAGATTTCAATGCAGTATGCAAGTAATTTAATGATGCACTTGGATATCATTTACAATTATATGTAGGCAGATATCAATTTGGATTTCATAAATAATTATTTTGGTTGTCGGAAATCAATTGATTGGTTGAAAAGTGTAATGGGACTTTTATGAAAAAGTCTTTGATAAATTTATTAATTTTCCTTTAAAACCAAAGACTTTAATGCAACTAGTTGCATATCGCTCCAAAAATATTCCAAATTTACTTTTAGGGCTTGTTTTTACAAATAATAGAGAAAAGTCCAAAATTTTAGACTAATCAGAAAAAATTTAACTTCTTTTTAAAGGTAAGTTTTTCAATAATATGGCAAGACATCGAGTGGAAATATATGCAATCTTGGGGATGAAAAGGGTTCGTTGAATTTAAAGTTTATATAAAGGGGATTCGTATAAAGGAAAGATCTGAAAAGTAAACCTAAGTTAGGAGGGCTGACATTATTAAATTCAAAATTGTAAATTGAAAAAAATCTAATTATTTACTCCAAAGATAAATTGCAACTTTAAAGCTCCGCAAGTTTTGCATTTATTTAATATTTCTATTGGGAAAAAAGTTTTAGAAAGGATAACATTTGATTTGATCATTGAATTATTTGGCTGTTGGTTACTTGTAGCTGAAGAAAAAAAATGCAAAAATTTCACTAGGTAGATTAGACTGATTCAAAAAAAATGATAAACTTTTTTTTTTAATTATATCGAAAATATAGTTGGGAATGACAAAAAAAAATCCTGTAAAAGTTTAAGCTCTTAATATTAATATTAAGAGGTGCCGCATCGAAAATTTCGATTTTCCTTTTAAATAGCATGGGAACAATATTCTCTTGCACTTTGGAATTTTAAAGTTAATGTTGGTGACAATATTTCGGAATGACTAAAGTATATAGAAAATTGAACGATCTACAAAAAAGGTCTTGGACAAGTTTTTGATATATTTATTCCTTCAAAAGTTATTCGAGGTCAAAGTTGAACTAAAGAGAAATTTTAATATTTTTTTAATTTTTTGACGCAACCATCAATTTTATGAGAAATTTGTATAGAACATTTTTTGTAGACCACTTTTTTTACTATTACTCATTTCTATAAAAGTTTTTGATATTTTTCACAAGTCCTTAGTTATTTAATTAAAATTAAAAAAATAATTTTTATGTTAAAAATATAATAATTCAGGGAATTTTCAGTTTAATGCTAATAACTTAGGACCTGTGAAAGTATCAAAAACTTTTATAGAGATAAGTTATAGGAAAAAAAGTGCTCTACAAAAAATGTCCTATAAAATTTTCTCATAAAATTGATGATTACGTCAAAAAATTGAAAAAATATTAAAATTTCTCTTTAGCTCAACTTTGACCTCGAATAACTTTTGAAGGAATAAATATATCAAAAACTTGTCCGAGACCTTTTTTGTAGATCGTTCAATTTTCTACAAGAATATACCTTGGTCATTCCAAAATATTGTCACGAACGTGAGCTATAAAATTCCAAAGTGCAAGAGAATATTGTTCCCATGTTATTTAAATGGAAAATCGAAATTTGCGATGCGGCACCTCTTCATATTAATTTTAAGAGCTTTAATTTTCACAGGGTTGTTTTTTTGTCATTCCCAACAATATTTTCGATATAATTAAGAAAAAAAATCATTTTTTTTTTTTGAATCAGTCTAAGGTAGATACTTTTTAAACGAACGACAATTGATTGGCGTTGCTGCGTGCACTTGGCCATTTATGCCATCAACTGCAATTGAAATGCCAAACGCATTACATGACTGCACTCGTGCATTGTTTTCGACGGTAGAGGCCAAGGTTGCGACGCAAAAAAAAAGTGCAATATGCACATGGCACATTGCACACTGCGTTCCCTACCTTCGACATGAGCCAATCTTTGCAAATTCGCCGAAAGTGATTGTTGAGTAGCCAGTAGAGGAACGGGTTCCAGAAGCCGTTGCTGAGTGCTAACCAGGTGGCCAGGAAGTCAAGGGCGGGCGGCGCCCGCGTTCCGGTGCATGCGGCCACCACTTCCTGAATACTCCACGGAGTCACCAGGACAATAAACCCCAAAGACATGGCGGCCATTGTTCGCGAAGCGCTGGTACTCAGTCGCCGTTCCTGCGTCATTAACTGCAACAATAAGAAAATCAAATTAGCGACAAACCCTGCGCCTCACTGTGCAATTTCAATCGAATCCTTAATGCACGGTACTTGTATTGAGCGTTGCCGATTTTTTTTTCTTTTTTTTTTTTTTTTGAATTGAATGTGACGTCAATAAAATCGTTAGATTGTCCAATTAAATTACATTGATCACGTACAAGGTTTTACACTTAAAACATACGGTTTGCTTTTTTTCTTCTTGTCGTACCTTTCTTTGTGGAATAATGATGAGGTCTACGGGCAAGGGAGTGCAACGACGGCAAAGGGGAACAGCAATATTGAAGACACGGCCAGGCGTTCGGTTGACTAATCTAAGCAGATACTTGATAGTATTGGTTCGGTACGCGCTTGTATGAAGGGTTGCAAGATTACTCAAAGAAAAGAATATTGAAATTTCAATGAAAATATAAAGATTATACGAACAAGTGGCTGTTTTTCCATGGAAATGATCGAGAAAAGATTACTCCTTTATACTACAAACGTTACCATAGCTTTACGAAATTGGTGAATTATCGGTACAAACATCACACACGGCCCATGAAATAGGTTTTTAAGTAATATCAACGTTAAAAAGTAATGTTATTTTAATTTTTGTGTTAAAAACTTAACCAATTTTTTATACAAACATCACAAACCAAGGATGAAATAAGTAATGAATATCAATTTTCCCAAATTCAACTTTGCTCTCATTGTTGGCACAAATTTCTTTGGTTCTTTCTTAAGATGTATCCTTGAGTTATTAAGGTAGTAACACTTGTGAAATTTTGTGAAACATAGAAGTTTTATATCTAGAACTAATGAACGAATATCTTTACAAAATTAGTGAATTATCAGAACAAACATCACCCACTGATTAATTAGATTGGGCCAAAAAAATTGACTATTTTTTTTTGAAAAGTCTATCGAAAATATTGTTCAAGGTGATAGAAAAAAAATGTCGAGAAGGTTTGAGCCCTTAATATTAAAATTAAGAGGTCTATCATCTTTAATTTCGATTTTTTATTTGTGCTTTCATTTTTGCGTCAATGCTGCCAAACTATCAAGGTAAAAATATTCATCTGCACATATATTTATTGAAAATTAAATTTCCTACAAAAAAGGTCTTCTAAAAAATTTTTGCCAGACACGCCGTTTCCGAATTATCAAGCTTCAGACAATGATATAATTTTTAGATTTATCTTCTTTGTTTTGGAATTTTTTAACTAACGAACAAATAAATATATAGAAATGAATAATATAGAAGTTTGAAGGGAATTTAATGCTCTACAAAAAAGGTCTGTTAACGTTCTTACATAAAGTCCCTCTTTCAAAATTGGTTCAACAATGAAAAAAACAATAATTAAAGTTTTCCTTCAAATTTAGTTTTTGGGCTTTTAAAAAGAGGTGTTATTTTTTTTTCAGCGATTCTTATATACTCTTTTATATATACTAGACTGGCCCAAAAATATCGATTATTTTTTTTTTTGAAGAGTATATCGAAAGTATTGTTCAAGTTGACAAAAAAAAATATCGGGAATGTTTGAGCCCTTAATATTAATATTTAGAGGTTTATCATCTTTAATTTCAATTTTTTATTTGTGCTTTCTTTTTTGCATCAATGCTATCAAACTATCAAGGTAAAAAAAATCATTTGCACATATATTTAAAGAAAATTAAATTTCATACAAAAATGTTTTCTTAAAAATTTTGGCCAGATACGCCGTTTCCGAATAATCAAGTTTTAAACATTGATATAATTTTAGATTTATCTTCTTTATTTTGGAATTTTGTAACTAACGAACAAATAAATATATAGAAATAAACAATATAGATTCTTGAAGGGAATTTAATACTCTACAAAAAAGGTTTGTTCACGTTTTTAAATAATATTACTCTTTCAAAAGTTATTCACAACTAAAGTTGAATGAAATATTAAATTAATAATATTAAAGTAAATCTACGTTTTCGTGCAATAAATAGCTGTTAACTGAGAATATTTTTGGATATATTATACAATTTAGATATTTCAAGCGATAAGATTGATAAAATGATAACTTTGGATGACATAAAATATCAATTTGTCCCTCTGAGTGAAATAATTGGTTCAAAAATGAAAAAAAATATTTAATATTTCATTCAACTTTAATTGTGAATAACATTTGTAAGAGTGATTTTATGTAAAAACGTTAAAAGACCATTTTTGTAGAGCATTAAATTCCCTTCAAGAATCCATATTGTTTATTTATAAATATTTATTTGTTCGTTAGTTACAACATTCCAAAATAAAGAAGATAAATCTAAAAATTATATCAATGTCAGAAGCTTGATTATTCGGAATCAAGTGTCGGGCAAAAATTTTTAGAGAGGTTTTTTGTAGGGAATTTAATTTTCTATAAATAAATGTGCAGATGAATTTTTTGCCTTGATAGTTTGTCAGCATTGACGCAAAAATGACAGCACAAATAAAAAATCGAAATTAAAGATGATAGACCTCTTAATATTAATAATAAGGGCTCAAATCTTTCCGATATTTTTTTTTTGTCACCTTGAACAATATTTTCGATATACTTTTCAAAAAAAAAAAATAGTCAATTTTTTTGGCCCAGCCTACTGACTATGATGTAGTTATATAAATAGTACTAGCATAAAACATCGAGTTGTGATCATGGAAAATTATACCCACATTTTTGATCAGAAACGTAACCAATTTGCAATACAAACATCACAAATCAAGGGTGAAATAAACAATGAATATCAATCATTTCCTAATTCAAAATTGAGTCAATTGATGGCTCAAATTATATTGTTGTTCCTTTGAATTAATTGAAAAAATTTCGACAAAAAACATAAATGTTTTTGGTCCAATATCTCTTGGAAATTGTCTTCATTTGTTCAATTGAAACTCAATAAGTTGACTTGTTTATTGTGAGAATGGTGCAATTGATTAAGGGTCGATTCATCGAAAACTTGTACTGCACACTGGATTTATATGTGAGCAAGTTTATGCTAAAAGTTAATTAATAGTTTCGAGTGCATATCTGGATTTAGCGGAAGGAAGTTCCAAACAAACCACTTGATAACAGCCACTGTACTCGTGCGGGCCCCGTCCAAGAGGCGTAAATCAACAATAGTTGAGCACCAGTTGAGATTATTATGAGGAATTTCCCCGGCGCTTTCACACCACAAATTACATTGAACAATTCGGTACTCGGTACCGACAAAAGCTCAACGTTTAGAAAGAAAAAACTTTTTGGGGGTCTAAAAAAATTTGCTCGGTAGTGTACCACTACTTCTGGAGTACCAGTAATCAATCAAACAAGAAAGCGTGGTAAACTTGTTTAAGGAAAAAGAAATTGTCGCGTTTGAAATCAATATCGTGAGTTCTTCTTTTGTTCTGGGAGCTTTTGAACAATTAATTTTTGTCATAAAACAAGCACACAAAGTTCCGAATCGAAGTTAAGTTGAAATCTTGAAAAACTTTTGATCAACTTTGAAACGATGCCGGATTTCAAGAGAGATTATTACATCAGTTCGAATTTATTGGTCAAAACTTTTGTGTCCCGGAAAAAATGAATTGTGCTAACAAGTTGTGCTTTGCAAAGGTGTTTTAAATCAAAAAAATTACAATTTCGGGTTAAAAGCTCAGCTTTTTTGGGTTAATTATCTTCAATTACGAGATTAGAAATTGCTAAATACGTCTATCTCTATTATGGCCACTTGAATATCAAACGAATTCCTCGGAAGATTTGAATATTTGAACGTTTTAATTAAAGCTCTACTTGTAGAGCTTTTGCTTCGACACCGACTCGCTCGGTTGCATCAAATACATAAGCAGTTGCATCATCGTTTTCACATTTTGCACAAATAGTTTTGCAATTGCACCTATGCATTGGTCAAGACAAGCCGGCAACTATATGGGCGGACAAATTGCATAATTCCTCGACCATGCCAACCAAACCGAGACGCCAAACAGACCGAATTGATTTGCATCAATGTGCCACGTCTGGCGTTACAACCGGAAAAGCCTCACCCACCCCCTAAATCTCCACTAACCCCCTCCCCCCCGATAAAGTCAAGGAATCAAAACGAAAAATAAACACTTTTCCCGAAAAAAAAAGATTTAAACATTTGCTGCCCCATCTTTCAAATGCCTCATCCCCCAACAATTTGATTCCATAATGAACGAGTGACCTGTAAATGACGATAACTGGACCATCCACCACCGCCACCACCACCACCCACAATGGGATGGCAAGAATGGGGAACGAAGCGAAAATGAGAGATTGAACTGTGTGTTTATTTTTTAAAAAATTAACACAAAAAAACCTTTAAAATATGACTTAAATGGGAAAAGTTTCGAGCTTTTATGTCTTCGCAACGTGCTCGGTTTGTTCTTTTTTTTGTAATTTTATTTGTTGAGAAGGGATGAAAAATTTGAGTGGAAAATACGAGAAATGTAAGGAAATTCGGCAAAATGCGATTATAAATTATATTGTGAATGAAGCTGCATTGTGCAAAAGATTAATTGGAGAAGGAAGAAGAGCGCATTTCTTTTGTGCGAAATTTAATTGCAATCGGTGTGCAGAATTGATTTGCAGAATAATTGCTGGCGAGGAGAATGCAGAGATGTGATGATTTAATTAAATTAAATAGGGACTAATTTTTTTCATTGGCAAAATGCAAGATTTCAAAACGATTTTTTTTCCTTTAAATTTTTTTCAATTAATTATGGGTGCATCATTGAGATATAAAATGCAATTTTCCGAAGCATAAAGCTGTTGAATTTTTGAAAATTAGCCCGAGCAGTCCGATTTCGATAGCTCTGACTAAAACTTCGATAATTACGGTTAAAAAACCGATAATTTGATATTTTACAACATTTTTTTGCTCGTTGACATTCGATAAAGTAATTTGATGGAGCTTTTTTTGCTCTACAAAACTGTGCTAATCGTTTTTTTTCCGTAATTTATTTTTTATTCCGTTTAAGGCCTAAAAATGGAATATCTAGAAGGTAAAAACCAAAATTTTGAACACTTATTTATTTTCACTTTTCATCGAAGCCAAAAGGCTGCTGAAGATACGAAGAAGGTGTCAGGCAAGTCTACAGCATGGAGAAGGATTAGAATGTTCAAAAATGGCAATTTTAACGTAGACGACATGTCGAATAGCATCTCAAAGCACTTTTGGCAGAGGATGGTTACCATACAAGTCGTAAATTGGCCAAAAAAATTAAGTGTGATCATTAAAAAAATTGTCAATCATCCTTATATTGATATATCCTAATATTGATCTTCGCGATTTGGTCTACAGGAACTTTTTTGTAGGAAATCAAATTCTCTACAAGTTTTTCATTTATAATTTTTCCGTAGCTCTTGATATTAACGAGATAAATGCAAAAAAAACGCGAATTTTATGGAAAAATCAGGTTTAGTGGCCCGTACTACCTCACCGGTGTGAGTTACGATTTTGTCGCAATGGGCACTTATGTAGAGCGTTTAATTCTGAGAAAAAACCATCTTCGGTAAAAGCGATCCCATGAAATGCCGTTGAGATATAGAAATTTAAAAATAAAAAATCAGAGTTTCCGTGTATTTTCAATGGGAAATCTTTACACGTCTTGGTCGAGGACTTAAAATTAATATTAAGGGCTCAAACTTTCAGAGAATTTTTTTTTTGGTATTTCTAACAAAATTTCACGATGGGACCAAAATAAAAAAGTCAAAAAAAAAATCATCCTAGTATCCATGAAAAAGAGTTAAAAAAAAAAAATTTATGTAATTTTATAACATAGAGTTAATAAAAATGTATTATCTTTTATAATCTCGTAAGACACTTTACTTCATTCAACTTTAATTGTGAATAACTTTTGAAAAAGTGATTTTATGTAAAAACGTTAAGAGCCTTGTTTTGTAGTATAGTAAATTTCCTTTAAGAATATATATTGTTCATTTCTATACACTTATTTGTTCGTTAGTTTCAAAATTCCAAAATAAGGAAGATAAATCTAAAAACTATATCAATGTTTGAAGCTTGATTATTCGGAAACGGCGTACCTGGCAAAAATTTTTAAAGAGACGTTTTTTGTAGGAAATTAAATTTTCTATCAATATTACTGCAGATGATTTCTTTACCTTGATAGTTTGACAGCATTGACGCAAAAATGAAAGCAGCACAAATAAAAAGTCGAAATTAAGATGATAGACCTCTTAATATTAAAGGCTCAAACATTCCCGATATTTTTTTTTGTCACCTTGAAGAATAATTTCGGTATACTTTTCAAAAAAAAAAAGAAGTGGATTTTTTTGGTCCAGTCTAATATATACCTCTTTCATAAATGCCTTTTTCTTTAATTTTTTGGTTGCGGAGGAGGTTCTGTTAAGTTTCTCTTAATTTTTCTTTTTGTTTTATTATAAAACAACAGCTTTTTAAATTTTCTTGCATTTTTGTTACTATAATTCGTTAAAAGCCATATTTTCTTAACATTTTATTATATCAATGACAATATAATTAATTTTTCGTAACTAAATAATTACTATGAAACTATTTTGTCACAAACGAAGCGATATTTTTCCCGAATTTCACCAATTTGACTAATGTAGTAAAATAAGTTTAACTGGAACTATTTTTCTTTATGATAGCTAAATTCAAAAAATTAATATATTTTCTTTGAAATTAAATCCGGCACTCTTCCGTGTTTGTTAACTTAAAACAATTTTTCTCATTCAATAAAAAAGTTATCGTTTTAATTTTTTATTTAAGTTAAAGTTTAGCGACTTTCTTTTTATTATTTATATTATTCCCGATTTTCTTTGGTAGTACACGCGGAAGTTGGTGCACATCTTTGTATGTATGTATGTGCAGGAACGAAAGTTTTTTCCGAGGCGAAATTGCATTTGAAAAAGAAAGTTTGAAATTGAATTTCGTGTAATTTGACAACCGACGACATCATTTTCCCTTACGACGACGACCAAAGTGTGCAGAAGAGACATTCTCCGTCTGGCTTTTTATCTAATCGAAGGAGGCCGAGGGTACAAATGCATTTGCACCTACCACCATCACCATCATCACCTCCACCAAATCGCAAAGTTTCCGCCAACAAAAATTCTCACACAAAGTCCAAATATAATAATAATACGACAATGTAATAGCACCGATTCTTATTTAAAAATTTTCACAAAAATATATATATATTTAAACGTTTGCCCCACAAACTGGGGCACTTTTGAAGCGCGATACGACGAAAATTGGTTGACTTTTATGTATATTAAAACTTTGCTCATTAAGTTTGTTTTCTTTATTTCGAATTTTGCATTTAAATTTTTATCTTCTTAACTTTTGTCTCATAGTCGTGATAGGTCGAGAGAAAGAGAGAAATTAGGATGGTATAGAGGAGAAAAGCTCGAAAAGCTCGTAAAGCTCGATCGAGACTAAGTTGCGCGTACGTTTGTTATGGCGGTTCGGTTTGGAAAATAAAAAGACGTTTTCATTTGTGGCCGAATCAAACGTGGCCTCATCAAATCAGCCAAAAGTGAACGGCAACAATTCAATGAAAATTGCTAGACTACAATTATCGTATGTATATGTCTGGCGGTCGTCTGTGTATATGTGTGGGGGTGTGGGGACGAATCTCGTAATTCAAGTGAATCACTAAAAGTTGCCTTTTATGCGTTCGTATTTTGAAAGATTGAGATTTCATTCATTTGACCGATTGTTTTTCGCAAACGTTTTATTTCAATTAGTTTCTAGCAAAAAAAATTTCTTATCACAAAAAATTCCATTTAACCTTAATTAATCCCCCCCCTTAAAACATTACAACGTAACAAAGAAAACAAGTAGAATGGCAAAGAATTTTGGTCTTAATTCAAAAGAATATATTGAATAGAAATGGTTAATTGCAACAAAAGTTGCTAATGAGTTTCTTTATTTCGAATTTTTGTTTAAAAACAATGGTTGCATTATCTCATCTTTTTCCATTTATTTTTTTGTAAAAAATCAAAATTTTGAATTGTTATTCATTCGTTTTTCTTGGGGTCTTCCAATTTGCCTTCTACATCAAACATGATTTTTTTTCGTCCCAAAAATTCAACTCTTTCTATTAAGCTTTCATTTGTCACTAATTCCACGTGTACTATATGTTGAACAGATTGAAATTTGGACAGCATCCTTAGTGAATTCCTACCCCATCTCGGTACATTTCTTGTCATCTCCATTTGTACAAACCTTACCTTTTTCTTAGGAAAAAAATTTGTGCTTGTGGACATCACAATATTATAATTAGATCAGCAGTGAAAAATACCATAAAAAAAACGAATTGCTTATGAAAACAAACAATGAAAGGATAATAGAAAAAGCATCTCTTTACCAATCTACTCAAATACTTAACTCAAATAGTTCTCACTAGAAAATAAGTTAAAGTAATATTGAGACATGCAGACCTGCATACAAACCAAGTGCATATGAATGATCTAATTGGCAGATTTTGTCAGGCAGATTGGGTGGAGGTGAGGAGATTAATGCCTTCATTGGTAGTCACTGCTATAAAATATTCTATTCTAACAAAATTCCAGTATCCTATGAAGGACCAGAAAGACGATAAAATCTTCATTGGTAATCAAAGCTACAAAGTATTGTATTCTCTTGGAGTTGCAGCATCCCCAAGAGAAGAGAAAAGAAGAGATGATAATAATATATATTAATATAAAATAATTTTTCACAAAGTAGTAGAAGCTGGTTACTTAGTTTTTTTGCTTCAAAAATACCACGCAGATGAAGTGGAGAGTATTAGTACATATTCAAAAAAATAATTGGTAAAAAAATATAAAAAATGTATCACAAAAATTACATTTTTTGTTTCAATCAATCCCAAAGAAAAATATTACAATAAGTATTCAAGTATTCAAGTTACTTAGTATTCAAGTTGTCAATTTCTCGAATATTCTTCATCAATCGTTGGAAAGCCATTAATTTAGAATAGGAAATATTTTAAGTTAATCTTTCAGGTTTTAAAATTTCTTCGGAGCAAAAAATTATTAATAAATACTGCAAATTTTTCATGGAAATACCAAAATAATAAGACGTGTGCAGCCTATGTAATTACAAAAGATTATCTCGATACAAATGGGGTACTAATATAAGTTATTTTAAGAATTGATTTTCACAAAGAAAAAATCATTGATATTATCATATCAATGTTTTTTATTAAAAATTTTTTTCTTTATATCCAAAAAAAAATTATTATGGTTAAGAATTAAACAAACAGTGGTCTTTCTTCTTATCCTCCAATAATCACCTCCCGTTTCGATAAATAGTACTTACAATTAATCATTTCAACTTAGAAACATAAGTCTAAAATATTTCACTTTAAAAATGCCACACAGGTGAAGTTTAGAGTACCACTACACTTTTAAAAAAAGCAAATGGCAAAGAATTTTTAGAAAGCTAATAAAAATTACAGTTTTTGCTTCAATTTTAAAAAGGAAATATTTCATTAACACTTGATTTTCGATTTAGGGGCCGTTCATAAAATATGTTTGCATACAAGGGGTGGAGGGGTCTTGCTGTGTGTCACAAGATGTGACGGGGGAGGAGCGGAGGGGGGGAGGGCTCGATAACGTGACTTTTGCCGTTGGTTAAAAAAATTTAAATTAATATTTCTTTCGACTATTTATCATGATAAAAAGCCATTCATTTTGTATTTAATAAATATTAAATATATAGAGTTTTTAAATATATTTTAAATATTCAGGAAAGGGGGGGGGGGTAGTTTTGTTACGAAATATTTCTAGGGGGGTCACAGAAAGTGTGACACAGCGTGACAATGGGAGGGAGGGGGTCAGAAAAAGCTTATTTTAGCGTGAAGTATTTTATGAACGGCCCCCTACCTACTTTGTGAATATTCCTAATCAATTTTTTTTTTTTTAATTTATTACCAGGATGTAATACATACATATTTACATACAAAATTTTAGACATATATATGCACCTATAGACATGAAGCCAATCATCTGTGCATAGGCCCGGTATAATATTTTATTTAATTTTTAATATTTAAAATAATTGTTCGAAAAATAGTTAATTGTGAATAAGAAATACTTTAGATCAATATTCTGAGCTTTTAAGTATGTTAAGAGCAAAAAGTTATAAATACAGCAAGTTTTTCATGGAAAGATCAAAATAATAAGACGTGTGCAGTCTATGTAGTTACAAAAGATTTTCTCGAAACAAATTGGTTATTTTAAGAATTGATTTTCACAAAGGAAAATCCATTGATGTTTACATCTAAATGCTTTTTTCAATTTGAAACGTTTTGATTTTAAATCTTCATAAAATATGTTCGCATACAAGGGGGGGGGTCTTCGGTAACGTGACGTTCGTCGTTCGTCAAAAACTTTTAAATTAATGTTTCTTTCGACTATTTTTCTTTTTCAATTTTTTTCATGATAAAAAGTCATTCATTTCGTATTTGGTAAATATTAAATAAATAGAGTTTTTAAATATTCAGGGGGGGGGTCTTAGTTTTGTGACGAAATATTTCTAGGGGGGTCACAGAAAGTGTGACACAGCGTGACAATGGGGGGGAGGGGGTCATAAAAAGCTTATTTTAGCGTGACGTATTTTATGAACGGCCCCCTACCTACTTTTTTAATATTCCTCATCAATTGTTCGAAAAAAAATCAACTGTGAATAAGAAACATTTAAGATCAACATTCTGAGCTTTTAAGAGCAATAAATTATAAATAGATTCAGCGATTTTTTTAATGGAAATAATCGAAATAATAAGACGTGTGCAGTCTATGTAGTTACAAAAGATTTTCTCGATACAAATTAGTTATTGTAAGAATTGATTTTCACACAGGAAAATCCATTGATGTTAACATTTAAATGTTTTTTTCTATTTGAAACGGTTTTACTTTAAATCTAAAAAGGAAATTATTACGGTTTAGAATTAAAGGCAAAGTGGTTTTCTTTTCTTTCCTATCCACCACGAATTACCACTCGTTTCGATTGTGTTATCACAATGTGCTTATCAGAAGTGAACGTAAATTGTCGTGCACAAAAAAAAAAAAAAAAAATTCCCACTTGAAGTGGAGGATTGTCGACGGAAAGCAGAGACCGAAGCAAACGATCTCTGGTTTCTCCTCCGTATTATAGTCGCGACATTTTCCGCCGTGGCCATATAAAATGTTCATTTGAACGTATTTTATGCCCTATTCGTTAAGATTAGACTTTTCGTTTAATAGAGAGTGAAGACGTTAGCGCCCTTAAACGGCGATGTTTACACCGCAAAAGCACAGGCGATTGCGAGAAGAGACGGGGGGATGTGAAACTTGCGACTTTTTGCTGTTGTTGGTTGAGTGTGGAAATGGCGAATGGTTGGTCGGTGCTGTGGGAAAAATCGAAAATTTATTTCATGTGTGCAGTTTCAAGGGAGTGGATGGATGAAAAGAGGTCGTGTTGTCTATTGATGGGGCAGGGGGATGATGAAAATCCGGGTGCAGAAGTGAAAATAGACGTTGACGACATACATAAAAATCGGGAAAAGACGAACGACCATTTTCGTACATTGGCCCGGCGAGATATTTATCTTTTCTCGGGTGATATCTCTTTTTGAAAATGTCGCAGCCAAAAGTTTTTATGATTCGAACGAGAGCCCCAGCGCTCTCTGATGGATGGTTGAAAGGAACGCGATTATGACAAAGAAGATGTTGGCAAGCGTTGCCCAACACCAACACTGAGGTGAAGGTTCAACTTTTGAAGTTGAGCTTTTATAAATTTAACGCCTTTTTTTTTGTCATTTCATACGTTTTATCGTCCAAAAAAATCAACTTTGATTTTCTAATAATTTTTCTTCGACATAAAAGCAGGGGAAAATTTTTGGACTTTGAATGTCACACAAAAAGCTTCAATTCCGAATTTCAACTTTCCAAAATCCTTGCTTTTCAATCGTTTGTAAATGCCAAACGATTTTTGATTCCTTACATAATTATAACTTTGATTTTCTATTAAAATTTATCTCAAGCTTTAGAATCGGTACTTCTTAACAAAATCCCACATCTTCCACACAAATTTTGAGCACAAAAAGCTCTGTCAAAAAGAACAAAAAACAACTTCAACTATTTTTGAAGTTTCGTAATTACAAAGACTGCTCATAAAAAATCAAGAAATAGTTTTTATAAATTTAACGCCTTTATTCTGTCGTTTCATACGTATTATCGCCCAAAAAAATTAACTTTGATTTTCTGATGATTTTTCGTCGATATAAAAGCAGGGGAAAATTTTTGGACTTTGAACGTCACAAGAAGAAGCATCAATTCCGAATTTCGATTTTCCAAATTCTGATTTTTCAATCGAAAAAATACCACTTTGATTAAAATTCATCGCAATTTTGAAAGTTACTACTTCCCAAAAGAATTTCACATGTTGCTGAAGATTATTAAACACAAAAAAGCTCAACCAAAAAGTACAAAAACAACTTAAACTATTCTTAATCTTTTATAACTACAAAGACTGCACACACAAACTTTTGCATAAATGGTTATAAAACTGGTCAAAATTATTTTCACTGTTTTCTTCAAAAATTTCAATAGTTAAGGAAATTATGATCATTTTAAACATTTTAACAGGTGGTAGATTGAAAAAAAACCACTGTACTGTTATGTTAAAGTGAGATGAAAAAGATGAAAAGCAGAACTATCCCTTAAATTTTTTTCCGTCGTTTCATACATTTTAATGTCCAAAAAAATCAACTTTGATTTTTGGGTCATTTTTCTTGGACAAAAAATCAGAGGAAAATTTTTGGACTTTGGACGTCACAAGAAGAAGCATCAATTCCGAATTTCGATTTTCCAAATTCTGATTTTTCAATCTTTAAAATACCACTTTGATTAAAATTCATCTCAATTTTTAAAATTCTACAAAGATTGCACACAGCTCATAAAGTACACAGGAAAACTTTTGGATAAATGGTTGCAAAACTGGTCAAAATTATTATTGGTGCTTTCTTCAAAAATTTCAATAGGAAAGGAAATTATTAAATTATGATTTAAACCTCTTAACAGGTGGAAGATTGAAAAAAAAACAATTGCATTGTTAAGTTAAAGAGAGGTGAGAAGAATGGAAAAAAGAACCAACCCTTTAAAACATAAACTAGATAGCAAAAGGAGTGGAAGAGCAATGAAATTAAAAAAATCGTAAAAAAAAGTAAATTGAAATTATTTAAAAACGATCAAAAGTGCTTTGTCTCGATCTGAAAAACCTCCCCCCCCGTAAACAGCTTTTAAAAAAGCTTGATTCCTTAAGAAAATAGACATAAAACCAAAACGAGTTGAAATAAAAATATAATTTGCCACTTTTTTACATTAAGTAAACTAAGTTTGGTTTTCACTTTAAAATAAGATGAAAAAGTTGTAAATAAAAGACGAAACGTTGGCAATCTCAACAATTCAAAAGATGTACTTACTCTAATTGTTGATTTTATCCGAAATTTTCTTTCGATAAAGTTTTGATACCTCAAAATTTGTAGTCTTTTTCAGGAGTATTTTCCGCTTTTCTAAATCAAATTCTAAGAAAATTGTGGCAAAAAAAATTGATAATTTCGTGAGTTACACTTTATTTTGAATACTAAAATGCTATAAAGAATAAAGCTACGTTTTTTCTTATTTATATTGACGGGTTCGTTAAATTTGTGTTTTAAGAGGTACAAAAATTTATTTTATATAAACGTTTGATAATTAATTTAACATTTGAACCAAATTCTTAATTTTACAATGCAACAATACTTAACTGTTGTTGCGCTTGCATTATTTGTAGCAATTCAAAACTGTTCTGAACTCTTTACTGTTTAACAGTTGACAATCAACCACCTCATACAGAAATTTGACCCAAGTCTGGAAAGTTCTCGAAAGAATCAAATATATTCTTTTTCTCAAAGAATTTGCTCGAATATCGTTCTTCTCGTTATATTTTCAATGATAGAATTTTCAAATGTCCTAAGTTCACCACAATAGTTCAAAAGTGTAAAAAATTATTTATTACAAAGACTGCACACGGTGCATATAATTCCTGTATTACAACGAAAAAAATAGCATAAACGGTAAGAAAAATAACTATGATTTTTTTAGGAGATTTCTAGTTCTCATTATCGCGTTATCGTTTTAAAATAAATTATTCTTTTTGATGCAATATCAAAATTTGTATGTAATTCCCCTGACAATGAACACTTGTACATTTCGTAGTAAAAATATGGGCATACGATCACAAATTTGAAATCATGATGGATCCAAGATTGAATTTTAAAAACAAAGCTTCAAAGTAGAAAATATGGAAGATTTTGATCGTAAGAAACATCTTAACAGGTAGGTGCATTCATAGAGAAATAACTGCATTGAAAAAGGGAGATGGTACGTACGAAACGTCCATAATTGCATCAAAAATAAAAAGCTTAAATTAAGTAGGAAAGTATTGCAAAAATTAACTTAAATAATGATTAGACAACTAAACAATTTCTTTCTCGACCCGAAAAAACCTTTCCAGGGATAGGCACCTCTAAAAGAAGTTAAATTATTCTAAAATTGTGTAACGAAACAAAAATTTGTTCACAAAGAAGCAATTTTTTCAATACTCATTGTTGGAATCCACTAAATACTTTCAACTGGGTTTCCTCTTGAAAATTTTCATCGGAAAATTTCTAAATACATCTTCCACGTTAACCATAAACGATATTATGTAGTGTTAATACCCTTTAACGTTTTTAACACCCTTAAAAATTCATGTCGGTAAATAATTGTGCATGGAGCCACTTAAGAACGAGGGGGTCGGTCGTTAGAGACGGCGTTAAATCGTCGTCATTTGCGTTATCTGTTTGCCGAGTCGCAAGTGTGAGCTTTGTAATAACCAGCGGTAGTAAAATTGTTAGTGTTTGGCGATAAGACACGCGAATACTAACGCGAGTGGAAGATTCAATACCATAAAATGGCGTTTACAGGTCTCGAATAGGTGCAAATTGAACGATAAATCAAATTCTCATATTCACACGTATAAAATATACAAATCATCCCCCGATCCACCCTCCGGACTTGCCAAGTACCTACAGTGGGGTGAGGTGCGACACGATGCAACCTTTTGAATTCCAAATGTCTATTTATCCGGTTCGTGCATTTTGTTAAACAAAAACTAATTTCGGGGTTAAGTTGAAAGCTCACATTGAGTTGAGCTTTAATTCGTTGATGCATTCCAATTTTCAATTGTGTTTTTTTTTTCACGTCATCAATGCAATGCAAATTGAGCTACAATTTTTTTAAAATGAAACCATCAAAAAGGAAAATTTGTCATGAAGCTTTGAAAAAAAGCTCATATAACCACTGTTTAGAGAAAGCTTTCTAAATTAACTTTTTTTTGATCTCTATGAACAATCTCTGATAGAACAAATATGTAAAATTAGTTGCCTATCCTATGAAATTAAATGATATATTTCATATGCACTTTTGAGCTTTTAATCACAACCCTTCTTGATTTACCTGAAATTTATTTAGGTTAAACATTCCTTTAAATATTTTTTAACTTTGTTAAAATTACAATTTCCTGAGAAGAGTACAAGTTGGAAAAAAAAGTCAAGAAAATCAAAAGGGGTTGATTCAATTTAAAATGCCACCCCAATTGTCAATATCAATAACCCATTGGTTTCAGATTAAATAACTGTTTAAATTTAAGTAAATTTTTTTATTTTGATCTTTTGCGATACATATACAACAGATGTATCGAATTTCTTTAATCAAATAAATGAGATCAAATTTCAAACATCAACATATTGTTGATATATATAGTAAGAGTTGAATTTACTGAGCTTTCAGGGAATATATTAATAAATCAAAGAGGCATTATTATTCAGTTAATTCGTATCTATACATATATAACAAGCACAAAGCTTTCGAATTCCATTTCAATTGTAAATTCGAGAATTGCATTATGGACTTTACGCTCGATGAAGTTCATTACATCTGAGTATGGATACAGGGTGTTTGATATTCAAACCCACTGACATAACAGGTGGTTGAAGTGGTTGAAGCTTTGGACATCTATTTGCGCCTTTGGAAATGATATCTTGCATTAAAAGTTTTACGCTTTCGAAACTTGATTCCGTGATTTTTAGTTAAATCAATCCGCAGAGATTATTGAGGAAAATTGAGCTTTTGGATGCACCAGATGCATTTTTTTGGCTTTTTTAAAGTGATAGGTAACTAGATTATTTTAATTGATAACAATTTTTTTTTGGAGGAACTAGAAAAGAAGTTTGTTTTTTTCTCTGAGATTAAATACGATGTAATAAAAATATATATTATCTTTGAAAACTTTTGGGGACGAAAGTTTTCTTTCCGGGTAAAAAATTGCCTCGCTGACATTTACACCGAAAACTATCCAACAAAATTGCAAAACAAATATAAATATGTCAGGACTCGTGTCACCCCGGCGAAAAGGTTACCCCACAAAAAATTTGTTCAAAACCGAAGTCACGACAAATTTTCACATCTTTTAACTTTGTCATTTCCACCCTCACTTTCACCCCCCAACCCCCCCCAACCAAACGACCCCCCCCCACCCCCTCCGCCCGGCCCCCACCCCCCTCATCTCTGACATTTGTCTCGTTTCGTTTCATTCGATTTTTTTTTGCCGTTTCAAACAAATTTATTATTTAACCCCACTACAATTTGTTTCGCTCCAGACAAACGAAAACTTGAGCTTTAAATAGCTTTTTATGAAATTTAATTTATTTGCCACGATAAATTACAAATGTTAAATGTTTTAAGCCGTTAAACACACGAGATCGTGCATATTTTTAAGCACAAAATTCAAAACAACGCGAGCTTGCACAAAAGCTCGTAGCTTTTCTAAACAATGAATCACCGCAAGTGTCTTACTTATTCATCTTAAACAAGTCACTCTACCACGATTTGAGCTTTCGCTTTTTTGGCCGACAACATTTAATTGAAAAAAAAAGCTGTAAAGGGGTTGCCACCGGGGACGTGGTGAGAGGGATGGCTAAATTGTTTTACAGCTTTCACAGAGGAAGATAGCACGAGAAAAGTGCTTTTTTTTTTGGTGTTGAAAAGACCGCAGAGGTGACAGTGTTCGCGATGTCATTGAGATGCCTGTGGGCAAAGTTGGGAATGGGGGATGGGGGATGAGGGTGGTTTTTTCACTGAGGTAAAGTTGGCGTCAACCCTCTCTCGTCTTATTCTCACATAATTTGTGTACTCTTATCCTTTTACCACGACCAGAATAAATTTCACACTTGAAATCGTCGACAAACAACGAACCGTTTAATGACTTAATTATTTACGGTAATTTTTCGATGGGGACGTGATATGGTGGCAGCACGGTGCAGGGAGTATATGTTTTTCGGCAGTTCTTTGAAATTCAAATAAGACGCTTACAATGCCGGGAAAATTAATTGTTTAGTTTAGAGCTTTTAACAACAAGTGGGCTTTCTTTTTTCTTGACATCAACAATAAACAGATAATGCCCAAGGATAAAATCTCATTTTGAATACTTTAAGGGTGGTAAATGTTAAAAGCTTCATTCACCTTCATTCTTTATTAGTTTTTACTTAATGGCTTACGATTGTAAATTAGAGGCTGAAGAGCTTTATTTTGTTAAATCTCCGCTAATCACTAAGTAAAATTTTCCAAATGGTTTTTCTTTTCTTTGACCAAAAATATCCTTTTCCGTCAGGAATAAATTTTAAAATTATTTCCCTTAGAACAGGGGTGAAAAGATGTTCTTTTTTTCATCTCAACTTATAAATGAAACCTCGACTCTTTATATCTTTGCAAACATCATGTAAACAAAAAGGTTGAAAACCCCTGTCCGAAAAGCATATTTTTCATCCCCCCCACCCCTTTCTGTTCACCGAGTGGAATCTATTTTTCAAAGCAATGATTTTGTCTGGCTGGAAAGTCTATTATCAAAAGATATTACTCCCGCTAACATAAAAGAAGTTTCGTCGACTAGTGCCCATAAATACACCCTCGCCTCTCACCCTCCCCCGAGAGCGCGCAAAATGATGAAATAAATATGGAATAGTAGGCGAAGGTGGACAAAAGATGACCCACCCCAACCCCTTCTCAACACTGGCCGTTGGTGAGCGGCCAGTTCTTTGAGAGAGAAAACACGACACAAAAAAGGACACGAAAGCGAAGAAGATATTTCAACAAAATGTGAAAGTGACATAAAGTATCACGAAAATTGTCATCACAGGGGGATTGGGTGGCCAAGGAGGGTGCGAATAGGTCATTGGGGTGGGAAATTCAACGCAAATAATTTAATAATAAGCCTAGAGTGCTTAAAATGTCATGGATACTTTTCTTTGAAAAATGTCTCGTTTTTCCGGTGTTTTCCGAAAGCTTTTTTTCGGTAATTTAAAGCTCTACGCAACGCCTAAGCGTGCTTTCTTACCCCAACACGGCTTTCCAACTCTCCGATTCGATAATAATAAGAAAATATACAAACATAACTCAAAAGTTTATTTCAATGAAATTTCGATGCTTTTAACGGGGTGAGCTTTTCTTTTTCTCTGTCATCAATCTTTCGTTTTGTATATTCGATACAGTTTCAATGATTGATTGGCTTTCAATGGCCAATTTTTTTCATCAAATTTAATATCAAACCCGATTGATTTATCATAGAAGGGAAATAAAAACAAAAACATTGCACAGATTGGAAGTTAAATACTTTTGGTCATTAAAAAAATGAAAGTTTCTTTTTTTTTTAGGTCGAGAATATATTTAAGGGCTTAAATATCAAACAAAGTTTGTGGAATTGGTGAAAAGGCTTTTTGAAAACCGTAAGCCCAATTCAAAGGCCTGTTTCTCAACTTTGATGAATTTGTGCCCGAAAGCATTTACTGGAGAGTGGTTGGTTTTTTTTTTTCGAGAAAAGTTGTTCACTAAATCAAATTTACTTTGTATTTAATTTTGTCGTTTATAAATAAATATGATGCACCACCCTTAAACACACAGGGTAGCATGGCTTTTTGTCAAGTTTCATGTTATAAACGATGTTTGATTCATTCTTGTCGGATTTTTTTCCATTCTTTGTTGGTAAATTTAATAAAAGTTTGATTTGATCAAATATCAGGATGAAAAAGATGCGTTTTAAATGAGAGATAAATCTGGTATGGTTCTAAAAATATTTAGGACAGTTTTTAAAAAGAAATGATGTTCTAAAAATAACGGCAAAAAGTATCAATGAAATGAAAAAAAAATATAAGATTTTAACAATAAAAAAAATAAAATAATCTCATATTATCATGTTTATACAATACAAGCTGATCCCCGCGACTTCGTCTGAGTAACGTAGGAGTAGATTATATTTTCTTTTTAGATTCGCTATTTGTGGTTGTATATGGAAATTTTTATTTTTCCTATTTCTTTTAAGAAAAACATAATAATATTTAATGACACTATTTTGTCGATTTTAAAAAGACACATTTAATAAATTTTTGCTTAGAAAAAAATAGTAACAAATAATATATAAATATTTAAAAATATCTAAAAAGAGTTAATCTTTGCGTATAGCTACGGTAGGTATACCTACCGTGAACCAAATAATCCATAAATCAATCTATACATAAAAAAAAATATCGTCAAGTTCAATAAAGTCGGTCTAAATTATGACTTAAAAAAGTCAAAAGTTTTCAAAATACTTCCGCTAAAATAATAGTAGTTAAGGTTCTAGATTTTTAAATATAAGTAGGAATCCCATCTAATTGATTTGCATTCCGGAATGAAACTTTTTCCCAAAACTATTACCCTCCTGCAATGTACAAAACTACCGTGAAATTGAAACTCGAACAATTGCTCGAAACCCAGTTCCTCCACAATCAATGCCCAATGTGTGTGGGTAATTGTGTTATATCTTAATATAAAGTTTCATTAAATTCGGTTGTTCCATTCATTAGTAAAGTCACCAGTGCACGCAATGTAAGAAAGTTTTTTGGTAATTTTTTCACATATTATTGAAGTTTTAATATGGATCCTTATTTTTTTTGAAAATTGAAGTAGAAAAATAGAAGGTATGTGCATTCAAATTCGAAAAAAAATTTTTTACCTTTATAGCTTGGGACAACCTTATGCACGTGATGAAATTATTTCTTTTGAGCAAGAAAAGAATACCAATTAATGGTGAGAAGTTATGGAAAATACATTATTTAGAAAATGATCTAAATCAAGCTTTTTCTTTTAAAAATGCTTCCCGGGAAAAAAATCAAGCTATGGAAATTTTTCTTTCGGAACTCTTGAACCACAAAGAAACACCAAAATATTCCGTAGTTATTTTTTTCTAAATTCCCAAAGTGTAGTGATAGACGTGACTAATTACTTGTATTTTTTGTTTTAATGGATCACTTCAAAAGGATAGTTTCACAAAATGATAATCGATTGAGGAAAAAAATGTGAAAAATTCTATCCTTAAAATTTTAATCGAATATAAAATTGACCAAAGATGAGATTTCCTTTTGATTTCCTTTTGATTTTCTTTTCAGTTACTTACGTTATTTTCTTGATTTTTGGTCATTAATCAACCAGAAATAGATTGAATATATGATGAAGACTATTCCGTAATAAATTAACGCCATTTAGCACACAAAATGTGTCGTGCTATGTATATCCACGTATTTATTTTAGATAAACTGTGCAAAACTATTTCTTGGAAGTAAACTCGTTAATTTAACATTAATTTAAAGTACATTTGAAAATTTCGCTTTTGATTATATGAAATGGATTACACATTGGAATGGCTTTTTCTTGTGGCCGTGGTATAATTCGAAGATGGAGATGCTCTAATGCGAAAATGCATCCGATAGAAGCGTTATTTAAAATCATTAATAAAACTAATTACGGTGCGAAATTTATGCTGGATCACAACACAATCCGAGAGGGGTCTATGTAAATTGATAAAGTTTTCTTGTTTCCCCAAATACCAATGGATAACAACACGGAAAGTATAAGTGTGAAAATATATTTGGAAAGTTTGAAATTGACTTTGTCGCATATTATCTATCGAGGTGATGATATTGTCGCGGTGAAATATTTTTATTTTTCAATTTTCATAGTTGGATCACGACCAGAGATTTCGCGTTCAGATGGATGGATGGAAGGTTTTCGGTTTTTGATGTGGCCATTTTACGAACGGCTGATAATGTTAAATAAAAACCAAGAAAATTATCCATAAAATTCGACAAGAAATTGGATACATTGACGTTATTTCACTCGAGAAAAACGCGGGGATTGAGATCATAAAAGATAGATGGACTCGGATAAAATAGAAAGAGAATTTTTCGGTGGAAACTTTATATATATTTATATAGAGAGATATAAGTTTTTTTTATGGTATCATGTGTTTTGACTGCATCACATCCCTGTAGTCCCGTTGAAACTGTTATGCTGCAGGCAAATTCCAGTAAGTCTATCTCTGAAAAATCGCAAACGGTCATATTTTATTTATGTAATACGGACAGTTATACGAGCGAACAATCTGGAAATCGTTGCAATCATTTATATAAATACGGAGTGGGACGTTGTAATTTATTTTCTAATTTAAAAAATGTTTACCAGTCGGCCAGCCAGCCAGCTTGCCAGCCGAGCCGGTCAGCCAAATTGGACTTTATTAGCGAATTTATTATGTTATCAATAGTGTACGTTTTCAAGGCTTACATTTTATCTGTCCACTGACCTGCATTTGCTTATGTTGGCTTATGTACTTATCGCAACAACGTTTACCTTAACTATTATCATCACAGTAATTAATCATATTATTGGGGATTTTATTGACACTTTAACAAACAAAGATTTAGGAACTTTAAGAAAAAATTAAAAAAAACGTAATTCCAAGATGATGAATCTTCTATCCAAAATATGAAAATTTTCCAAAGAAAATTTGGTAATAAAACGAGTTCCTCAGTTTATGAATGGGTGCCATTTAAAAGCACGTCGAAAAAGAAAAAATTACGTCAAAAAAGTGTACTTTAACGCCAGATAGTAAGAAGGAACTGTTCTTCTGTAATATCTACAATAAATATGAAAAATATGGTTTTTAGCGAATAATAATAACAAAAACGCAAGAAAATTTAGAAAAGTGTTGTTTAAAAGTGTAATTTAACAAACGAGAAAGAAAAATTAAGGGAAACCTAACAGAAACTCCTCCTCAACCAACAAATTAGAGAAAAAAGGCATTTATGCAAGAGGAATATATTAGACAAAGACAAAAAATTCACTTCTTTTATATTTTGAAAAGTATATCGAAAATATTTTTCAAAGTGTCAAAAAAAATATCGAGAAGGTTTTAGCCTATATTATGAATATTAAGAGGTCTATCATCTTTAATTTCGATTTTTTATTTGTGCTTTTATTTTGGCGTTAATGCTGTCAAACTATCAAAGTAAAAAAATCATCTACACATATATTTATAGAAAATTAAATTCCCTACAAAAAAGGTGTTTTTGAAAATTTTTGCCAGACACGCCGTTTCCGAATAATCAAGCTTCAGAAATTGATATAATTTTTAGATTTATCTTCTTTATTTTGGAATTTTGTAACTAACAAACCAATAAATATATAGAAATGAGCAATATAGATTCTTGAAAGAAATTTAATGCTCTACAAAAAATATTTCTAAGTGTTTTTACATAAATTCATTTTTTCAAAAAATATTAGGTATAACAGAATAAATTTTGAAAATTCTTAAAAAATATTTACCTCTGTGCTTTTTTCACATAAGTTTATTAAACTGGGCCAAAAAAAACAACTATTTCTTTTTTTTAGAAAAGTATATCAAAAATATGGTTCAATGTGACAGTAAAAAATTTCGGGGAGGTCTGAGTCTTTAATATAAATATTAAGAGGTCTATCATCTTTAATTTCGGTTTTTTATTTGTGGTTTCATTTTTGCGTCAATGTAGTCAAACTATCAAAGTAAAACAATTCATTTGCACATATATTTATATAAAATTAAATTTCCTACAAAAAAGGTTTCTTTGAAAATTTTTGCCAGACACGCCGTTTCCGAATAATCATGCTTCAGACATTGATATAATTTTTAGATTTATCTTCTTTTTTGTTTGGAGTTATGTAAGTAACGAACTAATAAATATGTAGATATAAACAATATAGATTCTTGAAGGGAATTTAATGTTCTACAAAAAATATATCTTATCGTTCTTATAGAAAACCATTTTTTCAAAAGTTATTCACAATTAAAGTTGAAAAATTAACATTTTGATTTTTTCGTTGTTGAACCAATTTTGAAAGAGTGATTTTATGTAAACACGTTAAGAGGCCGTTTTTGTAGAGCATTAAAATCCCTCCAAGAATCTATATTATTCATTTCTTTAAATTTATTTGTTCGTTAGTTACAAAATTCCAAAATAAACAAGATAAATCTAAAAATTATATCAATGTTTAAGGCTTAATTGTTCAGAAACGGCGTGTCTGGTAAACAATTTATATATATTGAAATAATATATAATATATAGAAATGAACAATATAGATTTTTAAAGGAAATTTAATGCTCTACAAAAAAGGTCTATTAACGTTTTTACATAAAATCACTTTTACAAAAGTTATTCACAATTAAAGTTGAATGAAATATTAAATTATTGTTTTTTTTTTTTCATTTTTGAATCAATTTTCTTTAACTTAGTAAAAATGTTTCCATTTGTTATTTTTTCGCCAATTTAAAAGTCAAATTAAAAAGGCTTGTTTGATTTTAAATGAAAATTGATATGAATATTGATATATCTAGCAAATTTATTAATTTTCAAGGACCAAAAAAATTGATTATACAAAAGTGCAATAATAAGCAAACTTTTGTTAAGGCAGCAGTACTTTTCGTAGAAATGTGGAAAAAAACAGTTCTGAAATTTATTAATCATTTCAATACGTAGTGGCTAAAATTATATCGAAATTAGTTCGCTGGTAGAGCATCAGGATATCTAAGTACAAACTATGGAATGTAATCCTCCTATTCCATAATTAAAAAAAAATCACTTAAAGAGATTGTTTATGTGTTTTTTAATTTTTAAATAAATTAAATAATTTAATAATTAAATGATCTATGGACAAAAACCCAGAGCTGTAGAGCTATAAAATTTTTTCTGTGAATCCAACAGTTACTTTAAAAGAATGGACCGAATCCTATCATTGGGCATTGCAAGATAAGAAAATAATAAAAGTGAATAATACATATGATCTATGTACTTCAAATTCAAGTTATAAAAGTATAGCTTCAGAATTGATAACCAAATATATAACTGAAGACTGGGAAACTTTTGAAGATTTTAAACAGAGTTTTATGGTACTTGGGCGTTTAATATAAATGCTGATATTAGTAAATGTAATTGCACATGTTCAATGTGTCCAATGTGTCCATGTGTTTTTTTCATATCGTTTATTTCCAAATCTCAAGTTCTAATCGTCCGAATTTCTTGAAATTTAGCATGAATTTTTTTGGGTAATAAACAACCAAAAATAGAAACTTTTAATGTATTTTTTTTAAATTCTGGAGAGTTAAAAAATATATTCCAAAAATCTACCTTTTCTTTGAAAAACCGCCATTTGCTTAGTACTATTAAAAAAAAATCCTTTTTTTAATTTTAATGTGATCAGAAGAATGGTAACGAGGTGACCTACTATCTGTTTTCCTTCTACTTCAACAGCGTGTAACTTTGAGAATTAATTTTATATTTTTTTATGGTGAATTCTTAAAATGTGAATTGCTAAATGACAAAAAAATAGTTATCTAAAATTTAAAAATAGCTTTTTTTTATCGACCGTCAAAAAGCGCTTGAAATTCGAGCTTTTTGACTAGAATACCCCTTTAAAAATTTCATTCCAAATTTACCATAAGCCTTTTAATCATCCCCTATTTTTTCACCCTTTGAAAACATTTTACATTCTCAAATTACTTTTTGCAATTAATTGCAGTAATTCTACTTAATCTTTTTTTCAAGAAAAGTTTCCTTCATCTCAAAATTACATAGAAAAATGCTTTACCCTTTTCATTCTATAGCAATCACAAGATAAACGAAACATTTTTTAATCCCTGAGAATTTAAAAATAAAATTCTTTCTATATTTAGAAGAAATTATAACACTATCCTCTAGAATAATTCATTGAAGCATTAATTCATTCTTTAAATTTCTAAGATTCTAAGATCTCAAAAAAAAAAGGAAACCTGTTAACCACATTACTCAATTGAAAATTTAGTACAGGAATTCGAGTTTATATCTGACATTCCCAAGGTATTATACATTTTCTAAGCAAACAGGGAAATTTAGGGAAAATTCACCCTTTATGATAGATACAAACCCTTCTAGTAATTCATCTTCGAATATTCAAAAAATTTTCACGATTTATTTATTTAAAACTTACTTCAAATAATTCATGTTTATTTATTATTATTTACTCTCATTTTATAACAGCTAAGATCCTTATCGACTCTAAGGTAAATAAAAATCTGTAAATTGAAAAATATCAAAAATTTGCTGGGTACGAGATTCGATTCGAACCCAATGATTTATGTTTTAATTTTGCCCAATTGTTAATAACGATAAATTTGTTGTGTCCATACTTTACATAGTATTATTTAACTTTTAGCAGGAAAGTGGACCTAAAGGATGTAAATCCATATACAAATAATTAATTCAGCGATGTTTCGGCCCTTTCTTTGACCTTCATCAGGCTTCTTAATAAAAAGTATATAATAATTTGAGATGTATATTATAAACTTTATATAAAGAAACCTGATGTATCTTATCGATTGGCATCGTAAAAAAAATTTTTTTGAATTTTGATGATTTTCGTGAAAAATCAAGGATGGTTTTTTTTGACGAAAAATTTTTTAGTTTCGAATTCGAAAAAGATTGTTATATTATCGTTCTATACATTGTTACGAACCCAAAACTGCCTTTGGTTCGAAAATCATCCCTTATATAACGATGTTACATGCGATTGAAATTTGGATGGTTTTCTATGATTTCTTCTGCCAATTTTGATGGTCGATTTCATCCCTTAAAAGTGATTTGTCTTCGGAAAAATTTACACAGCATGTACAGATGGACGTATATTATCGATTGGCATCGTAAAAAAAAATTTCAAAGAAAGGACCGAAACATCGCTGAACTAATCTATTATTATAAAGAGGAAAGATTTGATTGTTTGTTTGCTTTAAATAGGCTCCGAAACTACTTGACCGATTTGACAAGTTTTTTCATTGCTAAGAATCTAAACTATTTTCGGTAAACATAGGCTATATTAAGTTTTCCAAAAAAATAGGGATCCATACTAAAACTCCAATAATGCGTGAAAAAATTACCAAAAAACTTTCTGACATCGCGTGCGCTGGCGATTTAACTAAAGAATGGAACAACCGAATTTAATGAAACTTTATACTAAGATACAACACAATTACCCACACACGTTAGGCTACTTATCATTCCTTAAAAATATAAGGGAATGTACCCCCTACGTAAAAACTGAGGGATAAAAAAAAATTACTTTAGATAGGCGAGTTATATATCATTGGAAAGGTATTTCAAAGTTAAAAAATGATCTGTGTTAAAATTTTTTGTTGAACAATTAAAAAGCAGAGAAATTTAATTTAAAGTACAAAAAATTGCCTTTTTGACATATAAATGTTTTTAAAGATAATAATCTGCCAGCAAACCTTTTTTTTTACAAAATTGTGATAAATAGATCCTTAGGGGTTGCTCAGTAAGGAAATATTAACGAAAATAATGTAATAGTCATAATAATAATAATAATAGAAATAAAGCTTAAAGTAAATACGTTTTTAAAACCGTGCATATATAAAATAGTGTATTTATATACTCCTCTGACTGATGCAGTTTTAATTTTCGGTGTATTCCTTATAGGAAGTAGGCATGTGATACGATTTTTTTTTTAAAATTCCTACCCTAACAGACAAGGGTGGATTCAGGATTTTTTTCTCGGAGGAGGGGCAATATCTTTTATTTGCAAGTGCGTGAAAGAGATCCCGAAAAAAAAATCGCAATTCCAGCCAGAAATCATCATAATAATAAAAATTAAATAATCATATCATTATGATAAAAGAAATTTATAATCCTCTTCCAGAGCAAAAATGCATACGCCAAATCGTGTATGGTGAACTCTGGACTATCCAATATGGTTTAATTATATAGTTGAAATTCAGATATTTCAATAATAAGTTTCAAGATACATAATGGTTATTCATGATTAGGGAAGATTTCGTGCAATTGTACAAATTTCAATTTCGCGGTTGTGTTGTACATTGCAATAGTGTAATAGTTTTTGGAATAAGGTTCATTTGGGAATCGAAAAAGGGAGATGGGGGGTTATTTTGACGCGAGTATTTTGATAACTTTCGACTTTTTTTAGTCATAATTAAGACCGAATTTATTGAACTTGGCGATATTTTTTATTTATGTATAGATGCTGATTAATTTACGGAGAATTTGGTTCACGGTAGGTATACCTACCGTAGATTCAATGAAAATTAATTGATTATTGCATAGAACAATTTTATTCTTTGCAACAGTTTATTAAATGTGTCTTTTTCAAGAGATGTGAAGTGTTTTTAAGTATGATTATATTTTTCGTGAAAGAAATAAGAAAAATAAAATACGTTACGCAGACGAAGTCGCGGGGATCAGCTAGTTATTCGTATATGTATTTACATCCTTTAAGTTCGCTTTTCTGCCTAAAAATTAAATAATATTATTCATAACTTCTTATACTTTTATCAGTGAAAAGTTGACAAAGATTTTTTTTCACTTATGCACTTATGTGCAGCTTTTTGCAGTCTATGCATCTAAAGCATTTATTTTAAAATTTTTAAGTTTTTTGATACTTACATTAAACAACCAAATAATATTTCTGAATTAAATCCTTAAATGTTTTTCATAAAATATCGTAGCCAAAAATTCAAACTCTTAACGATATCTGATTCATATGATAAGCTCAGGAAACTTAAAGTTTCCTAGTGACAGAAAAAAAGATCTCTTCAAAAAAAAACCGTTTACAATGAAACAAACATTAACAATTCCATCAAGCGACAACTTTTTAAATTAAGATAAAAGACTCCCTCTATTTCCACCCGTTTGCATGAATATTGGTAATCACTGACCTAGTCAACTAAAACCGTCGCCTCCCCCCCTCGTGTCCTGTGCCACACCATATTTCCTCCAGGTCGTCGCTTCGCGGCACATCAATTCGAAAACTTGAACATTTAATGTGCAATTCGCTTTTGCTGAGATTAATGGACAAAACTTTTACAATTAATATGTCGAGGGCGGGATGGGGGGTGGAGGAGGGGGAGCAGGGTAGGTGGATGGGGTTGTAAACGGGAAGAGAGGTTCATGTTATTAAATTAGTTTACATAGTGCAAACGTTTCGACTCTCCAATCCCTCACCAGTGACTGTATTAAGCTCCATTAGTTAAAACGAGTGATAAAAACCCAATTAATAAAAACGTTGACATTTCTTATCATTAAAAGAATTTTGAAACAGTGGTTTTTTTTCTCCACGAATAATTGACATTTAATTTGTGGCTATCTTATCATGTTATCTGGCTAGTTAGTGATAGATTTTCATGTTAATTTTGAGTAAATTCATTTGGAATTACAGAGAATATTTTCCAAGGAATAAATATTAATATTAAAATGGGAATGAGTTTTGGGATATGTTTGGTGGTTTTGGTTTTAGTGTATGGGTGTATCGAAGCGACTGATTTTCGAACATGTAAGTTTATATTTTTGGATTTTAAGAAAAAAATAAAAAACGAAAGAGTTTTTTTTTATAACTAGGCAATGATGGACCTTCTCCTTTGGCCGTTCGTGTTACGGGATGTCAACATGAACCTTGCCCAATGAAACGAAGGACTTCGATTCATGTGGAAGTCGATTTTGTTGTTAGTAAGTAAAATTTTCTTATCATCAAAAAAAAAAAAAAAAAAAATAATGGTTTTATTATCATTTTTCAAAGTGGTTCGGAGGAGTTTCTTGTAGTCCATATCATTTTTTAATCAAATTTTTCTTCTAACTTAAAAATTTCACTTTTTCTGTAAACTCCTTAAGCAAAACGTTAATTTTTACGGATGAATAAACATTTTGCCATTGCAGCATGGTGCAGGAGTTCTTGATTTTTCTACATTTCACAACCAAAATATAAAACTTTTGGGTGCTCTATAGACTATTTATTGAGGGTACAAATTTAAAAAAAAAATGCAAAAAAATATTCAGTTTATTTTCCTTTTGTTTAGGAAATGATTCGACTAATCTCGCACAAGTAATGCTAGCTACGGTTGGTACCATTGTACAAAAAGCTCCGCTTGGGGACGAGGCAAATGTTTGCAAACATCTGGCAAATGGTTATTGTCCTGTCGATCAAAACGAGCATCTCACCTACATTTTGGAAATGCCAATCTACGCTTTCGAACCTCAGGTAAATAAAGTGCATTGGTTTTTTAAGTAGATGATTTTTTTTTTTGCATTTTTATTTCTATAGATTTTGGTTGACTTGAATTCAAAAATTTCTGATGATTTCGGTACGACTTTGGCTTGCTTCAATATCAAAATTCAAGTGATATAAATTGGAAGATAAGATATTGTGATTTATAAATATATCTTTATGTAGGGACATATAAAAATTTTCATGACAATGTATTTAATATTTGCTGTAGTATTAGTGATAAAATATGAGGAGTAATTCAAATAAATTTTGGTTTTTTAAAAGAATTTAAAAGACTTATTAGGGCTTCTGGTTGCTGAATGGTGTAGGTGGTCACTCCAAAACCGGTAAGCATTGGGTTCGAATTTCATATTGAGCAAATTTTTGATATTTCTCGATTTACAAATTTTTTTAACTCTAGAATCGCTGAAAATCTAAGTAGTTATACAGCCACAGGGAATAACAATAAAAAATACATATCCTATTGTATTTATCCAGCCAAATTTCTTAGAAATTAATCAAGACAAAAGGAGCTTTAGGGCTTTAGAAGATAGGGCAAAATTTAAAAAAACAAAAAGTAAAGACCAAAGACCAAAAAAGCAAAATATTCTCATTGAATTAACTTCAAATGATCACTTTCTTAAGGTATTTAAGGAATACTACTCAACTTTAAAAACGCATTAAAAACAAATTGATCTTAAAGTATTGCACTAATGCATTTTAGTTCTAAAGCGACAGGGAATTACAATGAAAAATGCATATCTCCTTGTATTTATCCAGCCAAACTTCTAAGAAATTAATCCAGACAAAAGGAGCTTTTGGTATAGAAGATAGGGCAAAATTTAAAAAACGAAAGCTAAGGATCAAAAAAGCAAAATAATCTCATTGAAATAACTCCAAATGACCACTTTGTTAGAGTATCCAAGGATCAGTACTTAACTTTAAAAAAATTATTTAAAACAAATTGATCTTAAAGTATTGGTATTATGTATTTTGGTAAAACAAGCCCCCAGAGTTCTGTGAAAGTTTGATCAATGCAAAGAGAAAGAAATTTTAAATTTTGTGGTATTAGGTTATAATTGGAAAGGTAAGTTTAGATGAATGTTTTTATTCTTCTCTCAAAAATTGGGAAAATAATATATGCAAAGATTTTATTGTACCATTTGCAAATGAATATTTATAGTATTTGCCTCTTTTTCCAGTATTTTTAGTTATTGCATTCCAAGATAATTAAAGGAGCATGATCATAAAAAAATGCCAATGAAAGGATTTTTTATTGGAAAGAAAATATTTTATATTATTTGGTGATTTTAATAGAGAGAAAATTATAAGAACATTCAAAAGTGCATTTAGGCAATCCGATATTATGATAAGATCAAGAAATGAATACCAGCGGTTGTTAAGCATTTATGGTGTCAATATCAGCATAAATTTGCACTATTTTGTTGTTGTTAACAAAAATATAAGAATTTATTTTTTGGATCTAATTCTTCATTAATTTTCTTGTAATATTTTCCAACTTAAAAATGGTTTTTGCGGGTAAATAAAAATTGTATACAAAACCATTAACATTGAAAGTTAGCCAAACATGTTTAATTCTTTGTAAGTCAATAATATTGGCCTCAGGGATTATTGTGTTTTCTGGATCCCTATTTCACATATTTGAGACCAAGAACTTGGTTAGCTTTAGCTACTGGCGTAACATGTATTTTTCGATTATTATGGTTATTGATATAATTATTATGATTATTATATTCGATTATTCCGGAATTTGATAATTATAATTCTTTAGGTCTTCATTTATTTAGCCTGCAAGAATCTGCATTAGCCTAGGCCAAAAAAAATAATTATCGATAAGGTTTGAGCCCTTAATATTAAAATTAAGAGGTCTATCATCTTTAATTTCGACTTTTCATTTGTGCGTTCATTTTTGCGTCAATGCTGTCAAACTATCAAGGTAAAAGAATTCATCTATCAAATATTTATAGAAAATTAAATATCCTACAAAAAACGTGTCTTTAAAAATTTTTGCCAGACTTGCCGTTTCCGAATAATCAAGTTTTAAACATTGATATATTTTTTAGATTTATCTTCTTTATTTTGAAAGTTTATAACTACGGAACAAATAAATATATAGAAATAAACAATATAGATTCTTGAAGGGAATTTAATGCTCAACAAAAAAGGTTTCTTAACGTTTTCACATAAAATCACTCTTTCAAAATTGGTTCAACAACGAAAAAACAATAACTTAATTTTTCCTTCAACTTTAATTGTGAATAACTTTTGAATAGTGATTTTATGTAAAAACTTAAAGAAACCTTTTTTGTAGAACATTAAATTTCCTTCAAGAATCTATATTGTTAATTTCTATATATTTATTTGCTCGTTAGTTACAAAATTCCAAAATAAAGAAGATAAATCTAAAAATTATATCAATGTTTAAGGCTTGATTATTCGGAAATGGCGTGTCTGACGAAAAATTTTTAAAGACGTTTTTTGTAGGGAATTTAATTTTCTATAAATATATGTGCAGTTGATTTTTTTACCTTGATAGTTTGACAGCATTGACGCAAAAATGAAAGCACAAATAAAAAATCGAAATTAAAGATGATAGACCTCTTAATATTAATATTTAGGGCTCAAACCTTCCCGATTTTTTTTTTGTCACTTTGAATAATATTAGCGATATACTTTAAAAAAAAGTATTTTTTTTTGGCCCAGTCTAAACTGCATATTTGATCACTTCTACTTACTCCAATTGTATCCGATTATTAGATCTGATACCACTTCGAATTTTTAATTTTCAGAAGTCATGTTCAGGGATTTCAGGATTTTCCATTATCCTTTCATTGGGTTTTTGCCCGGTGGTGTACGAACACATTATGAAACCCATTCACCCCTCACTTTTACTGTTTAATCGCATAAATGGCATCAATGACTAGGTCAACCCTATACCTATTAGCCAATAAAGTTTTAAAGTTGAAATTTTCCAAAAAAAAAAAATGTTTGACAATCGATGGAAAATTATTCGTCGAGGTTTTTGGAAGAAACTATTTCGTTTGGGGCAAAATAGTTTGACAGTAATTACATAATTACAAAAAATTAATTATTTAGCCATTGATATCGTAAAATGTTAAGAAAATAGGGTTTTTAGCGACATATAATAACAAAAATGCAGGAAAATATAATAAACTGTTTTTAAAAAAAAAAACATTAAGAAAAATTATACAAGCTTTTCCAAACTGGGAAAAATTAAACAACAATGTATGCGTGAAAATGAATGAAAATATATGAGAAAAAAGTCTGTTCATTGTTGATTTGATTTTTGTCGAAAGTTTTCATAATACTTTGCAATGTAGGAGTCATTTTAAATTTTAAGAACTAATGTTAAGTTTACCTTAAAATGGATGAGAACTCCTAAATTATTTGGAAAATATCAACAAATTAGTCTCAAGTAAAATCTTATTTTTCATATTAAATGTTTCCAGTAAACAATTAAAAAATTCGTAACTATTAACACTAAAATAAATTAATAGTTTTTGTTAAACTTCAAGCCCATTAAAATTTAAAAACCAGGAAATTCCAATTATTTTTAACTTAAAATTACAATTAAAATTTCAGATTTTTTACCAAAATTTTAGAGCATATTTTTGTGAAGTTTCAGTCATTGATATTGCATGAAGATGATTTTTATTTGCATCAATTTTCCTTAAAGAAATTTCCTTGGAAACAACAAATCAATTGGCACATTTGTGCAAAGTTTATAGCAGTTTTCTCAGAAAAATAAATTAAAAATTTAATTAATTTCATAAGCCTTATATCAGTAGGTCTGCAATATCATATTAAGTCGATATTTTTTGTGATGCAAAACATTTTTTTTTCCAAACAATTGTCCTCAAAATCGAAAAGTACTCGAACTTAAATAATTTGATTAAATAATTTATTTTTAGGCAAAATAAAACAAATAAAACACTTACAAAAAGTGCAAGTACACTGACCAAACAATATTTTAATCTTTCACGCCAAAAAAAAAATCTGATCAAACTTTGCATGCCAATTTTGAAAAATACAGATCTAAGACGTGAATTTATCAGAAATGTATATAAGTTGAATACCAACAACCTGATGATTTCAATTGAAATCTCAAGAAACAATAATTGATTTATCTTAACTAAATATTATAATCTATCAATTGGATAATGTAGGGAATTGATTGTAAACACTAAATTCCGCATATAAATTACGTATAAAGTATAAAGTGCTTAGTTTTTCTTTAGAACTTTGATAAATATATAAAACGTCTAGTAGTGAAAAAAAAAACCACCGAGTGAATAGTATACAAACTTTTAAAACCAAACCTTTTTTTTTATCTAATCTCTGGTGATTTTATTTGATTTATAAGCAAAACAAAAAGAAAAGAAAAGATTAGTTCGTTTCATCATTTCACCAGAAAATTATTTTACAATGAAAATTTATTGTGGACTATTGTTGATTTTTTTGAGTTTTTGGAGCAGCCAAAGCACAAAACTTCGATCGTGTAAATATTTTCTGCATGTCAATTATTTAATCAATTTTTTTTTGCAAATCAATAATTTTTAGGTGAGTCATTTCCTGCACCACAAGATGTTCGGGTGGACGGGTGCAAAGAAGAGCCGTGTAAATTCAAAAAGGGAACCACATCGCGGGTGGACATCGATTTTATTGTTTGTAAGGGGTGATATTTAATTTTATTTTTTTTTCATCAAAAATTTTAAGGGGATTTTTTTTTTCTTTCCAATTTTAGTAAATGATACGAAGGCGATGACCGCTTCGGTTGTAGCGACCCTTGGCTCGATCGTTATGCCGTTTCCCCTGCTGAATAAAGGGGTAGTTTGCAACTATTTACTAAATGGATATTGTCCGGCAGACCAAAACGAGCATCTCACCTATGAATTGGAAATGAAAGTGGCCAATTTTTATCCAACGGTAAGAAAATTTATATCTTTATATATTATTTCTTTTCATTCGATTTTACGTCCAACAGACTAGCCAAAATTAATTATTTTTTTTCCAATTGATTCTCTGAACTTTGCCTTCCAAATTCCGTAATCCCACAGTAAGGGATCTCAAAAAAATTAACATATTTTCACAGTTATGGATCACTCCAAGTAAAATCATCAAAAATCAAGTGAATTTTTTTATCATTTGAAGTTGAAAAACTTATTTTTTAATTTTCAAAAAAGTTATACAAAATTGATGTGTTTTAATTTTACTTAAATCAATGCAGAAATTATCAAACATTTTGATAAATTTTTGAAGGACAATATGTTTGAATACATGTTTTATTTTGAATAATAACTCAGCAGTTTCTAATCAATGTTCCCCAGAAAAATTATCACCAGAGTCAAGTGCTTGACAAGAGTTGATGAATTCTTTTCCTATAAAATTCTTGGCAATCATTGTTTTGAAGAGTTCCATAGTATTTGATTCCTCAACGAAATATCCACAAAAATCATATCCCAAATATTTGGCAAAACTATGGTCCTTCCAGGACCACGATTTCACGACGGGTTTTTATAAATTTCGACGAAGTTAAACAAAAAAAAATTTTTTTTAATATCTCACTTAATTTACGATATGTCGATACGTATTTTTCTTGAAGTTTTTGCAACACCAGAATAAAAAAACACTTCTAAACTGCCATCAAAATACAAATTGGTTTATCGTTTGTGAAAATCAGCTTTGAAATTTTAAAATTTCTTAAGAAAAAACCACTCAAGTGTGAGGATTCAAACCGGATTTTTAACATTTTTTTTGGCTAACACTCTTCATAAATCCTCAGGAAATTATTAACTAATTAATATCATAGTCTATTAAAAAATGCTAATAGTTTATTTTTATAAAAGTTAAATCATATTAGAAGCATTTATACAGATAAATCAATGAATTTTCGGTGGCATGGAAAGTTTGTCAGGAATAAAAAAAAAGAAAAATCATTTGGACTTTTAAAACACAAATTATGTAATATATCTTTAGCAAATGTTGATTTTCACAAACGATAAAAATATCCAAAAACTTTTACAACTGGTGGAAACTGATATTGAAGATTTTTGTTTTTTAAAATTAAGTGTTTTCTCGGTTTGATGGTAAGGGAGTGGAATTTATACATATCCCAAATATTTGGCAAAACTATGGTCCTTCCAGCACTACGATTTCAAGACGGGTTTTTATAAATTTCGACGAAGTTAAACACAAAAAAAAATTATTTTTCTTGTATTTTTCTTGAAGTTTTTGCAACACCAGAATAAAAAAACACTTCTAAGCTGCCATCAAAATACAAATTGGTTTATCGTTTGTGAAAACCAGCTTTGAAATTTTAAAATTTCATAAGAAAAAAACACTGAAGTGTAAGGATTCAAACTGAATTTTTAACATTTTTTTTTTTTGGCTAACATTCTTATAAATCCTTAGGAAATTATTAGCTAATTAATATCATAGTCTATAAAAAAATGGTAATAGTTTATTTTTATAAAAATTAAAACATATTATAGGGTTTTTCAATTGGGACGGGTGAATGTTGGCAGCCCAGAGAAAATTATCACCAGAACCAAGTGCTTTACAAGATTTGATGAATTCTTCTCCTATAAAATTCTTCAAAGTATTTTGCTGCAATCATTATTTTGAAGAGTTCAATACTATTTGATTCCTCAACAAAATATCCACAAAAAACATATCCCAAATATTTGGCAAAACTATGCTCCTTCCAGGACCACGATTTTAAAACGGGTTTTTATAAATTTCGACGAAGTTAAACACAAAATTTTTTTTTTAAATATCTCACTTAATTTACGATATGTCGATACGTATTTTTCTTGAAGTTTTTGCAAGACCAGAGTAAAAAAACACTTCTAAACTGCTATCAAAATACAAATTGGTTTATCGTTTGTGAAAATTAGCTTTAAAATTTAAAAATTTGTAAATAAAAAAGCACTCAAGTGTGAGGAATCAAACCGGATTTAAACATTCTTTTTTTTGGCTAACATTCTCATAAATCCTCAGGAAATGATTAGCTAATTAATATCATAGTCTTTTACAAAATGCTAAAAGTTTATTTTTATTAAAGTTAAAACATATTATTACATAGAAGCATTTGTACAGATAAATCAATGAATTTTCGGTGGCAAAAATCAAGGAAAATCATTTGGACTTTTTAAACACAAATTATGTAATTTATCTTTAGCAAATGTTGATTTTCACAAACGACAAAAATATCCAAAAACCTTTACAGCTGATGGAAACTGAAATTGAGGATTTTTGTTTTTTAAAATTAAATTTTTTCTCGGTTTGATGGTAAGAGAGTGGAATTTATTAGTTTACCTTCGACTACCTTCAAATAACAGATATTCTTTCTCCAAAAAAATTGTAAAAATTATCATTATTCTTGGACTATTATAAACATCATCTAAAGTTCTTCAAAAATTTAATAACTTGTGACCTGAATATTTGTTTATTTCCTCATCTTTCTGCGATTTAATGATAAATCAGAGAAAATAACTTCAATTTTAAAATCTCAACGCCAATATTTTCTACTTAAAAATCCCGTGAAAATCTATATCATTAAAATATCAGTTTTCTGGATCTTTACTTATGTTATTATCTACTTTTCTATTCCCATGCCAATGAAAACTGTGACCAAATCTGCAGATAAAGTAGACTTAAGCTTACGGATAGTCGAGTGTTGGGTTCGATTCTTGTATCGATTAAATTTTCGATATTTCTTGATTTATGGATTTTAATAAACATGGGAACATTTTTTTTAAATCGATTAAGGACATTATAATAGTGAGGTAAAACCAATTTAAAGTTCAGAAAAATTTGTATTTTGGCAGAATTTTTTTCCTCAATATTAATGAGCAAATAGGAGTCCAAAAACGATAGGTGCATTTATGGATCTTCTGTGGCGTTATAGACCACATAATGAAACTTTGATCTAAAGGGATGAGAGATTATCATAAAAACAATCATAATTTTCAGAGTTTTTCATATTTGTCGCCATCGAAAGCATTTTTTACCCTCAAAAATTAATTATGGAATTATGGATAAAATTATTACTTTAATACATGGAAGAAAATATTTTTTCTCAAATCAGCAAACTTTAAAAGGAATTAAAAGCATTATCCACCAAATAATTTTCTAAAGATTTAAAAAATATTAACTACGAAAGAAAAGGAGGAAAATTACTTTAATTTTTTTAAAAAAACTTGGCATTTTGTATTAAGTTTTTGAGAAAAAAATATATTTTTGTAATCAATCAAATTTCATCGGAAATCTTGAGGAAAGTATAGTTAATAATATTCCAATAGTTTAAAATGTTGATTACATGGGAAAGTGCAGAAAAAGCCATAGGAGGACAACAATGAAAAATCGTTTCCAGAGAAGTAGATATTTGAGCCATTTTTGATGATTATTTTGGTACTAAAAAAATACGTTTATACTCCAAGAATATTAGCTTTTTATTTGCGAATAAATCGAAAAAAAACTTTAATCAGAAAATATTTTTTTTCTCAACAATAAGTGAACCAATTTTATCAAATTTTATCAAATAAATTTAAAAATAAGTTCTTCAGATGCGGTTTTTTGAAACCCGAATCAATTTTAAGATATCCCATTAAGATTCTATTGAGATTTTCAAGGGAAGAAAATTCAAAATGGTTATCAAAACTACAATGATACGTATCTTTGAATATGATTTTTCATTTTCTAAACTTTTATGCAATTAGGTCTTCGATTCGAAATAATTTTTAAAAATTTATTTTAATTTTTTTTTTTTTTTTTGATTACAGACTGATGTGGATGCCCAAGTTACAATTACAGACGACTACGAGCAGGCGATTTGTTGCTTCAAAATGGCCATTAGCGTTTTCGGTTGAAAAAAAAAACCACCAACTGAAATTTCTATTTTTAAAATAACTCCAAAGAAAATCTGATTTCTTACCCTATGCATTTACGATTTAATTTATTTTAATATGTATTTATTTGAATTTTACTCGACAAATATTTTTTTCTTATCTATCATTTCACTGACAATAAAGCAACCAAAGATAAAATTGGGAAAAATATTACTTTCAATTACCATGAAATTTTCCATCATTAAAGTACCTGTTGGGAACTGCAAAGCACAGTGGAATTAGCTTGAATACTTGTTTATTTAAATAGATAATTTTTTTTTTTTTTTTAATCAGACCATCGAAATTTTCATTGAAATCTGACTCATATTTCTGCACAATAGTCATTTATTTTATTGCACAATACTTAAGTACTTACTTTTATTGGTGATCGAGAAATTTGTCTTATCTCTTATCACCGGCTGTAAATAAATAAAAAACCGATCTAAAAAAAATCGTTTCCAGCAATTTTTTTTTTAAATTTCCATTAATTTTCCTCTGCCAAAGATACGAAAATGAAATTTTATTTATTTGGTCTCATTTGCATGCAAATTTTTTCTTCGATTCACAATTTAAAGGTAACCCAATGTAAGTTTCTAATTCAAATATTGGGAATTGACAATTATTTTCTAATTTTTTTTTTTTGAATCAACAGGTGTTGACATCCCTGTACCGATTAACGTTACGGTGTCGGGGTGTGAAAAACAGCCGTGCAATCTTAAACGGGGTAGTTTGGCAAACGTTTTCATCGATTTTATTGTCGGTAAATATTAAAGACATTTTTTTTTTTTTTGATAAAGTTTTCTTTTTTGTATTTTTAATTTTCACCCTTCAGAAAATGATTCAAAGTCGTTGGTGGCTCATACGCTGGTGAAAGTGCAGAATATGACTTTGAATTATCCGTTGTTGAGCCGAGGGGATGTTTGCCGACATTTGACCAACGGATATTGTCCGGTCGACGCCAATGAACATTTAACATTTTTCTTTCAAATGCCCATAGAAAAAGTTTACCCTTTGGTAAGACAAAAATTTATATTTTTTGTTGTCAAAATTTGATGCTACAATGAAAACAATTATTGAAGGTTGGACCTTAAGATAAGTGTATACAATATATAAAATATATTGCGGTCCAATTTATCTATCTTCTATCTATTATTATAAAGAGGAAAGATTTGATTGTTTGTTTGTTTTGAATAGGCTCCGAAACTAATTGACCGATTTGAAAAATTCTTTCACTGTTTGGAAGCTACATTATTTCCGGTGAACATAGGCTATATTAAATTTTCGAAAAAATTAGGGATCTATACTAAAACTCCAATAATGTGTGAAAAAAATATTAAAAAACTTTCTTACATCGCATGCGCTGGTGATTTAACTAAAGAACGGAACAACCGAATTTCATGAAACTTAATATTAAGATACAACACAATTATCCACACACGTTAGGTTACTTAAAATTTCCTTAAAAACAATAAGGAAATGTACCCCCTACGTAAAAACTGAGGGATGAAAAAAAAAAATTTTACTTCAGATAGGCGAGTTAAATATCATTGAAAAGGTATTGAAAAGTTAAAAAATGATGTGTATTAATATTTTAAGTTGAACTAATAAAAAGCTCAGTTATTGAATTTAAAGTACAAAAAATTGCCTTTTTGAAATATAAATGTTTTTATAGATAATAATATGACAGTAATTTTTTTTTTTACAAAATTGTTGTAAATAGATCCGAAGGGTTGCTTAGTAAGGAAATATTAACGAAAAAAAATGTAATAGTAATAATAATAATAGTAATAGTAATAACGCTTAAAGTAAATACGTTTTTAAAACCGTGCATATATAAAATCGTGTATTTATATACCCCTACTGACTGCTGAAATTTTAATATTCGGGGTATTCCTTATAGTAAAGTAGGCATGTGGTAAAATTTTTTTTTTGAAAATTCCTACCCCAACAAACAAGGGCGGATTCAGGATTTTTTTCTTGGGGAGGCACAATATCTTTTATTTGCAAGTGCGTGAAAGGGATCACGAAAAAAAATCGCAGTTCCAGCCAGAAATCATCATAATGATAAATAATAAATAATCATATCATCACAATGATAAAAGAAATTTAAAATCCTCTTCCAGAGCAAAAGCTAAATTGTGTATGGTGAACTCTTGACTATCCAATATGGTTTAATTATATAGTTGAAATTCAGATATTTTAATAATAACTTTATAGATACATAATGGTTATACATGATTATGGAAGAACTGGGTTTCGTGCAATTGTACAAATTTCAATTTCGCGGTTGTGTTGTACAGTGCAATAGTACAATAGTTTTTGGAAAAAGTTTCATTGGGGAATAGAAACAGTGAGATGGGGTTATTTTGACGCGAGTATTTTGATAACTTTCGACTTTTTTTAGTCATAATTAAGACCGAATTTATTGAACTTGGCGATATTTTTTATTTATGTATAGATGCTGATTGATTTACGGATTATTTGGTTCACGATAGATATACCTACCGTAGGTATATGCAATTGAACATACTCTTTTTAGATATTTATAAATATTTTTTGAAAATTAATTGATTATTACATAGAACTATTTTATTCTTTGCAACAGTTTATTAAATGTGTCTTTTTCATGACTATGAAGTGTTTTTAAGTATAATTATATTTTCCGTAAAAGAAATAAGAAAAATAAAATATGTTACGCAGATGAAGTCGCGGGGATCAGCTAGTGTAGTATAATTTAATATAATAATATATAAAAATCATATCATAAACATAAATTTGAACAGAAGTTCAAACAAAAATATTCGTGACGTATTGCCCAGATACGTATTTCGATTGCCAAGCAATCTTCTTCAGTGGTCATCAAGTAGTTTGGATCACTCTGTAACTGCTTTGTGATGATATGATTCACTTGTGTGAAGAGTTATAAGATAGAATAAAATTTTCTAATATTTCTGCCAAAAAATTGGATGAGTTATAACATTACCTATATAAAAATGGTTTCTAATAAGAACTGAAGCTCAAAGCTCGTGCAATACAATTATTCGTATCACATTGTTATACAAATCCACTTGAACGATGTTCAAAAGATTGATTACCATTAAATTCAATGAAATGCTTTCAACTTCACCAGATTTCCATTGGAAATCAAAGAAAACTTATTTTTCAGCTCAATTAAACCAAAGCTCAATCGTTTATCGTTTCAGATTCCCATGGATCTCACGTTATCAATTCACGATGATCACCACGCAATCAATTGCTTCGGGATCAGGTTAAAAGTGATCAACTAATTTTTTAAGAAATCAACAAAAATTTCCCACCTTTTCGACACTGATGCCGGTGAAGTCGTCGGGCGTTGCAATCGTATTACAGCCGGAGTTCTTCTTCAATCGCAATTTGTTGACGTGGAATGCACTGCCGTAACAATACATGAGAATCATTGTTGTCGGAAAGTAGAAACAACACGCGGCCAAAATGCGAAACGAGGCACGCGGGTAGAACGGTTCGCATGACATCATTCCCGTGGGATTGAAGTAATAGCCGCCCGGCTGTAGCACCAATACAGAAAACAACGACACCGATATTATCCCCGTCAAACTGATAATCGCAAAGCATCCCTGGAACAACATATAAAATGTACAATTTTTTTTTTTTGGCTTAAACTTTTCATGATACAATGCATTTCAAACTGAACAATAAATGGCTAACATGACAAAAAACAAGAATGGTTCACTCCCTAAAGTTATTCTCTTTTACTAAACAATTTTTTTTTTGCTTCCATATTAAAAATTTGTTGAATGGCATTTCAAAACAATACTCTTTATTGCAATAACTACAGAAAAATTTGAAACCATTCGAAAAGAGGTAAGGATATCGTGGATAAAGCAAAAAATCAATGAAGAGGTGATTTGAAAAATTGACAAGAAAAAATAAACCATCAAGATCCGAAAAATTCAATGTTTTGGCCTCATCATTAGGAATAAGTCGTAACTACCACTTACTACAACTCTCCAATGCAATTCTTTCTACTTACTGCAACAGAAAGTCGATGAAAAATATGGTCCATCGGCAACAATAAAGCCATCCAAAGTGCTAAGATTCGGAATGGATAAAGTAGTACAAGAAAAATAATTGCATTTATAAATTTAGAGAAAAAAAGAAGAGTGTGAAGTTATACTCATTTTTCGTAATTAAAAAAAAAAACGCTTTAAATCCACTGGTAGGTATTAGGGTGATTTTTTTTTTGCTTTTTTTGACTTTTTTTGGTCCCATCGTGAAATTTTGTTGGAAATACCAAGAAAAAAAAAACTTCCCTGAAAGTTTGAGCCCTTAATATTAATTTTAAGTCCTCGACCAAGACATGGAAAGATTTCCCATTGAAAATACACGGAAACTCGGATTTTTTATTTTTAAATTTCTATATCTCAGCGGCATTTCATGATGGGATCGCTTTTACCGAAGATGTTTTTTTCTCAGAATTAAACGCTCTACAAAAGTGCCCATTGCGACAAAGTCGTAACTCACACCGGTGAGGTAGTACGGGCCACTGAACATGATTTTTCCATAAAATTCAAGGCTTAATATCTCGTTTAATATTGATTTTCGCGATTTGGTCTACGGGAACTTTTTTGTAGGAAATCAAATTCTCTACAAGTTTTTTATTTATAATTTTTCCGTAGCTCTTGTTATTTACGAGATAAATGCAAAAAAAATGCGAATTTTATGGAAAAATCAGGTTCAGTGGCCCGTACTACCTCACCGGTGTGAGTTACGACTTTGTCGCATTGGGCACTTTTGTAGAGCGTTTAATTCTGAGAAAAAAACATCTTCGGTAAAAGCGATCCCATCATGAAATGCCGCTGAGATATAGAAATTTAAAAATAAAAAATCAGAGTTTCCGTGTATTTTCAATGGGAAATCTTTACACTTCTTGGTCGAGGACTTAAAATTAATATTAAGGGCTCAAACTTTCAGGGATTTTTGTTTTTGGTATTTCCAACAAAATTTCACGATGGGACCAAAAAAAAAAGTAAAAAAAAAATCACCCTAGTATGTATACTTGAAAAAAAATATGATATCGAATAAATAACGAGCCAACATTTGAAATTAAATAATCCCTTGTCGATTCCCATCAATCACATTCATCCTATTTATGATCAAATTTCATAGGTTTTGAATTTTTGTACTGACAGTTATAGAGTTTATAACGTTGTTTTGGTCAACTTGACTAGGTTTTTTAGTATTTTTTCATCGCACCGGTGAAGATGTATAACTTCAAAAATCATTGTCAAAGAATATTGAGTGATAACTTTTGAATTATCTTCTATTTCGTAGACTGTTTTGTATGATGGTAGCTTGGATGGACGTTATAAATTGCACTGACTGCATTTTTTGAAAGCAAAAAATATTACTTTGAGAATAAAATGAAATTTACGTTAAGAAAAAAAATTTAAAGATTATAAAAACCCAACCAAACATTAGATATTTGTTATGCAAATAATGGAGAGAGGTCGTTGCATTGGATGCTGTGTTATATCCCCAAATTTGTTTACCAACACCGATCGTCGCAAAATTCCCTCACGACTCGCCCGTTTCGCTGCCAAAAAGCTTCAATTCACTCCGATACTTTATTGCTTTATTTACGAATACGAATAGAGAACTCACATCGATAAAATCGTTTTTTTCAATATATATTTTATTACCTAAATTCGAATTTATCAGTTCGGGTTTGTGTTTTTCTTTTTTTTTTCTGTCTCAAAAAAAAAGATGATATAAACATCAGTCAACAGTTTCAAAGAAGTCAAACATTGGCTGAATTTCAAACAATTTTTTCCACCCCGCCACTGATGTGTGAGTTGAATTTTTTTCTGTTCAAATAGATCCAACGAAATGGCTGCACATAAAGACGGACATCAATTTTCAAAGTAAATTCAACAAGTCAAAATCGAATGAAATTCAAGTCGAAATCAACCCTTAAGAAAAAAAAAACTCGCAAACATGTCCATGTAATTTGAATCTTTTGTACTGAATTTTCCTTCGCGCAAAAATCACTGGCTAAATAAACGTTAAATTTTATGTTTGTCAATGGTTTTTAAACAATAATTTCATATAACCAATATTTGTATAGGTTCAACTATTTAATAAATGCAATAAAAAAATAAGAGAATTTTGAGTTTCCATAAATATTATTCATATCCAAAAAAACAATACTTTTAGTGAATAATTGCAAATTTAAAATTCATTTCAAATGAATAAGTGCATAATTTTAAAAGGTAAACACCCTCAGAACGATCAAATGCCTGTAATATGCAATATGCATTTTTGCCATCTTATAATGAGGTATTTTCTGCTCATAAACAAATATAGCAAATTGAGAGAAAGAAGACTTGCAATGTGCAAAGAAAAGCTTCCGCGCTTGAGCTTGAAACGAGATGCATTCATCTGCAAAATCAACAAATATTTTTTTTTGTTTTCTCCCCCTCATTTTCCAAGCTGCAACTTGTTTGCTTTTGCTTCTTTGTTGCAACAAAACGCCAAGAACAAACGCCACACACAAGACACTACTGCAAACATATTATAATAATTTAATATTTTTAAAAAAAAATCTAGAAAAAAAAAAACATAATACCCACCACTGTGTTTTTCTCTCTAGCCATGTAATATAAATTAGAGTAATTAGCTTTTATTGTTGTTGTGGGCAAAATGAAAATTGTGAAAAGAGATCTTTTTGAAAAATTATAGAAACAGTGGCGGAAAAATCCAACGTGGTCGTGTTTGTGCATCATGCAAAGTGGTAAATTATGGGCTTTGTTTGAGCAATAAATTTATGAGGGAAAAAATTTAAAAAAAAAATTAGGACATTATTTATTCTTTACTAAAGAAAAATGAAGGAAATAATGAGTCATTAAAATCGTTAAAATATATGGTATAGCTATTTTTCGTTGATGCAGGGAGGTGAGAATTAAATATTCAAGTCACCGAATCATTAGGTTTTTTGGACAGTATTTTTTTTTATTAAAATTTTTTCATTGGCCTTACAAAATCAACATTCGCTACACGTATTCAATGTCTTATTGACGTCCATTTCTTAGGGTTTTCATAAACGGAAATTTCTTTGGTCAAAAAACTAGTTTAAGTTCGCTATCTATTCGAAGCTTTTGCGTAGATATTTAATATAAGCTAAATTGTTTAAGCTTAAAAAAAATCTATTTTTTTTTTAATTTATTTATACAATTGTGAGTTAAAGTATAGAATAGACAAGTACTAGAAATATTCTCAGGCCAATACTAACAAAACTGAAAAATGGTTAAAAATCGGCAAATAAATGAAAAACAAAATGACAGTTGAATCCAATGACAACAAACATTTAATTGAAAATTGGGACAATAATTATTCTGTGGGTATTCCACTTGCATTCTTTGTTTTCTCTCTTTGTTCCAAACATACATTTGCGTATAAGATTTATATTAAAAGTAAAGTGCTAAAAATTGTATCATATTTTAGTTATCATAAACTACTAAAAACTTTAATATTGATAAGTATTTTATTTTTTCCGAGTCACAATAAATTAATGCATAATAATATATGTCTTATGAGACTCAATTTCTTCTTTATTACGACGGGTTTCAACAGTTTTTGACTGTCATCATCAGGTAATAATTATTTTCTAAATAATTATTACCAATGAAGATGTGCCATTTTAGGCACTAACGAAATGTGCTATATCTACTAGGGTGATTTTTTTTTTGAATTTTTTTGACTTTTTTTGGTCCCATCGTGAAATTTTGTTGGAAATACCAAAAAAAAAAAAAAAATCCCTGAAAATTTGAGCCCTTAATATTAATTTTAAGTCCTCGACCAAGACAATTGCTTTTACATCCAAATGCAATTGATCCATCTTTTAAATCCAATGCAAGACAATTAAATTTTTTTTTGGTATTTCCAACAAAATTTCACGATGGGACCAAAAAAAGTCAAGAAAAAAAATCACCCTAATACATACATACATTGTTTCAAAACGATACCCACGATTTCTCAGGTTCTACTCAACCGACTTAATTGAAATTTGACATGAATATTCTTTCAATATCTTTTTATCGTATGAAGTGACAAAAAATGAAAATTTCAAATTTGTAATATTTTTAAAAAATTTGATAAAGTTAAAAAATTGGTGAAAAAAAACGACCTTTATTTTCAGTAGCCGCCATATTATGAACAAAAAAAATTTTTTTTCAGTTTTGCCGCTTCTTACGATAACGACATTCATACTAATTAAGAATTCGCCATTATTTTATTTTTCAGATGACCATAAGGGTAGAAATTATGAATACGAGGACAAGGCCTTTTTTCTTTTTTCCCCCTCTACTTCAAAGACACATAACTTGAAGGAAACATTTTTTTTTGTTTTTGAAATTTATTTTTTGTAATCTTTAAATATAAATAAACAAATGTTAAAAAAATGGACCGTAAAAATATCAATTGATTTTTTTTTATCAATCGCCAAAAAACGCTCGAAATTCGGGCCTCTAGAGTAGAATACCCCCTTAACTTTAAACAGAAACTATTAAATGCTATTTAATGATTTAAAATGCTCAAAAGTAAAAAATAATAATAATTTGATACTAAAAAAAATTTGGATCATATCAGGATTTGAAGTCGAAACTTTTTGTTCCTGAAGTAATCCACTTATTCGATCATAAGAATATACTATATTTAATATTTTATTTTTATTTGATTATTGAAAGTTGAAAACTTTTTAATAATTCCTTGTCGAAATATAAAATTTTAAGATTAAGGGTTTGAGTTTACAAAACCAAAAAAAAAACAGTGTTTTTTTAAGAAAAAAATGTTTGTTTTACTTTCATAAAAATATTTTCTTTTCAATAAATCTGAAAAAAAAAAATTCGATCAAAATAAAAACAGTTCGATTAAGTCAACAAAAGCTTGATGGAAAAATCAATAGTGCTTAGCGGATTTGAAAGTAAGTCTTCAAAAAATATTTTCCTCATAAATATAAATAAAAGATATTCGAGAATACGATGATCGGTTCGGTGGTGCTGGAAAAGCTTCTTTAAAAATCGGGGGGTGTCAACAAAGTTTACTCTTACCACCCCCCAAAGTGTTCGAAACAACAATGAAAAAATTAATTGATTTCAAGTGGAAATTTTGTTGTGGAAAAGTTTTGCAAGATTTTAAGTGATGTTTTGGTGGAATTACGCACGTAGCGATGGTTGTGGAAAATGAAGTGGGCCACGAGGATGGGAGGGGGGGGACACGTTTTGGAATTATCGTCGTTAAATCTCTGTCGTTACGTGCCGTGTGATTCATTATTATCGTACGTGTGTGTATTATAACGACATTCACCCGACTAATTTGTCGTTTTGCCTTGTTCCAAATCCACCAAGCTTTGTTTATTTTATTTGGTATTATTTCGCATTTAATACAAAAATCTTTAGCGGATTTATAAGTGGGTTTAATTTAATGATTAAATAATTATTTTTTTAAGGAAAAATAAATTGTAATAAAGACTTAATGAGTGGAAAAACTTGCACACACAAAAAAAAAAATTCAGTCGACTATATAAATGTGAATTTGTCTCTCGACACATGACAAGTTGGCAAAGTGGTAGACGACGTAGATTTGTGATGATATCAACGTTAAGGGAAAAATGGAGATGAGTTTGCTTTGATAAGAAAAGCGCACCCGCCACCCTTGTCAAGAGGGATTGTTTTTCAAAAAGAAAAAAAAAAAAGAAGTCATGTTAACGACACTAGTCGAGAACAATTCAACCACTTAGTCGACATAAAATGCAGTCGGATTGTGAAATTATTTTCTTTCCCTTGTTGCCATACTTCTTTTTTGACTTGCACGGAATTTATGCAGATTTATGCTTCGGCACTTTGGTGTGCGTACAATATGAAATGCATGCAAAAGAAAAAACTTAATATTTTATTCATTTCATTAGCTTGCCTCGCATATTGTTGGGCAAAAAGGAAAGCTAAAATAGGCTCATGTTTCACGAGGATAATGTCATTTTTTCTGATTGAATTATTTAGATTAACTTGCACTTATTTTTGGCTGGAAAATCATTAAATAATTACCACAAAAAAATTTCATAAATTTTTTAACAGACTCAAATGCATTACGCTTGCAACTGTCTCAAAAAAAAAGTTTAAAATTTCCACCGTAAAAATCCAAGTTATTTTCTTCAACCGTCAGGAAAACTCGATTAAGGAAAACACAGAAAGCAATTATTTGTCGTTTATTCCCCCGTTTTATCTGCGGGATATTTAAATTATGAAAGCTAGTCTTTTGCAGTTGAAACCATGTTTTTTTTTTTTTGTGGCACCAATTTCAACAATTAATTAACTCTGCTAAGCTCCGCCAAGACTCCGGCCAATCGCAAATTTATTTCAATGCTCAACACTCGTAATTCAACCCAATATATAATCATCATAATAACCTAATAATTAGAATGTAGATAAGAAGAGGATGGGGGGAGGGAGGCGGCAAATTCAATTAATTTCAAATTACTGCAAATTAATTGCTTCAACTGCAAGCGTGTGACCTCAAGTTGCACCTTATAAACGCTAATTTTGCATCTGACAAGCGAAAGAAATGTGGTGAAGGAAAAAAGGAATTTCGAGACTATTTTTTTTTTTTTGGTGGTTGTTAGTAAAACACTTTAAGTTTGTGGAGGTTTTTTTCGTCAATCACTTAGGGAAAACCTTGAATTTTGATGAGAAAATTAGATATTGGAAATTTATCCCATCAATCAAAGCAATGAGGGTGCGTTTTGATTTATAGATTCAATTTTTTTTGGGGGAACTAACTTTAAGTCTCAAGTTTTGTTCTAAAATATTTTGACTGAAATAATTTCCGATCTTTTGTTGATATTTCGATTGAAAAAGTCTCATAAAGCTGAAAGCTTTTTAGTGCTTTGATAATCAGAATAAGAACTTTATACAAAAACCACATAAGTTGCTGACAATACTTCATGAAAATTTATATCTCTTTAGGCTTTTTTTGCAAGAAAATTCAAAATTCAAAGCGTCTTTATTTGAGTAAGAAAAAAATTTCCTCATTTTCATTTATATTTATTTTACACACATACCAAGGAATTTTTTTTTTTTTGGTATCATTTTTATTTATAATTTTTGAATCAGATATAAATATATCTCTGACAAAATTTATTACAACTCTTAAGTCTAAAACTAACACCAAGGAATTTAATGAAAAAATTGTTTCAATACTTTGTACAAAAATTGGAAAAACATTTTCCTGGGAAATAAATGGAGTAAGAAAGTGGACATCTATAACGGATAATCCCTTACTAGATCTAAAGACTGCAATGGCTTATATAAGAAAATAGCTATAAAAGCCAAAAATTATGGTGCTTTCATTTCTAAATTTTGGCTATTTTATTCCAAAAAAAAAAATCGATAAGAATTTGGAATTGGTAAATATTATTGAAAATAAATAAACTTGCGACTTCTTCGATAATAATATAAAATCAATGTTTTGGACAAAAGACAAGAGAATGAAGAGGGGAAGGGTTAGATGCATCACCTCAAAGAAAAAAGCTTAAAATAAACTTGAAAAAATAGTATGAAAGGGCACAGAGTACTATATGGAAATGCTGGGTAATATTTTCCCCTTCAAAAAGCTCTTTTAACCCTTTAAAGCTTTGATTCAAATTTGGTGAAATAATCCTGAATTTATACTTTCAATTCTTCTCTAAAAGCTTTTAAAATAGTTTTTTCTTTCTTAGAAGTTCAACCAAAATCAACAATTAAAACTCGTTCTCAAAAAATTATAATAAAATAGCAAGAAAATATTGTGTTTTCTTTTCAAAATTTTGGTAATTCAAAATGAAGAAATCGATAATTATAAATTTAACATTACGGAATATTGTTTGTAAGAAATATTAATTAAGATTGGGAAAATTTCCAAACGATTGATGATAATAAGATGAAAACATAGCTTTCGGGAAAAAATGGTTTTTTAATCTTTTTTACAATTAAAATTAATTGTATTTGTACCTTTATTCCCAAATTTCTTTCAAGCTTCTTTCTTCTAAACTAACTCATTTGCACTCTTCCCCTCCCCTTGCTGTTTTATTTACTTGTCAAATGGTTGTTTTCCAAAATATTAATGCTATCTATCAAATCAATCAAAAATTAACTAAATTTGTATTAATAATTTAGAATTAAAGTATTTGGCAAGTAAATAAAACAGCAAGGGGAGGGAAAAGGTGCAAATGAATTTGTTATGAAGAAATAAAGTTGGAAGAAATTCGCGAAAACATTGTTATGGTATAGAGAAAATAAAGTATTACTGTAAAAATATTTCCTTTCCTTAAAAAGCTCTATAAAGTTATTTTTACTCCTTGAAACTTAGAATCAAATTTAGCAATAAAATCACACAAGAAATATTGATTGATAAAAGTTACTTGGACTTATATTATTTATAAGTGTATACAATATATAAAACATATTGCGGTTTATTTACGTAGTATAATTTAATATAATAATATATAATTTAATATAATAATTTGTTAATTTATATGTATTCACAGTACAATTGTTTAAAATCAGCAAAAAAATTTTATTTTGACTACCATTTATAAGGTTTAGATTGTTTAAAATTTTTACCTAAGCTTTTGAAAATCTTGATTTTTTTTGCAACCAAAATTGATAAGAACTTGAGAAAAAAATATTATCACAACAAATCTCATTGATATCTAAAAAAAAATTTTTTTCAATCGAAATTCAATATCTGTGAATCATCTGAGTAATATTTGTTAAGGTTGAAAGTATAAAATATGAAAGATTTGTTATTTGAAAAATAGAAAATTGAAAAAAAAAAGATGAAATTTAAGAAGAACATTTGGAGGAAAATTACGAAGAAATTCAAAAAAAATAAAGTTATAATATACAATTTGTGAACATTATTTTTCCCATAAAAAGTTTCATCAACTTCCTAGCAATTGGAATTCATTGAAAGGTTAAATATATTTATTGTTTGCATAAAAACACGAAAAACATTAGAAATTTTCCACAGCTTAGCTTCATAGATTTCAATATCAACAATAAAAAAACTTTAAGTATTGAAGAGAGTAAACTAATTAAAAAATAATTACTTAATATGACAACAATTGACTGGAAAAGTTTCAATAATAATAGACCAAACGGGGTAAGCATTTGGGTGATTTTTTTTTTTTGACTTTTTTTTTTGGCCCCATCGTGAGATTTTGTTGGAAATACCAAAAAAAAAAAATCTCTGAAAGTTTAAGCCCTTAATATTAATTTTAAGTCCTCGACCAAGACGTGTAAAGATTTCCCATTGAAAATAAATTGGTACACGGAAACTCTGATTTTTTATTTTTAAATTTCTATATCTCAGCGGCATTTCATGGGAATGCTTTTACCGAAGATGGTTTTTTCTCAGAATTAAACGCTCTACAAAACTGCCCATTGCGACAAAGTCGTAACTCACACCGGACAGGTAGTACGGGCCACTGAACCTGATTTTTCCATGAAATTCGCGTTTTTTTTGCATTTATCTCGTAAATAACGAGAGCTACGGAAAAATTATAAATGAGAAACTTGTGGAGAATTTGAGTTCCTACAAAAAAGTTCCTGTAGACCAAATCGCGAAGATCAATATTAAACGAGATATTAAGCCTTGAATTTTATGGAAAAATCAGGTTCAGTGGCCCGTACTACCTCACCGGTGTGAGTTACGACTTTGTCGCAATGGGCACTTTTGTAGAGCGTTTAATTCTGAGAAAAAAACATCTTCGGTAAAAGCGATCCCATGAAATGCCGCTGAGATATAGAAATTTAAAAATAAAAAATCAGAGTTTCCGTGTATTTTCAATGGGAAATCTTTACACTTCGTGGTCGAGGACTTAAAATTAATATTAAGGGCTCAAACTTTCAAAGAAATTTTTTTTTTTTGGTATTTCCAACAAAATTTCACGATGGGACCAAAAAAAGTAAAAAAAAAAAATCATCCTAGTAAGCATATTAGGATGTTCAAAAGTTAATGCAGAAATAACTGTTTTAAACGTTTTAGAAGTTAAAATATCGGTTAAATTCTGAAAGATATTAAAATAAAGCTGAAGCTTTTTAAATTAATACAGAAGTTTATCCATTCTACACAATAATTTTATCAAAGCCATCAGAAAAAATTACCCTAATAAGAGAAGAAATATCAAATTTATTAAATACTTATGAGAAAAGCTAGTCTTGTCATTTATTTTTGACAAAAATTTAATATCGCTTCTCCACTTAATGTAAATGCCACATGCACTTTATTTTTCATGCAACCACCACAAAACCAGGAAAGATGCAGTAACAATTTTCAAGTTTACCGCAAAAAAAAGCTCCGCTCTGCAACATGACAAATGAAATAAGGAGCAAATAAGATGGTGCAGGTTTACCAACCTACCAACCAACCAACCTACGATAAGATGTAATGCAAAAAGCTCCAAGACAACAGCGAGAGCGAATTATGATAGAAAACATTTCAAAGGTGCATTTCCTTGGCTGCACACAAAAACATCTCAATTCCAAAAACCGCTGCATCAAAACAGATAAATATCAATGTGCTGGTTTTTATGCAAATAAAAATGTCTTATCTTACACGGTAGGTAATACAATATGTTTTCGTTTGCCAGTCGTTTTCGACCGAACGGGGATGTATATCTTGGTCCACCCGCAACATCCCCTTATAACAAATCTAAATATGATCCTACATAATTCTCGATACACACAAAACATGAAAGCTCCTTGTCGTGTCCTGTGAAATTGTGTGCAAAGTTTCGCCCCAACCCACTGGCCCATAGTGTGTCGGGGTGGGTGGGTGGTTGGCAGCTTTATGTTAATATTTCGAGCAATAAATGCGAGCTTTCCACACAAGTTTCGGTCGGCACAAGTTGACCGACAAAAGCACGGTTAACTATTATTTGGAGAACGAGAAAGGCTCGAAACATCGACCAAACCGAATAAATGTCGGCCAAACTCTTCGGTCACTTTCGACCGAAATAATTTCAAACAATTTCTCAAATTTTTTCAACAATGTATACGTTTAAATCTAAGGACTTAACATATATGAAAATAAATTTTAAAACTTTGAAGTTTTGATAAAAAAGTAGCTTTTCTATTAAAAAATATAGTCAAAGTTTTGGCTTAAGAGATTCATTTGTATTGTATTAATTTATTACATTCATCAAGTTAACACTATACTAATGCAATTTGGGGAAAATAACGACGGAATATTAGGATATTTTTTGGTTGTTCAAAAGTTCGGGAAAAAAATTGTCATTTGCATATTTTCCAGAAAAACCCTAAGAAGTGTTAAATTGAAGCTTGGAGCACTTCCATAAATATTAAATTTCAAATTTTTTAATGTTCTAATTTCGGGGACAAAACTTCATAAAGAAAAAGCTTGAATTGGATCATTTTTCATTTATATAATTTTCCATAACTTTTTTTTCTCATTAAATGATATTTTTTATGTTAATCGAAAGTTTTGAAAGAAATATTTTTTTCACTCGCATATATAATATTCGAATATAAAAGAAAAGTCCAAAAAATATGTAAACTATGATCATTTGTCGTTTGGAACTCCCAATCAAAAATAATTTCAATATTTGGAAAATGACCCAAATCGAGCATTTTCTTTAAACTGCTCTTTTCGGGGGAATAACCAAGTTAAAATATTATTTCCTTTAAAAATTTCGAACGACTAAAAAAGACCAATAAATGGTGAAATAAAAATTTATTATTTACTACCATTCCTGCATAAATTCTATAGATATGTAAAGTAGACTGGGACAATAAAATCGACTTTTTTTTTGAAAAATATATTAAAAATATTCTTCAAGATGACCGAAAAAAAAATATCGGGAAAGGTTTGAGCCCTTAATATTAATATTAAGAGTTCTGTCATCTTTAATTTCGATTTCTTATTTGTGCTTTCATTTTTGCGTCAATGCTGTCAAACTATCAAGGTAAAAAAATTCATTTGTACATATATTTATAGAAAATTAAATATCCTACAAAAAACGTCTCTTTGAAAATTATTGCCAGACACGCCGTTTCCGAATAATCAAGCTTAAAACATGGATATTAGGGTGTCCGTTATTTCCCAAATTGATTTTTTACAGCAATCGCCCCCTGAATTTTTAGTTTAAGACACAAAAATTATTATCCAATACAATTACGCTCTTAATTTCTTGATTAAACCGTGCCGGAATCATGTTAATTTTAGCATGTAAATAACATGGGATTATTTGACTTTTTACTTTTATTTTTTTTTCTCGGAAACAAATGAATGAAAAGATTTAAAATTAAATTATTCTGACGTAAAATTTAACGTTCTACAAAAAAGGTCTCTTATAAATTTTTGATTAAATCACTTCATTAAAAGTTATTCAACAAATAACTTGTGCCTAATATAAATCTTGCAATATTTTCAACTTTTTGCTTATTTTTACTTTTTTTAACTATTAAAATATAAAATACTTATACAATGCAACCGATAAATCAAAACACTGGCCCTTAGTCTATAATTATCTATCTGTAACAATCCAAAAAAAATTTGCAAAATTTTTATTTTTAAAAATATTTTTAAGGAAATCAAACTTTTAACTGAGATGATTAAAATTTAGGTGATAACGCAAATATGTGGGGAAACATCAAGATTCTTTATCTCATATGCACTTTGCAATAGTTGCATTATTTTGATATGCAATTAGGAAGTAAACCGGTAAAATTAGTTTACTAGTTTTGCCTTAACTTTATAAGAAACACTTGTTAATCGAAAAGCTGTTTATCAATTAAAAATATTGCATTGTTGCACTAATGTAAAACAAGCATTAATTTAATTTTAAATTCAGCGGTGGATTTACACTAGGGGCAGTCGGGGCTAGTGCCCAGGTCGGCAAATTTTCTAGGGGCGGCGAAATTTGGAAACTGAAAAAAAAAATCCAGTTTTTTTGCCTGTTAAAAATTTAATGTAATACAATTATGAGTCAGCCTTAGAGCAAAATTTTTAAACTTAGAAAAAAAATCAATATTTTTTTGTTTTTGAAATATATAATAAATAATTGATCTAATTTTTGAAAAATTAGATATATAAACTATGTTTCAGTGAAATTTTAGTATTGGGGCGGCATTCAGTTTAAATCTGGCCCTGTCTGTTTAAATTATTATGAACTAAGGGATTTTCCTGTTATTAATTCCTTCATGTTTTAATATTATTTTAAGGGGTTATATACAGTTAGAAGGCCGAAAAAAAGCGAATTTTCTTGAATTTTTTCAGAGAAAATTTTTAAATTTATTGATCTAAAAATTTGTACACATATTATGGTATCTTTTAAATGTATTTTAAGATTTCGTATTAGTAAAAATATTTATTTGGAAAGGAGCTACAGCTGATTTTCGGGAGCTCCTCTCAAAAAAGACGTTTTGCGGTAATCACTATATCTCTGAACTGGATCCTTTGAATTTAAAAAACCAAACAGATTTTGTTAAAGTAATGTTAAATCTAGTAATTAGTCGAACGAATAAGTAAAATAAAATTTTTTGACAAGATGGCGGATTCTCAAAAAAAAAACGATTTTTGACTAAAATTTCGGCCTTAAATTGATTATAAAATAAAATATTTAGCGGTGAGAAAAAATCTTCGATTCATTACTCAAAAAATAAATTTAAGAAGAGCAATGTTGGTCACCGACTTTGAAAACACATTTTGAGAAAAACGCGTTTAAAGTTATTATTCTTATTGTTACTGTTAATTGTTTTTATGATTGTTGTTATTGCTATAAAAACTACTATTATTGTTATTGTTGCTATTGATTGTTAAAATCTTTTTTGTACTTATAGAACACTAATCTACTGGGACTAGTGCTTACATGTGATTGTCTATGGATTAAATGCACTTTTTTGCAACCTTATGCAGATTGTGCAATTTATTTGAAAATAATAAAAAAAAAAGTTTGAAAAGCATTTTACATAGGATAAAAACGCCTTTTCAAATTTGCGTATAACTTCGAAAATATTCACCGGAACGATATGAAATTTTCTGTATGTATTCTTAAATATATGTACATTAAGAAAAAAAAATAAAAAAAAAAGATTTTTTGAAAATTCTAACAGTATATAACCCCTTAAAGGCGTGATTCGTAAAGAGTTTTCTTAATACTCTTCAAGATTTTCCAAATGAAATTTTAATGCACTTCAAATGCATATAAATCCAGAATTTTTGGTACAATGTAATTTTAAAAAAATTTTAGCTGATTGAAAAAAATTGGACTCACAAATTAGAATTAAAATCACCAATTTATTTTTCAACCCTCAAACTTGAACATTTGCATGCACTTTCGACTTCGACTTTTCAAATTTGCGTATAACTTCGAAAATATTCACCGGAACGATATGAAATTTTCTGTATTTATTCTTAAATATATGTATATTCAGAAAAGAAAATAAAAAAAACGATTTTTTGAAAATTCTAACAGTATATAACCCCTTAAAAGCGTGATTCGTACAGAGTTTTCTGTATACTCTCCAAAACTTTCCAAATGAAATTTTAATGCACTTCTAATGCATATAAATCCAGAATTTTTGGTACAATGTAATTTTAAAAAAAAATTGGCTGATTGAAAAAATTGGACTCACAAATTAAATTAAAATCACCAATTTATTTTTCAACTCTCAAACTTGAACATTTCCATGCACTTTCGACTCGCTGTCTGTGTATTTATGGATTGCATTTGAACCGAATCTGCATAAGAATTGCATAAAATCACTCGGAAAATCTTGAAACCATATTGTTCGTCTTTCCACTCGAAACACTTGCCATGCAATTTGTTTCCCACCCTCTTTTTCTGTTTTAGTTTACCAAAAAAAAAAAAAAAAAAAAAAAAAACGATCCTTTATATAAAAATTTCAAAAACATTTTTCAAATTATTAAACATTGTATTTTATTTTCGTGATAAGATACGCGCAACTTAATTTTATTAGCAGCATAAATGATGTGGAAGCATTCGGGTGGAGAAATTCGCTAGGATAATTACTTTATCTATTAACACGACGACAAGAAACGTAGCGGGGCAGCGGGGCGGAAAGGATTGGGGGGGGAGGTTGTTTCAGAGCACAGGAGGTTGTTTCATAAAATAATATGTAATATAAGTAATGAAATTTTAGAACGTTTTATTATTTAGCCAAGTTTGAATAAAATTCACTACTAACTACTTTTGCTTGGGAAACTCAAGTGTGGCGGCGGCGGCAGCGGGGGCGGCAGCGGCGACGGCAGTGGCGGGCGGTAAAGCTTTCTACGTTTTACAGTTTACGGCCATAGACGAGATTGAGCCAAATGTAGAAAAGTGGATGTTAACGAGCTAAACACATTATTCAGTTTCACGTAGCCGTGCCCAACCCTGCATTCCAGATCCAAGCAAAAGCTCAAAGCTTTTTCAAAAATACTTGCATTTTTTGTTGTTTTTTTTTCCCGAATAAAATAGCAAAAGAACTGTTATGATAATTTAAAAAGGGATTGAATTTATATATATTGAAATAATTTACAGTGTATTTTATGAGTTGTGCTGCTAACTTTATGGGGGTTGATAACGTGGACGTGGGAATGAAAATATGATGAGTTCTTTGTTCTCCGTAATAAACTATATTTAATTTAGTGAATCCGACTGCATGTGTGCATTTACAAGATGCATTTATTTCATAGTAGGTGTTTGTATATAATGCACTGTTTGTGTAAAAGCGAACGATTGGGACGATGCTGTTGGGGTGGCTGAGAGGGTGGTGGATGATATGCATTGTGTGTTATTCTATAATTTATTATTAAGTTAAATATGAACAAAGGATTATTTAATCTAACACAAAATAAATGTACATACGTACAAAAAAAAGTTGGCATCAAATTTGTGTTTGTTGTTTTTTTCCACTATGAAAACGTTATAAAGTTGATAAAATATTGAATAGGGTAATGGGGGTGGAAATTTAAATGTGTTAAAATTTGTTCTAAACGTAATAGGTGATAGTATTTTTATTTCCATTTCAATAAAAAATTGCCTATGGAAATCAAATTTTAAATAAAATAAAATGGACACCACCAATAGTAAGTGAGTTAATTCTCACCCCCAAATAAATTACTCAAATTCTCTAAGTTACGCCACGAAAAATACAATTTTTCTAAAGAATATATTGAAAATTTGTGTTAGTAAGCAAGACTAAAAAATACATCCCCTAATGTTGAATAGACTGGGCAAAAAATTAAACTATTTTTTTTTTGAAAAGTATATCGAAAATATTGTTCAAGGTAACCGAAAAAAAATATCGAGAAGGTTTGAGTCCTTTATATTAATATTAAAAAGTCTATCATCTTTAATTTCGATTTTTTATTTGTGCTTTCATTTTTGCGTCAATGCTGTCAAACTATCGAGGTAAAAAAGTTATTTATTTTTTATCTACACAAATATTTATAGAAAATTAAATTCCCTATAAAAAACGTTTCTTGGAAAATTTTTGCTAGACACGCCGCTTCCGAATAATCAAGCCTCAGACATTGATATAATTTTTATATTTATCTTCTTTATTTTGGAATTTTGTAACTAACGAACAAATAAATGTATAGAAATAAACAATATAGGTTCTTAAAGGGAATTTAATGCTCTACAAAAAAGGTGTCTTAAGGTTTTTACAAAAAATCATTTTTTCAAAAGTTATTCACAATTAAAATGGAAGGAAAAATTAAATTATTGTTTTTTTCTTTGTTGAACCAATTTTGAAAGAGTGATTTTAAGTAAAAATGTCAAGAGACCTTTTTTGTAGAGTATTAGACTCCCTCCAAGAATCTATACCTTATTTATTTTGGAATTTTGTAACTTACGAACAAATAAATATATAGAAATGAACAATATAGGTTCTTAAAGGGAATTTAATGCTCTACAAAAAAGGTCTCTTGACATTTTTACATAAAATCACTCTTTCAAAATTAATTCACAATTATAGTAGAAAGAAAAATTAAATTATTGTTTTTTTTTCGTTGTTAAACCAATTTTGAAAGAGTGATTATATGTAAAAACGTTAAGAGACCTTTTTTGTAAAGCATTAAATTCCCTTCAGGAATCTATATTGTTTATTTCTATATATTTATTTGTTTGATAGTTATAAAATTCCAAAATAAAGAAGATAAATCTAATAATTATGACAATGTTTGAAGCTTGATTATTCGGAAACGTCGTGTCTGGCAAAAATTTTTAAAAAAACCTTTTTTGTAGGGAATTTAATTTTCTATAATAATAAGGGCAGATAATTTTTTTTAACCTGATAGTTGGACAGCATTGACGCAAAAATGAAAGCACAAAAAAAAACGAAATTAAAGATGATAGACCTCTTAATATTAATATAAAGGGCTCATACTTTCTCGATATTTTTTTTTGTCATCTTGAAAAATATTTTCGATATATTTTTACAAAAAAACAAAACAATAGTCGATTTTTTTGGCCCAGTCTTATTCTCACCCCCAAATTAACAACTCAAATTCTCTAAGCTATGCCACAAAAAATACACCTTTTATAATGAACATATTAAAAATTTGTTTTAGTAATTATGACGAAAAAATGGATCCCCTAATGTTGAATCATAAAAACTTCTTCAATTAAGTGTTAATTTTGTATTAGAATGTCGAAAACGAAACTTTCATTGTCTTTCATTCTTGCGAGCTTTTAAAAAGCTTTTGTCACACAAGCATCGTCGTTCATATGTCTCCCATGAATATTTCAAGACTTTTTACTCGTTGCAACAACACATTATAATGCAAACAGTGCATTACAGTGGTGACATTTTCGTTACCTAATTAATATTTAGTGACACAAGTGCACCAATGTAATTTGTAAAAGTTTTCAGTCGTTATCGATTTATTTATAACAACAAAGTTTCCAATTTGGAAAAAAAAATAAATAAATACATGGAATTTTAAGAAAATGCATTTCCTTGGCATTTCTCGTGGGTGATACCTGTGCACACCAGACAAACGAAACCGGAGGAAATAACATGTTTTCCCAATGTTGTGATTTTAGTATTGCAAAGCGAAATAAGTAGCTTTCGATACAGTGGAATTTGTTTTAGTTTTCTGTAAATCTGGAGAAATCCACTTTCGTCACAAACATGAGATGATTCCATAGATCTCATATTTGTAGTAAGATACGGAAATAAGAACAAGCAGTCGACTACAGAAGAGATATGGTGGGTGGGTTTTTTTTTTAAAAAATATTAAGATTAATATTAAAACTAATATGATGGAGAAACTTTTTAAAAGTGGATCTTTTTCAATAACAATTAAGAAAAAACCTATAGTTAAAAAATTGTTAACTTAAAAATTAATTAAGAACACAATTCAGATTGTTTAAGATCGGTTTTTTTAATAAATATTTTTTAATATTCAAATTAGCTACGTTTCGTTACGTATTGTAACTTCATCTGGCTTCTTGAATCACAAAAAATATAAATGCTTCAATTTAAACTCAATATCCTGATGAAGATTAAATTCTGATGAAGTTACAATATGTAACGAAACGTAGCTAATTTGAATATTAAAAAATATTTATTAAAAAAACCGATCTTAAACAGCCTGAATTGTCTTTTTATTTAATAAAAGCTGAGATCTGAATTTTATCATCTGTTAAAAATTAATAAGGACGTGTAAAAAATAAATAAAAAGATTGATAATTTTGAATAAAGTTCACAATTTTAAAAAAAGAATCCAATCTTTTAAAGAAAATTCTATAGACTATTTTCTAAATTATTTGTTCAATATATTACTAATTCAAAAAGTCCTAAATATTTGGTTTAAAAATATATTTTTTTACTTCGACTTATGACCAAAAGAAAATGACAAACAATAAAATCTACAGTCGCTAACAATGCTTTAAATAACGCGAAAAAAAGCAGTTAATCAAACCCAAAACGACCAAGTACAGCGTTTAACGGCGTAGATGACAAATCTACTTTATCATCTTGTACTATTCTATTTAAAAGATGACCCGAAACATTAAGAAACCCATGATTAGATAAGGGAATTAAATGAGAGATGTTAAAGATAAATGTTAGCAGTTTACCAATTATTAGAGTAAATTTTCACAAACAATTCGCCACTACCAGTTCCTGTTGAAATTCAAGGACCAATTTGCAAATCAACTCAAATCAAAAACATTTCCCAAGTGACAAATTAAATAAACTATGTAAACTTTACAAAATTTCCTGGAATTGACATCGTAATAATCGAGATCAAGAGAAGTACAAGAAAATTAGTAGAACCTTCCAAAAAATATTCAATTCTGAACCGAAAAAAAGTCTTAAAAGCCAAATGATTTACGAGGCTAAAGCAAAATCATCTACTCAGTCTAAAGGAGTAAATACGAAATCAATTGTCGAGATCAAAGAAGAACCTGTTTTCTACATCCAATTCTACACAACGGGGTAGAGAACAATTATTTTAGCTTCTTTAGATTTAAGAGTTGAAATAATTTTTTTTTTGAGATACATTTATATTGGTTTCAAAAATAATAAATAAAAATTCATTTATAAAAAAGCAACTTTTACATATAAAATATATGCAGAAATAAAAAAAAAATCTTTATTACTTAATTGAGATTAACCTATTAATTGTTAATATCTAACAAATTATATTTTATTTTACTTACTTTTAGACCATATGTTTTTTTTTTTTAAAAAAGTTTTTTTTATTTTGTTTTTTTTTTTTTTTAATAATGACAGAGGGAGTTTTTGAATTTCTCCCCCTGAAAAGGGCACCCCTATAATGAAATAAAAAAATAAAAATAAAGGAAAGAGAAATGAGTAGCAAAAGTTAAAAGGTAAAATATTGTGGTAAACACAAGAAGGAACTTTTAAGTTAAACAAAAATGTTAAGATAAGTAAACGAAATTTTAAATTTGTAAACTTACACGTGTAAATTAATTGTAGGAAATAAAGTTTTATTATTATTATTATTATAAATTTATATTTCACATGCACTTTGGCTCAATATGTTAAAACGCGATAACTGGCCTCATATTTTGGGATATATGGTTGCCTATCCCCGGAGTCGAAATGTTTTTTTTCGTCAGTAAAGTTTTCCAAGTATTACACTTTTGGAATAAGTAAATTTTGACATTCAAGAGTTATAGAAAAAAAAATATGTTGCTCATATATTTTCCAGCAAAGCTCTAATAAATAGACATAAGGAGCTTTTCTATAATTATTAAAACTTCGAAATTTGGTGTTTCTTCGTTTGTGCATATAGTATTCTTCGCTTGTTTATATAAATTGTGAAGATTTAACACTTGAAAAATGCTCACATAAAGCTTTCCGGAAAAATATGCAAATAGTCATTCTTTTTCTTTCGAAAATCTCAAACAACATAAAAAAAAACAAATAAACGGCGTAAATTTTATTTAGAAATTCAATATTGGATTCAAGCTCCAAAATGAGCTTTCGAAAATTGTGCGCGAATTTTTTTTTTCAAAATTTTTTAATGACAGGAAACACCAATTAATAGAAAAAATATTTTTGAAACTTTAATACCTACTAATAGAAAAGCTCTAGTCGTCATATTAGGATTGCATATTTTTTTTTTTTTGTAAAACATGCAAACAACGTATTTTTTTTCCTTTAGATTTTAATTTTTTATCACATTCCAAAAGTGTAATGATTACTTGATTTTTTTAGGCCCTATTATCGAGTAGGAGTATTCAAATTGTTTTTTTTAGAGATATGCCAATTTTTGGAATACCATAAGAGGTGGAAGGATAAGACAACTTGGGCATTTCCACTGCAGCTACTTTAGAATTTATTTCCCAAAAGTTTAATTTTATATAGAGTTTTCCTTGGTCGCTATAAGATGAAATATTCTATTCTTTCTAACGATAGATTACCTTTGAGGTAGTTGCATCTCAAAGGTAAGTCCTTTAATTCTTTAAAGCTCAATTTTTGGTACAAGAAGCAGGTTCTTGCGAGTCAATAGAGCAGAGTTTCCCAAACGTTTTGTGCCAAAAAAGCACATTTTAGGATGTTAGTCAAATGACGAACAATATTAATATATCTAAATAAATTCATTGTTGCAAAATGTTAATAATACGAGAATTGATCAATAAGTACCCGAGTTTGACTCCAAATTCTGTCGATAAGTGATAACGACTTTACCATAGTGTAGTTTAAACTGTTAATGGGGATCATTTAAAATTTAAAATAAATTTATTGCTTGGTTTTTTTTTCGACAGCCAGTTGTATCGTTTGTGCTCTGCATTTTTCGACAAAATCTATGTCAAAGGCAATGTCAAATTTTTATTTTTGGATAGAAAAATATGTGAAGAAATAAAAGCCAAAGTGGATGTTGTGTATGAAGATCTTTCTTCATCTATGACTATAGTCAAATATTATATGGTTACCGAAGAAATCGTTGAAAAATTTCATGTTATTCTTGTAAAATTACCAAATTTTTAAATTGCCATCATTAGAATTTAGACTGTTATTTCAACTTTTTAATCCTGTTTTATAGAAAAGTTCAAGTGTTATTTCATAAGTCAAAATATCGAAATATTTTTGATAAAAATATAATTTTTTTTATTAAACGAAATCCGATTTTTTAAAGGAGTTTCATTAAATTTAATTTAATTCTTTTAAGTTCAATCTTTGGTACAAGAAGCATGTGCTAGCGAGGCAATAGCGCAGAGGTTCCCGAATGTTTTGTGCTTAAAAGTACATTTATATTTCTTAATAAGTTGAGTGTAGAAAATTATTTTTAATGCGGGTAAATTTATGCAAGAAGTAAAAAAAAAACTTCAATATTTTTTATTATTTCAATTCAGCAGCGAGCGTGTACAACATAGTCAGCGGATATAGAGTTGGGAACCACTGGAAACCACAAATATTGATAATTTAGATATAGTAAATTTGACCTATCCATTTCACGTGGTGAGAGATAACCATTTCGTCAGGTTCCCAAATATTTTGAGCTTAAAAGCACATTTAGATTTCCAAATAAGTTTATTGTTGCAAATTGTTAATAATACGGACATAAATATACAAAAAGTAAAAAAAAAACTTCAATATTTTCAACACAGCAGCGGGCATGTACAAAATCATCAGTGGATATAGAATTGGGGACCACTGCAATAGTGAACTCTAAGATCCAAGATTAAGTATTAATAATTTAAATTTGGTAAATTTGATCCATCTTCTCCACAAGGTCAGATATAATCATTTTTTCTCAATGTTCATATTTTGCCTTAACTATAACTTCGAAAAGAAAAATTGCATTGCAAGTTATCCAAATGTAATTTACCGCCGGTGTTTGGCAATATTTTTTTTTAAATTCGATATTGGTAAATTTTTAGTTCATACTATAGGCTCTTTAAGATGGACTAGTCCGAAAAATCCAATAGGTTTGCGTCTCGGGAAATATTTTGTCGATAAAATTCAGAAAGTTATTTTTCAATCAACCATCAAAAGCGCACCAGCTTTTTTGAGAAGATACCAAAGCTTGTTGCAATGTTTATCTTCCCATGGTTTCAGGGTAGCTTTTAAAATGTTTTTTGGGCGATAAATTGCATTTAGTTGGACCCTACACTGAAGAAAAACGATTGAAGATCTGTTGTCAGTAGCGGTAGCTTTTTAAACCAAGACATATGGTACATTTACTTTCTGGTGGTCAATTTTTGGTTCAAATTCGTCTAAGAAAAAACTGTTTTTTTTTGTAAAAATTTTTTAAATTTTTTTTAACGGAAAATACAATTTTTGGAAACCATCCACGTCCACTACGGTCTAATGAAACAATTCTTGGGTTTGAATAGATATTATTGTTAACAATATAGTAAAATTACCAAATTTTCAAATAGTATACTGTTTTGCATTTGAACCCGATATTGTATGAAAGTGAAGTGTTATTTCATAAGTCGTAAAATGTAATTTTTTTTATAAAATGAAATCCGGCTTTTTAATGGAGTTTCCAGCCGGAAAAAATTTCATCACAATGAACAAATAGTGGAATGAAAAGCTTGACTATACCCAAAGCTCCCGAACACCCCAACTATCAACATCAATCTACCAACAATTCGACGTTTAAATCTTCTCAATATTTATCAACACTTAACGACAAATTGTATGGTTTAATGCAAAATGTGTTCATGACACTGACAAATATACGGCTCAATGTAAAACAGACTACCTACAGCAAGTGCCAACATAAATTAACACGTTTCCATTTTGCAACAATGCCGACTCCGCTAACTAATTTCTATTTGTTTTTTCCAACACCACACAATTAGATAATATGGTGGGATAATACATGTCGGCCTTGCGGCCAAATCTTACGTTTATGTGAACAATTGTCGGTGCAATATGTGGAGCTTTTTCTAGTGCAGCAAAAGCTTTTCTCGAGATCTGCGTTTTTTTTTTTTTCTCTTAAAGTTTTTTAACTTTGTTCGGTTTTTTATCATTTCATCTCCTCGCTACACGAATCCTTGCCAACGTTTTATAATTGAATGTTTGCAGAGAGCCTCGTCCCATCATCTCCCCCCCCCGGGTCCCTCCAACGTTTTATTCGTTCCGATGAATATTAAAAATTGTGAATTTATCGACGAAATGCTTAGCAATGTTGCGATTTGTGGCATAGTTGGAAACTTTATGAATAATAAGCGTTTTGCCAAAAAAAAAAACAGTAAAATGAAATTTTGTAGGAAAATTCATTTTTCCCAAATCAATTTTGATGAAATTTAAAAGTTTGTTTCAATGATGAATCTTAATCTTCAATACTTTTGGTCGTATAAAAGGTTGATGCGAAGATAGGCGATGCTTTTATCAAAAAATTTAGTTAAAAATTTAGGGCACATTTCTGCCAAATCAAAACACTAGTTAGTTTAAAGTATTATATATTACTAGTTGATCCCCGCGACTTCGTCGGAGTAACGTAGGTATAGATTATATTTCCTTTTTTGATTTGCTATTTGTAGTGATATATGAAAATTTTTATTTTTCTTATTTCTTTTACGAAAAACAAAATCATACTTAAAACCACCATTCTGTCAACTTTAAAAAGACACATTTAATTGTTGCTTAGAATAAAATATTTGTATGTAATGATCAATTAATTTTCAAAAATATTTAAAAAATTATAGAAGAGTATGTTCAATTGCGTATACCTACAGTAGATATACCTACCGTGAACCAAATAATCCATTAATCAATCAGTATCTATACATAACAAAAAATCGTCAAGTTCAATAAAGTCGGTCTTAATTATGACTTAAAACAGTAAAAAATTATCAAAACACTCACGCCAAAATAACAGAAGTTAAGGGTCTAGATTAAGAATATTAGTAGAAATCCCATTTCAGTGTCTCGACTCCCGAATGAACCTTTTTCTCAAAACTGTAACACTACGATAATGTACAAAACTACCGCGAAATTAAAAAATGTTCAATTGCACGAAACCCAGTTCCTCCATAATCAAGTATAACCATTGTGTATCTATGCACAAGGGTGTCCGTTATTTCCAAAATTGATTTTTTACAGCGATCGCCTCCTGAATGTTTAGTTTAAGGTATAAAAAAAATTATCCAATACAATTAAGCTGTTAATTTCTTGATTAAACCGTACAAGAATCATGTTACTTTTACCATTTAAATAACATGGGATTATTTGAGTTTTAATTTTTAATTTTTTATCAGAAACAAATGAATGAAAAGATTTAAAATTACATTATTCTGACGTAAAATTCAACGTTCTACAAAAAAGGTCTCTTATAAATTTTCGATTAAATCACTCAATTAAAAGTTATTCAACATTTAACTTTTTAACGACAAATCAATCGGCTATAGGCTCAATAAAAACGATTTTGACTACAAGTTCTAAGAAATTCTCATAGATGACGTCAGGTAAAATGGTAAAAATCCGAATAATAATTGAACTTTTATCGATACTCTCATTAATTAGTATAAAACTCACTTCGTAGTTACAAAATATTGATTAAAGTACGAAAATTTATTCTGGATAAATTGAATTTCACGACTATAGCGAATTCCGATCTTATATCACAGGTTTGAATTGACAAAAAAATATTTTTGTTTGTTTAATTTTCTGTTCAAGCCATAAAATAACACAAATAATCACTTGCGCTCTAATGATAATAATTTTTATTTTCTCTTCCAATGATTTTATAGTTAAAAAAAAGTAAAAATGAGCAAAAAGTTGAAAATATTGCAAGATTTATAGTAGGCACAAGTTAAATGTTGAATAACTTTTGATGCAGTAATTTAATCGAAAATTCATAAGATACCTTTTTCGTAGAGCGTTAAATATTACGTCAGAATAATTTAATCTTAAATCTTTTCATCCATTTATTTCTGAGAAAAAAAATTAAATGATAAAAAGTCAAATAATCCCATTAATGCTTTTCAGCAGAATATATAATTGCTCCAGGTCACAATCATTGGTTCATAAAAAATAGGTTTTAAGAAGTTTGATTGTTGAAAAACAAACAAAAATTAAAAACCACCTCTTTGTTATTTGGTATAAGTATCTACTACACAAATTTTCATACTAATTAAGTGAAAATACGTTATTTAATGTTGTTGTTATTAAAATGATATAACAAAAACAGAGACTTATTATTAATTAATTATTTATTTATTAATTACACCTATTAAATTCAAAATTCCGATTATTGCTTAACTCTACATTTTCTCATACAAACTTAGCGACCTCTTTTTCTCTTTTAGGGTAGGAATTTTAAAAAAAAAATCTTAACAGATGCCTACTTCTTATAAGGAGTAAATCGAATATTAAAACTTTATCAGTCAGAGGGGATAAATAAATACAGGATTTTATGTATGCACGGTTTTAAAAACGTATTATCTTTAAGTTTAATTACTTTTATTATTAAAACTACTACTCTTACTTGTTTTCGTTAATATTTCCTTATTGAGGAACTCTAAGGGTCTATTTACAAATTTGTAAAAAAAAAGTTTACTGTAAGATTCGAACTTACGTCTTTTTAATTAGGAAGATAAGAATGTCAGATATGTAAGCTATTACGCTATTTACATCAATTATTTGTTATATATATATATATATATATATATATATAAACATTTATATTTCAAAGAGACAATTTTTTAAACGTTAAATTGAATTTACTGTGCTTTTTTTCAGTTCAACCAAAAATATTTTAACAGATTATTTTACAACTTTTAATTACCTTTCTAATGATATATAATTTGTCTGTCTAAAGTAAAAAATTTAGTTTCATCCCTAAGGAATACCTTCCTTTATTATTTTTTTGGAATGATAAGTAGCCTATAGTCTGTGGAAAATTGTGTTGTATCTTAATACCAAATTTCATTAAATTTGGTAGTTCCGTTCTTTAGTTAAATCGGGACACACAGACAGACAGACAGACAAAAATTTTTAATAATGTTAAATTTGGAATAAGGCCTCTTGAAACAAATATTTACCCTAAAATTGGGTTCAAAATCGAAATGTATAGACAGACGTAAGAATTTTATATATTATACGCTATTGACATCAACTATGTGTTTTATATATATAAACGTTTATATTTCAAAGAGGCATTTTTTTAGATTTAAAACTGAATTTACTGCGCTTTTTATCAGTTTAACTAAAAATATTTTTATAGATTATTCTAACGTTTAATTACTTTTCCAATGATATATAATTTGTCTGTCTAAAGTAAAAATTTTTGTTCCATCCCTTATTATACTTACTACTTTCCCTTATTATTTTGAAGGAATGATAAGTAGCCTATCATGTGAGAGTAATTGTGTTGTATTTTAATACCAAATTTCATTAAATTCGGTAGTTTCGTTCTTTAGTTAAATCGGGACACACAGACAGACAGACAGGCAAAAATTTTAAAAATCTTAAATTTGGAATAAGTGCCTCTTGAAACAAATATTTACCTTAAAATTGGGTTCAAAATCGAAATGTACAGACAGACGTAAGAATTTTATATATTAGTATAGATAAGTTACATCCACTGATAATATTCTGGCAAAGATATTCCAACTTTTCTATAACTTTATCGCGGCAAGCCATTATTTTATAGGCATCGCATAAAATTTGTGTTGAAATAATCGAATGAGGTTGAGAATTCGTTTCTCGAGTTCTCACCTAATGCAATTATATGAGGTAGATACGAACGACGCTCGTATAAATGTACCTAGTACCTATGTACAAAGCGTTTGAAAAGATGAAACAAGTTCACCTCTCACACGAAGAAGACAACATCAACTAAAACCATTTCCAATTGGAAGACGGAATGCTACATCGAAATTATTCTAATTAATACGTACGAAAACAGACGTTTGCATTTGTGTTCCAATTGTCACACGACAAGATAATAAACGAGATGATAGTACCTGGCAAGGTGGCGAGGTGACTGGTGAGGGAAAGGTGACACCGTAGACTTGGTACTTTAAAAATTATTTCAATTTTTATCGCAATGAGAGTTTTTTTTCTCTCATTTCTCTCGTTTTTATCTTATAATTATATTTTCACGCTCTATTTCATTACAAGACGTATCGAAGACACTCCATCGTGCCATCATTACCGATAAGTATACATCTTGGCAAATCATAATAATAATAATAATAACAATAATAAGTTGGATTTGTACGATTGCAATTAATTCATGAAGAAGTCGAAGAAAAACGAGAGAAAAGAAAAATATAAGTTCGAGATTGTCCGCATTTTAATTGCTTCCATCCTCACGATCATTTAATTTTATTTGTGTAATAACTAAAGTTTTTTTTCTCCAATTTAAAGCCAAGTGGGTGCAGGATACGGCAAATTAGGAAACAAGGGTTGAAGTGAAACAAGGAGGGATGGTGTGGGGGTGGGTGGGTGATGATGTTGATGATAACGAGGGACATGAATGTAATTTCACGCTAGGTTACGGATCAGCCACGTTTGTTTCCATTTCGAAAATTTGCAAATGTTTTCCTTGGGGTGCTGACCTGCTAGTCGGACTTTTTCATCCCCCAATCAAACAAGAAAAAAATGCGTTAGCCATGTGTAAACCTAGTAACCCCAGATACACAGTGAAATGTAAATTTTTCAATCACTATTACACTTAATTAAAATTGGTAAATAAAAATTGCAATTGGGCATGAAGTAAATGCTTTCGATGCATTTGATGCATTTCATAACTTTGTTTCAAAGGATATTCCTAATTTTTTTTGGCTACAATAGTTCCGAATTTCAAACGATTACTAGTACAAACAAAAAAAAATGCTGAATTTAAAAAATAAGCCAATGATTTTATAGATTGGGACACTATATAACTTATAGTTGCACAAATGCCGATTATTATGAACTAGCTGATCCCCGCGACTTCGTCTGCGTAACGTATTTTATTTTTCTTATTTTTTTTATGAAAAATAAAATTTTAGAATTACCGTTAAAAATTGACCAGAAAAAGTAAATTTTGATGTCAAAATCTGAATTTTATTCGATGTTTTTTTTAAATCTAAACGAAAAACAAAGAAAAAATTTAAAGAGTAACTTCTTCACCGCAGAAACCTTGGAAAGGTTGGGAAAGAGAGATCGTTAGTATTTAATTTTTCTTTCCAAATTTCATCATTTAATATAAGGTAAATCAAAATTTTAGAATAGATATATTTCACTCTTTCTAACCCCATTTTCTACATTTGCGTCCTTCTACATATGCTCTCCATTTAGAAGTGAGGACAAAGGATAATTAATTCTTTTTGGAGAAAAAGATCGACTAACGCCGCCATGAGAGTAATTCTACCCAAATTTTGTGTAATAGTTATTGGAAAAAAATTATAACAAAAAGAAAAAAAATCTAAGTTATGATTTTTTAAGGCTGATGGAGATAAAAAATAAAAATGATCGAAGTTAAATCGTAGAAAACCATAATAAGAACAGATAATTACAATAATAAACAGTAGGTACAATTGATAAGATAGAAAAATTAAAAGATTTTTTTTTAAATATAATTTTCCCCTTAAAAAAATTTCCATTTCTATTTGTAGTTTGAAATGTTTCAATTTTTTTCCCCAAATTTATAGAGCAATGCAATTTTGGTGAGGTTTGTGGGCTCCATTCGCAGTCTCCAGTCTCATATCGTAATGCAACTATGTACAATTGCATGGCACTTTGGATGAAATTAAAGTGATATATATGTAAGTTTAATCATTTACCACTTAAAAATCATTAACCATAAAGATAACAGCATTTTCTCAATCAATTTTTCATAAAGAATTATTTCACCAAAAATTAAAAAGTTCACATAAAAATGTTCACTTTGATTGCACAAAAAAGTCGCGAAATTTTTTTTTTACAAACGTACAATGGCAATGTGAATGCATTACCTATTGCAAATGATCCTAATGTAGCACCTGTTAGCCATTAATTGATTTCAAAAGTTTCAAAATTGAATATTTAAGACAAAAATTAAATCAAATTCAAAAAAATTAAGCATTCTAAAACTTACAAAATCAATTGCTTTTTGTAAATGATTTAGAGAAATCCAAAAAACGTAAAAATTTGCACAATCTACTGCAGAATACGAAACTTGTTGATTTCGATAGTCATTTGTAGTTTTTTCCGATTAAGAACGAAAGAAAAACGATTGAGAATGCAATTGGTAATACAGAAGTTACAAACATTAAGAATTGCAATTCTAAGCGAATTAATTTTTGAATAAATCAAATTTTTCACTTGGGTTGGAAATTTTATTAAAATTTTAGGTGGAAAAATTTAAAATTAGAGCAATGCAATTTTGGTGAGGTCTGTGGGTTCCATTTGCAGTCTCTAGTCTCATATCGTAATGAAGTTATGCAATTGTCTATGCACAATTGCATGGAACTTTGGATGAAATTATAAGTGATATATGTTAGTTTTCTAAGAAATTAAAATCACTTACCACTTAAAAATCATTAACCATAAAGATAACACCATTTTCTCAATCAATTTTCCATGAAAAAATTTGGCACCAAAATATTAAAAAGTTCACATAAAAATGTTCACTTTGATTGGTGAAAAAAGTCACCAAAAATTTTTTTACAAACGTACGGCAATATGAATGCATTTTCTATTGCAAATGATGCTAATGTAGCACCTGTTAGCCACTAATTGATTTCAAAAATTTAAAAATTGGATATTAAAGACAAAAATTAAATCAAAATCCAATAATTTATGCATTTTAAAACTTAAGAAATCAATTGCTTTTTGTTAATGATTTAAAGAAATCAAAAAACGTCAAAATTTGCACAATCCACTGCAGAAAACGAAACTTGTTGATTTCGATAGTCATTTGTTGTTTTTTCCGATTATGAACGAAAGAAAAACGATTGAGAATGCGATTGGTAATACAGAAGTTACAAACATTAATAAATGAAATTCTAAGCGAATCATTTTTTGAATAATTCAAATTTTTCACTTGGGTTGGAAAATTAATAAAATTTTTAGGGGGAAAAATTTAAAATTAGAGCAATAGAATTTTGGTGCGGTCTGTGGGCTCCAATCTAATATTGTAGTGAAACTATGCAATTGTCTATGCACAATTGCATGGCACTTTGAAAGAAATTTTAAGTGATTTATATTATTTTTCTAAGAACATTAAATCACTTACCACAAAAAAATCATTCACCATTCAAATCACAGCACTTTCTTAATCAATTTTTCATCACAATACTAAAAAGTTCACATAAAAATGTTCACTTTGATTGCACAAAAAAGTTGCGAATTTTTTTTTTACAAACGTACAATGGCATTGTGAATGCATTACCAATTGCAAATGGTGCCAATGTATGTTAGCACCTGTTAGCCATTAATTAATTTCAAAAGTTTCAAAATTGGATATAAAAGACAAAAATTAAAGCACTTTTGAGGACACGTAATAAAGTTTGTAAAACGATTGTTTCGATAACGTTTAAACGATACGAACGTTAAAGTAATCGAATGAGTTTTTCGGAAATTAAAATGCCGAAACTAATGCAACAATTATCACAGAAATCACTACTTGTTATTTTGATAGTCATTTGTTTTTTTGGTTCGAAGCGAGATGCAGAAACATTCCACAGTGCAAATAGTAACTAACCAAAAGTTACTAAACGATTAGTAATAAAATTCGATGCGGAAAAATTGTGATAAAAAATTCTTATTTTCATAGCTTTTTTCCAATTTTTATTGATTATAGAGCTTTATTGATTGACATTATGGAAAATGGATCTTTTTTCAAATATTTTAATTGTTAGTTATAAGAAAAATCTAACACAAGTTTCCTTTAATTTAGTTTCTATTAAAAATTTCTGGTTATTTTATGCACAGTTGCGACATGGAAATATTGTAAAAAAAAGTTTTATATAAAATTAAAAATCACTTACAGCGAATTAATCTGCAATCCTTAGGTTTGCAATATCCAATTTTTTCAAGCAAAAAAATTGCAATTACACAAAAAAACAAATAAAAATCATAATTCAATTTCAAGTAAATGTCATTCGGAATGCTTTTAAAGTAATGCAATTAACACACCTGTAATTCATTGTGCTGAAGCAACTTGACAATTTCCTTTATCAATTCTAGGAAATTTTTCCACAAATTCCAAAAAAAAAAAATGGAAAATTGAACCAAACCAAATCAGTTATCTTAATTATCACCTATTCCAAATAAAATACTTTAAATTTTTTGATGAACTTTTGAGTAATTACACTCGGGAAAATTGACACAATGCACGGAAAAAACCACTTGTTTTTTTGTTATTTCGACCCAAGGTTTATAAATTACACAGGTTGCTCCATTAGAAAAAAAAATGACGTCATACGAAGAATTTTGAAATTGATCAGTCTGGAGATATGTACGAATTTCTTCTGGATACGTCACGTATCCATCACGTAGCCACCATGAGGCCATCTGTGTATTTTATAAACTTTGATTTCGACAGTTATTTGTTTTTTCTCCAACCGCAAATACCAAAAGAAAATGGTTGGCTACTCATTGGTGACACAGTAAAATTATTAGAAAATCAAAGTTTAAATTAATGCGCGAATATTTTGAATTTTTCAATTGTCCAAAAAAATTTTTTCTTAAATCTTCTTCTGGTTTTAAACCATTTTTTCTCATAAAATATAGCAATAAAATATATTTTATTATTAAATTTAAAAAAAAAATGTCTTTGGTTTATAAAATCCAATTATATTAATGCAATTGTAGACAGTTTTGAATGACTTTTGTTATTACAAACTAAAGTAAAGAACTTTTTTTTGGTAGTCTTAATTTCAAGGAAAAAAGAAAATTGCATTTTCTTAAATTATTTGAACATTACTTAGCCATTTAGTAGTATATTTAATTTTGTGCTAGAATTAGTCATTTGATCGGATGCATTTAAGGGTGGATCACCGTACGAACGTAAAAAAAATGACTTTTTTAAAACTGCTGCCATTTTTTTTTAGAGATATTAAAAAACGGTCTTCGGCATGTAAAAGTTGAAGTTTTTAACTATTTTAATTTATTTGCCCCGATATGTCCCCCCTCCCTCTTTTGCAGCGCTTTGAAAAAGGGTCCTCAAAAATGAGGAGGCAAACGGGAGACAAGTTTTCTCGGAAACCAGAAGTCGGATCATGATTTTCCAAAGAATGTATAGGTTTTGGTAATGCGTCTTCTTGGTACTGAACCTCGAAAATCCGAAAAAAGTTGAAAATTTACAAAATGGCGCGACTTTGAAAACAAAGTTTAAAAAAACAACCTTTTTTTGGACCTCTCCCCCTCTCCCACTTTGAAGATGGGGGAGGTTTGGCCAATTTTAGAAGTTCAGTACCAAGAAGACGTGTTGAACTATAACACATTCCAGTTTCAAGTCAATCCGTCGGATAGTTTCTGAGAAATCTTGTCTCCCAGTTTTAAAAAGTTAATTTCGCGAAAAACGCATTTAAAGTTTTTTTAAGATATTTTTTTTATGTTTTTATCAATTTATTCAATTTTTATCAGTGAAAATATATTAGTCAGCCATTCCAATCCTTTTAATACGTTATTCTTGAATGTTATAAGAAGACATTTATGGAGAAAAAAATCGATTTTTTTTTTCTGACGGTGATCCACCCTTAAGACGATCACTTCATTTCCTAGTGGAAAAACCACTGCCAAAAATGCATCAGACCGATAATCAATAATCAAATGATTGCAATAAGTCAACAAAGCCAAATCAATTGCGGTCACTAACACCGAATTAATCTTAGTCGAAACACTTCTAACGTTACCAAAATAAAAACCTTCTTTTTGTTTCTCAAATAATCTATCACTCAATAAATAAAACTAGATCTATTAATCTTTTACGAAATCTGATCAATTTGTAAAAGAAAATATATATTGGATGAAAGGATAAGATATTTATGAGTATTTTTCTTTGAAAGTAGTGTAAGTCCATTTTTTATTACCAGCGAAAATTTTCACTGACAATTTGTTAAAAATTGCTTTGTAAAGATAAAATTATTGACAATTATTAATTGAATATTTTTCAAAAATTACTGGGATATATGGCTGCTGAGGTTTATTGTAGAAGCAAATTTAATCAATTGGAACTAGTATTACTTATATCGTAAAAGTTTTTTTGCGATGTAATACAGAAGAACTCGAAATATATCTTCAGCTTAAAAATCTTCAGCTTGAATTTTTGATTTCCTAATTATTTGGGCTGAATTCAAAGAAATGCAGAGTTTCGAAAATTGGTAAAATTAAATGAAAATTTTGGACAGTCATGAAATATTCAAATCAATGAAATATAGTGGAATGTTGGCCCCATCTATCAACAGTATTTGGAAATGATCAACGTTTCGAAATTTGATTGGTAAAATGGTCAAAGTTTTCGCTCAAATAACCAATTGAAACTTTGCTTGTCGTTTTACGACAGAACATTGAAACATAAAATCAAAACGTTGTCACTTTGTTGTGGCACGATTGAATTATTTTTAGTACAAAACCACGCATTGATATCACCGAAAACTTTTCCAAAAATATTGCAGTAAATATAATAAAAGTTCAACCGACTACTCAAAGCTTTTGTGCATTCAAAACTATGATTTTCTTTCAGCTATTAGTGAAACTTGGAATAATATTTTGTGCTGTACTGCATTGATAAATATTTTGTTTATAAAGTGCTATGTTGCACTTTTTCAATTTAAAAAATCTTGGTGAATTTTCAAGTATTTGAGAGACTAATATTTTTATGGGGAAAACAGTAAAAGGTTATACAAAGTAATTTTTTTTTGCACCAAAATCCATTTATCATTTAATTTTAATTAAAATAACTTAAAAAAACAATGTAATTTTTTCCATTTTCACTTTTAGAAAGTTTCAACCCTTTTCGGTTTCCTACATTATCTCTTTCTTCCAACAACCCTGTTGTACCCAAATATTTAAATAAAAAATTATCAAAATTGTTGAAATTTTCCAACAAAGTTTACTGAACCAGGTAGACATGGTGACACAATAAAGACATTCAAAGGTGGCAAAGATAAAAAGGATTAATATGAAATTTTAAATAAGAAATTTAAAAAAAAATTGTATAATTTTTCAAAGGAAATTTAAGGCTAAATAAAATTTTTGATTTTAGTGGTGGAGATTTTATAAGCATGGATTGAACTCAAAGTTAACACCAAAATAAAATTGAACGATTAAAAAAATTGAACAATTAGAAAATTGAACGATCTACAAATAATGTCTCGAACAAGTTTTTGATATAATTATTCCTTCAAAAGTTATTCGAGGTCAAAGTTGACCTAAAAAGATATTTTAATATTTTTTCAATTTTTTGACGCAACCATCAATTTTATGAAAAAATTTTATAGGCAATTTTTTGTAGAGCACTTTTTTTTCTATAACTTATCTCTGTAATAGTTTTTGATATTTTTCACAGGTTCTAAGTTATTTGCATTAAACTGAAAATATTCGTAATTTTATTGTTTTAAATTAATAATATTCCCTGAATGATTATATTTTTAACATAATTTTTTTTTTTTTTATTTTAATTAAATAACTTAGGACCTGTGAAAAATATTAAAAACTTTTATAGAGATAAATTACAGAAAAAAAAGTGCTCTACAAAAAATGTCGTATAAAATTTTCTCATAAAATTGATGGTTGCGCTAAAAAATTGAAAAAAACATTAAAATTTTTCTTGAGTTCAACTTTGACCTCGAATAACTTTTGAAGAAATTAATATATCAAAAACTTGTAAGACCATATTTTTTGTAGATCGTTTAATTTTCTACAAGAATATGCCTTGGTCATTCCAAAATATTGTCACCAACGAGAGTTATAAAACTCCAAAGTGCAAGAGAATATTGTTGCCATGTTATTTAAATGGAAAATCGAAATTTGCGATGCGGCACCTCTTAATATTAATATTAAGATCTTAAACTTTCACAGGATTTTTTTTTGTCATTCCCAACAATATTTTCGATATAATTAAGAAAAAACAATCATAATTTTTTTTGCATTAATCTAATGTTCACACATTAATTCTTTGAGTTTTTGTCTCTAATTTTGGTAGAAAATCATAGATATGTAGCTTTAACACCAAATTATAATCTCCGATTATGTGCAAATTCGTTTTTTCATACCAGTACATAAATAAACAAATATTTTAAACCTTAAAAAATTTATTTTTTGAATTTTGAGAAATTAAAAAAACATTTCAAGACCATAATTCCGCGGATATAATTTATCTAATTATTGTTTTAATGTTTCAAGTACTCTTTACCTGCAACCCCAATTTTTCTAATTACGTTTTTTTTTTAAATCTTCCGCCCATAAACTCTAAAAATTAATGTTCGTATATCATACAAATCAATTAAAATATCTATTAGGGTTTTTAACCGTTTTTTTTTTACGACCGGCAACTTTTCATCGTCCAAAGTGTTTTCATTTACTTAAACACATAATTAATTTTTCCCCCATTTCCCATTTCCAATCCTATCTACCGACATTTTCCTACTCTCCCCTCTCTGCCCTCGTTCAGTTTCACCGTCGTTTTAGCTGGCAGACTTCATGCGTGCAATATTTATGTAATAAGCCGACGAAATTGTCAGCAGAAAATTTTTCCCCTCATAAGCATTCTTCACTGTCGCCCATTTACACGTCAGCAAGCACACAACACCGAGATTATGAAAATTTTATTTTTCACCCCCCTCAACCCTAGCGGTAGGTATGTGTTATTACCTGGCGCTCATGTAACGTACAAACATCGTGCAAAAAAGCTCACTATGAATGAGGAGCTTTTGTTTTCAGCAAAAATAATCATACGCCGGAAAATATAAAACACTTAAAATTTCCATTCTACCAGTCGCCCTCACGCTTTTCTTTTAGATCTATTGAATTATTTCGTTTCGTTTTCTTTCGTGTACAATAACCAATTAATGAATTGATGAAAGAAAATTATATCTATATATATATATAAAAGAAAGTCGTGTTAGTTACATTATTTATAACTCAAGAACGGCTGGACCAAATTTCATGAAATTTTCTATTTGTATTCGATAGGCATGGGAATCGGATATAAAGTATATTTTATACCTCTAGAAGATTAAGATGTCTCTCGACATCTTCTGCAAATTTTTTCTCCTACTTGCCTATATATTATTTGTAATCATTGATGCCTGTGATTTATTTTGAAAAACGCTTAGCAACCGTTTGAATTTGGCATTTTTATTTATCTAATTTATGTGTTATTTACATATTTTACTTAATATTTACAATAATATATGGAACAATTGGGGAAATGACAATCATTTACCAATATTGTAAGGCGTTAAAATACAACGGTAAATATACTGGGTTATGTCTAACTGGTGGAAAAGTAAAATTGCCTCAATTGGTCCCACCACTAAATCCATTACACTCATAAGTTTATGGGATAGGAAATGATTGTAAAAACTCCTTGGCCAATATTCACAAACAAAATAGTAATTTACAAATGATATTGTTTCGCCCATAAAACAAATATATTTAAGGAAGTACTAAAGAAAACAGGAATATTTCCAGTAATCTTCTAGTCCCTGATTAATAGGGTGTCCGTTATTTCCCAAATTGATTTTTTTACAGCGACCACCCCCTGACTTCGTAGTTTAAAATATAAAAAAAAATTATCCAATACAATTAAGCTCTTAATTTCTTGATTAAACCGTGCCGAAATCATATTACTTTTACCATTTAAATAACATGGCATTATTTTACTTTTTACTTTTAGTTTTTTTCTCAGAAACAAATGAATAAAAAGATTTAAGGTTAAACTATTCTGACGTAAAATTTAACGTTCTACAAAAAATATATCTTATGAATTTTCGATTATATCACTCCATTAAAAGTTATTCAACATTTCACTTGTGCCTAATATAAATCTTGCAATATTTTCAACTTTTTGCTCATTTTTACTTTTTTTAACTATAAAATCATTGGAAGAGAAAATAAAAATTATTATCATTAGAGCGCAAGTGATTATTTCTGTTAATTTTATGGCTTGAATTGAAATTTAAACAAAAAATCATATTTTGACAATTAAAACAGGTGACATAAGATCCGAATTCGCTATAGCCGTGAAATTCAATTTATCCAAGATAAATTTTCGAATTTTAATCAATATTTTGTACCTACGAAGTGGATTTCATACTAATTAATGAGACTATTGACAAAAGTTCAATTAAAATTTTAATTTTTACCATTTCACCTGATGCCATCTATGAGAAATTTCTTAGAACTTGTAGTCAACAAATTAAATATCGAATAAATTACAAAATACAACTTAAACAAATTAATTCAAGTTAAATGTTGAATAACTTTCAATGGAGTGATTTAATCGAAAATTTAAACGACACCTTTTTTGTAGAACGTTAAATTTTATGTCAGAATAATTTAATCTTAAATCTTTTTATTCATTTGTTTCTGAGAAAAAAAAAAATAAAAGTAAAAAGTCAAATAATCCCATGTTATTTACATGGTAAAATTAACATGATTCCGGCACGGTTTAATCAAGAAATTAAGAGCTTAATTGTATTGGATAATATTTTTTGTGTCTTAAACTAAAAATTCAGGGGGCGATCGCTGTAAAAAAATCAATTTGGGAAATAACGGACACCCTACTGATTAATAGCGATCCTTGGATCGAATTGGCCAAAAAAACTATTTAATTTTTAAGGACAAAAATAGCCAAATACAAAAATATGTTTAGAAATATCTATGCATGTCTTTAAATTCATATATAGGTGAGAATTTAAGGATTTTTCTTATGCATATGAGTTTTAACATGCTTAATGTTTTTAAGGGTGTAGATTTAAATTAGTAAAATGCAATGTATATTAATTTAATTGTTAATATTTATTGTTATTATTTGTAATTTAATAATTAAAAATGTAGCAATACTAACGATATCAATTAATTTTCGGCATTCAATTTTAAGTGGAACGAAATTAACCGGGTCCTCTGATATTGGATAAAAAAAATATTTGCATATAACATAATCAAGTACATATCAATCATAACACAGGTAATTGGTATAACATTTTATTTTTAAATGTATTTTATATTATTTCCATGCACAAAAGAATTTAATGAAACCATGAAATGAAATTTTGAAATTTGTTTTGTTTCTAAAAACATTTAAAATATTATTAAATTGTATATATACGAAAAATTCAAGCATTTGCTCAACTGTTGATATGAAATATCATAGTACAAGCTTGAAGGCCAAAATGAGAGAATGGCAAGTTTAAATAAGTCGTTCAGGAATTTGGAACCAGTTTAAGGTATTTATTATTTGTTGTCAATTGTAAATACATTAACACCTTTTTCAGAATCTATAAATGCAACTTTGAGCCTACCTTTTTCCCACATTTTGGCCTTCATGCTTTTATTATGTTATTTTAGACCACCCGTTGAGATCAAGTAAAATTCCTTTCAATTTCACACCAGCTTGGAATGCAGCCGGTTTCGGTCACAATATTTATCATTATGGATCAAAGGTCGATAATTCGATCGTACATTTCTGCCTACCTACATTCTTTCGTATGATTCAATAACAGGTTTATTGATTTTGATAATAATTTGTTTTCAGGTAAATCTTAGGCGTGTTTCGCCAAAAATAAGTATAAAAGTCACAAGAAGTTCTAATCTAAATATTTGTACCAATATTTTATTCTGGTTTTGCTTTCGGTTACAATTTAGAGACAGCTTTACTGTTTTGATAGAAACTTTGTAATTAAGTTCAAATAATTTTTCTTCGCAAGAAAAGGTTGCCTATTTACGTTTAATTATAAATAATAAAAGTTGCATTTAGAAGAAGCCCGAGTAAAATTATTAAATGGACATCCATCAGTTGGATATAAATTAGACTCTTTAATTAAATATCTATGTTCTTTTTTAAGATATCAAACAATCAGCATATTTTAAATCAGGAGTGGCCAACCCAAATTGTATTGCGGGTCACTTCGGAAATGCATCATAACTCCATGGGTCACTTTTGAAGTTATATCTTAAATTCTCCATGCTCAATTTAGATACACTGTAAACATTTATAATATATTGATTTTAACCACTATAATCATTATAAAATGTATACATTTTATAAAAGTCTGATGCATCTTACGGGTTGGCCACCTCTGACAATCTCTGATTTAAATAAACAATAAATAATCTATTTTATCTACTTATATAGCATTGCTATGTTGGTTTGTGTAGATTTCAAAAAACTCAAAAAGTTTTGCATCCATTTAGCTCAAATTTTGTCACGATATGTAATCCACTTTAATGATTGCTTTTATCTTTTTTTTTACGTCAGTAACATACCTGCGATCGCAAAAACGGCTTTTTCAACGGTCGATACAAAAGTCGTTAACTGTCAATACATCATTGTTATGATCGTATAGTGATTTTTAAAGGTAGAGGTTCTCAAAACGTAATTGATTAATGTATAAATTAAGGTGATTTTTTTTTTGGTCCCATCGTGAAATTTTGTTGGAAATACCAAAAAAAAAAATTCTCTGAAAGTTTGAGCCCTTAATATTAATTTTAAGTCCTCGACCAAGACGTGTAAAGATTTCCCATTGAAAATACACGGAAACTCTGATTTTTATTTTTAAATTTCTATATCTCAGCGGAATTTCATGGGATCGCTTTTACCGAAGATGGTTTTTTCTCAGAATTAAACGCTCTACAAAAGTGCCCATTGCGACAAAGTCGTAACTCACACCGGTGAGGTAGTACGGGCCACTGAACCTGATTTTTCCATAAAATTCGCGTTTTTTTTTGCATTTATCTCGTAAATAACAAGAGCTACAAAAAATTAAGAATAAAAAACTTGTAGAGAATTTGATTTTCTACAAAAAAGTTCTTGTAGACCAAATCGCGAAGATCAATATTAAACGAGATATTAAGTCTTGAATTTTATGGAAAAATCAGGTTCAGCGGCCCGTACTACCTCACCGGTGTGAATTACGACTTTGTCGCAATGGGCTCTTTTGTAGAGCGTTTAATTCTGAGAAAAAAACCATCTTCGGTAAAAGCGATTCCATGAAATGCCGCTGAGATATTGAAATTTAAAAATAAAAAATCAAAGTTTCCGTGTACTTTCAATGGGAAATCTTTACACGTCTTGGTCGAGGACTTAAAATTAATATTAAGGGCTCAAACTTTCAGGGATTTTTTTTTTTTTGGTACTTCCAACAAAATTTCACAATGGGACCAGAAAAAGTCAAAAAAAGTAAAAAAAAAATCATCCTAGTATATATTGAAGGTGAGTTATAATTGGTACGACGAGGGATGCTGCGGATTGATAAGGGAGGTGAGTCAAATAATTCTCAAGCATTTTTTCCCTAAATTCAATTTATTTATTTACAACTTTTGGCTGGCAGGACAACGTCTACCGGGTTTAACTATTTTCCAAAAAAAATTCATTTACTTCTTATAGCTTCAGCTTTTAAAGATTTATGGTTTGTTACTTTGATTTAATTTGGTTTGAATCTTAAATATCCTTAAACTAAAGGCAATTTTTGTAGTTTTGTTCAAAAAAAAAAATAATCCTGAATAAATCAATTGAGTCAAATATCAAAGTTGAACACATTTTCGATATGTCTAGAATAAATAAACAGGTGGGACTATCGTATAGAATTACAAAAACGGCAAAATATAATTTAATTGCATATTTATCTTACTGATTCTTGATTGACAAAATCTCAATGTTTTCTCGACGAATTTACATAGCAAAGCCAATGTGACGATCGCTCCAAGACGTTTTTACGTTGGGTGTACGATTGTAGAAAACGTTTCATCTTTTCAACTTTATTCCTCACTCATGATTCAATAATAATATGTGTCTTTCTATCTTCCTTCGCATTTCAAAGTAAAATAGATTTCGTTACAAATGTACTCTTTGGGGCTGATAGTGTAGCACTCATATAGCACTCGCACTCGACAAATTCTCAACAGTTGCATTACAAATTTTATCTTTTGCTTTATTAGATCAAAAATAAAAGAAACCAACCTCCACAAGTAAAAGTAAAAATATTCAAAAATAAAAATGCATAACATAATTTCTCTATTATGGTTTTGTCAGTGATTTTTTTTCCCCCTTATATTTTTCATTTTTATTTCTCCCATTTTATGTGGGCCAATAAAACGAGAATTGAAAGCGTAAATTGCACACAAATAACACACACACATATACAAAGGATGTATATGTGTTTTTTTTTTCAACAAAAGTAAACAGAAGCCCACAAAAAAGAGTCAATATTTTCGGGATGAAAAATTCAACACTCAATAATTATATGTAAATTGAAATTTTCGTGAAAGGCGAAACAGCTCTCGAGCCTCGGAAAATATTGTTTATTAATCAAACGCTATAGTCAAAAAAATAATGGCACCTATATGTGAGATTCCCCGTTCGATTCCCCAGACAAAGACACCACAATTGAGGGACCAATAGAGGGTGGAAAATCTGATTATCCACCCTCGAGACTTGTCCCAGTGGTCTTTTCTCGTAACCGCACGCTAACATCAAACAGTGCCACGTTTTTTTTTTCTCCTTATCTTATTTTTTCTTTTTAAGAATTTGTCTTGGGGGCTGAAATAGACAATTCGATCTTCTTGGCGAGTATTAGCGCCCGAAAATGGGACAATAGAGAATGTTTTACGCCCACTGAAGAATATTTATTTTCTTTGGAGATCAATATATCTTGGTGTTAATTTGGAAACACTGAGCGTTTTTTTTTTTAGTTTTAATAATTTATTTTAAATCACTTTTCCCATGAGACCACTTGAAAAAAATTCAAACTTTTATTATTAGGTACAATTGTCAATGAAACTATTCAAATTTTTTATTTATTTTCAAATAAATTGCACAATCTGCAAAGGGTTGCAAAAAAGTGCATTCAATCCATAGACAAGCACATGTAAGCACTAGTCCCAGTAGATTAGTGCTGTATTAGTATAAGGATTTTTAACAATCATAGTAATAGCCACAATAACAATCATAGTAATTCTTATAGCAATAACAACAATCAACAGTAGCAATTAGAATAATAATAATTGTCTATAATAACAATATCAATGCTAAAAATAATGTGAAACATTATTATAAGTAAAATAGAAAAATAGGTATATAATAAGATATAATTCGGCAATAAATAGTTAATAAAATTTTTCAAGTTTTAAAGTTTATAAATTTTTGTAAAATTATTAAATTTGGATGATTTTCAAATAAAAAAAAAACTGTAACAATTAATTATTTTTCATTATTGCAAAAGTGCAATAATTAATTAAAAAAATTTCTACGGTATATTAGTAGTAAAACAGCACACGTTAACATTATAAGATTGCAAAGTTTTAAATTCACAAATTCTGGCTATCACGATGCCAATTTTTTTCATTATTGCAATTTCTTTTGTTTCAACTAGTTGCAACGGGAGCCATTTAAAAAAATAAATAGAAAAATCGATTTTCTGTCACCTTCTTCATAAGAGAAATAGGTACGAAAGCTTTTCGACTTTAGAGCTTAGTATTTTAAAAACAAATAAAAAATCATCCACATTATTTAGGAGGAGGGTATTTCAAAATACGATGTCATTCTAAATTATTTGATTTTTATAATAAATGATTGTTAATTTTAATTTTTTGGGCCATAGAAGTTTTTTCGTCAATTTGCATCGTCTATTTAAAAAGTGCATCGTCTATTAAATTTTTTATTCGCATAATTTACAATAAAAAATTCGATTGATCTTTCTTGTTAAGATTAACGCTCAATGATATATCCTCAAATTAAAAATCTTCACTAATTTTAGAACCACTGGTTAGATAAACGTTTTTTTTTTCATAAAAATTTTGATTTAATATTCCCAAGGTTTAAAATAGTTTATTGATTCCCAGATAACGTAAAATATAAGACTGAACAATTTTACTGAGTCAAGTAAAAATTTAGCAAGTTGTTAACAATTAAAAAAGGAAAGGAAATTTATTTTTACCAAACTCCGAAAATTATGATTATGATTTAAAAAAAATCATTAAAACAAAATATATCATACCCAGAAGATTAATATTATATTGAACTGCAATCTCTAAGGGATGAAAAAAGAGATTTACATTATAAGTTTGCAAAGTTCTAAGTTCACAAATTGTGGCTATCAATATGCCAATTTTTTCATTGTTGCAATTCCCATTGAAAACTACACTTTACATTTGTTCCAACTAGTTGGAACGAGAGCCATTAAAAATAAATAAATAGAAAAATTGATTTTCTGTTATCTTCATCAAAAAGAAAATAAGTACGAAAGCTTTTCGACTTTAGAGCTTTGTATTTTAAAAACACATCAAGGATCGTACATATTATTTAGAAAGAGGGTATTCCATGGTATGACGTCATTCTAAATTATTTGATTTTTAAAAAAAAAAGATTGTTAATTTTAATTTTTAATATTTTGACCATAGAAATTTTTTCATCAATTTTCATCCTGAAAAGTGCATCGTTTATTTAATTTTTTTTCGCAATAATTCAACTTAAAAAATTCGATAGATCTTTCTTGTTAAGTTTAACGCACAATGATATATCCTCAAGTTAATGATCCTCACTAATTTTAGAATCACTGGTCAGAATAACGGTTTTTTTTTAAATAAAAATTTTGATTTAATATTCCCAAGGTTTAAAGTAGTTAATTGGGTCTCAGATAATTTAACATATAAGCCTTAACAATTTTACTGAATCAAGTAAAAATTTAGCAAGTTTTTTACAATTTAAAAAGGAACTATGATTTATTTTTGCCAAACCCCTAAAATTATGATAATGTTTTTTTTAAAAAATCATTAAAGCAAAATATACCCAAAAGATTAATATTATATTGAATTGCAATCTCAAAGGGATGAAATATGAGATTTACATCATAAGTTTGCAAGGTTCTAAGTTCACAAATTGTGACTATCAATATGCCAATTTTTTTCATTATTGCAATTACCGTTGAAAACTGCCCTTTAACATTTGTTTCAACTAGTTCCAACGGAAGCCATTTAAATAAAATAAATAGAAAAATCGATTTTCTGTCACCTTCTTCAAAGGGGAAATAGGTACGAAAGCTTTTCGATTTTAGAGCTTAATATTTTAAAAATCCGTAAAAAATCATCCACATTATTTATGAGGAGGGTGTTCCAAAATACGATGTCATTCTAAATTATTTGATTTTTTAAAAAAATGATTGCTTATGTTTTTAATTTTTTTAATTTAATTTTTTTTTTCAATAATTTAACTTAAAAAATTTGATAGATCTTTCTTGTTAAGATTGACACACAATGATATATCCTCAAGTTAATGATTCTCAATAATTTGAGAACCACTGCTCTGATTAACGGTTTTTTTCATAAAAATTTTGATTAAATATTTCTAAGGTTTAAAGTAGTTAATTGATTTTCACATAAGTTAAAAATTAGCAAGTTGTTAACAATTAAAAAAAGAACTATGATTTATTTTTGCCAAACTCCTAAAATTATGATAATGTTTTTTTTTAAAAATCATTAACACACAATATATGATACCCAAAAGATTAATATTATATTGAATTGCAATCTCTAAGGGATGAAATATGAGATTTACATTATAAGTTTGCAAAGTTCTAAGCCCACAAATTGTGGCTATCAATATGCCAATTTTTTCATTATTGCAATTCCCGCAGAAAACTGTACTTTAACATTTGTTTCAACTAATTGCAAAGGGAGCTAATAATAATAATAAATAGAAAAATTGATTTTCTTAAACTTTTATCATAAGGCTTTTAAAATAGGCTCGAAAGCTTTTCGACTTTAGAGCTTTATATTTTAAAAACAAATAAAAAATCATCGACATTACTTAGGAGGAGGGTATTTAAAGATACGATATCATTCTAAATTATTTGATTTTTATAAAAAAATGATTGTTAATTTTATATTTTTGGCCATCATGGAAAAAAATGCATCATGAAAATCGCCCATTTATTTTTTTTTTCTCGCAACAATTTAACTTAAAAAATTTGATAGATTTTTCTTGTTAAGATTGAGGCACATTGATATATCCTTAAATTAATGATCCTCACTAATTTGAGAACCACTGGTCTGATTAACGGTTTTTTTTCATAAAATTTTTTATTAAATATTCCCAACGTTTAAAGTAGTAAATTGATTCCCAGATAACGTAAAATTTAAGCCTTAATAATTTTACTGAGTCAAGAAAAAGTTAACTACTTGTTTACAATTAAAAAAGGAACTATGATTTATTGTTGCCAGGCCCCTAAAATTATGCAAAAAATATTTTATCCAAAAGATTTTTTTTTTGAATTGAAATCTTTAAGGGATGAAACAAGAGTTTGAATTTGAAATCTAAATACTAACTACCAAACAATCAACTGAAGAAATTTTTTCTTGAAATTTCAACTTTTTCTTTATTTTTTACGATTAAAGGGTTGAAAAAAATCATAAAGGTCTTTAAACATTTCATCGCTTATCTTGCTATGAATTTTTTATCTCTAACAGACTTTTCATTCATCTTTCAAGGAAACCAAGCGGAGGAATTTCATTGTTGCAACTTTTGAATTCAAAGTCACTTGAAAAAAAAATTTAGCATTTTTAAAATATCTTTTGGTTTACAACCAACTTTTCTTTGAAATTTCTTAACTGCATTTTTTTCTTTTCTCTCTTAAAATATTAAAGAATTTTTCGATTAAATCAACGTTCAGATGGATATTTATGATAATATTACAAAAATCGAAATTTCTGCGAACTAAATTTGAAATATTTAACGAAGAAATTTTTAAGAGTTGCACCAAAAAAAAATTAAATAAGGCAAAATTCAAACTTTCATACTATTATTCTTTTAGCAAAATCATACATACAACTTGGTTTTTGATCATTTTTATATCATCTTTTGTGGCTAACTTTCATTAGTTTTTCGGAAAATTGGATTTCCAAAATTTTTTGACGTCAAGTTTGGCAGACAAATTAGCTTTGCTTCTACTTAAAATTCTATAATCTAAAGTTTCCTTAACAACTGAACGACCACCTTGCCATTTCTTTTGGAATATTACAGGAGTTTGGGTAACAACTGTTGGCTTAATTGCATTAATTGTTGCTGATAATATTTTCCAGTATTGATTTTATTAGGCTGGTGTAATTTTTCCGTTCAGATCTGGTCAAATAATTTTTGTCATAAGTATTCGGTTTCGCTTTATTATGACGAATTAGTTCAACTTTTTGGTACCTAGTATTACTTTATGCAAAGACTTCTTAAGGCTTGCTCTTAAAGTAGATGTTTCTCTGTTTTTATACCATACCAATGACCTTTAGAAGATTTGGAACTACTCCAGGACTCACTTACATGATTTTTGAGAGTTCCTTTTCAATTTGATATAAATCTTGATCCAATAACTCCTCTAATTCATCGTCTTCGATCTAAACTGGTCTACCATCGCATTCTTTGTTACTGGTACCAAATTTACCACTTTTAAAACACCAGACCCAAAATTAACATGTCTTTATTGAATGGACATAATCTATTTATGCTTTACATATCAATCGAAGTCCATTGGTTGCATTTTATTTTAAATTGAAACAAAAAATAGCGCTTTGCGCTAATGACTTTTTTTTGGACAAAAAATTTTCATGACTGGAGCATAAAAAATGTATTTTGTCAACACTTCAACGAAATGGCAGGTAATATTTTTCAATGGGGAAGGAAAATGCTTTTAAATGAATACCGTAAAAATATAATTTTTGATAATTTAACCCTCTCAAAACTAATTGGTATACCTAATGAGTTTTTCAAAAAATTTTCTCAAGTTATTTGTAAATATTTTTTTTCCAAAACAACTATAGAACAATTATACAATTTGGTACAACAGTTGGTATTAAAAGAGTAAATTACTCAATTCGCATTGAGCGACATCGTTTTTAATTAATAAGAACTCATCAGACTATAAAAATCAACAAAGATGCGCAGGGAAAAAAATTAAAAAAATAAATATAAAATTTACAACTTAATATAATGAAATGTTGGGCACCACCGACAGGAAAACATAGCGCTGAACGTTAATTAAGTTTATCTTCCACCTTGATTTTTTCCCAATGTTTTTTTTTTTTTTGGTTGGTGTTTTACATATATTTCATGTCTAGACAAGACATCGATGGTATTTCGTTTTTAATACTAATCCGAAATTTCATTAAATTTTATTTGTTACATTAGTGAAAAATGGGATATTGATTTTTAAGCATTTTTTTATGACGAAGTATAAACCCATTCAGACGTACTGATAAGATGGATGGAAGGGTGGGAAGGAATTTTCATTATTTTCCTCAAGTTTAATTTTATATATACAAAAAAAAATTATTTGGTACATGTTTCGTGTAAAATATGTCACCAAAAATGACATTGAATTTTAACCTCTTTTTCATCCTTTCATATGTGAAAATTGTATAAAGTTCAAACGTGAAAATTAAGGAAAAATTTATTTTGAAAAGTTATCAAAGAAATGAAACATTTTAGGCTGGAAAAACCAAAAATTGGAGTTTAACATCAGACTTATGAAATAACTTCCTCGGTTATCAAAATAAGATTTTTTTCGCTGACTTTGAACAGTTGTACTGTGTACATAATATATAAGATATATTGTGGTCCAATTTATGTAGTATAATTTAATATAATAATATATAAAAATCATACGTGACGTATTGCCCAGATACGTATTTCGATTTCCAAGCAATCTTCCTCTACTTCAAACTACTTGATGACCACTGAGGAAGATTGCTCGGCAATCGAAATACGTATCTGGGCAATACGTCACAAATATTTTTGTTTGAACTTCTGTTCAAATTTATGTTTATGGTATGATTTTTTTATATTGTTATATTAAATTATACTACATAAACTGGACCGCGATTTATCCTATATAATGTATACACAGTTCCTCTGGTATGATTTGATGAGAAAATATGACAAGATGGAGAGGAAAGGAGGTGAAATTGGAAAAATTTAAGATTTGGGGCATTTCACGTGAAGCGAACAACGAAAAAATAGTGATGTTATGAAATTTGTTCATATTTGGTATAATTGTATTTCTAGTAAATATGAAAGTGGATTAGGGTGTCCGTTATTTCCCAAAATGTTTTTTTTACAGCGATCGCCCTCTTTTTATTTAGTTTTAGATATAAAAATATTATCCTATACTATTAAGCTCTTAATTTCTTGATTAAACCATGCCGGAAGCATGTTACTTTTCCCATTTAAATAACATGGGATTATTTGAGATTATTATTTAATTATTCTGACGTAAAATTTAACGTTCTATAAAAAAGGTCTCTTTTGAATTTTCCATTTAATCACTCCATTAAAAGTTATTCAACATTTCACTTGTGCCTAATATAAATCTTGCAATATTTTCAACTTTTTGCTCATTTTTACTTTTTTGAACTATAAAATCATTGGAAGAGAAGATAAAAATTATTATCATTAGAGCGCCAGTGATTATTTGTGTTAATTTTATGGCTTGAATTGAAAATTAAACAAAAAAATCATATTTTGACAATTAAAGCAGGTGACATAAGATCCGAATTCGTTATAGTCGTAAAATTCAATTTATCCAGGATAAATTTTCGTACTTTAATCAATATTTTGTACCTACGAAGTGAATTTCATTCTAGTTAATGAGAATATAGACAAAAGTTCAATTATTCTTCGAATTTTTACCATTTCACCTGACGCCATCTATGAGAAATTTCTTAGAACTTCAACATCATTTTTATTGAGTCGATTGATTTGTCGTTAAAAAATTAAATGTTGAATAACTTTTAATGGAGTAATTTAATCGAAAATTCATAAAGACCTTTTTTGTAGAGCGTTAAATTTTACGTCAGAATAATTTGACCCTAAATCATTTCATTAATTTATTTCTGAGAAAAAAAATTAAAAGTAAAAAGTCAAATAATCCCATGTTATTTAAATGGTAAAAGTAATTTGGGAAATAATGGACACTCTAGTAAATATAAATATTGCAGCGTTTTAGTGTTATATCGCTTAAACCAGTTGACCTAAGGTAGCTAGGGTACGACGCTCAGTACGACACGTGTGTACTTTAATGCTTCTATCTCCTAAACTATTGCAGATCTCATTATGAAACTTCTGGTATATCATAAGTGTACCTTAGGCTTTATTTTGAAATAAAAAAATAAAAAATCAAATTGGTCAAAGTTACTAAAATTCTGATTTGAAAAGTTTACTTCCGGTTTTGTAGATTAAAAAAAATAAAATTGTCCAGTTTTAATTTTTATTTAGAAAAAACAGTTAATTTTCTATTTAAACCACCATACCTATTTAATATTTAAAAAAAAAATTAATTGGAAAATTTGTTTAAAAAAATACGAATTTCAAAAACGATAATTTTTTAGAAATGTATAACTTGGCAAATAATTATCATTCGAAAAGAATATTTTGTATCCACATTCATACTTACTAGAAGTCCAATTATGCCAAATATGAACAAATTTCAGAACATCACTTTTTTTTCGTTGTCCGCTTCACGTGAAATGCCCCATTTAAGAAATTGTAAATGGCAACTTAACCTTTTTCAACCCTTAAAAACATCCTTTTTGTAATTATCATTCGAAAGTGAAAAACTTCAGAAGAAAGTTTAAGAATTATTGCTACATTTTTAACGCATTATTTTCTCCTCAAATTTTTCAACGTTTTTGTTTTATGACATTCATTTGAGAGGCAAAAAAATTGGGGTAGGTTTGGCAAAGTGATAAAACCGAATCGCAATTCAGTTGAAAAACCAAACAAATAAATTTTTATTCTATTGAATATTTTAAAAATGATGACGTAAAGTTTTCCCTCAATACAAACATTTGGAAATACATTTTCTCGCAGCATCCAGCTACCAAAAAAAAAAATTAAGTCCTCCCTTTTCTTGTCTATTTTAGCGCAAAACAGTCACATAAACGTCTCCGTGTCGCTTTGCTTGTAGATGATTTTTTTTTTCCCCACAAAAGAATTTATTTCGAGTCTTTCGAAACACATCAGGATGAGCAGCAGCAGCTTTGAATTCTTCTGTAATGGGAATACGAGCTGTACGAGCAGCCGGGGCAGGTTTAGGGGTTTGGTTAATTCGATTTTGTTTTGTATGAGAAGATTTGGAGAGAGCAAAGGTTGGATTTTCTGTTTAGATAATGTTTATATCTACACATACTTTACAAGTTGCTTGTTTTAGCAAGATGATGATTTATTCAAGTTGCATTCTGCTATGCAACAAATGCACTTGTAATGTCTATAAATTACGATAATTTAACGTTTTCTCAACATATGTGCACGACGGAACCATTCATTAGGGAAACACGGATACCTTTATGGAAATATGATGGCACAAATATGAGGGAAGTTTTTCAAAAGATTTTTTTATTTTTTTTATTCAGTTTGAAACTCTTCACATTGCGTATGTACTCATTCATACGCGAATTATGTGCTCGATTATTCCGTGAATTTATTGTTTAGATTAAAAATTAAACAGGGAATTAAAGTTCATTTATTTCAAATTAACAACAAATATTTTCATTGGGGGTTGGTGGTATGGGGTGTGTGTGTTGTAGGTTTGCTCTTACCATTAATTGTTATTGAATTGACGGCAAAAATTTGTTTCATTAAGCCCTCTTCGATTATTATTATCGTTGTAAATTAATATGGTAATTGAGTCATTGAAATATTTGGTGCGTAATCAGAGAAATTATGAAAATTTCATATTGTTTGAATATTAAATAGATAATAATCACCACTTTATCGCGATTTCGAGTTGGGATTTAATGAGGGAGTCGGTTTTGAACGAATATAGTAGGCCTTGAAAGGGTTAATGGGCATTTTAAATACAATACAAAATGATCAGAAAATATATAATAAAGTTTTGGATGAAAAAATTAAATTTATTACGCTTTCACTAAAAAAATTAATATATTTTTACTTGCCTGAAAAAAATGGCAAGAAAAAAATTAAAACTGCATGGTGAAGGATATTTTTTTTTTAAATATGAACTAAAATTGAAACCCAAACATCTTCAACTAGATTAGTTGGTTACCAAGCAACAAAAAGTCTAAAAAACATGGAAAAACAAATACAAATAAAAAAATTATGAATTTGGCTCAAATCTCTAACTGGACACATTTTCAGTATTTCTCGATTTACGAATTTTTGTTACCTCTCGAGTCGCTTAGAACCATGGTAGTTATAGAGGAATGATTATTTACAATTAAAACAAAAAAAATAAAACTGCATGGTGAAGGATTTTTTGTTAAAAATTTGAACTAAAATTGACACTCAAACATCATCAACAAAATTTGTTGGTTACCTACCAACAAAAAGACTAAGAAACATGCAAATACAAATGTAAATAAAAAATTTGTGAATAAAGAAATTTTGCTTCAAAATTGGTGGATTTTCATTACCTCTAGAGTCGCTTAAAACCTTGGTAGTTAGTAAAAGGATAATTAATAACAATTAAAACGAATTTGTTCAAATTTCCATACCATAATTTTTACCATAATCAACCCTTATATTGGGTCTAATTTTTGGGGATTAGTGCCCAAAACACTTCAGTTTATTATTTGAAAAATTTTTTATAAGATTGATCCAGTTTCCCTTATTGTAAGGCCTTACGTTGTTTATACCCACATCTCATCAAAAATTCAACTTTGTTCCAGATATATTCTATGAGGTTTAATTTGACTCCCTTTAAGGGGTCGATTAAGTCACTAGAAGATGCAAAAGTGAAAAGTTGCAATTGTGGATAAAATATGTAACGGTAAAGTGCATTACTGTTCCAATCAAAATTAAATATTTGCAAGAACCATTTTATATATTTACCCAAAAAAACTAAGTCATTTATCCCAAACCTTTTTCTTAATAAGAAAATAATATTTTCCACTTTACTTTCTTAGTAAAAATCGTACAATTCATAAATAAATTCAAAGATGTTATAAAAGCAACTCCTGCCCCCATTTCCTCAAAGAAATATCTTCAACAACCCCTCTTTGCACTTATTTCTCTAAGAAAATAACTTCTCATACGAAAATCATGTGTTGAGCTTTTGTATCAATTTTTCACCCTTAACTGTCCCTTTCGAAGGACACACAAGGTAAACGTATCTCTCTTTTTGTCCTCAAAATGTCGCGCGTAATTAGAAGAGGGTTGCAGAGAATAAATTTTGCAATAGCCAAAAAAAAGCTTCACAACAAAGAACTGTACATTTCTTTCAACTAAATTTTAAATTTTGCAATGAAAATTCTATGTATTTTTTTAATGGAAAATTTTAACCATCTCTCCCCCTCCCCCCATTGCCTTTAAAAATTGTTCAAGTCATCCCTTTCTTGCAAGAATTTGCAAAATTAAAAACATAGGATTATAGAAGCTTAATATTGATTGGATCAAGCAAACCAAGAAATCTGCCCTCCTTTTTTTCCCGGTTACTTCTTTGGAAATAAAATTACATTGTTTAACAATCCCCCTTTCCCTCTCCTTATCAAAAACAAGATTTTCAGTTGTTTAAATTTAAAAGTTTTTTTTTTGAAAACAATAACTTTGACACCAAAACTTTATGTAAAATTTTTACGAAAGTTTCCTCCCCCCTTGAACAAAAAAAAAAACATAATCCCTCTCCCTCGTCCACTACAATAAACATTAGTATTAAATAATTTTCACACGAAAATGTATCAGTGCAATAAAGAAGTACAAAGGTGCAACAAGAAAATTTTTCTTCATTTTCAATTCATAAATTAAAAATTCGATTTAATAAGTAAAAAAAGAATCAAACTGCATTTCTAAATGCACTAACCACTTGTCAATGAGCAAATGAGTTCATTTGCAAATTTTCGGTCTTCTGATCTAAGGGTTTTAATTGATCACATTACCAATTGATTCCACAAAAAAACGAAAGTGATCACTTCCAAAAATTCTTTGCAGAGCAACAAAAATTCGCCAATTTTTTTCCCAAAAACCCCAAAATGGATACACCATTAAACTTTTAATCCGCAAAAACCATTTTAGTTAGTAATATTGACCACCAAATTCAAGCAGGACCGCACTACGTTGGAGACTCAACAAAAATATGGTGGAGTAAATAAAATTGGCAAAGTTTAATGAATCCCTGGTAAGCACAGAAATTTAAAAGGGAACTATAAAAAAAGGGTTGAACTTATAAAAAAAATGAGCCAACTTTAAACCCCCCCCAATTAAGCCATAAAGTTTGAAAATAGATTAATAGATTCAAAGTCTTATGAAATTTCAAATTTATATTTTTCGTAGAAAATGCATTGTGCAGTTTGTCTATTTTTGTCTTTTGTATCATTCAAATTTTAAAAGGATGCCCTGCAATCTTTGGTGCATTTTTCTACAGAGATCAATTTCGTAGTTTTTAACTAGCTTGTTTTTTGTATAATAGCTCTTTGTGTTGAATTTTCAATGCAATATTGGTTTCCAACGATTTTTTTTCAAGATTAAAGTAAATAAATTAACATTAAACTATAATACTTTATCTTCAGATTTCATATAGATATTTGAAAAATATTTTTTTCGGGTTTTGTGGATCAATATACGTGATTTTCGTTATGAATCGTGACTTCCTCAGATATATAATACATATAAATATATAAAAAAAAAACAATATGCTCAATATATTCATAATATGTAGGTCAATCATCTTTAATTTCGATTTTTTATTAGTGCTTTCACTTTTGCGTCAATGCTATCAAACTATGAAGCAAAAAAAATTATCTGCACATATATTTATAGAAAATTAAATTCCCTCCAAAAAATGTCTCGTTGAAAATTTTTGCCAGACACGCCGTTTCCGAATAATTAAGCTTCAGACATTGATATAATTTTTAGATTTATCTTCTTTATTTTAGAATTTTGTAACTAACGAACAAAAAAATATATAGAAATGAACAATTTAGATTCTTGAAGGAAATTTAATACTTTACAAAAAAGGTCTTTTAATATTTTTACATAAAATCACTTATTCAAAAGTTATTCACAATTAAAGTTGAAGAAAAAATAATTTTTAAAAATTAGTGATTTTATGTAAAAACGTTAAGAGACTTTTTTGTAGAACATTTAATTCCCTTCAAGAATTTATATTGTTCATTTCTATTTATATATTTGTTTGTTAGTTAGAAAATTCCAAAATAACGAAGATAAATCTAAAAATTACACCAATGTTTAAAACTTGATTATTCGGAAAGTGTCTGGCGAAAATTTTCAGAGACGTTTTTTGTAGGGAATTTAATTTCCTATAAATATATGTGCAGATGAATTTTTTTACCTTGATAGTTTGACAGCACTGATGCAAAAATGAAAGCACAAATAAAAAATCGAAATTAAAGATGATGTACCTCTTAATATTAATATTAAGGGGGGAAGCTGGTCTAGAATTTTAAAGAAACCGAATTTTTTTTTGTCTTAAAAGGTACTTTAGGGTCTTAAAAATAACATACCAAAGGATGGATGTCGGCAAAAATGTCTAAATGCCCAAACTTTCGCAGATTAAAGGTATATACGCATTTAATATGATTTTATAGTACTTAAAACTTTAAACGCGCTTTTTCTGGAAATCACTTTTTTTTGAACTGGCCGAAGACATAACTCGAGCAAATCTTCACCGATCTATACGAAATTTTTACAGTACATTCGAAATACCATTCTCCAGAGACGTACGTAGGATTTTTTTTGTATTTTGCATTGTTTTTTTTTTAATCAACAATTTTTTCGTTTTTTTATAGTGAAAATTTAAATGTTTTCTTCAAACGTTCACCATTTCGCGAAAAAACCAAAATATCGAAAAAAATCCTACGTATGTCTCTTGCTGTTGTTATATAAAAACTAAATTTTTTTAGGATTTTGTTCCAGGACCAAAATTAAGGAGGTTACATCTTCGGCCATGGGCCCGTCTAAAAAATGAGGCGCCTCCGAAAAAATGCTGCACAGCCGCCATTTTGAATTTAATTGACACGAAAAATGGTATTTGTATTTGTATATCAAAACCTAAATTAAAAAATCTTTTTCACAGATTTTCGATTGATCTTTTTGTTGAGTCACAAAAAAATCATAAATTATGCCCATTTTTCACGCTGTAGACCAGCTTCCCCCCTTAAGGGCTCAAACCTTCCCGATATTTTTTTTTGTCACCTTGAACAATATTTTCGATATATTTTTCAAAAAAAAAACAGTCTATTTTTTTGGCCCAGTCTAATGTTTATGTATTTGATGTATCAGGAAGTCACGATACGTGACGAAACGTAGCAGAATTGAAAAACAATGAATTACATTGATCCATAAACAGAGAAAACAATATTTTTACTTACTAATAAATAAGCTATGAGAATCGATTAGATTTATAATAAATAATTGATATTTAACTGTTCAGGTATAAAATGTTTCAATACAAGTTTTAAGGAAATATCTTTCTAAAAAAGCTTAAAAGTCACTGCTTTAGCCAATATTCAAACCAAGGGATATATCTGTTTCTTTTAAGTAAAAAAAAAACCTTTTTTAAATAAGCCTAAAAAAGTTGCAATTTCTTTGCTTAGTATTCGGAGGAATATTTCGATCAACTGAAGACCAAAAATCATTTTTACTAACCAAAATATTTTATTTATTGGACTCACTTTTTTGCTGGAATGCTTATGGTATCGGGCAGGATGCAGCATACACGCATATCGATCCATCGCCATACAGATTAAAATTACGGCCGATTGTTGACTCAATGCCACTCGTAGTAAAGCCTGAGAAACAAAAAAAAAGGAGTAATAGAATAAATATTATTTTTTCATTTAAAAAAAAAGTAGCCCAGTTGGCTTTCAACCCTTCTAAAATTAAATTCCATCCCCATACTCCCCCCCCTGTTCCCATCGTGCGGCACCTCGTCGTCCAGGTATCTCTTTTTTTCCATTCGTGATATTTTTTTTAAGAGTCCTTGGGGATAATTCGGGATAACCCGTGTGTCGGATCGGTTACTTGAATGTGATTCGAATAAATATTACTTTGTTAACACAAACATGCGACAGCATGTTGAAGAAAATCGAGGATGCTTCAACATCTCAAAATAAAATACGCTTGGTTGCTTTAATTTTCCACACGTAACTTCCTGTATATTGTCGCCTCCCCCTCCTTATCTACGCCGGAAAAGTCTTTTCTCGAGCGGAAAATTTTGCAACCACAATAATTAGAACAAAAGGGCGAGAAGAAAGCCTAATAGAAATACCTTTCATATCATAATTTTAACCCAATTAGTTGGGGCGAAGGTAAAGTGAAAAATTTTGACCAAAAAAGGGATGAAATTTTCTTTTATATCATCATTGTGTCCACTTTACTCATAATTAAACGTAAACTTTATTAGTTTTTTTGGTAAAGCTCTTTTTTCATGGACGATTTTAATAAGTGAACACTTAAAATTTATGGACTACCTCAAAAAAAGCTTGATTTTTCAGCATCAATGTTTTGCATATTTCTGGCACAAGTTGTTTGTGCAAAACTTTGAATTGTGAAATTTTATGTGCGGTTAAAAGCTCGCGAGCGACTTCCTCTCCGAAAAGCTCCGCGTCGCTTTTCGGCCACTTTTGCCCCGAGTCCTAATCGAAGCGGGGCGGTGCGGAAAAAAGTGTTCACCAGTTCACGAGCGGGAAAGATGGGCCGGAAATAAAAGCGATCGTAAATCTGGAGCTTTGCATGTTCCGATTTAATACGCCTCAATAAAATTGGGGTTAACATATTAGAGCGACAGAGAAAATGGACCAAACTGCAAGGAAAAAACTTTTGCCGCACATTTGAGGCCTTTATATTTAATGTGAAATATTAAGTTTTGTTTGCCACTAGCTCTGATTCATATGTGGACTCGTTTTTTTTTTTGGTTGTTGTTGCAATTATGAATGTTTTAGGGGTAGTTTCATGTCCTATTTGGGTTAAATCATAAGAAACTACAAAAAAAAATTTGGTGGAAAGTCGGAAATTTAAGTTGAAAAAATCAAATGAAATATAAAGTTTTTTTTTCGGGGATCAACTCATGAATTTTGTTCGGTTGACATGCGTGACAAACATCAGGTGTAGGATGTTATGGAAAAATTCAAAAAAAAAATTTATGACCGTTTTTTTTTTTTGGTGGACATCCGGTCGATTTAGATGAAACATTTTTTTTTTCCCACTTGATTCCTGCGATGCGAAAAGATGTTGTTGTGAAATATATGAATGCGGTGTTTCCGACCGAAAAACCAACTGGTGATCGTTGCGGTTTTCCACCCTTTCGGCCCTGCACCATCACTGAATAACACATATTCTTAAATTATTGCCGTACATCTCCACTAATCAATGGGGAGGGTAAATTTTAAAATCTATCTGAGTATTAAAAATTAAACAAAATTGTGACCAATTGGGAACATTTTTTTTGAATTTTTCTATCGAAAAAAAAGAGCTCTGAAAGTTTTATTGGAAATAACAAGCATTTCATGAATTTTATATTTGCATTGACCCATTGGAAAGTTAAAAGCTTTAAAAAGCTTTACAAATCAAAGAGAAGAACCCAAAGCTGTTGTGGTTTTTTAACTTAAGACGCTACTTTAAAAAACCAACTTTATTGAACTTGGCGATATTTTTTATTAATGTATAGATGCTGATTGGCTTACAGATTATTTGGTCTACGGTAGGTATACCTACCGTAGGTATACGCAATTGAACATACTCTTTTTAGATATTTATAAATATTTTTTGAAAATTAATTGATTATTACATAGAACAATTTTATTCTTTGCAACAGTTTATTAAATGTGTCTTTTTCAAGTCGACAAAATAGTGTTTTCAGGAATGATTATGTTTTTCGTAAAAGAAATAAGAAAAATAAAAATTTTCATATACCACTACAAATGGCAAATTTGAAAAGAAAACATAATCTACACCTACGTTACGAAGACGAAGTTGCGGGGATCAGCTAGTTTACTATCAAAAGTAACAGACATTTAAAAGATTTGAATTTGGGTTACAATGTAGAGTAATTATTTTTTTCAGGCGAGCTTGGCAGCACTATGGTGAGGGAAAGAATATAAACTTAATTGACCTTCATTTAGAAATAAAAGTTTTGAAGTTCAAAGAAAAAATTTCAAGAAAAGTCCTTTAAAAATTACCAATTTTCCTTTAGATTTAATTAAGAAGACAATTCAGGTTGTTTAAGATCGGTTTTCTATTTAAAAAAATAAAAGCTGAGATCTGAATTTTATCATCTGATTAGATTTTAATATAAATTTTTATCAATCTTTAAGTAAGGTAGTAACTTTAATTTTACTGTGTAAATTAGTATTATAGCTACACAGATCATCTTCTTGTTACCACAACGTTTAAATAGTGGCTGATTGTTTTAAATTTGGAAAATTTAGCGCGGCAAATTCAAAATTTATATTCAGATGATTATTTTGATTGTATTATCAGGAGCTTTATGTGCAACTGGATTGGGGATGTGTGCGACTATAGAAAAGTGTTCGGTTCAGAGTAAAACGTTCACGATATGATCGGAGTGTAAAACGTGCCAGATTTTTTTCCATTTTTTTTTTTTTTTTTTTTTTTTGAAAGCTCTCCCTGTTGCCACATTGATAATAACGTGACGGGCGACTTTTTTATATTTTACAAACGTTATCCGAACTATATTATATTTATGAGTGTGTTATTTGGTGTGGATGTGTCTGTTGTGGGTCCCGGCTTGAATAAGGGATGATGATGACGACGATGACGATGACGACGACGACGCCGGCGTCGGGTTACCGATCATGGGGTTGCTTTGAAATTGAATAGAGTCGTTTCGGTAACACATCGTTTGCCCGTAATCGGCTTTGCCGATAATATTTACGTCTGCTTTTTTTTTGCGCCGACATACGGAGACTGATTTTAATTATTTATTTTCAATGCGAAATATGTCTTCCATATCTTTTGCAACAATTAAGTGAACCTTAATTAATCAAATACCTTTGGCAGACGAAAGAACTCAATCAGTATAGTGAAACGTTTTTTTTTTCCCGATCGTAAAAATAAAATTGCAAGTCTCAAGCTTTGGTATGTTCTCGAAAGAACAGGATAATTAGAATGTCAATTACATGGAAAACTTCCTTCGTTTTTCCACGGTTAACATCTTTTAAAAACTATCTATGACAAAGAAATCTTTCCACGTTTCTTGTAGACTTGGCTATTTTTTTTTTTTGTTAGTTACTTTTGCAAGACTCGCTGAAATTACATATTTTGTTGGTGGAAGGTAAAAACATGTTTGAAGCTTGGCTTTTTTTTTTGAAGAAAATTTACCAAAGTATTCAGATTTTCAGGATGGAAATCTTTGAATCGTTGGTTGATCGAAAATTTATTTTTATCGAGGGAATAAATTGTGGTAAATTATCTACAAAAAAGTGTTTCTTTGAATTGGTTGAAATTTTCTTAAAGCGTTCGAGATTTAAGAATTTATTGCGAAAAAATTCTTAAAAAACCACGAATTGATATAATTGGATCTATTTATAGGGCTTATAGATCTAATTATCTCAACTTTTGGTATCTAAAAGATTTTTTTCCCTTATTTTACTCTCTTTTTTTGTGGCCCCTTATGTAATTTGCATCAGTTCAGCAAAGAGTCGCTTAGACTGGGCCAAAAAAATCGACCATTTTTTGTTTTTTGAAAAGTTTATCGAAAATATTATTTAAGGTGACAAAAAAAAATATATCGAGAAGGTTTGAGCCCTTATTAATATTAAGAGATCTATCATCTTTAATTTCGATTTTTTATTTGTGCTTTCACTTTTGCGTCAATGCTGTCAAACTATAAAGGTAAAAAAATTATTTGCTCATATTTTTATAGAAAATTAAATTCTCTACAAAAAAAGACTCTTTAAAAATTTTTACCAGACACGCCGTTTTGGAATAATCAAGCTTCAGACATTGATAAAATTTTTAGACTTATCTTCTTTATTTTGGAATTTTGTTACTTACGAAAAAATAAATATATAGAAATGAACAATATAGATTCTTAAAGGGAATTTAATGTTCTACAAAAAAGGTCTGCTGACATTTTTACATAAAATCACTTTTTCAAAAGTTATTCACAATCAAAGTTGAATGAAATATTAAATTAATAATATTAAAGTAAATCTACGTTTTCGTGTAATAAATTGCAATTAACCGAGAATTCGTTTGGATATATTATGAAATTTCAATATTTCAAGCGATAAGATTGATAAAATGATCATTTTCGATGATGTAAAATATCAATTTGTCCCACTGAGTGAAATAAAATTGGTTCAAAAACGAAAAAAAAACAATAATTTAATGTTTCATTCAACTTTAATTGTCAATAACTTTTGAAAAAGTGATTTAATGTAAAAACTTTAAGAAACCTTTTTTGTAGAGCATTAAATTCTCTTCAAGAATCTATATTGTTCATTTCTATATATTTATTTGTTCGTTAGTTACAAAATTGCATAATTTCAAAATTTGGCAACAGTCACGATGGTTATTTTATAAGAGATATCCCGATGAGTCTTTAATGCAGTGGTCTCCCGTTGTCAAATATATATTGTTACACAATTAACTTTTGTTGGCGAATTCTTCCGACTTTGAAGCCGATTTTTCAGTTCCAGAACAAAAAAATACTCTAAAAAGGCAAGGATTCTTATCCAACCTCACTTCCCCTCCATAATTTTAGCAACCATGTAAATAATTACTTAAGAACTAAAAATAAGACACTAACGACTTTTCACCCATTTACACACAGTGCTAACTATTTGGGGTGAAAAACTAGTTTTTGAATTATATTTTTTTCCGCCTAAATACGATCAAAAATTTTTTTTTAATTTTTTTTATCGTCCTTTGTACAAAGGTGTAACATTTTTTTAAGTGGCAAATTTTTATTAAGATACAAAAATTAGTACTAGTTTCTAAAGATTCTAGAGTTAAATTTTTTTGATTTTTTTATCCAAAGCAAATTACACCACTTGTGACTTTGAATCCAAAATGGAGTATAAATTTTCTTTTTTGCTTCCCTTCAACATTTCTGATGGATATTTACAGAGGTAACGACTTCATATCCTAATCATTAGTATTAAATATCATAAGTAGGAAAATCCCTTGAAAAAGTTAAGTAAGAATATTAGCTCAAAAGGGGATAATTCTGGTCAACTAGTATAATTTTGGCGAAATAACCCGGCAAAAAAATATTTTTTAAATGTTCCCGGTGGCAAACAAGGAAAAAATGAAGAACAACAAAGCCTAGAACGTCTAAAAAAAACCTCATTAAAGTTGTTACCCCTAAAAAAATTTTGCTTCTCAAACTATAGATTTCATACAAAAATGATACGCCTATGAGTTGAGATCAATGATCTCGAAAAAAAATCCATTCTGCCCTCTATATCTGTGATTTTTATAAATTTTATTTCTTACATTACAGTGGAAGAGTAACCAAAAACCGTTTTTTCATCCCTGGAAAGAATTCTCGATAGTCAACAGGAAAGTCTGGCAAATTTAAATTCTTTTTTGTGAGGAGAAAAATTGAAATCAATGGTACTTCACCGATTTTAATCAGGCAAACCCGTTGGAGCTTGGAAAATTTTAGTTAACTAATTTCTGAAGGCAATTTATGTGAATTTTCAACAAAAATTGAAACTTTGAAATAAATTTGCCTTTTCTTATAACAAATGTCCTCTCTTTCCTACCCTCTAAAAAAATCTATTGGAATCCATTGCACATTTTCTAGTTACTGGAATTTTTAACGACAAATTAAGAGGCAAAATATTATTGAACAAATAATTTGATACCCCAAAATTCTGCTTTGCAAATATTTTTACTCCAAAACCCCCCTTGGGTGGTCAAATTTGTTGCACTTTAAAAATTTTTGGTAAAAGTTTGAAATTTGAACTTTAAAAATTACAATTGTATCAGTTGGTACAATTTTAGAAAGTAGAACTTATTTATTTGTTGGAAAAATCCTTCTTCTAGGTTTAATACTATAATAAAAGGTGTCTGAAATTATTGGTGACAGAATATATTAGTAAAAGGGTTGTCTCTGCTAATAAATCAGGAAATGAATTATTTTTTAATATTGACTACACTTAGAAGAAAATTTTAAATCTGCTAAATCTAATGACCATTTATGTGGATATCCAGTAAAAATTTGCAACTTTTGAGAAAACTTTTTCCTCTAGGAACTAGTCCTCCCCTTCTCAATTTTTTTTTAGTGTTGATGACTAATATATCAGTTTTTGTAACCTAAACAGTATACATTTTCGAACCCCAAAAAAAAAAGAATATTTTTCTAAGTTTGAAATTTGAACTTTAAAAATTACGTTGTATCAGTTGGTACAGTTTTTGGAAAGTAGAACTTATTTATTTATTTGTTGGAAAAATCCTTCTTCTAGGTTTAATCCTATAAGGAAGGGTGTCTGAAATTATTGGTGACAGAATATACTAGCAAAGAGATTGTCTCTGCTTATAAATCAGGAAATTTATTATTTTTAGTATTGACTACACTAAAATTTTTAATCAGCTATATTTTATAATCATTTATCTGGATATTCAGTAAAAATTTGCTACTTTTGAGAAAAAAATTTCCTCTAGAAACTAGTCCTCCCCTTCTCAATTTTTTTTTATTGTTAATGACTAATATATCAGTTTTTGTAACTTAAACAGTATAAATTTTCAAACCCCAAAAAAAAAGAATATTTTTCTACTCCAAAATTTTGTTGTACAAATATTTCTTCTAAGCCTCATATCATCCCCGGAATAGTCAAATTCATGCAAATTTAAACTTTTTTCAGTAAGAACATAAATTTTTTACTCTAATAAGTAGAATACTTTTTTTTTGGGAAGGATACATTTTTCTTAAGAATAGAAGTAATTTATTTTTATAAATATATAGTTTTGTGAACATTTTTCCTTCCCCACACGGACATCCCTCTTTCCATCCGATCAATTCATGTTTGGAAATTCGGTAATTATATTCCGCACTCGATGTTCATAATTCATCGCATTACAATTTGCGCTCGATTCACATTATTTTCGGCGAGCGCCAAAAAACGTTCAAGACAAAATTATTGCCGGCGTCGGTTTTCGTTCGTTTGGGGAAAAGAGGCGAAAAAATCGGCTGATTTTTTTTCCTTTTTTTCCTTTTTTTCCTATTTTCACTCTACTGGCAGTTTTCGCGTAGTGCACGTTTGTACAAATAGTGTTATTGAATTGAATTTAAATATTTATGTGTATTATGATGCTTATAGTGGAGCAAATAGGATTGAACATCTCGCTTTTTTGATCAAGCTCGTGCCGAAACTCGAAATGAAAATTTATTCAACGTTTGTTTGTGGACTTTGATTTATGAATAGGAGAGGCACCCATTTATAAATAGGTACATGTATGTATAATAGATATATAGATATAGTTATACAGCTATATAGCAGCGATGATATTGTTTGGTTAAACAGAAACTTTCAGGTCATACGGGGAATGAACGGCTTTGACTCGGTTTGCCATTTTGTATAACTAATTCCAATGAATTCTCTTTTAATTTAAATTAAATTTTCATTAAATAAAATGTTACATTGAATGATTGCGGGATGAAAGAGCGGGGGAGCAAAAGGGTATTAACTACTTGTCTTCCCATTAACCAACGTTATGCCGTATTTTACTGACCTTTTGTCGACAATTCATTTTTCCCTAATTAGAATTCAATCGTTGCAAATCTTATTCATGCATATTATAAGATTTAAGAAAACCTTTTAAATTACAAATAAAAAATACAAAAACTTAGAATTAGAAATATGAAAATTTCAAAAGTCTGTTCAGAAAAATAAGAAATTCCGTAGAAGTCCAAAAAATAAATAAATTTAAACGTTACTTGAAATATATACAATATTTGAAATAAGTTCCACTGTAAAGTATCTTTCAAAGACCTTCCATAAAAAAATGAAGATTTCGATACATGAGATTTGAGATGAAAATCTTTTTTCTTAGTCTTTTTAACGAAAACTACTTGGTTCTCAGAAATTCTATAGCAAAACGTTTTTGATAGCAATAAGGAAATAACGCAAAAGTTCAAGAACAATCTAAGATCAAATTCCTAGATTTTCTTCAATGATTTTTCCAAATTTTGACATATATTTTGGAAGACAAGTGCATATATACAAACATCACAAACGTTCCCTTAGATTTTAGTTATAGTTTATCCCCGAAAGTTGTTTGAAACCTGCTTTTCCTTTCCCATACTGATTTCATAAAGTACAAACATCACACACGCCGAATCTTTCAAAATAAGTGACATCTAGAAGGCAATGATTTTTGAAATGATTTGAAGAGTGCCAAATGAAAGGGCAATGATTAACCAATTGAAAGGGGTACCAATTTAATGCTCTAGTTTTTAATTTTTGATCAAAATAAATTTTTTTCGCTGACTTTGAACGGCTATACTGTGTAGGTATACAATATATAGAATATATTGCGGTCCAATTTATGTAGTATAATTTAATATAATCATATATAAAAATCATGCCATTTAAATTTATGTTTTTTGTATAATTTTTATAATTGTTATATTAAATTATACTGCATAAATTGGACTGCAATATAATTCTATATATTTTATACGCAATTTAATTTTTGAAAAGAGTTTAAGTGATTTTCATAAAAATGGGCTTAAAACTTTTTGGCTTCACTGCAACTGAACCAGACCAGATTGATAAAAACTATTAAGTTGAAGTATTGAGTTGAATAATATGATGAATTACCATGAAACATATTTTTTACTAAGGGAAGCTGCAAAAAAATTCCCACAAAAATAATATTTCTCTGATTTAACTTCATAGTTTTGCAAGTACAAACATCACAAACGATATAATTGATGAATGTACTATTGAAATTATATTCAATGTTTAATTGGTCAACCAATTAAAGGGGAGCTGCAAAAATATTTGATAAAGATGAAGATTTTTTTGGCAGTTTTTACAGGAAATTTTTGCAGCATCCCTTTGAAATGCACATAAGTTTTAAAGTCATTGTATCATTTCCTTAATTAATTTTGATTATTATTCTTTGGTTCAGTTCCAAGAGAATGTTGGTTAGTATGAATTTGGGAAATATTTCTATTATTCTAAAGATACAATTTCCTTCGACTTACTTCAAAAAACTTCCAAGAAAAGCTTTGAAAAATTACTAAAAAAAAATTTTTTTTGAACTTATTACCTGATAGGCAAATAACTTGAAAATATTACTTTGCTATCATCAAAAACATAAAAATTTGTTTTTTTGGATCTCAAATTGTATCGTTTTCTGATATGATATTTGATCCCCAGACAAAAAATCCTCAACAATTGGTCCTTCAACTACTAACTTCTAAACAAAAAGATAATTCTATACAATTAAAATTTAAGATAAGTTTAGACTGAAATTGAAATGTTTTTGATCTAAAAAATGATTATTTAATTAAACTGAATATCATAATATTTGATTCCATGACAAAATATCCTCGACAATTGGTCCATCAATTATTAATTTCTAAACATAAAGGTAATTACTTACATTTAAAATTTATGATGAGTTTGGACTGAAATCGAAATGTTTTTGTAATCCAAAACGCCGAATGAAGTTGCAATAAGCGACGAAACGTCGCCAATTTAGAAAATTAATTAATTAATCTACCAGAGGTTTCTTCTGTATTTTAATAAGAAGCTTAGATCTGAGTTGAATTATCTACTGCTTACAACTAAAAGTCTGTCAATTTTTTTTACGCTAAAAAAATTATAAACAAGAGATTTAGGGATGAGGCTTGAAAAAAATCCCTTTTAACCACATCAGGCTTCTTATTTCGACCCCTTGGGTATAGTTTTGGTAGTACCAAACATTAGATGGAGTCGTGGATGCAAATAATTATCTTTTTTTATGCAATTAATAATCGAAGGATCAATTGTTGGGGATACTTAGTCGATGAGTTATGATGCCTGTTAAGAATTGTACAACATACTTTTTTTTTGCCCAAATTTTTAGTTTAAGATTTTCTAATCCCTTTAGAATAACTTCAAGAGTTTTAAAAATTGCAAAAAGTTCAATATCATAGTAATTAATTAGTAGAAAGAAAATAGGAAACAAAAATTTTTATCGAGAAAAATAATTAATTTTTTATTTCTATTAAAACATTCATATCAAATTGTTCATAAAATTTCTTTCATAAACTAAATTATAGTAATTACTAGAAAATTTTCAATATATTTCATCCTAAGTTTACAGTATATTAAAACAAAATTTGCAAAAATTAATTTCTTGCTGCACTTTTACCGGAAATTAAATTCAATATCAAATGCACCCACTAACCAACTTTATAAATTTCACTAGTTTTTTTTTTATTTCTCTTATACATTTCAACCGATATTTATTTTTTAAAGACATCCTTATTTTTCTCTCAACTGCTGAATTATTTGTAAATAAAATTCCTTTTCCGCTCCAAGCACGTCCTTTTGTTCTTTTATCAATTCACCGAATTATTTAATACCTGCCAACCGAAATTTGACTTGTACCGCGTTTTTTCTCCCATTTTTTTTTTCGTTTATTTCGTCCAATAAAACGTTGACAGATTCGGTCCTTAAAAAAAAATATTCAATCCCTCACCATTGAACTTTTCTCTTGCCATTTCCATCACTTGGTATGACGACGAATTTCCCTACTACCAAAACCAAGGCATGTTTGAACTGCTCGACAAAAGCACTCATTTAAATGGCCTAATTTTATTAGTGCACCGCATTTAAGTCCAGACCAAATTCCCACATATATTATAAATATCGATTACATACATAATGTAATCTGTTCAACATACGGGACACGTTTAGACTGTGATTATATGGTTGGTGAGGGTTTTGTTAAGGCAATTATATTTGGCACCGAGAATGTCACATTCTTGTGGTTCGATTTCACGAGAGACGTAGTAGATCTTTGAGTAAATATGACTTAGAGTAAATCCCACACAAAACGGCCTTTTCTATGATCGTAACATTAAATGATAAGAAAACGAGTTGATAACGATTAACGGATGGCTCGAAGAAGCTGATAAAGCAAAATCCACCTCGCCCCTTTGTCCCTCCCCCATATCCACGAACAAAGAAAAACGCCTGTTTCACGAATGTACATTATCGGTCGGTCAGTGGAAAAAGAGAGATAATCCTCGAATAAAACAAATCTCGAAATTGCTGAAGATAACGCCACGAAATTGAAGCTCTAACTCGAAAAATAATACACCTCGTTGGATAGTTCTCGCGTCTAGTGGCACTGGGAAAATTTGAATTTTAATGAGGGAAATTATCAATCAGAAAGTTTATTAAGATTATAATGACTGCCATTATCGCGCGGTCTAATCTAATAAACTTAATAGTAGATAGTTAACGTGAATTTGGAACTTCGTTACGCGGGATTTGTGGCGAACGAACGGAGAAATGAAAGGGTTGGAATGACGGCCAAAGGGGCTCTTTTATTATGCAAGGAAACCCCAGCACAGAACGACGACTTATCCTTGTTAAAAGCTCACATATGAAGTTTGTTTTTTTCCACAAAAATGTGATTTAAAGACACAACTAGCCCTTGTCGGCTGAAAGCTTAATAAAACTTTCATTTTTCAACCCCAAATTTCCACCAAAAATCGAAAAATTATCTCCTCACATTTTCTCCATAAATATGACAAGTTTTATTTCTTATTTCTCAATTTCAAGGAAATGAACGTTCATCAAAAATTGATAAGACAAAGCAAACGTCTTATCATTTTCCTTGTGTCAAATATTTAAATCAACATATTCCACACACGAGATGGGGGGGGTGGGAAAAGATTTCAAGGCAATTTTCGTAAAAAATTTGGCGCCTCTACAACGTCATAACTCATCACTTGCCTCGACCTTATAATGTCGCGTTGTTTAAAGCTCGAGCTTTCGACCGAGTCCCATTAGAAATTCAAATTCAAATTCCCCAAACTTTGATATCAACTCGGCAAATTTATCACTCGCCCCACAAATTGCCAATTGAATCGACCCGTCTGATAATATATTGATGGGGGATATTTGGTCCCTTTATTGGCCCAAAATATTATGCACTAGCTGATCCTCGCGACTTCGTCTGCGTAACGTATTTTATTTTTCTTATTTCTTTTACGAAAAATATAATCATACTTAAAAACACTCCAGACTCTTGAAAAAGACACATTTAATAAACTGTTGCAAAGAATAAAATAGTTCTATGTAATAATCAATTAATTTTCAAAAATATTTATAAATATCTTAAAAGAGTATGTTCAATTGCGTATACCTACGGTAGGTATACCTACCGTGAACCAAATAATTCGTAAACCAATCAGCATCTATACATAAATAAAAAATATCGCCAAGTTCAATAAATTCGGTCCTAATTATGACTAAAAAAAGTCGAAAGTTATCAAAATATTCGCGTCAAAATAACTCCATCTCCCTTTTTCGATTCCCGAATGAACCTTTTTCCAAAAACTATTATACTATTGCACTGTACAACACAACCGCGAAATTGAAATTTGTACAATTGCACGAAACTCAATTCTTTCATAATCATGTATAACCATTATGTATCTATAAACTTATTATTAAAATATCTGAATTTCAACTATATAATTAAACCATATTGGATAGTCAAGAGTTCACCATACATGATTTGGCGTATGTCTTTCGCTCTGGAAGAGGATTTTAAATTTCTTTTATCATTATGACGATATAAGTATTTATTATTTACCATTATGATGATCTCTGGCTGGAATTGCGATTTTTTTTCGTGATCCCTTTCACACACTTGCAAATAAAATATATTGTGCCCCCCCTCAAGAAAAAAAATCCTGAATCCGCCCTTGTCTGTTAGGGTAGAAATTTTCAAAAAAAAATATTATCACATGCCTACTTTCTATAAGGAATACACCGAATATTAAAATTTCATCAGCCAGAGGAGGTATATAAATACACGATTTTATATATCCACAGTTTTAAAAACGTATTTACTTTAAGCTTTATTACTATTATTATTATGATTACATTTTTTTCGTTAATATTTTCTTACTGAGCAATCCTAAGGATATATTTACAACAATTTTGTAAAAAAAAAATTTTTACCGTCAGATTATTATCTATAAAAACATTTATATTTCAAAAAGGCAATTTTTGTACTTAAAATTAAACTACTGTGCTTTTTATAAGTTCGTAAAAAATATTAATACAGATCATTATTTAACTTTTAAATACCTTTTCAATGATATATAACTCGCCTATCTAAAGTAAATTTTTTTTTCACCCCTCAGTTTTTCCGTAGGGGGTACATTCCCTTATTATTTTTAAGGAATGATAAGTAGCCTAACGTGTGTGAGTAATTGTGTTGTATCTTAGTATAAAGTTTCATTAAATTCGGTTGTTCCGTTCTTTAGTTAAATCACCAGCGCACGCGATGTAAGAAAGTTTTTTGGTAATTTTTTCACACACTATTGGAGTTTTAGTATGGATCCCTAATTTTTTTGAAAATTTAATATAGCCTATGTTCACCGGAAATAGTGTAGCTTCCCAACAGTGAAAGAATTTTTTAAATCGGTCAAGTAGTTTCGGAGCCTATTCAAAGCAAACAAACAATCAAATCTTTCCTCTTTATAATAATTGATAGATACTATTATTTTCTACAACTAAGTATTGTTGTCACTTGTCCCAATTAAATATGTGTTATACGTGTAATCGATGCAGCGTTTTTTTTTTGTATGACTCGTTGCATCCGAGTGCAAGATAAGTGTGTTAAATTTTTGATTAGTTTATAAATAAACCGGTGCTCGACTACTAACCTGTATTTGGCAAACAAGTTCACCAAAAGGCCAACAATGACGTACGGCCGGCACTAACGCCAACGGGGTCACCAGCAGTCCCATGGCGAAGTCGATACTCGCTAATGACGTGAGCAGATAGCGGGGCTGCAAGCAAAAAATTAATAGAAAATATTGAAAAAAGAAACAATAGTTCAATTGATCGATCATTAAAAAGCAAACATTTTTATAATCCCTGGATATCAGTGCACTTTACATACATTCATAGATCTATTATATAAAACTTAGTGCATCGTTTTCATCATCCCTCTCGCTTACCACGTCCTTGTCTGTACAGAAAATTTTCAAATAAAACTTTTCCACGGTCGGTCGCTATTTCGTTTTCGTTTTTTCGTTCTCCGCCTCGAAAAACTTTTATCATTATTTTCTGAACGTTTTTTTTTTTTTTTACGTCTTTTTGTCCGATACTTGAAAACTTTTGTGTAACACAATTATTATTTAATTACACACTGTATTTTCATAACAAAACAAAATTCTTTCAAAACAAAAAAAAATAGCTCAATTACAATTATTTTCCTCAAACAATTGTCTGCTTTAAATCAAACAATACGAAACACTCGAGAAATAGTTTTTTGAAATTGTTATTCCAATTTTCAACCCTTAAAAACAAGTTTCATTATTGAGTTTCCACTTTAATAAAATAATCAGATTTCAACTTTAGTTTCGAAAAGTTATTTCCTTCCACAATTTGACAGCCAAAACTTGAATCAGAATCCTTTAAACTCTTAACTTCCAAAGCATTTTTTTTATTGATTTCATATGCCATAAGTCGTTCTTTTTTTTTTTGAAATTCCAAAATTGATTTATCGATCATCAAGCCATAAATTATTTGAGTCAATTTTTTGAGAACTAAAATGTGTCAGAGTTTTGTAAAAATTCTCGACAACTTTATTTGCCCCATAGCCAAAATATTGGAAATGAGGGATAAAGGATGGCAATCTATGCAACCTGTATCTTCGGTGTATCGAATTTCGTACAATTTTAAGAAAAAATCTATTTATTTAGAAAGTTATTTATAATTTGTACAAGAATAATTAAAACTTCTTTTAATTATTGTTTCACGGTCGTTTTATAACCACTAAGATCGTTAGTGACTTTTTAGAGCTAATAAAAATCTGTAGTAATAAATATCAAAATATATCGAAAATTTGCGAAATTGGATATTCAAACCTATCACCTACATTAGCCTACCAGTAGGCTTTATAATAATATAAGACTTTGAGCCACGTAATTTTCGCCGTAATAATTGGCAGGATTGGGGGAAGTGTAACAAAAATATATATTCCCCAGGGGAAAGGAAAATGCTTCCAATGTACTATTTGACGGCCCTGCCATGGCTCAAAATTATAGCTCAGCTTTCAAATGCCTCCTGGATATGATGTGCTGGGAAATATTAAATTGGTTGTCTACTAAAATTTAGCTCAGTAGTAGTCCTAATCAATTATTAGTAGTAACAAAGTTAGGCAGCAATAGTTTTTTTTTTAGGGCACAGCGCAGAAGAAATTTAAGGTATGGCCCCAAAAACGATGAAAATGACCATCAAGTATATTTCTTTCCCTTCAGCTTTTCAACGACGAAAAGGTTGTTTTCCGAGAACAATTTTTTCCTTCTAAAATATAGTTAAAATGTCGAAGGAAATATACTTTTCTTAAGGATTTTTTAGTTCTATTCTCTACGGACGAAGCACAGAGAAACTCTTAGAAGAGGTTCATAATATAATGAAGAAGAAGACAAATATTTCCATTGCTATAAATTTTCTGTAACGAAAAGAAAACCTCAGTATTTTTTGTGATTGCAAAACTATTTTGGCTATCATCATAATAAAAATGTCAATTTGAACCTACTAAGTATTCTTAAATTCTACATAAATTTCACCCCTTTCCCCACACCCTTTAAATTTTCTTTCAAAAAACACAAAGCAGAACAATTTTGAACAAAATCTCTACAACTTTATTCAAAGAAAATCAATTTTGTAACGTTTTCGAACTAAAATGAATGGAAAAATCAATGCACTCTTCTAAGAAGCAAATTTTTTGGAGACTATTCTATCAATATTTGGTAACATTCCCATATGATAATGCATATCTGCTAAAAATGGCACGAAAAAAGGGAATTTTCAACGAATTGATTCCGGTTTTCCGAGAAATATGCACGAGGTTTATTCATGTACCTAATCCAAAAGGTTTTGTTTCACGCCCTTAAGAGTGGATCACCGTCAGAACGTAAAAAAATGACTTTTTTAAAACTTCTGCCATTTTTTTAAGATATAAACAAACGGTCTTCGGCATGTAAAAGTTGAAGTTTTGAACTATTTTTTTTAATTTATTTGCCCCGATATGTCCCCCTCCTCCCCTTTTTACAGCGCTTTGAAAAAGGGTTCTCAAAAATAAGGAGGCAAATGGGAGACAAGTTTTCTCGGAAACCGGAAGTCGGATCATGATTTTTCAAAGAATTTAGGTTTTGGTAATGCGTCTTCTTGGTACTGAACTTCGAAAATCCGAAAAAAGTTGAAAATTCACAAAATGGCGCGACTTTGAAAAAAATAGTTAAAAAAACTACCTTTTTTTGAACCTTTCCCCCTCTCCCACTTTGAGGGGAGGGGGAAGTTTGGCCAATTTTAGAAGTTCAGTACCAAGAAGACGTGTTGAACTATAACACTCTCCAGTTTAAAGTCAATCCGTCGGATAGTTTCTGAGAAATCTTGTCTGCCAGTTTTAAAAAGTTGATTTCGAGAAAAACTCATTTAAAGTTTTTTTAAGATATTTTTTTATGTTATTATCAATTTATTCAATTTTTATCAGTGAAAATACATTAGTCAGCTATTCCAATTCTTTTAACACGTTATTCTTGAATTATATAAGAAGACATTTATGGAAAAAAAAAATCGATTTTTTTTTTTCTGACGGTGATCCATCAAAAGTAGTCGACTCAAATACAACTGTGAACTATTATGGAAATGCATCGTATATATTAGACTGGGCACAAAATATCGACTATTTTTTTTTTTGAAAAATATTTCAAAAATATTGTTCAAAGTGACAAAAAAAATTTCGGGAAGGTTTGAGCCATTAATATTAATATTAAGAGGTCTATCATCTTTCATTTCGATTTTTTATTTGTGCTTTCATTTTTGCGTCAATGCTGTCAAACTATCAAGGAAAGCAAAAATCATCTGCACATATATTTATAGGAAATTAAATTTCCTATAAAAAACGTTTCTTTAAAAATTTTTATCAGACACGCCGTTTCCGAGTAATCAAGCTTCAGACATTGATATAATTTTTAGATTTATCTTTTTTATTTTGGAATTTTTCAATTAACGAACAAATAAATATATAGAAGTGAATAATATAGATTCTTAAAGGTAATTTAATGCTCTATAAAAAAAGTTTCTTAACGTTTTTACATTAAATCACTTTTTCAAAAGTTATTGACAATTAAAGTTGAAAGAAAAATTAAATTATGGTTTTTTCCGTTGTTGAACCAATTTTGGAAGAGTGATTTTATGTAAAAACGTTAAGAGACTTTTTTTGTAGAACATTAAATTCCCTTTAAGAATCTATATTATTAGTTTCTATATATTTATTTGTTCGTTAGTTACAAAATTCCAAAATAAAGAATATAAATCTAAAAATTATATCAATGTTGAAAGCTTGATTATTCGGAAACGGCGAGTCTAACAAAAATTTTTAAAATGACGTTTTTTGTAGGAAATTTAATTTCCTATAAATATATGTGCAGATGATTTTTTTTTCCTTGATAGTTTGACAGCATTGACGCAAAAATGAATGCCCAAATAAAAAATCGAAATTAAAGATGATAGACCTCTTAATATTTATGTTAAGGGCTCAAACCTTCCCGATATTTTTTTTTTTTCACCTTGAACAAAATTTTCGATATACTTTTCAAAAAAAAAAATGGTTGATTTTTTGGTTCAGTCCAGTATATATATCTCGTTCCCGATCTGTAAAGATGTTTCTTATTCTCGTTTGTTAATATCAAATTGTAATTAAATCCTTGAATTTTTCGATCCCAAGTATTCCCTTACAGAATTGATAATACCTCTGGCTTATTTAAATTTAATTTATTTTAAGCTACCGCCTCTCAAAAATGCAAACATTTACCAACACTCAAGACTCTATTCTATTGTCAGATCAAATGAAAACCCACCTAGCTTTAATTGAACAATCCCGGTTTTTTATTCGGCAGAAAATCTGTGCTTGCATTTATTTTTTAACTTTTTTTTTTTAATAAAGCATTATCTCGACAATTTCGTATTCCAAACAGCTGTTGCATTGATTTGCACGAGTGCACTGAAAACTGCAATTGCAACACTATTGTCCTCGTACTTCACCACCAATATTTGCGCCGAGATATTGCACTCAATTTTTATATATCTATAAAAAAATATTTGGCGAAAAAATCCTCTTTGACGCTTGAAAAAAGCGTGGGGCGTATAATTCCCCCGTATCATCCCTTTATATAATATACGAGTAATGTACATTATTTTATCTGGCAACATTTTCATCAGCTTTTCACACGCTGCTCCTCATTCAGTGTCAATATTTGGCCAAAGTATTTTCTATATCACCGATTTTCCTCTTATTTATTACAAAAAAATTGCAATTTTCTGAGACACAACACCCTTTATTTACCAATTGGGAACGATTTGGAGCGATGAATGCCAATGAGTGATTGAATAAAATTGGAATAACGATTTTTTTTCATTCGAGCCATGTTTTTAATTTTCAATTTTATTATGAAAGCCAATGTGATTTCAATTTATTTTTATTTTTTTTTTTTGGTCGTTGTTTTGTTCTCATTTACATTCTACCCCACTATGAATATATATTGATAAATTGGATTTTTTTTCTTTAAATTATTTAAATATGAAAATTCAAAATTCATGATGGTAATTGAATTGAATTTCACGGGTTTTTTTTTGTGTCAATAAAACATGTTCAATCTTACCTGGGAATGAATGTATTTAACGTAGCGTCGACTATTGATAACAATGATGAGCAGACTATTGGCGATAAGGATTCCCGATGTCAGAAGTAGAATGAAAATGGCTTGCAGCACATCGCCGACTGTTAATGCGCTCAAGAATCCAATGAAACTTTGTTGAGCTGCATATCGCGGATGCGAACACGAACTATTCTGCAAAGCCGGCGGCACCAAAACCGTGACACCTTGATGATGCATTTTGCGACGAATTTTCCGACGAAAAATGCACTTTACGACATGCACGCACTACACAACATTAAACGCATTTAATGTTGCTGACATTCCGTAAAATCAAAACACGCGTCATCACCGTTGACTGAAATTCGTGCAGATTCATATTATTTTATTTTTTTTCACGAAAAAGAAAACTACGATTTAAAATTTAACAATGATCGTCGTCACGAGCGACAGTGACGCCCGCGATTGTAACAATAATAACATACAGGTACGGTCGAATTGCATTTCCGATGCATTTTAACAGCGCATTGAAACGCATTTAATCGAATTACATCGATATGTCGCTTATATTTCCATTTCGATAACAATTTACTTTTATGACCATATTCCACCCGTGCCCTCCGCCTCCACCCCACCGGCCACTCTCCAACGTCTCAGCGCCCAATCGAATCGAATATCCTGCAACAAATACACAACGATTTCAATCCAATAGAAACTCGGCAAACGAGAAAAATGAAAACAGCGGATTTTCTTCATACCAAAAACTTAAATTATTTTATTGTTGTTGATGATTCCTACATAAACTCAACTCGTGCAAATTCAATTTTAAAATTCAGGAAAAACAAACGGAACACACGGGCGAAATGGAATGGAATATTTTTCTTTCCCGTTTGCTTTTCGGGGAAAAACAGCCCAGAAGTTCCGATGGGCGGATGAGAGACGAGATACAATTTCGAATATCTCTTATCCACTTTCATCCAGCCGGCAAAACACACAGTTGCCGCACCGCGCCCCCGCGCCGCGGGGGCATGAGGTGCTGCGAAAGATAAATGAACACGTAAGGAATGAAAATTAAATAAATATAATTCTTTTTCTTCCTCATCGCCGACGACGGGAGTGGCAAACGACCGAAATACAGGCCAGTGCAAGGGTTTACAAAGAAAACACTTAAACAATGAGGAGACAACTTGAAAAATTAGTCCCCTTAATGAATTTAGTGCTTAGGCTAATTGAAACATTCACCAAAAAAAAAAAAGGATGAAATAATATTTTTCGTGAGACAAAAATATGAGGGTTTTTTGTTTTCTTTCGGATAATTTGTGTAATTAATTGCAGTTGCAGATATAAGCCTTGCACCGTCCATGCAAGAATAACAAATTGAGTCATAACTGACAACAGTGAAAAGCTTTACGACTTAATTGCGAACAATTAATCTTGCAAACATTTCAAATTAACATCAACTTTGTCTTAATGATAAAAATGTAAAACGTAATTGTTGGATTTTATTTCTTAACACTTAAACCAAATGCTTGCATAAAAATATTTTTAAAACACTAGAAAAATGAAAAGCTCGAATAATTATACAATGGGGTACACATAAGTGCACATTAAAATATGTGAATTAACTCCAGATATTGAATTTTTTAAATAGATGATTAATACGCCAGACTTAAACATTTAACTCCAAATAAATTAAAATTAATTAAATATAAAACATCAAAATAGAATTACAAATGCCAAGTTGCGAAAACTTTGAGGTCAAATAAATAAATTTATTGAATAATTAATGCTTTCTTTGCTTCTGATAGGCACCTACACTTACGTTTTTGTCATAAAAGAATACATTTAGCTTCCTTAGGGACTTTAATTTTTTTTTTTTAAACGGATTAGAAGATCCAACGTATGCTTGCACTTATATTTTATTTCAAATATTGTACACGTACAATATTAGTGTCTATATTAAACGCCTAAGTACCATTAAACTCTATTCAAAATCTCCAAAAGTTTCCCAATCTTCAATAATATATTTGGTTATCAATTTTGAAGTTATACTTTGATAACTCAAATTTGAAGTACATAGATCATATGTATTATCCATTTTTATATAATTATTTTCTTGATTTGCAATGTCCAATGATAAAATTCCGTCCATTCTTTTAAAGTATTGGTTTCACAGAAAATTTTTTGTAGCTCTACAACTTTGGATGTCTGTCCATTGATCATTTAGTTTATTTAAAAATTGAGAAACAAATTAATGAACTTTTGAAGTGTATTCCTTTTTAATTATGGAATTGGTAGATTCAATCCCATTCTTTGTACTTAGATCTCTTGATGCTGTACCATCGAACTAATTTTGATATGATTTTAGCCACTACGTATTGAAATAGTTAATAAATTCCAGAACTGTTTTCTTCCACTTTTCTCCGAAAATTGCTGCTGCCTTTACAAAAGATTGTTTATCATTGCACATTTGTAAAATTAATTTGTTTGCTAATTTTAAACTAATAATTTTGCTAGGTATTAATATCAATGTATCAATTTTAATTTATAATCCAAAAAAACATTTTTAATTTGACTTTTAAATTGGCAGGAAAATTGCAAATCTAATCATTTTTACCTACTTATTATATTATTTAAATGTTTTTGTTCATACATATATATATATATATATATATATATATATATATATATATATATATATATATATATATATTTAAAAGAAAGTCGTGTTAGATTCACTATTTATAACTCAAGAACGGCTGGACCAATTTTCATGAAATTTTCTATGTATATTCGGTAGCCAGGGAATCGGATATCAAATATGTTTTAAATCTCTAGAAGATTAAGATGTCGCTCGACATCTTCTGCAAATTTTTACGCCTACTTGCCTATATACTATTTATAATCATTGATGCCTGTGATTTATTTTGAAAAACGCTTAGCAACCGTTTGAATTTGGCATTTTTATTTATTCAATTTATGTCTTATTTACATATTTTACTTAATATTTATTGTAATATGGACCAATTGGGAAAATGACAATCATTTGCCAATATTGTAGGGCGTTAAAATACAGCGGTGAATCTACTGGGTTATGTTGTGCTGGTGAAAAAGTAAAATTGCCCCCCAATTGGTCCCATCTCTAGATCCATTACGCTCATGAGTTCATGGGATAGGAAATGATTGTAAAAACTCCTTGGACAATATTCAAAAACTAAATAGAAGTTTACAAATGATATCGTTTCGCCCATAAAACAAATATGTTTAAGGAAGTACTAAAGAAAACAGAAATATTTCCAGTAAGCTTCCAGTCCCTTGATTAATAGCGATCTTTGGATCGAATTGGCCAAAAAAACAATTCAATTTTGAAAGACACTAATAGACAAATATAAAAATATGTTTAGAAATATCTAGGTATGTCTTTAAACTCATACATAGGTGAGAGTTTAAGGATTTTTCGTATGCATATGATGTCAAAATGAGAGAATGGCAGCTTTAAATATATCGTTTAAGGAATTTGGAACCAGTTTGAGGTATTCATTATTTGTTGTCAATTATTATTACATTAACCTCTGTTAACAAATCCATTAGTAACACCTTTGAGCTTAGAGCTTACCTTTTTCACACATTTTGGCTTTCAAGCTTTTACTATGCTATTTTATACTACCCGTTGATAGCAGGTAGAGAATCGTTTGCAATTTCATATCAGCTTGGAATTAAGTCGGTTTCGGTCACAATATTGATCATTATGGATCAAAGGTCAATAATTCGAGCGTAAATTTCTGCCTACCTGCATTCTTTCGTATGATTCAATAACAGGTATATTGATTTTGATAATAATTTGTTTTCAGGTATATCTTAGGCGTGTTTCGCCAAAAATAAGTATAATGGTCACACACAAGTCTACTCTAAATAGTTGTACCAATATTAAATTCTGGTTTTACTTTCGGTTTCAATTTAAAGACAGCTTTACTGTTTTTATAGAAACTTTGTAATTAAGTTCAAATAATTTTTCTTCGAAAGAACAGGTTGCCTATTTACGTTTAACTATTAATAATAAAAGTTGCATTTAGAAGAAGTCTGATTAAAATAATTAAATGGACATCCATTAATTGGGTATAAATTGGACTCTTTAATTAAACATCTATGTTCTTTTTTAAGATATCAAACAATCAGCATATTTTAAATCAGGAGTGGTCAACCCAAATTGTATTACGGGTCATTTCGGAAATGCATCATAACTCCGCGGGCCACCATTAAAGTTATATCTCAAATTCTCCATACTGAATTTAGATACACTGTTAACATTTATAATATATTGATTTTCACCACTATGGTCATTATAAAATGTATACATTTTATAATAAATTTTAAATTTTAAATTTTATAAAACCTTTATATAATTACTTCCCATGTTTAAAGAAAGCATAACTGCTATTTTATATATTAATTTGTAACATTATCTTCACATAAAGACTGTAGAGTGATTTCTTGTAAACCAAAAAGGATCTAGCTATGTTTTTATTGTTTTTCATTTTAGATAACCATACAATTAATCTAGACCCCTAACCCCTATAGTAAGGGAATAATGGGGGTGACAACTCTTAATGTATATATTTTTTTCTCAGTACCAATTGAAGAAATTTTCATGAAATTTTGAAGGAGGTTTTCTTTACAAACCCCCAAAGTGACATCTACCAAAAAAATATATCTTTTGTGTTTATAAGTTAGCTATTACATGCGAAAGTTATAAATTAGTCGAATTGGTGAAACATAGTTTAAAAAAATAAAATCAATTACGGATACGTGCATGACATATATCAATTTTTACCTAGACTTATATTAACATCTGTACACTCTACATCTATCATGATAAATAAGTTCCTAAACCTGGTAATTATCAACAAAATATGATTATCTACAAATAATCTATGAACTATTTAATATAAATAATTTGCAAGTTGATGGCATTCGATCTTAACACTAAAACCACACTTTTGAATGAAAATATGCAATTGATAAACTAAAAATAACTTTGAACTTTGTTTAAAATACTAGAAAAATTAAATGCTTGTATTGTAAAGCTCGTATAATTGTACAATACTACCTTATTTTTAAAAAAAACTGATATTTAATATATTAAATTTTGAAACTATTCATATAAAGACTGAAGGGTGAATTTCTTACAAGCCAAAACGGATCTAACCATTTTTTTATTGCTTTTATACCCTTATAGTATGGGAATAATGGAAGTTACAACCCTTAACGTTAGTAATTTTTTTCTCAGGACCCATTGAAGAAATTTTCATGAAATTGAAACTATACATAACAATGGATAATTATATATATAAGTCTTTGAGATTCAATTAAATTTCTTACAAACTGTCGAAACGCGTCGTAATAAAGAAATTTAATTGAATCTCAAAGACTTATATATATTATTATCCATTAATTGATAATTAATTAATTTTATTTGAAAAATAAAATTCATTATGATTAGTAAATAAAGTATTTTGGGCTGTTAAGGGGGTATTCTACTCTAAAAATTTGAAAAAATCAAAAAATTTTTTTTTTCATAATCCGATAGCTTAGATATTCAAAAATATCCTCCTAAAAGGATTTTTCAAAATTCAAATTATTTCCAAAGTTATAGCGGTTTTGTATGAAGCTGGAATGGCTGATTAGGAGAATGTAAGTAATACATACTATTTTATCAATTACGCTGCCTGAAACTTAACGTAAAACTTTAAACGCGTTTTTCTCGAAACTGTCTTTTTCAAAACGATACCCACGATTTCTCAGGTTCCACTGAACCGATTTACCTGAAATTTTTAGAGAGTCTTCTTTATTGACTTGTCTATGTCTGGAACTATCCCCATCCCCAAATTTTGATTTTTACTATTTTTAAAAAATTCGAAACAGTCAAAAAAAGTGATACAAAAATTGTTTTTTTTTCAGGCAGTCGCCATTTCGTGAAAAATATTTTTTCATACTTTTCCGTAGTTCCAGACATTGCGACATTATTCTAGATTAATAATCTTTTTTTTTGGGGGGTTAGATTACTAGGAGGGTTGAAATCGTGGGTATGGTCACGAGCCAACTTTTTGAGACCCCCCACTTCATCAGCTGCTAATTTTTGAAATTTTTAACTTTTTAACTTTTTTTATTTTTTTCTGTATTCTTGAAATGTTAATAAATAACTGATAAAAAAATGTAAAGTAAAAATATTAGTTGGCTATTTCTTATGACACTTCAAAAATAACCTGAAATTCATGCCTCTAGACTAGAATACTCCCTTAAAGCTGTACATCACCATTGGTAAAAAAATACCATTTATTGTATAATATTGAGTTCAACTAGCTTCTACTTTTGGTAAATTAATGGTTCAAAATAGCTTTTTTTTAAAAAAACATTATTGGTGGAATATTGAACTTTGATATTGACTTTGCCGATACTATAATTGCTTTTATAAAGAAGCGTCCAAATCAGCGGAATATAATGCAAAAATTGGTTGAAAATGAGAACTTGAATTGGCGTAGAAAACTTATTATGAAGCTATCTTTAACTAGTGCAATTTACTATCTATACTATACTAAAATTGATCTAAAATATTTTTGGCTGACCCTCATCAACTATCAAAAGTAGTATGTTTTCTGGATAAAATATTAAATAACGAATTTACCCATAAATTTTTAAGATTTCGTGAAATTATAATAAAGAAAAGGGCACGATAAAGGCATAAATATAATAGCAAAACATATAATTCTTTTACTAAATTCGAACACCTATAAAGAAATGCAAAGATGCTTATGATTGGATAAATGAGAAAAGAATAGTACAATGTTCCACTTATGTAGCGGTTGGTATTTACTATTTATCACATACTTATTATAGAGCAAAAAATTTTAAAAACCCCTGAAATATTGATCTCTATGTTTGATGCGATTGATATAATTACTAATGTTGAAGAACACAATGATAATTATTAAATGTTCAACAAAATAAGGCTATTCATATTTTTATAGTTTGAATAGGTAATTGAATTAAATATAATACATTATTTCATATGATCATATAATTTGATTTTTATTATTTGAAACAATGTTCCACCAATTCGACCATTTTGTAACTTTAACATATGATAGTTAACTAATTAGCATATGATTTTATATTATATTTTGTTTATTCATAGTTATGTATAGTTTCAATTTTACAAAAATATCTTCAATAGGTACTGAAATAACAAAATGTTCACCTTTATTTATAATTATATCTGTAGTTTGAATTGATAATTGAATTAACTATTACACATTATTCAAATGATCACATCATTTGATTTTTATTATTTGAAACAATGTTCCACCAGTTCAACTATTTTGTAACATTAACAGGCCCTGCTCTAGCAAATTTGCCGCCTTGGGCAAGATGAAAAAATTCCGCCCCTTCAGGGTTGAAAAAACACAGAGTTTTAATATCACAAAATTTTTAATTTTTTGGAAAAATATTTTCTTAACTAAAAACTATTTTTTTCACATTTTTGTTCATATTGTATATCAAATATGACAAAATGCCGCCCCTGAAATTTTCCGCCCCGGGCGACCGCCCGGGTTGCCCACCCCTGAAGCGGGGGCTGAACATTAACATATAATAGTTAACTAATTAGCATATGATTTTTTATTATATTTAGTTTATTGATTGTCATGTATAGTTTCAATTTTACAAAGATATCTTCAACAGGTACTGAGAAAAAAAAATATTCACAGGTCATCCTCATTATTCCCTTACTATAGGGAATTGGGATGTTAGATTAGTTAGTTTATGGCTATCTTAGATGAAAAACAATAAAAACAAGATGTGATCTCTTCAAGATACGAGTGCAATTTTCAAATGCTTAATCGGCTAAATCCTTTGACCAAGTATATAAATTTACATATATTAAGGCAAGCAATTGAATCGTTTCTCCATCACCACTCCTTCCCCATGCTTTAATCAAAATAAGTCTTATAAATTAATTATAACTTGGAACTGAACAACAAATCAAATTCAAATCAAACATTTCTGCAAGACTATGATCTATTTTTTCCTTTTTTTCTTATTAAAACATAAAAAGCCCCTGCTAAAATTTTAAGTTTCCGACTATAATACAGACGTTTAAGCTTATAAAGTACGTATAAGTCAATTTTTTTTTCATATTGAGAGATAAGAGAGATGTAGATGTAATTTTAATAAAAATAACCTTTGATTGCATTTTTTTTACTTCTGGTCTTTCTGTCAAACTAATACTATCGAATTTGTCCACATCACGTACTATATTAGGTAGACAATGTTGGCAATTTACTAAGAAAAAAAAATGCATAATAAATTTTGATTGTATTATGGCATAGATACAAAAACATTACTTGATTTCCTTCATAAAAGTTACTTTAAACTTCAAAGATACCACGAAAAGGAATTGGCGATTAAAGATTTCAGGAAAAATATTTCTTTTTACTTCAATTTTCAGATATTATGCTTTTTAAGAGTCCTGAAAAGTCTTCCCTTTTTCACTGGCACCACAAATCCTTTTGATCAAAACCGCAATTGCATAAAAATAATAATATAAACTCTCCAAAATTCTTCAATAATCATTAAAGTTTCTCAATTTTAATTATTTGGACACTGCAACAGTGCCATCTAACGACACAATGGCGAAACACGGTCCACTCAATTGTTATCAATTGTCAATAAGAAAATGATGCGTACCATTAATTTTCAGAGATTTTAAAGGAAAAATTACGGATTGCATCCTAAATTTTATTCAATCACATAGAAAAATGATGCAGCCGATTGGTAAACAGGTTTATAGGGTTTATAAAGTAAAAGATTAAGTTAAACTATCGCATAGAATGCACCGAATGCACATGGTACAACCGACGCCATTAAGATTTTGTCAAAGAATTACCAAAAAAGTACCAAAAATTACATTCAAATGATAGAAAACAATTCAAAGAAGAGTTAAGTCAAAGATAATCAACTTTTAAATAATCTAAAGGCTAATTTTCGGGTCACAAATCGCCAACAAAATGTAGCAAAAAATGCAGTTTTTCCCCGTAAAAAAATTATCACTTTGATTGAAATTTTCAACCATTTTTTATACAAAATTAAATTGACTAGCTTCCTAAAATTATTTTTCATCTTGATCAGCCAATTTTCATTGCTAAAACTCACACTAAATGCAACCAATCATTGCAATCTAAACCGCATAAGTTTTGCAAAATAATTACTAAGGATATTAAGTTAAATAATGGATGACTTGAGAAAAACAACTTAAAACTCTTCGTTTCTTAAAATGACTTAAAGTTTTTTTCATCATTATTTAATTTAAGCCAACTTTTGCCTATCTTCCATGGATTAACCTTAACCAATCGGGGTTAGCGTCCATCAAAAAAATAAACATATTTTGTACTTACTAAGCCAAAGTAATGTCTTAAAATAATAGAACAGCTCTTGAAAAACACTTTTCAGTAATTATATTTCATAAATCAATGATAATGTACTAATTATCACAGAAATTAAACAGCCACTTCAACAACTCATCAAACAACTATAAATGACGATCGATGACCGATCAATATGCGCAGTAGTCCAAAACAATACCAAATCGACACGCGGCACATTTGAACTTGATTTTAAATTTTTGAAAAATGTAAAATAAAATCATTTAATCATGAAATCTTTATGAAAATTCATTTTTTAGTGTTATTCTAAGACATATTTTCCATAATGTTAGTTTATTGGTTGTAAATTGGTTTCAAAAATGTTTACTTGAAATTTCGATTTTCACTATATTCTGCATTGGATGACATATGGTCGAGACTCATATTTTTTTAAAAAAAAATTTTTTGGTGAAATTATAAAAAGTTTTGATTTAGTGATTTTAAAGTGTCTTAATATATAAATTTGACTTCAGTAAGTAAATAAATTATATTTCTTGAAAATTTCTACCTTTAAATAATTAAATTTGACACATGGAAATTTCAAAAAAATGACTTTTATTGAAATTTGCTTTGCAAAACTTAAATTTTATGTTGGAATATTGAATTTTTAGATGAAATTCTTTATTTTTTAACTTTTATAGAAAATTGTTGGCAAAATTATCATATGGTCAATGGATATGAGTTTTATGTAATTCCAGTGTTGATTTAAGTAATTCTCTAGGAAAACTTAAAAACCATTTTGCCGAATCAATTAGGATTACTTTGTAATCGAATAATTTCAGAATAAAGTCAAATCTATGGGTTTTAAAGGACAGCCTTGACATTGTCAAATGTAGCGATGGAATTTTATGCCATTTCCGCAATATAATATACAAAACCTCAGTGTAAAAAGTTATGCATTTCAGCAGTTAAGTTGGGATTGGTAAATATTTTCATAAAAAAATTTCAGCATTTTCTAATGACAATGTCATAGAAATGCAATAGAAATATTGGGTACATTCTATGCCAGTTTTCTATTAATTTTTCACCTATTCACGCCTTAAAAACCTATTTCCCGCTTAGTATATATATTTTTCTTTGCATTTCACCCAAATTTATGTCCCTATTGGCAAATTTTCATATAGAAAAACGTCTGAAAAAAAAATCATTTTTTCGCAAAATTACCATATGACAATGTTAATAATTTCAACAATTAACAAAAGAGCATCGCCGTCAAAGTGCCAATTAGTTCATGCTGGCGCTGTATAGATGACGCTGTTCAAATGTCAAAATTTGAATTTAAAAGTTGTCGAAAGTTTTAAAAGTTATTTTTGAATGGTTTTAAGTCAACATTTTTGTGTTAAGTTGATTTTTTAATTTATAATAATGTATTTTAATTAATATTTTTACATTTTAGGTGGTGAATATGTGTCGAATAGTTTCGTGCCAATGAATTGCAGATATGTCAATGCTGTGTATATGGAGACTTATAATTGGACTTGTGAAAAACATCATTTAAGCTAAGTTTTATGCCTTTTAGTAACAATTTTTTTCTTTAAATGATCTTTATTTTTACATTTAAGTGATTAATTTTGATATTTCAATTAATAAAAGCCACAAAAATTAATAAGTGAGACTATAAGGTCAATGGTCAAAACATGCTAATCGACATACAAGATTACTGCCTTATATTTGGATTAATATTGATTGAATTTCTTTTAAAACGATAAAAACATTTACTACTTTTGCTTTATAAACCAGTTTTTCAAAGAGAATCATTTTTAATTGTATTTTTGTTGCCACTTATAATGAGATGAAATCGCTAAACCAGAAATCCGATTCATCACTAATTGATAGTATACAAAGACAGATATTAATAATAAAAGGAAAAAATATTTACTTTATAAGGTTGAAGGTCGAATTAATGTTTTAAAACCAGTTTTAACCTGATTTATGCAAAAATTGAATCATAATGTTGTATGGCGATTGGCAGATTTTAACTTTAAAGTTTTAGTCTCATATCACTTATTTATATTTAAAAATAATCTTTAAAAGAAATTAAACTTACTAAAATCGTTTCAATTTGTTAAAATAAGGGTTAAAAAGTATTGAGAACTAAATTTTTTTCATAGTTCTCCAGAAAAAAGACTGTAATTCTCTATGATGGTTTTATGCCACTTTTGTTCTATTTGTGTAGGCATTAATTAATAATCGTTTTGGTAAAATAACTTTAAAAGGAAACCAAGATTTCGACCAATTAATTAAAAGCTTAATTTTATTCCAAAACCAGATGTTTATAAAAGAAAAAGATATTTTTACAATTGCGGACAAACCGTTTATCTTATGAGAACGAAAAAGCCAATTTGTAAACATTTTCATTTCACATATTTCGCTGTTTCAAAATGAAACTTTCAAGTTGCGTTTTTCGATCAAATACTTGCTGTAGCACGAAAACGCCGAAGTGAAATTAAATTGCCATTAAATCTCCTCAAATATTTTCCAAGTCCTCATCTCCAATTCCCGAAAATTAAATTTTCCGCGGCCGTTTTTCCTTTGATTAAAGAAAACAAGTCGTCGAAATGTATTTATAATTAAGAATTCATGTCGTTTCGACAGACAAAATTCACTCATGAAATTTCCTTGAGCGATCCACTCTACCACTACCACCGAAAGTGTGTTTCGATCCGATTTTGCCGATTATCCGGTTTTTCTTTGATATTATATTTTGCTAGGATATGTCGGTGTGTATGTATGCGTGTGGGTATATTTTAAGCTTAACTAATAAAACATAGCCTCGAATGAAAATATTCCCAAAGGAACACTGGGTGGGAATGGGAGATAAAAAGCTGGTCGCTTTTCTGATGGATTTTCGTATGGAAAATGGGAATGGAAAGAATGAGTGAGCTCGTCGTGTGTGGAGAGATCGTCATAAATTTAATAAACTATCCCTTGAATCATTTCCATTATTGTTATTATCGTCTGGGACTTGCTCGCAACGAATAAGATGAAAAAATGAAGGCTATTTTTTCCTAGCCCCAAGCACAGCTTATTACTGACATATATTTGGTGGAAACTCTTTAAAATATTTCTCAGTTCGACGATAAATTCTCTTTTCTGTTCTCTTCACTTAAATAAATAATCTTTGATTTTGTGATTTATTTTTGAAGTTTTCCAATTGGGACACGAAATTGAGCGACTTTTGATGCTTTCGGAGTGGTGAGGGACTTTAAATATACACAGATCAAGACATAGGACAATTACCAACAATGATGAACTTGAGGCGAAGCTCTTTGGCTTTGTCGGCAAGCTGGTGTGCGGCATGGGGCAGGCGAGGTCTTACATGCCGGAATATATCCGGGACGGGGCATTGCATCCCCAACATCCGCCATTCCGGCCATCGATAGTTAATTTAACACAAGTAATCTAATTGACACGGAACGTCGAGGGAATTCATTCTTCTCTCAATTTCGAAATGTTCGCCCCGTCGTGCAACGATCGAGGGCAATTAGAGACGAAAAACTTTAATTCAGTGGATGAGAAAGCAACCCTCCTCCCCCCCCACATTCCCGTTGGAGTGTAAACACACTTTAGTGTTCGTTGTCTGTCTTTAGTGTGCCGCCGAAGAACTAGTATAAGACGCGACGAGACGATCCAGGATAATATGGGGAAGGATAGGGCGCGACGTGCACCGTCCAGACGCCTCAAGTCTTCCTCCCCCCTCCCCCCGGCGCCAAAAAAACACTGGGAAGACGAGAAAAACGAAACCTCAATGTAATCGTCCTCTAATCTTGTTAATACATTTATTATTTCACGATCGTTTAATATTTTCGTATGCAATACGAGCAATCGAACGATATCAAGATCCAGAAACTAACCAATAATTGTCTTCAGTCTTCAGCCAAAAACCCATAAACGTTTGTAATTTAATCTTGGTATAGTGAAAAAAATGCAATTGAAACTTTCAATGCAATTTAAGAAAAGAAGTGTTTTTTTTTCTCGTTAAAGAACAAATGTTGATGAGAACACTTTAGAGGACATTGAAATCTTCAAGTGGTTAAATTGATGTGGGAATCACCGGATTTTTTCAGCAGTAAATTGATATTTTTTTAAAAAAGCTCAAAAATTTTACAAAAGCATATTCAGGAGAACCAAAATACTAGAATACTAAATTGATTACAGAAGTTTGAAAATTGTAAATTTATTATACTGGACCAAAAAAATCGACTTTTTTTTTCTTGAAAAGTATATCGAAAATATTGTTTAAGGTGACAAAAAAAAAATATTGGGAACGTTTGAGTTCTAAATATTAATATTAAGAGGTCAATCATCATTTATTTCGATTTTTTATTTGTGCTTTAATTTTTGCGTCAATGCTGTCAAACTATCAAAGTAAAAAAACTCATTTGCACATATATTTATAGAAAATTGATTTCCCTACAAAAAAGGTTTCTTTGAAAATTTTTGTTAGACACGCCGTTTCGGAATAATCAAGCTTTAAACATTTATATATATTTTTTAGATTTATCTTATTTTTTTTTGGAATTTTGTAACTAACAAACAAATAAATATATAGATATGAACAATATAGATTCTTGAAGGGAATTTATTGTTCTACAAAAAAGGTCTGTTAACGTTTCTACATAAAATCACTTTTTCAAAAGTTATTCACAATTAAAGTTGAATGAAATATTAAATTATTGTTTCTTTCGTTGCTGAATCAATTTTTTTCATTCAGTAGGACAAATTGATATTTTACGGGAAGGTTTGAGCCCTTAATATTAATATTAAGAGGTCAGTCATCATTAATTTCGATTTTTTATTTGTGTTTTAATTTCTGCGTCAATGCTGTCAAATTAGAAAAGTAAAAAAAATCATCTGGACATATATTTATAGAAAAATAAATTCCCTACAAAAAAGGTTTCTTTGAAAATTTTCGCCAGACACGTCGTTTCGGAATAATCAAGCTTTAAACATTTATATATATTTTTTAGATTTATCTTCTTTATTTTGGAATTTTGTAATTAACAAACAAATAAATATATAGATATGAACAATATAGATTCTTGAAGGGAATTTAATGCTCTACAAAAAAGGTCTGCTAACATTTTTACATAAAACCACTTTTTCAAAAGTTATTCACAATTAAATTTGAATGAAATATTAAATTATTGTTTTTTTTTTCAATAATCTTTCACTCAGTGGGACAAATTGATATTTTCCATCATCGAAAATTATCATTTGATCAATCTTTTTGCTTGAAATATTTAAATTTCATAATATATCCAAACCTATTCTCGGTTAACAGCTATTTATTACACGAAAATGTAGATTTACTTTAATATTATTAATTTAATATTTTATTCAACTTTAATTGTGAATAACTTTTGAAAAAAAGATTTTATGTAAAAACGTTAAGAGACCTTTTTTGTAGAACATTAAATTTCTTTCAAGAATTTATATTGTTCATTTCTATATATTTATTTATTTGTTAGATAGAAAATTCCAAAATAAAGAAGATAAATCTAAAAATTATTCGGAAACGTTGTGTCAGGCAAAAATTTTCAAAGTAACGTTTTTTGTAGGGAATTTAATTTTCTATTAAAATATGTGCAGATATTTTTTTTACCTTGACAGTTTGACAGCATTTACGCCAAAATGAAAGCACAAATAAAAAATTTCAAAAAAAAAAATAGTCAATTTTTTTGGCTGGCCCAGTCCAATATTTATTATATATTAAATTCTTACTTATTGTATCATCACTTATTAAAGTCAAATGAATCAATGATTTATTTGATAATCAAAAAAGGGAAAAGCTCAATTTTCAACCAAAGTCGATAAATGCTTCACTCACAAAAGCTTTGCCAAAGCGTTCCCGGCTGTAAAGCTCGTCTGATTAAGCGCAAATTTCATTAATAATTCAAACGTTTCAAATTACACACCTTTACAAATGGTAAATTTTAATTATTTCTGAATTTGTAATAGTTAGTACATTCCTCATTTCAAATTGTGCTCTACCCCTCATTCCCTGTCTATCGTTTCCAAAAAAAAAACTAAGATTTTTTTCCTCCCTCTCTCTGGTATCATGATATTTCTCTATTTCTCTTCTCCTTCAATTTTCAATCAGTGAAAGCCGACCGAAAATTTAATTGTTTGAAAAAGCAAAACCGAAAACATTTCATTAAACAAACCGCCCCCCTCTCCCGCGTTTTACGGGGATGAAAGAATGTTTTGCCTTATTAAATTCTCTGCGATTTCAATGAAATTGTTCACATATTCTTTTTTTTTTGGGTGCGAATAAATCTTAAAAGTTAATTGAAAAAAATAAAATAAAACCCCAAAACTAGTTTTATCCTGCGTTTCCATATCTTTTGAAAGAAGGGACGTTAGGACGTTAACGTTCCATGCAATGGGGATTTTCTGTTCTATGCACTGGCATTGCGGAAATAAGGACCGGGATAAATGTTCGATTCCCTCTGATATTGAATAAATAATATTATTATTACAATAGATGAATCTATCCCGAAGGATACATTTGATAACTGCATAACAGAGTTTCAATGTAAGTTTTTTTTTTCATAATATTATTTCTAAAAAAAAAATAAATAAACCATACAGTTTCGTTTACAGTTCCACAATGTTAAAGATTGAAACTATATAAACTGGGGTCCCTCGGGACGTTGTGGGATTGAGATTGAATCGAGTATTTGTAGATCAAGAAACTTGGAAATTTCAAACTCTACAGGGTGGGCCTTTCGAAAATCTCCAAGGGATTCACAAATAAAACGTTTATGCAACCAAATTTGCATATTTTATTAAGTCTAAAAGATTTTTTTCTTGACGACACTGAATCGATTAAAATATGTTGATATATAATAATTAAATTGTGGGCAATAAGGACGAAATTTCCTGTGGAATATTATTTATTTTATCGCCAACGTTTCGTCAGTTATTTCTGACTTCTTCAGGGCTCTATAATAAAAATACATAACATTAAAAAAAAAGCAACACATTATTGTTAAAATTATAAATAAATAAATTACAATTCATAAGCTTAAGTCGATATAAATCTTAGTTATTTAATGTGAAATCTAACCCAAAAAATAATTAAATTTATAGAGCCCTGAAGAAGTCAGGAATGACTGACGAAACGTTGGCGATAAAAAAAAAAAATGTTTCGCAAGAAGCTTCGTTCTTATTGCCCACAATTTATAATATTTAAAAAAGACAAGGACTTAAACAACATGGATATTAGGGTGATTTTTTTTTTGACTTTTTTTTTTTTTTGGTCCCATCGTGAAATTTTGTTGGAAATACCAAAAAAAAAATCTCTGAAAGTTTGAGCCCTCAATATTAATTTTAAGTCCTCGACCAAGACGTGTAAAGATTTCCCATTGAAAATACACGGAAACTCTAATTTTTTCTTTTTAAATTTCTATATCTCAGCGGCATTTCATGGGATCGCTTTTACCGAAGATGGTTTTTTCTCAGAATTAAACGCTCTACAAAAGTGCCCATGGCGACAAAGTCGTAACTCACACCGGTGAGGTAGTACGGGCCACTAAACCTGAATTTTCCATTAATCCAATTAATTAAGGCTGATTTTTTTTTTATTTCTTTTTTTTTGTGGTCCCATCGTGACATTTTGTTGGAAATACCAATAAAAAAAATTCTCTGAAAGTTTGAGCCCTTAATATTGATTTTAAGTCCTCGACCAAGACGTGTAAAGATTTCCCATTGAAAATACACGGAAACTCTGATTTTTTATTTTTAAATTTCTATATCTCAGCGGCATTTTATGGGATCGCTTTTATCGAAGATGGTTTTTTCTCAGATTTAATCGCTCTACAAAAATGCCCATTGCGACAAAGTCTTAACTCACACCGATGAGGTAGTACGGGCCACTGAACATGATTTTTCCATAAAATTCAAGGCTTAATATCTCGTTTAATAATGATCTTCGCGATTTGGTCCACACGAATTTTTTTGTAGGAAATCAAATTGTCTACACGTTTTTCATTTATAATTTTTCCGTAGCTCTTGTTATTTACGAGATAAATGCAAAAAAAAAAACGCGAATTTTATGAAAAAATTAGGTTCAGTGGCCCGTACTACCTCACCGGTGTGAGTTACAACTTTGTCGCAATGGGCACTTTTGTAGAACGTTTAATTCTGAGAAAAAACCATCTTCGGTAAAAGCGATCCCATGAAATGCCGCTGAGATATAGAAATTTAAAAATAAAAAATCAGAGTTTCCGTGTATTTTCAATGGGAAATCTTTACTCGTCTTGGTCGAGGATTTAAAATTAATATTTAGGGCTCAAACTTTCAGGGCATTTTTTTTTTTGGTATTTCCAACAAAATTTCACGATGGGACCAAAAAAAGTCAAAAAAAAAAATCACCCTAATATCCATGTTGATATATTTCTTTTTGTAATCTTTACAGACTTAAGTATAAATCAGGTCAACCACCTGTTAGCGATTTAAAAATATTTCATCCAATATTATAAATAAGCTTCATTTTGTCAAAGTGAAGGGAGGAAAAAATGAGATCAAACTTGCCATAAACATAAACGATAAAAGCAATAAAATAAATCACTTTGGATGGAAAGTTTGAAAAAATCTTCGAAACTTCTTAATTTCAACGTCGATTTTTTAACGAGAAAATAAAAATAAATGATAGATGTTGTCGCCTACGACACATATTCCATCCACACCCCGTTCGGTCTTGTGCCCCGTGATATGAGTCCATGAGTCCTGTATTATAGTCCTCTTCACATTATTGTTATTGTATTTTCTTTTTGAAACTTTTGAATTATAATAGTCGGCGCCAATATCACTTAGCGAAATTATGTCATGGCCGCCAACAACTTTGCTCTTAGTGCAGTGAAACAGTTCCCAGTTTCCATGCCTGTCATTCCCACCCCGCGTGCTCATCCCCTGGTTAAAAATATTAAAGCCATTACGACCTGATTTCTATTTTGTACGTTTATTTTTTTGGAATTTTTCACCTAAAAGCATATCCGACGAGGAAAAAAGCTTTTATCGATATTCTTGGTGGCAAGAGATGCGAAAGTGCGGCTGCATGGGGCGGGATGAAGGAAGTGATTCCCGGCCCCGTTATCGTTTTGTATATTTGCCGTGTTGCCTTCGCTTATATAATATTGACCGATTGTATGGGACAGTAATTTAATAAACACAGTCGGTCGCTTCGTAGCTCCCATATCTCTCTCTCTCTCTCTTTTTCCCGATTTCGAAACCCTTTCATCGAGAAATTTGCTCGTCCTCGATTGGTCCAACTTTTCCTCGACGAGTTGATCGAATTTGAAAAGTAAAAGTAAAAAAAAATATTTCAAACAGTCGTTCGTCGTGGAAAATTGATTTCCACGTTTCCGTCGCATTTTTTGACGACGATTTTTCTTTGGGATTTTCCGCAAGAAATGCTGCTTTGAGGATTGTGAAACGTGGCCGGTTTTGCAACACGAAAACGATCATTTTCTCATTTCAACATTGCGGAAAAGCAAAGCAAGGAAGACATATACACTTTAATATATATTGTGTGTATATATATGTGCATTATTGTGTGCAATACGGCCAACAACTTATTCTGCTTCATTTCGCCGCCCTCGTATGCACTTGACTTGATATTACGATCCTGTTGCTGTGCTCCATCGTTTAGCTTATGTTACTTATTGTTCCATTCCAGCGGATTATTACTAAGAAATGTTACGCGAAACGGAACAAATTGAGATGGAAAAATCACAACAACTTGAAAAACTGGCCGGAGCCCTTCATCTGGCTATAATTTGGCAGCTTTTCCCCTCATATCATCCCCCTTGATCACCTCTTCATAGCTATTTTCACAGGTTGATTTATGATCTTCTTTGTGTGTGGATAGAAGCCAAAAAAATATAACTTTCACCTTTCAGTAAAAAAATACATCTTCTTTATTGACCAATAAATGTAAATTTTAGTTCACTTCTTCTTTGTTCAAAATTATATGCTCTACAAAAAAGGTTTTACATAATTTCTTCATTAACTTAACCATTCAAGTGATATTGACTATTAAAAAGTTAAAAATTCAAAAAAAAATATTTTTTTTCAGGAGTGTAGCGTAGTAGATGTAGAGGGGGGGGAGACTGGGAAAATAAGGTAGTACATTGATAACTCTACAAAAGGTTTTGTGCTTTGAGAAAAACACGAAGAGCACATTTTCTTAATAGTTAAAGAATTTAAAGGTATTTAACTTTATACCAACTTTTGAACTTATAATAAGGGGGGGGGGGGGGGGAATTTTCAGTCAGATTATGCTGATTGGTAAAAATGCACGCTATGCCCAAGGTTTGTAAATTACACAGGTTGCTCCATTAGAAAAAAAAATGACGTCATACGAAGAATTTTGAAATTGATTAGTCTGAAGATATGTACGAATTTCTTCTGGATACGTCACGTATCCATCACGTAGCCACCATGAGGCCACCTGTGAATTTTATAAACCTTGCGCTATGCCACTGTTTTTTATTTAATCAAGAAGTGCCAACTTTTAAAAGATAAACAATATATGCAAATCCATGAAAATTAACGTTTAATTGGGTAATTACATCGAAATAAGTTCTAGTTTAGTTCTATATTGGTCTCAAGTCCAAATGTATACTACGGTTTGACTAATATTCCGAAAAATATGCGAAAAGCCTCAAAATTTTGTCTTAATTGCATGGGATAATTTTGGTGGATCCAGAGCTGCATGTGGACTACAATTGAATCCTGTCCATTATGGATGCATTGTTGGACGGTATATTAACAGGTGGTTGTTCAAAAACAAAAGTTGTAATGATAAATCGATCAATCACTGCAGTTGTGGACATTAAATTTTGAAAAAATCACTTTAGGTTTTCATACGTTTCCACCAATTTAATCATTTGGCTATTATTACTAAAGTTATGCACTTTTGTCTTCTGTGGCCGTTGCATATGGTTGCATAATAAAAAAACATATACAAAGAATACGAGATGAACCAATTATGGTATAATCTTTATAATATTTCATCAATCAAGCCATAATTCTAGATGAGTAATTTTTTTGGTACGTAATACTTGGGTAGTTTTTACCCTATTAATATATATTCCAATATATTCCAGTGTTTCTAAATCATGGCTCACCCCCCCTCTCCCTCGAAGGATGGCAAATTTTAATTGCACAAATAGACATTGTAAACGTAAACCAACTTGTGATTTTTATTAGCTACCTAACATTAGATGGGATTTGTGATGAAACATTTTTGGCAACTCTGGTATATATAGAAGATATCTTTATTTTATCTTTAAGATCAAAAAAAGGCATTATGTTGGAATTTGTTTAACATTAGTGGATGTGATTGAAACTTCTTATTTACTACATCTGGCCGAACAATTTTATTTATTTACTAGCTGATCCCCGCAACTTCGTCGGCGTAACGTAGGTGTAGATTATATTTTCTTTTTAAATTTGCTATTTGTAGTGGCATATGAAAATTATTATTTTTCTTATTTCTTTTACGAAAAACATAATCATACCTGAAAACACTATTTTGTCAACTTTAAAATAGGCATTTAATAAACTTTTACTTAGAATAAAATAGTTATATGTAATGATCAATAAATTTTCAAAAAATATTTATAAATATATATATATAACAATTATTGATTTTCAAATTTTTCTAAGCACCGAAGAAAAGTTGGTTTGGAAGATTTTTTTTTTTGATTGATAATGAAATATATAACGAAAAAGTGCTCCCTTAATGTTAAATGATTGCTATTTAACTATGTGTTTTATATATATAAAGGTTTATATTTCAAAGAGGCAATTTTTTATTCTTTAAATTGAATTTACTGTGCTTTTTATCAGTTCAACTAAAAATATTTTTACAGATTATTTTTTAACTTTAAATTACCTTTCCAATGATATATAACTCACCTGTCTAGTGTAAAAATTACTGTTTTCATCCCTACGGAATACCTTCCCTTATTATTTTTTTGGAATGATAAGTAGCCTATAGTCTGTGGGAAATTGTGTTGTTTCTTAATACCAAATTTCATTAAATTCGGTTGTTCCGTTCTTTAGTTAAATCGGGACACACAGACAGAAATTTTTTTTAAAAATGTTAAATTTGGAATAAGGGCCTCTTGTAACAAATATTTACCCTAAAATTGGGTTCAAAATCGAAATGTACAGACAGACGTAAGAATTTTATATATTAGTATAGATATATATTAGGGTGGTCCTTACTAGGGGTGTTTTTGAACTTCTTAGCTCTCAGGGACTCAAATGTATCTTAATAGTACCGACATACCCAGAAATTATGAACCAAATACCTTTCTGGGGCCGATTCACTATACTTATCGTCCTATGTTCTTTCTAAAGAATTTATCAACCTTATTGCTAATTTAACACCAGAACAATATAAAGCTGTAGACAAATACTTTGATTTTTCATTGAAAAATTATATTACGCCCTTGTATTGAGATAAACGGCCTTAAAAATTTTCAATGACAGTTCATACTAATTTCTATTACTTTGATTTTTAATTGTATTTATCAAAGGCCAAAAAAAGTGGATATTATAAAACTTATAATATTTATAGTGAAGAAAACACAGATTCAATAATGTTAGTTAGGGATATTCTATGGTTGTAAAATCAAGAATTGTTCCATGAATAAAGTTCAAAAAGTTTTTTTTTTTAAATCTACTAATTAATCCAACAGGAATTTGTTAGAAACAAAGATTTGAAATAAAACGTACATGTCTCTGAAATTTGATATTATTTAAACCAAAAGTATTGGGACCAAAAGTCAAGTTGTGGATTGCTGTTTATAGAGTGAGCAATTTCCGAAAATATTTGGACTTAATTCATAGAAATATTCTCCAAGCAAATGTACAAATTCCTGCTCTCATAACTTCATCATTTCCGTGTCTCATCCCATTTCCATTTACCCACTAAACATCTCATCGGACATTACTCAAAGTTCCTCATGAAACACTAACTAATTTCCCGCACTGACCCCCCCCCCGCCTCGACAAACTGCGCCCAGCTAGAGACTAGGAAAATTTCTAATTACAACTCAAACCTTTATTAAAACATTAATTATTATTATCATCCGAGAAATTCATCTGTCACATCACATCAAATTTCCATCAAATAAAACTATCCGTAGTAAATGATTTAATCAAAAACTTCATTAAAACCAATCGGAATTATAAAAATAACGTCTATAGTCGTCCCGTCAAAAAATCGGCTACTTCCCCCACACCCGTACATATCGAGAGGACATTTCATAAATTCCACATTTGAATTTAATTGAAAATTAAATTTATTCAAGCGACTCCCCCATCCCGCCGATCCCGTTTTATACACAAAGTGAAACTGGTCGGACATGAGGAATATTCCTGTTTTATCATTAATGTGGAAACTCATATATTTGTAATTATGAAGCGGTTTAATTTCGAGAATTATGTGACCATGGCACAGTAGTGTCGCGTGTCTATTACTCCTCTATATATATATATATATATATATATATATATATACATATATTCGTTGGTTCGAAGCTCTTTCTTATTGAACGAAGAGAGGGGAAGTCAGGGGTTAATTCCAGGCAAATAATTACATTCAAAACTTTATGAACAGTAAAGTACACTCGATTAATATGTCAGAGTGAAATGAAAATGCTAGTAAAGCCACAGCTTTTATGTTCTATTCGAAAAATTTAGCCCATTTTTTTCCAATTTTCAATTTCCTAGCAATTTATAAATCATTACTATACACAACTACTGCTATTCAGATTTAACTTTTTTAATTAAGCTTAATAAACATAAATGTTTTACCTTTTTTCCCTTCCTTTTTTATCCAAAAATTTAATCAAAATAAGATTTTTTTTGCTGATTTTAAACAGTTATACTGTGTGTAGGTACTAGGGTGGGTCAAAAAATCGATTATTTTTTTTTTACAAGTGACGCGAAAAAATGGGTTGCTAGACACCTTAAAAAAATTCTCACCAAGTATGAGCTCGTAATTTTAATAGGAAGATCCTCCGCATCGCAGTTTTGTATTTTTTTCTCAGTCCAATAGAAAAGAATTCATACCTCATCATTTATCGATTGTACAGAAAAATGTTTTGAAAAATTTTTTTAGGAAATTTAATGCTCTACAAAAAAGGTATTCTATATTTTTTCCGTAAGCCTCACCATTTGAAAGATATTGTGGTTTTAATTTTGATTATTTTACGACAAATTTAATTTTTGTTTATGAATTTTATAACTCGACAATAAATGACTCTTATACAATGTGCAATACAAATTTTTGTTGGAATTTAACTGCTCTATAAAAATGGTTTCTTATGTTTTGGCGATTAAATTATCCGTTCAAAAGATATTCATCATCAAACTTTCATGTGTACGGGATTTAAAAGTTTTTGATGACATATTCGAATAATTTCAATTTAATTTATAATTTTCGTATAAATTTCATTTTTTGTCATTAATATAAGTATTATTTGAGTTTTATTTTCAAAATTTTGAAAATTGATTGCTTTATTTATTGCTAAAATTCATTACTTAGTTAAATATTTATTAATAAAAAAAGTAAAGTTTTCATTATACATATATTATGATATATTTCAGTATTAGAGAAAAACAATGTCCAATTAGTTATAAAAAAGTTTTTTATTTCAATTTTCAAACAAGTTTTTGTTGCAAGTTGGGTAATTCTTTCGATGCTCTTTGACAACTTGCAATTGCAATTGTTCTTCGTTTTTTGTTAAATAAAATACAAAACAAAAATTCTCTAGAGGAGAAATTTTCCCTAGGATTGTGATTTCTAATGATTAAAAATGAAATGTTTAGAATAATTGAAGATAAATTTTCAAAATTTTGAAAATAAAACGCACAAAATTCAATAAAGTGAATAGACTGTTTTTCAGAGAAAAAAATTCTTACAGTTAAAAAATCGAAATAAAAATATACTTTCCCCAGTTATTTTTTTATTATGTTCCTAAAAAACATTTTCTCTGGAAAGATACTCTTCTTTTTTTTTGGTCGTTTAAAATTTAAGATGTAGATTTTCCATTTTATTCTTCTTTTATCATTAATTGAATGCATCTTGTTACCACAAAAGTACTTATTTTGGAAGTTCAAAAGAGGCAGACATCCTTGTTTGATTAAATTGGGTTTAAATATAAATGGGAAAAGTAAGGCAAATATTTTCTTTTTAGTTTTGCGTTCCTTGCTACGTTTCCGGTTATAATTCTGTTTATCTGAGCTGATCCGTCTTATACTTTGAGTGACATAAATAAATAATTTTCCCAGCTTAAACATTCGGCATCTCTTAATCCCTTGAAATCGATAGCATATTTACTTTTCTTCTTTTTTTTTGGTGGTCCAATTTTTTCATTTTCCTGTTGGAATTTTCCAATTTATAAATTGCACTGTTTATTATCAGTGGCATCATCGAAAAGCCGAGCGTTGGCATCGTTGATATAAATGATAATAAATTATAGTTTTTCTTCACGGATTTTTTCCGCCCTCGTCTCTCCACATGCAACGTTAAAACTCAAGAAATTTATGAATATTTTCCTCGGCAACGTTGAAAAATTGACGTCAAAACTCACAGACATGCGGGACGATGAAGAAAATGATGACTGGAAGAATGAAAAAAAAAATTAACAAAAAAAAAAAATGTAAAAATGAAGTTTTCCAAAGAAATTCAAATAGTTTTAGATTTATTGACGACGTAATGCAATAAAATTTGTTGTGGGAATTTCTTGGAAAATTCAAAGTGAAAATTATATGTATTGCGTATAAATTTTGTGAGCTTTCAACGCTTAATTGTTATCAAAGATTTTGACAAATGAAAATATGCATTTCCTCAGTTGTTGTTGCATTTTTTGCAACGAATTAAGGTTTCGAGAAAGATTTTTTTTTTGTAAATTTCAAAACTTTTTAAGAACAAGATTTGCGTTTAATAAATAACCATTTTTAAATAAATAATTCCTATTTCGAAAAGTTTCAGAAGAATTTCGATACAAGACTCTTTGTTATTGGCTGGAAAGAAAGGATAACCACTAAATTATATTTATTGAAAGCAAATATTTTGAATATTTTCCATCGTCCACCCAGTTGTTTTTTTTTTTAACAGAACATTATAATTCGGTCGATATCTTCCGGGACTCCGGCCCGTTCATCCCTTGTATTTGCGTAATTGTTTTCTTATATTTATTGGCTCCAAAATCGATATAGGGTTGAGGTCACTTGCGATCACGACATGGGAAACGGATCGGAAAACAAGGGGGGTGAGAAAATTGTGGTTTTATTATTTATTGCGATATTAGGCGGTTGTGAATTGATACACGAAAAATTATTGGGAAACGAAGGGACTGGAGGAAAAGTTTTCGTGGATATACATAACAAGTGGTTGAGGGAACAAGTGGTGGACAAGTTTGTGGTTTTTAAAAGATGGATTCGAAAAAATTACGTGTTTTTATTTATTATACTAGAAATTTATGAACTCATTTCTTTATTGAAACTTATAATAACGATTTTTTTCAAAATAAGATTTTCTCGCTGACTTTGAACAGTTATACTGTGTATACAATATATAGAATATATTGCGGTTCAATTTATGTAGTATAATTTAATATAATAATTAGGGTGATTTTTTTTTTGACTTTTTTTGGTCCCATCGTGAAATTTTGTTGGAAATACCAAAAAAAAAATCCATGAAAGTTTGAGCCCTTAATATTAATTTTAAGTCCTCGACCAAGACGTGTAAAGATTTCCCATTGAAAATACACGGAAACTCGGATTTTTTATTTTTAAATTTCTATATCTCAGCGGCATATCATGGGATCGCTTTTACCGAACATGGTTTTTTTCTCAAAATTAAACGCTCTACAAAAGTGCCCATTGCGACAAAGTCGTAACTCACACCGGTGAGGTAGTACGGGCCACTGAACCTGATTTTTCCATACAATTCAAGGCTTAATATCTCGTTTAATATTGATCTTCGAGATTTGGTCTACAGGAACTTTTTTGTAGGAAATCAAATTCTCTACAAGTTTTTTGTTTATAATTTTTCCGTAGCTCTTGTTATTTACGAGATAAATGCAAAAAAAAAACACGAATTTTATAGAAAAATCAGGTTCAGTGGCCCGTACTACCTCACCGGTGTGAGTTACGACTTTGTCGCAATGGGCACTTTTGTAGAGCGTTTAATTCTGAGAAAAAACCATCTTCGGTAAAAGCGATCCCATGAAATGCCGCTGAGATATAGAAATTTAAAAATAAAAAATCAGAGTTTCCGTGTATTTTCAATGGGAAATCTTTACACGTCTTGGTCGAGGATTTAAAATTAATATTAAGGGCTCAAACTTTCAGGGATTTTTTTTTTTTTTGGTATTTTCAACAAAATTTCACGATGGGCCCAAAAAAAAAAAAAAAAGTTTAAAAAAAATCACCCTAAATTAATAATATATAAAAATCATACCATAAACATAAATTTGAACAGAAGTTCAAACAAAAATATTTGTGACGTATTGCCCAGAGACGTATGTCGATTGCCAAGCAATCTTCCTTAGTTGTGAATCATCACAAAGCAGTTACGGAGTGATCCAAACTACTTGATGACCACTGAGGAAGATTGCTTGGCAATCGAAATACGTATCTGGGCAATACGTCACGAATATTTTTGTTTGAACTTCAGTTCAAATTTATGTTTATGGTATGATTTTTATATATTATTATATTAATTTATACTACATAAATTGAACCGCAATATATCATATATATTGTATACACAACAAAATTTTTTTTTAAATTTTTGAGCTGGTGAAAAAGAAAAATCCCTACAAAATTTCTCAAAAATTAAAGCCCTCGAATCAAGAGATTACCAAAGAAAATTTATGAAATCTTTTGCAATAAAACACAGTATCTTAATGGCACTATTTTCCAGGACCAATTAATGATGATAAAAACAAATGAATCATTGTTCATCCCCCATTATCATAAATTTTTAATTGTCAATAACCAAATGTACTTATGTAATTCAATAAGGCTAGAAAATCATGAAATTTCAAGAAAAAAAATACAAATTCTTATATTTTTCAAGGAATATATGTAGGGTAAAATCCCGGCTATTCATACAGGCGATCCCCGGAGCCCTCTATGCTTTAATCGCCTAAGAAATTGTGGTTCAAAAAAAAAAAAAAATTTCCCTTAACAAGTCAACATTTTCCAATTACACAGCCGTAGCCACTTGCACCGTTTGTATATGTATGTATTATTTTTTTCTATTCTTAAGCTCAAAAGATTTTCACAAAGGCCATTTTCTCGTCTACATAAAATATTTATTTTGCAGTTTTCCCGCTATTTACTAATCCTTAAAACAGAGCGGCAAATTCCCACTTTGTGTTCCGTTGCCGCGTACATTTAACAATATGCAAATACAGACGAACATAATGTACTAGTTCGCTTAATGATATCATATAAAACGAAAAATCCAAAAAAGAGGGATGAAAAAAAAATCTTAAGGGGACGTTGAGGGGGAGGAGGGGGAAATAAAAGCACACGTACATTAAGAATTAAATTGCAAGAAAAACACGGAAGACTAACGAAGAAAATTTTCTCGTTGAAAAAAAAAAGATGGTTCTCGTTTCTGATTTCAAAGAAAAAAATCTGCAATTTTCTTTCGTCTTTTGAGCAATTTTTTTTCTTCATTTAGAAAACTACAATGGAAATATTTGCGGAGTTGAGAGAATATCTATATTAGAAAAGAAATAATAGGGAAAAAAATGGGAAAATTAGAACTTAAGTTTTTCTTCGTTATCGTTAAAAGTTTTACATAGAAAACAAAGAAATTGAATACTTTGAAGTCAGTTTGGCTCATAATTTCTTATAATAATAACCGTAATTGATTTGAGTACAACAATTAGCTAATGTTTTTATTTTATTTGTTGCAATTTAATTGCTGTATATTGTTGTTTGAAAGCTAATGAAATCTTGTCAAGTCAATTTTTATTTTTTTATGGTTTTTCTTGATTTTTAAGGAGTAGGCCTTGCAATTTAAGGGTTGCATCATCATTTTTCTGAATCATAATAATAGACCAAATGAATTTTATTTTCCTAAAATTTCCAATTTACTAAAATCAATTTTTTTAAACCGTTTTATTTTTGGAAATTGTTACACAATTTGCCTCTTGGCAATACGTGGAATGGATCATACGTTAAACGATTGTGGGTTAGTTGTATCCAATGACACATGTCTTTTATTATAGTTTGGTCAAAAATTTCTTTATCACAACCTTTAAGAAATTGGCACTTGAGTGGTTAATTTTGGATTTTATTTGATTTCCTTCAGCTCTTTGATTTTGTTCTGTGTTTTGGTACCCCTATAGCTGATTTTGAATCCCTAATTGGCAAATTGTATCCTGCCCCTGAGATTGTAAAAACGTATCTAATTTTGGTTCCATAGTCATCATATTTTGTAAAAATAAAAGAAAATTTGATACTTGAGACTTTTCTACTCTTTTAATCAAGATGATTCTTTCGGTAGTTATCGTTCGTGGACAAATGAGCTTTCTAAGAGTGGGGAAAAATTGAAATCAAAAGTTTTTAGTGAAAAAGGACTTTCTAAGGTTAATAAGGGTCATTATAATCAACTGATGTAATTGTGACTGGAAAAAGCTCAAAAGCTCAACCAAAAATTTGTCTCTTGCGTTTTTTCTCCTTAAAAGCTTTTCGGTTATCTATGAAGAAAAGCTCGATTTGGGTCACTAATCAAATATTTAAATTTTGCACCATAATTTGGAGTTTTTTTTTGTCGTTTGTGAGATCCAATAGAAATATATTCATAACTTCCATTTTTCCCGGAAAACGGTGTTTAAATAAAGCTCGTTTTTAGTCATTTTTCAAATACTGAATTTTTCAAAATTTTTCCTCATCATTTATAGGTGTTCTTTGGTTCTCGAAAGATCTAAAAGAAATAATTTCATCACTTCCATAAAGTATAAAGCTTCAATATTAGAGAAATCTACAAATGAAGCTTTTTCTTAAATTAATGTTTTCCGGGAAAATATACAAACTATAAATTTTTTTCTATCAGAACTCACAAATGACACAAAAACACCAAATAAGGGTATAAAAAACTTTAGGTAATTTTTAAACTCGTAAAACGACCCAAATCAAGCTTTTTCCTTAAAAGCTCTAACCGGAAAATATACAAACGACGAAACACTTTTTCTTGCAAAATTCTCAAAAAATAAGGATTTCTTGGAAAATATGCGATCGAAATTTTTTTCTCCAGAACGACCAAAAAACCCCCAAATATTCCGTAGTTATTTTTCCCCCAATTCCCGAAGTGTGGTGCTAACTTGGTGGATGTATTAAATTTCACAATGTTTTAAAGTTTCGTTACACTTTTGCGACGTCATCCTCTTTTTTCGTATCGATTTCCAGAAGACAAACGAAAAGTTTCGATCAGCATTTCCGCAACACTGATAAATTACCATTTGCACTATCAAAACGCTGTGACCCTAAAATATGAACCCATCTAGATGTCATTGAAATAAAAATCATCCCCAAAACTAATGATGACTTAAAATAATTTTATCCCCTCGTCTCCACCACCCTTAAAATTGGAAATTGCATTCCGTGTTGAATTGGTGTCGATTTAAATGGCGCCATCGTTTAAAACGAACAACTTAATTTAAATGAAAATGCATAACTGCATATTATCAATACTTTCCTCCACCACCCTCTCGGCGCCGCACAACCCCTACACCCACGGTTTCGCTCCCTTATAATTAAGTCGCAAAACACATCATTTTTTCGTTGAATTATCTTCTCATATATATTTAAATTTTTCTCTGACCAAAAAAAAAAAAAAAATCTGATATTATGATGCTAAAATGTTAAAAGCTTGTCCATGCGAGGTTGGTCGGCTGGTCGGACATTGTGCTTTCTTTGTCGCATGCAAATTCAAATGTATTGAGTGCAAATAGAGAGCAAAAACCGATCTAATTTTAAGGCAACAAAATGCATCCGGACTGTCGGTCCTCCATGTGTGCTCGTTTTGTGTTGACATCAAACGAGATATGTGCAACGACAAGTGCATTTCGGGGTTGACAATGATTCAAATATATTTTCAACGAGAGAATGAGAAAATGTTCACACGAACACGTGTTTTTTTTTTTTTTTTTTTTTGTTGTTATGTCTTTTAATCATAACCATCGGAGCTTGAAAGCTCCAAATCGAAAATTTCACTTGAATAATAAATTAACGTTTAGGTGCTTCATTCAATTAACCGTTTAAGACTTCCTTGATGTTCATTTATTTAAAAATAAACAAACAAAAGAAAACAGTGTCGCATTTTTTTTGTTTAATTTTAAACACAACGCAATCTTTTTTTTCCATCATATCCACTGACCCAAATGATTATATTTGGCCTCAAATGCAATGTCTGATGCAATTATAATTTGTTAGTTGCAAAGCTTTTTTTTGCTGCTTTTTTTTTAATTGGAACAACTAAAATATTAATGGTCAAAACAATGCGGAAAAACAAAGCATTTGAAACAAATGTCTAGCGTTTGCGATTGTCAAATGTTTTGGAAAACAGATGAATAAAAGGGACAGTCAAACAATGAGTTTATGTTTAATTAAGATTCAAAGCTCTGCGAGCTTGAAAAGCCTGGCTGAATTGAATATTTATAAATTCTTTAAACCGTTCAATTAATTTGTAAATAATTAATTTCAATCGTCAAAATATTTATTTTGTTTTGCTTTTTGTGCGCCACTGGCGCAATTTTCCATTTCATTTTTAATTTAAAATGCTTGCATTAAAGGACATGGAATGATAATTATAGTGAATCGGCTTCAGAAGGGTATTTGGTTCATAATTTCAGATTATGTTGGTACTAATAAGATTTCAGATCCCTTTGTATTACCGTTTCGTCAAAAATTGAAAAATGCTGAAAATCAGAAAAAAAAATTTTCTCTGAAACTTGTGAATCGATTTATTTGAATTTTGGATATGTTATAGGGGATAATAGTAGCTTCTAGAAAAAAAAAATAAGAGCTTTATCGGTTTATAAAATCCTTGAAAAAAGAGAGCTTTTTCTTTTGATTTTAATTTTTAACCCTGATACAATTTTGGTACAACTACGAAACTATTTTCTTCGAATTTCCCATCCAATTTCCTTTAAAGTTATGAATCTTTTAAATTTTAAAAAACGGTACGTCATATTGAAAAAAATTAAAAACCGATTTTTTTACGCAAAAATTCATTAATGTAAAAGTAATAAACAGAAGCAGAGATACTCATTACTATACGAGTGCAAATAACATAAAATATTTTTTTTTATTTTCAAATAAATTGCACAATCTGCATAGAGTTGCAATAAGTGCATTCAATCCAAAGACAATCACATGTAAGCACTAGTCCCCCAGTAGATTAGAAAATATTAAATACAATAATATGAAAACAGTTGTTTTCTATTAAATGAAGTCAATCAATGTTTTGTTACGTATCGTAACTTCATCAGGTTTCTATAAAAAATTAAAATAATTACAAACCATGTCAATCATACATACATTTCAAAACTATAATAATATACAAATAATATAAACAATATAAAATATTTCGAATTAATTAATAGTAACTTACTCAAAATTTCAAAAAATGACAAATATTTTAAGAGATATTCTTTTAATATATTTGTCAATTATTGTCAATCAAAAAATTTGTCATATTTTGAAATTTTGAGTTAGTTATTGCTATTTAATTACAAATATTTTATATTATCTATATTATCAGTGATGGATTAACGCCTAGGCCCGTGAGGCCTGGGCCTAGGGCAGCACGAGATTAAGGGCGGCAAAATTTTAAAGCCAAAGAATTCACGGACCGTTTAAATTCAAAAATTTGATTTCACTATGAATGTATAGATTATCTTTAGTAAAGTACAATAAATATTTGTTATGAAATTTACTTTCCAATTAATTACATCACATTTTTCAATTGTTAAATCTGGTAATTCGGGGACATTAAGAACAAATTAGAGATCCTCATGATGGTATTTTTTAAAAACCGTAGAACTTTGAGCTAAATTCGATTATTTTTTGTCAAAACATTTAAAGTCTTATGCGAACCTTGGTAGTCGAAATACGTCGTACTTATCTAAAACAATCTAGTATGCTTACGATTAAGAAGAAATCTTCGTTGTGAAAGTATTCGTATAATGAAGTAGGTCTCTTATATTATCTTCTTAAAAATTCAATATTAAAGATATCTGAAAGTATTTGGAATATATAGCATTACGGAATTTTCGAGATGTATTACCGTAAAGATGACAATGTTCTGTGCTATTTTTGAACCGCAACATCAAATTGTTCAGAAGAATGATCTTATTGCACCCTGAAAAAACGGGAAAGTTAATAACATGTAAATGTGGTCCAAGATTTACTTAATGTCCTGGCAATATTATCTATTGAAACTAAATTAGTACGAAAAATCGATTACCATTATAAAATTGCAGTTTTCCGCGATCCAAGACCAGAAAGAAGAAGTATAAATCATAAGTGATTGTTGGAAAAAAGTTGAAAAATGTTTTATCTTGATAACCACTTTGCTATGGAACAACAAGGGTGGCATATGTAATGAGGCCTAGGGCGGCATCGAACTTAAATCCGTAACTGTATATTATATGTATATTATAATAGTTTTGAAATTTATGTATGATTGACATATTTTGTAATTAATTATTTTAATTTTTTATAGAAGCCTGATGAAGTTATGATACGTAACGAAACGTAAAAAAAACTGAGCTTAAACAACCTGAATTGTCTTCTTATTTAATAAAAGCTGAGATCTGAATTTTATCATCTATAAAAATTATTTGGCACTATTATGATTAATTCCGCATCAAGTGTTATCTTATAGTCTAGGACCCCACTGCAGAAAAGTGTAGTGATCGAGTTTATGCTAAAAACCTAATTTTTACGCATATTTATCATCAGGAGAATAAATATCTACTAGGTTGCCTATCAAAATATGGCCGCTTGTATTTTTAATTGATTTTTCGCAAAAATTTAATTGATTTGTTTTTAAAATAAAATATCGTCCACTTCACGGCAATATATATAAAGACTTTGAAAAGTCAGGGTTGCCGTTGCGCACTTGACCGCACCTCTTCGCAGCCAGGTGTAAACAGGTATGATTTTGGGCCCTTTTTACGTTCATAACGTACATTTATGGTTTATATATCAAATTAAAGCTAATTTTTTCCTCATTATTATGATATACGGTTGTCTAATTAAATCTGGCCGCAAATAAGGGTTGTTGGCTGCAATAAAATAAATAACTTCGCTTCTGATTGTAAAAAAAAAAGTTTTAAGAGTTAAATTAAAATTAAGAGAAAAAGCTCTCTCTTTTCAAGGATCTCATATACCGATGAAGCTCTTAATTTTTTTTCTAGAAGCTACTATTATCCTCTATAACATATCCAAAATTCAAATAAATCGATTCTCAAGTTTCAGAGAAAATTTTTTTTTTCTGATTTCCAGCATTTTTCAATTTTAGAAGAAACGGTAATACATAGCGATCAGAAACTTGCCGAATCAATGTATCGTAATAGTACCAACATACTCTAAAATTATGAACCAAATACCCTTCTGAAGCCGATTCTCTCTACTTATCATCTTATGCCCTTTGCAATTATGATTAACGATGAAAATATTTGTCCGAAAGTTTGCCTACTTTTTTTTGTTTGTTGATTTCTCCCCCAAATAATAAAAATACCAACTTTGTCTTTCCCTCAAATACGATTTTTTTCATTGGAATTTTAAGTTTCGACGAGACCCATCGAGAAATTCACGGGAAAGCTCTCGACAAAAGTGAAAACGTGCTCGAAAACCGCAACTATGTCAAATATTTCATTTTGATTTGATCACGACACATCAAATTGACGCGAATTATCGTACGTTTGTGTCGAAATTCTGAGCTTGACAAAATTTATTTTTGCCGAAACATAATTAAGCGTCTCATTGTCAAATTCAACACGATTTCAATGCAAAAAAAAGCTCCAACCAACGAAACAATTTCAGTCAATTTTTTTCGAGAGATAGAAATTCTGGTACCGATTAAACGAGGTGTGATGTTACGATAACGCTTTTCTTGCTCCATCGTCTGCGAAAAAGCTTTGAGCTTTCGCGTCCAAACCCATTTCAATCCACCACCACCACCCCCGCAGACATATCATATCGCCTCTTAAAATTCCATTTTGCGAGCAAATGTATTAAATTTTTATGCGCAAAGATTTAGCCTCGACTTTCGTCCAACTAAATTATCCTTGGCGCAAAAATTATATTATTTAACTTTTTGCTTTTCTAATACAATCATAATATAATCGGCTGCTGAACTTTCGAGCAACTTCTGAGCTTTGGTTCACATCGGTTGAATTATTAATGATCCCCAATATCGAAAATAATATTCACAAATTGAACGATTAAATATTTAGAACGGATTAGTGCGTTAATTATTTGATCATTATTGCCCTCGACTTGTGTGGGTATTATATTATATTGTGTGGAATGGCCATCAGTTCAACTCTCAGTGGTATCGTATAAATATTTAAATATTTACAGAAGCAATCAGTTTCAGATTAATGTATTATAATAAATAGATTTGCATGAATTAGCCGCTCTTATCTCACTGTCATCCCTCCATTGTTGCATTTTTTTTTCTCTGTGTTTTTGTTGCTGGATGTACTACGCTTTTTCATGCGAGCAATGGCCGGACCGAGTGTGGAGCATTCATGAATCTTTTATTAGAATTATAAATACATTGTTATGTTTACAGACGATCGCATTTTTGTGCTCAAAGTGTTTCATAAAATTATAATTTTACGACTGGAAAATAACGACGGAACAAATATCGTTCAACTTTTAAATTTCTGCACTTTGAAATTCCGAATAGATATTTTAAAAATGAAATTTTACTGTTTTATCTTCTTCGGATTGGAAAATTTACAAAGTCAAAGGAAAACTGCTTGAAAATTGCTTCGTTCGTTATGCAAGTACTCTTACTACTTATTAATAAGATTATTTCATCCATGATTTATCTATTGCAAGTGTTCTTTTTCTGTTTTTTTTTATTTTCATGGTAAATAATCGATTAAATTTTTAATCATTCTCTAAATTAGTTGCAAATATTCACCGTTTTTACACAAGTGGATTATTTGCGATCAAAAAATATGTTTTTGACGGAACCTTATGGCAAGTGGTACAACAAGGGTGAAGGAAAATATAAGGTACAGCACACAGAAAAGATTGTGGAATAAAATTTGCTGAATTAATACACACAGCTGGTATCAAAGTAGGCTGATTTTATTGGAAAAAGATGATTTTCTTTATTGGTTGTCTGCAACAGGTGGAAATTGGGTATCGTTGATAACATATTACCAATTGTTTTTCTTCTCAAAAAAATCTTTCACCTTTTTTCGGTAAAATGTCAAACTTTTAACAAAAAAAATCAAATTTCTACACTTGTTTCTAGAAGGCCATGAGAAAATCTACAATTTTGGTGTCTTGCATTTTTTTGATACAACCACTAATTTGGACGCAAAGTGGATCCAATTGTAAAAGATCATTAAAACGAAAAAAATATATAAGTTAGCTGTGTTAAATGTCTACAATGTTCTTTTGTTAATGTTTTTATTCTTTTGTTTTGTAAAATTTTAGAGGTTTATCAATATTTTTGTTTATTATTTCATCAGGTATTGAAAATCGATTAAAATTCGTAAATCATTTTCTAAATCAGTCGCAAGTTTAAACAGTTAATACACATTTGGATTTTTTTTGCTCAAAAAATATTTCCAAATTATATATAGGAGCAGGGGGGGAGGGAATCATATAGCAAGTAGCAAAATAACAGTGAAGAACAGTAAGAGGTACAGGACACCGTATGAGTTATGGGATACAATAAACTGGAAATCTATGAATTTTCTTGAAACAATACTCACATAGATAATATCAAAGTAGGCTGATTTTATTGGAAAGAGAAGATTTTTTGGATGGTAATCTGCAACAGGTGGAAATTGGGTACCGTTGAATGCATCCTACTTAATTTTTTTCATCTCCAAATAGTCTATTCATTTTTCAGTCATAATTTTATAGTTTCATCGAACAAGTTTATATTTTTATACTTGTTTCTAGTAGGCCATGAAAAAAGCTACAATTATGGTGTTTTGCATTTTTTCGATGCATCCATTCGTTTAGAAGCTAATTGCACTTAATCGTAAAAGATCATCAAAATATCCAAATTAAAAAAATAGCTAAGTTGGCTTTGTTTTTGTACTTATGATGTTCTTTTGTTGATGTTTATTCTTTTGTTTTGTGTAGTTAAAGACTTCGAAGCTCTTTTTTGTTTTGGTTTTGTTTTCCTATTCTGATACGTTTTTCAATCTTTTATTTAGTCGAAAGTATATTTTTTTTATTTGATTTGTTTTAGCGGAGGGAGAGGGGAAATTGTGCGAAAATTTATTGCATAGGGTACAGGTTATATTGGTCGTGGATGTACATAATAAAATATGGTCCTTCTGTCCTTTTTCTGCTTATCCTTTGAGTAGGGCAGTTAAAAAGAAACAAATTGACGCTTTTCGATGATTTTTGTGGGACCTCGAAAAAAAGCATGGTTAACTTATATAATGAGTGTATTGCACTACATTTTTGTGAAAAATTTGGTGAATTATCCCCCCCCCATCCGTCTCTCTGCACCCCATGATTTTCAATAAGATTTTGGGGGTTCTTAAGAGAAAAATTATAGTCATTTTGTTAAAATTTAATTTTTACTATAGTTGCAGTAGAGTAACATTGTGGATCTAGGGGAGGCATGGCCCTGGATCAAAATTGGGCGGCATATTGACATTGGTTATTCCATTATAGATTTGGTTTTGAAAAAAAAATACGAAAAAGTTATATAATTAATGAAAAAGATATTTGACTTTTAACCAATTTTCTTTTCTAATAAAAAAAATAAGGGGGGTGGCAAATTTTTGGTTGATTCCGGGCGGCAAAAACGCTAGGTACGCCACTGAATAATTCTTGAGTTTTTTTTTCTAAGTATGATAGAAATTTAGTTCTTGTAAGTACAATAGTTTTTATTTTTAATAAATTTATTTTAAGATTTAAAGAAATCAGAATCTTCAGAGTATTGCGGGGAGATGGCACTACCTCTTTGGATTTACGCACGTTTACTCTTTTGTTTGTATACAAACGCAAATATGTGGATTAGTGAGTTATAGGAATTATGCATCAAAAGTGGAATGTTCAAGGTGATGTTATAGGTGAGAAATAACAAGCTATGGCAGCCGTAGCGTAACGTAGTAAGTGCAGGGGGAGTGAAAATGGGGCGGAATAATAACTTTTATAAATTTATTAAAAGATTTTGTTTTGAGAAAAACATGAAGAGAATATTTTTTAGGAAAAATTTGTCTTGCGTGTGAAAAAAACGATCATTTTGGCAGGGGCGTAGCTTGTGATTTCGCCGCCCGAGACCGACCGAAAATTTGCCGCCCTGGACTGACCAAAAATTTGCCGCCCCCTATTTTTATCATTAGCCAAGAAAATTAGTAAAAAGCTCAAAACATTTAATCTTTTTAATAAGTGATAAAATTCAGTTATCAGCTTTTATTAAATAAGAGGACAATTAAGATTGTTTAAGATCGGTTTTTTTATTAATAAATAAATTTATTTATTGTGTGTTTTTGCCGCCCGAGACCGACCAAAAATTTGCCGCCCGAAGTCGACTTAAAATTTGCCGCCTCCTTTTTTAATTATTAGCCAAGAAACTTTGTAAAAAGCCCCAAATATTCAATTTTTTTAATAAGTGATAAAATTCAGATCTCAGCTTTTATTAAAATAAGACGACAATTCAGGTTGTTTAAGGTCGGTTTCTTTTTAAATATTTTTAATATAAAAAGATTAAATGTTTTGAGCTTTTTATAAATTTTCTTGGCTAATGATAAAAATAGGGAGCGGCAAATTTTTGGTCAGTACAGGGCGGAAAATTTTCGGTCGGTCTCGGGCGGCGAAATCACACGCTACGCCACAGCCAAAATTATCGTTTTTTTCATACGCAAGACAAATTTTTTCTTTGTTAAAATCTTTATTGATAAATTTTAGAGAAAAGTGTAATCGGAGTATTGGGGGCAAAGGGAAACTGCCCTCTTGCATGTATACACTTTAACACCCTTTTTTGTGACAAAAGGTGATGGTTTTGGTGAAAAGCTTAGAATTTAAGCTGAAGAATTGAAGCTTAAGAAGCTTAAATTAAAAAATGCACTTGGAAGATGCGAGCATCCAAAAATCGCAGACATTTCTTTTTGGTTTCTGTTTGGTCTTAAACAGTTTTTTCATGAAATCAAAGAAGAATTTTTAACTTTTGTTGTACTCGTTCAATTTCTATATTTACCACTAGATGTCTCTGGTAGAAATGAAAAAAAAATTCAGAGCTTTTTTTAAGTCAAATATTTCACAGATGGCCTTAACTGATTTTTTTCCACTGTCCAAAGAAAACACTTTTTTCCATTGCAACTTGAAAGAATTTTCATTAAAACTTTACACATCATTGGCGCTCAATACAAGACTCGAAATATTTTCGGTTCATATTTAATTTTTACCTTCGTCCAAACTTTCTTCAACAAAAACCATTCGATATTAAAATAAAATCCACATCGATAAAAGCGAAAAGGAAACGCGCCGAATTGAATCGCTTTGATATAATCCAAATTGAAAAGGGCTGAAATAGTAATTTTTCTCCATTTTCTAATACATTAACAATATTTATTTTTTTTTTCGCGCCCAAGTCTTTTATCATTTTCTGTCATTTCATTCGGAATGAAAGACGACAAAACGATAAGAACGAACGAATGATCTCAAAAGAAGATCACCCGTACCACGCGACCACGGTGCGGGTGACAAATGGAAATGGTAGAGTGGGGCATCCAAAAAACCGGGCGAGCTTTAATGGTTTTGTAATGTGAAAGCTCCTTCATTATATAACCGAGTGGCGTTTTATTTTTTCTGTTTTTTTTGGAAAGTTTTCGTCATTGAATTCGAAAATATGATCTTTGTGTATTTCATTTGGTAGTGGTGATCGTGTTTTATTTGGTCTCATTAAATAGTTGAAGACTTACGTCAATGGAATAAACAAAAGTTGTGGTGCTTTTGTGTTGGTGTTTTGTTTGTTGTTGCCAATATGTCGCAATTGTTTCAATATCAAAGCTTTTATCGCGCGTTTACGGCGATACTTGGATGCCGATCAGGATTTAGACATCGACTTTTTCTTTTGTCCAAGTGTGTACATCACATTTATGTTGTCATCACAATTTCTGTTTCCATTCGTTGATGAAAATTGCGTTATTGAATCTATAAAATGAAATATAAATCAATTTCGCTTCGTTTTCGATATAAATAAATACATTTGAAAGAAATGTTCAAATAGGAAAAGCTTCCGCGTATCTACTTCCCGTTTTCATCCAATGATTATTATTATTATTATTGACGATTTAAGGATTGGTAATCTTATATTTTAATATTTGAATTTCTTTCTTCTCGAGAAAAGAAATCAAGAGAACAAACTTTTGAAGCACGAAAAAAAAAACTTGAATTATTAAATATGTATATGAGATATATATTAAAATTGAATCTCGGTAGAATTATTCAACGTTATTTCAATCGATTGGAAATTTATTTTAAATTTAAGGGATTAATTTCGATGATTGACGTTTAGTTTCAGTAATTCTATAAATTTGTGATTTATTTTATAATTTGTTTGATTTGCAATGTTTTTTTTTTCTCTCTAACTCTCACCCTTAAATTTAAACGATCGGACATAAATTTAATGGAGATTTCAATGCTTGGATTAGTTTCATTTTTTATCAATTTGATGAATTTGTTTCCGAAAAAATTAATGAAATTAGGTGGAGAGGATTATGCGTCCTTTTTTTTATGAAAAGGTATCTTATGCTGTTCATGGGTCCCTAAAAGTTGATTATTTATTTTTTTTAATTGGGTTCCCAGCTTTTCAAAATATTTTTGGATAAATTTCACTTCTTACTATATAGAAATCTTTATGTTTATCGATTTAAAAAAAATCAGATACCAATCACAAAAAGTGCCAAGTTTTGATGTTGAGGGTAATATATTTAAGTACAAATTACTGCCTCTTAGAAATGAAAACTTTAAGGATTAATATCATTAAATTTTTCTTCTTTCTTGAAATTTTTCTAGCCCGCCAATAATCCAATGAAAAAAATATTTCAAACATTCCTGTGGTTATGTCTTCATAAAATAAACGTCCATGAAGTAAGCATTTAAACGTCAAGAAAGCTCCAATTAATGGTGCAAAAAGCTCAAAATCTCAATACTTGAAAAATACTGTAAACCGAGCTTTTTTTTTTAAATAACGTTTATCAGGAAAATATGTAAATGATAAAAAAAATTTAGTTCCATTATTTGTCGTCAATTTGATGAATTTTATTCCGAAAAAAGGAACGTAAATAGGTGGAAAGAATTATCCTTTCTTTTTTTATGAAAAGGTATCTTATGCTGTTAATGGGTCTCTAAAAGTTGATTATTTATTTTTTTAATTGGGTTCCCAGCTTCTCAAAATATCTTTGGCTAAATTTCACTTCTTAATATATAGAAATCTTTATGTATATCGATTTCAAAAAAAAAAAATCAGATACCAATCACAAAACAGTGCCAAGTTTTGATGTTGAGGGTAATATATTTAAGTTCAAATTACCGCCCGTTAGTAATGAAAACTTTTACTATTAACATTATAAAATTTATGTTCTTTCTTTAAAATTTTCTAGGCCGCCAATAATCCAATGATAAAAAATATTTCAAACATCCCTGTGGTTGTGTCTCCATAAAATAAACGTCCAAGAAAATAACATTTAAACGCCAAGAAAGCTCCAATTAATGGGGTAAAAAAGCTCGAAATTTCAATACTTGGAAAATGCCTTAAATCGAGCTTTTCTTTTTAAATGGCGTTTACCAGAAAAATAAGTAAGAAAATAAAAAAAAATCCTTCAGATCTCTGGAACGACAATAAAATATCAATTAATGTTATAAGAAAACAAATTTTTGTCATTAAAGTAAAGCTCTAAACGCCAACAAAGGTTTCTCTGTAAAATAACGAGCTGCAATTCCTTTTCAGAACTATTGAACGAAAAAAAACACCAAAAAATTTAGTTTATTCTAATTCCAACAGTTTAGTACAAACTGGACATATAAAATGACTATAAGTAGGTCAGTGGCACCAAAAAGTAAGTGTTTCGGTTTGAAATTTTGTAGTCTTAAGTTATTTCCAGGCTAAATCTAAAGCAGTGACTCTTGAACTGTTAAAGAAGCTGTATAATTTTATTTAGAAGAATATGTTAATACAATGACGCTTTGGCAAACTTTTAAGAAACAAATTCAAAAAATATACAAAAAACTGTTGAGAAACACTGATCTAAAGCTTAAATTCGCTTAAAAAAATCAACAAAAAAAAAATGTTTGTCTGTTTTTGCCTTGTGATAGCTTTTCTCGCGCTTTTCTCTAATATATATCGTGTTTTATCTTATTCAACTGTTTTTTTATTTGCAAAAATTATCCTTCCCCATGCAGATTTTTTTTTCACATTTCATTGGTTTCTCAATAAGACTATTTGTTAAAAAAAGGAGTAATAATTTTCGTAGAACAAATGTAATAAAGTTTTAATTAAATTCATCAATGAATTTAAACTTAGTTTTCTGAGCTTTTAAGCTTTACGTAATCAATTGTTTCATCCAAAAAAAAAAAATGAAAAAAAAAAGACGACGTTAAAGCCTTAAAAATTAAAATCTGTTGATGTAATTGAAACTTTTTGAAAACAAGGAAACAAGATGGTCTTATGGTTTTAAATAAACAATAAACTATCGTCCAAAGAGCACTTGATTTTTTGTCAGTTAAAACATCTGACTAAAGACATTTTGACAACAGACACATACAAATATGCATGGTAAAGAGTATGTACTAAACATACATATATATATTGGTCGACATTTACGACCGAAACTACACATAGCTATAGCATCTCGAAATAGCGACCTCGAATGTTGAAGTCTGAAAGCTTGAAAGCTCCCAATCACCCGTTCCAAGGCTACACCACCCCTCAACCCCCTGGCCCACCGCCATTTCGGGCGTCCTCTCTTCAATGAGCTATTTCGTCAGCAGGGGGCCGAACGTCGTTTATCTATGTCCCACGTCATCATTCCCCACAAAAAGCCACCGCCGCCTGCCCACCCCCGCCGTCTTCATCATTCCCGAATTCGGGTTTCTGTTCTATGTGCCAGAGATATCACAATGTCAAAATAATTCATATTATTAACTGTTACAATTCCAGAAATATTTCACGGAGCAGTTATTTATTTTTGCATTAACGTCAAATGGGGAAAATGTGGGACGGCAAAGACGGTTTGAAAAAAAAAACGTAGTAGTGGTGTGGGGGAGGTGATTAATGATTTTTTTTTTGAAAACTTCAGAAAATAAAATTCCATTGGATGATTCACTTCGTTTGGAAAATGTTGTCGAACAAATTGAAAAACGGAGCTTTACACTTACAAAAAGCTACCGTCTTTTGTTTTTGTTGTTTAACTTTTTTGTCAACAACAATCAGGTGAGTATTACAATAAATATGGCAAAAAAAAAAACAAAACAAACACCTGTTGCAACTTATATTGCATTTGTGAAAAATGACAGTGTCCAGTTTGAAATTGCATTGTTGCACTGGGTTTTTTATTCATTTCGTAGTATGGTGAGGCAAGTTTACGATCATTTATCATTGTTTTTGTGCTTTTCAACACTAAAAATCTTAATTTTTTTGCTCCACTGAACTGGAAGAGTGTTAGGGTGTGAAGGAGGTTAATCAAATCATGATTAAGTAGATGGCATTAGCGCTAAATACTCAAACTCCCGAACTTTATTAGTCCTAAGACGGAATATAATTAAATTTTGTCATTCAACCAAGTGTGCAAAGTAAAGTACAATAAGTGCGCAAATTAATTTGATTTATCCACTGTTTTTTTTTTCGTCTTCTGTTCTGTCGACAATTTGTCCATGTAAAATAAATAGAAGAAAAATTAAGAGACAAAAAAAAATGGGGGAAAAATTACAAGGAAATCGGTAATACGCCAACAATCCAAATAATAAAAGTTTGTCATCAATGGGAACTTGAAACAATTCACGTAAAACCATAATTATTATACTTTTCATTTTATCAATATAATAGTAGGTTACAAAACTATGGATTACGGTAAAGACAGAGAACAAATATTGTAAATACATACTTGTGAAGGAAAACCAACATTTATTGTCTCAGATTTGAAATAACTGTTGGTTGTCATGGTTTCAGTAAAATATTATGATTTCATTCATTTCTAATGTAGCTATGAATATTTCACGGACAGTTACTAGTAGTTAAATAGTGGTGAAATTTTTTGTTACAATTTTTCTAAGGAACAATTGCAGCTTATTCATGCGATTAACAAAGAATAGTAAATTGGCAACTTGTCATAAACTTATTTCATTGTTGGGATGACCAAAGTTCTTCAGTTAACTTTCCAAGACATTGGACATATAATCGTTGGGGTATCATAAGTATGCCAATAAGTTATTATAAATGTATATTAAATTCCTGAAATAATAGAAGGCAAATAAAAACATATTTCTGCTTATAGTGTTTAAAAATTGAAAATAAGAAATGAACTAGGAATTTAAAATTTTATTGTCCTAAGTAACTATATTCAAAAAAAAAAAATTAACGTCTTTCAAATAAGTACTAGAGTTGTGGAAAAAATAATTGTCACTCGCTTATTTTCCAAGAAAACCCTATGAAGTGTTAACTTGACGTTTTTTGACGCTTTTCCATAAAAATAGATATTGATTAAATATTGATTTTTTTCGCCACGTAAGTTATAAAACTCCCATGTGTTAAATAACCAAATATTTATTAATCTAAAAGAATATACAAACAATTAAACAATAAAAAAACTAAATAGTGTAAATTAAATAATTACAAATCTAAAAGAATAAATAATATTACAAAGCTATTTAACTAAATCAATTTACAATCGATTGACCATGGACAAACCGATATAGGTAACTAATTTACAGCCATTAGTTGGTAATCTTTTGCCGTTCGATAGTTCCAAAAGAAAAAAATTAAAAGCTTGCATATTTTCCCAAAAATTGCTAAATTGAGAAAAAGTTCGATTTGGGTCATTTTTCAAACATTTTCCAAAGCTTTTTCTTACTATTAATTGGTGTTAATCATCTTTAATTTCGATTTTTTATTTGTGCTTTCATTTTTGCGTCAATGCTGTAAAACTATGAAGGTAAAAAAAATCATCTGTGCATATTTTTATAGAAAATTAAATTCTCTACAAAAATATATCCTTAAAAATTTTTGCCAGATACGCCGTTTCCGAATAATCAAGCTTTAAATATTGATATAATTTTTAGATTTATCTTCTTTTTTTTGGAATTTTGGTACTAACGAACAAATAAATATATAGAAATAAACAATATAGATTCTTGAAGGGAATTTAATACTTTACAAAAAAAGTTTCTTAACGTTTTTAAATTAAATCACTTTTTCAAAAGTTTTTCACAAATAAAGTGGGAAGAAGAATTAATTTTTTTTTTTCGTTGTTGAACCAATTTTTTTTTCATTAAGTGGGACAAATTTATATTTTACATAATCGAAAATCATCATTTATCAATTTTTTCACATGGAATATCTAAATTTCAGAATATATTCAAAGCTATTCTTGGTTAACAGCTATTTGTTACACGAAAAAGTAGAAAACCGAAAAAAACAATAATTTAATATTTCATTCAACTTTCATTGTGATTAACTTTTGAAAAAGTGATTTTATGTAAAAATATTAAGAGATTTTTTTTGTAGAGCATTAAATTTCCTTTCAGAATCTATATTGTTTATTTCTATATATTTATTTATTCGTTAGTTACAAAATTCCAAAATAAAGAAGATAAATCTAAAAATTATATCAATGTCTGAAGCTTGATTATTCGGAAACGGCATGTCTGGCAAAAATTTTTATAGATACGTTTTTTGTAGGGAATTTAATTGCTTAAAAATATATGTGCAAATAAATTTTTTAACGTTGATAGTTTGACAGCATTGACGCAAAAATGAAAGCACAAATAAAAAATCGAAATTTAAGATGATAGACCTCTTAATATTAATATAAAGGGCTCAAACCTTCCCGATAATTTCTTTTGTTACCGTGAACAATATTTTTGATATTCTTTTCCAAAAAAAAAAAATAGTCGATTTTTTTGGCCCAGTTTAATATATATATATATATATATATATATATTAGGGTGATTTTTTTTTTTACATTTTTTTTTGGTCCCATCGTGAAATTTTATTGGAAATACCAAAAAAAGATTCCCTGAAAGTTTGAGCCCTTAAAAATAATGTTAAGTCCTCGACCAAGACGTGTAAAGATTTCCCATTGAAAATACACGGAAACTCTGATTTTTTATTTTTAAATCTCTATATCTCAGCGGAATTTCATGGGGTCGCTTTTACCGAAGATCGTTTTTTCTCAGAATTAAACGCTTTACAAAAGTGCCCATTGCGACAAAGTCGTAACTCACACCGGTGAGGTAGTACGGGCCACTGAACCTGATTTTTTCATTAAATTCAAGGCTTAATATCTCGTTTAATATTGATCTTCGCGATTTGGTCTACAAGAACTTTTTTGTAGGAAATCAAATTCACCACAAGTTTTTCATTTATAATTTTTCCGTAGCTCTTCTTATTTACGAGATAAATGCAAAAAAAACGCGAATTTTATGGAAAAATCAGGTTCAGTGGCTCGTACTACCTCACCGGTGTAAGTTACGACTTTGTCGCAATGGGCACTTTTGTAGAGCGTTTAATTCTGAGAAAAAATCATCTTCGGTAAAAGCGATTCCATGAAATGCCGCTGAGATATAGAAATTTAAAAATAAAAAATCAGAGTTACCGTGTATTTTCAATTGGTAATCTTTACACGTCTTGGTCGAGGACTTAAAATTAATATTAAGGGCTCAAACTTTCAGAGATTTTTTTTTTTTTGGTATTTCCAACAAAATTTCACGATGGTACCAACAAAAGTCAAAAAAAGTCAAAAAAAAAATCACCCTAATATACTTATATGTTGTTAGTAATCTCTTCTTGGACAAGAAAAAATTCCACAATTCCTCTATAGGTCTAATCAAGCCTGCTTGCTATTTAAGAGTAAAGAGTTTTATGTATTTTTGGAATTATTTGTACGGAAATTCCAAGATTGGAATGCATTTTAGTCTAGTTGGTTTACTATTGTTATCTGGAAAATTGATCACTAGGGAATGATTTGGTCTCTTGTACTATTAAAAAAGTCAGCTGTAAGTACTTATGGATGTAGTAGTTTGTGACATATTATAGAGCTTTTGCACCAAGTTTTAGGGTCTTAAACTGAAAGTATTGAATAATATTTATATTAAAATCGCTTGCTACTTTCCATGATTGAATAGCAGACATCCGGATTGGTTTCAGAATAGATTTGTACAGCAGGAGCTTACAATCCAAAAACAGTTACGATTATTATCCAATTAGCTAATAAAATGTTGCCCTTTTGGCCCAATAGAATATGTTCCCAGAAAACACATAAAATTGAGATTTAAGAACATTAAATTTTTTGTTGACCAATATTTTATAGTACTTGAAATCCGGAAGCTCCAAAAAAAAATCAATTTACAGGAATGTGAAATGATTTTTGTGCTTTAATTTACACCTAATTCCACTCGGCGACCAATTATTTAAATTACGTTTATGTCTCATTCGCCATGAAAGCTCACTTGTGTTGCCACCTACGTTCGATAACTTCCTCAAAGTGGTTGTCTCATTTTCATTTCCCATTCGCCCCTCCGTGCCCCCCCGCGCCCATGAACTGCTGCTTTCAGGCCTCAACTCTTTCGAGTTTTCCACTTCGATTATAATTCAGTAAATGTTATTTCTTTTCAGGCTCACTTATTCCGGGGACGATTTTCTTGTTGAATAATGAAACGATCGAGCCATTCCATAAAATTTTATTTGCAGTTTAGCGACTTTTATGTGTATTGAAACGGGTGCAGGGGGTGCGGGGATGATTTCTAAAGAAATATGATAACAATGTGATAAATAAGTTTTTCCTTTTGTTACAGGTGTGTGTCTTGGTTGTTCGCTCATATTTAATTATGTTGCAGGTAACGATTTAGTGTTTTTTTTTTCTTTAGTTAAAATCAATGAATTTTTCTTGCTATATATATATATATCAATTTGATGGCATTGAAAACCATTTTGCTCTATTTAACCCATCACGTGTCTATTCAACTTACCCTTATTATCATTCGTCCCATTTTCATGATGTTCCTGCTATTGTGAAGAGACTTTCCCAAACGTAAAGACAGCCTGTCAATAGTTTATTATATTCGTTATCTCCAAACTTTTGCCTCGTTACAACCCTCCGGTTTTTCAACCCCTAATCATAGACTAGTACTTTGTCGGTGGAGCCTCTAATGTTCATCGTTTCAACGATAATAAATTGATGTAAAAAATACGAATTTTTTTTTTTTCGTAAAATTTCAAAAGCGTATTTCTCGATCAAGGTCAAGTACGAGTGGGCTTTTATCGTAGATGTTATAATGCAATAAAACGTAATCTTTGATACGGCAAGAATTCGATTTGTGACGGAAGTTTTCACGCAGGTAACTTTATTACCTCCGAAACTTTGTTATTCGAGAGATGGAAAATTGGTTCACGGATTCTATTAAGAAAATCACAAGGGCTGCAAAGTGTTAGCGTAAAGTCTATTAACGATTCGGGGGTAATGCAATAGAAATCTACAAAAGAATTCATCACACTGCCAACGTGCAAAACTTAATTAAACCAATTTGCTAACATTTGGAAACTTGGTGATTTCAATGCGTTGCGACTGAAACTCCAAAAATGTTTTCCAACAGTGAATGATTATAATGGGTGTTTAGTTTCGCTAATTTGCGATGGATGACGCAATTTTCATTTGCATGCAAAATGTTTCGTTGACGTTTCACAAAAGGCAAAACTAGCGTCGTCGTCGGAGTAATAAATGTAAAGTTTTCGGCAAACTTGAAAGTTTTAGATGGTTGTAATATTAAACGAATTTTCTATTATTATAATCTCAAGTACGTTGTTTGTTTAAACTTGCCGGTTAACAATTGGGTGGGGGGTAGAGGGAGGGGGGGTAGAAGAAAGAAGGAAGAAGTGAGCCAAACTTAACAAAGATTCTGACGATGCTGCATTATTTACTTATGAAACTTGTACGAATCAAGTTGGATTTTCGTGGCATATGTATTATATGAGAGTGTCATTACAGAAGTGTGGGCGACCGATTTCTTTTAGACGGAAGTGTACGATGAGATTTTCCGCAATTACAAAAAAAAAAAATTCCATTGGACACATATACTTTCAGCATAGCACCTATGAATGACAAAATTTTCGTAGCAAACTGTATAACGAAGCGAATAACTATTTGCCAACTTTATTGAGTAATTTCTTAGCAAATGTATGTACTTTATTTACGACCGTAAATTACTCTATAAATAGCCGCGTAAGGGGGGTGGGGGAGATACATAAAAAATGAAGCACCAAGGATAGCACTAATCAAAAAAAAAATATGAAAAATTTGTTTTAAAGAGACTTAAAAAGAGATTTCAGAAAGAAAAAAATTGATTTATTAGAGTTGGCTATGAAAAGTTCTCAGCCAATGATAGCAGACCAAAGCTACTTTGATTTTAAATTATGGATTATTTAGTCAGAAGTAGGCTATGCCACATTTATAAGAAATTGTGTTCATAAGGGACCATTGGTAAAAGATATCCATCATAAGAATATAGGAATAGAGGTGGGAGGGGTGTTCCAAAAATATATAAAAGATCTTTGAGAGCTTTGGACGTTAGAAGAAAAGAAAATTTTATTTTTGGTGGAAAAAATAAGTTTATTTTTAGTAGGATAGTGGACTCAATACAAATTACTGAAAATAAAGAGATTCCAAAAAAAAACATTTGATTTATTAGAGTTGGCTATGAAAAACTCTCTGCCAATGATAGCAGACCAAAGCTACCTTGATTTTAAATTATGGATTATTGAGTTAGAAGTAGGCCAGGCCACATTTATAAGAAATTGTGTTTATAAGGGATTATTGGTAAGAGATATCCACCATAAGAATTTAGGAATAGAGGGGGGAGGGGTGTTCCAAAAATATAGAAAAGATCTTTGAGAGCTTTGGACGTTAGAAGAAGAGGAAATTTTATTTTTTGTGGAAAAAAAAAAATTTATTTTTAGTAGGGTAGTGGACTTAAAGATGTAAATCCATATTCTATTTATTAATTTAGCGACTAATTATTAAAATAGCCTGATGAAGGTCAAATAAAAGACCGAAAGTCCACTTTAAGTCCACTATCCTACTAAAAAATTTTTTTTCCCCAAAAAATAAAATTTCCCCTGTTTCTAACGTCCAAAGCTCTCAAAGATCTTTTCTATATTTTTGCAACACCCCTCCCCCCTCTATTCCTATATCCGAAAAAAAAAATGTTTATATTGAAAATTATAAATCAATCAAATCGGTATTGATTGGGGCCGAGTTTTCTGGCAAAATCTTCACGAAGATTATTCAATTGAGGAAAAAACAAATGAAAATCTAATCACATAAGTATAAGGAAGCACAAAAAATGGAAATTTCATTTGCCTCCAATACAAATTACTGAAAATAAAGAGATTCCAAAGAAAAAAAACATTTGATTTATTAGAGTTGGCTATGAAAAACTCTCAGCCTATGATAGCAGACCAAAGCTACTTTGATTTTAAATTATGGATTATTTAGTTAGAAGTAGGCTATGCCACATTTATAAGAAATTTTGTTCACAAGGGACCATTGGTAAAAGATATCCACCATAAGAATATAGGAATAGAGGGGGGAGGGGTGTTGCAAAAATATAGAAAAGATCTTTGAGAGCTTTGGACGTTAGAAACAGGGGAAATTTTATTTTTTGGGGAAAAAAAAATTTTTTAGTAGGATAGTGGACTTAAAGTGGACTTTCGGTCTTTTATTTGACCTTCATCAGGCTATTTTAATAATTAGTCGCTAAATTAATAAATAGAATATGGATTTACATCTTTAAGTCCACTACCCTACTAAAAATATTTTTTTTTCCACAAAAAATTAAATTTCCTCTTCTTCTAACGTCCAAAGCTCTCAAAGATCTTTTATATATTTTTGGAACACCCCTCCCACCTCTATTCCTATATTCTTATGGTGGATATCTTTTACCAATGGTCCCTTGTGAACAAAATTTCTTATAAATGTGGCATAGCCTACTTCTAACTAAATAATCCATAATTTAAAATCAAAGTAGCTTTGGTCTGCTATCATAGGCTGAGAGTTTTTCATAGCCAACTCTAATAAATCAAATGTTTTTTTTCTTTGGAATCTCTTTATTTTCAGTAATTTGTATTGGAGGCAAATGAAATTTCCATTTTTTGTGCTTCCTTATACTTATGTGATTAGATTTTCATTTGTTTTTTCCTCAATTGAATAATCTTCGTGAAGATTTTGCCAGAAAACTCGGCCCCAATCAATACCGATTTGATTGATTTATAATTTTCAATATAAACATTTTTTTTTCGGTGCGATGAAAAGTTTTAACACAAATGAAATAAACACCTCACCCCCCTACTCTTGTACATGTTTTATTGTATGTATATATGGGTGGCTGAGGAAATAAAAAACAAGCGAATATCATCTATTTTTATTTCACTTCGCAAACATTCATTTGTTTTAGCGCGAATTTTCAAGACAAATGTTTTTCTTTTTCCTTTGCACCGCACACGATTTCGTGAAACAAGAAAAAAAATTTTTTCTTTCTTCTTTTGCCTAATCCGCTCTTAATTTATTTGGGGATGAGAAAATGAAGGCGGGAGGGGTGGGAGGGGGAGGAGGAGTTCAGATAATTTCAAATCAAAAGCGTTTCAATTGTTTCGTGCAATAGCCTCACAAGTTGCGATAAGTTTTCAATGCCAACTTTTGCTATTTTCCGCTCATATTTATCGGCTGTTTGGTGGGGAAACAATGGGGGGATGAAGGGGAATGAGGGATATAAAACGTACGCTAGGATTTTAGTTTCGGGAATTTTCTTAGTCGTGACAATTCCATTTTTATGTAGGAACTATTCAATTAGTTTTTTTTGCCCATACCTCTATAAATTGAGCAGCTTTTATAGTTTTCATTGGGTTATGTAGGGATCATCCAAAAAAAGTACCCAAATTTTTGAATTTTTGACTTTTGCCTTCATTTTTTATGTATAATGCCATATTTTGAAGATCTGCTCCGTCTCCCCACTCTTGAAAGTCCAAAGTTTAGAAGAGCCCTTTCCAAATTAAAAAAAATCGAATAAGTAATGAATTTTTTGAAATGGACCCCCGTTTTCCTAACACCCCCCCTCTCCCCTGACCCTATGTTATACATTGTGACATTTAAAAAATTCTGCTTTCCTCCCTCATTGTGGTAAAAGTACCCAAATTTTAAAATTTTTGACTTTTGCCCTCATTTGTTTTGAATAACGCCACATTTTAATGATCTCCTCTGTCTCCTCACTCAAGAAAGTCCAAAATTTTAAAAAACCCTTTCCAAATAAAAAAAAATCGAATAAGTAATGAATTTTTTGAAATGAACTCCCGTTTTCCTAACACCCCCCCTCTCTTCCCTGACCCTATGTTATACTTTGTGACATTTACAAAATTCTGCTTTCCTCCCTCATTGTGGTAAAAGAACCCAAATTTTAAAAATTTTCACTTTTGCCCTCATTTGTTTTGAATAACGCCACATTTTAATGATCTCCTCTGTCTCCTCACTCAAGAAAGTCCAAAATTTTAAAAAACCCTTTCCAAATAAAAAAAAATTGAATTCGTAACGAACTTTTTGGAATGCACCCCCGTTTTCCAAAAACCCTCCCCCCTTCATGGACTCTATGTTTTACTTTGTGACATTTACAAAATTCTGCTTTCCTCCCTCATTGTGGTAAAAGTATCCAAATTTTAAAACTTTTGACATTTACCCTCATTTGTTTTGAATAACGCCACATTTTGATGATCTTCTCTGTTTCCTCACTCATGAAAGTCCAAATTCTCTAAGAACCCATTCCAAATAAAAAAAAATTGAATTCGTAACGAACTTTTTGGAATGGACCCCCATTTTCCTATCACCCCCCCTCCCCGGACGCTATGTTTTACTTTGTGATATTTACAAAATTCTGCTTTTCTCCCTCATTATGAACATCTCCTATGAATGGTTCCTCACAATTCATTGTTAACAATCAGTACGGTTGTGTTTTGTTTGTAGTACAACTGAAACAAAAGAAGTTCAAAAGGGAATCATCCTAGGATTTTCAATGTTACCTTGAAATTTCAAAAAATCGAGAATACTTCCAGTAAACTGAATAAATTGTTATTCAGTCGTTTTTTTTTTCGTCCGACAATCAAAACAAATGAGCATACAATAAACATACTTTTTGCTAGTCATTCAATTGTTAACTACATAAATAATTGATTTTCTCGTTAAAAGCTTTTAAAATAATTACAAATCATTAACTATTTCCGATACTATGCTGACCAACCACAACACCAACGCTCAAAGCTCAAAGCTCTCACCCACAACTTTTCTATTATTTTCCAATAGGCCATTAAACAATTGAACCTCAAAGCTTGTAATGGAGACATTTAGCGTTTTCCACGTCGAAAACAAATGAACCAGAACGTGTTCCACCTCAAGAAAAAAAAAAAAAAAAAAACACCCTACAATCTTGTCAAATATTAAAATAAACGTTTTTACTCTACGCTCGGTTCTGCGTTTCATCCCTTGGCCGTTTTCCGCCGCCGTGATTTTCTTTTCACGAAAATAAATGGACTATTTAATGGCTTTAATAATTATAATATTTTTTTCTGGCTTACGGTCTCATGGTCGCAACATTGAAGACGTAAAGCAAGCGACGGACAAAGTGGCGTTATTAATCTTCAACATATTGAAACATCTCAACCCTCTTCAAATGATTAATCAACCAACCGGTCCAATACACCGTTACATTTCTTTATTATTGTTCCGAATTGCCTGCGGCAATTCAGATAATATTTAAATTTTTAATTGGAAAAATTTTTGAGCTTAAAAAGCGTTCAATAATTATCATTGGAACACCGAAATGATTAATCGTGTTGGATAGGGAAAAGTTTACATAAAAGTTTAATGAAGATAATTCAATTTTTCGCGATCAAGTCGCTGGAGGCCTCGACGGATTTCATTGGTTAATTAGACAGTTACAACGCCAACTTGGATCGTTCAACACTTAATAATTGAAATGGGTGATATGGTGACATTAGTCATGCGAGGCTCACAATTCATCCCGGAGACGGTGTCTTATCGGAGGGTTAATTCATCCCTTAAATCATAACTCACACTTGCAAATGGATTGCATTTGTATAATGATGGTAATTGTGTAAATTATTTATAAGACACTTTGTGACGGTTTCCTACGGGAATTTTCCGGATACAACAAATAAGTGTTAGGTATTGATTGTGAGTCATCGATTTGGGCGTTATCTGGTGTCAAATCGGCGCAAATATTTGTATAGGTATAAATATATATATTGTATTGGATTAATTGAGTTTAAATGAGCTTTATGTTAAATTAATTTGTATATGATGCGGCAGGGGTTGGAGTTACAATAACAGTAATACCAACCTTGATTAATTAGTAAATTGATAATTTTGTTAAAATGAGATTAGTGTGATATGGAGTAAATCTAAATAATATCATGTAATATTTTCGATGTCAAGAAAATTTCAAATTTTCATTTTGAGATTGTTCGAATGAAAAGCTCAAGCTTTATAATAATTTTTCTTTGAAATCTCACAAAAATTTACAGTTTCCCAGAGAATTGATTTTATATATATGTTATAATTCCCAGCATTTTTATTGTGAAACATTATTGTTTTAATAAAACATTCATTTCATTTATATTTTTAATAAAACAATATCAATATCCACCATTTTTCAAAGCGCAAGCTCTCAATTCTATAAATTATAGTTAATAAAAAAAAATCCCCACAGCTCTTCTTTTTTTTACAAAGTATTTTCGAATTTCATTTATTTAAAAATATGAAAATCGTTGTTGTTGATTACCCGCTTACTTGTTTGCAAATTTCACAAGCTCCCTTGATCATCCACCGCTCTATTATCAGCGCTTTTTTTTCCCCATTCAGTTTTAATTCCAATTCAAAAGTGGAAAGAATAAAACGTGAAAATTCGCAGAATTGCAAAATATGATGGAAATAAAATAAATGTGAAATTTTCACATGAAAAATTTCCCTTTTTATGAATCGTTATTCCTCTGTTTCGTGCATATAGTTTAAAAAATAAAAGACTTACGCATTTTGAAATAAATGAAATGAATTCTAGTAAAAATTTTTTTTTGGGGTAAATAATTTTGAGAGTTGATAACTTTTGAATTTTTATCAGAAATCGTGAGGTGGCATCTGAGCCGTTAATGGTTTTTAGTTTCGTTAACGGACCGTAACGCCACCAAATGTGTATGCGAGACGATTTTGTTTTTCTACCCCTATTTTGTTTCAACGTTATGGGGCCTCAATCAAGAATCGCAACCCGGTTCGGCCATTTTAGTGTTTTCGTGCCACTCTATATCCTCCTATTTGCAAACTTCATGTCCATCCCCTGGCCCCTTCGGGGCTACCCTTAAAAGTTATTCCCGGTTCCAAATCCATTTTCAACTTAAATCGTTTTCTCTCCATACATATATATATATATATATATATACATACACTTTTCATGAAAAACATAAAAACAAAAAGTTCCGGTTTGCGTAAATCTCGAGACTTTAAAATCCGACCCTAACGTTTTCGCAAGTACACTAGCGAAATATTCGAATGCAACGCTCGAAATGCGAATCGGAAATCACGATTTTTCCATCAATTTGAGTTCACTGCGAAAGACGAAACAGATTTACGTGAAGTATGAATATAAAAATTGAGGAGAAAGCCCGATTTTTAACGATATGATGTAACGGCGTAACGCCTGGCTTATTACGGAAAATATTTCATTGAAATTTTCGTTACAACAACAACTTTTAAATGCATAATAGCTTCAAGGAAAGATTTAAAGTAAAAGATGCAAAATATTAAGATCCTTAACAACTTAGGTTTTAAATTCGGAAAAATGTAAAAAGATTTTTTTTAAAGATTTGATTTACTGATTGGCTGTCCGTTATTTCCCAAATTGCTTTTTTTACAACGATTGGCCCCTGAATTTTTAGTTGAAGATATAAAAAAAATTATCCAATACAATTAAGCTCTTAATTTCATGATTAAACCGTACCGGAATCATGTTACTTTTACCATTTAAATAACATGGGATTATTTGACTTTTTACTTTTATTTTTTTTTCTCAGAAACATATGGATGAAAAGATTTAAAGTTAAACTATTCTGACGTAAAATTTAACGTTCTACAAAAAAAGTTTCTTATGAATTTTCGATTAAATCACTCCATTAAAAGTTATTCAACATTTCACTTGAATTAATTTGTTTAATTTGTATTTTGTAATTTATTCAACATTTAATTTGTTGACTACTAAAAAAATCGAAATTTAATTGAACTTTTGTCGATAGTCTCATTAATTAGTATGAAATTCACTTCGTAGGTACAAAATATTGATTAAAGTACGAAAATTTATCCTGGATAATCAAAATAAAATTTTTTCACTGACTTTGAACAGTAATACTGTGTATACAATATATAGAATATATTGCGGTCTAATTTAAGTAGTATAATTTAATATAATAATATATAAAAATCATACCATAAACATAAAATTGAACAGAAGTTCAAACAAAAATATTCGTGACATATTGCCGAGATACGTATTTCGATTGCCAAGCAAACTTCCTTAGTGGCCATCAAGTAGTTTGGATCACTCCGTAACTGCTTTGTGATGATTCATGTGAAAAGAGTGATCCAAACTACTTGATGACCACTGAGGAAGATTGCTTGGCAATCGAAATACGTGTCTGAGCAATACGTCACGAATATTTTTGTTTGAACTTGTGTTCAATGTTATGTATATGGAATGATTTTTATATATTATTATATTTAATTATTCTACATAAATTGGACCGCAATATATTCTATATATTGTATACACAATTATCCTGGATAAATTGATTTTCACGACTATAGCGAATTCGGATCTTATGTCACCTGTTTTAATTGTCAAAAAATGTTTTTTTTTTAATTTTCTGTTCAAGCCATAAAATTAACACTAATAATCACTGTTGCTCTAATGATAATAATTTTTATCTTCTCTTCCAATGATTTTATAGTTAAAAAAGTAAAATGAGCAAAAAGTTGAAAATATTGCAAGATTTATATTAGACACAAGTTAAATGTTGAATAACTTTTAATGGAGTGATTTAATCGAAAATTTGTGCGAGACGTTTTTTGTAGAACGTTAAATTTTACGTCAGAATAATTTGACCTTAAATATTTTTATTCATTTGTTTCTGAGAAAAAAAATTAAAAGTAAAAAGTCAAATAATCCCATGCTATTTAAATGGTAAAAGTAACATGATTCCGGCACGGTTTAATCAAGAAATTAAGAGCTTAATTGTATTGGATAAATTTTTTGTGTCTTAAACTAAAAATTCAGGGGGCGATCGCTGTAAAAAATCAATTTGGGAAACAACGGACACTCTTATATGCAAGCTGGTTGTCTGCATGGGGCATCGATTTATTGATGGATAAAAGTAAAAAAAAATGTATGCCGAGAGAAATCTAACTTTTTTATCATCTCAATATTAGTTAAACCTTTAAAAATATTACAATCACCAAATTGTGTGGTAAAAAAATAGTTCTGTAGGATATAAGTCCTGTAACCTGCTCTGCATCATTCTATCCAATCTCTAGTTTCCGGGCATTTATTTTAAAACATCTCCTGTAGGTCACTTGGCACTGCATGTTTAAGTCTACGGGTTACTGAATTGGTCCATAAGGTGGGTCCATTGTAGGTTAGCTTGTTGGGGTGACTTTGCACCAATTTGGAAATATTAACGTACATTCATCGCGGTTTTGATCAAAGAAGTATCAATCTTCAAGGTAGGATATCAAAAAAAGGTAAAATGGAAGAGGGAAATATTTTCGCAGATTATATGAGACCAGTATACCAAACTTTGTCATAGGCCTGTGATACGTCCTGCTGAGCAGGACAAAAAGCTGCAAAAGCAGCTAAAAGCTGCTGAGCAATAAATTTTCTTTTCAAAGCTTCCATTTATTATTTTGCAAATTCGATGTATTTTGATGATCAACTTGGCTATTTTAATTTTCCGACCTCCCGATTGAAAAAGACCCAAAATTAGCAAAGAATCAAAACTTACAATTATACTTTTGAATTTTTTTTGGTTTTTTTTAAGAGAATTGATGGACCAAAATGGATGCTAGAGTAACAAAGGCTACAGCTGATACTTATTGACAGGTGGTTGCATCAAATGCAAACGTCAATTGTACAACGGTAGTTTCCCATCGAGCTTTAAATTATATTTATTTCATTAATTTTTAATAAAACATTAAGAAAAGGAAAAGTGAGTAGTGCATGTGTGTGAAAAAGACAACAAGAATAACTGCCAACATTGATAGTTTTTATATGTTGAAAATGTCTCAAAAAAAGCTCGGTAAAAGCTTTTATTTTTATACCAGAGGATTGAAAGCTGTAGCTTATCAGTGCGACAAGTGGGTAGCATCTATTTATAGGAACACAAATATCAGTTTCTTAAGTTCTTATTTCTTTAATTGTTTTCATAAAAACATGTCTTCTTTTTTTCATTTTAATTTTCTTGAACAAAAATTTCAAGTTTAATTGTTCTCGAATTAAAATTTTCCGAGAGTTAATCTTTTTTTCTCATAACTTCTAAATGTCAAAACATGATTATTTAATTAACACTTCAACAATGTCTTTTCGCTACGTTGAGAAAATTGTAAACATTTTCATCATTCTTGGCCGAAACGCACGAAAATAATTCTCCATTCTTTACTAATTTATTATGTTGTATATATTCATACAAATTTAAAAAAAAATTTAAGACTTATAAAATGAAGTACAATAGGTAAAAATTAAAATGGGAATTGTCTAATATTTGATAATTTCAGCATATCAATATTTCTTCCAATTTTCTTAAATTAAAAGAAAACAAATTTTGGCTTTTTGGATATTAATGCTGAAAATAATGCCTTACAAGTTTGCCTTATAATCAACCCTTACCGACAAGATTTATAAGCATTTGAAGTGTGATAATTTTCATCCACTTTTCCTTGTTTGCTTAGGGAAATATTTGGATAATATTTTCGAAAGATTATTTCCAAATAAAAGCTCTCATAAAAATCACTTAAAAATCCATTCAATGATTTAATCAATGAAACAATTCTGATTTTAAAACTTTTGCATAGTGTTTTTAAAATTTTCCCACAATCAAGCACTATTTTTTTCCAATTTTTGGTTTATAATATATAATAAATGATAAAATTCAGATCTCAGCTTTTATTAAATAAAAAGACAATTCAGGTTGTTTAAGATCGGTTTTTTTTATTTAATATTTTATAATATTCAAATTATCTACGTTTCGTTATGTATCGTAACTTCATCAGGCTTCTTGAATTACAAAAAATGTAATATTTTCAGTTTAAATTAAAAAAAAATGGTTCATAATATTTTTATGTGGACATTAAGAATTTTTATGACTCCTCATCAAATATTCAACCCAATCAACCCTCAACTTCAATGACTATAAAATGATTTATATTTTAGTTTTATCAATTTTAAGACTGCATTTAAGTCTTTTTGCTTATTGGTTTCAAGTAATTTTCCGAAAAATTTTTCTAAGAAACCATTTTTTTTGACCCTTTAGTACAAAAACTACCCTTAATAAATTGCTAATATTACAAACTCGGAGCCCTTTACTTCACGGCTGATTTGCATTATTAATATTTTGGGATATTTTTCTTTCAAACATTATTTCTCACAAAAATTTACTTAAACTTTTCAAACTAACTTTTCTAGGAATAACATTATAATTTTTTCATCTTCAACGCTTCATTTTAACAATCACTAATTGTTGAATTTCTATAAGTTGAAGTGATTGTTGTTTATTTGATTCCAGTATTATCTTTCGTTTGTTAAGGGATTTTTTTTCAATAAATCTAATGGAAGTATTAGTTTAGATTGCTCTTAAATAACTACCCGAAATTTTTTACGAATTTTTCAAAAAATCACCTCATATTTACTTCATTTTTCTTATGAAAGTTGAGGTCATTTATAAAGGGGATTTTTAGATTTTTCTGCACTTTCTTTAGTTTGTTTCGGAATTTTTTTTTCAGGATATAAATGAATGAAACTTTTTTTTTTGATTACTATAAGATAAAACATTCCTTTTATTTTAAAGAAAAGTTAGGTAAAATCAATTTTTTTGGCTCAGAAATGAATTTTTAGTATGAATGTTTTAGTTAGGAAGTCCTATTGAAACTATTAAAATCCTTATTTTTAAGATAACCATTTTATAGTTGCAGAGATACTTTTCAATATAACTTCAGTGCTTTTTCTCGTTTATTTTGGGATTTCCTATTTCATTAATTTTTCGATTTTTAAACCCTTTAATTAAGTTTATTTTGGAAAATTTTTTGCAAAATAGGGTTGTAAAAAGCTTTTCTTTGATTCACTGTTAAAAACCACTGTTTTATATTGGCAAATTTTTAAAAAAATCATTGATAAAGTTCACCCTTTTTTTGACAGAACAAATGTTCGATTTAAAATTGATTTTAAGTGCTTTTTTGATTGAAAATCCTGCCTCGGACCTGAATTCATTAAAATTCCTTAATAATCCCTTATTTCTAATATTCCCTTTGTTTATTTCGGATTTTTTTTCAAGTTTAAAAATGAATAATTTTGTTTTGATTTTCCCCATAAAAATTTCAATTTTCTTTCTTGTGGAAAATTATTAAATTCCAATTGACAAGTTTTCATTGCCAATATAGTAAGTAAAACTTTTCCAACCTTATTAAATAGTCTTACTTCCATCTTTAAGGCTGGAAATTTCTCCCTTGGCCTATAATATGCATCGGAAAATATTTTTGATTTTTTTTTTGGTTGGACTCTCTTTTATCGATGATAGAATATACCAGAGGTATCCAACATGATTTTATGAAGGACAAGGCTTGAAATATTTTTTTCCACAACGAATCAAAGGAAATGTTCAAAAGTAAAGCAATCACAAATTTTCTACAAAAATGGTTTAAAATTTAAGAAGAGTCTTCGCGATTATACTATCAATTATTTTATTACCCAATCTTCAACCCATATTTAAAGTTCCACTAGTTTTGGATGATTAGAATTCAAAAAATCTTCCAATTTATTTCAATTTTTAGCATCTGAAGCCCTCAACAATCCCAATTGAACAATCCATTCTACAAAGACCAAGACATTTTCCTTTTTATTATATTTGATAAATTTTCCAAAAACAACAATGAACCAGCGGTAAAAAGAGATTTTCTGGTCGATATAGTTTCATAATGCCCCAACTTCCCCAAAAATATAACACATTATCTACATATCTATTAAAATAGCAGGGATGAAAAAGCAGGCGCGCGAAAAAAGGGAAATATTTGCGGTTTTTTTTTGTGTATGCCATACAAACGGTTCGTACGTATATATCCATAGAATGTGTCCGTTTTGTGAGAAGAATTTTTCTCTCGGTCTATTTCGTCTTTTTTACAAGCAAATAAATTATTCAAGTAGAATTTCTGGTCGCAAAATAATTCGTTTTCAATTGCAATTTATTCCGCCACCGGTTCTCGTCCCGCACTCGTCCACGTCATTACAAATTTCGCCGCCCTTTTTTCGTGTTCCATTGTCGTTAATTTTTGCTACATTAATTTATTTCACTAGATACACACTTCAGGAGACGATTTTGTATTGTCTTTGGAGGCGAAAAAAACTTTGATTTAATTTATTTGCTTGTTGGAAAGTATTCAAAACAAATTTACAAATGTCGATTAATGGATTTTTCTTAGTTTGGTGTGGATATTGGCTTGGAATGGAATTTATAAGTGGAAAAATGGAACTCTAGAACTAGGAGGAATTCGATGGGAAAGTAAAAATGTATCTTTTGTAAGCCACCAGGATAATTTATTTTTCTAGTTTTTAAAAGTTTTTTTTTTTTTTAATTTGAAACCCAAAAAATACCAAAAAAAAATGGATTCCCAGGAAACAAGGAAGGAATTATCCTCTAAGACAGCGGTTCCAAACCTTTTTCAGCCGCGGGCCCTCAAGGAAATCAAGCATAATGCCAAGGACCCCTGAGTGAAAAAAAAGTCCAATTTTCGGACAATATTATATTTTAGTAATCCTTTATTAAATTTAAAAAAAAAAACTTTTTCAAATGGGACCACAGGTTAGGTAACAATGATCTAAGAGATTAAAAAAAAAACGTAACAAAATTAAGGAAAATTAGATCTGTTGAGAAGAAGAGTTCTAAATCGTCCTTAACCAAACCGCATAAAAATAAATAACAAATAAAAGTAAGATCCCTGGAAAATCAAATTGGGAATATAAGGAGGTGAAAAAGTATGTACTTTAATACGCCTAAAAATTGGTCGTTTTCGAGGGGTGACTTTTCCTTATAAGGACTTATTTAATAAACGGATTATAAAACAATGCCCCCCCCCGCCGTGAGCGATATTGTGAAAATTTTTTTGTCCTGTGTGTAAAAGGACACTTGCAGCTTCGATTCAAAGTTTCGAAAAGGACAATTTTCTAGTACGTAAAAAGGATACAAGGGATGGTTTTTTTCGTTGAAATTGAACAGAATATTTTAGACAAAATCGTCCTTAATGAAACCGTATAAAAATAAATAACAAATAAAAGTAAGATTCCTGGAAAACCAAATTGGGAATATAAGGAGGTGAAAAAAGAGTTCTCTGGGGCGTTTCTCTGGGGAAAAAGGAATTTAAGAACTTGGAAAACATATGAGGAAAAATTAGTTAATGGATTTTTCTTAGTTTGGTGTGGATATTGGTTTGGAATGGAATTTATAAGTGGAAGACTATAAAACTAGGAAAAATTCGATGGGAAAGTAAAAATGTATCTTTTGTAAGCCACCAGGATAATTTATTTTTCTAGTTTTTAAAAGTTTTTTTTTTTTTTAATTTGAAACCCAAAAAATACCAAAAAAAATGGATTCCCAGGAAACAAGGAAGGAATTATCTAAGACAGCGGTTCCAAACCTTTTTCAGCCGCGGGCCCCCAAGGAAATCTAGCATAATGCCAAGGACCCCTGAGTGAAAAAAAAGTGCAATTTTCGGACAATATTATATTTTAGTAATTCTTCATTAAATTAAAAAAAAAACTTTTTCAAATGGGACCGCGGACCCCCAAGGGTCCGCGGGCCACAGGTTAAGAAACAATGATCTAAGAGATTAAAAAAAAACCGTGACAAAATTAAGGAAAATTAGATCTGTTGAGAAGAAGACTTTTCTCTGGGGCGCGGAATTTAAGAACTTGGAAAACATATGAGGAAAATTAACTAAAAGTTCAAATGATTTATATTAAATATTCGATCAAATTTGGGACCCAAAAAAAAAATATTTTTTAAAAAAAATTTTCAAATTTTATTTTACAAAAATCAACTCATAATTCGCCAGTTTTTCATAAACTTAGCGGCTCGATAACTGGTCTGTTCTGGTGAATTGTAAACGATGGTTTCGCCACCGGCTAGCAGGGCACCCCACAGTCCGTAGGTACCGTAGTCGATGATCGAATGATTGCAACTGGCCAAAACCGCGAAATCCTCTTCCCCACTGGACCTCTCCCGATTAATCCAAACCCCTTTGGCCAAATGTTTTCCACCCAAATTCTGCCAAACCCATTCGACATCATCGCTCAAAACCACAAACACTGCACTGTTGTTTTGGTACTTATTTCGAAAATAATCCATAGCTCGAATGAAATATTCGGCTGATGCCAATGTTTTGTTGAAATGTTGTTGCATAAAACTTGCATAGTCGTCGCGACGCACGTGGACGCCCACGAAAACGGGACGTTTACGTCCCACAATTCCAGCGACTTTTGCCAGAAACTTTCTGGCATAATTTCGTAAACTTTTCTTCAACGTAAAAATCGTTCGTAGTTCACCAATAAACGGTGCCACCACACCTATGTTCTGATAGTAACTATTCAAAAGCATAACCGTGGAATTTTGCCCATATAAACTTTCACAATGTCCGATTTCTTCCAAAGTTCGCATCGATAAAGTTTCGAACACTTGAAGCAAACGATCCCGCAGACACGCCGGTACAAACGGTTCCTTTTTCGTTAATCGAGCCACACTAAATGCACCGCTATACTCGAAAATCTGGTTCCCCAATCGACCCATTTGTGCCACTGTTACAATCCCATTTTTGGGGCAAGGCCCCAATTTTTTCGAGGGTTGAATTAACTTTGAATTTTCACTGCACAATGTATTGATCCAGTCGAAAGAATATTGCCGAAAAATCATTTGATTTGCCTGAACTCTTCGTGGAGTATAGTAAATCATATAGCCACAATACAGCGTCCAAATTAGGCAGAAGAGTAACAAAATTTGAGCTCGTTGGGTCCAACAATGCATGGTTTGGCCTCAAGTTCTTCGAAACAAATAACATCAAGTTTTATTCGCTTGAAAAGACGATCGAATCGACAGTGTTGAGTCACGCATTGTTTGTCGTTTGGCTGAAGAAAAATCCAAATGATATTTATCATTTTTATGATTGAATTTGATGATTCTCGTAAGTATTTAAATGATGTGATTTGAATGGAGGAAAGAAATCAATTTGGCCATTGGATGCGGTCGAAATATTGCATTGAATGTAACGCACATATATGATAATCGGTTCATAAAGATAAGGCGCTCGGTTCGGCACGCGTTGGCTGAAGTGTATATGAAAACGAATTGGAATATTTTCGGTCGAATTTTATGACTTTTTGTTCGGATTTAATGGTAATATAAAAATGGACGTACTTAAGTATCAATTTTTGATAGGAAACAGATTTTTTCGTCGGTTTTTACTTAGGAGGTTTAACATTAAAGTTTATGGTTGGCGGTACATCTATTTCATTTTTTCGGTCATTGGACTTTAAATTATTTGATTTTACTTGGTTGTTTCATCAACTTTCGATTGATGAGATCTTTTCAAAAAAAATGTATAATTTTTATAAGTATAGTGAATCGGCCTCAGACGGGTATTTGCTTCACAATTTCAGATTATGTTGGTACTATTAAGATACATTGATTCGGCAAGTTTGAGATCCTTATGTATTACCGTTTCTTCAAAAATCTAAAAAAGCTAGAAATCAGAAGAAAAAAATTCTCTGAAACTTGTTCATCGATTTATTTGAATTTTGGATATGTTATAGGGGTTGATGGTAGCTTATAGAAAAAAAAATAAGAACTTTATCGGTTTACTAGCTGATCCCCGCAACTTCGTCTGCGTAAAGAATTTTATTTTTCTTATTTCTTTTACGAAAAATATAATCATACTTAAAAACACTTCACACTCTTGAAAAAGACACATTTAATAAAATGTTACAAAGAATAAAATAGTTCTATGTAATAATCAATAAATTTTCAAAAAATATTTATAAATATCTAAAAAGATTATGTTTAATTGCGTATACCTACGGTAGGTATACCTACCGTGAACCAAACAATCCGTAAATCAATCAGCATCTATACATAAATAAAAAATATCGCCAATTTCAATAAATTCGGTCTTAATTATAACTAAAAAAAGTCGAAAGTTATCAAAATACTCGCGTCAAAATAACCCCATCTCACTGTTTTGATTCCCGAATGAACCTTTTTCCAAAAACTATTACACTATTGCAATGTACAACACAACCGCGAAATTGAAATTTGTATAATCACACGAAATCCAGTTCTTCCATAATCATGTATTACCTTTATGTATCTTTAAACTTATTATTGAAATATCTGACTTTCAACTATATAATTAAACCATATTGGATAGTCCAGAGTTCACCATACACAATTTGGCGTATGTCTTTTGCTCTGGAAGAGGGTTTTAAATTTCTTTTTTCATTATGATGATATGATTATTTATTATTTATCATTATGATGATTTCTGGTTGGAATTGCGAACTTTTTTCGTGATCCCTTTCACGTACTTGCAAATAAAAGATATTGTCCCTCCCAAGAAAAAAATCCTGAATCCACCCTTGTCCGTTAGGGTAGGAATTTTCAAAAAAAAATCTTATCACATGCCTACTTCCTATAAGGAATACACCGAATATTAAAATTTCATCAGTCAGAGGGGGTATATAAATACACGATTTTATATATGTATGGTTTTAAAAACGTATTTACTTTAAGCTTTATTATTATTATTATTATTACTATTACATTTTTTTGTTTAATATTTCCTTACTTTACTGAGCAACCCTAAGGATCTATTTACAACAATTTAGTAAAAAAAAAGTTTACTGTCAGATTATTATCTATAAAAACATTAATATTTCTAAAAGCCAATTTTTTGTACTTTAAATTAAATTACTGTGCTTTTTAATAGATCAACTAAAAATATTTATACAGATCATTTTTAACTTTTAAATACCTTTCCAATGATATATAACTCGCCTATCTAAAGTATTTTTTTTTTATCCCTCAGTTGTTACGTAGGGGATACATTCCCTTATTATTTTTAAGGAATGATAATAGCCTAACGTGTGTGGGTTATTGTGTTGTATTTTAGTATTAAGTTTCATTAAATTTGGTTGTTCCGTTCTTTAGTTAAATCACCAGTGCACGCGATGTAAGAAAGTTGTTTGGTAATTTTTTCACACATTATTGGAGTTTTAGTATAGATCCCTACATTTTTTGAAAATTTAATATAGCCTATGTTCACCGAAAATAGTGTAGCTTCCTAACAGTGAAAGAATTTTTCAAATCGGTCAATTAGTTTCGGAGCCTATTCAAAGCAAACAAACAATCAAATCTTTCCTCTTTATAATAATAGATAGATATAAATACTTTAAAAAACTATGCTACTTAAGCTCTTTTTTGTGCACTGCAGGGTAAGTATTAAAAATATTAAACAGTAACTACATAAATTACAATTAATACTTGTTGTAGGTTTGGCTATTTGACTAAATAACAATTATATTAACAATTTTTTCCTAGCTTTAGTTTTTGTAAAAGTATCAATGACTTGGTTTAAATCCAGGCTTGATGCGGTTTTCTTTTCAATTGCTATTAGCGATTAATGTCAGAGTCGAGTTTGGCCCATATTATTTTTTAAATAATTTTTTATTATTTTAATTTGCTAAATGACATTTTAGCTGCTGCAGAAGTGACAGGAATTGTCAAGAATAATAACATTGCTGTAAATACTTTCGTTTGGTGGCATTCTAGCACTCCATATTTGCTCATTATTTCCTTACACAATTGGTGAACTTCCGACTGAATTTCCAAAAGTTCAGTTCGATCAAAATTTCTGAGCTTGAGGGCTCCGCGGCACTTCCCCGCTTAGCCTCTAGGTAGCTACGCCACTGATAGTAATAGTACCAACATACCCTGAAATTATGAACCAAATACCCTTCTGGGGCCGATTCACTATACTTAACGATAATTTAATTTTATTTACCTTATAACGAAGTTAAAATGACTTTTCTGTATTTGCAGATGAAAACCAAAGCTAGGATTCTACAATCAGCAAACGGATGAAAATTTCAACTCGACAAGTTCATCATAAAAAGATTCAAACAAAACGAATAAAAAAATAATCGAAATTGACTTTAGTTTTCCCGTACGAATTTCCCTCGTATAATTTTCCAGCATAACAATTTATGCTACGAAACGATAATGGAAAGTCGTATCATTATATTTTACAAAAGTGATATGAAAATAATTTAGTTTATCGCTGCATGGTGGCATGGTGTGGGCGTAGCGGTGGATAATGTAAACGAGGCGGCCAATATATAGAAATTTTCCGATGTGACGTGGTGCTCAGTACACGAGAAAGAAAAATCGAGTCCGGAATTGTTTCCATATTCAAACGCGGCGGTTGATCTCGGCGGTCTTTGTCTTTCCATTTCCTGTTTGTTCCACATGACAAGCTTGCAGACAAGTTGATAGCCACAAACGCTAATCGAAAGCTTTCGCAAATCTTAATGTTCGATCCTTTGACTTTGCTCCTGGTACTTTACAATGATGTGACACTTAAACAAATCGGGAAATAGAAATGGTTTTTGTCGGGCGTTTTTTTTTTTTAAATTTTTTTGGCAAGATAATGCGGCAGCATGGGGAAGGGTATGGGCCTCGTTTCTGCACAGTGGGATATCATTTTCGAGTTTGAGACTGTTGTTTGCGATGCAAAATCCGCAGCATGCATTGTGTCACATTTGAAAGATTTTATTGCTGGCACCCGTCGTCGTTGTCTTTGTCTATTTTCCGACGGTCGTTGGTTGCTAGTTTTCGCGTTTCTTTGCCGAGAAATTCTCAAGCGCATTTTTACGTGTTTTGTCTTTTTGACGTTTTGTCGTTGTGTTACGTTTTCTTTTTCGTGTCATTATTTTGAAACGAGCGAAAATGCCACTTGAAAATTGTGTTGGAGAGATGGAAAACGCTATGAATTATGGCCTTTGTGGCTTCCTGCACGATATTCTCCTCGTACTTGGGGCAATAAAGTGATTTTTGACGGCTTTTTTCCTGGCGAAACATATTTTTCATGAAATCAACTACGTAGAAAATATCCTCAAATCTACATGATAGTTGGGATGCATTTTCTCAGTGGATAGAAAACAACATCAACTACAATTAGTTTTCAAAGGATTTAAATTTCAAAACCAAAAGAAAAAGTTTCACAATAAAAATCCTTTTATAAAGTTATTTTTGGAATGAGGAAAAGTTTAAAAAAGCTGGAATCACTAAAGTTACTCTTGTAAGTTCATACCAAAGAACCAAAAGATTAAAATAAAACAGTATTACAAGAGGAATAAATAATATTGGATGTGAAAAAGAAATCAAAAGGACAAATAATGAAAATACTTTTGACATAATGATTGATCCTCTTTTACTACGAAAATCCCCACAATTTCCCTTCCTAGTTGTTGAATAAAGAATCATCTATCCAAGGATCAGAAGTAAAGAAAAAACTTTTGCAACAATCAGAGAAAAAATCAATGAATGTTGCGGGAAAGAAAAAAAATTTTCCAGACGGGAACTTCAGGTTAACCAAGGAATAGGATGGTAAAAGAATTAAGTTAAAAAATGGTTAAAACACTCACAGTCTTTCCTCTTATCCTTTTAAATTGTTAAGGCAATGATCATCTATGGATCAAGTAAAGAAAATTTGTTTGCAACAATCGGAGATTGTACGTTTATTTGTACAAAATATGAGAAAAAATCGATAAAGATAAGTTGACAAATTTGGGTTGTTGCAGGAAAGAAAAAGAAGAATCTTCCAGACGGGAAATTCAGGTTAAACAGGAAAAATTATGATAAAAATTTTACCAGAAAATTGGTAAAATCTTTACGGTTTTTGCTTTCTAATTTATAAACTATGGATCATCTTTCCAAGGGTCAGAAGTCGGAAGTTACGATAGAAATTATTTAACACTATTTAACACTAGATCTCTGTACATTTTTTTGGAAAAAATATGGAAGAAAATCGATGATGGTTGGGCGACAAGCTGGGAATATTGCGGGGAAGGAAAAATATCTTCATAATGGCAGTTTCACGTTATACAGAGAATATGATGGTAAGAAAATTTAATTGAAAATTCACTGAAAAACTAAAGAAATTTAACAAATCCAAGAAAACGGCTGTAGGCTGGTTGTAGAAAGGGTAAATTAAAAAAAAATCTTAAGTTCCATTTGATCTTTTCCCTTCAATTGCGAAAACAATTTCAATCTCTGAAACTATTAAAAAAGACCAGATATTCCCACATAAATTGAAATGATTTTTTTTTCTATAATTATTGTAACTAAAGAGATAATTCGTAAAAGATTTCCTCTATTTTTTAGTTTTTGATCCACTTCTGTTATGCAATAGTTTTACTCCAAAATTCCCCACCCCCACACTCTAATGGACATCCAAGGTTCCCAAAAATTCCTCTTTAAGAAGAAAAGTGTGATTCTTTAAAAAAAAACAAAACTCAAAGAATCTGAGGCCTTCTTTAATTTTACTATTCACTTTTTTAAGCCAACCCCCTCTCCCTGCTTTTGTTTAACTATGTCATTTTTTTGGAACTTTCGTTCCACTTTTCTCCTCTCATGGCATAAAAGTTATTCTTATTTAAGAAATTATGTTTTTGTATTTTATCCACCTCTGTTTTTCGATAGTTGAACACTTTTACTCCCCCGCCCCCTCCCACGTTCTGTCTATGATCGTCCAAACTTCCTAAAAATCTCTCTCCAAAAAAAAATATGATCCTCTTATTAACACAAAATTTTAGGAAATAATCAGGGGTCTTATTAGTTTTCATTTGGATTACTATCCATATTTTCTTAAGCAACCTCCCCCCCCTCCTTGTTCTACATTGACATCATTTTAAAACTTTCTTCTCTCCTTTACTCTCTCATGTTGTAATAATTATTTTCTTTATGTGAAATTATCCATATAATACGTCCACTTTTCTATTGGGTTTTTGGACCATTTTCCCTCCCCATGTTGTTTGACATTGCCTAAATGTAAAGATCCCCTTTTTTAATGGATATCTAAATTATCAAGAATCCACTTTCAAAAAAAAATAATTTATTTTTACAATGACAAAAATTTATGAAAATTTCTCTTGCGATATTTTTTTCAAAATGTCCGTTTTCTTAATACTTCAGAACTCCCCCCCTCCCCCGATGCCAATTACTTCGTAATATTTATGCAACCCTTTTTCCTCCCCTTATGTCGTAAGATTTGTTGTTTCAATTAAAAAGATTATCCGAGAACGTGAAAACCTTCGTTTTTCTATTACAATTTTTGCTCTCTTTCCCTACCCATATTGTCGTATTTGTTGTCACTATGTGAAAACTCCCCCTTACTTCTCGTAGATGTTCCATGTTCTTTAAATCTGTACAAAATTGTGTGTGGTATATAAATCACAAATCTCATTATAATATGGGAAACAAATTGTGAAACAAATTCACCTCTCAAATCAACATTCAATTTTTTTTTCACTTGTTTATCACTGCAACTCCCATAATCAATAATGGTAGTGATTACATCATTGGCTTGCACCGCCAACATGTGATTCTTGAAGGCCGATTTCCAGTGATTCATCCCAATTGCAATTTGGTTCCGTGCCAGCCCCGTAAGAACCAATTTATTTGGACCATTAAAAGCCAAAATTATCGCACAACAAATAAAAGAAGAATACATACGACCCGCAACAATGACATCAAAGATTTAATATAATATATAACAAATGAAAAAAGGTGAAAAACACAATTGGAACCATTTGCAACTTTAGCTGAGTAGAAGACGTCATTGGCGGTTGCAAGAAATGAAACAAATTAGATTTGGATTAAATGAATGAAACTTAAATGTTTAACCGAACCATTATGCACCGAGTGCAATTGCATATGCATACAAAATTTTTACTATTGCACGATAAAATATGAATGAAAAAGCAGAATTTAATGTGTTTGAATATGAACCATTTACGTGGTGGCGTCTTTAAATAGGTTAATGTTTTACGCTTCTACGACCGTGTCTTTTTTTTCCTTCGAATTAAAACAAAAGAATTTAAATATCATGTGTTTTTGATTCAAGGAATCAAATTTTAAAATTCATCAGTTTTATGAAGCCGTTTATGGGGGAAAAAATCAAATTATGTAGTATCTGTAATGGATTTTATAAAGTTTGGTTCATCAAATTTGGATACTTCTTTTATCCCCTAGAAGGATTAAAGTCATGGAGCTTTATCTTGACTTTACTGAGCTTTTGTTTTATACACCTTTGCAACCTGTTACCTGCCAAAGTAACCACCACTAAAACTCCATAGTTTTAAATCGTTTTTACTTGTGTTAGGGATAGCTCCCTTAAATTTACCCCTCGACTTTTGATTTTCAATTTTTTTTTTTGGCTCATTCGTTTGTTAGCCAATTTTTTCGTTTGTTTGTTTTTAATTTTCTTATAAAACAATAACGAAACTTGCATAACTATAAACCTAAAGTTAGCCCCTTGATTTTAGAATACTGTCCCTTTTCCCGTGAAATTGATATATTTCTATAGATTTTCGTTTGTTCGTGTAAGCTTTTCATTTGTTTATCCTTGAATTTTTTTTTTTAAATATAAGCCAAAAAAAATTAATGATAACAGTTGCATAAAAATAAGCACACCAATATATTCTTTCGTTTAAAAATGGAATATTAAACAAGTACCGTAGAAAATTTTTGTGATCATTAAATCACTTGTCATTTGTAAAACGTTTTTTTTTAATTTGAGAAATATTAATAACAAGGATCGAATAAACTTCAATTCTTCTCGAACAAACGAAGAAAAACAAAAATTTATCGATTTAAGCTTTCAATGTAATTTCCACAAATAAATAAATTTCCACTAGCCATTTTAAAGAGTTTTATTTTCAGTTTACAAACGTCATAATATATCAATCATTAATTGAACCATTTATTCTGAAAGTGAGTTGAGTCCATTTGAAGAACAATCCCTATAGTGTTAGCATTTTTAACCATAGGAACATAAGATACTAAGGAGTTTTTTGTAAAAAAGAACTAAAATGAAATCAGTAATTTGTCAAATCTTCACAGTTAAATAATTAACATACTTTGTTCTTGTTACAAGAAGAAGAATCACCAGATAGACCGTCTTTGAAATGGACGTATACCATTTTCAAAATAAACGAGTCAATTATTGTGAAACTAATTTGTGTATATAGAAATCACCGCATTCAATTTCCCATAGTTGTCTTATTATTCCAAACTTAAATGATCGAACTTCATGATTTTTTTAATTTTCAAATAAATTGCACAATCTGCATAGGGTAGCAATAAGTGCATTCAATCCATAGACAATCACATGTAAGCACTAGTCCCAGTTGATTTGTGCTGTATAAGTACAAAATAGATTTTTAACAACCAATAGCAACAATAACAATAATAGTAATTCTTATAGCAATAACAACAATCATAAAAACAATTAACAGTAGCAATAAGAATAATAATAATAGTCTTTAATAACAATATCAATGCTAATAATAATGTGAAACATTAATATATAAGTCATATATAAAAATAGCTATATAATAAGAAATAATTTGGCAATAAAAAGTTAATAGGAATATTTGTTTAGTTACAAAATCTATCAGGCTAAATCTATTACATTCCATTTTTGTAACGGAACATAATGATGAGCTTATTTTCATGTACCTCATGATTTTTTTAAATTTTTTGCTTTTACTCAAAAAGTTTAACTATTTAAAGCCAAACAATATATATATAGATAAAGATCTTGTGATATTATTGTTTAATACATTGTAACGAACCCGAAACTGCCTTTGGTTCGAAAATCACCCCTTATATAACGATGTTACATGCGATTGAAGTTCGGATGGTATTCTAAGATTTCTTTTGCCCCTTTGATGGTCGATTTCATCCCTTAAACGTGGTTTGTTTTTGGTAAAATTTGCACAGAATGTACAGATGGACGTATACTTTCGATTGGCATCCTTAAAATTTTTTTTTGAAATATTGACGATTTTCGTGAAAAACCAACGATGGTTAACCCACGGTTTTTTTGACAAAAAATTGATTTGTTTCGAATTCGAAAAAGATTGTTATATTATCGATACAGATTTATTTGAGACCATATGTAAAAATTAAGAAAATTTGTTCATTGTTCTGAAGGAAGAGAAACTTAGAACGAAGAAAATTGACGAACAAACGATTCAGCAAAAAAATTTTGAAAAATCAAACGTCTAAAAACTAATTTTATTTTTAAGAGTTGTTGAATTGAGAAATGCATAGAGTAATTTTTAGCATTTAAAAAATACCAAAGATCTAACCAAAGGTCATGGATTCCAGCAGTGCCTGTAGTGCTGCTTTTTATTGTTGCATCATTGCATTTGTGGAAATTTTTGAAAAAAAACTTCCGGAAATTTCCCCCAGTTTTTCGTGTGACGATAAAAATTTTACATGCAAAACAAAACGATGTGCATAATTCATTCATAAAACAAATGCGGAAATATTTAATGTAAAATGTTAATGTAATGTTAAATGGTATATTAGTTATTACTAATTGCACATTAACGGTAACCAGAAATCGCATAAAATCGGTCATTAATTTCGTCATCTTTTTTCAAAATAAACCGTCATTATTTTTTTACAGCAACAACAAAAAATATATTAGATCTGTATTTTTTTTAATTATATTCAAAATTCGGTTAAAAAAATAATTGCTTTTCGATGTTGAAACCGTAAGCTTTAAAGGTAAATTTGTTGTAGAAAATTTTTGGAAAAAGATTTCAAGTGATTTCCTAAAATATTCTGCTAAAATTTCTAGTACTAAGTACTCTTTGTTTATTCAAAATCTCAACAAGAGGTTAATTCTTTATTTCTAAATTTCAATACGAAACGAAGAGTATTGGGAATTTTTTACAGAAAAATTGTAAGGCCCTCGCCAAATAAGATGGTCTAAAATGCCCCCATTGCAATTGGGCTAATTTTCTGAAAATACCTTACAGTATGGACAACATCTCAGCCAAATTTCAAATTTCAACTAAAATATGACGTGTTTTTGTGTAAATTTTTTTTTTCAAATTCAATATTCTCTGAAACTGTTTGATAATACCGAAAAAAGTGCTTATGAGTTTCAAGATATCACAAAGTAGTACTCCGAAAAAAATTCGCTCATGAATCAGATCGATCGATCATAGTTAAAAATACGATTTATTTTTTCAAAATTTTTTATTTTTTTATATGCCAAAATCGTTTGGTACACTTTAGTTTTTTTCTTCTATATAATCCTCTATCATCATTCTACAATATATATTTTTTTAAGATTTTTAAAAATATTAGATAATAGTTAAAAAAAAGAAGTATTCTTTAAACTTTTTTTTGTGTGCTAAAATCTTTTAGTACCATCACGGATTTTTTTTAACATCATCCCCTTGTCTCAGTTTACTAAATATATTTTTTTCGTATTTTTAAAAATGTTATATAATGGTTGGAAAAATTAAACATGTTTTTTAATTCAGAATTTCAGCACTTACGTACTTAGTTTTTTTGTTCTGAGGTAATTGCTTAATGAAATATAAATATTTTAATGTTACTTAGAAAATGTAAAAAATAAATGATGATGACTATGGGGATGAATAATTACTTTAGAAGAAAAACTAAGTACGTAAGTGCTGAAAATCTGAATTAAAAAATACGTTTAATTTTTCTAACCATTATCTAACATTTTTAAAAATCCGGAAAAATTATATTTAGTAAACTGAGATAAGGGGATGATGTACAAAAAATTCCGTTATGGTACTAAAAGATTTTAGCATACAAAAAAAAGTTTAAAAAATACTTCTTTTTTTTAACTATTGTCTAATATTTTTAAAAATCTGAAAAAAATATATATTGTAGAACGATGATGGAGGATTATACAGAAAAAAAAAACTAACATGTACCAAACAATTTTGGCATAAAAATTTTTTTTTTGAAAAAATCATTTAACAATGATTGATCGATCTGATTCATGAGCGAATTTTTCTCGGAATACTACTAAGTGATATCTTTATACTCATAAGCACTTTTTTCGGTATTATCAAACAGTTTCTGAGAAAAATGATTTTGAAAAAAAAAAAATTTTTTACACATAAACGCGTCATATTTTAGAGTTGAAATTTGGCTGAGATGTTGTCCATACTTTAAGGTATTTTCAGGAAAAAAATTAGCCCGATTGCAATGGGAGCCTTTTTGTAGAATAATCTAAACAGGTTGTAACCAAATAAAGGTGGAATTGTACTTTTAATTTGTAAAACTATACATTTTTGCTGTGCCTGAAAAAAAAACTAACGATATCCATATGGCCTAACAGTGATAAAATGATAATTTCGCCGATAATAAATTTAAAATTCATATTCAAATACAATTACAATAAGGTCTCGATGTTTTATCAGTGTTATTTAATTTGGAGAGATAAGGCGATATTTTGTGTTTAATAAATATCGTAAAATGTTACGAAAACCACTCTTGCATTTTTGAATGAGTCGAGAATGGAGTTACTCGCATCATGGCCGACAATCCTACAACAACGGCGATACCTGTTCGTCTGCTCGGTGGTTTTAATTGTTGTTATACTAATGTGGGCGACATGTTGGAATGCCAACCCGGAAACGATTGTTGATTTGGATAAGATGAAAACAATTGTATGCAAGGGCCGCAAAGTGGTGAAATTGGTGAATGCATGTCCAGCGAATGTGACGGGCTTTGTGACGGTGATCGAGTCGGGCCGCTTAGGCAACGTGATGTTCAACTATGCGGGCGTTTTGCTGGCCGCCCGATTTTTCGGCCTGCGGCCGTTCATCCCGCCGTGCATGCTGGTCGAACTGGAACGCTACTTTGTCAATTTGAGCGTTCCCCTGATGTCCGAGTGCGGAAAATCCATTCAAAAACAGTTCGTGTCGTGGAGTGCATGGCACAAAACTCCCGAGGTGCGCAGCACCCACGGACTTGTGCTGGGTCCGTGGTTTCAGGATCCGCCGTTTTTCTCGAAATTTGTGAACGAAACGCGGGAAATTTTCCAATTCAACGACGATTTGCTCACGTACGCCCACAAACAATTGGTGAAAGCTGCCCGCAGCTTTTTTGATTCAGTTGATCCCGATTTGATTTTCGTTGGAGTCCATGTACGTCGCACCGATTATAATGCATTTTTGCAGAGGAAACACAATGAATCGCTGGCTCAGGCGTCGTATTTTTTCCACGCAATGAAATATTTTCATGACAAGTTCAATAACAACACGATTTTTGTGGTAATGAGTGACGATTTGCGGTGGTGTCGTGATCAATTAAAATCAGATCAATATCGCATTTATATTAATGACAATGGGAAATCAAATCCAGGTCAAGATTTGGCTGTGCTTTCCAAGTGTAATCATTCGATCATTGATTATGGAACATTTGGACTGTGGGGTGCACTTTTGACGCACGGGGAGGGAATTGTGTACAATGTTAAAAAGGAGCATTCAACTGAAATTGCATCGTTACTCAATTGGAAAGTTTTACGAGCTTGATTCAGCCAAAAAAGAAATTTTTTTTTACCAATTAAATCAGAGATTAGTAAAGCTGTGATTTCTATGTATTTTATGTATCATCTTTCTATTCGAAACACTACAAAGGATATAGGCCGGTTTGTAAGGTAAAAGTGCCCCCGTGACTTTTTTGATTCAAAGCCAGGGATTGTTTACAAAAATTTAGCCAAATTTTCAGCTTTTTTTTGCAAGAGCTTTTCGATTATTTCGAAAAAAAAAACATTTTTCGTTTTTATTTTTTTTTTTTAGTAGTAAAATTTAAAATTCATAACCTACGATTTTTTTTCTCATTTTTACGAGTAGAAGGCAAGAAAAAATATTTTTTTCTTTTATTTTCAAATGGAATGTCGATTTTTAAGGACCGAAACAAAATTAAAATTATTTTTTTAAAAAGTGACCACCGCCAAATTTTCTCAAAAAACATCTTTAGTATACTCAGTAATTTTTTCAAATTTTTTGATTCGGTGGAACATTATGAAAAAAAATAAAAACTGATTTTTTCCTATATCTCATGCTAAAGCACACTTATTAATTTCTTTGGTAAATTAATATGAAGATGATTATTTTTCAACTCAAAATATATGTACATTTCATAAAAACAATTTAGAAAATGAAAAAATTGTCTTTAAAAAATATTTTTTATATAATAAAATTAATTTTTTGAAAATTGTCCACCGCCAAATTTTCTCAAAGAACATATTTAGTATTCCTCTATACTCAGTAATTTTTTCAAATTTTTGATTCGGTGGAACATTATGAAAAAAAATAAAAACTGATTTTTTCCTGTATCTCATGCTAAAGCACACTTATTCATTTTTTTTGGTAAAGTAATATGAAAATGATTATTTTTCAACGCAAAATATATATACATTACATAAAATAATTTAGAAAATGAAGAAATTGTCATTTAATTTTTTTTTTTATGCAATAATTCTTTGAAATACATAATAATATATTTTTATTAGCTCTAACAATTGTACATCTTTAATAATTCGACTATAGCGGCTGCGTAGTCCTGCGTTTAAGAAAAGAGAAATTTGGAACTTATATTTTGGTATTCTATAGTATTTGATTGATTATCATTAATCTAAAACTATTAATTTGTCTTTTGTGTGTTTACACTGCATTAATATACTTTTAATTAATATATTTATCCTTCTCAATTAATTTCAAAACAGTGAAATAAGGAAGGGCTCATTTTAACAGCCGTTTTAGTCGAACTATTAAATATGAACAATTATTAGAGCTAATAAAAATATATTATTCTGAATTTCAAAGAATTATTGCATAAACAATAATTTTTAATAACAATTTCTTCATTTTCTAAATTGTTTATTGAAATGTATATGTATTTTGAGTTGAAAAATAATTATCTTCATATTACTTGACCAAACAAATGAATAAGTCTGCTTTAGCATGAGATATAGGAAAAAATCAGATTTTATTTTTTTCAGAATGTTCCACCAAATCAAAAAATTTGAAAAAATTACTGAATATAGAGGAGTACTAAAGATGTTTTTGAAAAAATTTGGCGGTGGACACTTTTCAAAAACGCATTCAAAAAATTAATTTTAATTTTGTTTCGGTCCTTAAAAATCGACATTCCATCTGAAAATAATAGAAAAAATATTTTTTCATGACTTTTACTCGTAAGAATGAGAAAAAAATTCGTAGGTTATTAATTTTAAATTTTACTACTAAAAAAAAAATAAAATCGAAAAATGGTTTTTTTTCGAAATACTCGAAAATCTCTTGCGATAAAAAGCTGAAAATTTGGCTAATTTTTTTTATTTAGTATCAAAACGATCCCCTGACTTTGAATACCATACAAACCGGCCTATACTAAATCAAATCATTTTTTTAAAAACTTCGATATGTTTTAGTAAATATAATGATTTGTGAATCTCATTCCATTTCGAAAACAGCATGTACAAATAAATCAATCAGATATAATCTAGTACAAAAATTTGAATGAACATTTTTGAGTGCAAAATTAAACTAAGATTATCAACGTTTCCTTTTATCAATTATTAAAAATATTTGATAAATTTTTACCTTAAAAATAATTAACTTTAATATTTTAAAGATAAACGATTTAATCGATCAAATGACACTTAAAATGTTTTTTTAAGTAATCATACGATGAATTTTTAGTGGATTAATTTTTAACAAAATAAAAAAAAATATATTGTTTAATGATTTATTGGACTTTTTTAAGTGAGAACATTAATTTAGAGTTTTGTTGCTTCAAAAGCAAATGAGGAACTCTTCTAAAGATAATCATTTATTTGTTCAACGTTTATGACCATTTTTCTCAGAAAATCGCAAAAATATCAAACCAAAATTTATAGAATACCAAGAAAAACATCATTACTTGAAGCTATAAAAAAATCAAGGTTTTAAGCCAATGAAATCAAAAATTATGATAATTTTCGTGGGACTTAGATTAAATTCTGACACTTGTTAATAATAAAAATTTAAGGGTTATTTCTGCTAAATTGAAAATAATCAAATTTTGAACTAAACTAAGCCAATCAGCGAGTTGCAAAATTTCAATATTTTTGTTAAATCATAAGAAAAAAAATTTGAAAAAATATTTAATTTTTGGAATTTTTTTTTAGTGGAGACATTAGTTTAGAGTTTCGTACCCTCAAAAGCGAAAGAAAACTCTTCTAAAACCTGTCTTTTATTTGTTCATTAATACCCATTTTTTTTTTTTTTTTTGAAAACCACTAAAATATCAAACCAATATTTATATCATATCAAGATATATAATTTCTTTAGAACTGGGGAAAAATTAGGTTCTAACTCAATTACGTAGGAACACTCATTTACTTAGGACTTAGGTCAAATTTTGACTTTCAGAAATTAATCAAAATTTAAGGGGTTGTCTAGTTATTTTCATAGGGTTTTTGGACTGTAAAATGATTTTAAATTTTTGATTTTTGTGCGACGTTTCGTCGCCTTTCGAAACTTTATCAAGTACTGTATCAAAAAAAATGTTTTTTTGAACACTATTTTAGCAGGAGTACTATTAATGAAAATTGTAATTTAAAACCACTTATCTCTATCGAAATAATCCTGGACAGTGTTCAGGATTTTAGAAAGTTCCGAAAAGCGACGAAACGTTGTACAAAAATCAAATATTTTGAATTATATTCTTTAGCCCAAAAAACCCTATGAAAATGAATGATTTAAGATATAGTTTTGCTATATAAAATAAAATAAAATTTGGATCAAAATCAAACTTAACAGTACACAAATAAAGCAAGTCTAAAAAATTGTAATTTTTTTATTGTCGTAAAAAAAATTTTTTTAATTCTCATTTTGGATTTTTTCAACAGTACATGTATGAAATTCAAATAATAGATTAATGTATAATTATAATTTTTTTTTAATGAACTCAAATTTTTATTCATAAGTTTATACTCTCCACTTCAACAACGTGGCACATAAAAATCAAGCTTAAAGAGGCTAAAATATGAAGTAAACTCTTGGTGAAATTTTGGGATTTTAACTAAAGTTAAATTCAAAATAATTAGAATTTGGATTAACTGTTAGCTGGCTAAAACAATTTTGACATAATTTAGCACTTTTATAAAACCTTATTTTTTCGTAGATATAAAATATAAACTCTTATTATAAATTAAATTTCTCCTCAATATCGCCAAAAAAAACTATGATTCTTAGACTAACTTTTGAGGCAATCGTAAGTTATATTTAGAGAGAAAATTTTCCTCGTTGATTCTTTGAAACCCTACTGGTAGCCGATAGGAGTTTGGTCCAAATCTTCGAGCAAATTTTCGATATTTCCCAATTCAAGGATTTGACCATCTAAGTAGTTATAAATTGGCAGTACAAAAGCAATAAAAAACGGTTTAAATAGACAGTAAACATCCCCTTCTGCTTAAAATCGGTCCAAGTACAAAAAAAAAATAAATAAACCAACAATTTTGTTTGAAATTTGTTTGATTTGAAAACTCTTACGCTAATGGGTTTTCTTGCATCCTGCAATTTTCAAATGTCAAGTCAAATTCCAACCGAATTTTCGTTGTTCGAAACGAAATTAAAGAATTATAGTTCACATTGAACGAAATCAAGGAAATTGGGAGAAACGGTTGCTTTATGTATTACTGCACGCCACTGTCTCAACAGAAAGTATTTACGGTGAGATTAATTTTTTATTGCCAACTTTACGAGATGGCGAACAATAGTATTTTATTGTTTTATTACCTGAGAAAATTGTAATTTAGATAGTAAATTTATAAATTTCATTTTGAAATTTATAAGTTTTGGTAAATAAAGGTGTAATTTATTAACAAAAACTTTTATACTGTATCACGAAACCATAAAGTATAAAAGACAGGAAAACGAGTGCTGTATTGCAACATAGAATTCTCGTGTTATTATTGTACCTATTTTAAATATAAGTGATGAAATCATTTTCGTATCATTTATAAGAGATTAATAGATTCCACGAAAAATTGTTTTCTAAATATAAACAGAATTAAATAATTATGAATTTATGTTATACTGTGACCAATATTTGTTTCCCATAAGAATATATTTTCATTTGATATATTAGCAAAGCTTGTTGTCCAAATTCCTTAAAAATGCTGATATTATTCGTATATTTGGATCAATGAAATAAACAATTAACAACAAACTATTGACCTATTTCGCTTGTCTCTAATCTAGCCAAAATGTTCAAGAAAATAATTAATACTAGACTGTAAAAGAAATAATTTAATACCTGAAAAACAATATGGTTTTATGAAAAATTAGAGTTCCAATGATGCCCTTTCTTATACTTGGAACTTTATTTCCAACAATATGGATAAAAATATACCAAAAGTATTAGTATTTTTAGATCTTACCAAGGCTTTCAACACTATCAACCGTATGATCCTGTTGGAAAAACTTTAGAGAAATGGTAGCAGAGGTCTTTTGTGTTAGCTAGTTAAAAATAATTTAAATCTTAAGTAATGAGTTATAGTTAACAATTCTATAAGTGATTTTAAGATAGAGTTCCATCAATATATTGAAGATATCTAAACTAATATATAAAATTCTTACGTCTGTCTGTACTAGGGTGATTTTTTTTTTTTACTTTTTTTGGTCCCATCGTGAAATTTTGTGGGAAATACCAAAAAAAAAAAATCCCTGAAAGTTTGAGCCCTTAATATTAATTTTAAGTCCTCGACCAAGACGTGTACAGATTTCCCATTGAAAATACACGGAAACTCTGATTTTTTATTTTTGAATTTCTATATCTCAGCGGCATTTCCTGGGATCGCTTTTACCGAAGATGAATTTTTCTCAGAATTAAACGCTCTACAAAAGTGCCCATTGCGACAAAGTCGTAACTCACACCGATGAGGTAGTACGGGCCACTGAACCTGATTTTTCCATAAAATTCGTGTTTTTTTTGCATTTATCTCGTAAATAACAAGAGCTACGGAAAAATTATAAATTAAAAACTTGTAGGGAATTTGATTTCCTACAAAAAAGGTCCTGCAGACCAAATCGCAAAGATCAATATTAAACGAGATATTAAGCCTTGAATTGATTTTTCTGTGAAATTTTTGCCGATCATTGATTTAAACTTTTTAAAATCTAATTTTTATCAACCAATGATTGTGGCCTGGAGCAATTATATATTTTGCTGAAAAACATTAAGACAGCACTTTTTTGTCATATATTTTATTATCAATCAAAATATAAAATCTTTCAAACTAACTTTTCTTCGGTATTTAGAAAAATTTAAAAATCAATTATTGTTATTAAAAATATATAAAATTATTATAAAGAGGAAAGATTTGATTGTTTGTTTGCTTTGAATAGGCTTCGAAACTACTTGACCGATTTTAAAATTTATTCACTGTTGGGAAGATACACTACTTCCGGTGAACATAGGCTATAATAAGTTTTCATAAAAGTTAGGGATCTATACTAAAACTCCATTAATGTAACCCAAGGTCTAAAAAAATTACCGAAAAACATTCTTTTATCGCATGCGCTGCGAAAAAAATTGGTTATAGAACAAAATAATGTAGTACGATTTTGCAGAACATACCATTATCTACAAAAAAAAAACGACAGCATATGTCTAACTATTATAGTTATGTCACCATAAGTGTTTTTTCATTTTAAAAAATATATATATAAATACCACCGCTATAAAAGCTCTTTTATTTATACTTTGGGATTAATCCTTATCAAAATAAATGGCTTCATATTTAAGTTTGCTTCAATACCCTTATATAACTTTTTGAGTTATTCAATTTGAACATTCCATTCGAAAGATATCACAAGTTTAAAAATGTAAATTATTTGAAAAATGTTGCATGGTCACCCCACTTTACTTAAAACTAAGACCAACTTTATTAAACTTGGCGATATTTTTTATTTATGAATAGATGCTGATTGATTTACAGATTATTTGGTCTACGGTAGGTATACCTTCCGTAGGTATACGCAATAGACATACTCTTTTTAGATATTTATAAATATTTTTTGAAGTTTATTTGATGATTACATACAACTATTTTATTCTAAGCAACAGTTTATTAAATGTGCCTTTTTCAAGTCGACAAAATAGTGTTTTTAAGTATGATTATGTTTTTCGTAAAAGAAATAAGAAAAATAATTATTTTCATATACCACTACAAATAGCAAATTTAAAAGGAAAATATAATCTACACCTACGTTACGCAGACGAAGTCGCGGGGATTAGCTAGTATTCAATAATAACTTGATTTCTTATGCTAACGATACGGCTGTTGATTTGAGAAGAACTGAGAAAAAGTCAATGAACTTCTATAAAACATGGATACTTGGCTACGAAATAATTAACTATCGTTTAATACAAATATACCTTCTTTTATTATGTTTAGAAGCTATGTAGATTAGGGTGATTTTTTTTTTGACTTTTTTTGGTCCCATCGTGAAATTTTGTTGGAAATACCAAAAAAAAAATTCCCTGAAAGTTTGAGCCCTTAATATAAATTTTAAGTCCTCGACCAAGACGTGTAACGATTTCCCATTGAAAATACACGGAAACTCTGATTTTTTATTTTTGAATTTCTATATCTCAGCGGCATTTCATGGGATCGCTTTTACCGAAGATGGTTTTTTCTCAGAATTAAACGCTTCACAAAAGTGCCCATTGCGACAAAGTCGTAACTCACACCGGTGAGGTAGTGCGGGCCACTGAACCTGATTTTTCCATAAAATTCGCGTTTTTTTTGCATTTATCTCGTAAATAACGAGAGCTACGGAAAATATATAAATGAAAAACTTGTAGAGAATTTGATTTCCTACAAAAAAGTTCGTGTAGACCAAATCGCGAAAATCAATATTAGACGAGATATTAAGCCTTGAATTTTATGGAAAAATCAGGTTCAGTGGCCCGTACTACCTCACCGGTGTGAGTTTGTGACTTTGTCGCTATGGGCACTTTTGTAGAGCGTTTAATTCTGAGAAAAAACCATCTTCGGTAAAAGCGATCCCATGAAATGCCGCTGAGATATAGAAATTTAAAAATAAAAAATCAGAGTTTCCGTGTATTTTCAATGGGAAATCTGTACACGTCTTGGTCGAGGACTTAAAATTAATATTAAGGGCTCAAACTTTCAGAGAATTTTTTTTTTGGTATTTCCAACAAAATTTCACGATGGGACCAAAAAAAAAAAAGTAAAAAAAAAATCACCCTAATGTAGATAGTATACCAGTTAAACTTGAACTATTTATTAGGGATAAGGAGTTAAAAAGAGTAAATAGCTGCTAATATCTTGGTATATATTTTAACTGCCACTTGAATAAACGTTCAATAGAACTTACAAACCACTTACAAAAACCTACAAAAAATTAAAAAAATACTTTTCACTCCTATCCTATAAATTAAGGAACTATCTCCAAGTTTCTATTCTACAAAAACAATTTATCATGGTGTTTTTGAAGGCATGATTAACTATGAAATTATTACATGGGGCGGGATCTACGACAATTCGGGAAGACCACTTGCTAGTATCCCAAATTAGTTAATCAATAAAATGTATAACTACAATTAAATGGCTGCGCCATTAAAAATCAATGATTGACAATGATTGTAAAATAATCCTTAATTTAGGCAACTAGTATTGCCTAAAATTAATAAAACTATTCATTCTATAAGTACTTAATACGTTGTAATTAAATATTGCAATATTATGCTTCTTGATAACAAAAAATTGCTTAGTTGTTCTAATAAGATATTGCGGAAAAGTTTGGAAAACTGGATATGTACTGTTGGCTGTAATTATTAGTAAAATATTTCTTGCATGGTATTATTACGAACATATTTTCATAGCATATACTTCAATAAATTTTTGTTACCTATAGAAATATTTTTCTTATATTATGTATTTCTCTTGGTTTAATTAACAGGTGTAACTACCTCTATAGAAATATCACCAGATGTTAAAAATTCAATAAACATTAAAGCTATTAAATCATATAAAAAACACGAATGCAATATTTAAAAAAACTTTGGTTGCACTTTGAATATAAAAAAATTTAAAAGCAAATAATCCATAACAATTCAATACGTCATGTAGACCAAGTTTCTTAACGACAATGCTTCGATAATAACCGAAAAAATAACTAAACTTTTTTTGAATTTTTGAGAACATAAGATCTAACAAATTGCCTATATTGTCCATTCTCCTGTTATTTTACTCTGCAAACACGAAACTCGCAAACTTGCTTTGAAAAAAAAATTAAGCAAAAATTTATATTTAATCTAATCTAAACGAAAGAATCTTCCAAGTCTAGCCAGAAAGATATTGGAGCCAATGTGTCATAAGGAAGTATCTTTGGACTCCTTTTGTATTCACGGTTTATCTTTCACCTATCGAAGAAATTATCATGGTTAAATACGTTTTTGATGATTATTTCATTGACATAAAGTGTGTCATTGGACACAACTAACTCACGAGTTGGACGAAATCAAGGAAATTGGAAGAAACGGTTGGTTTATGTTTAACTGTACGCCACTGTCTCAACTGAAAGTATTTGCGGTGAGATTAATTTTTTATTGACATAAAGTGTGTCATTGGACACAACTAACCCACGAGTGTTGAACGGTTATTGCCAAGAAATAGATGGTGCAAAACCATATTTTAATTTCAAACTTTTTGGCTAACTGATAAGATTTGTTAAAAATTGAATTCCTTAAATGTCCACAAATTTAAATTCAAAAAATACCAATAAATTTTGAGATAAAATCTTCAAAATCTATTTTTTAATTCACCATAGGTTCTTCAAAGCTGGCATTTGAATGTTGAATCCACCAATGATGAGGTCAAAGCTTTAAATTTGCAATCATTTGTAAATCTTCAAAATATTTCTTTATAAATTGAAATCATTCATAAATCTAGACTATCAAGATAAAAATCCCCATAATTTTAACCCCTCAAAATTTAATTGACCAGAAAAATGGCATAAATGAAACAACCCAATAAAGAAGAGCATTGAAATCACCATACAATGTGTAATGTGTATATTTTATTAGATTATTTCGGCAATTTATTCGCAATCACAAACACTGCCAATTTATCCCATTTTTCCCACCCGACAATCGCCGCTGGCTCTCACTGAAAAATTAGCGTCCAATTTTGAATAATTTTTTCCACCAATTTTCCATCGTTTATTTATTCACAATTAATCGACACTAATTGTTCCAACTCAAATAATTGGCCTAGATTCAATAACGTTATACTAAAGTACTAATGAAAAAAATATAATACTTTTATTACAAAATAAATGTTCAAACATTTGATTTATTTGGGAAAAATTAAAGCTTTCTGCTTATATTATCAAGTCAAAATTTATGAATAAAATTGTTGGGAATGGCAAATAAGAAGTTTTAATCTCAAGAAGTTACATAATAAGTGACAGAATCATATTGGTTTGTCAATTATCTTTACATTAAAACTAGTTGAGCTTTTGAGCTTTTCAAAAGCTTCATCCAAAGCCAGAGCCGTCTAATATAGCGACAACATTCTTACAAACTTGGTTCCATAAGAAAAAAGACAGGGAACAAGTGAGAACAACTAAGAACACACAAGTGAGATAATTACAAAACAAAAGCGTGCCGTATCACATAAAACAAGTGAATACAAGTTCCCCGAAGAATCTTTAAGGCGGCCGTGTGTACCTTCCAAAAGATAAGAAAGTTAAGATTTACGAATGCTGTAAATGAATGGCAAAACGTGACGCCAATTTTTCCCCTAACAAAAAAAAAAAACACTGTCCAGAGCTTTACAAAAAAAAAACTAACCTTAATTTGAAAAGTTGAAAAGTTGACTGTCGCTAAACAAAGCACACACGAAACTTTTCGTCACAATAAAATCCACAAAACTTTTCACTTAGCGTGCTTGTGTACATCGGAGCTTGCTGACGAGAGTAGCCGCGCGTGTGAAGCTTTCGCGTGACACCCAAAGCGCGCACTGTTTCACACGAAATGAGCGAGCTTTGAGCTTTGCAACATAGCGATAACACACGGTCGGTGTGCTCCGGCGCAAACCAAACACAAACGAAACTCTTGCCTCTTGCTTCAACCACCGACCCAAGTTCGGATGGTTCATCTTACATGTGGAGCAAAAGCTCTGAGGCGACCGCACCGCCGCTCATTACAGTGTCGCGCGACCTTGAAACGCGCGGCCCGCCACGAACGGCGAAAGCTCAGTACGGCAGTAGCGGCGATCAGGCTTGCATAAGTCACCCATCTTTATACTTGCAAAGTTTCATACCGAACACAAAGCTCCCGAAAAACAAAATCCACTCGCCAACTTTTCTTGGCCGCGAGTGATAAGCGCAACGTGCTGTTGTTATCAGAGGTAGCTTTTTCGAGCGACGCTTGTACCAGGAGCGCAGAATGTTGTTGTCGACGTCGTGTTGCAAAACTTTGGACGTTGGGGTGGTGGTGCGTTGAGGGTGTAATTCCCCCTTGCAGATCAAAGCCGCAACACGCACGTTGCCTGCCCGTTTTGGACTCCCCTCGTTTTGATAAACTCGTACGCGTTTTGTGTCTATTGGATTCGACAGTGATGGGGGATGAAATTGAGGGGTTCTGATATGACAGGGTTGTTAATATTATCATCGAAACAAATGGGGTGCCAATTTGTTGGCCATTTTGTACTTAATAATTCATTGCGTGCGGCTTGTGTAAACAAAATAAATCAAGCGTGTTCAATTGTTTTTAAACAAGCGAAACATTAGAAGTTTAGTTGAAGCGTTTAACTGTTTTTAATAAACAAATGTTTTTTGTTTTATTGTTAGAATTTGTTAAAACTTTTGACTATATAAACATTTGAAGTGATGGATTTACATAGTTTAATCAATTTGGAATTTTGATTAAACCGTTTTTTTTTTTTGTTTAAAAAACATTCGGTTGTAGGAAAAGTTATATAAAGCTCACTCATTTAGTAAAGTATAAAAAAATTGGATTTTTGTTTCCACCAATTTCAAAAACTTTTTGGTAATTTTTTTGGTAGAATTTTGAAGATTTAATGCCAATTTTGAGATAGTTTAAATTTTTTATACATCTTAAAAAATTTTGGGCAAAAAATTGCCCATTTTTATAAAAAAAAAAACTTCAACCGGTTTTCGATTGGGGACAATCCATTTGTATTTTGGTTCATCTTCCAGGCAAATATTCATTAATACACAGAAATTTTATATGAAAAAAGTTTAGTACCAAATTTTGGTTGGAAAAACCCAGTGACGTACGAAAAGTTTAACGATAATTTTTTTCTGGAGTAGAAAGTTTTTCTTTCCTCAGTTTCTTTTCTATTTTAAGTATCGTATAACTGGTGTTCGCATGAGCTTCCTTAAGATTTAAGGCCAAAAGATTGAGAAAATCATCTAAAAGCATAATTATGGATCATTTAAAAATTATTATCGAGAAAAATAGCAATAAATTTACGCCATCGTAGTTATTGTAGTTTACAAAACCGATTTTCCTAAAATATTTTTATTTTCACTTAAGACTCATTATTTTAAAGCAAAAAGGGAGGAGATTGAATTAAATATCCTTCTTTTCCTTTATTTGGTTTATCCTCTATAAATTGGGGACAAAAATAGACAATGAATGAAATTCTTACCAATGAGCTGTTGAGAATTTACCAATGCATTGATAAATATTTTATTTCCGAGTAACAATTATAAATTAATGAATAATAAGAAGACAATTCGGGTTGTTTAAGATTGATGATTTTCGTCATGAAGGTGTTTTGTAAAATTTGAAGTTTTTGTTGAAGTAGATTTCTTAGATCTATGTTCCCTATATCGAGTTCCGATAGATCTGCCAGTTTGGCCAATGTAGAATTTTTCACAGGAACCACATTTAATTTTATAGGTATATTCCGGTTTTGTTTTTCGTTGTAATTTGGTTGTTCTCCGATGTCTTAAGAAATTTTCATCATATTGTTGTTTGTTGAAAATGCGATATTGAAGTTATTTTTCTTTAGGAAGTTGGTGATTGTAAAATTAAATATATTATTGAAGTTTGTATATAATTTTGGTATTCTTTGGTGGAGTTGGAAGAATGGATTTTTTAGTAAATGTCGATATTATTTTGCTTACTATTGAGCTTTGGTATCCGTTAGTAATGGCTATATGTTTAATTATCTTAAATTCTTCTTCACGAGCTTTGATACTAAGAGGGAATTTGATCGCTCTGTGCACCAGACTGTTGGAAGCTGCCATTTTTTTTTTTTGATGTTTTATCCAATTTTATCCAATCCGACCGGAAGTGGATTACAAACTTGCTTCTGGATATTGGTTAACCAAAAAAAATTAGTACAAACCATCAAATCAGGCATCATATTGAAAGAAAATTATTCAGTAAAAAACATATATGAATTTTTTTTATTTTTTTATTTTCAAAAAATTGTACAAACTGCATAGGGTTGCAATAAGTGCATTCAATCCATAGACAATCACATGTAAGCACTAGTCCCAGTAGATTAGTGCTCTATAAATACTAAATAGATTTTTAACAATCAATAACAACAATAAGAATAATAGTAATTCTTATAGCAATTACAATAATCATAAAAACAATCAACAGTAGCAATGAGAATAATAATAATAGTCTATAATAACAATATCAATGCTAAAAATAATGTGAAACATTAATATAGAAGTAATATATAAAAATAAAGCTATATAATAAGAAATAATAATCTTCTATTATTATAAAGAGGATATTTGAATAGGCTCCGAAATTACTTGACCGATTTTAAAAATGCTTTCACTGTTGGGAAGCTAACACTATTTCTGGTGAACATAGGCTATATTAAATTTTCAATAAAATTAGGAATCCATACTAAAACTTCAATAATGTGTGAAAAAATTACCAAAAAACTTTCTTTTAATGATTTTAATGAAACTTTATATTAGGATACAACACAATTACTAACACACGTAAGGCTACTTATCATCCCTTAAAAATAATAAGGGAATGTACCCCCTACGTAAAAACTGAAGGATGAAAAAAAATTTTACTTCAGATAGGCGAGTTAAATATCATTGCAAAGGTATTGATTCCTTAAAAAATGATCTGTATTAATATTTTAAGTTGAACTAATAAAAAGCACAGTAATTTAATTTAAAGTACAAAAAATTGCCTTTTTGAAATATAAATGTTTTTATAGATAATAATCTGACAGAAAACTTCTTTTTTTTTTTACAAAATTGTTGTAAATAGATCCTTACGGTTGCTCAGTAAGGAAATAATAACGAAAAAAATGTAATAGTAATAAAGCTAAAAGTAAATACGTTTTTAAAACTGTGCATATATAAAATCGTGTATTTATATACCCCTTCGGACTGATGAAATTTTAATATTCGGTGTATTACTTATAGGAAGTAGGCATGTGATAAGATTTTTTCCTACCCTTACAGACAAGGGCGGATTCAGGTTTTTTTTCTTGAGGGAGGGCACAATATCTTTTATTTGCAAGTGTGTGAAGGGATCACGAAAAAAATTCGCAATTCCAGCCAGAAATCATCATAATGATAAATAATAAATAATCATATCATCATAATGATAAAAGAAATTTATAATCCTCTTCCAGAGCAAAAGGCATATGCCAAATCGTGTATGGTGAACTCTGGACTATCCAATATGGTTTAATTATATAGTTGAAATTCAGATATTTTAGTAATAAGCTTATAGATACATAATGGCTATACATGATTATGGAAGAACTGAGTTTCGTGCCATTGTACAAATTTCAATTTCGCCGTAGTTTTGTACATTTCAGTAGAGTAAAAGTTGAGACAATGAAATGGGATTTCTACTAATATTCTAAATATCTAGGCGAGTATTTTGATAACTTTTGACTGTTTTAAGTCGTAATTATGACTGACTTTATTGACTTTAATGATAGTTTTTATTTATGTATAGATGCTGATTGATTTACGAATTATTTGGTTCACGGTAGGTATACCTACCGTGGGTATACGCAATTGAACATACTCTTTTTAGATATTTATAAATATTTTTTGAAAATGAATTGATTATTACAAAGAACTATTTTATTCTTTACAAAATTTTATTAAATGTGTCTTTTTCCAGAGTGTGAAGTGTTTTTAAGTATGATTATATTTTTCGTAAAAGAAATAAGAAAAATAAAATTCGTCACGCAGATGAAGTCGCGGGAATCGGCTAGTTTGGCAAATATTTACGTTAAGGGTTGTCATCTCCATTATTCCCGTACTATAAGGGTTAGGGGTGTGAGTTTAAGTGTATGGCTATCTTGGATGAAAAACAATACAAACAAGGTAAGACCCTTTCATAAGAGGCGAGTGCAATTTTCAAATGCTTATGGAAAGATAAGAATATACATATTTGTTTGTTTTATAAATGTGTTAAATTTTTGGTGAAGCTTTACAAAAATTCTTCTTACATTGAAAGCTCTCGATAAGTCTTTTTAACCGATGACATTAATTCCAGGTAAAGAATTCGAGGCAAAAAGAATTCACAAACATCTTCTACCTTCCGATTTTATTTATTTTTCACTTGCATCCAGGCAAGTTCGATACAAGTTTGAATCGAATTCCGGAAGAAATTGCAGTGGATTAAAAACAAAATCCTTCGTCTTTACGGATTATACTTTAATTAAATTTGTACTGTGAAAATCAAAAGCGGACGATTGAACGTGAAAATTTCCTTAAAGAAAATGTTGACGTTTTGAGACTAATTAGTTATGAGCTTTTTCCCGCGGATATTATCAAAAAAAAATGAAAAAAACTATTTTCACTGAGTGTAGCTTTAATGAAGATTTTGAAAGCTCTTTCAGTTAATTAACGGATGTCTTTCGGTTTCAATGTCGCCACTAATTAATTAAAACTCGGCCGGCCGATTTTATCGGATTTTTTCGCGCGTTGGTTGGGAAAATTCCGATTTTTTAATTATCTCATTTTTCCTCTCGATTTATGCTCTCTCGTATATTGCGATATAAAGTCGGGCACCGAGCCAATAACGCCCCCGGATTCAGACTCTTGTGCCATTGTGTGACAGTTTCGAATCGCGAAATGCGCTTTTGCTAAAAATTGAACGGTTTATTATTATGGGGTAAGTATATATCTGGGCGAAATGGTCGAATGGTTGGTCTTTTCGTTGGCGTATAACGTGTGAACGATATTGGAGAAAACGGTGATTCTTCTACCCTTAGCTAAAAGAGGGGTGGTTGTTTGGAGGGTGGTTGTTGGGAGACGAGTCAACCACTGCATTATAATAATATGTAGGTGTTATTTTATGGCTTGTTTTGGACAGTATAAATTACGGTTTATGAGGCTGTAAATATTTTGGGAAAAATGAATGAGAATTTAACGCCCATCGATAACAATTATTGTTGCGTTCGCGGAATGAATGTCGGGGCGAAAAATTCATGAAGTCAACGACGAAAAATTGGTTCAATTTCAAAAGAATACGAGGATTTCAATGTCTCAATGTTTGATCTATAAAGTTGAATATTTTGCAACGAATTTAAGACGGTTTTTGTTAGATTTTTCAATTTAAATTCTTTGATTATCTGCAAAATGAAAGCAGAAGAATCCACTTGTTGGAATTGTGCATTATTTTTAAATTTCCATTTGGTTTTTTTACAGTATTGTGACAACAAATCCTGTGCTTCAGCCAATCTGAAAAGTTTTCAAATTCCTCAACTTGTTTTCCAACAAAATTCAATAAATCGCTAGCTCACGGCCAAAATCGTGTTTTGCTATTCGAATTCCAAATTCTCACCCCGCTTCCCCTCTGGGAAGAAAAACAAAACAAAACTCGACCACCAACTTTCTTGTACAAAACGTTCCCGTGACAAGATGGATCGTCGAACTGAAATATTTTATTTATTACAGCCAACATTCGAAAAATATCCAACTCTCGGATGAGACCCGTTTGCCGCCCTTACCCCCCGCCCATTGTTTGACTTGTAAAATTGATATTTTCTCAACCATGAACCACGACTGTCGATTAACCTCCTCCACTTCTGCCTGAAATGTATGATTTTTATTAAACTGAAATTTTTCCAAACGCAAAGGTAAACACCACCGAAACGGAAAAAAAGGATTCCTTTTGAAATATTCTCATATCCATCCCCTAGGTAGCGCAAAAAATTGTCGTTGAAAGTTTATAAGAGAGCAATTTTTTCAGCTCCTTACACCAAATGAGTATCAATTTATTACCTGTACGACGGAAAAATTTCAACTCTCAATTCCTAATGAAATTCATAAATCCCTTTTCTTTTCTATTACCACGAAAAAAAAAGAAAGTAATAAGCACAGCTCTTTTCTATGCATAAAGCTCTTTAAAAACGAAGCTTTTAAGAGTAAATGATTGCGTGCTTATGTCGAAAGTATGTTGCCTGCTTTATTATACAAACGCCGCAAACAAAGTGCTTGATATAAACTGGAAAAATTAACTGAATTTTTTAACCAAAAGCTTTATTTTTTTTCAAAAAATTAAAATAGAAATTAGGCCATTACAAAAGCGATTACATTTGTCCTGAAAACCTGACAAAAAAGGCAGCGACATGATTGGAAATTGTTGGTTCAATAGCCGCACAAATCGTGTAAATTTAACGCTGTAAATAATGCACTTTAAAGCTCTAAAACACTTGAATTTAAATCGATTCATTTGTTTGTTTTCAATGGTAAACATTTATGTCGTTTGTACAATTTATTTGGTGATATTTCAATAGAGTACAACAATTTTTTCTGTTGAAACTATTCGTTTATCAAATATAGTTAAATCCTTAAAAATTATCGAAAAATCTTCCATCAACAAAGACATTCACGTCTTTGTATTTCTCCGTATTAAATAAACAAACGCAATTGGACTTCAAATAGATAATATTTGCTGTCATATTTCACAAGAAAAATCGTTCAACTTTAATCAAAAATCTGACATTTATGATAATGGTAACATGTTTGAAATGCAATTACACATTCCGCATTCATCAACCTCGATTTCAGATTTCACGTCAGAGTTGAACTCACCCAATGAGTTTTACATGCTAACGGAAAATTTTAAGCTCAAGATTTCACTCAGATAATGCGATTAAACTTAACCGTCGAAATTACCTCCATTGAGACGCTTTCGAGCTTAAATTCGTCCTTCATTGTCTTTACGACGACATAATCTCAATTGAAAGAATATAAAAATTTTAGCGAATTTATTGAGCTTTTTTGATCTTCAATTACGAATAGTAAAAACATAGTTTTTCTCATCTCGAAAATAAAAATTAATGCACTAATTTAAGTAGTGATTTAAGATTATATGGAGTTTTCTAAATGATTGAATTGTTGTTGCCAAATTAGGCTCTAAATTTCATTGTTATTACCATTGAAATTTTGTCACTCACTCGGCTATTGTCTCCCCTTCAATTTGATCTATACAATTATTCTTTTTAAGTCTTTGAAATTATTTTTTTCGTCCTAATATGGTGCTTATAAATTAGAAGAGAATATCGACCGAAATCTTTTAAGATTAGAAGTATTACTAAAAGGAATCCTAACGGTATAGGATTTTTCACCGTATTCACATATTTATTACGACTGGGCCAAAAAAATCGACCATTTTTTTTTTTTTTTGAAAAGTATATCGAAATATTGTTGAAGGTGACAAAAAAAAAAATATCGGGAAGGTTTGAGCCGTTAATATTAATATTAAAAGATCTATCATCTTTAATTTCGATTTTTTATATGTGCTTTTATTTTTGCGTCAATGCTGCCAAACTATCAAACTATACATTCTATATTCATAGAAAATAAAATTCCCTACAAAAACCGTCTCTTTGCAAATTTTTTCCAGACACGCCGTTTCCGAATAATCAAGCTTTAAACATTGATATAATTTTTTAGAATTATCTTCTTTATTTTGGAATTTTGTAACTAACGAACAAATAAATATATAGAAGTTAGTAATATAGGTTCTTGAAGAAAATTTAATGTCCTACAAAAAAGGTCTTTTAACGTTTTTACATAAATCACTCTTTCAAAAGTTATTCACAATTAAAGTGGAAAGAAAAATTAAATTATTTTTTTTTCGTTGCTGAACCAATTTTGAAAGAGTGATTTTGTGTAAAAACGTTAAGAGACCTTTTTTGTAGAGCATTAAATTTTCTTCAAGAACCTATATTATTCATTTTTATATATTTATTTGTTCATTAGTTACAAGATTCCAAAATAAAGAAGATAAATCTAAAATTCAATTTTTAAAGCTTGATTATTCGGAAACGGCGTATCTGGCGAAAATTTTCAAACAGAAGTTTTTTGTAGGGAATTTAATTTTCTATGAATATATATGCGGATGATTTTTTTTACCTTGATAGTTTGGCAGCATTGACGCAAAAATGAAAGCACAAATAAAAAATTGAAAATAAAGATGATGGACCTCTTGTTATTAACATTAAGGGCTCAAACTATTCCGATATTTTTTTTTTGTCACCTTGACTAATATTTTCGATATACTTTTCAAAAAAAAAATAGTCAATTTTTTTGGCCCAGTCATATTTATATTCAAATTATATTTGTTTTTATGATGATGCTTCTTTTTTTCTATGGTTTGGACCTTTTGATCTAAATTTTAGTTACTTCCAGGACTGAGTCTCAAAATTTTAGATTTTTAGGTCTCCTGGATTTCTTTAAAACTTTCAAGAATTGGGAATTAGTGCGTTTAAATTTTCTGTTCTAAATAATATTATGATTGAAGGACAAAATTTCGAAGTATTGACAAAAGGAATTCTAACGGTATTGGACTTTTCACCGTATTCATTTACATCGATAACAAACGCAGATCATAGTTCATTATACATAACTATACAAAACATTTAATCTTTTTAAATATATCTATACTAATATTTAAAATTCTTACGTCTGTCTGTACATTTCGATTTTGAACCCAATTTTAGGGTAAATATTTGTTTCAAGAGGCCCTTATTTCAAATTTAATATTTTTAAAATTTTTGTCTGCCTGTCTGTCTGTGTGTCCCGATTTAACTAAAGAACGGAACAACCGAATTAAATAAAATTTGGAATTAAGATACAACACAATTTTCCACAGACTATAGGCTACTTATCATTCCAAAAAAATTCTAAGGGAAGGTATTCCCAAGGGCAGAAAACAAAAATTTTTACACTAGACAGATGAGTTATATATCATTGGAAAGGTAATTTAATGTTAGAAAATAATCTGTACAAATATTTTTAGTTGAACTGATAAGAAGCACAATAAATTCAATTTAAATTTTAAAAAATTGCCTCTTTGAAATATAAACCTTTATATACATAAAACACATAGTTGATGATAATAGCATAATGGCTTACGTATTTGACATTCTGATCCTCCTAATTATAAAGACGTGGGTTCGAATCTTACAGTAAAGTTTTTTTTTATTTTTTTTTTAGTTTTTTTTTACGAAATTCTTGTAAATAGATCCTTCGAGTTGCTCAATAAGGACATATAAGCGAAAAAAAGTAAAAGTAGTAGTAGTAATAATATTAACACCGGCACACAAAAAAACAAGTACTCTGTACTTTTGACCGAACCTACATAAATCTACGTATTTTGACCCCCTGAACACGAATCCGGGATCGGTTTGACCCGTACACCCTCAAAAATTCGAGAAAACTTTAAAAAACCGAAAAAAATGGATAAAATCGGCAGTTTTGGTGACATGAAATTTTTTTTGAACTAAACCGAGCATGATTTTCATGTTTTTCGATCCGCTGAATACAAATTCGAAGTTTATGTAGACCATAAGCCGTTTTAATTGTAAGAAAATTGCAAAAAACCCTTAAAAATTGTAAAAAATTGCGGCTATTGTTCTAAAATTCGAGATTATATGATGAAAATAAACTTTTAAATCTCTGCAAAGGATATTTTGCATATTATTCTATTTCTGGAATATGATTTTTGAAGATTATATGGCAAACCGCGATTTTGTTATTTCTATAGATTTTTTACGTTGAACAAATTTTTATTTTAATTCCGGATCAATGAACTTCAAATTTATACTCAACAAATTTGCCAACATGTCCAATTTATTATGATTTCATTAAAAATTTGATATTTATCACAAGAACTTTGATTTTTCTGAAACTTTCAGGGTTTTTTGGTATTTACATGGATTTCTAAGAATGGCTGAACCGAATACCTTCAAGATTTATATTATGCGGATAAGAAAACATGAAAATCACGATTAATCTAGCTCCTTAGAATTTTTGTACACAATTACTGCAATTTCTCGCAATTTTCAAAGATTTTTTGCAATTTTCTTACAATTAAAACAGCTTATGATCTAAATGAACTTCGAATTTGTATTCAGCGGATCGGAAAACATGAAAATCATGCTCGGTTTAGTTCAAAAAAATTTCTATGTCACCAAAATTGCCGATTTTAGCCATTTTTTTCGGGTTTTTAAAGTTTTCTCGAATTTTTGAGGGTGTACGGGTCAAACCGACCCCGGATTCGTGTTCAGGGGGTCAAAATACGTAGATTTATGTAGGTTCGGTCAAAAGTACAGAGCACTTTTTTTTTGTGTGCCGGTGTAATAGTAATAAAACTTAAAGTAAATACGTTTTTAAAACCGTGCATACATAAAATCCTATATTTATATATTGCCTCTGACTGATGAAATTTTAATTTTCGATGTATTCCTTATAGGAAGTAGACATCTGATAAGATTTTTTTTTTTGAAAATTTCTACCCTAAAAGAGTAAAAGAGGTAACTAAGTTTGTATGAGAAAATGTAGAGTTAATCAACAATCAACAATTGACTGTTTTAAGTCATAATTATGACTGACTTTATTGACCTTAACGATAGTTTTTATTTATGTATAGATGGTGATTGATTTACGGATTAATTGGTCCACGGTAGGTATACCTACCGTAGGTATACAGAATAGACCATACTCTTGAGATATTTATAAATATTTTTTGAAAAATAATTGATCATTATATACAATTATTTTATTCTAAGTAACAGTTTATTAAATGTGTCTTTTCAAAGTCGACAAAATAGTGTTTTCAGGTATGATTATGTTTTTCGTAAAAGAAATAAAGAAAATAATAACTTGCATATGCCACTACAAGTAGCAAATTTAAAAAGAAAATATAATCTACACCTACGTTACGCAGACGAAGTCGCGGGGATCAACTAGTACAATATATACTTTGTAGAAGAAAGATAAAGTTATGTATCAGCAAATGGAAGCTTTAAAAACGCTGGGATTCCAATTAATTCAATGAGTTTGAACTATATTCTTCAACTTTAATTTAATGGAGCTGGTGTTATCTAATTATTGATTTCTTTACAAATCCCTTCATTAGGTCAGAGTAATGTTTTCAAATGCTTAATCGGCTAGATCCTTTAAGAAAAAAAATTACCAAATAAGATCAACAGATCTACAGTTCGTAGAACCTCTTTAAAATAAATTGTTATTAATTTTATAGAACTTTCAGGAAAAATAATGATTTATACTGTGTATACAATATATAAAATATATTGCAGTCCAATTTATGTAGTCCAATTTAATATAATAATATATAAAAATCATACCACCAACATAAATTTGAACAGAAGTTCAAAGAAAAATATTCGTGACGTATTGCCCAGATACGTATTTCGATTGCCAAGCAATCTTCACAAAGCAGTTACGGAGTGATCCAAACTACTTGATGACCACTTAGGAAGATTGCTTGGCAATCGAAATACGAATCTGGGCAATACGTCACGAATATTTTTGTTTGAACTTCCGTTCAAATTTATGTTATTATATTAAATTATACTACATAAATTGGACTGCAATATATTTTATATATTGTATACACAGTATAACTGTTCAAAGTCAGCGAAAAAATCGTATTTTGATTAATGATTTATAATTTACAAAAAAGTACAGAAATTAATTAGTTTATAGCAGTAATTATTATATTTTTTTCATTCTCTTTTATTTAATTTAATATAACATACATTTTTAAACCTTTTTTTAACATCAATAGCCCGTCATAGTTCAATATAAAAAGCTTAGTCTCGAAAATTCCTCGTGCCAACCGAAACCCTGGAAGTGCTCGAAAGATTACTGAAACAACTTCCCTCGACTCGCACCCGTGTTCTCTCCTGCCCCGTGCACATTACATCAGACTGAAAATAATCGTCAAATTAAATTAATTTTTTCCCCAGTCGTGCATTAGTTTTCTACGGGAAAGTCCGCTTCCTGGAAATTGGCAGGTGAGTTTTGTTTCAATATATAATTTTTCATTTACCAAATACGTACCAACCCTTTAAGCCATTCGGCTCGCTTTTGTATGTCGGTGTGTGTGTGATTTTGGTTTCGATTTCAGTCGACGCTTTCTCATAAATAAAACCCTCGTTCGTGATAATCGCAAACGCAAATTTCATTAATATATTGTCTTAATGAACTCGAGAAAGAGCAAACCGATTCACCGAATTCCAGGTTTTCGAGAGGGATGCGATCATTGTAATCATAACAATAACATACAATATCCTCGATATTATTTAAAGGGATGTTCCTCCCGGTTAATCCCTCATACGACGTCCGCTTTGCAATTAGATAACAACGACGTAAATGCTCGAATCTTCACCGACATTAACGCAATTAAATTTTCACAAACATCTCCGTTACGGCTCATCCCTCATATACGAACGAAATTCAAGCTTTATCTCCCTTAAAAATTAAAAATAAATAATTATTTCAGTACCTACAGTTGGTATACTTTTTCAATTTTAAAATATTCCCACCATTTTTCTCCGATTCGTGTTTGCAACGATACGAGAGACTTGTACAATCCGAAAAAGCCGGAAAACGTTAGAGCTTTTACATATGTGCAGACTAATCCGGTAATGTGTCTAGAAAGCTCGTGTTATACCGCAATCACTTGTACTTAATACATAAAAGCTCTTTCCATCATCCAGAGCTTTTTCTTCGGTCGTTCTAATTTAAAAAAAAATAATAAAATATATCCTCTTTTATCTAAGTGTAAAAGCTTACAACACCAAAAAACAATGAGGAAAAAAATTTGGAGACTTGTGCTTTCAGCTTGGTGAAAATTGATTAATACGATAATTATTTAATAGGGTGGAAATTATATTTGTTTTTTTCCTCGATTATTTTCACAAACTTTCTGCTATGAACCAGTTGTGTGTATGATTTATATGTCTTGGATTTACAGCCAACAATTTTTATGGATTTTAATGGGATGGAATTTTTGAAATTTACAATCTCGACTTATTTAATTTCCGATTGATAGAAATGGAGCTGTGGGGGATGGTTGTAATGATGGCAGAAATATCACACGATAATTAATTCAATTACTGTCATACGTATTTGTTTCGATAACGAATGATCAATATTTATGGGATGTATGGACTAAGTTCGAGCATATTGATTCAAGAGAACACCGATTGGCATATTCCTCATATGCACACGTGCATATAGACTTTCTGTATGTTATCGACGTAATTATTATAGCCTAGATATTTACACAAACTTTTTGTTGTCAAATTTTATAATGCAAAAATGATTGGAATGGAATTTACGACTGCACAAGTTCAAAACACAGTACCTAAGGGACAAAAATTAAATTTTCCAGGAAATCAATAAAACCTATTTCCTTTTAGCCGCACTAAATGATATTTTTTAATGGCGAATTAACCGTTGGTTATTGTAATAGATTAGGATGACAACATGTTAAAAAAAAGTTTATCATTTTTACTAAGATGGTAAATTGGATCATAAAAAATATATTTAACCAATTCAAAAATACAGTAAGTACTTGGTTATTTATATAAGATTAGTGCAGCAAATCAGTAGAACAAATTTTGTGAATGAAAAAAAAAAGTATTAAGGACAGTTTTTAGTTTTAATTTATTAAAAACATCTTATAAAATTAAGTCTTTAGACTTATTCACTTTCAGGAATTCCCAAAAACCCTACTGTTATCTGGCATCAATGGACATAAATTCTTTAAAATACTGTTTTTTTTTTTATCTAAAGATATTCCCCAGAATTCATGATCCATTTGAGGAAGTTCGGTAGTTTTAAATTTTTTAAACAAAAATCGATTTCTGTGTAATCGTTGCTGAAATCATTTTTATAGATCAATTTTCGTGAACCTGATACAAACTTAAAGATTAAAGATTCCACAATAAGATTAAGAAAAAAAAATTCAAAGGATCATTCGTTTTTCGAGCTTTTTCTTTTGCCAATCATAAAAACCATTTAAAACATGTATGTTATGTTTGATTTTATCAAAAATTATAAATTTAATAATTATTTTTTTCAAAAATTATAAAATTTATATGAATACTAGCTAAACTCGGCTGACGTTGTCCTGCTAGCCAATAGTTGTAAATAGATAAATTGAATTTAGGAAAAAAAAAGCTTGAGAATTATAAGAATCACCTCCCTTATCATCCTGCAGAATCCCTCGTTGCACCAATTATAACTCACCTTCAATATATACTAGGGTGATTTTCTTTTGACTTTTTTTGGTCCCATCGTGAAATTTTGTTGGAAATACCAAAAACAAAATTCTCTGTCAGTTTGAGCCCTTAAGATTAATTTTAAGTCCTCGACCAAGACGTGTAAAGATTTCCCATTGAAAATACACGGAAACTCTGATTTTTTATTTTTAAATTTCTATATCTCAGCGGCATTTCATGGGATCGCTTTTACCGAAGATGGTTTTTTCTCAGAATTAAACGCTCTATAAAAGTGCCCATTGCGACAAAGTCGTAACTCACACCGGTGAGGTAGTACGGGCCACTGAACCTGATTTTTCCATAAAATTCGCGTTTTTTTTTGCATTTATCTCGTTAATATCAAGAGCTACGGAAAAATTATAAATGAAAAACTTGTAGAGAATTTGATTTCCTACAAAAAAGTTCCTGTAGACCTAATCGCGAAGATCAATATTAAACGAGGTATTAAGCCTTGAATTTTACGGAAAAATCAGGTTCAGTGGCCCATACTACCTCACCGGTGTGAGTTACGACTTTGTCGCAATGGGCACTTTTGTAGAGCGTTTAATTCTGAGAAAAAAACATCTTCGGTAAAAGCGATCCCATGAAATGCCGCTGAGATATAGAAATTTAAAAATAAAAAATCAGAGTTTCCGTGTATTTTCAATGGGAAATCTTTACACGTCTTGGTCGAGGACTTAAAATTAATCTTAAGGGCTCAAACTGACAGAGAATTTTGTTTTTGGTATTTCCAACAAAATTTCACGATGGGACCAAAAAAATAAAAAAAAAAAAAATCACCCTATTATAGATTATAAAATATATGCGACTAACTAGGTTTTTAAAATTATTTTGAGAGTTACTTTGTTTTAAATTTGGCAAATTAAAAATAATGCACTTACTAGGTTTATCAATTTTGATGTTTATACGACAAAGATCAAATTATTGGAATATATCAATCGAATCATGTTCACACGACTCAATTGGAACGAAAAATGCTAAAAAATCAATTTTGAAAAATTTGTCCCTTACTGTGTTTTGAAATTGGGCAGCGCCGTTTAAATATGGCAAACTTTTGTTCTTGAATTATCGAATTTATCTCTCTTTTTTCATATGCTTTGAAATTATCAAAATTTCCAAACTGATAATAAAGGTTTTAGATTTTCAAACAAAAGTATATAATATCGGAATAGCTTATACCTAATTTGTTCACTTGAATTCTATGTTATGAATTCCAAAAAGCGTTTTAAAAAAATAGTAATATAACAAGCTTTACTAACGAAAATAGAATATGCAATATGTTTTATTTACATTGAAATTGACAAAGAATTGTTTCCAGACAATTTTCATCATAAAAAAGCGTTTTTCAAAGAATTTTCTAAGTTCTTTGTTATCACAACACAAATATTAACGATTTTTATTTTTTTTGGTTAGAACACTTTTCACCATTCAAAAATTTCTCTCATTTAGTTTATTGTTGATTGTGTAATATTTTTTCCCTCACTTAAATGTCTAAAAAACGATCCATTAGCGTAGAATTATCCTTCCATTTTCTATTTTTACGTTGAGCGAATTGTTTTACCCAATTTTTTCCTATCCCAAAAAGCTTTTTCCCGTGTTCCAACAAAATTGATTAGTGTACAGACTTAGTGAATATGAGGTCGTAGGCGAAAGTGTACGAAAATTAATTTATAAGAACCACTTGTATGAGGTGTACGAGTACTTTCCGAATTCACTTTAATTGTCTTATTAGTGCCATCCATCGTCGTTAAAAGAGAGCTAAAACAAAAATAATTATATAAAAAAATGATAAAGTTTAAAGCCAGTCTTGTTTATATGCAAACAAACTTACATAATTAAAGGAAAGAACAAAACGTTTGTTTGTATATTGTGTGCTTTTTTTCACGACGTTCTTTTCTTTTTGCTGCTTTCAGAAAAATGAGCTTCCATTCACTGTAGCTTCCATCATTTGCGTCGCGATTCTTTTTCTCCGCCATCTGCAAGAGCTAAGTAGAAATTAACGATGAACTCTCAACGTATTTCAGTGACGTTTTTTGTATTATATTAATAATTATTATTGCCAGCAGTAGTCGGTTAGTATTTTTGCCGTTATACGGCCAAGAGTCGGGGACGGATGTCAAGGACATACCACTAAGACAATCATTATAACTAAAGACATTAAAGAAACGAAGAAATTAAATCAAAAGTCGCCGTTCTTAACGAGCATCAACGCTTCAATGCCCTGAAACATCAAAATTAAGCTAAGAGATTTTAGAGCTTTTTTTATCTGGTGAAATGAAATGAAAAAAAATTTTGGTTGATAGATTGAAGTTTGACAAAATGGCACGCAGGATGAATTTATTGTCGTTGATATTTATGATTTTGATGTTTGAATTGTTCGTGCAAAACATGGGATTTGAAAATTATACAAAAGACTTATTAATGGATAACGATTCGAAATTGTCGGGGGTGACTAGTGCGAACAAAACGTGGCCGTTAAAAAATATATTGAATATTGATAATATGATTAAAAAAAATGATTTAACGATAATAAATAACACGCAAACACGTTCATTAACGCATCGTAACGCAAACGTCGAGTCGTTTAAAAGAGCTTTAAAAGCTCCCGATTCCGACACGCTCGCAACGGGAGTGCACCCCCCCGTCACGGGTGCCGCAATCGTAAATCAAGATTTCGTCGAAGCGAACAAATCCCGCGAACTTATCATCGAATGTTCGAGTCGAAACGGCGAGGCAAATGGGAAAATTCGCGAAAACTCGCGCTTGAACTCATCTTCGACGCAATTTCCGGACGTTGCCATTGAAAATCGGCCGAAAATCCCGGACGGTAACGATGATCGAATGCGAAAGCTGTGGAGAAAAAGTCGTGACCTCAACACAACGTCAAAAAATCATCCGACAATTCGATCGAACGTTTTCACCGGCATAACGTCAACGATATCGTCGCCGTCACAACTTTACGAATTCCCGAGGGAACATCAAAATATCGGTGAGTGATAATTCAAAATTCCGTAATGTTCCTAGTGACAAAACACTCATCCCTCACACATCATCAAAGCAATCACATTAAGGCCGCTGACCGGAAAGATTAATTTTGTCGATTCAAGAAAAAAAGTTTTCCGTCTTTTTTTTTCTCGTTCTTTTAATTACATTCTATCCAAAGACAATTAAGTCGTCCTATGACTTCATTATGTAATTAAAACTTTTCAAATCTTATTATTTTTTTTTTTTTTTGACATCAAAACTTGCAATATGAATTGAAGAAAAACTTTGCAAAAGTTTTTCTCCCCGTATTTTATTAATCTTCACTGAAGCCAAAAATTTCAAATCAAACTTGAATTTAAAAGTTTAATTTTTTCCATTTTTATATGCTAAATTCACGTAACTTCACCTGCGTAGCTTACTATTGACATAGTAAGATCAATTTTTCAACTAAGAGAAAAAAACGAATAGGAAATACTTCTAAAACTTACATTAAAATTATTTTAAACCAAATTTTATAAAGTTCCATTGAAAATGACATTGTAATCCAAAAGGTTGGCCAGTTTTACTATAGAATTTTTGTTTCATATAGTTGTATTTGTTTTTTTAAATAAAAAAACAATTCAGGTTGTTTAAGATCGGTTTTTTTATTAAACATTTTTAATATTCAATTAGCTACGTTTCGTTATGTATCGCAACTTCATCAGGCTTCTATAAAAAATTTAAATAATTACAAAATATGTCAATCATACAGAATTTATAGCAGCCTGATGAAGTTACGATACGTAACGAAACGTAGCTAATTGAATCGTAAAAATATTTAATAAAAAAACCGATCTTAAACAACCAGAATTGTTTTCTTATTTAAAAAAAATAAAAGCTGAGATCTGAATTTTATCAACTGTTGTACTTCTTTTAAATTTTATTTGATACAGGCCGATCCCCGCAACTTCGTCTGCGTAACGTAGGTGTAGATTATATTTTCTTTTCAAATCTGCCATTAGTAGTGGTATATGAAAATTTTTATTTTTCTTATTTCTTTTACGAAAAACATAATCATACTTAAAAACACTATTTCGTCAACTTTAAAAAGATACATTTATTAAACTGTTGCAAGGAATAAAATTGTTCTATGTAATAATCAATTCATTTTCAAAAAATATTTATAAATATCTACAAAGAGTATGTCTATTGCGTATAGCCACGGTAAGTATACCTACTGTAGACCAAATAATCTGTAAATCAATCAGCCTCTATACATAAATAAAAAATATCGCCAAGTTTAATAAAGTTGGCCTTAGTTATAAGTAAAGTGGGGTGACCTTGCGAAATTTTTCAAATAACTTACATTTTTAAACTTGTGATATTTTTCGAATGGAATGTTCAAATTGAATAACTCAAAAAGTTATATAATGGTATTGAAGCCAACTTAAATATGATGTCATTTATTTTGATAAGGATTAATTCTAAAGTATAAATAAAAGAGATTTTATAACTTATAAATATTTATAAATATTTTTTAAAATGAAAAAAAACTTATTGTAACATAACTATTAGAGTGATTTTTTTTTTTGACTTTTTTTTTTGGGTCCCATCGTTAAATTTTGTTGGAAATACCGAAAAATAAATTCTCTGAAAGTTTGAGCTCTTAATATTAATTTTAAGTCCTCGACCAAGGCGTGTAAAGATTTCCCATTAAAAATACACGGAAACTCTGATTTTTGTGCCCCTTGCGACAAAGTCGTAACTCACACCGGTGAAGTAGTACGAGCCACTGAATCTGATTTTTTCATAAAGTTCAAGGCTTAAGATCTCGTTTAATATTGATCTTCGCGATTAGGTCAACAAGAACTTTTTTGTAGGAAATCAAATTCTCTACAAGTTTTTCATTGATAATTTTTCCGTAGCTCTTGTTATTTACGAAATAAATGCAAAAAAAAACGCGAATTTTATGGAAAAATCAGGTTCAGTGGCGCGTACTACCTCACCGGTGTGAGTTACGACTTTGTCGCAATGGGCACTTTTGTAGAGCGTTTAATTCTGAGAAAAAACCATCTTCAGTAAAAGCGATCCCATGAAATACCGCTGAGATATAGAAATTTAAAAATAAAAAATCAGAGTTTCCGTGTATTTTCAATGGGAAATCTTTACACGTCTTGGTCGAGGACTAAAAATTAATATTAAGGTCTCAAACTTTCAGGGATTTTTTTTTTTGGTACTTCCAACAAAATTTCACGATGGGACCAAAAAAAGTCAAAAAAAGTTAAAAAAAAATTCCCCTAGTATATATTGAAGGTGAGTTATAATTGGTACAACGAGAGATGCTGCGGATTGATAAGGGAGGTGAGTCAAATAATTCTCAAGCATTTTTCCCTAAATTCAATTTATTTAATTTCAACTTTTGGCTGGCAGGACAACGTCTGCCGGGTTTAACTATTTTTCATAAAAAATCATTTACTTCTTATAGCTTCAGCCGCTTCAGCTTTTAAAGATTTATGGTTTCTTTCTTTGATTTAATTTGGTTTGAATCTTAAATATCCTTAAACTAAAGGCAATTTTTGTAGTTTTGTTCAAAAAAAAAAACCTTGAATAAATCCAACAAAATTTCACGATGGGACCAAAAAAAGTAAAAAAAAAATCACCCTAATAACTATAATAGTTAAATATATGCTGTCGCTCTATTTCTTCTAGATAATGAAATGTTCTGCAAAATCTTAGTACATTATTTTGTTCTATAACCAATAGTTTTCGCAGCGCACGCGATAAAAGAATGTTTTTTGGTAATATTTTCAGACCTTCGGTTACATTATTGGAGTTTTAGTATGGATCCCTAACTTTCTTGAAAATTTAATATTAATATAGCCTATGTTCACCGGAAATAGTGTAGCTTCCCAACAGTGAAAGAATTTTTCAAATCGGTCAAGTAGTTTCGAAGCCTATTCAAAGCAAACAATCATTTCCTCTTTATAATAATAGATCATAAGAATTTTGTTCCATTTATTTTTCAATGAAATTATTTTATTCTATGGCTTCCTTCTTATCAATCGCCTATTCTTTTAATCCTCAGACCCAACGATCAACATTCGTCTAAACAAACCACTGATCAATCAAGCACCGGAATACAATCGTCGCAATTCCAAAACGCCAATTATCCTCAAAACCAAACCGAGCTTGGCCGCCATTCCCATCTCCTACTCAACCATCGAGCCCGAAGACCATTTTCCATCATCAGCGTCAACAATGGCGCCGCCACCAACAATACACCAACGCTCGTTCTTCAACCTGTTCACTGTGTCACCGGAAGAGCATCGGTTTCCTTCGAGCAATCTGTCCCTGTTCTACACAACGAAAATGACATTGATGAACAACATGTCTCTGTCGGATATAAGCGTAGAACCAGTGGAAACGTCGGCGACGTTACCGTCAATAAATTTCGTGCCACTTCCCAAAGGCGAAACATTGCAACTATCGAATTTAAATATCCGTAATTCGATTTCCTGGTCGCCATTTGTATATTTGAGTCGAGCCCTGGCCTATTTAGAGCCGAGTGAATATCCAATTGGTAGGTCTGAAAAAAAAAGTCATAATTCAATCAATTATTGAATATTCAATTGAGGACAAATCTCCAAGGGAAATATCAATTTTAGTGAAACAGAAAACAACGTTAATTGAGAACTAAATTCTTCTAGTTCCCCATTCTTGGTTTTTAACTTGCCTTCATTCTAAGATTGTATTTTTTTTTGCAGAGTTACTTCGAAATGCATTGTGGGGTGAGGTACCTTTCATCGAACTTCTGTTACAGGTGAGTCAAGAACACAGCGACATCCAAAAGCTCTCAGGGTTTTGAACAAAATCACATTATCCTTATTTGCATTTCCATTGAAACACGATTCCATTTTCCTTTATTCTTCCATCGCAAGATCCTTGTCTTGCCGATCCTTTAGCAACGTGCTTCCACTAATGAAAATCGTTACGAAATTATCACAACAAACGTATCTTATCCTCTTTGTGTGCGATGTTTACCTACAAGAAAAATGGAACAAAATTATTTTCGTATCTGTACCATTTCTAAAAATTTTTTTCAAATTGAAATTACGTAATAGTTGCACCAATAGCTATGCACCAATCCAATTAATCGAGCTTCCCTTTTTTTTTAAAAAAAATACATCAGTGAACCAGACCAATTGATTTACAAGAACCTTGACTATTTGGGGTCAAAAGGGATGGAATCGCGTGGAACTAATAGAGAAACATGAATCGCATGAACTGTAGCGTGGCATTCACGTAGCACTTCTTCATTCCTTTCCGTCGCCGATTTCCTTTATCTAAATGGGTTTCCGGGACATGCTGATAACCTTTTGTCAATTGATCTTTCTCTGTTTGAAATCGAAGTGTGAATAAGAGTCGGGTGTCGGCTTAGAGATTTCGCCGAAGGGTCGATATGAAAATTAATGTTTTGCGAATAATAGAGCCACTATCTGTTGGACTATTCGGGGAAACAACATTGTAGATATTCTCGACTTTATAACGAGCAACCTTGGCGTTGTGAATTTGTGAGCTTTGTGCGCTTTTTTTTTTGTGCTCTTGGAAACATAAATTGAAGATGATAACCCAGGTTTTTTTTGATAGACGGATGAAATATGAGAGTTTTATTCGAGTGTGACATTTTAGAGTCAATCATTGGTTGAAGGAAAAAAACGCTTTTATTATTTCTTTCATTTTTATCCTTTAAAAGTGAAATGCAATTATTTTTCTTTTGTAAAAAGTCGTGGTTACAAATTGAATTAACAATTGATTCAATGTTTATCTATTCAAGAATTTTCAATGTTCAAGAAAAGAGGTTCAAAAGAAACTTAAGTAGTTAACTTAGTTATCAGGAATGCATTTAGTTATAGATAAAAAATATGAAAATAACAAATCCATTTATTTCCACCAAAAGAATGGTAGAAGAATAAAAATTCAATTAGTAATTATAATCACCAACTTCCTAAGGAAAAGTAGTAATAACATCGCATTTTTGACAAATAACATCATGAAAATTCATAAACCAAGGGATAACAACTAAATCACCAAGGAAAATAGAATAAGAGTATATAAAATTCAATGTAGTTCATGTGAAAAATTCTATATTGGCCAAACTGGTAGATCTTCAGGACTTCATACATAACAAGGACTTTACCCAACAAAACTTGGTTCAATAACAACTTAAAATTTTAGCCAACATCTAGACGACGAAAAGCATAAATAGATAAACTTTGAAACAATTTTTGAACCTCTACAAAGAATAAGAAATGTATAAAATCCATCAATTTGATCCAACCAATATCCTTAATTAACGACAAACTATTTAATTAAAACTGTGGTAGTTTCATGAGTATTATGAATAATTTCCTTTGAATATGATGCTGGCTTTCATAGTTTGGACTAATATTTTGGCTTTCCAGTATCCAGGAGCAATTTTGTAATCCACTACTGATATAATCAGCATATTTATTTAGGTAATCCAAGAAGTACTGAAGCTTGAGCTTTTATGGATTGAAGGATTCTTGCTTTCTTGTATTTTGACGTGATAACAACTTGGAGACATTATTTGTTGAATTTGATGTTTTCTGAAAAGAGGGAAAGTTTAATTTTCTATTTAATTAAGTTTGGAAATTATTAAAGCAATTCCGTGCTAGACTCTTTTGAAACAGTCAAATTTTCTACACCACGTTATACAACTTTAAACTTATTACATGTAGAAATATATTAAATGATTTGTTTGTCAATTTTCTCTTTAAAATAAGAAGTAAAGAAATTTTAATAAATAGTATTATATGATATTTATGCTATTTTATGATAGAAGGTATAGGATTCATTATAACAAATTTAAGTATGGAAACTTTCAAATTAGATTAGGATTTTACTATGGAATAATAGATTGACAAATAATTACTACTTTAATTTATTTTTTTCTAGTTTATATTTTTTGAAAGTTAAACTTTACCTCACCTTATTCTTTTAATTTTTTTCTCCGATATTTTACATCCGATGAATTCACTTAATCAAAGAAGAATTCGATTTAATTATCAGGAAAAATCAATTTGTGAACTTGGAAGAACAGTTACGAACATAAAAGTTTGTAACTATCACATTATTCCAGCGAGTATTTACTTTTGAAGGTTTTAATTCGCTGGTGCGAGATTATAGGTATTAGCGATTTATGTGAGGTAACAAAAGCTCTAGTCCGAAAAGCTAAAGCTGTCCTCGATCGTGTTCTCTATTTTCGGGACGAGACAAATGTGGTCTGACCTTATTGTCAACACCAACACGATTATTACATTTCGGACGTTCTAACAATTACTGTAGGGCACACTACGTTATCGTGTTAACACATTAATTTACGACCTTTTCCCCAATCGCAACCTCTAAAAAAAAAAATAAAAAGAAGGAAGAAATTCCAAGTCAGAGAGATAAAGCCTGTAGTTCTACGCGCAGCAAATGCATTTTCGTTCAATTACAGCATTTCGGTATCATAAGTGGCATTGTCAAAGTGCATATCTATCAATCACTCCAATTCCATTAGATTTCCCACAAGGTTATTACCACAAAGTCACACTTAAGACCAAAACAATTCACTGTGATGAAATTACATGTGACGATCGAAATTCACGAAAGCATCAATTTCTCTAATTATCTCTCCACGTTTTCAGTCTTCGAAAGCTGCAAGACGTAAATGAAAATGATCGATTCAATAAAATATTTAAGTACTTTAATCACACAAAATGTCCACCTTACCAATTCCGCTTAGCTATTATTTGTAGGACATGCGGTTGTGTTTATGAAAACGGATGACCCGAAGAGCTTAAAAATTCCTTTGGTGCTTATATGATGAAACACAATCAAGTTTGCAATTAAAGTTGATTAGTCCGAAATTGCCGCTGTGTGCATCCCACTAGGGGGAATTGCGGAAATTAGTTTTAATGAAACACAAAAGCACAAACTATTATTTTAACTGGTGAAATGAAGAAATATAATATGAAATTGCATATTACCGAGGATTTATAACCGAGAAATATTTTCCTGTAGTAAAATTTGAGCTCATTATCCTTGAATTGCCGTTTCTTTTTGAATTGTAATAGTTAGCAATTCTCAATATCGATAATTATTTGATTTTATTGTTTGGATTTGAATTTCATTGTTGAAACGGTTAAAATGTGAATGTTAAAAGTGAAATTTTTTGTATTAATTTTTGTTGCGTATCTTACAAATTATGTTCCTTAAACTTTTTTCTGTCGTATTACTCGTTATTAGTTTGGATAACAAGTCAAAAAACAGAAGTCCGGAGTCAAAACATGAACAGGGGAATTACATTCACTTGAAATATTTCAAGTACAAACAATTGAGGTTTTTTGATGAAAGTGCCAAAATAGGTTCAAGTACCAGAAATTTATAACTTTTTTATTTATTTTTATCCGATTTTGGGGTTTACGGAAGTGGTTTTCGGTGAAAAATCGTCAAGCTTTGTAATTATAAAACATTTTACATTGATGCCTGTAAAAACTTAAATTTCACTTCATTAGTTTAGTATTCTTGAGTTGCCGTTTGTTTTTGAATTTTAATTGTTAGCAAATCTTAATATCGATAATGATTTGATTTTATTGTTAGGATTTGAATTTCATTGTTTAAACGGCTAAAATGAGAATGCTTTAAGTGAAATTTTGAATTTTTTTTCATAATGTTTTTTGCGTATCTTAGAAATTATGTTCCTTAAACTTTTTTGTGTCGTATTACTCGTTATTAGTTTGGATAACAAGTCAAAAAGCAGAAGTTCGGAGTCAAAACATGAACAGGGGAATTATATTTACTTGAAATATTTCAAGTACGAAAAATTTAGTTTTTTTGATAAAAGTACCAAAGTAGATTCAAGTACCTAAAAGATATAACTTTTATATTCATTTAAATTGATTTTGGGGTTTACGGAAGTGGTTTTCGGTGAAAAATCGTCAAACTTTGTAATTATAAAACATTATGCATTGATGCCTGAAAAACTTAAATTTCGGTTACAATGTGAATGTTAAAAGTGAAATTTCGAATTTTTTGTAGTAATATTTGTTTTGTATCTTACAAATTATGTTCCTCAAACTTTTTTGTGTCGTATTACTCATTATGAGTTTGGATAACAAGTCAAGAAGCAGAGGTTCGGAGTCAAAACATGTACAGGGGAATTACATTCACTTGAAATATTTCATGTACGAAAAATTGAGCTTTTTCGATGAAAGTGCCAAAATAGATTCAAGTACCTAAAAGATATAACTTTTATTTTCATTTAAACCGATTTTGGGATTTACGGAAGTGGTTTTCGGTGAAAAATCGTCAAACTTTGTAATTATAAAACATTGTACATTGATACCCTGTAAAAACTTAAATTTCGGTTACAATGTGAATGTTAAAAGTAAAATTTCGAATTTTTTGTAGTAAGTTTGTTGCGTATCTTCGAAATTATGTTCCTCAAACATTTTTGTGTCACTACACTCATTATTAGTTTGGATAACAAGTCAAGAAGCAGAGGTTCGGAGTCAAAACATGTACAGGGGAATTACATTCACTAGAAATGTTTCAAGTACGAAAAATTGAGTTTTTTTTAATAAAAGTGCCAAAATAGATTCAAGTACCAAAAAGATATAACTTTTAAATTCATTTAAACCGATTTTCGGGTTTACGGAAGTGGTTTTCGGCGAAAAGTCTTCAATCTTTGTAATTATAAAACATTTTACATTGATGCCTATACAGATTATCTTTTTTGTGATTTTGAGAAAAAAAAAATTAAATCAAAGAAGACTAACTTTACCAAGAGAAATGTGTGTAATTTGTTCAATCAAACTTTAAATTCTTGATAATTTACATTTGTGTTACTTGAGTTGAAACAATTGTCTTCATTATCGCAAATCAACTAAACGTGAAGAGAACTCTTAACGATTTAGTTTATGTTAAGCACTTTGCATTGAAACGAAATTTTAAGTTAAGGCGTTAATTTTTCTTATTTCCATCAAACATTAAACTATTCCACGCAAAATCAACCAAATGTTATTAATACTACGTCAAGTAATCTCTAATCCTTTGATCTACAATTCGTTCGTCAAAATGATTCGAACGAAACAAACTTCGACAAAGTCCTTCTAACTTTCCGAAAATGAGGGAAACACGCAAATTTCCGCATATGTTTCCCTCGACGTCTAATTCAATTGCCAGCACTTTTGCGCGGCGGCGAATTGTCTTTGCCTGCCGAAGTCTTTGAAAGAAGATTGTCGAAATCATCTCAGAAGAGAAACTCAAGGATGTGCATAATGTGGAAAATGGATTCCAGACGTTGGTGGTGTGGTTGGTTGATGGCAAAACGTGCGGTACGATAACGGGGTAGTAATTCACCTTTTGTCCCCAAACGGCACGCATATTTGCACAGATGTGAAACATTTGCATCGGCCCTTTGTTCAAAATTATTTTCCGTTTGATACTGTTTTTTTATCGGTTGCAGTGCATGAAAATGGAGGCCGGATTTATTGCATTTATCACGCTGTCGATTTTGTTGGCACTTTTTTTGCCACTTAGTGTCCTCGTCTATGCTTTTTGCCAGTTGTTGAAACCAAGTAAACCGAAAACGATTGACGACAGCGGTTTGTCGGTCCGATCAATGTCGACATCCTGGACGGAAAATTGCCGCCGAAGAATCTACTTGTTTCTTATGGAAATATTCCTCTTTCTTTTTTCGTAAGTATTTGATTATCATATGTATGAAGGCCCTCGCCAGATACGATGGTCTAAAATGCCCCCATTGCAATTGGGCTAATTTGTTAACTGAAAATACCTTACAGTATGGACAATATCTCAGCCCAGTTTCAACTCTAAAATATGACGCATTTTTGTGTAAAGAATAAAAATATTTTTTTTCAAAATCAATATTCTCTGAAACTGTTTGATAATACCGAAAAAAGTGCTTATGAGTTTCAAGATATCACAAAGTAGTACTCCGAGAAAAATTCGTTCATGAATCAGATCGATCGATCATTGTTAAAAATACAATTTATTTTTTAAAAAAATTTTTTTATACTAAAATCGTTTGGTACACCTCAGTTTTTTTTTTCTTCATAATCCTCTACATCGTTTTACTGATCTTCTAATGATCGATCGATCTGATTCATGAACGAATTTTTCTCGGAGTACTACTTAGTGATATCTTGAAACTTATAAGCACTTTTTTCGGTATTATCAAACAGTTTCAGAGAAAATTGGGTTTGTGATTTTTTTTTTTTTTGTGATAAATGGAAAGATCATATATAAGTTTTATAGCAAAACTATTTTTTGTTTTTTTTTTTTTCGCAATAATTTAAAAGTTATTTCAAAATAAAAATTAGTTTTTGAATCTAGTACCGAAGACACGCCGACAGCTCCCGAACAAACCCGAGCGCGTGTGACGTCATAATGTTAGTTGTCACTCATTGCAGTTGATACAGAAATAATAAGTACAGTGTTTTGATTGATTTAATTCTGTTGTGATAGTTAAATATTGAAATTTATATTGAAAATGTCGAACCTTAAAAGTTATCGTTCTTGTTTTGTACCATTATATTGTACGAATACTACAAAAACAACTCCCAACAAAATGTTTTTAAATTGGTTATTATAAATATATCAACATCAAGAATATTATCAGACTTTGCTTTTATAAATCCTTTATCACACATAGCTAATTGGAATCAACTAACGACTCGTTTTTTAGCAATAAATAATTTTAGCAATATTATTGTCTAGTCACGTGTATTAGCTGTGAACGCTGTACTGTTTTTAAACAGCTATAACACAAAATTAACATTGAGCTAGCCTCCCATGTATAACATTATGACGTCACAACTATGGTGACCACTCATGGCGCGTTTATAGTCACGTGATTTTTTTTTAAATTTTATCAATTTTTAATCGTTTATAATTAATTGAAAAAAAATTTTTTTTAAGTTTTTTGCATTAAATATCAATATTATTAATAATAAAGTTTGAAAATACATGAAAAAAATCAATAATTTTTTTTTTCAAAATCGCAATTGATTTTGAAAAAAAAAAATTATATTCTTTACACAAAAATGCATCATATTTTAGAGTTGAAACTTGGCTGAGATATTGTCCATACTGTAAGGTACTTTCAGAAAAAAAATTAGCCCGATTGCAATGGGGGCATTTTAGACCATCTTATCTGGCGAGGGCCTTTATTACATTTTCGGTTTTTAGTTTTGGTATTGTAATCATGTTCGTCACCAACGAGCAACTATCTAGTGCTGTTCAAAAAGTACCCACCGTAATTGATATGGCCTTTAATGACATCAGCAAATATGTACGAAACTCAAATATGCAAATCACCTACTTATTGACTTCGTCGATCGAGCAGACGTCCGAGGCGCTTCAACACGATCTGAATTGTAAGTGGCAACGAAATAAATAAGCAAAACCACCAAGCAATTATTGAATTATAAACTGCAGCCGTTGAAGAGCTGCTAGGTCGGCCGATCCAGACGGAAATTGCCGTCGAAACCGGCGTGGATGTGGCACAGGAAGCGTTGCTAGACGTCAGTCGAGGTAAAAATAAAATCGTTCCCCGATTTTCGAGCATTTTTTTTTTCATATTTATTTCTTGCAGCTTCACAGGATATCGCCGCCAAGGTAGCCATTCTTCTAGATGAATGCCAGAAAGCCTTGGAAATGGCTCGATCAAGCCAGATCCGGCTTAGAGATTTACGACGCCACGTTGAAGCCACGATTAGACAATGCGCCCCCAAAGACATACCACTTTGCGGTACAATAGATCCAACCCGACTAGAAATAACATTCAAAATCGACACGGTAATCACTAATTGAGATTGAATCTATACGATTTTTTTTTTTTTTGGAATTGCCATTAAAAAATCATTAAAATATCATCAATTATCCACGGAAAAATTATTCCTTTTATTTACGAGACTACACAATGAAAAAATCATATTAATTACCCTGCATTTTTTTCGCAAATGATTTATCTTTGTTTAATGCACCAAATTTATTATCCTCCCAGCTTCTCACCGATTATAATCTGGCGCACATTCGCTATTTGGCCGAGGATAACTTTACGAATGCCGTGCGAGAAGCCCAATATGAATTTCAATCAATTCCCGAGCTGATTTCAAACGATACGTTTGAGATACGAAAAGGTTGGTGTTTTTCGTTAACATTGGTATAGAAATGTATATACTTTATGGAAAATAGATAAATTATGAGGGGGAGGGGGGCGAAGAAAAATCGGGGGAGAAATAACGAGGAGAAGTGCTCAAGTACCGCATTGACGTATACTTAATTAAATTGTCTATTTTTATTTTACTCTTTTCTATTTTTCGTTTCGTCAGAACTATTGGCGTCGTTGGGCAAACATCGTGCTGCCATCTATGAGGCGAGTCAAACGTTCGAGGAAATCAGTCGCGAGCTTTCGGCCAATGTTGGATATACAAGGATGCGAGCTTTGACTGTTGTCAAGAATGCCACACGATTCGAAGATGAACGATGGATGGTTGGATTTTGTAAGAAAAATATGGAATAAAAAAGAATAGAAATCATATTAAAAAGCTCAATTGAAAATAAGAAATTCCTTTTTAATGAAAATATTGCATTCATCGAATGAATTCGCATTGAATTTTTAAGAAAAATGAAACTAATGTTTTATAAATCATTCATAATAGTGTTTGAATAGTTAATATTATTCTCTATTGGGGCATTTCACGTGAAGCGAACAACGAAAAAAAGTGAAGTTCTGAAATTTGTTCATATTTGGCATAATTGAACTTCTAGGAAGTATGAATGTGGATACAAAATATTATTTTCGAATGATGATTATTTGCCAAGTTATACGCTTCTAAAGAATTGTCGTATTTGAAATTCATATTTTTTAAAAAATATGTTTCGATTTAATTTTTTTTTTAAATATTTAATATAGCGGTTTAAATAGAAAATGAACTGTTCTTTCTAAATAAAAATTAAAACTGGACATTTTTATTTTTTTTAATATACAAAACAGGAAGTAAACTTTTCAAACCAGAATTTTAGTAACTTTAATCATTTTGATTTTTGATTTTTTTACTTCAAAATGTAGCCTACAGTACATTTATAATACACCAGAAGTTTCATAATGGAATCTGCAATAGTTTAGGAGATAGATGCGTTAAAGTGCACACGTGTCGTACTGAGGGTCAACTGGTTTACGCGATGTAACACTAAAACGCTGCAATAATTATATTTACTATCCTACTTAAGCGTATTTAATGCTCTATCAATGTTGTTGGGTAATTTTTATTCAAATTAAAATTGTACTTATTGAAAAAAATTTAGGTAAGAAACAGTGACTTAAAATAAATTTCGTGATAAGTAATAAAATCGTCTGCTAGCCAAAGAGGTTAAATGATTAGAGTGAAAATGCTCCATAAACCCCATGTTAAACTTAAACTTTCATTTCCCCTCAATTTTCCAAGTGATCGTACCCCTTTCACAGCACATTTGTACAAAATATTTTCTCTCCTCTCTTCGTTAAAACAATTAGATCAATTTTGTACAAATATGTTGTGGAAGGGGTACGATCACTTGGAAAATTTATGGGAAATGAAAGATTAAGTTTAACATGGGCTTTAGGGACCACGTTCACTCTAGTCATTTAACCTCTTTGGCTAGCAGAGGATTTTATTAGAGGTGTGCGAATATCGTTCGAATCGAAAAATGACATTCGATTCGAATCGAATATTCGAGTAGTTCGAATTATTCAAATAATAATTTTCTATCACCAAATTAATCAATATCAATAGAAAAGTTTTTTTTTTAGTTATATTCGACTTAAGGGGTTGAGGGTAGTCAGAAGTATGAAAAAATGATATTTTTTTAAAAATTTTTTTTCGCTAGTAAATTATTTTATTTTACAAAAGTAAGAATATAGCATTAATACGTTATGTTTCGACTTGATTTCACCAAAATTTCAAAAAAAAAAATCAGTAGTTTTTAAAGTTATGGCTGTTTGTGTGGACCCAGTTTCTCCAGAAGTCCCTTGTGGTGTTCATCACAAATCCTTGGAGATTCAGCAAAAATCAATCGGACAGAAAAAAACAGTTTTATTAATAGATAATCTAGTGCCTGATTGAAGCTTTTTTTTTAAATTCACAAAATGGCGGCCTCAGGAAATTTTTTTCCGAATTTTCGGGAAAAAACCAACAGTTAATTGTTTATAAAAAAATCGAAATTAAGAAAAAAAAAATAATCCTTCGATCAGGCACTAGTTCTTCATGTTTTTCAAAAGTTGTATAAATTTCATTGAAATCTACCGAACGGTTTTTGAATTACAGGGATCACCAATTCAAAAAAGATAGTTTTGAACAAACAGCCATAACTTTTAAATTATTGATTTTTTTTTTTGAAATTTTGATGAAGTCAAGTCGAAACATAATGTATTAATGCTATATTCTTACTTTTATAAAATTGAATAATTTACTAGCAAAAAAAAATAGTAAAAAATATCCTTTTTCATGCTTCTGACTACCCCTAACCCCCTAAGTCGAATATAACTAAAGAAAAACTATTGTTTTGAAAAACAATTTTTCGAATAAAAAATTATTTTTTAAAAATATTAAATATGGCGGTTTAAATAGAAAATGAACTGTTTTTTCTAAATAAAAAATAAAACATGGACATTTTTATTTTTTTTAATATACAAAACCGGAAGTAAACTTTTCAAATCAGAATTTTAGTAACTTTGACCATTTTGATTTTTGATTTTTTTATTTCAAAATATAGCCTAAAGTACATTTATAACACACCAGAAGTTTCATAATGAAATCTGTAATAGTTTAGGAGATAGAGGAATTAAAGTACATACGTGTCGTACTGAGTACGTACTTAAGTCAACTGGTTTACGCGATATAACACTAAAACACTGCAATAATTATATTTAACATCCTACTTAAGCGTATTTAAAACTCTAACAATGTTGTTGGGTAATTATTATTCAAATTAAAATAGTACTAATTGAAAAAAAATTTAGTAGGAAACAGTAGTTGAAAAATAAATTTCGTGATAAGCAATAAAATCGTCTGCTAGCCAAAGAGGTTAAATGATTAGAGTGAAAATGCTCCATAAACCCCATGTTAAACTTAAACTTTCATTTCCCCTCAATTTTCCAAGTGATCGTACCCCTTTCACAGCACATTTGTACAAAATATTTTCTCTCCTCTCTTCGTTAAAACAATTAGATCAATTTTGTACAAATATGTTGTGGAAGGGGTACGATCACTTGGAAAATTTAGGGGAAATGAAAGTTTAAGTTTAACATGGGCTTTAGGGACCACGTTCACTCTAGTCATTTAACCTCTTTGGCTAGCAGACGATTTTATTACTTATCACGAAATTTATTTTAAGTCACTGTTTCTTACCTAAATTTTTTTCAATAAGTACAATTTTAATTTGAATAAAAATTACCCAACAACATTGATAGAGCATTAAATACGCTTAAGTAGGATATTAAATATAATTATTGCAGCGTTTTAGTGTTATATTGCGTAAACCAGTTGACCCTCAGTACGACACATGTGTACTTTAACACATCTATCTCCTAAACTATTACAGATCCCATTATGAAACTTCTGGTGTGTTATAAATGTACTTTAGGCTATATTTTGAAATAAAAAAATCAAAAATCAAAATGGTCAAAGTTACTAAAATTCTGATTTGAAAAGTTTACTTCCGTTTATGTATATTAAAAAAAAAATCCAATTTTAATTTTTATTTAGAAAGAACAGTTCATTTTCTATTTAAAGCACCATATTTAATATTTTTAAAAAAAAAATTAATTCGAAAAATTGTTTTTCAAAAAATACGAATTTCAAAAACGACAATTCTTTACAAGCGTATAACTTGGCAAATAATCATCATTCGAATAAAATATTTTGTATTCACATTCATACTTACTAGAAGTACAACTATGCCAAATATGAACAAATTTCAGAACATCACATTTTGAACATTACAAATGCGCCCCAATTGGTAAAATATTAGTAACTTTTCCGTAGTTTTAGTCTTTTCGATTCATTCATACTAGTCGACTTAGTTCTATCAAATGACTTGTTCGGCTGATAAGTTTAAATGTGTCGTCTTGAATGACAAAATTGTTCATACAAATGTTTCACTGAAAGTTACTCAACTTATCAAGAAAATTCTGTCAAAATGATGGTCAAGTTTTCGATTATCCTTGAAAGTTACTCAATCATCTTGTTTATCTTGGTTTGAAACCCTTTTTCCCTCAAATATTTTTCTTTACTCGTCCAGATTCTTCGATTTCCCTATCAACTCTTTGGCTACTGATATTGATTGGAATTTCCAGTGGATGTTGCGGTGGCGAATCCAAGGCCGGCATTATCCTACATACCACCATATTTTTGATTTGCCTATGCACACTTATTTTGTGGGCGATCGCCGCCCTCACGTTCGTTTTGGGCGGCCACGGCGAAATTTTCATATGCAAATCACTGTACGACGCACCGCATTACAAAACGCTAACAATGCTATTCGATAATCCCGGCTTACTGTACGAAAAAGGTGGCTTCTTTTCGAACGCACTGAATGCAAATGAAACGCTCGACTTGCCAATTCAAAATATAATACGGTGAGATTAACCGAGACCTACAGAAATTCCCGTAAATTTCAGTGCTAAATACACGTTTGATTTTAATTAATTTGCAGACAATGTGAACGAAATCAGCCGTTGTACAATGCGTTTAAGTTGCGTCGCATGTATGACGTGGAGATGTTGACTAGTCCGAAAACTTGGACTGATTTCCAAACGAAATTGGTTTCGATGAAAGTTCATGTTGATAGTATTCAGCTGATGACGCCAAAGTTGCAGCGGCATCTTCAGGAGCTTTTGCAGGTCACGTCGCACGTAAACTTGACGTATTATCGCAACCAATTAAGCGGTTCGGTAACAGGGAGTGATTTGGTTTCGTTTTGGAATCAGCTGGAAAATGTTGCCAGTCAAATTATGGACTTAACGACTGTGTCACGTTTGGAAACGTTGGCGTCCCGTACTAAGAAATTGATCGAAACAAACATTGAACCGTTGGAACGGTTTAAGGAGACCATTATTTATTTGTTGACAGCTTTGGAAGTGCAAATTGCACCGCTAGAAAAACAAGCCAATCAAAGTATGGCACATTTGAAGACGATTCAATATTATGTTAGTAATCATGGAACGATTATTGCCACTCAGGTATATTTATTTATTTATTTTACTTCCACTGTATACTCTATGGAGATGCAAAGCATCTGTCCATTAGGGTGTCCGTTATTTCCCAAATTGATTTTTTTACAGCGATCGCCCCCTGAATTTTTAGTTTAAGACACAAAAAAAATTATCCAATACAATTAAGCTCTTAATTTCTTGATTAAACCGTGCCGGAATCATGCTACTTTTACCATTTCAATAACATGGGATTATTTGACCTTTTACTTTAATTTTTTCTCAGAAACAAATTAACAAAAAGAATTAGGATTAAATTATTCTGACGTAAAATTTAACGCTCTACAAAAACGGTCTCTTATAAATTTTCGATTTAATCACTCCATTAAAAGTAATTCAATATTTAACTTTTTAACGACAAATCAATCGAGTATAGGCTCAATAAAAATGATGTTGACTACTAAAGTTCTAAGAAATTTCTCATAAATGGCGTCAGGTGAAATGGTAAAAATTCGAATAATAATTGAACTTTTGTCGATAGTCTCATTAATTAGTATAAAATTCACTCGTAGGTACAAAATATTAATTAAAGTACGAAAGTTTATCCTGGATAAATTGAATTTCATGACTATAGCGAATTCGGATCTTATGTCACCGGTTTTAATTGTCAAAAAATGATTTTTTGTTTGTTTAATTTTCTGTTCAAGCCATAAAATTAACACAAATAATCACTTGCGCTTTAATGATAATAATTTTTATCTTCTCTTACAATGATTTTATAGTTAACAAAAATAAAAATTGATTTTAAAGCTTTATATTAGACACAAGTTAAATGTTGAATAACTTTTAATGGAGTGATTTAATCGAAAATTTATATATGACCTTTTTTGTAGAGCGTTAAATTTTACGTCAGAATAATTTAATATTAAATCTTTTCATCCATTTGTTTCTAAGAAAAAAAATTAAAAGTAAAAAGTCAAATAATCCCATGTTATTTAAATGGTAAAAGTAACATGATTCCGGCACGGTTTAATCAAGAAATTAAGAGCTTAATTGTATTAGATATTTTTTTTATATCTTAAACTAAAAATTCAGGGAGCGATCGTTATAAAAAAATTAATTTGGGAAATAACGGACACCCTACTGTTTCTAGAACTGGAATATTACAATTGTATAGTACAATTGCGTGTATTTAAATTAGAGCAACAAAATTAAAAGTTACAAAATTAAAAGATACAAAATTAAAACAGAATTACCAATAAAGTAATAAATACAATTCTAATTGAAAATTAAAAATTATGTCAGTGACTAGTCACTAAAGGTACCCACTATGCTTATTAATATTTTCCTCAATTTCTTTCGCTTAAAATTAAGTGTTTTAAAATGGTTGGGCAACTTATTAAAACTTTTTATTGCAATAAGATATGGATTTCTGGTGCTGATATTTTTCTTAGTTTTTGGCAGCGTTAACAATCCATGATTGTAGTATGTTAAAGCATTTATGATAAATGATTCCCTGATACCAAGGGGTATATCAACAATACTACGTGAAATGAAATAATTAATAAAGTGATTTTGGATAGTAGTCAATGGCCTGAGGCTATTTTTATATGCCCCACCCCATGCAATTATGCCAGAATTGATTATATTTTTAAATAACCCATGATAAATTGTTTTTGATATCGAGGGACTTTGGGCATTTGCTCAGTTTACAGAAAATGAATGAAAAGTACCTTATTTTTTTTGTAAATTCATAGACATGTGAGTTCTATTTCATGTGCGAATCGAAAATTAATTCCACATACAATTATCTACTCTTTTAAGATCAAAATTATTTATTTTAAGGTGGAAGTTATCAGGAATACTATTAATGTAACTATCAAACGTAATATACGTAGACTTATCTATGTTGAGAGGCAACTGATTTTCTCCTAGCCAATAGTCAATTTTGATCAACCATCGAGTTAAAATAAGGTTGACTTCAGCCCTATATTATATAAAAAGATTTTTTTTTCATTTTGATTTACAGAAAATTGGTTTTCATTGGCTTATTTATAGTACCAATAAGATAAACTATATAAAAGCTATCAAATAAGTAAGATTTTTCAACAAGTTTTTCACAGGAACCAAAATTTTATTTGGCAAATAATCTTTAAAGTAAAAATTCGAAGAAATAAGTGAACTTTTATCTTTTTAAAGTAAAAAAACTCTTTTCTGAAAAAAATATTTATTTTCGAAAGCGAAATCTTCACTTTATACCATTCTTATATTGATGTGGACTAGAAAATAGCATACAGCATGAATTTGCAAAAAATTTAGTAATAAAAATCGTTTACCATAAAAACGGCTGTAATTCTGGTGATTTTAACTACCAATTTTATTTATCACTGAATTGTACTCAATACTTGCCCAATATCTTGGCTAAACTTATGGGTACCATAAAATATTTATGAGTAACGAAATCCTGAAATTGATCTAAGAATCAATAAGAAATCATGATAGATGTCAAACTTCTATTGCTCTCTGGACCATAAGAAAGGCGTTGACTTTATGATATCTAATTTAAGTTTGAATTTATTATAGAAAACCAAAGAATTTACCGCTCGAATTCTCAATTATTTGGACCAATTTCGCAAACACGTTTTAACCGAATTGGATTACAATTTATCGCCGTGCAAACCAGTCTGGGACGTTTTCGATTCGGCTCGAGTGTTTGCCTGCAGACACGTAATTGATCCTCTGGTAATATTATGTCCGATTGCAATCTCGTCCTTCCGCACAAATTCCGTATTACGTAGATATTTACTTGCTATAATATGTATTTGTTTTTTTTTTTATTTTCGGTTTACCATACTGCCCAGAATGGCTTTTGGTTCGGAACGGTTTGGTGTTTGTTGTTATTGCTGTGCATCGTTCCGCTGGCAATCAAATTGGCCGCGTGTTACAATCAAATCGCAAGGCGAAATCGAAATATGTATGATGCATTTTTAATATAATGGCTGAGCTGATTTAATATTGATGTTTGGTTTTAGAAATGCCATGTCCGATTCGTTGATTACGTCCGAAATGCAAACGTCGTGGCAAACTCCTCCGGCGTAAGTTTTTTTTTGTCTTTGTGATATTCTAGAAAATAACTTTTTTACAAACGAAATAAATTTCCGGTAAATTAAAAGTGTTTTTTTTTAATTAAATTATTGAAAGTTATTTTCACTTTTTTGAAAATTTAGTTTACAAAATTATATGATAATTGGAGACTGCCACGCATTGTTATTTTTGAGACTTAAAATTAACACATTTGATTCTTGGAACTTCGTTTACGTAGTATTGTAAAATTAATATCGAGAAAACTTTTTATTTAATATTCTCACAGGGTACAATGTTTTTACTAAAGCTCAAATTTTTATTCTGGTCTAGAAGCCTGAATTTTTGACATTTTTTCAAGTAAGATAAAAAAAATGAAAAACATTTTTGCTGTCCATTTTTTTAAATGTTTTTATTGACATTTTGAGAATATAAAAAAAATAACTAGAAAAAATTCGCCAAGATACAGGCCGGTGAAGAGAGGGCTTCAAAAAAAACGGTGCGTCCTGGTTGACATAATTTCAACCCTTGTAGAAATCTAAAATAAAAAAATCAAATTTTTCATTAATAAAGATGTTGCTAAGGGTGATTTTTTTTTTGACTTTTTTTTTTTGGTCCCATCGTGAAATTTTGTTGGAAATACCAAAAAAAAAAATCTCTGAAAGTTTGAGCCCTTAATATTAATTTTAAGTCCTCGACCAAGACGTGTAAAGATTTCCCATTGAAAATACACGGAAACTCTGATTTTTTATTTTTAAATTTCAATATCTCAGCGGCATTTCATGGGATCGCTTTTACCGAAGATGGTTTTTTCTCAGAATTAAACGCTCTACAAAAGTGCCCATTGCGACAAAGTCGTAACTCACACCGGTGAGGTAGTACGGGCTACTGAACCTGATTTTTCCATAAAATTCAAGGCTTAATATCTCGTTTAATATTGATTTTCGCGATTTGGTCTACAGGAACTTTTTTGTAGGAAATCAAATTCTCTACAAGTTTTTTGTTTATAATTTTTCCGTAGTTCTCGTTATTTACGAGATAAATGCAAAAAAAAAACGCGAATTTTATGGAAAAATCAGGTTCAGTGGCCCGTACTACCTCACCGGTGTGAGTTACGACTTTGTCGCAATGGGCACTTTTGTAGAGCGTTCAATTCTGAGAAAAAACCATCTTCGGTAAAAGCGATCGCATGAAATGCCGCTGAGATATAGAAATTTAAAAATAAAAAATCAGAGTTTCCGTGTATTTTCAATGGGAAATCTTTACACGTCTTGGTCGATGACTTAAAATTAATATTAAGAGCTCAAACTTTCAGGAATTTTTTTTTTGGTATTTCCAACAAAATTTCACGATGGGACCAAAAAAAGTCAAAAAAAAATCACCCTAATGTTGCTATCGGGTTAACCATTTTCAAAAAAAAAAAAAATATTTTACCCGTTTTTTTCGACCTTTCCGAATTTTTTAAAAATACTTAAAATCAATTTTTTTTTAAATCCAAGACAGACGCGATGGACAGTTGTATAAACAAGATATATACCAAATTTCGAAGAAATCGGTTCAGTAGAACTGGAAATATCATATCAACCACCTCAAAAAAAATAGTTTCGAGAAAAACGCGTTTAAAGTTGAGGAATCAATTCTAATGGAATAACTCTGAAAATAATATGTAATACTCACTTTACATCAATCAGCGATCCCAGATCCATACATTGGGCCTTCCTCCTTTTCAAAATTCAGGTCTTAAGAAGTTCTTTCAGCTAATCGAACTATTCTAGTTTCGTTTGTATCTAAATCGGCTGTATCTCCGAAAATAATTCGAATTTTGAAAAATCCTTTTCGAATCATATTTTTGAATGTCTAAACTTTCAAAACATGCCAAAAAAAAATCGATTTTTTCAAATTTCTAGACCAGAATACCCCCTTAAATAAATTTTGCTTAACTTTAAATTAAACATATAAAAGTATAAATAATTTTTATCTTAGGCTTTCTGAAACAACTGCAAAAATATTTTTTCCTGATAGATTTTTCATACCAGGAACAATTCCTTAATATATATTACACTTAATTCCCAAATTAGAACGTAGCTAAACTCAAAGATCGTGTGGGAATTCAATCAAGAATTCGTTCTTATCGTGATCAAGAATTCAATGACGCAAACGATCAATTTATGCGTCTAATTTCACGTTAAATTCACATGAAAAATGCAAAATTAATCTAACAAAAATTCATATAATTCAATTAAATTCCATTCTGTTTTTTTTTTAGGCCACCAATGGAAAACGATGGATGGTGAAGAAATACATATAAGAGAAGTTATTATTGTTAATATAACACGCTAGCATTACATATTATATACTTATTATTGTAACGAGAAGAATAAATCAAATTTGACTCAATTTATAAATATGTGGCTATATTTACTACGGGTTTTGTCTCGCCATCACTCATTATCGTGTTATTCAAGTCAAAGATAATAGCTCGAAAAGGTTGTACATAAGATTTTATGTAAGACGCCACCGTATTAAATGCCTCCACAAGGGTTCCCTTTCCCAATCATTGGACATGCATGAAAATTAAACAATATTTTCAAGGTGTGGTGAAATGATCGTCGAAAATGTCAATTTCGATAGCTCTTGATTTTACACACAGTGATTTTTTTTCTATTCTTGTGTTCTAATTTATCTCAAATGTATGCGTAGAAGTTATCTTTAACTTTAATCAACTTAAAACGTTTATGAGAATATAATTTATTATAGTTATTGACTATTAATGTTAAATGTTTCATTTTCAGAAAAAAAAAGAATGGAAAAAATGTTGAAAAGAAAGGTTTTTGAAGAGAATGTCATTTGAGAGCTGAATGGATTTATTGGCATCATTAAGCGAAAAACTTGCTCAAAGTCTTTATAATAAATCATTACTAATTAAGTTTAGTATTCAAGTGATTCTTGGTAATAATTACAGGACTGACATTTATCACACTTGTGATACTTACGTCGAACTATAATATTGCTAATTGTGGCCAAAATTTACAATTGCTTCTACTTCAAATTTAATGTTTATTTTTGCAAGTCTTTCAGTAGTTAATCAAAGCTCTAAACTATAATCCTTGTTATTTTTTTTCGTTTGTCTTTAAGACTTGAACATAAATCCGGTTCAATTAACTTGAATATTTTTCGACAAATAATCTCAACAAGTTGTGATTCACCTTCTACGGTTTTTTCTAATTACAAAGAAGGTATTGTTTTAGAGATCTCATTAGAATATCAAAGTATTTACTTTGTTGTGTCGAATGAAACCCCCCCGGGCATTCCTTCTCAGCGCAAAGAAAATGAATCCACTCTAACAAATGCAAGCACAATCGACTTGTGCCCAATAAATTCATTTATGTAATGTTCAAATCGATTAATTTGAAATCAATTTGATCGAATCAGATAAATATTTACTCAATAATTTAATCATATGGCTTGTTAAATGCCATTTACAATTTGAATATTAATTTGTTGCGTCGATAATTATTATTGAAATTGAAATGATATTAGTTCACACTTGGAACACAGGGAAAGAATAAATCTTTCTGCATTTTAATTGGAATTAAATCAAAAGGAAATCCTCCTATTTCTTTGCATTAATGTCTTTTAATCCAATTACAGATAAGATGAAAATCTTTACAATGATCGTTTCCATCATTCCAAGGATGTTACATTAACATTTATTGGCATGTTTTTTCGAACTTCCATTTAGTTTTATCTCGGAAAAAAATCTCAATTTTTGATAGTTTTTTTTTCTTTCGTGACAAAACAAGGCGGAAACGAAATTATACCCCGAAATGCCTTACGTAATCGAATTGCCAATCAATCAATTGAATATTTGCAAGATCAATCAAACAGTTCGGTGCGTGGGCGAAAATGGTTCGATAACAAAAAAACGAAAAGCAAAAGTATAACACAGATTTAGTTCTCTAATTGAAACATTAAAAATATTAAAAACGATGAAGTGATAGTTTTTATTTATGAAAAATTTGGGTTACTTTTTCTTTTTTTCTATCGTACTTAATTTAAATTCAATTAATATTTGTAATTGGAATATTATTGAGTGTGATACCCGATTCGTGTCATACCTTTATGTAAATATTTTCCGTTGAAAATTGAGAATTGTGAGAATAATTTAAGTTTGATTACGCGGATAATTTTTGCAATAAGAAATTTTCGGCAGCTGTTGAGCTGGGGCGGTCTGTTTTTGGAAAATAATGTCAAATTTGATTATATAAGATATGATTGTTTTTGCCGAGTTGATTTAAAAGACGTTTTATGTTAAAAGTAATTAACAGTTTAATGCGTTATATGTTATTTTCTTTTAAGATGGAACACACCTTTAATTATTGGACCTCCACCAAAGGGTATAATTATCGTATTGATTGTTAACACTTAATAATTTAATTTTTTAAGTAGAAAAAACAAGCCTGACCACTGTTGTATATAACCAGGACTTTCCTCAAGTTCTGACCGCCACCATTGGTACTTTTATTTCTTTAGATACAGTGGATTATCCAGGATGCTAGTTTTTTATCAATAAGGATCCCCAGATACTTCAGCTCACCTACCAATTTTAGTGTTTCCCCCAAAAGGTTGGACGTTTTTTTTACTTTTTTGATTCCATTTTAAGAGTCAATGATGCCAAGCTTGTTTTCGTAAACTTTTCAGAAAGTTTTGAACCATGATTTTCCTAATTAGTGACGTTCGGATGACCTTTCCAACTATTGCAATGTCATCAGCATATTTTAAAGCATAGTATTCTTCATTGTTTAGCTTTTCCAGAAATCGGTTTATTACCAAATTCCTTAGTAATGGAGAAATAAATCTCCTCTGTAAAAATTTTCTTTTTAACCAACATCCGGATAGTCTAGTCATCCATAATCAAGGAGATTGTTCATTTTTTCAGGATTTAACTTTTTTTGAATGACATTTTTAAAACTATTAGGCAGATATGTAATCAATTATTCGAATAATAATTACTTAGAAATTGCTTTTCTTTCTTTCTATTAAAACTTTTACTATTGAAACTATCATCTTCATATTTGGTTCTATATTTTCTATTTCTTTACAAAAACTGGTGAATTTTTACGAAAAAATAATCCACTATTATGATCAATACCCAAAAAGAGACAATTTCATTTCAGATCCCTGCTTGAGTCGTTCCACACAAAGAAATCTTTTTTATTTATTGGTGAAAAACTTCAATTTAAAACTGCCGCCTGATGTATACATGTAATTAAAAAAGTACTTTTCTTCAATTAGAAGTAACACAAAAGACATTCGATTTCATAATATTGAAATGAATGGTCCCAAAAGAGAAAGACTTGAAGCCTCTCATGCCCATTTTTATCAAAGTAATAGAATATATATATGTTTCTATTGTATATAATGTTTATGTCATATCAAAATTTCCGGCCGGGGTTTTTGTTTTTTTGGTTTGGTCCCTTTTTAAACTGGCAAATATTGACAAAATTTTTATCAAGTTTCAAACGATTTTAACATTCTTGATTGACATTGACTCAATTATCAAATCAAATACGAATAATTTCAAGTGTTTGAAAAGTTCTTCAGTCGTAAAATAATTAAAATTAATTCGGCCAAACTCTCACTGAACGCAAAATTTATTCGTATGATGATGAAAATAAATTAAACTTTTATTTTCCAAATTCTAAATCACTATTATTGTTGATAATTAACTCGAAAATAATTAAACAGACAATACGTTTGAAATAAGAAATATATGAAATATCTTTTTTCGGGGGTTTCGATAAAATATAATTGTCTATATACTATACCCAACATTCCCAGCCTTGAGATGTTTTTTTCGAGTAGAAATGTCCAAAATGTTTCATTTGAATTGATTCATGAATTGTTTGCTAATTTCGCAAGATATTCAAATGACTTTGATTTTAGATTGTTGGCAGGTGAGGTGAATTGAAGAGAACTTTGAGTACAAGATCATTTTTGGCTCGAAAAATTAACTTTTTTTTCTCCATATGCTTTAATTGAACTTCACGCAATTTTGCATGTAATTTATGAGTGCATTTACTACAATCGTTTTAAAGTAGCAGTCATTAAGCAGAGGAGATATTGTGGACCGCAGTTCAATTAATCGTCTGTGAAGAATTTGCCATAACAAAACACATTTTAATGTCTTTATCAAAAGTTGTTCAAAATTATCAGAGTTCCACATAAAAAAAACAGATCTAACCAACGTTTATTCTGTTGAAGAATCGTTGGGGTGAAGTCCAGACGATAAAATTTAATGTTTGACTAAAAAAAATTTCTAAAACGAAATTTGGATTCTTTGAAAGAACGTTTGAAGAAAGTAATGAGATAGTTGAAATTTTACAATGGTAAAGAAAGCATTTTGTTCAAAATTTATTGAACATTTCCATGAAAAAATCAAAGACTTAATACTTCTTTTATAGTTTGATGATCCAGGCATTTAATCCTATTTTTACATCTGCTAAATATTTTTAGGAATCAATCATCAATTCCATTTCATTTGAACAATTATAATAAACTATTCTCTTCTTACAGAGATCAATACCGAAAAAATTGTATAAACTTTGAATTAAAAAATTACCCTATACCAAAATAAGATTTTTTTAAGACTTTCAATAGTTATACTGTTCATACAATATATAGAATATATTGCGGTCCAATTTATGTAGTATAATTTATTATAATAAAAATCATACCATAAACATAAATTTGAACAGAAGTTCAAAAAAAAATATTCATGACGTATTGCCCAGATACGTATTTCGATTGCCAAGCAATCTTCCTCAGTGGTCATAAAGTAGTCTGAGGAAGATTTCTTGGCAATCGAAATACGTATATGGGCAATACGTCACAAACATTTTTGTTTGAACTTCTGTTCAAATTTATGTTTATGCTATGATTTTTATTATATTAAATTATACTACATAAATTGGACCGCAATATATTCTATATATTGTATAAACAGTACCCTTTACCGATTAGCCAACAAAATTATAAAGTTTAAATGTTCCGCAATTTTCAATCGATGAAAAATCGATCGAAGAAATTTGTAAAAAAGTAGTTTAGTAGTAATAAATTAATTATATACGAATAATAATAATAATAATAATAATAATATACGAAAAATTAATTATTAAGTCATTGATTTAGTAAAATATATAGAAAATAGGGTTCTTAGCGACATATAAGAACAATGTTAAAGGAAAATTTAGGAAATTGTTGCTTAAAAATAAAACAAATAGAAAAATTAAGGAAAACTTAACCATTTGGGATAACAATACAAATATTTGGGTAAGAAGCGCATAAAGTAATGTCTTAATTTTTGTTATTTAGGAAAATTTCGTGAAAATACATATTAAGGAAAACGAATCTTTCATAAAAACCTTTTTGTTCTTCAATTCTTTGGTTGGGGAGGAGGTTCTGTTAATTTTTCATTAGTTCTTCCCATTGTTTTATTATGGAACAATATTTTTCTATATTTCATTGCAATGCTGGTTTTAGATGTCGCTTAAAACTATATTAACCGTTTATTTTGAAAGTGAGTTAAGTCCATTTCAAGAACAATCCCTATTGTGTTATTTTTTAACCATAGGAACATAATATACTAAGGAGGAGGGAATAATTGGCGTTTTTACGAAAACTTAGCAGTTAAATTATTAACATACTTTGTTCTAGTTACAAAAAGAAGAATCACCAAATAGACCCCGTCCGTGAAATGGGCTTACACCACTTTCAAAATAAACGAGTCGTATGTTCTTTACATTTTACGATATCAATGACTAAATACTCGAAAACTATTTTACCAGAAACGAAACGATTTCGCATCGATTGGCAAAAGAAAATTTGGGAAAATTCAAACTTAAAAATTTTGTGGCCTAATCCATTTAGGGTTTAAAAATTTCCCGAATGTATCCATGAAATATTTTGATGGTTAGTCGAATGCAATTTAAAGTCTGATTCTGCATTAAGAGTAGAAAATGGGGGTGTAAAATAAATTTTTCCCATAATAAATTTTCAATAAAAATATTTGGTTTTATGTTTTTGAAGATTTGGAAAATATTTTCCACACTTTCCGTTCAAGCAAACTCTTCCAAACTTAACAAACATTGTGATAAGTACCAGTGAATACGTTTTTACACATATATTTTCATCGTTTAAAAAAATAAAATTTTCTCAGAAAAAAATTATTGAATATAAATATGTGGAGTAACATAATAAGTGCTTTGATTTTCACAAACGATGAAAATATTTGGGCAAAAGCGTACTAAGAGATGTCATGATTTTTGTTATTTCGGAAAATTTCGTGTAAATACGTATAAAGGAGAAAAATCTTTCATAAAATCCTTTTTATTGGTCCAATTCTTTGGTTGGGGAGAAGTTTCTGATCATTTTTCATTAGTTTTTTAATTAAAAATATATTTTCTAAATTTCACAGCAATTTTATTGGTTGACGTCGCTAAAAGTTATATTATCTTTTCATTTTACTATATCAATGACTAAATAACTAATTTTTCCTTATTAGTTAAATATGTCTAAACTATTTTACCACAAACGAACCGGTTATTTTCACATACTTCTATAAACGATTTTCCATCGGTTGGCAAAAGAAAATTCATACTTTTAAATTTTTTTGGCTAATCTTTTTAGGCTTAAAAACTTCATGAAGTATTTCAATGGTTAATAGAATGCGATTTAAAGTATAATTTGCATAAAAAAATTAATCCACAAGTCAAATTTTTGGGTGAAAAAACCGTAAATTTCCACTTAAACTTTTCGAAATAAAAAAATCCAAGTCTTAAACTTGAATGTCAACCAAATTGATCTTTCAAAAACCAAAAACTATTACACAACAAAAGTTCATTTCCCTTCATACCCAAAAGCCCATAATGCAACGCCCTATTTCCAATAACCCAGACCTTTAATTCGTCACCCAAACAAATCCAAGAGAAAGTTCAAAACATTATCGGAAAAGAACTAGAGCAAGCGTTTTCGAGAGTGGCATCAAAAAACGAGAGACACCAACACCATCGCCCAGTGAAAGGCATCATTTGCTCAATTTTCCGTCCTTCTTTCTTCATTTGAATATTTCGGACGTCAATCGTTTGCGGACCCCACCGTTTTTAATTTCATTAAAGTTTAAGAATGAAAAAGTGTTGTGTAATCGTATGCCAAAAATAAGTTCTCGACGGAACTGGAGGGAATCGTAAATTTTGTATATAAGACACCGAAATATCAGTGAGGAATCATTCAATCTTTCTTACAAACAAGAAAAAGAATTACAAAGAAAATGGCTTCAAAGGTAAGTTGAAGGATTTGTGATTGCTTTCGTAGACTAATCTTGAGGATTTTCAGTTGATTGTTTTGGCTTGTGTGTTGGCGGCGGCCAATGCTGGATATTTGGGAGAGACGGCGGCTTACAGTACCTATGCGGCTCCTGCGACTTATTCGACCTATGCCCATGCAGCACCCGTTGCATACTCTGCACCAATTGCAGCCACTTATGCTCATGCTGCTCCTGCTGTCACCTACTCATCACCCGCAATTGCATCTTATGCCGCTCCCGTAGCTTCCAGCTACCAAAGCATCCAGAAAATCTCGACTCCAGTTGCTGTTAAGACTTTGGCCGCTCCAGCTGTAGCGACCTATGCCGCCCCACAAGTGTTGTCCACCTACGCCCATGCCGCTCCAGCTGTCGCCTACTCAGCACCCGCTGTCTACGCTCATTCGGCTCCAGCCGCCTCCAGCTACCAAAGCTTCACGAAAACCGTAGCCGCCGCTCCAGTGGCTTACGCCGCCAAAGCCGTAGCTCCAGTTGCCACCTATGCCGCAGCTCCTGCTTACACCGCCTACGCTCATGCTGCCCCAGCTTACACCACCTACGCTCATGCTCCAGCTGTAGCCACCTACGCCACCCATGCCGCTCCTTTGGCCTACGAAAGCCACCACGGAGCCTACTATTAACTCCAAAAGCACCCACCAGCTTTCAAACTTCTCGCAACAGATTCTATTGTAAATATGAATTCAACATCTTATTTATTGTAACAATCCATTTTGTAACTATTTATTCTTTTTAATGTGATAGCAAATACGATACAATACAATGTAATTCTGTTTGAAATTTGTACAAAAAAAATGATTTTAACAATAAAGAGTTTAAAGTCGTCCAAAATTCAATACTATTTTTCAAATATTCCCATTGATTCTTTCAAAAGGGTCTAGCCAGGAACCACGTGGTGAGTTGGCCTCCAAATAGGAACCTATGTCGAAACTTATGTTAAAATATTGGCTTGATATACAAACACATTTTATATACTTTTCGCGACCAAATTCCTCTTTGACCTGGAGATATGGGCAAAAATGTCTTCCCCGAATGGCGAATTTTTAAAGTGATATATCTTAGTAATACAAGTTTTTTTATTGGTCTAATCTACAGTAACAATATAAATATAATAAAAATAATAAAATAATATAATAGTAAAAGTTCCAGACGCATGTCTTTGCCTTTCAACAACTTAGAAAACATAGAAAGTATAAAAAAAAATTAATATGATTCTTAACTATATAAATATTTAAAGATCTCTGTCTCAGATCACTGGGAAAAACAACCTTTAAAACCCCAGCACTTATTTTGTTAATTAAAAATTAGTGAATAATATGTTTTATTTTTTTGTATTTTTTGTGACATTATGGTCATAGCTGCCGATACTTTTTATTAGGGCACTCTCATTATTCTCGCATCCTAAAAAGAATTTTTCACACAGTTCCCTTAAAAATACTTTTATCATTAGAAGGTTTCCATCTTGATGTAGTTGTTTAGTCAGTGTATACCTGGGGGCATTTAGAGCAAATCTTAAAAATTTGTTTTGTGTCATCTGGAATTTTTTAAGATTGGTTTCACTAGTAAAACTCCAGCATGGTGCAGGATACGTGAGCATTGGTCTTACCAGAGCTTTGTACAAAAGTATTTTGTTTTTTGTGCTTAGAGCACTGTTTCTATTTAGCAAGGGGACTAGGGCCATAATTAAACCTTTTCCTTTTTGCACTAGATTATTTATATGTGCTGTGAATGTTAATTTTTGGTCCAAAGTGACCTCCAGGTACTTTAGTGTGGGAGACCACTCTATTTCTTGGTTGGCAATTCTAACACGTTTCTTTTTAATTGGCCTTCGTTTAGTTATTAAAATGGCTTTTGTTTTTCCAGCATTTATATTAATTTTCCATTTTAAGAAATACCTATTTATTCGATCTAAGTTTTTCGTTAGTTTATTGGCTAAGTACTGTGTCAGTTCTCCAGGATGACACGGACAGTGCCGTATCATCTGCAAAAAGTGACACTGCTAAGTTGTTCCTACAAGGGATGTCATTTAAATATATAATGAAAAATATAGATCGTAGAACTGACCCTTGGGGTATACCGGCTGTTATTTTCTTTTGGTCAGACAATGTATTCCCCACCTGAACCCGAAAAGTTCTGTTATGGAGATAGGAAGAGACCAATTTAATTAGGTACTTCGGAAATCGGGTATTTTATTAGTTTAAATAGCAGCCCAGCGTGCCAGACGGTATGAAATGCTTTTTCTATGTCCAGAGTAACCAAGCTAATGTGTTTTTTTTTTTGTTAAACTCTTCGGTTGCGTTCAAAGTGATATATTTCAAAAACTAATTAAGCTAGAAAAGTGAAACCAACGCGAGGCTTTAGATTATTTCACAGAGTATACCATATATTTTTTTTGAAATTTTTAGAAAACAAAAATTATACAAAAAAAAATCAAAAAAACAAATTAAATATTTTTTTTATTTTTTCTCTGAAAATGACAATCACGAAAAAAATATTTTTTAGGTTCTACATGAGCACTGTAACTCATAAAAATTGTATGAAAAAATAGTCGGTGCAACAACTTGATAAAAAGGAAATGTGATTTACGCCTAATAGTATACCTCGGTTTTATTTTTTTTCGAAGTGTTCCACCAAATTTTTTTTCACAAAACTTCAATAAAAAATAGGCCACATATAGGAGCAAAACATATATTATTTTCACAATTGTAAGTCTAAGGAAACATAAAAAAATCATTAGTTTTTTTGTTTTTCTACATTTACTCTTATGGTGAGTACTTTCAAGATCAAAATAATTGATCCCAAAAGAGAAAAAAAACAACTAGTGTTCAATTTTTATTAAAATAAGAATAAAAAAAAATTGTCGTCACTGCTATAATTTATTACAACTGGAATATTATGAACCTAAAATAATTTAGTTAGTATCTCGTAAGACGCAGAATTCTGGACAATTATTGTTCAAATGAAAAATAACAAATAAAAGCTGTTGCATGAGAATAATATCCCACTGTAAAGTTTCTATTGGAGAATCACAGGAATAAAGGGAAAATACTGTTGCAATCTTTACCCTTCGAAATATAATCATTGTATATACGACCGTCTTTGCTATTTATACAAATATCTTGATTTTACTTCTACCAAATGATATTAAGTGCTTATTTTACACATTGTTTTCAATATTATTTGATAGTTCATTTATTCGCCCACTTTAGGTAGAACCTGTAAAAATTTTCGTATGAGCCAGTGAATAATATCCTAAGCTAAACGAAAAAAATCAAATAATTCAGATGCCGTCAATATGTACCCAGAATTAATTGGAGACGCATAATATTCCAGTTGTAATAAATTATAATAGTGACGATAATTTTTTTTTATTCTTATTTTAATAAAAATTGAACACTAATAGTTTTTGTTTTCTTTTGGGATCAATTATTTTGATCTTGAAAGTAATCATCTTAAGAGTAAATATGAAAAAAAAAAAACTAATAAATTTTGTTTTATGTTTCCTTAGACTTACAATTATGAAAATAATATATGTTTTGCTCTCCTATTTGTGGCCTATTTTTTATTGAAGTTTTGTGAAAAAACGTGGTGTAACACTTCGAAAAAAAATAAAACCAAGATATACTATTAGGCGTAAATCACATTTCATTTTTTTTCAAGGTGTTGCACCAACTATTTTTTCACGCAATTTTTATGAGTTATAATGCTCATGTAGAAGCATAAAATATATTTTTCTCGTGATTGTCATTTTCAGAGAACAGATAAAAAAATTATTTCATTTGTTTTTTTGGATTTTTTTTGTATAATTTTTTTTTCTAAAATTTTCAAAAAAAGTTATGATATACTCTGTAAAATAATCTAAAGCCTCGCGTTGGTTTCACTTCTCTAGCTTAATTAGTTTTTTAGATATATAACTTTAAAAAATAGCCATGCGGGGAAGACATTTTTGCCCATATCTCCAGATCAAAGAGGAATTTAGTCGCGAAAAGTATATAAAATGTGGTTGCATATCAAGCCGATATTTTAACATAAGTTTCGACATAGGCTCCTATTTGGGGGCCAACTCGCCATGTGGATTCTGCTAGACCCTTTATCCCACACGAGGCCTACATTTGATTTGTATAAGCCGGATTTTAACCATTGAAAGTAAGATATGTATATTTTCAGTAAATTTCCAGTGTTTTTCGCAACACTTTTCCGATTAAAAACTGCATACATCTGCAACGACTGCAATCAGGATATTACACGACTTTAGTGCACCATTAAATGATCGTTAACGATTAATCAACACCTCCAAAATTCGATCTGGATCGCAACGTTTGCATCATGTCGGTAATCAAGCAATCAATACATTTCCAATTTGCCGATTGTCGCAACACTATTTTCGTCGGCCAAAAATAAATTACCACGTTACTATATCGCCAAAATGTATACGAAAAGACCTTTGGATTGAAATGGCATCGATTAGGTCGATATTGCGATCATTAAAACGGTCGTTTAGTGCGAGCCATTAAGTTATTTTAATTAAAAAATCTCTTTTCATGGACAATAAAGTTTTTTGTGGAAGGAAAGATTTACTCTAACGATATATATGCAAAAATGGAATTTTTCGTCCATAAATATATTGAGGTTTGATGCGGCTGACGCATTCTCATATCAATTGCACATTTGCAAGTCAAAATTCAACAAATTTATAACAATTAGTGTGGTTTTTTGCCTAAAAAAAACTTTCATTGATTGCAAAGAAATTTTTAACAAATTTACTATTTATTTTATCAACTATGAATCGCATTAGTATTGTAATTTTTTGGTGGATTTGTTCGTTTGAATTGTTTCTTGCTCAACCATATCCAAGTAAGTCTTTTAATGGTCTTAATTCTAAATCGATTCCAATTAATTCTTTAATTGTTCCAGCTAATGACTATTATATCGATCAACCAATTTTAACAATATTTTTACGAATGAATCCCCACAATTGTGGATTAAAACTTTTGGATAAACTTCATCCTACGAATAGACCTTTCAATTCGCAACTACCAACTTTAAATAACTATTACCATCAATATCCGCCACCAACTTATCCCCAACCTACCAAACTAGTTCCAACCAATTCCCCTCCGTCTTATTTCTATCGAAGAAATATAAATCCTTTCGATCCAAATCCAACTGCTCAATTTCTTCTATCTTCCGATCAAAAACCACAAATTCCAAAGACTAAATCTTTTATTCCTCGTTCAAAAAATGTTTTAATCCAAAGAGACGAGGAAGTTGATTGGGAAAAGATCACCCCTTTCTGCATTCGCTGGATTGGCGACTTTTGCGAAATCAATTCAATGGATCTTCCTCCCCATTCATCTGCAGATGTTTTATCCCACAAAAATTCCAAACTTCAACCCACTGCTCAAACCCTACCAAGAATAATTCACGTGAAAAAAGGCGACAAAAATTTGGAAATGGTTGCACCATTGTGCACGCAATGGATTGGCAATGTATGTGCATCAAACACAACTCATCTTCCTGATAATTTGAGGAGGACAATATCAGGACGCAGATCTAACGACCGAAATCTCTTGCAAATGTACTACGACCAAATTATCGAGTCGTACAAAACCGAAGCCACGCCGTATGATATCTTCAAAAAAATGTCATTCCAAGAATATCAGCCACGATATGACCACTTTTTTGGCCCAGAAAGCACCGAAAAAATTCATCACAACTATCCAGTCCGTCGATTTGGTTACAATCCCACGTTGCCACCAACCAGCGATTCTCAAACTACGGAATTTTCCAAGCCCACATCGGTATCGTTTCGACCATTAGATGAGGAATTTGGTGAGGAAAATAGTTTTGATTCGGTTACGGCACCTTCGGTGCCTCCTGAGTCCACGCAAAACGTTTTGGTTACACCTGGTCAAATTACGCAAGTAAATGATGCCATGAAGGAAGAAAAAAAAATTTGTCCTTCTTAAATTATTTGCGTCAATTTCAAATACTATTTTTTTTACTAAAGCGATGTCTGTTTAATATATTTATAAAAATGGCTGGAGAGATAAAAAAATAAACTTCATTTATACTTTACATATTTGTAATTACTTCTTGGGTCTTTAAATTTGTAATTAAGGTCATAAAGTTGGTCAAGATTTGACCTGTTTATGTATTTGTTTCAATGTTAAAATTGGGAAAAAAATTATCTTTATTTTAGAGAATTAATGTAACGAATTGATTTAAAAATAGCTGTAAATATATAAATTGAACAATCAAAGATATTAAGCAAAAATATTGGAAATTTTGGGACTATCTAGGACCCAAATATCAGTAAAATTGTAATCATAAATTTTGGATTTTTTTTTTTCAAATACTTGAGTTTCAATTAAGTTTAGACCAAATTTGCTAAGAAAATGAGAAAAATTAAAAAATTAAATTGAAAAATTCATCTTTAATGAATATTGATAACAAATTTCCACATCGATGGCTTAAACGTGGCATAATGGCTTAAAGGAATTGAGAACTTAGTTTGATTTCTTCTACCGATAGTTTCGATCGAAAAAAAATGCCATTTAAATCGTAATTTGTACGTAAGGGAGAAAAATACATTCAACAAAAAATGAATTTGGCATTTAACTTAAGAAAAAATTTATTGTAAAATCATTGAATCCATCGATAAGCCAACAAAATTTTAAAGTTTGAATTTTCCGATTTTTTTTGCCAATCGATGGTAAATCTTTGGTAGAGGTTTGAGGAAGAAATCATTTCGTTTATGGTAAAATAGTTAACAAGCATTTAATTAATTACGAAAAATTAATTATTTAATCATTGATACAGTAAAATGTATAGCAAATTTGGTTTTTAGCGACATATAACTCAAAATTGCAGTGAAATTTATTAAAATTTTATTTTATAATAAAACAATGATAAAAACTAACAAAAAGTTAACAGAACCTCTCCATTAGGGTGCCCGTTATTTCCCAAATTGATTCTTTACAGCGATCGCACCCTGAATTTTTAGTTAAAGATATAAAAAAATTATCCAATACAATTAAGCTCTTAATTTCTTGATTAAACCGTGCCGGAATCATGTTACTTTTACCATTTAAATAACATGGGATTATTTGACTTTTTACTTTTAATTTTTTTTTCTCAGAAACAAATGGATGAAAAGAGTTAAGGTTAAAGTATTCTGACGTAAAATTTTACGCTCTATAAAAAAGGTCTCTTATGAATTTTCGATTAAATCACTCCATTAAAAGTTATTCAACATTTAACTTGTGCCTAATATAAATCCTGTAATATTTTCAACTTTTTGCTCATTTTTATTTTTTTTAAATATAAAATCATTGAAAGAGAAAATAAAAATTATTATCATTAGAGCGCCAGTGATTATTTGTGTTAATTTTATGGCTTGAACAGAAAATTAAACAAAAAAAATTATTTTTTGACAATTAAAACCGGTGACATAAGATCCGAATTCGCTACAGTCGTAAAATTCAATTTATCCAGGATAAACTTTCGTACTTTAATCAATATTTTGTACCTATGAAGTGAATTTCATACTAATTAATGAGACTATCGATAAAAGTTCAATTATTATTCGAATTTTTATCATTTCACCTGACGCCATCTATGTGAAATTTTTTAGAACTTGTAGTCAACATCATTTTTATTGAGCCTATAGTCGATTGATTTGTCGTTAAAAAGTTAAATGTTGAATAACTTTTAATGGAGTGATTTAATCGAAAATTCATAATTCACCTTTTTTGTAGAGCATTAAATTTTACGTCAGAATAATTTGACCTTAAATCTTTTCATCCATTTTTTTCTGAGAAAAAAAATTAAAAGTAAAAAGTCAAATAATCCCATGGTATTTAAAAGGTAAAAGTAATATGATTCCGGCACGGTTTAATCAAGAAATTAGGAGCTTAATTGTATTGGATAATTTTTTTTTATATTTTAAACTAAAAATTTAGGGGGCGATCGCTGTAAAAAAATCAATTTGGGAAATAACGGACACCCTACTCTCCATAACCAAAAAAATATTTTTCCTTAATATGTATTTTCACGAAATTTTCTAAAAAAACATAAATTGAGACTTAATTAAATATGCTTTATATCAAAATATTTTCATGGTTAATGAAAATCAATTTAACTTAGAATAAATTTTTGAATAAGATTACGTGCTATTGGAGAACGATGGTAATGTTGTTAATGTGTTACTGTGTTACGTGTTAATGTGTTATAGTTGAAAGTATTATTGGAAAATATTTTTCCACATTTTCCAACCAAGCAAACTCATCCAAAACTAACAAACATTGTGATACCATTGAATACCCTTTTTTCCCATAATTTGAAAAAATTGATTTTCACAAACGAAAAAAATATTTGGGTGAAAAACGTGTTAAATTAGGTCTCGATTTTTGTTATTATGGAAAATTTCGTGAATTTACAATTTAAGGGATAAAAATTATTTCAAAAATGCCTTCTTTTCTTCAATTTTTTGGATGGAGAAGGAGATTCTGTTTAGTTTTCTCAAAGTTGTATTATTAAACAACAGTTTTCTAAATTTTCCTGCATTTTTGTTATTACATGTTACAAAAAACCTTTTGTTTCAAACATTTTACTATACCATTGACAAAATAATTAATTTTTCGTTATTAATTAATTACTACTAAATTATTTTGTCCCAAACAAAACGATTTATTTTACAAAACTATACGAAAGATTTATCATTGATTGGCAAAATAAATTTGGGTATTCAAACTTTAAAATTTTGTTGGTTAACCGGTATAGGGATCAACAATTTCACAAGAAAATTTTTTCTTCAACTAGAAGTGGCACTCATTGTTTGTTGAACGTATTTTCTCCCGAATGTACAAATTTCGTCTCATGTGTACTTTAGCACACCCACAATCTGGCAATGTTGCATTTTTGACTTTCTTTTTAATTTAATTCGCGATTAAATCGGTCCATAATGAAAATTTAGCCACAAAAGAGAGAATTATACCATATTAGAATTGAATAAACAAAAATATCGTGAATTAAATTAAAAACAAAGTCGAAAATGCAACATTGCCAGATTGTGGGTGTGCTAAAGTACACATGAGCCGAAATTTCAATTTAAATGGCATTTTTTCGATCGATACTATTGGTAGAAGAAAGCCAAATGTTTCTCGTGGTTTCTTGATCTTTAAGCCATCGACTATAATTGTTGTAGTGGAATTTCGATATGGAAATTTGATATCAATATTCACCAAGGATGAAATCTCAAATTTAGTTTAATATAGTGCAGTAAAATTTAGTAATAAATTAGTTATATATTTTAATATAGGGTAATCCATGGGGGTCAAGCTCTTATGGCAGGCTTGGTTCCCAAAAATTAATAGTTGGGGCGTCAAATGCAGATGGTGCGGTAAGCAATATTTCAAGTTTTAAGGGACTTTTAGCTAGGGTAAAGTGTAAAGTTGGTAGAAGTGTTGAAGTTGGTAGTTAAGAAATTACGGGGGTGAAAGATTTTTTGCTTATTTTAAAATAAGCTAACTTAAAACGCCGCTAACTAGCAAGTGCCGAATTTGATTATTTGGAATCGCGGTCTTCTTTTCAATATCCATCATGGATAACGTATTTCACATTTAATGGCAGTGTTGTGTGCATTTTGTCAAAAGATCAACATCAACTACACTTTTCTACTGCCCAAATTCATTATGAAGGTATGTACTTATTTACTAGTTAATACCCACTTTTTATGGGGCAAAAATATGATTTAAATTCAAACTTTGAATCTATTTTTTTAAGTAAAATAAATTTGTTTCAGCAAGGATTCGACGATTTTTCTAGACAGTCACAATTCATAGCGACAGAAAAGGACAATTTCCAGGATTCAACTGCCATCTCTAAACTAACGCCATTACGTAAATATACTTTAGCATGTCTGTAATTAACTTAATTAAATTTTACAATGTGAAATAATGTAATATTTTGTATATCAATTTTAATAAATAAAATTTTTATTTTCAATCAAATTTTCGTTAGTATATTTTAAATATTTCAGGAATAAATTTAATTTGAAAGGGATAAATTAAATTTGAAGCGTAAAATTCTAAATTTGGTTAAAAGTAGTTATCGTTATTATCGGTTATGCTACACTAGCGCCCTCAGTAAATGGCGCCCGGAAGATAGCCATTTGGAGGAACACAAAATTAATATTGAGCTAGCCTCCCCTGGGGTAATTATTGAAGCTATACGAAGACTCACCCAAAAAGACTTTTAATTAACATTTATTTTATTTATTTTCATGAGAATCAAGATTAAAAATGAAACCTTGTATAATAAAACATTTTCCAAATGATATTTGCAATAAATAAATTCATTTTCCAAGCTACAAATTTCTATTTTTCTTTAATTATTCAAAGTAATTCAAACTTATATACCAGTACACTAATTGGTTAATATCCTGGATATAAGTTGACAGTTTCACTGTCCGAGGGCGCTGCTGTTTCTACACCAATTTTAGCTATCTTAGCGAAGTTCAGTTTTATTTAACAATAGTGCGATCTGATGATATAATACATAACTATAACGATGGATTTGTCAAACTTGTCAAATCCAACACGCAGTAATGTCAAAGTCCTATTAAAAACTCAAAAATAACTACCATTTGGGATTGGGGAAACATATACGAAAATCTATAACTTCAATAACGCTAACTGAATTATTTAAAACGTAAATCTAAAGTATGGCAAATGATCCATCGTCGTCAAATTCATCGCCAGATGCAGCACTGTCGGAGTTCGATTGGCTGTCAATTCGAAACGATTTTAATGGACCACAATATGGAGAGACCACCAAGGAAAAGCTCATTCGGAAATTTGAGGAAAATCCTTTGGTGCCCGTTGGTCAGTGGCTTGATATCAATTTGCTCTTAACACTTAATTGATGCATCCGAATTTTTTCTAGGTTCCCTACTTACGTTGGGTGCATTAACGTTTGGGCTGTGGAGTTTTCGACAGGGCCGAACACAAATGTCACAGTATATGATGCGATTACGGGTCCTAGCTCAGGGATTCACAGTGACGGCGTTAATCATTGGAATTGGCCTGTCCGCTTCGAGGAAGCCTTAACTATTATCCCTGTTTAGTTTAGTTAAATTATTAGTTGTCTTATGACTTTGTACAAAAAGCTTATTGTATAATTCGCAATTTATATTCTCATTTTGAGAATACCGTTGACTGAACTTAATCTTAGTTGTAAAATTGTTATTAATAAATAATTCAAGCACACGGAATTTGCATCGTATTTTTTTTCAATTTTCCGATTAAAAGTTACGGAAAATATCAATGATTGAAACAATAAATTGTTGTCGTAGAGTAAACCTGAATGTTCGTTGATTTTAAGGCTTTAAATTTAAGTTTTCACAAAGTATAAAAATCATTGAACTTATACTTGCAGCCCATTGCCCAAGAGACGGCGCTGTAAATAAAGCCCCCTGGTGGAGGAAGCCCCTGTGGCGTATAGGCTATTAGCGCTCCAAGGTTTATAAATTACACAGGTTGCCCCATTAGAAAAAAATTTGACGTCATACGAAGAACTTTGAAATTTGAAACAGTCTGAAGATATGTATGAATTTCTTTTGGATACGTCACGTGGCGCATGAGGCCACCTGTGTATTTTATAAACCTTGATTAGCGCTCCATGTTGTGGCGTCATCTCTTAGACAGGAGATTGAAAGTAAAAGTTCAATGCTTTTTCGTGGCAGCGCCACAATTTTTAACCGCATTATTGTAAATTTAATTTGGAAAAAGAAAAATCATTAACATTGATCGTATTATGACTTTTTTTTCAGCGCAAATTGATGATTTTTTCCATCTTTATAACGGATCACATTGAGGCAATTTTGTAAACTTAGTTTTTTCAGATAGGAAGGACCGGAAGTAGTATCCCTAGTATCCTGCAAGGTTTGTAAATTACACAGGTCGCTGCATTAGAAAAAAAAATGACGCCATACGAAGAATTTTGAAATTGATCAGTCTGAAGATATGTACGAATTTCTTCTGGATACGTCACGTGGCGCATGAGGCCACCTGTGTATTTTATAAACCTTGAGTATCCTGACCAATTACGGATAAAAACCTATACAAAAATGCTACTTTGGTTTAAGGAGTTTTATGCAGTTGCGGCGCCCACGAAATCGTCTTTTTATGATTTTTTTTTTAAAGAAAAAGTTTTTATTTACTAATTTAAAGTTATAGTAATAAAACTAGAACCAACTTTTAAGAATTCAATGTTCAAATAGTGATATACATTGTTCTAATAGATTAGGTCCTGAACGACCTCTAAAAAAAAGGCGTTTGGCAATGATCTCCATTTCGGCGGTTTAGAGGATCAGATATCAAAACATATGGTGAATTATTTTAAAGGATAGATTAATACAGATATTGATCTAAGGAATAGTAAAAAATTTTGATTTTTGACAAATTGGCGTCTATTTGAAAAAAAAATCATTTTTAACTGAAATTTTCGCTCCAAATTGATTAGAAAAAAAAATAGTAATAATTTTTTAAAAATTAAATTCCTTAGTTCAATACCTGAGGAATATATCTAAGAAGATTGTGTACAAATTTGAGGCCGATCGGTTTGGCCATTTCGGAGAAATCGAGATCACCGACTTTAAAACTATCGTTTTGAGAAAAACGCTTTTAAAGTTTCAGAAGTAATTTACATAAAGTTAAAAAAAATATTATTTTTATTTGATAAATCCCACACTAAACACGGAGAAATCTGAAATAGTAACCGTAGTTCATAATTACTAATTTGTTAAGCAAGTAAAAGACATTATATACGTTATATACCTTCCAAAATTAAAGACAATAGATATTAAGAAAATCAATTTCTCGACTTTGAAATGATATTGAAGTAATTTGAAATATAATTGTTCGTATCCTTTCATATACAGGACAAAATAATTTGCACACTACAATTCACGAAAGCCATTGGTCTATAATCCTTTGATAAAATATGCCCTTGTAAGGAAAAGTCACCCCTTGAAAACAACCACTTTTAAGGCTTATTTGAAGCATGAATTTTCACCTGCTTAACTTCCCATATTGATTTTCCACGGATTAAGCCAACACATGGAAATTATTTTAATGCAACACCGTTAAGGATGATTCAATCTATAATATTCAACTCAATTTTAGCGAAGGAAACCATCCCTTATATTCTTTTTTTGCACTAGAAAATTGTCCTTTTTGAAAATTTGAAATGATATTGTGGGTGTTCTTTTGCATACCGCACAAAAAAAGTTTCACATTTCTACTAAAGTGTAGGCATTTTTCTATAATCTGTTGATAAAATATGTCCTTATAAAGAAAAGTCACCCCCTGAAAACAATTAGTTCTAGAGCTAATTTGATCCATATATTTTCAACACCTTAACTTCCCATTTTAATTTTCCATGGTTCTAGCCAATAAATTAAGAATATACCGTTAAGGATGATTCATTCTATAATATTTAATATAATTTCTGCGAAAAAAACATCCCTTTTGTCCTTTTTGAAACTTTGAAACGATATTGTGGGTGTCCTATTGCACACAGGACAAAAAAATTTTCACTTTACAACTCACGTAAGGGTATTGTTTAAAAACCCCTTGAATAAATATGCCCTTATATGGAATAGTCACCCTTCGAAAACAACCAATTTAAGGGCTTATTTGAAGCATGCATTTTCACCTCCTTAACTTCCTGTTTTAATTTTCCATGGATCTAGCCCTTAAGTACAATTTTTTGTGCAATATGGTTCAGGATGGATTATTCAATAATATTCAGCTCAATTTCAGCGAAACAAACATCCCTCATATTCTTTTTATCCACTTGAGTATTGTCCTTTTTGAATCTTTGAGACGATATTGAATTTTTTTTACATAACAATTCACGTAAAAATCTTATTTAATAAATCATCGGAAAAAATAATATAATAAGAATGTTGCTCAGTTTACGAGTTAATCCAGCTAGAAAGTATTAATTGTTTAAGTAATATTATAATTTATTTTTACAGATCCAAATTACCAGGAAGTTAAGGACAAGATCATTGCTTTTGCGTTGAAAAAAGTATCATTATTTTGGGAGATAAATGATAAGTAAGTAACTTTTTTTTTTGAGACCCCTTAAATATTATTTTTATTGAATTTTTCGCTACAGAAGAAGTGGACCAATGACAACAAAGAATTATTCATGGGCTTTGAATTGTTCATCACTTCCAAATTGAAGATTAAGGAATAAATGCGGATCGTTTCAAGAAACAACAATCAAATTCATCCAGGATATCATTTCCCCAATTGTTACGAATTGATTTACTATAACAATCAGTGGTGTAAATTGTGTTGCAATAAAGTGGTTTAAGTGCTAAATAATCAAAAAATCAGAAAAGTCAAAAGTTTTTATTTACTTTATATTTCTATATGATTGTTATCTATGATTTAAATTATATAAACTTTTGTAAAAATGCGAAAAACTCATGTTGTATTATATTACAAATTCAATTCATATTTAACATTAATAAATTAGTTTTAATAGAATACATTGTTTTAATTCGATTTACCCAACCCCATCGTCTTGAATTTTATATTTCAGAGCTTTTTTTTACAGTTGAAGTACAAAGAAAAGTTAAATTAATACAACGATAAGGTAGGTATGGGAGGTATAAGATTTTTTGATCGATTATCCGAACGTTATGGTCGAAAAATTCGACAAAAAAATTTCATAAAATAACAAAACGAAGAATAATTATTAACGATCGAAAGGTACTTAGAAGTACAAAAGAACTTCAGGAAGAAATAAACAAAATGGACGAAAAGAAAGAACAATGTTTTGCTAGCTTTGTTGAAAATTTCTTTCAGCATTTAAATAAGTTTTAGTCCTTCTGATATAATAAAAAATATTTCTTTAATTTTAATTTTAACTACTTACCCCAAATATTTATCATTATCGCACTACAGTTATTGTGGTCGAAAAGTAATTTTTAATAGCTAATCGCATAATATTTAAAGATATAATTTTAAATTTCAATTTTGACTATTTATTTTAAATAAAATTGAAATTAAATTCGCAAGAATGCAAAGAGAGTACAAGTGGCGCCTCACACATCCCCGATAGGCCAGAAAACGAACTATAACCTACCCTTACCTTTCACTCAGTGTGCTTTCAGATTTCAAAGGGTGAAATTCGGTCCGTTAAAATTTTAAAAATCAGGCCTGATTGTTGCAATTGCTTAAAAATTAACAATCGTGAAAAGTGATTTAAATAAAGTGTGTAAAATAAAGTGATAATTGGATTACTCTGGCATCGATTCAAAATATTCCACGCGTTGGGGTAAGCGAAAATTATCTATAATTTTCGAAACGAAATCATTTTCTGAAAATGAAAGAAACGTCGCCATATTGGATTTTACATTTAATAAAGATGTCAGGATTATTGGTATGGTTTAGAAGCTGTACGCTATTTTTTTAAGATTTTCTATAAAATTGCATAATTTTCCATTCCATTAGGAGTTTAGGATTTAGGATATTTTTTTTTTATAGCAATTTGAAATAATTGCATAGTCATGGATGACAAAGACCCCAAATTGTTTCAATTTTTTTCTTCTCTCTCTCATTAATTTTTCTCTTTGTATCGCAACACTCTTTTGATGCTAAAAGGAAAAATATTTCTGAGTCCTTAGGCTGATAAGTTTGTTGTTTTTTTTTCATTTTCATTTTCTCATTGTTGAAACAATTATTGGGCGAAATGTCTGTTGACTATTCATTGTTCAAATTGCTATTTTTTTTTCATTAAATTCGCTAAAATGATAGGTCTTTCTTTCATGATTGTTAATTTTTCTTCAGTTAGGTTATAAAGTCGGAAATTTATTATATGTTAGGATTTAGGATATGTTTTTTTTTATAGCAATTTGATACATTTGAATAGTCATAGATGACAAAGACCCCAAATTGTTTCAATTTTTTTTTTCTTCTCTCTCTCATTAATTTTTCTCTTTGTTTTGCAACACTCTTTTGATGCTAAAAGGAAAAATATTTCTGAGTCCTTAGGCTGATAAGTTTGTTGTTTTTTTTTCATTTTCATTTTCTCATTGTTGAAACAATTATTGGGCGAAATGTCTGTTGACTATTCATTGTTCAAATTGCTATTTTTTTTTTTCATTAAATTCGCTAAAATGATAGGTCTTTCTTTCATGATTGTTAAATTTTCTTCAGTTAGGTTATAAAGTAGGAAATTTACTTTTGATTTTTGACATTTGATAGTTCTATTGCTGTTAAATTAGCGCTAGGTCAATACTGTAATTTTTTTTCTTCTTTTTCTATTGAATTGTATAACTTTCCATTCCATTATGATAGGAACTTTATATGTTAGGATTTAGGATATGTTTTTTTTTTATAGCAATTTGATACAATTGAATAGTCATAGATGACAAAGACCCCAAATTGTTTCAATTTTTTTCTTCTCTCTCTCATTAATTTTTCTCTTTGTTTCGCAACACTCGTTTGATGCTAAAAGGAAAAATATTCCTGAGTCCTTAGGCTGATAAGTTTGTTTTTTTTTTTTCATTTTCACTTCCTCATTGTTGAAACAATTATTGGGCGAAATGTCTGTTGACTATTCATTGTTCAAATTGCTATTTTTTTTTTTATTAAATTCGCTAAAATGATAGGTCTTTCTTTCATGATTGTTAATTTTTCTCCAGTTAGGTTATAAAGTCTAAAATTTATTATATGTTAGGATTTAGGTTTTTTTTTTTTTTTTGTAGCAATTTGATACATTTTAATAGTCATAGATGACAAAGACCCCAAATTGTTTCAATTTTTTTTTCTTCTCTCTCTCATTAATTTTTCTCTTTGTTTTGCAACACTCTTTTGATGCTAAAAGGAAAAATATTTCTGAGTCCTTAGGCTGATAAGTTTGTTGTTTTTTTTTCATTTTCATTTTCTCATTGTTGAAACAATTATTGGGCGAAATGTCTGTTGACTATTCATTGTTCAAATTGCTATTTTTTTTTCATTAAATTCGCTAAAATGATAGGTCTTTCTTTCATGATTGTTAATTTTTCTTCAGTTAGGTTATAAAGTCGGAAATTTATTATATGTTAGGATTTAGGATATGTTTTTTTTTATAGCAATTTGATACATTTGAATAGTCATAGATGACAAAGACCCCAAATTGTTTCAATTTTTTTTTTCTTCTCTCTCTCATTAATTTTTCTCTTTGTTTTGCAACACTCTTTTGATGCTAAAAGGAAAAATATTTCTGAGTCCTTAGGCTGATAAGTTTGTTGTTTTTTTTTCATTTTCATTTTCTCATTGTTGAAACAATTATTGGGCGAAATGTCTGTTGACTATTCATTGTTCAAATTGCTATTTTTTTTTTTCATTAAATTCGCTAAAATGATAGGTCTTTCTTTCATGATTGTTAAATTTTCTTCAGTTAGGTTATAAAGTAGGAAATTTACTTTTGATTTTTGACATTTGATAGTTCTATTGCTGTTAAATTAGCGCTAGGTCAATACTGTAATTTTTTTTCTTCTTTTTCTATTGAATTGTATAACTTTCCATTCCATTATGATAGGAACTTTATATGTTAGGATTTAGGATATGTTTTTTTTTTATAGCAATTTGATACAATTGAATAGTCATAGATGACAAAGACCCCAAATTGTTTCAATTTTTTTCTTCTCTCTCTCATTAATTTTTCTCTTTGTTTCGCAACACTCGTTTGATGCTAAAAGGAAAAATATTCCTGAGTCCTTAGGCTGATAAGTTTGTTTTTTTTTTTTCATTTTCACTTCCTCATTGTTGAAACAATTATTGGGCGAAATGTCTGTTGACTATTCATTGTTCAAATTGCTATTTTTTTTTTTTTTAAATTCGCTAAAATGATAGGTCTTTCTTTCATGATTGTTAATTTTTCTCCAGTTAGGTTATAAAGTCTAAAATTTATTATATGTTAGGATTTAGGTTTTTTTTTTTTTTTTTGTAGCAATTTGATACATTTTAATAGTCATAGATGACAAAGACCCCAAATTGTTTCAATTTTTTTTCTTCTCTCTCTCATTAATTTTTCTCTTTGTTTCGCAACACTCTTTTGATGCTAAAAGGAAAAATATTTCTGAGTCCTTAGGCTGATAAGTTTGTTGTTTTTTTTTCATTTTCACTTCCTCATTGTTGAAACAATTATTGGGCGAAATGTCTAGTTGACTATTCCTTGTTCAGATTGCTATTTTTTTTTTCATTAAATTCGCCAAATAATAGGTTTTTCTTATATGATTGTTAATTTTTCTTCAGTTAGGTTATAAAGTCGGAAAATTATTATGTTAGAATTTAGGATATGTTTTTTTTTATAGCAATTTGATACATTTGAATAGTCATAGATGACAAAGACCCCAAATTGTTTCAATTTTTTTTTTCTTCTCTCTCTCATTAATTTTTCTCTTTGTTTTGCAACACTCTTTTGATGCTAAAAGGAAAAATATTTCTGAGTCCTTAGGCTGATAAGTTTGTTGTTTTTTTTTCATTTTCATTTTCTCATTGTTGAAACAATTATTGGGCGAAATGTCTAGTTGACTATTCATTGTTCAAATTGCTATTTTTTTTTCATTAAATTCGCTAAAATGATAGGTCTTTCTTTCATGATTGTTAAATTTTCTTCAGTTAGGTTATAAAGTAGGAAATTTACTTTTGATTTTTGACATTTGATAGTTCTATTGCTGTTAAATTAGCGCTAGGTCAATACTGTAATTTTTTTTCTTCTTTTTCTATTGAATTGTATAACTTTCCATTCCATTATGATAGGAACTTTATATGTTAGGATTTAGGATATGTTTTTTTTTTATAGCAATTTGATACAATTGAATAGTCATAGATGACAAAGACCCCAAATTATTTCAATTTTTTTCTTCTCTCTCTCATTAATTTTTCTCTTTGTTTCGCAACACTCGTTTGATGCTAAAAGGAAAAATATTCCTGAGTCCTTAGGCTGATAAGTTTGTTGTTTTTTTTTTCATTTTCACTTCCTCATTGTTGAAACAATTATTGGGCGAAATGTCTGTTGACTATTCATTGTTCAAATTGCTATTTTTTTTTTTATTAAATTCGCTAAAATGATAGGTCTTTCTTTCATGATTGTTAATTTTTCTCCAGTTAGGTTATAAAGTCTAAAATTTATTATATGTTAGGATTAAGGTTTTTTTTTTTTTTTGTAGCAATTTGATACATTTGAATAGTCATAGATGACAAAGACCCCAAATTGTTTCAATTTTTTTTTCTTCTCTCTCTCATTAATTTTTCTCTTTGTTTTGCAACACTCTTTTGATGCTAAAAGGAAAAATATTTCTGAGTCCTTAGGCTGATAAGTTTGTTGTTTTTTTTTCATTTTCACTTCCTCATTGTTGAAACAATTATTGGGCGAAATGTCTAGTTGACTATTCCTTGTTCAGATTGCTATTTTTTTTTTCTTTAAATTCGCCAAATAATAGGTTTTTCTTTTATGATTGTTAATTTTTCTTCAGTTAGGTTATAAAGTCGGAAAATTATTATATGTTAGAATTTAGGATATGTTTTTTTTTATAGCAATTTGATACATTTGAATAGTCATAGATGACAAAGACCCCAAATTGTTTCAATTTTTTTTTTCTTCTCTCTCTCATTAATTTTTCTCTTTGTTTTGCAACACTCTTTTGATGCTAAAAGGAAAAATATTTCTGAGTCCTTAGGCTGAAAAGTTTGTTGTTTTTTTTTCATTTTCATTTTCTCATTGTTGAAACAATTATTGGGCGAAATGTCTAGTTGACTATTCATTGTTCAAATTGCTATTTTTTTTTCATTAAATTCGCTAAAATGATAGGTCTTTCTTTCATGATTGTTAAATTTTCTTCAGTTAGGTTATAAAGTAGGAAATTTACTTTTGATTTTTGACATTTGATAGTTCTATTGCTGTTAAATTAGCGCTAGGTCAATACTGTAATTTTTTTTCTTCTTTTTCTATTGAATTGTATAACTTTCCATTCCATTATGATAGGAACTTTATATGTTGGGATTTAGGATATGTTTTTTTTTATAGCAATTTGATACAATTGAATAGTCATAGATGACAAAGACCCCAAATTATTTCAATTTTTTTCTTCTCTCTCTCATTAATTTTTCTCTTTGTTTCGCAACACTCGTTTGATGCTAAAAGGAAAAATATTCCTGAGTCCTTAGGCTGATAAGTTTGTTGTTTTTTTTTTCATTTTCACTTCCTCATTGTTGAAACAATTATTGGGCGAAATGTCTGTTGACTATTCATTGTTCAAATTGCTATTTTTTTTTTTATTAAATTCGCTAAAATGATAGGTCTTTCTTTCATGATTGTTAATTTTTCTCCAGTTAGGTTATAAAGTCTAAAATTTATTATATGTTAGGATTAAGGTTTTTTTTTTTTTTTGTAGCAATTTGATACATTTGAATAGTCATAGATGACAAAGACCCCAAATTGTTTCAATTTTTTTTTCTTCTCTCTCTCATTAATTTTTCTCTTTGTTTTGCAACACTCTTTTGATGCTAAAAGGAAAAATATTTCTGAGTCCTTAGGCTGATAAGTTTGTTGTTTTTTTTTCATTTTCATTTTCTCATTGTTGAAACAATTATTGGGCGAAATGTCTGTTGACTATTCCTTGTTCAGATTGCTATTTTTTTTTTCTTTAAATTCGCCAAATAATAGGTTTTTCTTTTATGATTGTTAATTTTTCTTCAGTTAGGTTATAAAGTCGGAAAATTATTATATGTTAGAATTTAGGATATGTTTTTTTTTATAGCAATTTGATACATTTGAATAGTCATAGATGACAAAGACCCCAAATTGTTTCAATTTTTTTTTTCTTCTCTCTCTCATTAATTTTTCTCTTTGTTTTGCAACACTCTTTTGATGCTAAAAGGAAAAATATTTCTGAGTCCTTAGGCTGAAAAGTTTGTTGTTTTTTTTCATTTTCATTTTCTCATTGTTGAAACAATTATTGGGCGAAATGTCTAGTTGACTATTCATTGTTCAAATTGCTATTTTTTTTTCATTAAATTCGCTAAAATGATAGGTCTTTCTTTCATGATTGTTAAATTTTCTTCAGTTAGGTTATAAAGTAGGAAATTTACTTTTGATTTTTGACATTTGATAGTTCTATTGCTGTTAAATTAGCGCTAGGTCAATACTGTAATTTTTTTTCTTCTTTTTCTATTGAATTGTATAACTTTCCATTCCATTATGATAGGAACTTTATATGTTGGGATTTAGGATATGTTTTTTTTTATAGCAATTTGATACAATTGAATAGTCATAGATGACAAAGACCCCAAATTATTTCAATTTTTTTCTTCTCTCTCTCATTAATTTTTCTCTTTGTTTCGCAACACTCGTTTGATGCTAAAAGGAAAAATATTCCTGAGTCCTTAGGCTGATAAGTTTGTTGTTTTTTTTTTTCATTTTCACTTCCTCATTGTTGAAACAATTATTGGGCGAAATGTCTGTTGACTATTCATTGTTCAAATTGCTATTTTTTTTTTTATTAAATTCGCTAAAATGATAGGTTTTTCTTTTATGATTGTTAATTTTTCTCCAGTTAGGTTATAAAGTAGGAAATTTATTATATGTTAGAATTTAGGATATGTTTTTTTTTATAGCAATTTGATACATTTGAATAGTCATAGATGACAAAGACCCCAAATTGTTTCAATTTTTTTTTCTTCTCTCTCTCATTAATTTTTCTCTTTGTTTTGCAACACTCTTTTGATGCTAAAAGGAAAAATATTTCTGAGTCCTTAGGCTGATAAGTTTGTTGTTTTTTTTTCATTTTCATTTTCTCATTGTTGAAACAATTATTGGGCGAAATGTCTGTTGACTATTCATTGTTCAAATTGCTATTTTTTTTTCATTAAATTCGCCAAATAATAGGTTTTTCTTTTATGATTGTTAATTTTTCTTCAGTTAGGTTATAAAGTCGGAAAATTATTATATGTTAGAATTTAGGATATGTTTTTTTTTATAGCAATTTGATACATTTGAATAGTCATTGATGACAAAGACCCCAAATTGTTTCAATTTTTTTTTCTTCTCTCTCTCATTAATTTTTCTCTTTGTTTTGCAACACTCTTTTGATGCTAAAAGGAAAAATATTTCTGAGTCCTTAGGCTGATAAGTTTGTTGTTTTTTTTTCATTTTCATTTTCTCATTGTTGAAACAATTATTGGGCGAAATGTCTGTTGACTATTCATTGTTCAAATTGCTATTTTTTTTTCATTAAATTCGCTAAAATGATAGGTCTTTCTTTCATGATTGTTAATTTTTCTTCAGTTAGGTTATAAAGTCGGAAATTTATTATATGTTAGGATTTAGGATATGTTTTTTTTTATAGCAATTTGATACATTTGAATAGTCATAGATGACAATGACCCCAAATTGTTTCAATTTTTTTTTCTTCTCTCTCTCATTAATTTTTCTCTTTGTTTCGCAACACTCTTTTGATGCTAAAAGGAAAAATATTTCTGAGTCCTTAGGCTGAGAAGTTTGTTGTTTTTTTTTCATTTTCATTTTCTCATTGTTGAAACAATTATTGGGCGAAATGTCTGTTGACTATTCATTGTTCAAATTGCTATTTTTTTTTCATTAAATTCGCTAAAATGATAGGTCTTTCTTACATGATTGTTAATTTTTCTTCAGTTAGGTTATAAAGTCGGAAATTTATTATATGTTAGGATTTAGGATATGTTTTTTTTATATAGCAATTTGATACAATTGAATAGTCATAGATGACAAAGACCCCAAATTGTTTCAATTTTTTTTTCTTCTCTCTCTCATTAATTTTTCTCTTTGTTTCGCAACACTCGTTTGATGCTAAAAGGAAAAATATTCCTGAGTCCTTAGGCTGATAAGTTTGTTGTTTTTTTTTCATTTTCACTTCCTCATTGTTGAAACAATTATTGGGCGAAATGTCTGTTGACTATTCATTGTTCAAATTGCTATTTTTTTTTTTTTTATTAAATTCGCTAAAATGATAGGTCTTTCTTTCATGATTGTTAATTTTTCTTCAGTTAGGTTATAAAGTCGGAAATTTATTATATGTTAGGATTTAGGATATGTTTTTTTTATAGCAATTTGATACATTTGAATAGTCATAGATGACAAAGACCCCAAATTGTTTCAATTTTTTTTTCTTCTCTCTCTCATTAATTTTTCTCTTTGTTTTGCAACACTCTTTTGATGCTAAAAGGAAAAATATTTCTGAGTCCTTAGGCTGATAAGTTTGTTGTTTTTTTTTCATTTTCATTTTCTCATTGTTGAAACAATTATTGGACGAAATGTCTGTTGACTATTCATTGTTCAAATTGCTATTTTTTTTTCATTAAATTCGCTAAAATGATAGGTCTTTCCTTCATGATTGTTAATTTTTCTTCAGTTAGGTTATAAAGTCGGAAATTTATTATATGTTAGGATTTAGGATATGTTTTTTTTTATAGCAATTTGATACATTTGAATAGTCATAGATGACAAAGACCCCAAATTGTTTCAATTTTTTTTTCTTCTCTCTCTCATTAATTTTTCTCTTTGTTTTGCAACACTCTTTTGATGCTAAAAGGAAAAATATTTCTGAGTCCTTAGGCTGATAAGTTTGTTGTTTTTTTTTCATTTTCATTTTCTCATTGTTGAAACAATTATTGGACGAAATGTCTGTTGACTATTCATTGTTCAAATTGCTATTTTTTTTTCATTAAATTCGCTAAAATGATAGGACTTTCTTTCATGATTGTTAATTTTTCTTCAGTTAGGTTATAAAGTCGGAAATTTATTATATGTTAGGATTTAGGATATGTTTTTTTTTATAGCAATTTGATACAATTGAATAGTCATAGATGACAAAGACCCCAAATTGTTTCAATTTTTTTTCTTCTCTCTCATTATCTTTTCTCTTTGTTTATGCAACACTCTTTTGATGCTAAAAGGAAAAATATTTCTGAGTCCTTAGGCTGATAAGTTTGTTGTTTTTTTTTTTCATTTTCACTTTCTCATTGTTGAAACAATTATTGGGCGAAATGTCTGTTGACTATTCATTGTTCAAATTGTTATTTTTTTTTTTCATTAAATTCGCTAAAGAATAGGTTTTTCTTTCATGATTGTTAATTTTTCTTCAGTTAGGTTATAAAGTCGGAAATTCATTATATGTTAGGATTTAGGATATGTTTTTTTTTTATAGCAATTTGATACATTTGAATTGTCATAGATGACAATGACCCAAAATTGTTTCAATTTTTTTTCTTCTCTCTCTCATTAATTTTTCTCTTTGTTTCGCAAAACTCTTTTGATGCTAAAAGGAAAAATATTTCTGAGTCCTTAGGCTGAGAAGTTTGTTGTTTTTTTTTCATTTTCATTTTCTCATTGTTGAAACAATTATTGGGCGAAATGTCTGTTGACTATTCATTGTTCAAATTGCTATTTTTTTTTCATTAAATTCGCTAAAATGATAGGTCTTTCTTTCATGATTGTTAATTTTTCTTCAGTTAGGTTATAAAGTCGGAAATTTATTATATGTTAGGATTTAGGATATGTTTTTTTTTATAGCAATTTGATACATTTGAATAGTCATAGATGACAATGACCCCAAATTGTTTCAATTTTTTTTCTTCTCTCTCTCATTAATTTTTCTCTTTGTTTCGCAACACTCTTTTGATGCTAAAAGGAAAAATATTTCTGAGTCCTTAGGCTGATAAGTTTGTTGTTTTTTTTTTTCATTTTCACTTTCTCATTGTTGAAACAATTATTGGGCGAAATGTCTGTTGACTATTCATTGTTCAAATTGTTATTTTTTTTTTTCATTAAATTCGCTAAAGAATAGGTTTTTCTTTCATGATTGTTAATTTTTCTTCAGTTAGGTTATAAAGTCGGAAATTCATTATATGTTAGGATTTAGGATATGTTTTTTTTTATAGCAATTTGATACATTTGAATAGTCATAGATGACAATGACCCCAAATTGTTTCAATTTTTTTTCTTCTCTCTCTCATTAATTTTTCTCTTTGTTTCGCAACACTCTTTTGATGCTAAAAGGAAAAATATTTCTGAGTCCTTAGGCTGATAAGTTTGTTGTTTTTTTTTCATTTTCACTTTCTCATTGTTGAAACAATTATTGGGCGAAATGTCTGTTGACTATTCATTGTTCAGATTGTTATTTTTTTTTTCATTAAATTCGCTAAATTTTTGGTTTTTCTTTCATGATTGTTAATTTTTCTTCAGTTAGGTTATAAAGTAGGAAATTTATTATATGTTAGGATTTAGGATATGTTTTTTTTTATAGCAATTTGATACAATTGAATAGTCATAGATGACAAAGACCCCAAATTGTTTCAATTTTTTTTCTTCTCTCTCATTATCTTTTCTCTTTGTTTATGCAACACTCTTTTGATGCTAAAAGGAAAAATATTTCTGAGTCCTTAGGCTGATAAGTTTGTTGTTTTTTTTTTCATTTTCACTTTCTCATTGTTGAAACAATTATTGGGCGAAATGTCTGTTGACTATTCATTGTTCAAATTGTTATTTTTTTTTTTCATTAAATTCGCTAAAGAATAGGTTTTTCTTTCATGATTGTTAATTTTTCTTCAGTTAGGTTATAAAGTCGGAAATTCATTATATGTTAGGATTTAGGATATGTTTTTTTTTTATAGCAATTTGATACATTTGAATTGTCATAGATGACAATGACCCCAAATTGTTTCAATTTTTTTTCTTCTCTCTCTCATTAATTTTTCTCTTTGTTTCGCAACACTCTTTTGATGCTAAAAGGAAAAATATTTCTGAGTCCTTAGGCTGAGAAGTTTGTTGTTTTTTTTTCATTTTCACTTTCTCATTGTTGAAACAATTATTGGGCGAAATGTCTGTTGACTATTCATTGTTCAGATTGTTATTTTTTTTTTTCATTAAAGTCGCTAAATAATAGGTTTTTCTTTCATGATTGTTAATTTTTCTTCAGTTAGGTTATAAAGTCGGAAATTTATTATATGTTAGGATTTAGGATATGTTTTTTTTTATAGCGATTTGATACATTTGAATAGTCATAGATGACAAAGACCCCAAATTGTTTCAATTTTTTTCTTCTCTCTCTCATTAATTTTTCTCTTTGTTTTGCAACACTCTTTTGATGCTAAAAGGAAAAATATTTCTGAGTCCTTAGGCTGATAAGTTTGTTGTTTTTTTTTTCATTTTCATTTTCTCATTGTTGAAACAATTTTTGGGCGAAATGTCTAGTTGACTATTCATGGTTCAAATTGCTATTTTTTTCATTTTTTCTAAATTTCAAATTATATTCTTATTTTCCATTATGATTAATTTTTGATGATTTAATTTTTTATGTAAAAAGGTTTTGTTTGGCTTATGATATTTGAATTTTTTTTTGTGTGATTATCATCGACTAGAAAATTTTGTCTCTTATATTTAAAAGTATTGTTTTTGTAACATGTCTTAGTTTTATCCTTTTTTATATAAATGTGATGATTTACGTAAACTGTTTTGACTATTCTCTGATGTCAATCATAAAGAATGAATTTATGTTTATTTTTTTTAAATATTCTGTGTATTATTGTCCTATCAGTTTCCGTATTTGTGGATTAGGCCTCAAGGGGACACCACGGTAAAAAAAACGCGCCTCGTACTCTACCGCTAGGGTGGTGTGGAAAAGAGTACAAAGCAAAAATTAATTAAACTAAATTTTGATGAAGACAAATTTTTTGAATGTAGTATTGCGAAAAGAAGTAGCCAGCAAAAAGAAGACTCCATCTTCAATGGTTCGTCATATCATCATCTTTCAAAACATGTGGGAGAGTTGTGGAAGATATTATTAGTATATCTTCCATGGAAAATATTAATTAAAGCTGTGGTCTTCTATGGTTGACGACTGCTTTAGTATATCAGATTTTTTTCTACATTTTTGACTGTCTTGCGAAATTGGAACATTTTATGAATAAAATGGATGAATGTTATTTCTTCATCCAATATTAACAGCAGAAACAAGAAGCTTTTTTCATTTATCACGTTGTTGTAGTCCAAATTATCATTGTAATGATAACTGAAGTGAATCCTTTTAGGCACATTTAAGCTCAAAAAAAAATATTCTTTTAATTGTTACCAAAGTTTTTTTGGACCGAAAATTATAAGAAATTTTAGAAATTATAAGAAAATATTTTTCAGCTTCTTCTTGTGCGTCTTCAAGTCTGAAGATTGGCGACCATTGTGGTAAACAATGTCATGTTAATTAAACAAGGGTTGTCCCAAGAAGCCTTGAAAACCAGTGGTTTCCCGGTGACTTTTACATCGTTATGCCGTTGACACCTACCAGTGAGTTCATCCGCCTTTGGGGCCGATGTCTCAACCTCCGGATAAAATAGTACCCTACACAAAACATTGATTCCTACTGTCCTCTACTTTTTAAAACTTTTCAAATTTATAAAAAATCCAAATTTCAAAAATCCAGTTTTCAAAGCTCCAATTTATGCAAGTTAAATGCAATTTAATGTGCCATCATTAACTTAATAAAAATGGAACACTTAACAATACAACAATGTATTTTTCTTATTAATACCATGAAGTGATTAATCTTATTTTTCTCTTAATGGTTTCACTGTTAAAAAAGGCATTTTGAAGTCATTAATTTTTAAATACCTTTTATAATTTAAAACGATATTTAATGGATTTTTTGAACTTTTAAATGCCTTTCCATTACCACTTCAAAATGGCAGAAATTCAACTGTAATATTTGCTAAACGCTAAGAAATCATGAGATAGAGATATATGATATCTTTGTTATACTCTATCAGGAGGTATTAATTCAATTAGCAACATTTCAATGCACTGAAAATTCACTAAGTTTGCATATTTGCGTGGATAAAAATTATATAAAATATCTTCAAATATTTGAGTTCTAAAGTTAACCAAAGTTATTCAAGGTTTATTTATTTCAAAGTTATGATATTAGCTATCTTATCAAACAGGGCAAAATGGACATTCGATTGAGATCTAATTTAAAATCTTTAAATTTTTTACTTTTTCAATTGCTAGCTATTTTGAAAATAATTTAAACTTAATTAGGTTATTATTTTTAAATTCATTTATAGAGTTGTATTTTTGATGTTATAGCGTAATAAAAAAGACTTCAATATACGCTTTTTAATTTGACTTTTTACCATTTAATTTTTTTTCTCCGAAACAAATGTATGAAAAAATTTAAAGTTAAATTATTCTGACGTAAAATTTAACGCTCTACAAAAAAGGTCTCTTATGAATTTTCGATTAAATCACTCCATTAAAAGTTATTCAACATTTAACTTGTGCCTAATATAAATCTTGCAATATTTTCAACTTTTTGCTCATTTTTACTTGTTTTAAATATAAAATCATTGGAAGAGAAGATAAAAATTATTATCATTAGAGCGCCCGTGATTATTGGTGTTAATTTTAAGGCTTGAATTGAAAATTAAACAAAAAAAATATTTTTTGACAATTAAAACAGGTGACATATGATCCAAACTAGTTATAGTCGTGAAATTCAATTTATCCAGGATAAATTTTCAAACTTTAATCAATATTTTGTACCTACGAAGTGAATTTCATACTAATTAATGAAACTATCGACAAAAGTTCAATTAAAATTTGAATTTTTACCATTTCACTTGACGCCATCTATGAGAAATTTCTCAGAACTTGTAGTCAACAAATTAAATGTTAAAAAAATTACAAAATACCAATTAAACAAATTAATTCAAGTTAAATGTCGAATAACTTTTAATGAAGTGATTTAACCGAAAATTTATAAGAGACCTTTTTTGTAAAGCGTTAAATTTTACGTTAGAAAAATTTAATCTTAAATCTTTTCATTCATTTGTTTCTGAGAAAAAAAATTAAAAGTAATAAATCAAATAATCCCATGTTATTTAAATGGTAAAAGTAACATGATTCCGGCACGGTTTAATCAAGAAATTAAGAGCTTAACTGTATTGGGTAATTTTTTTTGTATCTTAAACTAAAAATTCAGGGGGCGATCACTGTAGAAGCATGTAGAAATCAATATTAAAATATATGTCCTAAAATTTGTCCTTTATTGTTACCTGTGTATCTGATTTTTTATCACTAATTTTTCTATCAACCTAGTTAGAATGCCAACCTATTGTTAAAAATGTTTGGAAATTTATTGAAGACATTTTTTTTGACAATTTTTTTTTTGTAGAATTTTCGAATTCTAATACGCAAAATTTGAGCAATCTATTCATTTAAAATTTCCGATAGGACTTCCAAGAAAAATAATTTCCAAAAAAAAAAATATCAATTAATTCGATAACACATCCTTGGATCAAAGTTTCCAAATTTTTTCCTTATTCCTCTCGGTTAAAATTTCGAATGGTTCCAAACAAACGGTCGAAAAAAAATCCACTTTCAATTCAATAAAATCGATTTTAATAACAATTATTAGACATTCGTTAAAATTAAGAAACAAAAAATACCTCACCGGAGCAAAAAGCAGCCAAAATTCTCTAGATATTAGTTCTACGTAAAATTACGTGGTACAATAAATCAAAAAAACCAGTTTGATTTTTTTTTTCTCTTCAATTCCAAGTATTTCTAATTAATATTTAATCAATCTGGCAATGCGCGTGGCTATAATGTAGAGTTATAATTTCAATGAAATATTATTATTTTTTTTTGCCGATTGACGCAAATGTTCCACCCAGAAATAGGCCAAATGAAAATTTTTGGGAATTAAATAGAAAATAAAAAAATATGTTGGTATAAGTATGGCAATGATTTATTGATGTTTTTTGGTGAAAAAAAAAATATTTTTCTGATAAATAAAAGTATGGATCAATGAATGTTTCATGTAATTATTCGTTATGATGATAATCAAAAAAAAAAAATGTTATTTACATAATGTCAAGAGCAAGAGAAATCGCCAAAATGAGAGATGGCATTATATTTACTTACGTTGTACAAAAGTGTTTTTATTTTCACTGCGGAATTTTATAGTATTATTGCTATAGTCATGAAATTTGGGTTCAATGTTGTGGCAGAAATCAGAAACTTGAATTTTTCAAACGATCGTCCAAGAAGGACATCCGGAATTTTTTTATGTATGTGTTTTTTTTCTTCTTCTTCTTCTTTAATTACCGCAGTACACCTTGCAAATGTTTTACTCTTTTAGATCCAGTTTGTAATTTTTAAAGTCCTACTCTCCATATTGGTAGAAAAGAAAGAATAACAATTTGCTCTCATATCCTTCGTCGATTAAAGTCTCTTGATTGATTTGACCACAGAAAAAAAATATTTCCTCAAAAAAAATTTCACTTTTCAATCACCTTGACCATGATCTTCGAGTTTCAATTTAGGCTCCAAAAAAAAACTCGATCGATAATTATCCTTTATTTTTCTTGCCGTTGGAAAGAACCTTGTGATTATTGCGCTTAGGTAATACACAAATTTACAACGTAATTGATTGCCCGTGCGTAAATTTTCAATCGAAAAAAAAAATTTAGATGGCCTAAGGCACTTTAATCATTCGTCAAAGATTAAACCACTTCGGCGGTACTGACTGGAAAAATTCCTCTACCACATAAACCATAAACTTTTATTTGACTGATATTCAAATGAATGCGTTGACTGAGGAAAACTATGACGTCATAACTATTAGCAGTCAATGATAAATCAGCATTAGAGATTAAAAAAATCATATTTTTCAATGGCCAAGGCAATTGGCTTCCAAATCTCTATAAGTTGTTAAAAATATCTGAAAATTAAAGTTTAAAAAAGCATAAAGTTCATTAATAGAGTGATTTTTAATAAATTTTTTCGAACAATTTTCATAGCTTCTCTTGAAAAATATTTATGAATGAAAAGTTGTATATTTTTCGCCTTGAATGTTTCTTAATTTACTTAAAAAAATAATAACATACATTTAATTTAATTAGAAAATTAGAGTATTCTGGAAAACGATAAACATAAACAGATTATTTATTTGGGAAGAAATGGCGTTCAATATTTCCGAATATTTCCAATAATTGTTTGTTATTGATGTAAATCAATGTAATTTTATGCTAATCAATTCATTTTATTAATTAAAATCAAATTATTGTTAAATAATTGTTATCATTGGAATTTCCGTTTTAAATTGTAAATTCAATGAAAAAAGAAATGATCTTTATTGTATTTCCGTATTTTTTGACTCAGAAGTGTTTAGTTCACATTGTTATAGTAACCACCTAAAGTGCCTAACTCACATGGCACAGATATTCGGTGACTGATCAATAACTGTCCCGGACCAGAATTTTTTTTTATAAATCATTTGGTTAGATTGTCTTTTAGTCATTTTCTTCAGTTTTGAATCATTGGTTTAGATGCTTCTTCCCTCACAAGAGGGTTCTCATGGTTTTCCATGCTGGAGTGCAGATGAAAATAGGCAGTCCAGATGTCATCTTAGACTCGTGTGATTTATAAATCTTATACATAATTTAGGGTGATTTTTTTTTTTTACTTTTTTTGATCCCATCGTGAAATTTTGTTGGAAATACCAAAAAAAAAATCCCTGAAAGTTTGAGCCCTTAATATTAATTTTAAGTCCTCGACCAAGACGTGTAAAGATTTCCCATTGAAAATACACGGAAATTCTGATTTTTTATTTTTAAATTTCTATATCTCAGCGGCATTTCATGGGATCGCTTTTACCGAAGATGGTTTTTTCTCAGAATTAAACGCTCTACAAAAATGCCCATTGCGACAAAGTCATAACCCACACCGGTGAGGTAGTACGGGCCACTGAACTTGATTTTCCATAAAATTCGCTTTTTTTTTGCATTTATCTCGTAAATAACAAGAGCTACGGAAAAATTATAAATAAAAAACTTGTAGAGAATTTGATTTCCTACAAAAATGGTCGTAAATTCTTATAATTAAAAAGACGTAAGTTCGAATCTTACAGTAAACTTTTTTTTTTACAAAATGGTTGTAAATAGACCCTTAGAGTTCCTCAATAAGGAAATATTAACGAAAACAAGTAAGAGTAGTAGTAATAAAAATAATTATAATAATAGTAATAAAGCTTAAAGTAAATACCTTTTTAAAATCGTGTAATTATATATCTCCTCTGCTTGAAGCTATTTTAATATTCGATGTACTCCTTATAAGAAGTAGACATCAGATAAGAATTTTTTTTTTTAAATTTCCTCCTCTAAGTTTGTCTGAGAAAATGTAGAGTTAATCAAAATCGAACTTTTGAATTTAATAAGTGTAATTAGTAAATAAATCATTAATTAATAATAAGTTTCTGTTTTTGTTATATCATTTTAATAACAGCATTTTAAATAACGTCATTGCACTTAATTGTTATGAAAGATTATGTAGTTGGTACTTATGCCAAATAGCAAAGAGGCGGGTTTTAATTTTTGTTTGTTTTTCAACAATCAAACTTTTTAAAATCTAATTTTTATGAACCAATGATTGTGACCTGGAGGAATTATATATTCTGCTGAAAAGCATTAAGGGAGCAATTTTTTGTCATATATTTCATTATCAATTAAAATATACAATCCTCCAAACTAACTTTTCTTCGGTATTTAGAACAATTTGAAAACCAATTATTGTTATTGGAAATAAATAAAATATTCGAATTTACTTAAACATTTTCCATCTATTTCCAACAATTTTGTATGTACAACGTCCAAATGTGCGAAATCGAATTGCTTTTTAGTCGTGATAATCAAAATAAAGAAGGATATATTTTTTTTCGTATAACATTATATTTTCAAATATAAATGCATATTTGTGCCGATGAAATTTGCATTAATGAAATTTGCCGATGAAATTTGCTTATACAATGCAGATATATAATAAGAAAGGGTTTTTGATAATTCCTCCCCTAAAAGAGTGAAAAATGGAGGCAAAGTTTGTATGGCATAAAGTCTAATAAACAATCGAAATTTCAAATTTAATAACCAAAATACCGTTTTAGACGAAACGTAATTATCCTTTATTTTAAAACCAAATTGGTTCAATATTCAAAACAAAAATTTTGGGTCTGCTTCAAAATTTAAACTTTGATAGATATATCTGAAAATGGTTAAGTTAAGTTTATAATTGAGCATAAAGTTTTTGCTTTCACATATTGTTAACCTGAAAATCCGAAATACGTATTAACAAATAAATACATTAGTGAGCGAATATCGAGTAGCGTGAAATTCAGAATCAACAACGAAAAAGCAATAATTTAATTTTTCCTCCAACTCTTTAACTGTGAATAACTTTTGAAAAAGTGATTTAACCTTAAAACGTTAAGAGACCTTTTTTGTAGAGCATTAATTTTTCTTTAATAATCTTTATTGATTATTTCTATATATCTATTGGTTCATTAGTTACAAAATTCCAAAATAAAGAAGATAAATCTAAAAATTATATCAATGTCTGAAGCTTGATTATTCGGAAACGGCGAGTCTGGCAAAAATTTTCAAAGAGACATTTTTTGTAGGGAATTTAATTTTCTATAAATAAATGGGCAGATAAATTTTTTTAACCTTGATAGTTTGACAGCATTGACGCAAAAATAAAAACACAAATTAAAAATCAAAATTATAGATGATAGACCTCTTAATATTAATATTAAGGGCTCAAACCTTCTTGAATTTTTTTTTTGTCACCTTGAACAATATTGTCGATATATTTTTCAAAAAATAGTCGATATTTTTTGCTGCAATTTAAACTACAATTTATTTTAAAGAAATTGTCTTCCATAATATCCAAGCATTAAATGGAAGCTACTGAAAACTACAGCTTAAAAATTTTTCTGTTTCCATCATTGAAGTGTTTACTTTTTGGGATGCAAAACAAGTTTTGGGGGTTTTGATTTATTCAATGTTTTTTTTTTGGAACATTTCTACCTTAATTTAAGAATTCAGAGCAATTTATAAGTTGTGAAAATTTTTGCTTTGAGCCTTTACTTTTAAATTTACTATTAACCAATTACAAAACCAAGATTCTTCTTGGGACAAAAATTGTCCTCCAAAAAACAGCAGAAATTTCAAGAGCAATTCCACCAAAAATAATTGCCCAAACCGGTAATTAAAATTTCAAAATTTAAGTTCCAATCATATTTTGTCACTGCCAGTAATTGAAAATATATAAACATATATGTTCGACTTGAAAATTACCAACAAAAAATAGCCTCCAAACTCCGACTCGAACTTCTGTTGCAATTAGTTGGGTACATGCAGCTGAAATACCAATTACATATATTCATAACATTCAAAACGCTTTTTTTTTCTTCGATTAATCCAATCTGCAAATTATTTTTAAATTATTTTCCGTTAATTTTTTTGCTATTTTCATTTTATTTTAATAACATTTTGGCGACAGACCCAAATCGAATGAGGCGCACTTAAATGTATGGAAAAATTATGAGGAAAAAGTGGTGAGATTTTGTTTGGAGGAATTGACCTGGAAATTTTGTCCAAAAAACCGAAAAATTTTCCCCTAAAATTATAAATATTTTTACCAATTTGTATCGTAGAATTTTTTTTTTAGTCTAAATTCCATCAGTTAATCATTTTTTCAAGGCAACAATTTTGCTATTGAAGATTTGGCTAATCTTTAAAAAAAAATTTTTTTTTGATGACAAGTCGCGATCATGGATCAAATTCCCGAAGCTGTTACGACCAAAGTCATCGAGGCAGAGATTTATCAAAATCATAATTCAAGGTTTCGAGTTCCATTATCTAAACCAATCTTTGTGCAGATTTAAATTTTTATTTCTTTTATCATCTGAGTTGTATGAAGATCTTAAGAAATAATGCATCGTTTTAAAAAAGCATCGTTACTCAATGCATTTGATTGAAAACGGAAAAACTTGTCGAATGTGTCGAAGCAAAAAAACGATTATGAAAAAATCCTCGTCATTGTTATGATTGAACACTTTGTTTGCCTCGTGGTAGGATCAAGAAATCTCCGAGCTGGAGCAACAAAGACAAGACATACTTTAGTCGGCTTTAGTGGAGTGAATGCCAAACAAAGACAGAGAAAGAGTAGTGGATTTGTTCGAGTTTTCAACAAAAATAAAAGTCAACCTCGAGCCTTCTTCTTCGGTCGATTCGACGGAAGAATATAAAGAGACTTTTGGTGGACTTGTCGCAACCACTTGTAGCTACGACGCCGGCGTTAACAAACCATAAAGTTTTTCCAAAAAAACCAAAAAAAAAATAACAAAATACAATCGCCAACAATGGCGTCTGTAGTGAAAAGTTTTTCCCTAATTTTTCTTGTTGGTCTCACACTGGACTTAACATCATCGGCCAGCCTTAAACTACGTGAGTAATTTATTGGTTTTTTCCCCAAAAAAATTTACTAATTTTTTTTCTTTTTATATTGACAACAGCTCATTACATCTCCCCCTGTTCGCACAGTGCTCCCGATTTGAACCAATGTGCCTTAAAAGCCGCCCAAGCAGCCCTACCGTACCTCTTAAAAGGTAACGAATTTATATTTATTTTTTTCTTTCACGAAAAAATGTGTTAAAAGTTACTCAATCAATGTTTTGCATTGCCTCACCGGTGAATTATGCCTCGAGTTTGGCCAGAGTCACTCAACTAGCGAGCCGCAATGGCCCGAAGACCTTAGATTCTATCGTAAAAAAGTCAAAGAATTTTTTTCTCAATTGGAGAAAAAAAAATGTTTCCAAATATCAATCACACACCATTCTCTTTTTCGTAACGACCAAAAAAAAAAAAAAAAAGTCACACATTTTCTCTAGGCCAACTCTGATTATTGAGTAAATCAAACAAAAAAAAAACAAATCTTAAAGGCAATATTTCTTCTTGTAACTTTTAAAAATTAACCCAATTTGATTTGCAAAAGCTGTAGTTGTATTTAAAAAATCATATCTTTTCAACTAATTTTTAAATGAAAAATGCATTGCTGCAATTAAAATGCAGTTTTTAAAAAAAAAATTGAAGTGCAGGATTTTTTTTTTCTATCAAATTATTAGGCTTGATACATTGTTTTGAACTAACAAAAATATTCATAAACCAAAAAAAAATTCTTAGACCAAAAAAAAATTGGATTCCAACTTAATAATGATGTATCAAACGCGGGTTTCTCGCCTATCGCCGCATTGAAGTCTCCGGCGTACAAAACTGGCTTCTTAGTAAAATTTCAGTCTTTTTACGAATAAAATTAATTTCAAATTGTTATTTTTTTGTTCCTACATATTTTTTGAACCTTATTAAGAACTTTTTATTGTATATTTATTTGTTTTGATAATTTGGTTATGATATTTTTCTTAAAGCTTTAAAAACTATCACAAATTCCGAAAAAGTGATTAAATTTTGGAACAATTACAGTTAAACTGAACAAAAAAAAGGATTTTTTGTGATGAAGACTTAATTTTTTTGAATGGACCATATTGGCAATTAATGGCGTTTTACTATTCAGTAATTGGTGTTTAACCCGTACCATTAATTATCATTTGTCAAAGTATTTCCCTTAGTATTCGTTGAAAATATTATTTTTTTTATTTAATTTAAATAACTGCCCTACTTTTAGTTCAGGAAAAGTTTCTTTAAAGAAAATAATTTTTCTTGAAAAGTTTGAAAATATTGTTTGGATTTCGATCAACTATGATTTATCTATTAAAGCCGGGTTTTGCGCCTATCGGCGCATTGAAGTCTCCCAATACAAAAATCGCGTCTCTCACCGAAGTATTATCGGTTTATGATGAAAATTCGATTAGGTATTGGATTTTTTTTCTTTCCTTATACTTTTTGAATCACTTTTCTTTAGAATCAAAAAAAAAATGCCTCTTATATTATCCATGTACGATATAATACGATATAATAATAGTGATTTGAGCATTGATTTTTTTATTTTTGGGTATTCGATTTTTTTTCCTTATACTTTTGGGATCAATTTTCTTTCGAATCAAAAAAAAGTTTGCCATGTATTTTATACATGTACGATATAATACGATATAATAATAGTGATTTTAAAATTATTTTTTTTGTTTAAGACTTATATTTAGATACATGGGATTTTAAAACTCTTGCAAATAATATTTCGGTAAAATAATCGATAGAAATAAAATAGAATAATGTAGATTTTTGTGGTGAAAAACATTTTTTTTTTTTTGAGAGGACAACTAAACTTTTGAAATTGTTTTATAATAATAGGTTAATAAACTTATTTTGTCCTTACAAATACAGTTCCTGGTTCAATTTAATGTATTTCCTATGGGTATCATCTAAAATGTTGATTTTTTCAAAAATGCCTGTCATTTTTTTCATGAAAAAGTTGAAAAAAGCCATAATAAATAAGATATACCTAGGCCAATATAGTCGGGTTTCTCGCCTATCATCGCGTTGAAGTCTCCTCACACAAAAATTGTTTTTTAACAATTTTTTTTCTTTTTATGACTCAAAACCATTGAAAATTAGAAATTTTTTCACCGATGATTTTTTTAACCAATTTAAAAAAAAAAATAAAAAAACACTAACTCTTTAATTGTATACCAATAACACATGAATTAAACTTTTTGTAAAAATTCATAATATAAAACTAATGTTTTATTAGAATTTAAACATTGAATAATAAATCCTAAAAATTGCATTAAGTAATCTCAAACGGTTTGACTGTATTAATTTTTTTTTTAAAAAAATACTTTAAAATTTAGAGTCTAAATGTTCAACGTAACAAAAAAAGGGTTAAAGTGAAATTTAAAAAAAATATATTCCAAATCTAACTATTTACAGTAAATACTTCCCAATGAAATAATTGTGAAAGAATTTCATGATCAAGTGGTTAATAAGTGGCCCATTTAACGTGATCTCTGGGTTTCTCGCCTATCGACGCATTGAAGTCTCCATTTACAAAAATAGCTTTCAAACCGAAGTATTATTGGTTTGTGATTAAAAATCGGTAGGGTATTGGATTTTTTTTTCTTTCCCCACACTAAAGATATTTTTTTTTTTTTTTTTTGAGAAAAAAAAATCAAATTTCGCTTTTATTTTAAACTTGTATTATATTATAATTGCCGTGTGATATAATATGTTATTATTTAAGACTTAAATATACTGTTTTTTTTTGTAAATATTGCAAATAATAATTTGGAAAAATTACCGTTAGAAATTGACTAGAAGAATGTGGATTTTTGTGGCGAAAAACATTTTTTTTTTTAGGAACATTTATATAAAAAATATTTTAAGAATTAATTAAAAAAAAAAACCAATTACGGGCATAGTTTTTTTATATTTTTTTTGCGGAATTATTACCGAAAAAGTCGATATTTCTTTCAAATAGATTGACAATACAGCTTTAAACTAACAAAAGTTTCCATCATTTAAAAAAATTATTATGAAAAACTTGAAAAAAAATATAATAAATAAGATATACCTAGGCCAATAAAGTCGGGTTTCGCGCCTATCATTGCATTGAAGTCTCCTCATATAAAAATTGTTATTCAACAAATTTTTTATCTTTTAATGGCTCAAAACCATTGAAAATTGGCATTTTTTTTGTCGATGATTTTTTAAAGCATTTTTTTAAAAACCCAACTGAAAAATTTTAATTTCATACCGATAAAACTTGAATTGAACTTTTTGCAAAAATCATAATAATAGGCAAACGTCAGAGTATGTATGCCAGCAAAGACAGAGAACAAAGAGTATATTTAAACCCATATGTAAAAGTGAAAAAAAAACTATTGTCCCAAATTTGAACCAAATAATTGTCATTGGTTTTAACATACCAATTTGATTTCATCCAATTAACAATTTGTCAATTGGCTGTAAATATTTCACAGATAGTTGCTAATATAATATCTTATATTGTTGATACGGAAACACAATTTCTCGTAATTGCTACCAAATCTTAACTCTAATTTACATTATAATTTAATAATTATTTTTTTTTTTAAATAAAATGTAAAGGCAATAATTTTCACAAAATATTTTTGGTTCTTTTCCTTTCCGCCCACAGGGTAATGAATCATTCAATTTTAGTAAACAAAAGATAGTTAAAACAACAAATGTCTATATCAACGTTCAATTGTTCTATCGTTATAAACAAAATTGAATCCAGTTGAAATGCAGAAAAACAGCAATGTAAATAGTTCACTAAAGGATTTATCCGTCTTTATATTTCCTTGTGTATAGATTTTCTGCCATTTAAAACGTTAATATTAAGGGGGTATTCTAGTCTAGAGGCCCGAATTTCGAACGTTTTTTGATAATTTATAAAAAAGAAGCATTTTTTTTAGTATCCACTTTTTTATCATTTGTTTATTGATGCTTGAAGAATATACAAAATAAATTGCAAAAAAAAAAAAAAAATTTATTGTCCTGGTTGTCATGATTTCAACCCCTGTAGTCACCTGAAAAATAAAAGAAGGATGAATTCTTAATCTGTATGAATGTAGCTATCTCCCGAACCAGCGAATCTAAAAACAAAAAAAATTTTCCATAAAATGGCCGCTACTCAAAAACTAGGTCAATTTTTTCACTGATTTTTTGACTTAATCAATTTTTTTAAAAACATTAGGAATTAGAAATTTTTATTTTTTGCTAGTTCCAGAGATAATCAGATATTTAAGGAATATTCGTGCCAAATTTTAAGTGAATCGGCTGGTTAGAATTTAAGATATCTTGGCAACCCTGTCGAATTTGAAAAGAATTTGAAAAAATCCTTTTAGAGAGACATTTTTGAATATCTAAACTATCGAATAATGAAAAAAAGAATTTTCGATTTTTCGAATTTCTAGACTAAAATACTCCCTTAAATTTGCAAGAATTGAAAAATAATAATTTGCAGATTTATTTTTACTATATGCATATCGGTTTAAAAAACAAGTTGAGCTCTTATTGTATAAGAAGGTCTTTTGATGAAGGAAATTTCCATTTCGTTTATTTCTAGAGCACACTTTTTAAACTCGTTGCAATATTCGAATATTAGCCTTGTTTCTGGCCAATTTTTTATTTAATTGTTATTTTTTTTGCATCGAATATTGCACAAATTTAATTACTTAAAGTTTCTTTAGACTTCCTAAAGACTTTTATTGTTATTAGATAATATTATATCTTTTATTTTCGATACTCCTGCAACTTTATCTATGTACTACTTTGGTGGTTCTATTCATTTGAGTGTTATACCAAATTTTTCGAGGAAAATCTAAGTTTATTTCATAATCAACCTTGAAGAACGATATTAAAAAAAATATTTTTTGTAAATACAAAAATGCGGAAATTGTTTGAATAAAATAGAAAAAAATTACTTTTATTACATAAATTGTAAACTAGTTTTGTTCTATTATTATCATTAGTTATATCCGAAATTTCTAATGTTTATGGTTTATTATAAGTACTTCGTTATTTTTATTTTAATGTCTTAACCATAAAATTAAACCTTAACTTATATAACCTTCATTTCTTATCGTTTTACATACATTTTTGAAATGCATTCAGTAATAAATATTAAATTACAAATTATAGTACAACATTTTTGTTTTTCTATTCTTTATAGTAAATTTGATGTATATCCATAGATTGATAGCCTCGAAGGCAAAAATGCGAAATAATAAGTTATAAATTTTGATCCTCAACTATACAGCCGCCAAGTCCATTGATAAATTATTTTGGAACTATCGAAACAGGTGGCATTTGAATCAATTGTTCTTAGACTAATTTTTTTTCGTTTAACAGGTGATCCAAAGTATCATTTACCCAGTCTACTTCCGCTGGAAATTCCCGAAATTAAAATGAACGCCAATGGTAACATTGTTGTCAAATTCAAAAATGTCAAGATCTACGGATTGGAATCGACCGAATTCCTGGACTTCAAGTAAGTGTTGGATGGAAATGAAATTAATGATTGGAAATTTTTACGGGCGAAATTTGTCACTTCTAGATTTAACTCGGAGGAATTCAGTATTACCAGTCGAAGTTTATTACCGCGAGCTACTATGATTGGCAAATATGATATCAAGGGACAAATTTTGGTTTTGCCCATTGTTGGTACCGGACCTGGCAACATTACTTTAGGTATGGATATAGTTGAATCGTTTTTAATATCCAATTTGAAAATTGGGCTCTAGGCTTTTCTGTATCTTACTCATTTTGGGCTTGTGGCTAAAGAATGGTGCTGGTGTAAATCCAATGTAAATCCATCCGCCTATGTAAATCCAAAAAAATTAGATGGAAATTATTTTTAATGGTAATAAGAAAATTTTGGGCTTAACTTGCAAATTAAGATAGTAGTTGGTACAAAATTAAGTGCTAATGATTTAGATCAGCGGTCCTCAAAATTTTGCATTGAAAAGCCACTTGTAGGATGTGCAATCGAGTGGCAGGAAATTTTGATTATCGAAATAAATTTATTATTGCAATTTCTTAATAATTCACGTAAAACTTTTTTATTTCGGTAGTCAAAGGGTTAAGGTTTACTGACTTAGACCAGTGTTTTTCAAACTTTAGTGAATCACCAATTTTTACCAAAAAAAAAAAAATTTACTCACAATATTTTTTTAGAATTAAAATTTAAATCAAAATTCTTACTAATATCACTAACCCAATTTTGGGTTTGGCCGGCAAATAACGATGGTAGTTTATATAAAAAAAGAGGACCACTGGTTTAGAGCAGAGGTCCTAAAAAAATTGAGTTCAAAAGTTAATTTTAAGGGTTTTTCATTAAAAAATTTTCATTGATGATCATGGAGGATATTTCTAGGAATCATATCTATATATCTTTAGAAAGCATTCATCAAAATTGATTTAAGGTGGCTATGGATTGAATTTAATCAACAGGTGATCCTCTTTAACTATTAGCCATACGAGTAAAGAGTAAAGGGGTAAAACTGCTTTTAGAATTAAATCAATTTAATTTTTTTTATCCCAAAAAATTTTTTTTACATGCATCTACCCTTTCTTCTTTTTGATAGGATAGAGGGGAATTTAGTAAAAATTTAACTTAAAAATTGTGATCATTTGTTTATTATTATTGAGGAGGGAGATATTATTTTAAAAAAAAAAAAATATGGAATTAGAATCAGAAGTTTGGGGTGTTTTTTGTTTGGACTCAAATAAAATTGGAATTGGATCACTAAAAATTGGGTTCCCAACGCCTTTTTGTATGGCTATAAATAGTGGGTGATTGCAATTAGAAATTGCAGTCAAAGATTTAATGAAATGGCTAGCCTTTTCATCAAACTTTGTTAAGCGAAATTAATATAAATTTTTTGAAATTTTTGATACTTTAAATCGATACTTAAAGTCAGGAAAAACTTAAAAAAACTTTATTGTGATTGGCAACAATCAGCCAAAGCATTTTCCATTGTTAAAGACGACCACTAAGTATGTGACTTACAGAGGAGAATGAGGTTTAGGGCTTACTGAAATTTTTAACTATTATATTTGTATCTAAATTGTTTGTCTTTTGGTATAATTATATATAAATTAAATTGATGATTTAATGGTTTAGAACTAAGAAAATATATTGACCAAGAGATATTTGCCCCATAATTGACATATAGGTTGGCCAAACTGTTGAGAAACTAGAAATCAAAAAGAAAAATCGAGTTCAACTAAGATCATTGGTTAAACTTAATGTCTCTTTCAATTAATTTAATCGGATTTAATGTTTAATGTAGAAAAAACAAGAAATAAGAAGTAACTATACGTCAGGCTCTAAATTAAAACAATCGATTCCTCCCCCCCCTTTTGTGCAATAGACTGAAAAAGAAAACAACCAATTAAACTTCATTCTTCTTTTCTTGTAGATTTTCATTTGAAAATCGTGTTTGATTAAGAGAAATCCATTTTTTAATGCTCAAACAAAAATAAACATAATATATAGAGGGATAGATGTTCAATTGTTTTGATAGTTTATTATTTCATAGCCAAGCTAATCAAAAATTTTGATTTTAAAATTGTTTGCATACGTTTTTGGGAAAAAAGTTAATAAAATTCAACTGATATTTACGGAAATTAGTTAATCTGAAGAGATGTTAATGGGGTGGTGGGGAAGGGGGGGGGGGGGGGGTAGGGGGCGGGAGAAGCAATTTTTTTCGAAAAAAAATTTTTTTTCATTCCACTTTTCTACAACTTTAATTTGGTACGGTCAAAACATATTCAAATTTCATCCAATCTTTTCCTACTTACTCCAAAAACCTTAAGTACTAAAGCTTTTGATGATATTAATTAAAAAGCTCTAACGATTCGTTTTGTTTTTTTGTTTGTTTCATGGCTACTTTGACCTACAATTCAAACAATAAAACATTACTTCAAAAGTCTAAAAGAACTCTGAAAAAAGCAACGATTTTTATCGATAATTTTTTTTCCCAATTTTTAGTTGATACCGTCTACGATTTCAAGCACATCTTCAAGCTCGTGGAACGTAACGGCAAAAATTTCACCGAAATCGTTTCCGACACCGTTAAGTACGACTGTAAACGTGCCTATTTCAAGTTCGATAACTTATTCAATGGCGACAAACGTTTAGGTTTGTTTAAATCAAAATAAATATTTGGGATCTGCCAGAAAAATATTAATTTTTGCATTCGATTTTTTTTTGCAGGCAATCAAATGAATGCATTGCTCAACGAAAATTGGAAAGACGTGATGAAAGACATGGGTGAAGCCGTGACGCAAACCATGCGGGAAGTGACCCGATTGATGTTCGCGGGAATAATGGATCGTGTGCCTTACGACGAAATATTTTTGCCTTAATTTTCGCTATTTATATAACTTAATATGTAATGTTAATGATAGTTTCTTTATCAATGTGATATATACATTTGTAAATATTTTATGTGAGACCCCAAATAGTTGCACCTTATTTCCATTACTCGAATGGTTTTAACCATAGCACCTACTAAAACTTGCCTTCACTAAAAATTTTCAACCACGATCTATTCGAGTAATGGAAAGGCAAGATGCACATGTCTAAAATTTACGAGTCGATAATTTGGAATGATTCGTAAACTTTGCTCAATTGAAATTGAAATGAATGTCCCAAAAAAATACCGTTGCTACAAATAGATCAATAAAAATGTTTTTATAAATTAATAAAAGCGTAGATTTCTTTCATTTGATTTGGTTTTTAAGATTGGAGTCCCCCAAAAAAAAAATATTATACATTTAAGATCACTTTTATTGTTAATTCAATCCTCAACAGGCGTTAGACGCCAACAATACGTGGTAATTACAATACTTGAAGCCAAATTTGAAGAAGTTATTTCAATTTTTAGATTCAGTGGATTGAAATAAATTACTTTTAGTTCAATTTTTGAAGTTTTTAGGGCTTTAATAGTTTATACTACTGGTTCATTTTCAAGTTTTATCCAATGCACTTTGTAGAAAAAAATATAAGTCAATGAATTTATCGTCAATGTATAGTTTTCCTGGGTAACCAAAACTTTTAAGGATATACTGGCACTTCCATAATCAGTAGAGTGTCCATTATTTCCCAACTTGTTATTTTTACAGCGATCGCCCCCTGAATTTTTAGTTTAAGATATAAAAAAAATTATTCAATACAATTAAGCTCGTGATTTCTTGATTAAACCGTGCCGGAATCATGTTACTTTTACCATTTAAATAACATGGGATTATTTGACTTTTTAATTTTAATTTTGTTTCTCAGAAACAAATGAATGAAAAGAGTTAAAGTTAAATTATTCTGACGTAAAATTTAACGCTCTACAAAAAAGGTCTCTTATGAATTTTCGATTAAATTACTCCATTAAAAGTTATTCAACATTTAACTTGTGCCTAATATAAATCTTGCAATATTTTCAACTTTTTGCTCATTTTTACTTTTTTTACTTTAAAATCGTTGGGAGAGAAGATAAAAGTTATTATCATTAGCAAGCAAGTGATTATTTGTGTTAATTTTATGGCTTAAACTGAAAATTAAACAAAAAAAAATCATTTTTTGACAATTAAAACCGGTGACATAAGATCCGAATTCGTTAAAGTCGTGAAATTCAATTTATCACCAGGATTAATTTTCGTACTTTAATCAATATTTTGTACCTACGAAGTGAATTTCATACTAATTAATGAGACTTTCGATAAAAGTTCAATTATTATTCGAATTTTTACCATTTCACCTGACGCCATCTATGAGAAATTTCTTAGAACTTGTAGTCAACATAATTTTTATTGAGCCTATAGTCGATTGATTTGTCGTTAAAAAGTTAAATGTTGAATAACTTTTAATGGAGTGATTTAATCGAAAATTCATACGAGACCTTTTTTATAGAGCGTTAACTTTTACGTCAGAATAATTTATTCATAAATCTTTTCATTCATTTGTTTCTGAGAAAAAAAAATCAAAAGTAAAAGTCAAATAATCCCAAGTTATTTAAATGGTAAAAGTAATATGATTCCGGCACGGTTTAATCCAGAAATTAAGAGCTTAATTGTATTGGATAGTTTTTTTTATATCTTAAACTAAAAATTCAGGGGGCGATCGCTGTAAAAAAATCAATTTGGAAAATAACGGACACCCTAATAATCAGTGTAATGTTTTCCACATAACTTAATTGTCGAAGAATTTATTAATTTTTTAATCCATTGTTAATCATTTCCTGTGCGTAAAAACCGTTTTAATTTTTCTATTTTACACAATTTTCGTCCAATTATTAAATACATTTTCATATATTTACATTAGACCGGGCCAAAAAAATTGATTATTTTTTTTTTTTTGAAAAGTTTATCGAAAATATTGTTCAAGGTGATAAGAAAAAAATATCGGGAAGGTTTGAGCCCTTAATATTAATATTAAGAAGTCTGTCATCTTTAATTTCGATTTTTTATTTGTGCTTTCATTTTTGCATCAATGCTGTGAAACTATCAAGGTAAAAAAAATAATTTGCACATATATTTAAAGAAAATTAAATTTCCTACAAAAAATGTTTTCTTAAAAATTTTTGCCAGATACGCCGTTTCCGAAGAATCAAGCTTCAGACATTGATATAATTTTTAGATTTATCTTCTTTATTTTGGAATTTTGTAACTAAAAAAACAAATAAATAAATAGAAATTAACAATATAGATTCTTAAGGAGAATTTAATCCTATACAAAAAAGTCTCGTAACGTTTTAACATAAAATCATTTTTTCAAAAGTTATTCACAATTTAAGTTGAATGAAATATTTAATTATTGATTTTTTCGTTCTTCAACCAATTTTCTTTCACTCAGTGGGACAAATTGATACTTTACATCATCAAAAATTATAGTTTTATCAATCTTATCGCTTGAATTATTTAAATTTCATAATATATCCAAACCTATTTTCCGTTAACAGTTATTTATTACACGAAAACGTAGATTTACTGTCTTAAAATAATTTAATATTTCATTCACTTTAATTGTGAATAACTTTTGAAAAAATGATTTTATGTAAAAATGTTAAAAGACCTTTTTTGTAGAGCATTAATTTTCCTTTAATAATATTTATTGATCATTTCTATATATTTATTGGTTCGTTAGTTACAAAATTCCAAAATAAAAAAGATAAATCTAAAAATTATATCAATGTCTGAAACTTGATTATTCGGAAACGACGAGTTTGGCAAAATTTTTCAAAGAAACGTTTTTTGTAGAGAATTTAATTTTCTATAAATATATGGGCAGATAATTTTTTTTACCTTGATAGTTTGACAGCATTGACGCAAAAATGAAAGCTCAAATAAAAATTCGAAATTAAAGATGATAGACCTCTTAGTATTAATATTAAGGACTCAAACCTTCCCGATATTTTTTTTTTGTCACTTTGACTAATATTTTCGATATACTTTTCAAAAAAAAATAGTCGATTTTTTTGGCTCAGTCTACTATACATATACTTCTCTTTTGATACATAAGTCAAGCATTTTTTTGTGTAATATTCCAACTTCCTCAACGTTGAAATACTTATCAAAAGAGGAAACAAGTGTCTTTTTTCTCCTTCCTACTAATCGAAAATTCAAAAAAAATTGTTTGTATGTACCATTTTAAGGATAAATTGGACCATTACTGTGCATAATACGCGATATATGAAAGATAAACTATCCAAGAAATTTTCTTGTAAAAGTTATTATAGGCAATTAATTATACATTAGTACATAGAATTCTTCCAAAAATCATAGATTTTTGAAGAAAAAAAAATTTTTTTGGACTCTAAATAATTGTTTTATTTAATTTTTTGCCAGCAAATCCTTGAATTTTGAAATAATTTGGATTTAATTCTATTCATTGTTTTGAGTATAAACAGATACCATTGAGGAAAGATTGCTGCCTCATCTTTCGTAAGATAAAAGAAAATATTAAATCAAATTTCAATAAATTTTGAAACTCTATGGTTTGATTTGCTTAAATTTTATTATCAAAATCTTGGTTAATCAAAAATAATTATTTCTTCCCTTACAAATTAGTGTACAAAATTTGTAAGATTCTAATAACTATAAGTAAATTCGAGTTTCTCGTCTATTAAATTTCTTGCAGAAAAAAATAATTAAGATTTTTTTTTGGGAAAACATTTTTTAAAGGATCGATCACAAATCTGGTTATTGCCATACTGAATTCATTTCCTCCTGTGCACCATTTTTTTGCTCAACAATATAAACTTTATCAATAAAGTCGAAGAATATTTGTCGTAAAAGAATAAAAGTCAATAATTTTAATGACTTCAAGAGATTTGATGTAACGCATCATGTTTTTGCATAAAAAAGAAAATTATAAATTTTTTGTTTTCTAAGCTTCAAAAATATCCCTGTTAAAAAAGGCAATAAGAGGCATTTAAAGTAACTTTAGTAACAATTTCTAATGGAATTTTTTTTTTCAAATAAATTGCATAATCTGCATAGGGTTGCAATAAGTGCATTCAATCCATAGCCAATCACATGTAAGCACTAGTCCCAGTAGATTAGTGCTGTATAAGTACAAAGATTTTTAACAATCAAAAGCAACAATAAGAATAATAGTAATTCTTATAGCAATAACAACAATTATAAAGACAATTAACAGCAGCAATAAAAACAATAATAATAGTCTATAACAACAATATCAATGCTAATAATAATGTGAAACAATAATATAGAAGTAATATATAAAAATAAAGCTATATAATAAGAAATAATAATTTGGCAACAGATAGTTAATAGGAATATTTGTTTAGTTAGAAAATCTATCAGGCAAATCTATGACATTGTATTTTTGTACCCTTCTTATCATTTCATTGTTGTCCAATAAATGGGTTATTTGAATATTTAAAATGCCTCCAAATACCTTTGCTTTAACAAGGAAACATTAATTTAAATTTGGTAACAATTAAAAATTGCGCAAATTAAATACTAAACGAAGGTCTTTTTTCCAAGAAAAACCCAACAACATTGGATGAGAACAGCCAAACACCTAATTTCCATGTTTCAAGGTTTTCACTTCAATTTTAAGTTGATTTCGTTTCTTTGTCCGTTTCCAATTCAGCACAATTAATGTCTTATTTAACCAAATAGCATTATTTACCATTAATGTGATTCAACAACGAATGTTAACTATAATAAAATCAACTTTAAAGAGCCAAAGATATTTTAAGACTTTAAAATTTGAATTATTTCGAATCATAAATCTTCATGGAGCACCAACAAAAAAAAATTTTTTTAATCGAATGCGTGATGTATGTTTTATAATATACTTTAAGATAGAGAAAAAGTTATTAAATAGTCTTCGAGTTCCGTACTTTTTACGGCAAAATCGAAGCATTAAGGGTGGATCACCGGCAGAAAAAAAAAATCGTTTTTTTTTTCCATAAATGTCTTCTTAAAACATTCAAGAATAACGTGTTAAAAGGATTGGAATAGCTGACTAATATATTTTCACTGATAGAAATTGAATAAATTGATAATAACATAAAAAAAATATCTTAAAAATACTTTAAATGTGTTTTTCGCGAAATCAACTTTTTAAAACTGGGAGACAAGAAACTATCCGACGGATTGACTTGAAACTGGAGAGTATTATAGTTCAACACGTCTTCTTGGTACTAAACCTCTGAAATTGGCCAAACCTCCCCCCCCGTAAAAGTGGGAGAGGGGGAAAAGTCCAAAAAAAGGTCGTTTTTTTTTAACTTTTTTTTCACAGTCGCGCCATTTTGTGAATTTTCAACTTTTTTCGGATTTTCAAAGTTCAGTACCAAGAAGACGCATTACCAAAACCTACATTTTTTGAAAAATCATGATCCAACTTCCGGTTTTCGAGAAAACTTGTCTCCCGTTTGCCTCTTCATTTTTGAAGACCCTTTTTCAAAGAGCTGTAAAAGGGGGAAGGGAGGAGGACATATCGGGGCAAATAAAAAAAAAAAAGTTCTAAACTTCAACTTTTACATGCCGAAGACCGTTTTTTAATATCTTTAAAAGAAAAAAAATGGCAGCAGTTTTAAAACAGTCATTTTTTTTACGTTCTGACGGTGATCCACCCTTAAATTGAAAATTTGGGAACAAAAAACGATCGGTTTTGATTGTTTTTTCTTATGAATTGATTTTGTTAGTGGTTTCTTCAAATTTCTTTTTTACTTTTACTTTTGCTCCGACCTAAAACGCTGGTTCCTATTATTTGACCAGAAGATATAACCCGAAGACCAACTATTAGTAATAATCAACAAAAAATACAAAGATCAGCAGAAAATTCTGCAGGTGATTTTATGGTCTTAAGGTTTTTGAACCTTAAGACTTTCAACTTGTAATTTAATGAAGACTTTTTTTTTTAAATTTTCTCCCTCTTTTTTTTAAGCTAAAACGTTAAGAACTGTAATAACAATGGTACAAATATCACACTTTTAATTTTTATAGATCATTTTGGTCTCGAAACCCTATTTGCTTAAATTATTCGATGAAAAAAGCAATACACTTGGAAAACCCAAAAATTTGCAATTCAAATTGACCAAAACCGAAAAAAAATTTATCTGGTCCGATTTTTTCAACGTAGATACATAAATTTGATCAAAAATGAAAATCTTTCGCATAATTAATATTATGTTGATTTTTTTTTGCTCATTTCGCACCTTGAACACCTGTTTAATCACCAGCCAGCCAAAAAATTTATTTCATAATATCAAAAAGTGATTTATAAGTTCTTCTACCAGTTCGAAAAGTATTTGGTTAAACACTTTTTTCTTGGATCATCTAAGAATTTGTAATGGAAAATTTGATGAAATTTTTTTCGAAGTTGTTGAAATTTTTGCTATGAGATTCTTTGGTGAGCTTGATGATTGATTTGAGGAGGAGGTATAGAGTTATGAATCACACTAGATGTGATGTTTGATTATCGATAGAATATATCTAATGGGGAGGAAGAGAGGTTGAATGGATGGCCTCTTGGGCCATCTTCGCGCCATCATATTTCTCAAAGATGAAACGTTTGAATAAAACTACAAATTTTTTTCACCAAATTTTTTCACGGCTCATTTGTTTTGAGTGGCAGCGCAGCCTTTAGCCTTTTCGCGCACTAAAAATTCAAAAACGAAAACAAATTCCGATTGATTTCGCGGAATGGTTCATTTGTTTCGAGGAATTAGCTGAAGCTTGAATGTGTGGTGAGTGGTGACCGACAATGATGCGTGCGGTTTGTGCTTTGACTTTGGTCGTGCTTTATGGGCTTTTGGGTGCCAAAGGATTGGATTTACGTATGTCGTGTTTATCTTTCATTTTTTTTGCATTATTTGCACTTTAAAAATTGCATTTGCCTGCATATTTCAGCCAAGTATATCAAAGCGTGTTCGAGGTCGGATCCTGGGTTGAACGAATGTGCGGTGAAGAGTGCCAATTTTGCGTTGCAGCATCTGATTAAAGGTTAATCGTTGTCGTTTGCATTGATTGCGGTTTGTTTGTTTATTTTTTTGCATAAATAATTTTTTTTTTTTTTTTTTGGGCGGTCAGGTGACTCTGAATTCAATCTAACGTCATTGCTCCCGTTGAGGGTCCCTCAGCTCATTCTGCGGAATCGCCAAGTCACATTTACATTTAACGATGTCGTCTTCACCTTACCAAATGGATTCGTTATCGGATCAATCAAGTTAAAGCTTTATTTTTGCCAAAAACTCCAAATAAAAATCAATTTTATTTTTTTTTCATTTTAGATTTAACTTTGGTCTAGGCAACAATGTACATATTATCTCAAAAACATTCATTCCAAACTTACAAATTGTCGGTCCCTATGATGTACAAGGAATTCTCATAGGACTGCCAATGTATGGTGAAGGAACCGCAAACTTTACCTTCGGTAATTTTTCCTGTCTTACCCATACCCAATTCCCTCTACATCAGTTTTAGGGTGAATTTTTTTTTTTACTTTTTTTTTTTGGTCCCATCGTGAAATTTTGTTGGAAATACCAAAAAAAAAAATTCCCTGAAAGTTTGAGCCCTTAATATTAATTTTAAGTCCTCGACCAAGACGTGTAAAGATTTCCCATTGAAAATACACGGAAACTCTGATTTTTTATTTTTAAATTTCTATATCTCAGTGGCATTTCATGGGATCGCTTTAACCGAAGATGGTTTTTTCTCAGAATTAAACGCTCTACAAAAGTGCCCATTGCGACAAAGTCGTAACTCACACCGGTGAGGTAGTACGGGCCACTGAACCTGATATTTCCATAAAATTCGCGTTTTTTTTTGCATTTGTCTCGTAGATAACAAGAGCTACGGAAAAATTATAAATAAAAAACTTGTAGAGAATTTGATTTCCTACAAAAAAGGTACTGTAGACCAAATCACTAAGATCAATATAAAACGAGATATTTGGTTTATATCAATATATTTTTTTATATCAATTTATAAGTTTAAATCAATGATCGGCAAAAATTTCACAGAAAAATCAATTCAAGGCTTAATATCTCGTTTAATATTGATCTTCGCGATTTGGTCTACAAGAACTTTTTTGTAGGAAATCAAATTCTCTACAAGTTTTTTATTTATAATTTTTCCGTAGCTCTTGTTATTTACGAGATGAATGCAAAAAAAACGCGAATTTTATGGAAAATTAGATTCAGTGGCCCGTACTACCTCACCGGTGTGAGTTACGACTTTGTCGCAATGGGCACTTTTGTAGAGCGTTTAATTCTGAGAAAAAACCATCTTCGGTAAAAGCGATCCCATGAAATGCCGCTGAAATATAGAAATTTAAAAATAAAAAATCAGAGTTTCCGTGTATTTTCAATGGGAAATCTTTATACGTCTTGGTCGAGGACTTAAAATTAATATTAAGGGCTCAAACTTTCAGGGAATTTTTTTTTTGCTATTTCCAACAAAATTTCACGATGGGACCAAAAAAAGTAAAAAAAAAATCACCCTAATCAGTATATATACCACCCTTAATTATTCCCATTTGTTGAGTTTTACACTCCTCCAAATTCTTACAAAAATTCACAGAAATTGGAAAAAAATGTAGCTTAAATATTTTATTTTAGAAAATCAAGTTGTCAAAATGGAACACTACCTCTATTCTGTGGTTAAGAAGGGTGAAATTTACGGTCGTTTAGGTCGTTCCAATTGTGATTTTTCGGCCGATCGCGTCTACATTAAATTGGACAATTTATATGGAGGACACGAAGAAATTGGTAATCAATTATATTTTTGTTAAAAAATTCAATAATTTGAACTTTTATAAGACGTTGAAATATAAAGTTGATTTCGAAGCTTTGAAAGCTTGCTTTTTAAAACAGAAAAAAAAATGAACGACATCTTTAACGGCTTTAAGAAATAACAACTTTTGGGAACTACTATAACGGTTTTCCTTGATTTTTTGGTAAATGGAAAATATTTGAAACATTTTGTGATTACGTTCGAACTACTTGGAAAAAGCTTAAACTTTTTAAAAGTCACTCGATATAAGTTAAAAAAAATTTGATCTAGTTTTTCCGAATTTTCCGGCTGATATAATAACAACTTTTTTTCCGAAGACTACTTTTAATAACTTTTATTTTTATTGAACAGTTCTACATTGTTGATTGGCAAAATTAATTGCAATGTATAAAAATGTTGTAGAATTTTTTTGGGAAAATTTAATCCAAAATGTGGAAAACCCATACCTATTACAGTTATTTTTCCTTAATATAATATTTTTCTGTTCTTTTAGACTTCAAGAAGAGTATTAAAAAATCCATTAGTTCTACAAAAGTTATTTTTTTCGTCTATAATTTTACGTTAGTTCTTTTCTATAGTGGTTAGTTTGATTGAAAGTATTTTCCATTCAAAACATCTAATTTCCCCAATTTCGGAATTTATTTGTATGTCATATTGGACCCTACTGGTTTTTCAAACAAGAATAAATTTATTTGAAAAATAATTAGTGGGGAAAATATTTGATAAAATAGCTCGGATACTAATGAGTTTTTGATGTTTTAACATCGGGTTTCTCGCTTATCATAGCATTGAAGTCTCTATCTTACAAACATATCTTTTAAACTGATTTTTCCACTGAAGCTGATCGAAAACATTGAAATATTTTAAATATTTATTTCACATAATGTTCTAAGAAACAAATTTTCCCAATTTTTTTTTCTGAGTCTTTTCTAAAAATTACATCTACTGATGTAAATTATTAAATCGATTATTGATAATATTTGTTTTGCTTGACTAACTTCTAATACAAATTTCTGAAAAAAAAATGTGTTTATTTTTTAATATCTGCTAGTTACTTGTAATAAAATCGACTTAAATTTATAATTTCTAGAAAAAAAAATCGTTTTTTGTTACTAAATTGGCAGTAAACTGCAAATATTATTTTAAAATCGGGTTTCTCGCCTATCGTAGCATTGAAGTCTCTGTCATATAAATACATCTTTTAAACTGATTTTTCAACCGAAGATGGTCGAAAATTTTAAATATTTTTTTCTCACAATGTTATGAGAAAAAAAATTTCCCATTTAACTTTAATTTTGTGTTTTCTAATCATTACACCTATTGATGTAAATTATTATATCGATTATTGATATTATTGGTTTTGCTTGCCTAACATCTAATACAAATTTCTGATTTTTTTTTTATTAATTAAAATCTGTTGGTTTATTGTAAAAAAAAACAATTTTAAATTATTATTTCTGGAAAAAAATCGTTTTCTATTATTAAATTGGCAATAAACTGCAACAAGTGTTTTAACATCGGGTTTCTCGCCTATCATAGCATTGAAGTCTCCTCTGTCATATACATACATTTTTTAAACTGATTTTTCAACTAAAGATGGTCGAAAACATTGAAAAATTTTAATTTTTTTTTTCCCACAATGTTCTAAGAATTTTTTTTTCCCATTTTTCTTTAACTTTGTATTTTCTAACCATTACATCTATTGATGTAAATTATTATATCGATTGTTGATATTATTTGTTTGCTTGACTAACTACTTATACCAATTTCTGATTAAAATTTTTTTTTTAATTAATATCTGTTGGTTTATTGTAAAAGAATCAATTTTAAATTATTATTTCTGAAAAAAAAATGTTTTTATTTATTAAATTGGCAGCAAACTGCAAATATTGTTTTAAAATCGGGTTTCTCGCCTATCGTAGCATTGAAGTCTCTGTCATATAAATACATCTTTTAATAAAATTTTTCAACTGAAAAAGTTTTAAGACATTAAATTTTTTTATATATTTAAATCACACAATGTCTGAAGAAAAAATATTTCCATTTTTTCTTTTACTTAGTGACTTATAACAATTACTTCTTCTATTGTACATTATTAAATCGTTTGTTGATATTAATTGTTATGCTTGACTAATTTCTAATAGAAATTTCCGGAAAAAAAATATAAAAAAAATTTTTTTATTGAAATATTGTAAGAAATCAACTTGAATTTATTATTGAATGAAAAAATTGATTTTTATTATTAAATTGACAACAAACTACAGATATTACAGAACTTAAAATTTACTAAATTGATCATTTCTCACTAATTTCTTCCCTTTTTTTTTTGATTTTTTGATGCAACAATATATTTTTCTTAAAGTCCAATGTTCATATCGAGTTTATATGGTTTTGATGCCAAAAAATATTTTCTTTTTTTCCGCTAAAAAGTTACTTTATTCCCGAAAGATTTTCGTCCCATTCGCCCATTGTTACCAGTTCTTTTTTTCGATGAAAATTTTTTTTGCTGTTCTAGGTCGAGATTTTAATCAGAGATTGAACGAAAACTGGACCCGGGTCGTCTACGAACTGAAGCAATCCGTTGCGGATATGATCAAGAAATTAATCGATTCAACATTAAGCGCAATTATCGACAATGTACCACTAAATCAAATATTTAAGCCCTAATAAAATGGATCTTAATTGTATTTTAGTTTTTTAAGTAAAATATTTTTAAATCTTTATTAAAAAATAAAAATAACTACTAATTTCAATGATATTTTTTGTTGAGTTAAATTCTTATTTTTTTTTTTTGGGAAAATTTTGCCTAATATATTGGGTGCCCTGTTTATATATTGAAACAAAGAAATTTTTGGTGTTTTACCACGATTTTTTAGTTACAATAATTGTGGTTTTCTGGAATTAAGTTAGAGTCATATTTGACTAATTTCCATTAAATTGTTTTTCCATCTTTTTAAAATTTTTTTTTTTTTTTTGGGTATTTAAGTATTGAGTATTGAAAACAAGAAATTTATGTAGCTAATGACGAAATTACGATTTAAAGAAAATTTGACCAAATATTTTATATTGAAAAAAAATTTACAGCAATTGATTTTTTAGGCTAAATTAAACTTTTCAAGCTAAGTTATAATAATAATTAATATCAATACAAATTTCGTGGGTTTCCTAAAGGTAAAATCCAAATCATCAATCTAAATCTCCTCTTCACTAAAACTTTATGAAACATTTTAAAGACAATTATTACAAAAGTTCCAAAAATTAGATTTTGGCCTAGATTTTCATAACATTTATAAACATTACGCAAAAGTGTCTAATATTTGCAAAATATTAAATATAATCGAATACTAATTCGAAGTTTATGTAGACCATAAGCCGTTTTATTGTAAGAAAATTGCAAAAAACCCATAAAAATTGTAAAAAATTGCGGCTATTGTTCTAAAATTCGAGATTATATGATGAAAATAAACTTTTAAATCTCTACAAAGGATATTTTGCATATTATTCTATTTCTGGAATATGATTTTTGAAGATTATTTGGCTAACCGCGATTTTGTTATTTCTATAGATTTTTTACGATTAACAATTTTTTTTTTTAATTCCGGATCAATGAACCTCAAATTTATACTCAACAGATTTACCAACATGTTAAATTTATTATGATTTCATTAAAAATTTGATATTTATCACAAGAACTTTGATTTTTCTGAAATTTTCAGGATTTTTTGCTATTTACATGCATTTCTAAGAATGGCTGGACCGAATACCTTCAAGATTTATATTATGCGGATTGGAATACATGAAAATCACGATTTATCTAGCTCCTTAGAATTTTGGTACACAATTACTGCAATTTCTCGCTATTTTCAAAGATTTTTTGCAATTTTATTACAATTAAAACAGCTTATGATCTAAATGAACTTCGAATTTGTATTCAGCGGGTCAAAAAACATGAAAATCATGCTCGGTTTAGTTCAAAAAAATTTCTATGTCACCAAAACTGCCGATTTTAACCATTTTTTTCGGTTTTTTAAAGTTTTCTCGAATTTTTGAGGGTGTACGGATCAAACCGACACCGGATTCGTGTTCAGGGGGTCAAAAAACGTAGATTTATGTAGGTCCGGTCAAAAGTACAGAGCACTTTTTTTTTGTGTGGCGGTGTTATTCACTGTAGGGATTGTTCTTGTAATGGACTTAACTCACTTTCAAAATAAACTTCTTCAAATAAACAACTTCAAAAATGACTGGCTTTTGTTATTAGCACTTATTTTGGACACCCTGTATAGAAAATGAATTAAAGTGGCATTCATCCTCTTGCCGCCCCAACTCCCCAAAGACTAGTACACTAATGAATCAAATTCTTAATTTGCGAAATCATTAACAAGATCTCTTGTTAAATGCAATACAACCAAACATATAATAATATTCTGCAATATACTTTGCATCTATCAAATCAAAGCAAACGAAACAAAAAACCAAAAGAAAAAAAAAAGCACTTTTGATATTGATACAATAAAATCTTTTAAAAGTCAATGTCACATTGAAGAGCTCTCGAACATCGAGGCGGTGTGGTAAAACTGGTTTCATTGCCGACAACGTGATTGAAGCAATTTGACAATGAAAAAACACAAAATACATTTTTTTTTTGAATCTGATGAAAGAAAATTGCAGAAAACGGCCGGAAAAAATATTAATTCCTCTCTTTTATGTTTACCTCACAACAAATTTTGTTTTTTGCTTAACCGATCGTCATTTTTTTCGCGTTTTGTTCGCCAAAAATACATTGAGTTTCCGATTTTTTCCCACATACAGCTCTGATTGCGCATTATCTGTTTCCAAGTTTCCTTTTTGTGCTTCAACTGTTTTAAATTGATAAAAACAATTGACGAAACGCGTTGCTCAATTTAATAGCGTTGTGTGAGTGTGTTTTGTTTCTCGGCAAAACAATTGCAAGCGCGCAAGGGTGTCTTTGACTTGGGTCATTAATTTTATTTTACTTTACTAAGTGGTATAAATATTGTTGAGATCTTCGATTGGAGTCATACGTTTACGCTTTCTGGTGGCAAAACATAGTATCCAAAGAAAAAGAAAAATGACTCGCACAGTTTTGGGGTTGATCGTATGCTTGTTGGTCGGAGCTCAAGGGTTGAAACTACGTAAGACCATAAATCTTCATTGCTTGAACTGTAATAGAAATAATTTACCATTTTTCCTCATTTTCCAGCTTCTTATATTCAGCCCTGTTCCCGCACCGATCCTAAGTTGAAGGAATGTGCGGTCACCAATGCCAACAATGCGATCAGCATGATTATGAGAGGGGACCCCAAATACCGTATCCCTTCGTTTATGCCGCTGAAAGTGGACGAAATTCGCATGGACGCCGGACAACTTAAGCTTACTTTGAAAAAATTGAATATTAATTTCCCGTCTCCAATCAAAATGACCGAGATGGATATCAAGTTGGTGAACAAGGAAAAGCTTACAGTGAAAGCTGTGGGACATACGCCGTCATTGCTCTTCCTTTCGGACTATGACGTCAAAGGACAAATCCTCATCCTTCCGATTACGGGAAGCGGTCCCGCCAACATCACATTTAGTAAGTGAAAAACCGTTGATTTCGAGGGAAAATTTCTCTCCACTGTATTAGTGACCCAGTTTTACTGTTTTTTTTTTGAAATATTTTCCAAGGAAAATGGTATTTTCTTATTGGTCAATTTTCGTGTTTAACTTACCCGAACTGCATGAGTAAATTTTCCATTGGTCGATTAAATAAACCGCTCAAAATTGATCGATAATGTGACCAAAATATCTAACCATTTGAAATTGGGTTCGTCGTCTAATGACGCATTGAACTTTTTTCGCATTTTTTTTTTTACTTTAAAAAGTAACTAACTTTGCGGCAGTCTTAACTTTTAAAGGGTTTAACATTTTTAAAATCAAATTTTGCCCAATATTGTATCCTAAACTCATAGAGGAGATGAAAATTTTTTTAAGATTTTTTGGTTGATTTACGTCAATGTTTGTTGAGGAAAATTGATTATTTTTTTAATTTAAATTTAATATATTTAATGAAAGCCTTGCATCTTTCAAGCAGGATTTCTTGTTTATCGAATCATTCAAATCTTATTCCAAAAAAAAAAAAAAAAAATCTATTTTTCTCATAATTTTCTTTTCCTATTATTGTTATTTGAAATAAACACCTTAGATATGCATAAAAATCAATCTCAAGATATAATATAATTGAACTTTTTAATGATGGGTTTATTGCCTGTTAACTCATTCAGATCTTTTTCAAAGCTTATGAATTTTTTTTAGTTTAATTTTTTTAAGTTTAATAGATCCATTAAATATTTTTAATATAGTCATTTTTCTTTGGTCAATTACATTGACATCTATCAAGCAGGGTTTCCTGTTTATTCCATCATTGAAGTCTCAAAAAAAAAAAACTTTTTTTTTTTAAATTTTTGCTACTTTTCTTTTAGCCATCAGTTTGCAATTTCAACCTCTACAGAAACTAATTTCATTGTACTTAAATTTTTTGCTTCGTTAAACTTTCAAATCTATTTGCAAAGCTCTTGAATTTTCCTTTTTTTGAAGTTATACTTATTTGTCAAGCAATCAAAGCATCTTTTTCCGATTAAATTCGATTATTTTAATGATTTATGGCATTTGACCCTTCATGAAAAAGCCAATTTATTTTTTGAAATCAAAAAATATTTTTTTGTCATCAAAACAAGGGAACTACCCCTCCAACTATCTTCGTTTAATGACTATTTCACTTCTGCTTAGGTAAAAATATCATTAATTGATCTCCAATCAAAAAAAGAAGTCCTGGATCCGATTAAACCAACCAATCTCATTTCTTCCTTGCATTTTTTTTTAATTTTTTCGATAGCTTAAAAAATATTTTTTATTTAGATTTTGCTAATTTTTTCCAATTCAATGTATTTTAACATCAAAACTATCACTAACCTGCAATATGAGATTACAAAAATCATTTTCCATAATAGATGATAAAATTCAGATCTCTGCTTTTATTAAATAAGACAACAATTCAGGTTGTTTAAGATCGTTTTTTTTTTATTTAATATTTTTATTATTCAATTAGCTACGTTTCGTTACGTATCGTAACTTCATCAGGCTTCTTGATTCACAAAAATATAATATTTTCAGTAAATAAATAAAAAAAATATTTTTATTAAATTTTTTTATTTATTTCACACAATTTTCAGGTCTTGTGAATTATAATTACAAGAAAAGAATCGTTTAATTTTATTCAAAATTATAAACAAAATTTTGCAAAATGGTAAAGTTATGACCAAAATATGATTTTTTTCTACTGGTCTGAGTATAATAATATAAAACTATAATGCGAAAAACCTTCGCATTAAAATTAAGAGCTCAGCATTGGTAAGGTTTTTTTAGAGATGTCAACGACCCAATTTTTCTGCGCTACAAAAAAATTTTTTTTTTTGGAAATTATTTTTTCTCATTAAGTTTAGAAGTGATTTTTATTTCCTTGAATAATCCCTATAGGTGTCCTACGAATGCCTTAAGAAATTTTGGTAATGAAGGAAGGAAAATTTAGATTTTCACCAACGAAAAAAACACAAAAATTCTATTTGGAAATTTTAAAATTTTGTTAATTTTATGTCAACAATAATAATGAAACCTAATTTTCATTGGATTATAACTTCTTGTTTTGTTGAACTAGTTCGTCGTCTTTAATGCTCGGAAAATTGGAAAAATCATTGCATTTTCATCTCTATTAGACACTTTTGCGTAATGTTTATAAATGTTATGAAAATCGAGGCCAAAATCTAATTTTTGGAACTTTTGTAATAATTGTCTTTAAAATGTTTCATAAAGTTTTAGTGAAGAGGATTTTTTAGATTGATGATTTGATTATTAAATTTAAAATTTCGATTGTTGATTAACTCTACATTATCTCATATTAAACATTTTATTGAGATAAAACCTTTAGTTGCGAATGCAACGGGCAACTACTAGTTAATTAATAAAACACATAAAGTTACTCATAAATTCAAATAAACTTTTACGGGTTTGTTGCATGTTGAAGCGTTGAAATCTCCATTTAAAATTAGGCTATTTATCTCGTTCTTTTTGCATATAATTTTATTTGATGGTAAATTAAATTTTTTTTTTAGCCAAAATTGTTTTCAAAATTCAATATTTTTTTTTTATTTTTAGCAAATATTGAACTCCAAGACCACATAATTGCTAAAGTTATCGTCAAAAAAGGAAAGCATCATGCTCAAATTACCAGCTCAAAGCTGAGCTTCACCACCGACCGAATGCACTTCCAACTCGACAACCTGTTCGGCGGCGATAAAGCTCTAAGTAAATTCTCCAAAGTCAACGCTTTTTTTTTTTTGATCATCCTTTTTTTTTCTTTTTTGTAGGCGACAATATGAACAATGTCCTGAACGAAAATTGGCGTGAGCTTTATAAGGAGTTGCACGACCAAATGAGCGAAGCTTTGGCCGTTATCGTCGAGTCCGTCCTCAGCCCAATTTTCGAACGTGTACCCCTGGAAAATATTTTCCTCGACTACTAAAATAAAAAAAAATAGTCAAACCTAAACCTTTACGATCGAAGCTATTTCTGAACGTGTTGTTTTGTTTTAAGAATGTACTGTTGTACTAATTTTTTTTTCTTGATCAAATAAATATTTCCAGATTTGTTTACAATTTTTTTTTTGGACGGTATTTTGAAATATTTCAACAAAAAACCACTTTAAAAATTTGCTCGATTAAGTAAGCCAGTGGATTATCGCACATTGGGAATGCAATAAAAATCTTATGTAATCATTTTTTTTTTTTTTTTGGGGAAAAACATCATTGAAAATACATTCTTATGCTAATTATTATCGAAGACTTGAAAATAATTGGTTATTTCTCAATACTTTTTTTTCCTACAGGAAATTTCTTTCCACTTTTTGCTAACAATAATTTATTACTAAGTGCAATCAATTGTTAAGAGTGGATCCATGAAAAAATTGTTAACCTTTTTTCGTATTTTATGGAAAAAAAAGCTCTCATTATAAAAACCTATGGAAATCAATTACAGATTTACAAATAAGCAACCTGTAAAATATAGAATAGAAATGATTTTTCTTCTTCTTGGACTTGATAACTTTGAAAGGATTTATTTTAAAAAAATTAAGAAAATAGTCTTTTTTCTTATCGTTTGTTAATTCCTTTGATCTTCTATAACAAAAAAATCTTTTTTTCACAAAATTAATTCAATCAGGGTTGGAATATTTTCTTTGGAAACCAAAACATTCAATTTAAAAGTTGCCCTTCAAAAATTCGACAATCAATAGTTTGATAACGTTTCCTAAAGCACAGGATCTTTCAAAACTCCAAATCATTTTCTATGGCAATCAATGAACTTATCTTGCACCGGTCCTGGATTTTAAATAAAATTTCACCACTGAAATACATTGTAGAAACATACACTGTATACCGATTAATTAAAAAAAAAAATTATAGAAATATTTACATAATTTTCATTCATAAAATCTTATCGTTTGTGAAAATCTACTTACAACAAAATTTACATTTTATTTAAAAATTTTCTTTTTACACCATCCGTCTCTTGGCAATAATTGCAATATGTCACACTTACAACACTCGTGGGTTAGTTGTATCCAATGACACAATTCACATTAAAAGTTATAGTTAAACAACATTAATAATATTCTAATTATAATTATAGTATAAATACTAGGGTGATTTTTTTTTGACTTTTTTTGACTTTTTTTGGTCCCATTGTGAAATTTTGTTGGAAATACCAAAAAAAAATCTCTGAAAGTTTGAGTCCTTAATATTAATTTTAAGTCCTCGACCAAGACGTGTAAAGATTTCCCATTGAAAATACACGGAAACTCTGATTTTTTATTTTTAAATTTCTATATCTCAGCGGAATTTCATGGGATCGCTTTTACCGAAGATGGTTTTTTCTCAGAATTAAACGCTCTACAAAAGTGCCCATTGCGACAAAGTCGTAACTCCCACCGGTGAGGTAGTACGGGCCACTGAACCTGATTTTTCCATAAAATTCGCGTTTTTTTTGCATTTATCTCGTAAATAACAAGAGCTACGGAAAAATTGTAAATAAAAAACTTGTAGAGAATTTGATTTCCTAAGATCTTGTAAACCAAATCGCTAAGATCAATATTAAACGAGATATTAAGCCTTGAATTGATTTTTCTGTGAAATTTCATTAAATTTCAATTATTATATTTCTGTGAATTTTCACATTTTAAACTTTAAATATTATAAATATCTCGTTTAATATTGATCTTAGCGATTTGGTCTACAAGAAATTTTTTGTAGGATATCAAATTCTCTACAAGTTTTTTATTTACAATTTTTACGTAGCTCTTGTTATTTACGAGATAAATGCAAAAAAAACGCGAATTTTATGGAAAAATCAGGTTCAGTGGCCCGTACTACCTCACCGGTGGGGGTTACGACTTTGTCGCAATGGGCACTTTTGTAGAACGTTTAATTCTGAGAAAAAACCATCTTCGGTAAAAGCGATCCCATGAAATTCCGCTGAGATATAGAAATTTAAAAATAAAAAATCAGAGTTTCCGTGTATTTTTAATGGGAAATCTTTACTCGTCTTGGTCGAGGACTTAAAATTAATATTAAGGACTCAAACTTTCAGGGAATTTTATTTTTTTGTATTTCCAACAAAATTTCACGATGGGACAAAAAAAAATCAAAAAAAAAATCACCCTAGTATTTATACTATAATTATAATTAAAATATTATTAATGTTGTTTAACTATAACTTTTAATGTAAATTGTGTCATTGGATACAACTAACCCACGAGTGTAGCAAGTGTGACATATTGCAATTATTACCAAAAGGCAGATGGTGCAAAAAGAAAATTTGTAAATAAAATGTAAACTTTGTTGTAAGTAGATGTTTACTAACGATAAGATTTTATGAATGAAAATCATGTAAATATTTCTATAATTTTTTTTTAATTAATCGGTATACAGTGTATGTTTCTACAATGTATTTCAGTGGTGAAATTTTATTTAAAATTCAGGACCGGCGCAAGGTTAGTTCAATGATTGCTCCAGAAAATGATTTGGAGCTTTGAAAGATCTTGTGCTTTAGGAAACGCTATCAAACTATTGATTGTCGAATTTTTGAATGGGGCAACTTTTAAATTGAAACCAGAGAATTGTTTTCTTTATTTGTTTTTTTTTTTTTTTTTGTAAAGAACCATACAAAGTTTGGTTTCAAAAATTCACTTAGGACGTCAGAAAAAAGGATTATTCAAATTGTAAATTAACAACAGCTGAAGACCAAAAAACCGAAATTTGGGACACGCCAGAATAAACCAAATAATTGATCATCTTAGCATCTGAATGATACAGTACTACATGAAAATTTAATTAAGGTTAAAATGACTTTTAAGATCATAATAGATCCAAGAGATGATTGGTAAAAGAAAAAGAAAATAAATCTAGAGGATGGTTCATTGATGGATCAAAAACTAACGATGGATTTGGCGCTGGAATATGGGGAGAAAACCCCAAAAAAATAAATAGTTATAGGCTCGGGAAAAAAGCCAATAGTGTTTTAAACAGATGTCAACTTAACAGTCCTATTGAGAAAAAACATGGCTACGTATTTTGTGCAACCAAAGAATTGCTCATAAATTATTTTTTTTAAAACTAAATTTTCGACTGGATTGAGTCAAATATGGATCAGAAAAAGGATATTAATGCAAAAAAGATATTTACTTAAGAAAATGTGGTAAAATAATGAAAATACAAATAGAAATGAAGACTTTTCGAGCGTTTTGATTGCAATTTTCTCATATATCCAAAGTAGAAATACAAAGATTGATTTCGAAAGAAATTGATCGAAAGAAAAAAAAAAACACTTGAAAAGTTTTGAAAATTTTTCAAAACCGTAAACAAGAGAGGAAAAATAATTCTTTATCAAGGTATAAAAAACAAATTTGACCATCAAAAAACTTATCATACTAATCCAAACTTGAGAATCCTTGATCATTTTGTTTTTAACATTGATCTCCTATTTTTTTTTCTGTTCTTATACAGACATTTTATGGGAATTTATTATTGAAAATTTCGTCAGTAAACAAGTCCTCGATCAAATTAATCAAATTTAATCCCATATCATAATCTTTCTTACATAACAATTTAATAAATAATCTCAATAAAAGCCAAACAATAATAGACATCATTGATGATTTTTTTCCTGTCTCGATTTTTTCCATTGACATATAAAAACGATTAATTTTTCCGGAGAAAATCATTCACAAATAAATTCCAAAGTGATTGCAACAATGGTTGAAGTGAAGAATTTAGAAAAAAATGTATTTATTCTCATGAGTGTTTTGGTGTTGTGCGAAGGACTCAAACTACGTGAGTATTTTCCAAGGGAATTTGACAATAGAAATATGTAATTTTTTTTCTTCTCTAGCAAGTTATATCAAACCCTGTTCAATTTCCAGTCCAAATTTAAATGAATGTGCCACAAAAAACGCCAATGAAGCTCTTCCTGCGGTTTTTAAAGGTCCAAAACTCATTTGTTTTATTGAGGCTTTTTATCAATGACGATTATTCTTTTAGGGGATCCAAAATATCATATTCCCGCATTAACTCCGTTGAGATTTCCCGAGTTGAAAATTTCAACGAATAGTTTAGAATTTAAATTGACCAATGTGGATATTTCGACCGAAAAGTTGATGGATATTAAGTCGATCGAAATTAATGCGGATGACCCTGATAATGTTAAGGTTAAAACCAAGGCATTCATTCCGATTTTGGAGTTTGATGGGACTTATAAAATCAGTGGACAAATTTTAGTGCTTCCAATTCGTGGATCTGGTCATTGTAACTTCAAATTTGGTAAGTTGATTTTTTCAAAAAAATTGGTGATAAAAAAAAATCATGTTTTCAATCGTAGATAAAGTAATGGCGACACATTTGATGCAGTTTACAACGGTCGAAAAAAATGGTAAAAAATATCTTCGAGTCAATAGTTCCGAGTGTCAATTCACCACGGAAAATATAAAAGTCAATTTGGAAAATTTATTCAATGATAAAGCTTTGAGTAAGAATAAAATTTTGCCGTTTATTTTTCATACTGTGGAAAATTCATTTTTCTTTCATACAGGCAACAACATGAATCGATTTATGAACGAAAATTGGCGAGAAATTTTAGCAGAACTCCAAGAACCTGTCAACGAATCGTTGGCTCAAATTGTTGAAGTTGTCGTCTCAGGAATATTCGAAAGAGTTCCCTATAACCAACTTTTCTTACCATAATTCTATGATACAAATGTACATAATTTTTTTTTTGGACCAATAAAATCCCAACTGCACTTTTAGTTATCATCAATCACCAGCAAAAAATCAATTGAAAAAATTTTCAGAAGTTGATTCGTAAAAATCATATTTTTATGAGTAAATTAAAATAATTGCGATGGTTTTATAAGTTATGTCAACATGTTTACGTAAATCAAGAAAAATTACGCCTTCGGCTTCAATTTGGATGGATCAAAAAAAAAAAATTATGGTAAGTTAAGTGCGCTTAAGATTCCGAAGCACGTCATTGGGTCTTAAAAATAAATTGTCGGCTTTAGTGTTTTATTATTTTGACGATTTTCAGAGAAAACTGGTCTTCTTCATGTTAATTGGTCGACCGTTATAATTACGTTTATTTAAAATTTGTAATGATTTTTTTTTGCAGTTTGGCCCATTAGTAAGATAATTTGTCGTATTTTATCTAACTTAATCTTTTCTTGACGTAATAGATCGGATTTTAGAGTAAACTTTTCGAGATTTTCTTCATAAAAGTTTTTTTTTTTATATTTATATATCCAAGCGAAAGCCTAATGCATGTATATTGTATTAATATCTACAGGTTTCTCGTCTATTGGAGCATTGAAGTCTCCAATGGTTCGTTGATACAAACACTTTGTTTTCACTCAATTTTTCTTTTAAATTTAGTATTTTTTTTCCGTAAAACTATGATTAATGAATATTGATATTTAATTAACAAATTTTTGAAAAAATAATCATTTTAAGTTGAAAAAAAAATCAAGAAAATGTTCATAAAGTTTATTGTAATAATCTGTAATTTCATTCCGATCACTTGTATTTCAAATTAGACTTTTGGGTTGTTTTCTATCGTATGTTTTCGTACGATTTTATACACTTTTGAGAATTTTAAATCGTTTTAAAATAACCAAACAAAATATCAATTTAAAGCCATGGTTTGGTAGATTATTTATTGGAACCCAGCACTACTTATTGGTAAATTAAAACATAAGTTTCTCTTCTCTGGTGTTAAATGTAAGTTATGGTGCTAATTAAATATAAGCGGTTATTTATGTTTGCCAGTACTTATCGGAACTCAATTTCCAGGCTTCTCCAAATCTTGTTACTATAAAACAGTGCTATCTCAGATAGTGCTTCATACACCACGCTATATTCTTCGTACTTCTATTTTACACCAAATGCACGGTTTATTCAGAAGTAATTCAAGCTGAAAAATTAACTTTAAAAGAAGAACTTGGGACTTCAGAAAAATAAATTTTTCGGCTTTTACAATATCCCGAAACAATGATTAAACGAATAAAAATCTTAAACACATATAAATCAAGTTTCTTGTCGATCGAAGTATTGAAGTCTCCATTGATTTCCTTATTTAAAAAAAAAAAAACATTGATTTTATCCCTTACTTCATTTTTCAGAATTTGAAATCTGTTAAACAAATATTAACCGAAATTTTTGCAAGTATAGGATGTCCACATTTGTATTTTCTTTGAAAAAATTTTAAGAGAAGATTTCCTCTCGCGTGATGGTCTTTTTAGGGATTTTTTTTCAAAGACCAACGAAAAGATAAAACTTTTAGTTCTCTTTTACTTTTTTGTATTATTTTTAATTTATGTATACACATTTTTGGCTAAAAATTGATAGTAAAATGTCAGTTATAACCAGCCCCCGCTTTAGGGGTGGGTAACCCGGGCGGTCGCCCGGGGCGGAAAATTTCAGGGGCGGCATTTCGTCATATTTGATATACAATATGAACAAAAATGTGAAAAAAATAGTTTTTAGTTAAAAAAATATTTTTCCAAAAAATTAAAAATTTTGTGATATTAAAACTCTGTGTTTTTGCAACCCTGAAGGGGCGGCATTTTTTCATCTTGCCCAGGGCGGCAAATTTGCTAGAGCGGGGCCTGGTTATAACACTCCAAAGACATTTGTCTTCTTAAAATAGACGTTAATTATTTCCACGATTTCGGCTGTTTAGTTTATCCCAACTAAAGAACAATTGGTATTATAATCGGTATGCTTGAAAGCAGGAAGTGTACCAGAATCAATTAAAACTATGAAAAATTGGATTAATTGCAAATTTTTGAAGAAAAATTTGCAATTTACGGATTCTTTTTGTTGTAAGAACAATAGAAAAATTCAAACTTTTTCTAAGGCCTTAGTTCATTTCGTATGTATTAATTTGCTAAATTTATCGTATACATTAGAACAGCGGTTCCTAACATTTTTCAGCCGCGGACCCCCAAAGAAATTAAGCATAATACCACGGACTCCTGAGTGAAAAAAAGGTGCAATTTTCGGACAATATTATATTAGTGTATTCCTTCATTAAAATAAAAATAAATAAAAAAAAACTTTTTTAAATGGGACCACGGACCCCCAGGGGTCCGCGGACCACAGATTAGGAAATAATGCATTAGAAGTTAATCAATCTAACCGTTTTTGAAGTATGATGGTGGCAAGTGTGATTAAAAAAGTTTCTAACGACTTCAAATTTTAAAAGATCACTTTACCTCCATATTTTGGACATGTAAAGGAAACAATTGATACAAAACAAAAAAAAACTTTTTTTTTACTCATCCTACGGGAGAACCCCCTTAAAAAGTCCCAGAGAAGGTAAAACCACTCCTGATTTCAAAGCATCACTTCTCAATTCTTGGCATTTTCAAATTCAATTGAAAAAATTTCATTGAAATTTATCGAATTGAATAATGAAAAGTCCTTCCTTGAATTTAAGGCCTTTCAGGACAATATTTTACAAACATGATGCTTACATTTTCTTTCCATTCGCTCCCAATAAAAAATAATTAACCAACCCAATAATTTTGTAGCAATTAAAGCCGAATTTAACAAAGGTTTCTTGTCTATTGATGCATTGAAATCTCTCCCCAAAAAAAACGAATTTTTTTTGAGGAGAATATACAATAATCAATTGCAAATATGAAAAATTGGATTAATGGCAAACTTCTGAAGAAAAAGTTGCAATTTCACGGATTCTTTTTGTTGTAATAAAAATTTAACAAAAAATTTGTCGTCTAAATTTGCTTATTCTTCTGAATAAATTGGAAGTTAATCAATCTAACCGTGTTTCAGATATGATGGAGGTAAATTTTAAAAACAAAGTTTTAAGAAAAATACGGTTAAAACTTCAAATATACTTAAAATTATAATAACTCTTACATCTTTCTAACGACTTTAAATTTAAAAAAATCACTTTACTACCATATTTTGCATTAGGAAGTAATTTATGCAAAAAAAAACATTTTTTTTACTCATCATACGGGAGAATCCCTTTAAAGGTCCTGGAAAAGGTCAACCAGATCCTGATTTCAAAGAATGACTTCCCAATTCTTGATAATTTCATATTAAATAGAAAAATTTTTATTGAAATCTATCGAAATTGAACATTTTATGTTCTAAAATATTGGAAAATTCTTTCCTGAATTTAAAGCCTTTAAGGACAATATTTCACAAATCTAATGCTTAAATTTTTATTTTCATTCACTCCCAATAAAAAAAGATATTACCCAATAAAAACTCAATAATTTCATAGAAATGAAAGCCGAATTCAACAAAAGTTTCTTGTCTATCGATGCATTGAAATCTCTCCTCAAAAAAAAAACGGATTTTTACCAATTTTTCATTTAAAATTAATACTATTTCTATTCAAAAGATAGTCATAACATTGTTTTGAAAATTTATCTTCCGACAAAAATTTCTTTTCAAATTAAATATACGAATAAATTTACAGGAAAAAAATTATTATTACAAAAGTGAATATTCGATAATATTTTTCTGTAATTAACACATAATTTTCTCAAATTTAAAATTCCGAATTAATATATTTTACCTTCCATTACCCAATTACCTTCTTAATTAGCCAAAAACGCTGTACAATTTCCCATCGCAATATCCAATGAAAAACGACTCAATTTTTAATTGAGAAGTTCACCTTTGTCAGAAAAACACCCAAACGTGGAATCTTCAAAGAAGTTGGCCAATTCTAGACGTTCGCAGCATCCGGATAATGAGGATTCAAACACGAAGAGAAAGACCACAAAAAAAGCACTTTTTTACCAAAAATTATGAGGTTCTCTTCGCCTCCTCCTCTTCCACCCACTTAAGTGTCCACACTAATTGTGGACATTTTCTTGGGAGCCTTCAATAAATTCGAGGTTTTTCCGCAATTTATTACGACTCGCCGACCGATGTGCATCGCTCATTTGTCCCACATAATTGGCTCGAATTTGTCCCCAATTTTCGTGTGAGTTCAAGGATTTGCAGACGATCGGAAACGTTGGTATATATTTTACGTTTTGAGCCATCAATTTGGTAGTAGACGATCGGGTTTTGCGGAAGACATAGCCGGATATAGTACCATGAGGAAATTTGCTTTGCTTTTTGGATTTGTAGTGCTTGTGCTCAACACTAATGCATTGAAGCTTCGTAATACATTTTATCTCGGGTGTTAAAAATTTTTTCGTCATTTTTTTTCTGTATATTTTAGCCAGCTACTTGAAGCCATGTTCGATTTCGGATCCAAATTTTACCGAATGTGTCACAAAAAGCGCCAATGCAGCGATCAAAGCAATTGCAATCCAAGGTTTTCATGTCCAAATTAAAGCTCTAACTCTCGAAAATTTAACTTGAAAATATTTACTTTCAGGTGATCCAAAGTACCACGTCCCATCTTTGCATCCACTACGTTTACCGGAAATTGAAATCACCACCAACCAGTTGATGTTTCAAGTGAAAAACGTTTCCGTTTATGGACTACATGAATCAAAAATTAAGTCAATTGAGTAAGCTCCTTAAAGCTCTCCACTATTGCAAATTTTTTCCCACTAATTATTTTTTCTTCTTCTCAATAGATTTGTCTACCATCCAAATGACACGGTGACCGTGAAAACGGAAGTTTATACACCCAAATATGAAATTTCCGGTCCGTATACAACTGCGGGACGTATTTTGGTGTTACCAATCAAAGGAAATGGACATTCCAACTTTTCATTTTGTAATTTCTTTTCGTATTGTTCTTGGAAAATTATTACTAATTTTTGGTGAATTTTAGATGAGAACAATGCCTTTTATGAGTACAGTTTCGATAAGATTGAGAAAAATGGACGTAAATATGCTAATATCATCGATATGCGCAGCCAATATAAATCAAAATCGGCAAAATTTTATCTGGGAAATTTGTTCAACGGAAATAAAGCTCTAAGTAAAGTTTTTCTTCTAAATTTTCGATGTTAATATTTTTCATTAATTTAAAGAATCAAATCCCATCTTCTGATATTAACAAATTGTTTTTAACCCCTTAACAACCCCAATTGAAATATGGGGTACTTCATTTTTTCACTTCAAAACCCAAATAATTTTCATATTTTTTCTTAAGTTTTTATTTTCATCTTTAGGTGATTCGATGAACGAAATCATCAACGATAATTGGCGAGAAATTTTCCAGGAACTCCATCGTCCAATTTCAAGCATCATGGAATCAATCACCGCCTTAATGATAAGAGCAATCATCGATCGAGTACCAATCGACAACCTGTTTGTACCATAAAAGTATTTTGCAAAAATTTTGTCTGTTAATTTTCTTCCGCAATTAAATTTGTTAAGTTGGAAATTGTATTGATATTTTCCCAATGCCTACAAGTTCAAATTTTACAGAGCTTTACTATAGTCAACAGGTGGGAAATTGAAAAACCGAATCTTTCACCAGATGGAATCAACCTTTTGAAATTTGGTTGAGAACCAAAAAAAAAAAAATTAATTTAAAAATCTTAGGAAGCAATATTAAAAAAGATTGTTAATTTTTTTTTTATTCTTTCAAAAGCAGGGGTGTATTAGGGCTTTAAAATATCGCATAAAAATAGGGTGGGACGAGGAGGGGTTGATACCACTAGCCACTATCAAATTCAAACCACTAGACTAATTTTGAATATGATCTTTTAAATATAAAATCCATAAATTTAGAAACTAGATTCCAGTCCAATAAATTAGGTGGTAAGTTAACCGGTTTCCGTATTTTTTTTTCATCAGTGGAGGGTCATTCACATTTAAAGCCAAAACACTAAAACGTGCCAAGTTATGGAACAAAGCCAATATTAAATTATATTTTTAAACCAACTAATTTATTTTTACTTCGGAAAACTATTTATATTTCCTTATAAATTAAAACGCAAATTTTATATTTTTTACATATAGAAACAGCCGTGTATTTCCCCTGTACATATATTAATTTTATGAATCATAACTATTCATGGGCACACACGCGTAAATCGTTCGTAAATTTGGTCAGAATGAAGAAGTTTTACCAAGTCCAAAACCAAATTAATCGATATTATCGCGCAAAGCTTTTCGATTTTATCTTGGAAAATATTTTCTTCCTTGAATTGGAAATTCAGGATTTATTCTATTAGGAAAGAGGGTTGGGGTGGGGGGATTTATCCCTCTTATATGTGTGTTTAATTTCTTCTTTGATAGTAATACAGAGAAGAAAAATTTTGTGGAAATTAATATTTTTCAAGTTGAAATTAAAGTCTTTGTTAATTACAAAGATCGCACACGATGCCAAATTTCTGCATTTTCACGTAAAATTGTCAGTGCAAATGATCTAATTAGATATATAAGTGTCCAATTTTATCATTATTGATGATTTGGACAATTTTTTTTCAAAAAGAATTGATTTATCATTTAGAACCATTGGTGTAATTCCCCTGTAAAAAATAGTTTTATTGACCCCAACTATCAATTGGCAGTCACGGCCGTACACCAGAATTATTACCAAAGTTGAGAGATTAACCACGCGAACAAAAAAACAATATTTGTATTAAGAAAATAACAAATTTAGCGAAAAAATCATTACTTAACTTTTTGCTCGAATCGTTTCAAGAAAATAATTTTTGATCTAGAAATTTGAAATTTCAGGATTCATTCTATTAATTAAGGGGGGGGGATACCCCCCCATTTCTAAATGTGTGTTTCAGTGCTTCTGTGATAATAAAAAAGACTAGAAAATTTCAGGGAAACTAAACTTTTCCACGTAGAAATTTAGTATTTAATATCTTTTAAAATAACATAGACTGCACACAATGTAATACATTAGCATTTCCACGAAAAATTGTATCTGAAAACAATCAAATCAGTTATTTGATTGTTCAATAATATATTATGTTGTGGTACCTTCAAAGATTTGTATATAATTTCTCATTGAAAGACGCCCTTTTGACTTAGAAGCATTGATGTAATTCCCCTGATAATACCAATAATTTAATGAGTCTCAAAAATCTACTGCTATCCGTACACTAGGGTTCTTATCAAATAAGGGGCATTAGAAAGGGTAAACAATCAATGAATAAAAAAATATTTTCACCAATTTTCAAAACTTTTGCTCAAATAATTTCTTGAAAATAGTGCAATTTTTTCAATCGAAATTTCAGAATTCATCCTGTTGACGGGAGGGGGAGGAGCGGATTGATCCTTACTTAATTTTCATTGTACCACTCCTTTTACTGTACTACAGAGAAATAAAAAGAAAAATTTTGAAAAATTAAAATTTTTCCCGCAGAAATTCCGAAGCCAAGAACAATTGCAAAGGCAGTGCAATATTTCATAATTTTCACGAAATATTTGCACTTTAAACAATCAAATCAAATATTTAGCTCATTAAATATATATCATAAATATTTTATTAGTCGTTATGTTTAAATATTTCTAATGTTTTCTTGTTAAAAAACGATTTTCACACTAAGAAAGATTCGGGTAATTCCCCTGGGCATTGTAATTTTATGGGATAAAAACAATCTATTGGCGTCCAGGGGCATAAAACTGAAGTTTTACTAACGTGGAAAGATTTGCAAAAGAAAAAAAAGAATTATTATTAAAAAAAAATAATTAAACAAAAAATTATTTTTCCAATAACTTAGTAAAATGTCCATATCGATTCTTTAAAAGTATTTCTTCCTACATTTTAAATTTCAGGATTAATCCTGTACGACGAAAGGAAAGCACTAATTACTGTCCTTTTAGTCTTAATATGACAAACCTTATCAAATTACAATTGAACATACAAATTTCCAATAACATTTTCTGACAATAATAGTATTTCTCTATTCTTTTGATAACTTAAAGATTTATGTAATTCCCCTGTAAATTATAATGCTATGGGTTAAAACAATCTATTGGGCTCCAGAAGCATGGAGCTGAACTTTTATCAACGTGAAAAGATTGACAATAAAAAATATTTTAAATTTTTATGGAAAAATCAGGTTCAGTGGCCCGTACTACCTCACCGGTGTGAGTTCCAACTTTGTCGCAATGGGCACTTTTGTAGAGCGTTTAATTCTGAGAAAAAACCATTTTCGGTAAAAGCGATCCCATGAAATGCCGCTGAGATATAGAAATTTAAAAATAAAAAATCAGAGTTTCCGTGTATTTTTAATGGGAAATCTTTACACGTCTTGGTCGAGGACTTAAAATTAATATTTTTTTTGGTATTTCCAACAAAATGTCACGATGGGATCAAAAAAAGTCAAAAAAATTAAAAAAAAAACCATATATATATATATATATATATATATATATATATATATATATATTAGAGTTTAAATTTTAAAGCAGATCCTACGTTTTTGTTTCTAATAATAAACCAACGAACATACCTTGATAATTAAATTTGAAATTTCGATTGTTTATTAGACGTTATGCCGTACAAATTTTGCCACCATTTTTCATTCTTTTAGAGGAGGAATTATCAAGAAATCCATTCTTATTATTTATCTGCATCGTATAAGAAAAACACTTTTTTATATATATATAAAGGTTTATATTTTAAAGAGGCAATTTTTTAAAATTTAAAATGAATTTACTGTGTTTTTTATCAGTTCAACTAAAAATATTTTTATAGATTATTTTCTAATTTTAAATTACCTGTCCAATGATATATAACTCACTTGTCTAGTGTAAAAATTTATGTTTTCATCCCTAGGGAATACCTTCCCTTATTTTTTTTTTTAGAATTTTAAGTAGCTTATATTCTGTGGGAAATTGTGTTGTATCTTAATACCCAATTTCATTAAATTCGGTTGTTCCGTTCTTTTGTTTAATCGAGACACACAGACAGACAGACAGACAAAAAAATTTAAAAATGTTAAATTTGGAATAAGGGCCTTTTAAAACAAATATTTACCCTAAAATTTGGTTCAAAATCGAAATGTACAGACAGACGTAAGAATTGTATATATTAATATAGATCGTACCAAAATTTAAATTTCTTTTTTATGTAGTTGAAAAAAAGCGATTTGAGCAAAACTCAGTACTTTTCCATAGGTATATTTATTTCTTTCAAAAAAAAATTGCTCATTATAAATATTTAACTCAATCATATAATTATTGATAGTTATAGTTAGTGTTTATCTCATTAAAGAATCAAGTATAATTTTTATTTATAGATTTTTTTTTCTGTTGTAAATTCATTTCAATAAAACGTTTAAGTAGTGAACTAAGACTCGTGGCTCAGTAGCAATTTTTTTGGTGTGGTGGTATTAAGCTATATATTTAAATGGCCATTTCCGAAAACTATACTTTAGTCAAAATTTATTTGTTCACTTCACGAAAGTGAAACTGCAATTTGTAACTGCAATTTAATATGCAGTCCTATAATTCTTGGTTCAAAAAATATGTCACGTAAATCAACTTTTGTGGACTTTGAAATATGTTGACGTATGCATTTTTAATAGCTCAGTTTTTTTTTGTGGCAAAATTTTCTTATAAATTTGGACAAGAAATTGTATCAATCAACAAACGAAAAAACTTACCAGTGGAAAAAAATTGTAACAAAATTCATGGAAAATCATTCGTTAAAATACAAAAATCAAACTTTTTTTTCGCTTAAATTTTTTTTTTATCTAATTCTATGCAAATTCAACAAATAAACTGATAAAATCAAACCCAAAATGACCGAGAAAAAAAAACCCGAGAGATTTTTGTGATTATTCCGAGTATAAGCCACGAGTTAATAACTATGATAATTTGATGGTGTTTGAATTACGTCAAGGACTAGACTTCAAACTTAAAATTCACATATAAAATATTTGAAAGTATTTGGTATAAAAGACGGAAATTGCCCACAAATTCATTACAAATTTGTGGTCCGTTTAAAATGGCGGGTGGTATGTCTTGTTGGTTGGTGGTGCTCCTCGTTGGGGTCTTATTTGCGGCGTTCGACGCCAATGTTGCCCTTAAGTTACGTAAGTTTTTTGCCAATTTTCCCATTAATTTTTTGCCAAGAAAAATTCGAACAATTGGTATTTTAGCATCGTTCATTAAACCGTGCGAGTTGAAAGATCCCAAGTTCAACGAATGTGTCGTCCATCATGCCAATGCTGCACTGGAATCGGGGATGGTTCAAGGTAAAAAATTAATGAACTTAAAGTTATGCAAATTTCAAACTAACAATTTTATAATTTCTTCCAAAAAAATGCATGTTTATTCAATATTTTTGGTGAAAACTTAAACTATTTTCTTAACGTTTTACAATGATCTTTTTCTTGGTTTAAGGAGACAAAAAACTCCGAATTCCATCATTGCAACCCTTTGTACTACCGGAAGTGAAGATCAACACAAACACCCTTGCAGCCACTGTAACAAATCTGTCCATCTCTGGACTCGATGAAACTCGAATCAAATCAATGGAGTAAGTTATTCCCAAACCCCCAAAATTATTTACACTTACCTTTTCTTACCTCAAATTATATCAAATCCCTTGAATTTTTCCAAAAAAATTATTGATAATTTCCAAATAAAATAAAGGTTCGACTTCAAGTCGGACGACAAGTTAGAGGTGGTCGCCCAAGCCGACATTCCCCGTCTGAACTTCACCGGATCCTATGTAATCAAAGGCCAACTCTTGATTCTACCAATATCCGGAAATGGACCAATTAACCTTAACTTTTGTACGTAAATTCATTAACTCAAAAATTTTTAAAATTATATTTTCACATTATTGTAGACAACAATGATGTTACGGTTCGAATGAATTTCGAGGCGGTCGAAAAAGACGGCAAACGTTACGGCCGTATTGTCAGCACCAAGTGGACCAACATTCCGAAATTTGCCAAATTCTATCTGGGAAATCTGTTCAACGGAGATAAACGTCTAGGTAAAAAAAATGTCGAACAAAAATAATAATAGAAATTATTAACAAAAATTTTCAGGTGATAACATGAATCGAGTGCTCAACGAAAATTGGAGAGACGTTATCCAGGAGTTGGATAATCCCTTATCGGAAACAATGGCGTCCATTGTTCAACTATACGTTTCATCAATAATTGAAAGAATTCCGGTCAAAGAAATTTTTGTCTAACAACTAACAAAGTCGAAAGTAAACATCGCATTCGAAAATTAAAACTTTCCATTTTATCATAAGACATCCTAAAACGTTTTTTCATAATATGTATTCTGATTAAATAAAAATTGTTGTTGAATAAAATTAAATTTAATTTTTAACTTTCGTCTTAACGATACAAAAAAAAAAGAATCATTTGTCATTAAATCATGAATTGGGTAGAAAATTATTCAACGACGATATAAGCGATTAAAGTTTGGATGGTTTTCTATAATTTCTTCTGCCAATTTGATCGATTTCATCCCTTAAACGTATTTTTTTTTCGAAAAAAATAGCACAGCATGTTCAGAAAGACGTATACTTTCGATTAGCAACCTTACATTTTTTTTTGAAATTTAACGATTTTCGTAAAAAATCAACGATGGTTAACCCTCGGTTTTATTTGAAGAAAAATGATTTCTTATGGTAATTTGCTGGCCGATTTCACCACTTCAACATGGTTTGTTCTTAAAAAAAATTGCACAGAATGGACGGATAGACATATAGTTTCGATTGGCATTCTTATTTGTTTTTTTTTTTTTGAAATTTGACGATGATCGTGAAAAATCAACGATGGTTTACCCTGCGGTTTTTTTTTTTGACGAAAAATGATTTCTTCTGCCATTTTGATGGTCGATTTCATTCATTCAACGTGGTTTGTATTCGAAAAAAAATCCACAGCATGTACAAAAGGACGTATTGTCATCCTTGAACATGTTTTTAACTTACCAGATTTCTGAGAAAAAACAACAATGGTTAACCCACAGTTTTTTTTGGACGAAAAATTATTTCTTAGGTAACTTTGATGGACGATTTCACCCAATAAACATTGTTTGTATTCTGAAAATTTTGCACAGCATAAACAAAACGACGAATATTTTTGATTAACGTCTTTAAAATTTTTTTTTGATATTTGACGATTCCGTGAAAAATCAACTGTGGTCTACCCACGGTTTTTTTTTTAACGATAAATGTTTTCTTCTGGCATTTTGATTATGATTTCATCCCTTAAACGTAGTTTGTTTTCGGAATAATTTTCACAATATATACAAAAAGACAAATACTATATATTGGCATGCTTAAAAAACTTTTTTGAAATTCTCGATTTTCGTGAAAAATCAAGGATGGTCAACCCACTTTTTTTTCTTGACGAAAAATTATTTCTTCTGCCACTTTGATGGTCATAATCTCCCATAAACAAGGCTCGTATTCAAAAAAATTTGCTCAGCATGTACAAAAGGACAAATACTTTCAATTTGCATGCTCAAAAAACTTTTTTGAAATTGGCGATTTTCATGAAAAATCAACGATGGTTAACCCACGGTTTTTTCATGACGAAAAATGTTTTTTTCTTCCACTTTAATGGTCTATTTCAACCCTTAAACGAGGTTATTTTTCGTAAAAATTTGCACAGCACGTATAGAAGGATGAAAACTTTCGATTACCTTCTTAAAATTTTTTTTTGATATTTGACATTTTCGTGAAAAATCAACGATGGTTAACCCACGGTTTTTTCTTGACGAAAAATTAATTCTTCTGCTATTTTGAGGGTCTATTTCAACTCTTAAACGTGGTTATTTTTCGGAAAAATTGGCACAGCATGTACATTAGGACGTATACTTTCAATTGGCATGCTTAGAAAACTTTTTTGAAATTTTCGATTTCCGTGAAAAATCAACGATGGTTAACCCACGGTTTTTTCTTGACGAAAAATGATTTCTGCGCGCCACTTTGATGGTCGTTATCTCCCATACACGTGGCTTGTTTTCGGAAAAATTTGCACAGCATGTACATTAGGACGTATACTTTCAATTGGCATGCTTAGAAAACTTTTTTGAAATTTTCGATTTCCGTGAAAAATCAACGATGGTTAACCCACGGTTTTTTTTTGACGAAAAATGATTTCTGCGCGCCACTTTGATGGTCGATATCTCCCATACACGCGGCTTGTTTTCGCAAAAATTGGCACAGCATGTACATTAGGACGTATACTTTCAATTGGCATGCTTAGAAAACTTTTTTGAAATTTTCGATTTCCGTGAAAAATCAACGATGGTTAACCCACGGTTTTTTCTTGACGAAAAATGATTTCTGCGCGCCACTTTGATGGTCGTTATCTCCCATACACGTGGCTTGTTTTCGGAAAAATTTGCACAGCATGTACATTAGGACGTATACTTTCAATTGGCATGCTTAGAAAACTTTTTTGAAATTTTCGATTTCCGTGAAAAATCAACGATGGTTAACCCACGGTTTTTTCTTGACGAAAAATGATTTCTGCGCGCCACTTTGATGGTCGATATCTCCCATACACGCGGCTTGTTTTCGCAAAAATTTGCACAGCATGTACATTAGGACGTATACTTTCAATTGGCATGCTTAGAAAACTTTTTTGAAATTTTTGATTTCCGTGAAAAATCAACGATGGTTAACCCACGGTTTTTTCTTGACGAAAAATGATTTCTGCGCGCCAATTTGATGGTCGATATCTCCCATACACGTGGCTTGTTTTCTAAAAAAATTTGCACAGCATGTACATTAGGACGTATACTTTCAATTGGCATGCTTAGAAAACTTTTTTGAAATTTTCGATTTCCGTGAAAAATCAGCGATGGTTAACCCACGGTTTTTTCTTGACGAAAAATGATTTCTGCGCGCCACTTTGATGGTCGATATCTCCCATACACGCGGCTTGTTTTCGCAAAAATTGGCACAGCATGTACATTAGGACGTATACTTTCAATTGGCATGCTTAGAAAACTTTTTTGAAATTTTCGATTTCCGTGAAAAATCAACGATGGTTAACCCACGGTTTTTTCTTGACGAAAAATGATTTCTGCGCGCCACTTTGATGGTCGATATCTCCCATACACGCGGCTTGTTTTCGCAAAAATTTGCACAGCATGTACATTAGGACGTATACTTTCAATTGGCATGCTTAGAAAACTTTTTTGAAATTTTCGATTTCCGTGAAAAATCAACGATGGTTAACCCACGGTTTTTTCTTGACGAAAAATGATTTCTGCGCGCCACTTTGATGGTCGTTATCTCCCATACACGTGGCTTGTTTTCGGAAAAATTTGCACAGCATGTACATTAGGACGTATACTTTCAATTGGCATGCTTAGAAAACTTTTTTGAAATTTTCGATTTCCGTGAAAAATCAACGATGGTTAACCCACGGTTTTTTCTTGACGAAAAATGATTTCTGCGCGCCACTTTGATGGTCGATATCTCCCATACACGCGGCTTGTTTTCGCAAAAATTTGCACAGCATGTACATTAGGACGTATACTTTCAATTGGCATGCTTAGAAAACTTTTTTGAAATTTTCGATTTCCGTGAAAAATCAACGATGGTTAACCCACGGTTTTTTTTTGACGAAAAATGATTTCTGCGCGCCACTTTGATGGTCGATATCTCCCATACACGCGGCTTGTTTTCGCAAAAATTGGCACAGCATGTACATTAGGACGTATACTTTCAATTGGCATGCTTAGAAAACTTTTTTGAAATTTTCGATTTCCGTGAAAAATCAACGATGGTTAACCCACGGTTTTTTCTTGACGAAAAATGATTTCTGCGCGCCACTTTGATGGTCGTTATCTCCCATACACGTGGCTTGTTTTCGGAAAAATTTGCACAGCATGTACATTAGGACGTATACTTTCAATTGGCATGCTTAGAAAACTTTTTTGAAATTTTCGATTTCCGTGAAAAATCAACGATGGTTAACCCACGGTTTTTTCTTGACGAAAAATGATTTCTGCGCGCCACTTTGATGGTCGATATCTCCCATACACGCGGCTTGTTTTCGCAAAAATTTGCACAGCATGTACATTAGGACGTATACTTTCAATTGGCATGCTTAGAAAACTTTTTTGAAATTTTTGATTTCCGTGAAAAATCAACGATGGTTAACCCACGGTTTTTTCTTGACGAAAAATGATTTCTGCGCGCCAATTTGATGGTCGATATCTCCCATACACGTGGCTTGTTTTCTAAAAAAATTTGCACAGCATGTACATTAGGACGTATACTTTCAATTGGCATGCTTAGAAAACTTTTTTGAAATTTTCGATTTCCGTGAAAAATCAGCGATGGTTAACCCACGGTTTTTTCTTGACGAAAAATGATTTCTGCGCGCCACTTTGATGGTCGATATCTCCCATACACGCGGCTTGTTTTCGCAAAAATTGGCACAGCATGTACATTAGGACGTATACTTTCAATTGGCATGCTTAGAAAACTTTTTTGAAATTTTCGATTTCCGTGAAAAATCAACGATGGTTAACCCACGGTTTTTTCTTGACGAAAAATGATTTCTGCGCGCCACTTTGATGGTCGATATCTCCCATACACGCGGCTTGTTTTCGCAAAAATTTGCACAGCATGTACATTAGGACGTATACTTTCAATTGGCATGCTTAGAAAACTTTTTTGAAATTTTCGATTTCCGTGAAAAATCAACGATGGTTAACCCACGGTTTTTTCTTGACGAAAAATGATTTCTGCGCGCCACTTTGATGGTCGTTATCTCCCATACACGTGGCTTGTTTTCGGAAAAATTTGCACAGCATGTACATTAGGACGTATACTTTCAATTGGCATGCTTAGAAAACTTTTTTGAAATTTTCGATTTCCGTGAAAAATCAACGATGGTTAACCCACGGTTTTTTCTTGACGAAAAATGATTTCTGCGCGCCACTTTGATGGTCGATATCTCCCATACACGCGGCTTGTTTTCGCAAAAATTTGCACAGCATGTACATTAGGACGTATACTTTCAATTGGCATGCTTAGAAAACTTTTTTGAAATTTTTGATTTCCGTGAAAAATCAACGATGGTTAACCCACGGTTTTTTCTTGACGAAAAATGATTTCTGCGCGCCAATTTGATGGTCGATATCTCCCATACACGTGGCTTGTTTTCTAAAAAAAATTGCACAGCATGTACATTAAGACGTATACTTTCAATTGGCATGCTTAGAAAACTTTTTTGAAATTTTCGATTTCCGTGAAAAATCAACGATGGTTAACCCACGGTTTTTTCTTGACGAAAAATGATTTCTGCGCGCCACTTTGATGGTCGATATCTCCCATACACGCGGCTTGTTTTCGGAAAAATTGGCACAGCATGTACATTAGGACGTATACTTTCAATTGGCATGCTTAGAAAACTTTTTTGAAATTTTCGATTTCCGTGAAAAATCAACGATGGTTAACCCACGGTTTTTTCTTGACGAAAAATGATTTCTGCGCGCCACTTTGATGGTCGATATCTCCCATACACGCGGCTTGTTTTCGCAAAAATTGGCACAGCATGTACATTAGGACGTATACTTTCAATTGGCATGCTTAGAAAACTTTTTTGAAATTTTCGATTTCCGTGAAACATCAACGATGGTTAACCCACGGTTTTTTCTTGACGAAAAATGATTTCTGCGCGCCACTTTGATGGTCGTTATCTCCCATACACGTGGCTTGTTTTCGGAAAAATTTGCACAGCATGTACATTAGGACGTATACTTTCAATTGGCATGCTTAGAAAACTTTTTTGAAATTTCCGATTTCCGTGAAAAATCAACGATGGTTAACCCACGGTTTTTTCTTGACGAAAAATGATTTCTGCGCGCCACTTTGATGGTCGATATCTCCCATACACGCGGCTTGTTTTCGCAAAAATTTGCACAGCATGTACATTAGGACGTATACTTTCAATTGGCATGCTTAGAAAACTTTTTTGAAATTTTTGATTTCCGTGAAAAATCAACGATGGTTAACCCACGGTTTTTTCTTGACGAAAAATGATTTCTGCGCGCCAATTTGATGGTCGATATCTCCCATACACGTGGCTTGTTTTCTAAAAAAAATTGCACAGCATGTACATTAAGACGTATACTTTCAATTGGCATGCTTAGAAAACTTTTTTGAAATTTTCGATTTCCGTGAAAAATCAACGATGGTTAACCCACGTTTTTTTCTTGACGAAAAATGATTTCTGCGCGCCACTTTGATGGTCGATATCTCCCATACACGCGGCTTGTTTTCGGAAAAATTGGCACAGCATGTACATTAGGACGTATACTTTCAATTGGCATGCTTAGAAAACTTTTTTGAAATTTTCGATTTCCGTGAAAAATCAACGATGGTTAACCCACGGTTTTTTCTTGACGAAAAATGATTTCTGCGCGCCACTTTGATGGTCGTTATCTCCCATACACGTGGCTTGTTTTCGGAAAAATTTGCACAGCATGTACATTAGGACGTATACTTTCAATTGGCATGCTTAGAAAACTTTTTTGAAATTTTCGATTTCCGTGAAAAATCAACGATGGTTAACCCACGGTTTTTTCTTGACGAAAAATGATTTCTGCGCGCCACTTTGATGGTCGTTATCTCCCATACACGTGGCTTGTTTTCGGAAAAATTTGCACAGCATGTACATTAGGACGTATACTTTCAATTGGCATGCTTAGAAAACTTTTTTGAAATTTCCGATTTCCGTGAAAAATCAACGATGGTTAACCCACGGTTTTTTCTTGACGAAAAATGATTTCTGCGCGCCACTTTGATGGTCGATATCTCCCATACACGCGGCTTGTTTTCGCAAAAATTGGCACAGCATGTACATTAGGACGTATACTTTCAATTGGCATGCTTAGAAAACTTTTTTGAAATTTTCGATTTCCGTGAAACATCAACGATGGTTAACCCACGGTTTTTTCTTGACGAAAAATGATTTCTGCGCGCCACTTTGATGGTCGTTATCTCCCATACACGTGGCTTGTTTTCGGAAAAATTTGCACAGCATGTACATTAGGACGTATACTTTCAATTGGCATGCTTAGAAAACTTTTTTGAAATTTCCGATTTCCGTGAAAAATCAACGATGGTTAACCCACGGTTTTTTCTTGACGAAAAATGATTTCTGCGCGCCACTTTGATGGTCGATATCTCCCATACACGCGGCTTGTTTTCGCAAAAATTTGCACAGCATGTACATTAGGACGTATACTTTCAATTGGCATGCTTAGAAAACTTTTTTGAAATTTTTGATTTCCGTGAAAAATCAACGATGGTTAACCCACGGTTTTTTCTTGACGAAAAATGATTTCTGCGCGCCAATTTGATGGTCGATATCTCCCATACACGTGGCTTGTTTTCTAAAAAAAATTGCACAGCATGTACATTAAGACGTATACTTTCAATTGGCATGCTTAGAAAACTTTTTTGAAATTTTCGATTTCCGTGAAAAATCAACGATGGTTAACCCACGTTTTTTTCTTGACGAAAAATGATTTCTGCGCGCCACTTTGATGGTCGATATCTCCCATACACGCGGCTTGTTTTCGGAAAAATTGGCACAGCATGTACATTAGGACGTATACTTTCAATTGGCATGCTTAGAAAACTTTTTTGAAATTTTCGATTTCCGTGAAAAATCAACGATGGTTAACCCACGGTTTTTTCTTGACGAAAAATGATTTCTGCGCGCCACTTTGATGGTCGTTATCTCCCATACACGTGGCTTGTTTTCGGAAAAATTTGCACAGCATGTACATTAGGACGTATACTTTCAATTGGCATGCTTAGAAAACTTTTTTGAAATTTTCGATTTCCGTGAAACATCAACGATGGTTAACCCACGGTTTTTTCTTGACGAAAAATGATTTCTGCGCGCCACTTTGATGGTCGTTATCTCCCATACACGTGGCTTGTTTTCGGAAAAATTTGCACAGCATGTACATTAGGACGTATACTTTCAATTGGCATGCTTAGAAAACTTTTTTGAAATTTCCGATTTCCGTGAAAAATCAACGATGGTTAACCCACGGTTTTTTCTTGACGAAAAATGATTTCTGCGCGCCACTTTGATGGTCGATATCTCCCATACACGCGGCTTGTTTTCGCAAAAATTTGCACAGCATGTACATTAGGACGTATACTTTCAATTGGCATGCTTAGAAAACTTTTTTGAAATTTTTGATTTCCGTGAAAAATCAACGATGGTTAACCCACGGTTTTTTCTTGACGAAAAATGATTTCTGCGCGCCAATTTGATGGTCGATATCTCCCATACACGTGGCTTGTTTTCTAAAAAAAATTGCACAGCATGTACATTAAGACGTATACTTTCAATTGGCATGCTTAGAAAACTTTTTTGAAATTTTCGATTTCCGTGAAAAATCAACGATGGTTAACCCACGTTTTTTTCTTGACGAAAAATGATTTCTGCGCGCCACTTTGATGGTCGATATCTCCCATACACGCGGCTTGTTTTCGGAAAAATTGGCACAGCATGTACATTAGGACGTATACTTTCAATTGGCATGCTTAGAAAACTTTTTTGAAATTTTCGATTTCCGTGAAAAATCAACGATGGTTAACCCACGGTTTTTTCTTGACGAAAAATGATTTCTGCGCGCCACTTTGATGGTCGTTATCTCCCATACACGTGGCTTGTTTTCGGAAAAATTTGCACAGCATGTACATTAGGACGTATACTTTCAATTGGCATGCTTAGAAAACTTTTTTGAAATTTCCGATTTCCGTGAAAAATCAACGATGGTTAACCCACGGTTTTTTCTTGACGAAAAATGATTTCTGCGCGCCACTTTGATGGTCGATATCTCCCATACACGCGGCTTGTTTTCGCAAAAATTTGCACAGCATGTACATTAGGACGTATACTTTCAATTGGCATGCTTAGAAAACTTTTTTGAAATTTTTGATTTCCGTGAAAATTCAACGATGGTTAACCCACGGTTTTTTCTTGGCGAAAAATGATTTCTGCGCGCCATTTGATGGTCGATATCTCCCATACTCGTGGCTTGTTTTCGGAAAAATTTGCACATCATGTACATTAGGACGTATACTTTCAATTGGCATGCTTAGAAAACTTTTTTGAAATTTTCGATTTCCATGAAAAATCAACGATGGTTAACCCATGGTTTTTTTTGACGAAAAATCTTTTTGTTTCGAAATCAAAAAATATTATTATATCATCGTTCTAGACATTGTTGCGAACCCGAAACTGCCTTTGGTTCGAAAATCATCCCTTATATAACGAAGGAACATGCAATTGTTGAAGAAGCCACATTCGTCTATCCCACTTAGTGGGAACTGTTCATCCCTTAAACTGCCTGTTCATCCCTTAAACGTGGTTTGTTTGGGGAAAAATTTGCTCAGCACGTACAGATGGACTTATACCTTCGATTGGCACCCTTAAAAATTTTTTTTTTTTATTTGACGATTTTCGAGATAAATCAACGATGGTTAACCCATGGTTTTTTTTGACGAAAAATCTTTTTGTTTCGAAATCGAAATATATTATTATATCATCGTTCTAGACATTGTTGCGAACCCGAAACTGCCTTTGGTTCGAAAATCATCCCTTATATAACGAAGGTACATGCAATTGTTGAAGAAGCCACATTCGTCTATCCCTCTTAGTGGGAACTGTTCATCCCTTAAACTGCCTGTTCATCCCTTAAACGTGGTTTGTTTGGGGAAAAATTTGCTCAGCACGTACAGATGGACTTATACCTTCGATTGGCACCCTTAAAAATTTTTTTTTTTTATTTGACGATTTTCGAGATAAATCAACGATGGTTAACCCATGGTTTTTTTTGACGAAAAATCTTTTTGTTTCGAAATCGAAATATATTATTATATCATCGTTCTAGACATTGTTGCGAACCCGAAACTACCTTTGGTTCGAAAATCATCCCTTATATAACGAAGGTACATGCAATTGTTGAAGAAGCCACATTCGTCTCTCCCTCTTAGTGGGAACTGTCCATCCCTTAAACTGCCTGTTCATCCCTTAAACGTGGTTTGTTTGGGGAAAAATTCACTCAGCACGTACAGATGGACTTATGCTTTCGATTGGCACCCTTTAAAATTTTTTTTTTATTTGACGATTTTCGAGGAAAATCAACGATGGTTAACCCATGGTTTTTTTTGACGAAAAATCTTTTTGTTTCGAAATCGAAAAATATTATTATATCATCGTTCTAGACATTGTTGCGAACCCGAAACTGCCTTTGGTTCGAAAATCATCCCTTATATAACGAAGGTACATGCAATTGTTGGAGAAGCCGCATTCGTCTCTCCCTCTTAGTGGGAAGTGTTCATCCCTTAAACTGCCTGTTCATCCCTTAAACGTGGTTTGTTTGGGGAAAAATTTGCACAGCACGTACAGATGGACTTATACTTTCGATTGGCACCCTTAAAAATTTTTTTTTTTATTTGACGATTTTCGAGAAAAATCAACGATGGTTAACCCATGGTTTTTTTTGACGAAAAATCTTTTTGTTTCGAAATCGAAAAATATTATTATATCATCGTTCTAGACATTGTTGCGAACCCGAAACTGCCTTTGGTTCGAAAATCATCCCTTATATAACGAAGGTACATGCAATTGTTGAAGAAGCCACATTCGTCTCTCCCTCTTAGTGGGAAGTGTTCATCCCTTAAACTGCCTTTTCATCCCTTAAACGTGGTTTGTTTGGGGAAATATTTGCACACCACGTACTGATGGACTTAAACTTTCGATTGGCACCCTTAAAAAATTTTTTTTTTATTTGACGATTTTCGAGGAAAATCAACGATGGTTAACCCATGGTTTTTTTTGACGAAAAATCTTTTTGTTTCGAAATCAAAAAATATTATTATATCATCGTTCTAGACATTGTTGCGAACCCGAAACTGCCTTTGGTTCGAAAATCATCCCTTATATAACGAAGGAACATGCAATTGTTGAAGAAGCCACATTCGTCTATCCCACTTAGTGGGAACTGTTCATCCCTTAAACTGCCTGTTCATCCCTTAAACGTGGTTTGTTTGGGGAAAAATTTGCTCAGCACGTACAGATGGACTTATACCTTCGATTGGCACCCTTAAAAATTTTTTTTTTTTATTTGACGATTTTCGAGATAAATCAACGATGGTTAACCCATGGTTTTTTTTGACGAAAAATCTTTTTGTTTCGAAATCGAAATATATTATTATATCATCGTTCTAGACATTGTTGCGAACCCGAAACTACCTTTGGTTCGAAAATCATCCCTTATATAACGAAGGTACATGCAATTGTTGAAGAAGCCACATTCGTCTCTCCCTCTTAGTGGGAACTGTCCATCCCTTAAACTGCCTGTTCATCCCTTAAACGTGGTTTGTTTGGGGAAAAATTCACTCAGCACGTACAGATGGACTTATGCTTTCGATTGGCACCCTTAAAAATTTTTTTTTTTATTTGACGATTTTCGAGAAAAATCAACGATGGTTAACCCATGGTTTTTTTTGACGAAAAATCTTTTTGTTTCGAAATCAAAAAATATTATTATATCATCGTTCTAGACATTGTTGCGAACCCGAAACTGCCTTTGGTTCGAAAATCATCCCTTATATAACGAAGGTACATGCAATTGTTGAAGAAGCCACATTCGACTCTCCCTCCTAGTGGGAACTGTTCATCCCTTAACCTGCCTGTTCATCCCTTAAACGTGGTTTGTTTGGGGAAAAATTCACTCAGCACGTACAGATGGACTTAAACTTTCGATTGGCACCCTTAAAAATTTTTTTTTTATTTGACGATTTTCGAGGAAAATCAACGATGGTTAACCCATGGTTTTTTTTGACGAAAAATCTTTTTGTTTCGAAATCGAAATATATTATTATATCATCGTTCTAGACATTGTTGCGAACCCGAAACTGCCTTTGGTTCGAAAATCATCCCTTATATAACGAAGGTACATGCAATTGTTGAAGAAGCCACATTCGTCTCTCCCTCTTAGTGGGAAGTGTTCATCCCTTAAACTGCCTGTTCATCCCTTAAACGTGGTTTGTTTGGGGAAATATTTGCACAGCACGTACAGATGGACTTATACTTTCGATTGGCACCCTTAAAAATTTTTTTTTTTATTTGACGATTTTCGAGGAAAATCAACGATGGTTAACCCATGGTTTTTTTTGACGAAAAATCTTTTTGTTTCGAAATCGAAATATATTATTATATCATCGTTCTCGACATTGTTGCGAACCCGAAACTGCCTTTGGTTCGAAAATCATCCCTTATATAACGAAGGTACATGCAATTGATGAAGAAGCCCCATTCGACTCTCCCTCTTAGTGGGAACTGTTCATCCCTTAACCTGCCTGTTCATCCCTTAAACGTGGTTTGTTTGGGGAAAAATTCACTCAGCACGTACAGATGGACTAATGCTTTCGATTGGCACCCTTAAATTTTTTTTTTTTTTTTTTGACGATTTTCGAGAAAAATCAATGATGGTTAACCCATGGTTTTTTTTGACGAAAAATCTTTTTGTTTCGAAATCGAAAAATATTATTATATCATCGTTCTAGACATTGTTGCGAACCCGAAACTGCCTTTGGTTCGAAAATCATCCCTTATATAACGAAGGTACATGCAATTGTTGAAGAAGCCACATTCGTCTCTCCCTCTTAGTGGGAAGTGTTCATCCCTTAAACTGCCTGTTCATCCCTTAAACGTGGTTTGTTTGGGGAAATATTTGCACAGCACGTACAGATGGACTTATACTTTCGATTGGCACCCTTAAAAAATTTTTTTTTTATTTGACGATTTTCGAGGAAAATCAACGATGGTTAACCCATGGTTTTTTTTGACGAAAAATCTTTTTGTTTCGAAATCGAAAAATATTATTATATCATCGTTCTAGACATTGTTGCGAACCCGAAACTGCCTTTGGTTCGAAAATCATCCCCCTTATATAACGAAGGTACATGCAATTGTTGAAGAAGCCACATTCGTCTCTCCCTCTTAGTGGGAAGTGTTCATCCCTTAACCTGCCTGTTCATCCCTTAAACGTGGTTTGTTTGGGGAAAAATTCACTCAGCACGTACAGATGGACTTAAACTTTCGATTGGCACCCTTAAAAATTTTTTTTTTATTTGACGATTTTCGAGGAAAATCAACGATGGTTAACCCATGGTTTTTTTTGACGAAAAATCTTTTTGTTTCGAAATCGAAATATATTATTATATCATCGTTCTAGACATTGTTGCGAACCCGAAACTGCCTTTGGTTCGAAAATCATCCCTTATATAACGAAGGTACATGCAATTGTTGAAGAAGCCACATTCGTCTCTCCCTCTTAGTGGGAAGTGTTCATCCCTTAAACTGCCTGTTCATCCCTTAAACGTGGTTTGTTTGGGGAAATATTTGCACAGCACGTACAGATGGACTTATACTTTCGATTGGCACCCTTAAAAAATTTTTTTTTTATTTGACGATTTTCGAGGAAAATCAACGATGGTTAACCCATGGTTTTTTTTGACGAAAAATCTTTTTGTTTCGAAATCGAAAAATATTATTATATCATCGTTCTAGACATTGTTGCGAACCCGAAACTGCCTTTGGTTCGAAAATCATCCCCCTTATATAACGAAGGTACATGCAATTGTTGAAGAAGCCACATTCGTCTCTCCCTCTTAGTGGGAAGTGTTCATCCCTTAAACTGCCTGTTCATCCCTTAAACGTGGTTTGTTTGGGGAAAAATTTGCACAGCACGTACAGATGGACATATACTTTCGATTGGCACCCTTAAAAATTTTTTTTTTTATATGACGATTTTCGAGAAAAATCAACGATGGTTAACCCATGGTTTTTTTTTACGAAAAATCTTTTTGTTTCGAAATCGAAAAATATTATTATATCATCGTTCTAGACATTGTTGCGAACCCGAAACTGCCTTTGGTTCGAAAATCATCCCTTATATAACGAAGGTACATGCAATTGTTGAAGAAGCCACATTCGTCTCTCCCTCTTAGTGGGAAGTGTTCATCCCTTAAACTGCCTGTTCATCCCTTAAACGTGGTTTGTTTGGGGAAAAATTTGCACAGCACGTACAGATGGACTTATACTTTCGATTGGCACCCTTAAAAAATTTTTTTTTTCTTTGACGATTTTCGAGATAAATCAACGATGGTTAACCCATGGTTTTTTTTTACGAAAAATCTTTTTGTTTCGAAATCGAAATATATTATTATATCATCGTTCTAGACATTGTTGCGAACCCGAAACTACCTTTGGTTCGAAAATCATCCCTTATATAACGAAGGAACATGCAATTGTTGAAGAAGCCACATTCGTCTATCCCTCTTAGTGGGAACTGTTCATCCCTTAAACTGCTTGTTCATCCCTTAAACGTGGTTTGTTTGGGGAAAAGTTTGCTCAGCACGTACAGATGGACTTATACTTTCGATTGGCACCCATAAAAATTTTTTTTTTTATTTGACGATTTTCGAGGAAAATCAACGATGGTTAACCCATGGTTTTTTTTGACGAAAAATCTTTTTGTTTCGAAATCAAAAAATATTATTATATCATCGTTCTAGACATTGTTGCGAACCCGAAACTGCCTTTGGTTCGAAAATCATCCCTTATATAACGAAGGAACATGCAATTGTTGAAGAAGCCACATTCGTCTATCCCTCTTAGTGGGAACTGTTCATCCCTTAAACTGCCTGTTCATCCCTTAAACGTGGTTTGTTTGGGGAAAAATTTGCACAGCACGTACAGATGGACTTATACTTTCAATTGGCATGCTTAGAAAACTTTTTTGAAATTTTCGATTTCCATGAAAAATCAACGATGGTTAACCCATGGTTTTTTTTGACGAAAAATCTTTTTGTTTCGAAATCGAAATATATTATTATATCATCGTTCTAGACATTGTTGCGAACCCGAAACTACCTTTGGTTCGAAAATCATCCCTTATATAACGAAGGTACATGCAATTGTTGAAGAAGCCACATTCGTCTCTCCCTCTTAGTGGGAACTGTCCATCCCTTAAACTGCCTGTTCATCCCTTAAACGTGGTTTGTTTGGGGAAAAATTCACTCAGCACGTACAGATGGACTTATGCTTTCGATTGGCACCCTTAAAATTTTTTTTTTTATTTGACGATTTTCGAGGAAAATCAACGATGGTTAACCCATGGTTTTTTTTGACGAAAAATCTTTTTGTTTCGAAATCGAAAAATATTATTATATCATCGTTCTAGACATTGTTGCGAACCCGAAACTGCCTTTGGTTCGAAAATCATCCCTTATATAACGAAGGTTCATGCAATTGTTGAAGAAGCCACATTCGTCTCTCCCTCTTAGTGGGAAGTGTTCATCCCTTAAACTGCCTGTTCATCCCTTAAACGTGGTTTGTTTGGGGAAAAATTTGCACAGCACGTACAGATGGACTTATACTTTCGATTGGCACCCTTAAAAATTTTTTTTTTTATTTGACGATTTTCGAGAAAAATCAACGATGGTTAACCCATGGTTTTTTTTGACGAAAAATCTTTTTGTTTCGAAATCAAAAAATATTATTATATCATCGTTCTAGACATTGTTGCGAACCCGAAACTGCCTTTGGTTCGAAAATCATCCCTTATATAACGAAGGTACATGCAATTGTTGAAGAAGCCACATTCGACTCTCCCTCTTAGTGGGAACTGTTCATCCCTTAACCTGCCTGTTCATCCCTTAAACGTGGTTTGTTTGGGGAAAAATTCACTCAGCACGTACAGATGGACTAATGCTTTCGATTGGCACCCTTAAATTTTTTTTTTTTTTTTTTGACGATTTTCGAGAAAAATCAATGATGGTTAACCCATGGTTTTTTTTGACGAAAAATCTTTTTGTTTCGAAATCGAAAAATATTATTATATCATCGTTCTAGACATTGTTGCGAACCCGAAACTGCCTTTGGTTCGAAAATCATCCCTTATATAACGAAGGTACATGCAATTGTTGAAGAAGCCACATTCGTCTCTCCCTCTTAGTGGGAAGTGTTCATCCCTTAAACTGCCTGTTCATCCCTTAAACGTGGTTTGTTTGGGGAAATATTTGCACAGCACGTACAGATGGACTTATACTTTCGATTGGCACCCTTTAAAAATTTTTTTTTATTTGACGATTTTCGAGGAAAATCAACGATGGTTAACCCATGGTTTTTTTTGACGAAAAATCTTTTTGTTTCGAAATCGAAATATATTATTATATCATCGTTCTAGACATTGTTGCGAACCCGAAACTGCCTTTGGTTCGAAAATCATCCCCCTTATATAACGAAGGTACATGCAATTGTTGAAGAAGCCACATTCGTCTCTCCCTCTTAGTGGGAAGTGTTCATCCCTTAAACTGCCTGTTCATCCCTTAAACGTGGTTTGTTTGGGGAAATATTTGCACAGCACGTACAGATGGACTTATGCTTTCGATTGGCACCCTTAAAATTTTTTTTTTTTATTTGACGATTTTCGAGAAAAATCAACGATGGTTAACCCATGGTTTTTTTTGACGAAAAATCTTTTTGTTTCGAAATCGAAAAATATTATTATATCATCGTTCTAGACATTGTTGCGAACCCGAAACTGCCTTTGGTTCGAAAATCATCCTTTATATAACGAAGGTACATGCAATTGTTGAAGAAGCCACATTCGTCTCTCCCTCTTAGTGGGTAGTGTTCATCCCTTAAACTGCCTGTTCATCCCTTAAACGTGGTTTGTTTGGGGAAATATTTGCACAGCACGTACAGATGGACTTATACTTTCGATTGGCACCATTAAAAATTTTTTTTTTATTTGACGATTTTCGAGGAAAATCAACGAAGGTTAACCCATGGTTTTTTTTGACGAAAAATCTTTTTGTTTCGAAATCGAAATATATTATTATTTCATCGTTCTAGACATTGTTGCGAACCCGAAACTGCCTTTAGTTCGAAAATCATCCCTTATATAACGAAGGTACATGCAATTGTTGAAGAAGCCACATTCGTCTATCCCTCTTAGTGGGAACTGTTCATCCCTTAACCTGCCTGTTCATCCCTTAAACGTGGTTTGTTTGGGGAAAAATTCACTCAGCACGTACAGATGGACTTATGCTTTCGATTGGCACCCTTAAAATTTTTTTTTTTTATTTGACGATTTTCGAGAAAAATCAACGATGGTTAACCCATGGTTTTTTTTGACGAAAAATCATTTTGTTTCGAAATCGAAAAATATTATTATATCATCGTTCTAGACATTGTTGCGAACCCGAAACTGCCTTTGGTTCGAAAATCATCCTTTATATAACGAAGGTACATGCAATTGTTGAAGAAGCCACATTCGTCTCTCCCTCTTAGTGGGAAGTGTTCATCCCTTAAACTGCCTGTTCATCCCTTAAACGTGGTTTGTTTGGGGAAATATTTGCACAGCACGTACAGATGGACTTATACTTTCGATTGGCACCCTTAAAAATTTTTTTTTTTTTTGACGATTTTCGAGGAAAATCAACGAAGGTTAACCCATGGTTTTTTTTGACGAAAAATCTTTTTGTTTCGAAATCAAAAAATATTATTATATCATCGTTCTAGACATTGTTGCGAACCCGAAACTGCCTTTGGTTCGAAAATCATCCCTTATATAACGAAGGTACATGCAATTGTTGAAGAAGCCACATTCGTCTCTCCCTCTTAGTGGGTAGTGTTCATCCCTTAAACTGCCTGTTCATCCCTTAAACGTGGTTTGTTTGGGGAAATATTTGCACAGCACGTACAGATGGACTTATACTTTCGATTGGCACCATTAAAAATTTTTTTTTTATTTGACGATTTTCGAGGGAAATCAACGAAGGTTAACCCATGGTTTTTTTTGACGAAAAATCTTTTTGTTTCGAAATCGAAATATATTATTATTTCATCGTTCTAGACATTGTTGCGAACCCGAAACTGCCTTTAGTTCGAAAATCATCCCTTATATAACGAAGGTACATGCAATTGTTGAAGAAGCCACATTCGTCTATCCCTCTTAGTGGGAACTGTTCATCCCTTAAACTGCCTGTTCATCCCTTAAACGTGGTTTGTTTGGGGAAAAATTTGCTCAGCACGTACAGATGGACTTATACTTTCGATTGGCACCCTTAAAAAATTTTTTTTTTATTTGACGATTTTCGAGGAAAATCAACGAAGGTTAACCCATGGTTTTTTTTGACGAAAAATCTTTTTGTTTCGAATTCGAAATATATTATTATATCATCGTTCTAGACAATGTTGCGAACCCGAAACTGCCTTTGGTTCGAAAATCATCCCTTATATAACGAAGGTACATGCAATTGTTGAAGAAGCCACATTCGTCTCTCCCTCTTAGTGGGAAGTGTTCATCTCTTAAACTGCCTGTTCATCCCTTAAACGTGGTTTGTTTGGGGAAATATTTGCACAGCACGTACAGATGGACTTATACTTTCGATTGGCACCCTTAAAAATTTTTTTTTTTATTTGACGATTTTCGAGGAAAATCAACGATGGTTAACCCATGGTTTTTTTTGACGAAAAATCTTTTTGTTTCGAAATCAAAAAATATTATTATATCATCGTTCTAGACATTGTTGCAAACCCGAAACTGCCTTTGGTTCGAAAATCATCCCTTATATAACGAAGGTACATGCAATTGTTGAAGAAGCCACATTCTTCTATCCCTCTTAGTGGGAACTGTTCATCCCTTAAACTGCCTGTTCATCCCTTAAACGTGGTTTGTTTGGGGAAAAATTTGCTCAGCACGTACTGATGGACTTATACTTTCGATTGGCACCATTAAAATTTTTTTTTTTATTTGACGATTTTCGAGGAAAATCAACGAAGGTTAACCCATGGTTTTTTTTGACGAAAAATCTTTTTGTTTCGAAATCGAAATATATTATTATTTCATCGTTCTAGACATTGTTGCGAACCCGAAACTGCCTTTAGTTCGAAAATCATCCCTTATATAACGAAGGTACATGCAATTGTTGAAGAAGCCACATTCGTCTCTCCCTCTTAGTGGGAAGTGTTCATCCCTTAAACTGCCTGTTCATCCCTTAAACGTGGTTTGTTTGGGGAAAAATTTGCACAGCACGTACAGATGGACTTATACTTTCGATTGGCACCCTTAAAAATTTTTTTTTTTATTTGACGATTTTCGAGAAAAATCAACGATGGTTAACCCATGGTTATTTTTGGCGAAAAATCTTTTTGTTTCGAAATCAAAAAATATTATTATATCATCGTTCTAGACAATGTTGCGAACCCGAAACTGCCTTTGGTTCGAAAATCATCCCTTATATAACGAAGGTACATGCAATTGTTGAAGAAGCCACATTCGTCTCTCCCTCTTAGTGGGAAGTGTTCATCCCTTAAACTGCCTGTTCATCCCTTAAACGTGGTTTGTATGGGGAAAAATTTGCACAGCACGTACAGATGGACTTATACTTTCGATTGGCAACCTTAAAAATTTTTTTTTTTATTAGACGATTTTCGAGAAAAATCAACGATGGTTAACCCATGGTTTTTTTTGACGAAAAATCTTTTTGTTTCGAAATCGAAATATATTATTATATCATCGTTCTAGACATTGTTGCGAGCCCGAAACTGCCTTTGGTTCGAAAATCATCCCTTATATAACGAAGGTACATGCAATTGTTGAAGAAGCCACATTCGTCTATCCCTCTTAGTGGGAAGTGTTCATCTCTTAAACTGCCTGTTCATCCCTTAAACGTGGTTTGTTTGGGGAAATATTTGCACAGCACGTACAGATGGACTTATACTTTCGATTGGCACCCTTAAAAATTTTTTTTTTTATTTGACGATTTTCGAGAAAAATCAACGATGGTTAACCCTTGGTTTTTTTTGACGAAAAATCTTTTTGTTTCGAAATCAAAAAATATTATTATATCATCGTTCTAGACATTGTTGCGAACCCGAAACTGCCTTTGGTTCGAAAATCATCCCTTATATAACGAAGGTACATGCAATTGTTGAAGAAGCCACATTCGTCTCTCCCTCTTAGTGGGAAGTGTTCATCCCTTAAACTGCCTGTTCATCCCTTAAACGTGGTTTGTTTGGGGAAAAATTTGCACAGCACGTACAGATGGACTTATACTTTCGATTGGCACCCTTAAAAATTTTTTTTTTTATTTGACGATTTTCGAGAAAAATCAACGATGGTTAACCCATGGTTATTTTTGGCGAAAAATCTTTTTGTTTCGAAATCAAAAAATATTATTATATCATCGTTCTAGACATTGTTGCGAACCCGAAACTGCCTTTGGTTCGAAAATCATCCCTTATATAACGAAGGTACATGCAATTGTTGAAGAAGCCACATTCGTCTCTCCCTCTTAGTGGGAAGTGTTCATCTCTTAAACTGCCTGTTCATCCCTTAAACGTGGTTTGTTTGGGGAAATATTTGCACAGCACGTACAGATGGACTTATACTTTCGATTGGCACCCTTAAAAATTTTTTTTTTTATTTGACGATTTTCGAGGAAAATCAACGATGGTTAACCCATGGTTTTTTTTGACGAAAAATCTTTTTGTTTCGAAATCGAAATATATTATTATATCATCGTTCTAGACATTGTTGCGAGCCCGAAACTGCCTTTGGTTCGAAAATCATCCCTTATATAACGAAGGTACATGCAATTGTTGAAGAAGCCACATTCGTCTATCCCTCTTAGTGGGAAGTGTTCATCTCTTAAACTGCCTGTTCATCCCTTAAACGTGGTTTGTTTGGGGAAATATTTGCACAGCACGTACAGATGGACTTATACTTTCGATTGGCACCCTTAAAAATTTTTTTTTTTATTTGACGATTTTCGAGAAAAATCAACGATGGTTAACCCATGGTTTTTTTTGACGAAAAATCTTTTTGTTTCGAAATCAAAAAATATTATTATATCATCGTTCTAGACATTGTTGCGAACCCGAAACTGCCTTTGGTTCGAAAATCATCCCTTATATAACGAAGGTACATGCAATTGTTGAAGAAGCCACATTCTTCTATCCCTCTTAGTGGGAACTGTTCATCCCTTAAACTGCCTGTTCATCCCTTAAACGTGGTTTGTTTGGGGAAAAATTTGCTCAGCACGTACTGATGGACTTATACTTTCAATTGGCATGCTTAGAAAACTTTTTTGAAATTTTCGATTTCCATGAAAAATCAACGATGGTTAACCCATGGTTTTTTTTGACGAAAAATCATTTTGTTTCGAAATCGAAAAATATTATTATATCATCGTTCTAGACATTGTTGCGAACCCGAAACTGCCTTTGGTTCGAAAATCATCCCTTATATAACGAAGGTACTTGCAATTGTTGAAGAAGCCACATTCGTCTCTCCCTCTTAGTGGGAAGTGTTCATCCCTTAAACTGCCTGTTCATCCCTTAAACGTGGTTTGTTTGGGGAAATATTTGCACAGCACGTACAGATGGACTTATACTTTCAATTGGCATGCTAAGAAAACTTTTTTGAAATTTTCGATTTCCATGAAAAATCAACGATGGTTAACCCATGGTTTTTTTTGACGAAAAATCTTTTTGTTTCGAAATCGAAATATATTATTATATCATCGTTCTAGACATTGTTGCGAACCCGAAACTGCCTTTGGTTCGAAAATCATCCCTTATATAACGAAGGTACATGCAATTGTTGAAGAAGCCACATTCGTCTCTCCCTCTTAGTGGGAAGTGTTCATCCCTTAAACTGCCTGTTCATCCCTTAAACGTGGTTTGTTTGGGGAAAAATTCACTCAGCACGTACAGATAAACTTATACTTTCGATTGGCACCCTTAAAAAATTTTTTTTTTTATTTGACATTTTCGAGAAAAATCAACGGTGGTTAACCCATGGTTTTTTTTGACGAAAAATCTTTTTGTTTCGAAATCAAAAAATATTATTATATCATCGTTCTAGACATTGTTGCGAACCCGAAACTGCCTTTGGTTCAAAAATCATCCCTTATTTTACGAAGGTACATGCAATTGTTGAAGAAGCCACATTCGTCTCTCCCTCTTAGTGGGAACTGTTCATCCCTTAAACTGCCTGTTCATCCCTTAAACGTGGTTTGTTTGGGGAAAAATTCACTCAGCACGTACAGATAAACTTATACTTTCGATTGGCACCCTTAAAAATTTTTTTTTTATTTGACGATTTTCGAGAAAAATCAACGATGGTTAACCCATGGTTTTTTATGACGAAAAATCTTTTTGTTTCGAAATCGAAAAATATTATTATATCATCGTTCTAGACATTGTTGCGAACCCGAAACTGCCTTTGGTTCGAAAATCATCCCTTATATAACGAAGGTACATGCAATTGTTGAAGAAGCCACATTCGTCTCTCCCTCTTAGTGGGAAGTGTTCATCCCTTAAACTGCCTGTTCATCCCTTAAACGTGGTTTGTTTGGGGAAAAAATTTCTCAGCTCGTACAGTATGGACTTATACTTTCGATTGGCACCCTTAAATTTTTTTTTTTTTATTTGACGATTTTCGAGAAAAATCAACGATGGTTAACCCATGGTTTTTTTTGACGAAAAATCTTTTTGTTTCGAAATCGAAAAATATTATTATATCATCGTTCTAGACAATGTTGCGAACCCGAAACTGCCTTTGGTTCGAAAATCATCCCTTATATAACGAAGGTACATGCAATTGTTGAAGAAGCCACATTCGTCTATCCCTCTTAGTGGGAACTGTTCATCCCTTAAACTGCCTGTTCATCCCTTAAACGTGGTTTGTTTGGGTAAAAATTTGTTCAGCACGTACAGATGGACTTATACTTTCTATTAGCATGCTTAGAAAACTTTTTTGAAATTTTCGATTTCCATGAAAAATCAACGATGGTTAACCCATGGTTTTTTTTTGACGAAAAATCTTTTTGTTTCGAAATCGAAATATATTATTATATCATCGTTCTAGACATTGTTGCGAACCCGAAACTGCCTTTGGTTCGAAAATCATCCCTTATATAACGAAGGTACATGCAATTGTTGAAGAAGCCACATTCGTCTATCCCTCTTAGTGGGAAGTGTTCATCACTTAAACTGCCTGTTCATCCCTTAAACGTGGTTTGTTTGGGGAAAAAATTTCTCAGCACGTACAGTATGGACTTATACTTTCGATTGGCACCCTTAAATTTTTTTTTTTTTATTTGACGATTTTCGAGAAAAATCAACGATGGTTAACCCATGGTTTTTTTTGACGAAAAATCATTTTGTTTCGAAATCGAAAAATATTATTATATCATCGTTCTAGACATTGTTGCGAACCCGAAACTGCCTTTGGTTCGAAAATCATCCCTTATATAACGAAGGTACTTGCAATTGTTGAAGAAGCCACATTCGTCTCTCCCTCTTAGTGGGAAGAGTTCATCTCTTAAACTGCCTGTTCATCCCTTAAACGTGGTTTGTTTGGGGAAATATTTGCACAGCACGTACAGATGGACTTATACTTTCAATTGGCATGCTAAGAAAACTTTTTTGAAATTTTCGATTTCCATGAAAAATCAACGATGGTTAACCCATGGTTTTTTTTGACGAAAAATCTTTTTGTTTCGAAATCGAAATATATTATTATATCATCGTTCTAGACATTGTTGCGAACCCGAAACTGCCTTTGGTTCGAAAATCATCCCTTATATAACGAAGGTACATGCAATTGTTGAAGAAGCCACATTCGTCTCTCCCTCTTAGTGGGAAGTGTTCATCCCTTAAACTGCCTGTTCATCCCTTAAACGTGGTTTGTTTGGGGAAAAATTCACTCAGCACGTACAGATAAACTTATACTTTCGATTGGCACCCTTAAAAAATTTTTTTTTTTATTTGACATTTTCGAGAAAAATCAACGGTGGTTAACCCATGGTTTTTTTTGACGAAAAATCTTTTTGTTTCGAAATCAAAAAATATTATTATATCATCGTTCTAGACATTGTTGCGAACCCGAAACTGCCTTTGGTTCAAAAATCATCCCTTATTTTACGAAGGTACATGCAATTGTTGAAGAAGCCACATTCGTCTCTCCCTCTTAGTGGGAACTGTTCATCCCTTAAACTGCCTGTTCATCCCTTAAACGTGGTTTGTTTGGGGAAAAATTCACTCAGCACGTACAGATAAACTTATACTTTCGATTGGCACCCTTAAAAATTTTTTTTTTATTTGACGATTTTCGAGAAAAATCAACGATGGTTAACCCATGGTTTTTTATGACGAAAAATCTTTTTGTTTCGAAATCGAAAAATATTATTATATCATCGTTCTAGACATTGTTGCGAACCCGAAACTGCCTTTGGTTCGAAAATCATCCCTTATATAACGAAGGTACATGCAATTGTTGAAGAAGCCACATTCGTCTCTCCCTCTTAGTGGGAAGTGTTCATCCCTTAAACTGCCTGTTCATCCCTTAAACGTGGTTTGTTTGGGGAAAAAATTTCTCAGCTCGTACAGTATGGACTTATACTTTCGATTGGCACCCTTAAATTTTTTTTTTTTATTTGACGATTTTCGAGAAAAATCAACGATGGTTAACCCATGGTTTTTTTTGACGAAAAATCTTTTTGTTTCGAAATCGAAAAATATTATTATATCATCGTTCTAGACAATGTTGCGAACCCGAAACTGCCTTTGGTTCGAAAATCATCCCTTATATAACGAAGGTACATGCAATTGTTGAAGAAGCCACATTCGTCTATCCCTCTTAGTGGGAACTGTTCATCCCTTAAACTGCCTGTTCATCCCTTAAACGTGGTTTGTTTGGGTAAAAATTTGTTCAGCACGTACAGATGGACTTATACTTTCTATTAGCATGCTTAGAAAACTTTTTTGAAATTTTCGATTTCCATGAAAAATCAACGATGGTTAACCCATGGTTTTTTTTTGACGAAAAATCTTTTTGTTTCGAAATCGAAATATATTATTATATCATCGTTCTAGACATTGTTGCGAACCCGAAACTGCCATTGGTTCGAAAATCATCCCTTATATAACGAAGGTACATGCAATTGTTGAAGAAGCCACATTCGTCTCTCCCTCTTAGTGGGAACTGTTCATCCCTTAAACTGCCTGTTCATCCCTTAAACGTGGTTTGGTTGGGGAAAAATTTGCACAGCACGTACAGATGGACTTATACTTTCGATTGGCACCCTTAAAAATTTTTTTTTTTCTTTGACGATTTTCGAGATAAATCAACGATGGTTAACCCATGGTTTTTTTTTACGAAAAATCTTTTTGTTTCGAATTCGAAATATATTATTATATCATCGTTCTAGACATTGTTGCGAACCCGAAACTGCCTTTGGTTCGAAAATCATCCCTTATATAACGAAGGTACATGCAATTGTTGAAGAAGCCACATTCGTCTCTCCCTCTTAGTGGGAAGTGTTCATCTCTTAAACTGCCTGTTCATCCCTTAAACGTGGTTTGTTTGGGGAAATATTTGCACAGCACGTACAGATTGACTTATACTTTCGATTGGCACCCTTAAAATTTTTTTTTTTATTTGACGATTTTCGAGGAAAATCAACGATGGTTAACCCATGGTTTTTTTTGACGAAAAATCTTTTTGTTTCGAAATCGAAATATATTATTATATCATCGTTCTAGACATTGTTGCGAACCCGAAACTGCCTTTGGTTCGAAAATCATCCCTTATATAACGAAGGTACATGCAATTGTTGAAGAAGCCTCATTCGTCTCTCCCTCTTAGTGGGAAGTGTTCATCTCTTAAACTGCCTGTTCATCCCTTAAACGTGGTTTGTTTGGGAAAAAATTCACTCAGCACGTACAGATAAACTTATACGTTCGATTGGCACCCTTAAAATTTTTTTTTTTATTTGACATTTTCGAGAAAAATCAACGGTGGTTAACCCATGGTTTTTTTTGACGAAAAATCTTTTTGTTTCGAAATCAAAAAATATTATTATATCATCGTTCTAGACATTGTTGCGAACCCGAAACTGCCTTTGGTTCAAAAATCATCCCTTATTTTACGAAGGTACATGCAATTGTTGAAGAAGCCACATTCGTCTCTCCCTCTTAGTGGGAACTGTTCATCCCTTAAACTGCCTGTTCATCCCTTAAACGTGGTTTGTTTGGGGAAAAATTCACTCAGCACGTACAGATAAACTTATACTTTCGATTGGCACCCTTAAAAATTTTTTTTTTATTTGACGATTTTCGAGAAAAATCAACGATGGTTAACCCATGGTTTTTTATGACGAAAAATCTTTTTGTTTCGAAATCGAAAAATATTATTATATCATCGTTCTAGACATTGTTGCGAACCCGAAACTGCCTTTGGTTCGAAAATCATCCCTTATATAACGAAGGTACATGCAATTGTTGAAGAAGCCACATTCGTCTCTCCCTCTTAGTGGGAAGTGTTCATCCCTTAAACTGCCTGTTCATCCCTTAAACGTGGTTTGTTTGGGGAAAAAATTTCTCAGCTCGTACAGTATGGACTTATACTTTCGATTGGCACCCTTAAATTTTTTTTTTTTTATTTGACGATTTTCGAGAAAAATCAACGATGGTTAACCCATGGTTTTTTTTGACGAAAAATCTTTTTGTTTCGAAATCGAAAAATATTATTATATCATCGTTCTAGACAATGTTGCGAACCCGAAACTGCCTTTGGTTCGAAAATCATCCCTTATATAACGAAGGTACATGCAATTGTTGAAGAAGCCACATTCGTCTATCCCTCTTAGTGGGAACTGTTCATCCCTTAAACTGCCTGTTCATCCCTTAAACGTGGTTTGTTTGGGTAAAAATTTGTTCAGCACGTACAGATGGACTTATACTTTCAATTAGCATGCTTAGAAAACTTTTTTGAAATTTTCGATTTCCATGAAAAATCAACGATGGTTAACCCATGGTTTTTTTTGACGAAAAATCTTTTTGTTTCGAAATCGAAATATATTATTATATCATCGTTCTAGACATTGTTGCGAACCCGAAACTGCCTTTGGTTCGAAAATCGTCCCTTATATAACGAAGGTACATGCAATTGTTGAAGAAGCCACATTCGTCTCTCCCTCTTAGTGGGAAGTGTTCATCCCTTAAACTGCCTGTTCATCCCTTAAACGTGGTTTGGTTGGGGAAAAATTTGCACAGCACGTACAGATGGACTTATACTTTCGATTGGCACCCTTAAAAATTTTTTTTTTTCTTTGACGATTTTCGAGATAAATCAACGATGGTTAACCCATGGTTTTTTTTTACGAAAAATCTTTTTGTTTCGAATTCGAAATATATTATTATATCATCGTTCTAGACATTGTTGCGAACCCGAAACTGCCTTTGGTTCGAAAATCATTCCTTATATAACGAAGGTACATGCAATTGTTGAAGAAGCCACATTCGTCTCTCCCTCTTAGTGGGAACTGTTCATCCCTTAAACTGCCTGTTCATCCCTTAAACGTGGTTTGTTTGGGGAAAAATTTGCTCAGCACGTACAGATGGACTTATACTTTCGATTGGCACCCTTAAAAATTTTTTTTTTTATTTGACGATTTTCGAGATAAATCAACGATGGTTAACCCATGGTTTTTTTTGACGAAAAATCTTTTTGTTTCGAAATCAAAAAATATTATTATATCATCGTTCTAGACATTGTTGCGAACCCGAAACTGCCTTTGGTTCGAAAATCATCCCTTATATAACGAAGGTACATGCAATTGTTGAAGAAGCCACATTCGTCTATCCCTCTTAGTGGGAACTGTTCATCCCTTAAACTGCCTGTTCATCCCTTAAACGTGGTTTGTTTGGGTAAAAATTTGTTCAGCACGTACAGATGGACTTATACTTTCAATTAGCATGCTTAGAAAACTTTTTTGAAATTTTCGATTTCCATGAAAAATCAACGATGGTTAACCCATGGTTTTTTTTGACGAAAAATCTTTTTGTTTCGAAATCGAAATATATTATTATATCATCGTTCTAGACATTGTTGCGAACCCGAAACTGCCTTTGGTTCGAAAATCATCCCTTATATAACGAAGGTACATGCAATTGTTGAAGAAGCCACATTCGACTCTCCCTCTTAGTGGGAACTGTTCATCCCTTAAACTGCCTGTTCATCCCTTAAACGTGGTTTGTTTGGGGAAAAATTCACTCAGCACGTACAGATGGACTTATGCTTTCGATTGGCACCCTTAAAATTTTTTTTTTTATTTGACGATTTTCGAGGAAAATCAACGATGGTTAACCCATGGTTTTTTTTGACGAAAAATCTTTTTGTTTCGAAATCGAAATATATTATTATATCATCGTTCTAGACATTGTTGCGAACCCGAAACTGCCTTTGGTTCGAAAATCATCCCTTATATAACGAAGGAACATGCAATTGTTGAAGAAGCCACATTCGTCTATCCCTCTTAGTGGGAACTGTTCATCCCTTAAACTGCCTGTTCATCCCTTAAACGTGGTTTGTTTGGGGAAAAATTTGCTCAGCACGTACAGATGGACTTATACTTTCGATTGGCACCCATAAAAATTTTTTTTTTTATTTGACGATTTTCGAGAAAAATCAACGATGGTTAACCCATGGTTTTTTTTGACGAAAAATCTTTTTGTTTCGGAATCGAAAAATATTATTATATCATCGTTCTAGACATTGTTGCGAACCCGAAACTGCCTTTGGTTCGAAAATCATCTCTTATATAACGAAGGTACATGCAATTGTTGAAGAAGCCACATTCGTCTCTCCCTCTTAGTGGGAAGTGTTCATCTCATAAACTGCCTGTTCATCCCTTAAACGTGGTTTGTTTGGGGAAATATTTGCACAGCACGTACAGATGGACTTATACTTTCAATTGGCATGCTTAGAAAACTTTTTTGAAATTTTCGATTTCCATGAAAAATCAACGATGGTTAACCCATGGTTTTTTTTGACGAAAAATCTTTTTGTTTCGAAATCGAAATATATTATTATATCATCGTTCTAGACATTGTTGCGAACCCGAAACTGCCTTTGGTTCGAAAATCATCCCTTATATAACGAAGGTACATGCAATTGTTGAAGAAGCCTCATTCGTCTCTCCCTCTTAGTGGGAAGTGTTCATCCCTTAAACTGCCTGTTCATCCCTTAAACGTGGTTTGTTTGGGAAAAAATTCACTCAGCACGTACAGATAAACTTATACTTTCGATTGGCACCCTTAAAATTTTTTTTTTTATTTGACATTTTCGAGAAAAATCAACGGTGGTTAACCCATGGTTTTTTTTGACGAAAAATCTTTTTGTTTCGAAATCAAAAAATATTATTATATCATCGTTCTAGACATTGTTGCGAACCCGAAACTGCCTTTGGTTCAAAAATCATCCCTTATTTTACGAAGGTACATGCAATTGTTGAAGAAGCCACATTCGTCTCTCCCTCTTAGTGGGAACTGTTCATCCCTTAAACTGCCTGTTCATCCCTTAAACGTGGTTTGTTTGGGGAAAAATTCACTCAGCACGTACAGATAAACTTATACTTTCGATTGGCACCCTTAAAAATTTTTTTTTTATTTGACGATTTTCGAGAAAAATCAACGATGGTTAACCCATGGTTTTTTATGACGAAAAATCTTTTTGTTTCGAAATCGAAAAATATTATTATATCATCGTTCTAGACATTGTTGCGAACCCGAAACTGCCTTTGGTTCGAAAATCATCCCTTATATAACGAAGGTACATGCAATTGTTGAAGAAGCCACATTCGTCTCTCCCTCTTAGTGGGAAGTGTTCATCCCTTAAACTGCCTGTTCATCCCTTAAACGTGGTTTGTTTGGGGAAAAAATTTCTCAGCTCGTACAGTATGGACTTATACTTTCGATTGGCACCCTTAAATTTTTTTTTTTTTATTTGACGATTTTCGAGAAAAATCAACGATGGTTAACCCATGGTTTTTTTTGACGAAAAATCTTTTTGTTTCGAAATCGAAAAATATTATTATATCATCGTTCTAGACAATGTTGCGAACCCGAAACTGCCTTTGGTTCGAAAATCATCCCTTATATAACGAAGGTACATGCAATTGTTGAAGAAGCCACATTCGTCTATCCCTCTTAGTGGGAACTGTTCATCCCTTAAACTGCCTGTTCATCCCTTAAACGTGGTTTGTTTGGGTAAAAATTTGTTCAGCACGTACAGATGGACTTATACTTTCAATTAGCATGCTTAGAAAACTTTTTTGAAATTTTCGATTTCCATGAAAAATCAACGATGGTTAACCCATGGTTTTTTTTGACGAAAAATCTTTTTGTTTCGAAATCAAAAAATATTATTATATCATCGTTCTAGACTTTGTTGCGAACCCGAAACTGCCTTTGGTTCGAAAATCATCCCTTATATAACGAAGGTACATGCAATTGTTGAAGAAGCCACATTCGTCTATCCCTCTTAGTGGGAACTGTTCATCCCTTAAACTGCCTGTTCATCCCTTAAACGTGGTTTGTTTGGGTAAAAATTTGTTCAGCACGTACAGATGGACTTATACTTTCAATTAGCATGCTTAGAAAACTTTTTTGAAATTTTCGATTTCCATGAAAAATCAACGATGGTTAACCCATGGTTTTTTTTGACGAAAAATCTTTTTGTTTCGAAATCGAAATATATTATTATATCATCGTTCTAGACATTGTTGCGAACCCGAAACTGCCTTTGGTTCGAAAATCATCCCTTATATAACGAAGGTACATGCAATTGTTGAAGAAGCCACATTCGACTCTCCCTCTTAGTGGGAACTGTTCATCCCTTAAACTGCCTGTTCATCCCTTAAACGTGGTTTGTTTGGGGAAAAATTCACTCAGCACGTACAGATGGACTTATGCTTTCGATTGGCACCCTTAAAATTTTTTTTTTTATTTGACGATTTTCGAGGAAAATCAACGATGGTTAACCCATGGTTTTTTTTGACGAAAAATCTTTTTGTTTCGAAATCGAAATATATTATTATATCATCGTTCTAGACATTGTTGCGAACCCGAAACTGCCTTTGGTTCGAAAATCATCCCTTATATAACGAAGGAACATGCAATTGTTGAAGAAGCCACATTCGTCTATCCCTCTTAGTGGGAACTGTTCATCCCTTAAACTGCCTGTTCATCCCTTAAACGTGGTTTGTTTGGGGAAAAATTTGCTCAGCACGTACAGATGGACTTATACTTTCGATTGGCACCCATAAAAATTTTTTTTTTTATTTGACGATTTTCGAGAAAAATCAACGATGGTTAACCCATGGTTTTTTTTGACGAAAAATCTTTTTGTTTCGGAATCGAAAAATATTATTATATCATCGTTCTAGACATTGTTGCGAACCCGAAACTGCCTTTGGTTCGAAAATCATCCCTTATATAACGAAGGTACATGCAATTGTTGAAGAAGCCACATTCGTCTCTCCCTCTTAGTGGGAAGTGTTCATCTCATAAACTGCCTGTTCATCCCTTAAACGTGGTTTGTTTGGGGAAATATTTGCACAGCACGTACAGATGGACTTATACTTTCAATTGGCATGCTTAGAAAACTTTTTTGAAATTTTCGATTTCCATGAAAAATCAACGATGGTTAACCCATGGTTTTTTTTGACGAAAAATCTTTTTGTTTCGAAATCGAAATATATTATTATATCATCGTTCTAGACATTGTTGCGAACCCGAAACTGCCTTTGGTTCGAAAATCATCCCTTATATAACGAAGGTACATGCAATTGTTGAAGAAGCCTCATTCGTCTCTCCCTCTTAGTGGGAAGTGTTCATCCCTTAAACTGCCTGTTCATCCCTTAAACGTGGTTTGTTTGGGAAAAAATTCACTCAGCACGTACAGATAAACTTATACTTTCGATTGGCACCCTTAAATTTTTTTTTTTTATTTGACATTTTCGAGAAAAATCAACGGTGGTTAACCCATGGTTTTTTTTGACGAAAAATCTTTTTGTTTCGAAATCAAAAAATATTATTATATCATCGTTCTAGACATTGTTGCGAACCCGAAACTGCCTTTGGTTCAAAAATCATCCCTTATTTTACGAAGGTACATGCAATTGTTGAAGAAGCCACATTCGTCTCTCCCTCTTAGTGGGAACTGTTCATCCCTTAAACTGCCTGTTCATCCCTTAAACGTGGTTTGTTTGGGAAAAAATTCACTCAGCACGTACAGATAAACTTATACTTTCGATTGGCACCCTTAAATTTTTTTTTTTTATTTGACATTTTCGAGAAAAATCAACGGTGGTTAACCCATGGTTTTTTATGACGAAAAATCTTTTTGTTTCGAAATCGAAAAATATTATTATATCATCGTTCTAGACATTGTTGCGAACCCGAAACTGCCTTTGGTTCGAAAATCATCCCTTATATAACGAAGATACATGCAATTGTTGAAGAAGCCACATTCGTCTCTCCCTCTTAGTGGGAAGTGTTCATCCCTTAAACTGCCTGTTCATCCCTTAAACGTGGTTTGTTTGGGGAAAAAATTTCTCAGCTCGTACAGTATGGACTTATACTTTCGATTGGCACCCTTAAATTTTTTTTTTTTTATTTGACGATTTTCGAGAAAAATCAACGATGGTTAACCCATGGTTTTTTTTGACGAAAAATCTTTTTGTTTCGAAATCGAAAAATATTATTATATCATCGTTCTAGACAATGTTGCGAACCCGAAACTGCCTTTGGTTCGAAAATCATCCCTTATATAACGAAGGTACATGCAATTGTTGAAGAAGCCACATTCGTCTATCCCTCTTAGTGGGAACTGTTCATCCCTTAAACTGCCTGTTCATCCCTTAAACGTGGTTTGTTTGGGTAAAAATTTGTTCAGCACGTACAGATGGACTTATACTTTCAATTAGCATGCTTAGAAAACTTTTTTGAAATTTTCGATTTCCATGAAAAATCAACGATGGTTAACCCATGGTTTTTTTTGACGAAAAATCTTTTTGTTTCGAAATCGAAATATATTATTATATCATCGTTCTAGACATTGTTGCGAACCCGAAACTGCCTTTGGTTCGAAAATCGTCCCTTATATAACGAAGGTACATGCAATTGTTGAAGAAGCCACATTCGTCTCTCCCTCTTAGTGGGAAGTGTTCATCCCTTAAACTGCCTGTTCATCCCTTAAACGTGGTTTGTTTGGGGAAAAATTTGCTCAGCACGTACAGATGGACTTATACTTTCGATTGGCACCCTTAAAAATTTTTTTTTTTCTTTGACGATTTTCGAGATAAATCAACGATGGTTAACCCATGGTTTTTTTTTACGAAAAATCTTTTTGTTTCGAATTCGAAATATATTATTATATCATCGTTCTAGACATTGTTGCGAACCCGAAACTGCCTTTGATTCGAAAATCATCCCTTATATAACGAAGGTACATGCAATTGTTGAAGAAGCCACATTCGTCTCTCCCTCTTAGTGGGAACTGTTCATCCCTTAAACTGCCTGTTCATCCCTTAAACGTGGTTTGTTTGGGGAAAAATTTGCTCAGCACGTACAGATGGACTTATACTTTCGATTGGCACCCTTAAAAATTTTTTTTTTTATTTGACGATTTTCGAGATAAATCAACGATGGTTAACCCATGGTTTTTTTTGACGAAAAATCTTTTTGTTTCGAAATCAAAAAATATTATTATATCATCGTTCTAGACTTTGTTGCGAACCCGAAACTGCCTTTGGTTCGAAAATCATCCCTTATATAACGAAGGTACATGCAATTGTTGAAGAAGCCACATTCGTCTATCCCTCTTAGTGGGAACTGTTCATCCCTTAAACTGCCTGTTCATCCCTTAAACGTGGTTTGTTTGGGTAAAAATTTGTTCAGCACGTACAGATGGACTTATACTTTCAATTAGCATGCTTAGAAAACTTTTTTGAAATTTTCGATTTCCATGAAAAATCAACGATGGTTAACCCATGGTTTTTTTTGACGAAAAATCTTTTTGTTTCGAAATCGAAATATATTATTATATCATCGTTCTAGACATTGTTGCGAACCCGAAACTGCCTTTGGTTCGAAAATCATCCCTTATATAACGAAGGTACATGCAATTGTTGAAGAAGCCACATTCGACTCTCCCTCTTAGTGGGAACTGTTCATCCCTTAAACTGCCTGTTCATCCCTTAAACGTGGTTTGTTTGGGGAAAAATTCACTCAGCACGTACAGATGGACTTATGCTTTCGATTGGCACCCTTAAAATTTTTTTTTTTATTTGACGAATTTCGAGGAAAATCAACGATGGTTAACCCATGGTTTTTTTTGACGAAAAATCTTTTTGTTTCGAAATCGAAATATATTATTATATCATCGTTCTAGACATTGTTGCGAACCCGAAACTGCCTTTGGTTCGAAAATCATCCCTTATATAACGAAGGAACATGCAATTGTTGAAGAAGCCACATTCGTCTATCCCTCTTAGTGGGAACTGTTCATCCCTTAAACTGCCTGTTCATCCCTTAAACGTGGTTTGTTTGGGGAAAAATTTGCTCAGCATGTACAGATGGACTTATACTTTCGATTGGCACCCATAAAAATTTTTTTTTTTATTTGACGATTTTCGAGGAAAATCAACGATGGTTAACCCATGGTTTTTTTTGACGAAAAATCTTTTTGTTTCGAAATCAAAAAATATTATTATATCATCGTTCTAGACATTGTTGCGAACCCGAAACTGCCTTTGGTTCGAAAATCATCCCTTATATAACGAAGGAACATGCAATTGTTGAAGAAGCCACATTCGTCTATCCCTCTTAGTGGGAACTGTTCATCCCTTAAACTGCCTGTTCATCCCTTAAACGTGGTTTGTTTGGGGAAAAATTTGCTCAGCACGTACAGATGGACTTATACTTTCGACTGGCACCCTTAAAAATTTTTTTTTTTATTTGACGATTTTCGAGATAAATCAACGATGGTTAACCCATGGTTTTTTTTGACGAAAAATCTTTTTGTTTCGAAATTAAAAAATATTATTATATCATCGTTCTAGACTTTGTTGCGAACCCGAAACTGCCTTTGGTTCGAAAATCATCCCTTATATAACGAAGGTACATGCAATTGTTGAAGAAGCCACATTCGTCTATCCCTCTTAGTGGGAACTGTTCATCCCTTAAACTGCCTGTTCATCCCTTAAACGTGGTTTGTTTGGGGAAAAATTTGTTCAGCACGTACAGATGGACTTATACTTTCAATGTGCATGCTTAGAAAACTTTTTTGAAATTTTCGATTTCCATGAAAAATCAACGATGGTTAACCCATGGTTTTTTTTGACGAAAAATCTTTTTGATTCGAAATCGAAATATATTATTATATCATCGTTCTAGACATTGTTGCGAACCCGAAACTACCTTTGGTTCGAAAATCATCCCTTATATAACGAAGGAACATGCAATTGTTGAAGAAGCCACATTCGTCTATCCCTCTTAGTGGGAACTGTTCATCCCTTAAACTGCCTGTTCATCCCTTAAACGTGGTTTGTTTGGGGAAAAATTTGCTCAGCACGTACAGATGGACTTATACTTTCGATTGGCACCCTTAAAAATTTTTTTTTTTTATTTGACGATTTTCGAGATAAATCAACGATGGTTAACCCATGGTTTTTTTTGACGAAAAATCTTTTTGTTTCGAAATCGAAATATATTATTATATCATCGTTCTAGACATTGTTGCGAACCCGAAACTGCCTTTGGTTCGAAAATCATCCCTTATATAACGAAGGTACATGCAATTGTTGAAGAAGCCACATTCGTCTATCCCTCTTAGTGGGAACTGTTCATCTCATAAACTGCCTGTTCATCCCTTAAACGTGGTTTGTTTGGGGAAATATTTGCACAGCACGTACAGATGGACTTATACTTTCAATTGGCATGCTTAGAAAACTTTTTTGAAATTTTCGATTTCCATGAAAAATCAACGATGGTTAACCCATGGTTTTTTTTGACGAAAAATCTTTTTGTTTCGAAATCGAAATATATTATTATATCATCGTTCTAGACATTGTTGCGAACCCGAAACTGCCTTTGGTTCGAAAATCATCCCTTATATAACGAAGGTACATGCAATTGTTGAAGAAGCCTCATTCGTCTCTCCCTCTTAGTGGGAAGTGTTCATCCCTTAAACTGCCTGTTCATCCCTTAAACGTGGTTTGTTTGGGAAAAAATTCACTCAGCACGTACAGATAAACTTATACTTTCGATTGGCACCCTTAAATTTTTTTTTTTTATTTGACATTTTCGAGAAAAATCAACGGTGGTTAACCCATGGTTTTTTTTGACGAAAAATCTTTTTGTTTCGAAATCAAAAAATATTATTATATCATCGTTCTAGACATTGTTGCGAACCCGAAACTGCCTTTGGTTCAAAAATCATCCCTTATTTTACGAAGGTACATGCAATTGTTGAAGAAGCCACATTCGTCTCTCCCTCTTAGTGGGAACTGTTCATCCCTTAAACTGCCTGTTCATCCCTTAAACGTGGTTTGTTTGGGGAAAAATTCACTCAGCACGTACAGATAAACTTATACTTTCGATTGGCACCCTTAAAAATTTTTTTTTTATTTGACGATTTTCGAGAAAAATCAACGATGGTTAACCCATGGTTTTTTATGACGAAAAATCTTTTTGTTTCGAAATCGAAAAATATTATTATATCATCGTTCTAGACATTGTTGCGAACCCGAAACTGCCTTTGGTTCGAAAATCATCCCTTATATAACGAAGGTACATGCAATTGTTGAAGAAGCCACATTCGTCTCTCCCTCTTAGTGGGAAGTGTTCATCCCTTAAACTGCCTGTTCATCCCTTAAACGTGGTTTGTTTGGGGAAAAAATTTCTCAGCTCGTACAGTATGGACTTATACTTTCGATTGGCACCCTTAAATTTTTTTTTTTTTATTTGACGATTTTCGAGAAAAATCAACGATGGTTAACCCATGGTTTTTTTTGACGAAAAATCTTTTTGTTTCGAAATCGAAAAATATTATTATATCATCGTTCTAGACAATGTTGCGAACCCGAAACTGCCTTTGGTTCGAAAATCATCCCTTATATAACGAAGGTACATGCAATTGTTGAAGAAGCCACATTCGTCTATCCCTCTTAGTGGGAACTGTTCATCCCTTAAACTGCCTGTTCATCCCTTAAACGTGGTTTGTTTGGGTAAAAATTTGTTCAGCACGTACAGATGGACTTATACTTTCAATTAGCATGCTTAGAAAACTTTTTTGAAATTTTCGATTTCCATGAAAAATCAACGATGGTTAACCCATGGTTTTTTTTGACGAAAAATCTTTTTGTTTCGAAATCGAAATATATTATTATATCATCGTTCTAGACATTGTTGCGAACCCGAAACTGCCTTTGGTTCGAAAATCGTCCCTTATATAACGAAGGTACATGCAATTGTTGAAGAAGCCACATTCGTCTCTCCCTCTTAGTGGGAAGTGTTCATCCCTTAAACTGCCTGTTCATCCCTTAAACGTGGTTTGGTTGGGGAAAAATTTGCACAGCACGTACAGATGGACTTATACTTTCGATTGGCACCCTTAAAAATTTTTTTTTTTCTTTGACGATTTTCGAGATAAATCAACGATGGTTAACCCATGGTTTTTTTTTACGAAAAATCTTTTTGTTTCGAATTCGAAATATATTATTATATCATCGTTCTAGACATTGTTGCGAACCCGAAACTGCCTTTGGTTCGAAAATCATCCCTTATATAACGAAGGTACATGCAATTGTTGAAGAAGCCACATTCGTCTCTCCCTCTTAGTGGGAACTGTTCATCCCTTAAACTGCCTGTTCATCCCTTAAACGTGGTTTGTTTGGGGAAAAATTTGCTCAGCACGTACAGATGGACTTATACTTTCGATTGGCACCCTTAAAAATTTTTTTTTTTATTTGACGATTTTCGAGATAAATCAACGATGGTTAACCCATGGTTTTTTTTGACGAAAAATCTTTTTGTTTCGAAATCAAAAAATATTATTATATCATCGTTCTAGACTTTGTTGCGAACCCGAAACTGCCTTTGGTTCGAAAATCATCCCTTATATAACGAAGGTACATGCAATTGTTGAAGAAGCCACATTCGTCTATCCCTCTTAGTGGGAACTGTTCATCCCTTAAACTGCCTGTTCATCCCTTAAACGTGGTTTGTTTGGGTAAAAATTTGTTCAGCACGTACAGATGGACTTATACTTTCAATTAGCATGCTTAGAAAACTTTTTTGAAATTTTCGATTTCCATGAAAAATCAACGATGGTTAACCCATGGTTTTTTTTGACGAAAAATCTTTTTGTTTCGAAATCGAAATATATTATTATATCATCGTTCTAGACATTGTTGCGAACCCGAAACTGCCTTTGGTTCGAAAATCATCCCTTATATAACGAAGGTACATGCAATTGTTGAAGAAGCCACATTCGACTCTCCCTCTTAGTGGGAACTGTTCATCCCTTAAACTGCCTGTTCATCCCTTAAACGTGGTTTGTTTGGGGAAAAATTCACTCAGCACGTACAGATGGACTTATGCTTTCGATTGGCACCCTTAAAATTTTTTTTTTTATTTGACGAATTTCGAGGAAAATCAACGATGGTTAACCCATGGTTTTTTTTGACGAAAAATCTTTTTGTTTCGAAATCGAAATATATTATTATATCATCGTTCTAGACATTGTTGCGAACCCGAAACTGCCTTTGGTTCGAAAATCATCCCTTATATAACGAAGGAACATGCAATTGTTGAAGAAGCCACATTCGTCTATCCCTCTTAGTGGGAACTGTTCATCCCTTAAACTGCCTGTTCATCCCTTAAACGTGGTTTGTTTGGGGAAAAATTTGCTCAGCATGTACAGATGGACTTATACTTTCGATTGGCACCCATAAAAATTTTTTTTTTTATTTGACGATTTTCGAGGAAAATCAACGATGGTTAACCCATGGTTTTTTTTGACGAAAAATCTTTTTGTTTCGAAATCAAAAAATTTTATTATATCATCGTTCTAGACATTGTTGCGAACCCGAAACTGCCTTTGGTTCGAAAATCATCCCTTATATAACGAAGGAACATGCAATTGTTGAAGAAGCCACATTCGTCTATCCCTCTTAGTGGGAACTGTTCATCCCTTAAACTGCCTGTTCATCCCTTAAACGTGGTTTGTTTGGGGAAAAATTTGCTCAGCACGTACAGATGGACTTATACTTTCGACTGGCACCCTTAAAAATTTTTTTTTTTATTTGACGATTTTCGAGATAAATCAACGATGGTTAACCCATGGTTTTTTTTGACGAAAAATCTTTTTGTTTCGAAATTAAAAAATATTATTATATCATCGTTCTAGACTTTGTTGCGAACCCGAAACTGCCTTTGGTTCGAAAATCATCCCTTATATAACGAAGGTACATGCAATTGTTGAAGAAGCCACATTCGTCTATCCCTCTTAGTGGGAACTGTTCATCCCTTAAACTGCCTGTTCATCCCTTAAACGTGGTTTGTTTGGGGAAAAATTTGTTCAGCACGTACAGATGGACTTATACTTTCAATGTGCATGCTTAGAAAACTTTTTTGAAATTTTCGATTTCCATGAAAAATCAACGATGGTTAACCCATGGTTTTTTTTGACGAAAAATCTTTTTGATTCGAAATCGAAATATATTATTATATCATCGTTCTAGACATTGTTGCGAACCCGAAACTACCTTTGGTTCGAAAATCATCCCTTATATAACGAAGGTGCATGCAATTGTTGAAGAAGCCACATTCGTCTCTCCCTCTTAGTGGGAAGTGATCATCCCTTAAACTGCCTGTTCATCCCTTAAACGTGGTTTGTTTGGAGAAAAATTTGCACAGCACGTACAGATGTACTTATACTTTCGATTGGCTCCCTTAAAAAATTTTTTTTTTATTTGACGATTTTCGAGGAAAATCAACGATGGTTAACCCATGGTTTTTTTTGACGAAAAATCTTTTTGTTTCGAAATCGAAATATATTATTATATCATCGTTTTAGACATTGTTGCGAACCCGAAACTGCCTTTGGTTCGAAAATCATCCCTTATTTTACGAAGGTACATGCAATTGTTGAAGAAGCCACATTCGTCTCTCCCTCTTAGTGGGAACTGTTCATCCCTTAAACTGCCTGTTCATCCCTTAAACGTGGTTTGTTTGGGGAAATATTTGCACAGCACGTACAGATGGACTTATACTTTCGATTGGCACCCTTAAAAAATTTTTTTTTTATTTGACGATTTTCGAGGAAAATCAACGATGGTTAACCCATGGTTTTTTTTGACGAAAAATCTTTTTGTTTCGAAATCAAAAAATATTATTATATCATCGTTCTAGACATTGTTGCGAACCCGAAACTGCCTTTGGTTCGAAAATCATCCCTTATTTTACGAAGGTACATGCAATTGTTGAAGAAGCCACATTCGTCTCTCCCTCTTAGTGGGAACTGTTCATCCCTTAAACTGCCTGTTCATCCCTTAAACGTGGTTTGTTTGGGGAAAAATTTGCACAGCACGTACAGATGGACTTATACTTTCGATTGGCACCCTTAAAAATTTTTTTTTTTATTTGACGATTTTCGAGGAAAATCAACGATGGTTAACCCATGGTTTTTTTTGACGAAAAATCTTTTTGTTTCGAAATCAATAAATATTTTTATATCATCGTTCTAGACATTGTTGCGAACCCGAAACTGCCTTTGGTTCGAAAATCATCCCTTATTTTCGAAGGTACATGCAATTGTTGAAGAAGCCACATTCGTCTATCCCTCTTAGTGGGAACTGTTCATCCCTTAAACTGCCTGTTCATCCCTTAAACGTGGTTTGTTTGGGGAAAAATTTGCTCAGCATGTACAGATGGACTTATACTTTCGATTGGCACCCATAAAAATTTTTTTTTTTATTTGACGATTTTCGAGGAAAATCAACGATGGTTAACCCATGGTTTTTTTTGACGAAAAATCTTTTTGTTTCGAAATCAAAAAATATTATTATATCATCGTTCTAGACATTGTTGCGAACCCGAAACTGCCTTTGGTTCGAAAATCATCCCTTATATAACGAAGGAACATGCAATTGTTGAAGAAGCCACATTCGTCTATCCCTCTTAGTGGGAACTGTTCATCCCTTAAACTGCCTGTTCATCCCTTAAACGTGGTTTGTTTGGGGAAAAATTTGCTCAGCACGTACAGATGGACTTATACTTTCGACTGGCACCCTTAAAATTTTTTTTTTTTATTTGACGATTTTCGAGATAAATCAACGATGGTTAACCCATGGTTTTTTTTGACGAAAAATCTTTTTGTTTCGAAATTAAAAAATATTATTATATCATCGTTCTAGACTTTGTTGCGAACCCGAAACTGCCTTTGGTTCGAAAATCATCCCTTATATAACGAAGGTACATGCAATTGTTGAAGAAGCCACATTCGTCTATCCCTCTTAGTGGGAACTGTTCATCCCTTAAACTGCCTGTTCATCCCTTAAACGTGGTTTGTTTGGGGAAAAATTTGTTCAGCACGTACAGATGGACTTATACTTTCAATGTGCATGCTTAGAAAACTTTTTTGAAATTTTCGATTTCCATGAAAAATCAACGATGGTTAACCCATGGTTTTTTTTGACGAAAAATCTTTTTGATTCGAAATCGAAATATATTATTATATCATCGTTCTAGACATTGTTGCGAACCCGAAACTACCTTTGGTTCGAAAATCATCCCTTATATAACGAAGGAACATGCAATTGTTGAAGAAGCCACATTCGTCTATCCCTCTTAGTGGGAACTGTTCATCCCTTAAACTGCCTGTTCATCCCTTAAACGTGGTTTGTTTGGGGAAAAATTTGCTCAGCACGTACAGATGGACTTATACTTTCGATTGGCACCCTTAAAAATTTTTTTTTTTTATTTGACGATTTTCGAGATAAATCAACGATGGTTAACCCATGGTTTTTTTTGACGAAAAATCTTTTTGTTTCGAAATCGAAATATATTATTATATCATCGTTCTAGACATTGTTGCGAACCCGAAACTGCCTTTGGTTCGAAAATCATCCCTTATATAACGAAGGTACATGCAATTGTTGAAGAAGCCACATTCGTCTATCCCTCTTAGTGGGAACTGTTCATCCCTTAAACTGCCTGTTCATCCCTTAAACGTGGTTTGTTTGGGGAAAAATTTGTTCAGCACGTACAGATGGACTTATACTTTCAATTGGCATGCTTAGAAAACTTTTTTGAAATTTTCGATTTCCATGAAAAATCAACGATGGTTAACCCATGGTTTTTTTTGACGAAAAATCTTTTTGTTTCGAAATCGAAAAATATTATTATATCATCGTTCTAGACATTGTTGCGAACCCGAAACTGCCTTTGGTTCGAAAATCATCCCTTATATAACGAAGGTGCATGCAATTGTTGAAGAAGCCACATTCGTCTCTCCCTCTTAGTGGGAAGTGATCATCCCTTAAACTGCCTGTTCATCCCTTAAACGTGGTTTGTTTGGAGAAAAATTTGCACAGCACGTACAGATGTACTTATACTTTCGATTGGCTCCCTTAAAAAATTTTTTTTTTATTTGACGATTTTCGAGGAAAATCAACGATGGTTAACCCATGGTTTTTTTTGACGAAAAATCTTTTTGTTTCGAAATCGAAATATATTATTATATCATCGTTTTAGACATTGTTGCGAACCCGAAACTGCCTTTGGTTCGAAAATCATCCCTTATTTTACGAAGGTACATGCAATTGTTGAAGAAGCCACATTCGTCTCTCCCTCTTAGTGGGAACTGTTCATCCCTTAAACTGCCTGTTCATCCCTTAAACGTGGTTTGTTTGGGGAAATATTTGCACAGCACGTACAGATGGACTTATACTTTCGATTGGCACCCTTAAAAAATTTTTTTTTTATTTGACGATTTTCGAGGAAAATCAACGATGGTTAACCCATGGTTTTTTTTGACGAAAAATCTTTTTGTTTCGAAATCAAAAAATATTATTATATCATCGTTCTAGACATTGTTGCGAACCCGAAACTGCCTTTGGTTCGAAAATCATCCCTTATTTTACGAAGGTACATGCAATTGTTGAAGAAGCCACATTCGTCTCTCCCTCTTAGTGGGAACTGTTCATCCCTTAAACTGCCTGTTCATCCCTTAAACGTGGTTTGTTTGGGGAAATATTTGCACAGCACGTACAGATGGACTTATACTTTCGATTGGCACCCTTAAAAAATTTTTTTTTTATTTGACGATTTTCGAGGAAAATCAACGATGGTTAACCCATGGTTTTTTTTGACGAAAAATCTTTTTGTTTCGAAATCGAAAAATATTATTATATCATCGTTCTAGACATTGTTGCGAACCCGAAACTGCCTTTGGTTCGAAAATCATCCCTTATATAACGAAGGTACATGCAATTGTTGAAGAAGCCACATTCGTCTCTCCCTCTTAGTGGGAAGTGTTCATCGCTTAAACTGCCTGTTCATCCCTTAAACGTGGTTTGTTTGGGGAAATATTTGCACAGCACGTACAGATGGACTTATACTTTCGATTGGCACCCTTAAAAAATTTTTTTTTTATTTGACGATTTTCGAGGAAAATCAACGATGGTTAACCCATGGTTTTTTTTGACGAAAAATCTTTTTGTTTCGAAATTAAAAAATATTATTATATCATCGTTCTAGACTTTGTTGCGAACCCGAAACTGCCTTTGGTTCGAAAATCATCCCTTATATAACGAAGGTACATGCAATTGTTGAAGAAGCCACATTCGTCTATCCCTCTTAGTGGGAAGTGTTCATCCCTTAAACTGCCTGTTCATCCCTTAAACGTGGTTTGTTTGGGGAAAAATTTGCACAGCACGTACAGATGGACTTATACTTTCGATTGGCACCCTTAAAAATTTTTATTTTTATATGACGATTTAAGAGAAAAATCAACGATGGTTAACCCATGGTTTTTTTTGACGAAAAATCTTTTTGTTTCGAAATCGAAAAATATTATTATATCATCGTTCTAGACATTGTTGCGAACCCGAAACTGCCTTTGGTTCGAAAATCATCCCTTATATAACGAAGGTACATGCAATTGTTGAAGAAGCCACATTCGTCTCTCCCTCTTAGTGGGAAGTGTTCATCCCTTAAACTGCCTGTTCATCCCTTAAACGTGGTTTGTTTGGGGAAATATTTGCACAGCACGTACAGATGGACTTATACTTTCGATTGGCACCCTTAAAAATTTTTTTTTTTATTTGACGATTTTCGAGAAAAATCAACGATGGTTAACCCATGGTTTTTTTTGACGAAAAATCATTTTGTTTCGAAATCAAAAAATATTATTATATCATCGTTCTAGACATTGTTGCGAACCCGAAACTGCCTTTGGTTCGAAAATCATCCCTTATATAACGAAGGTACATGCAATTGTTGAAGAAGCCACATTCGTCTATCCCTCTTAGTGGGAACTGTTCATCCCTTAAACTGCCTGTTCATCCCTTAAACGTGGTTTGTTTGGGTAAAAATTTGTTCAGCACGTACAGATGGACTTATACTTTCAATTAGCATGCTTAGAAAACTTTTTTGAAATTTTCGATTTCCATGAAAAATCAACGATGGTTAACCCATGGTTTTTTTTGACGAAAAATCTTTTTGTTTCGAAATCGAAATATATTATTATATCATCGTTTTAGACATTGTTGCGAACCCGAAACTGCCATTGGTTCGAAAATCATCCCTTATATAACGAAGGTACATGCAATTGTTGAAGAAGCCACATTCGTCTATCCCTCTTAGTGGGAACTGTTCATCCCTTAAACTGCCTGTTCATCCCTTAAACGTGGTTTGTTTGGGGAAAAATTCACTCAGCACGTACAGATGGACTTATGCTTTCGATTGGCACCCTTAAAAATTTTTTTTTTTATTTGACGATTTTCGAGAAAAATCAACGATGGTTAACCCATGGTTTTTTTTGACGAAAAATCTTTTTGTTTCGAAATCGAAAAATATTATTATATCATCGTTCTAGACATTGTTGCGAACCCGAAACTGCCTTTGGTTCGAAAATCATCCCTTATATAACGAAGGTGCATGCAATTGTTGAAGAAGCCACATTCGTCTCTCCCTCTTAGTGGGAAGTGTTCATCCCTTAAACTGCCTGTTCATCCCTTAAACGTGGTTTGTTTGGGTAAAAATTTGTTCAGCACGTACAGATGGACTTATACTTTCAATTAGCATGCTTAGAAAACTTTTTTGAAATTTTCGATTTCCATGAAAAATCAACGATGGTTAACCCATGGTTTTTTTTGACGAAAAATCTTTTTGTTTCGAAATCGAAATATATTATTATATCATCGTTTTAGACATTGTTGCGAACCCGAAACTGCCTTTGGTTCGAAAATCATCCCTTATATAACGAAGGTACATGCAATTGTTGAAGAAGCCACATTCGTCTCTCCCTCTTAGTGGGAAGTGTTCATCCCTTAAGCTGCCTGTTCATCCCTTAAACGTGGTTTGTTTGGGGAAAAATTTGTTCAGCACGTACAGATGGACTTATACTTTCAATTGGCATGCTTAGAAAACTTTTTTGAAATTTTCGATTTCCATGAAAAATCAACGATGGTTAACCCATGGTTTTTTTTGACGAAAAATCTTTTTGTTTCGAAATCGAAAAATATTATTATATCATCGTTCTAGACATTGTTGCGAACCCGAAACTGCCTTTGGTTCGAAAATCATCCCTTATATAACGAAGGTGCATGCAATTGTTGAAGAAGCCACATTCGTCTCTCCCTCTTAGTGGGAAGTGATCATCCCTTAAACTGCCTGTTCATCCCTTAAACGTGGTTTGTTTGGAGAAAAATTTGCACAGCACGTACAGATGTACTTATACTTTCGATTGGCTCCCTTAAAAAATTTTTTTTTTATTTGACGATTTTCGAGGAAAATCAACGATGGTTAACCCATGGTTTTTTTTGACGAAAAATCTTTTTGTTTCGAAATCAATAAATATTTTTATATCATCGTTCTAGACATTTTTGCGAACCCGAAACTGCCTTTGGTTCGAAAATCATCCCTTATTTTACGAAGGTACATGCAATTGTTGAAGAAGCCACATTCGTCTCTCCCTCTTAGTGGGAACTGTTCATCCCTTAAACTGCCTGTTCATCCCTTAAACGTGGTTTGTTTGGGTAAAAATTTGTTCAGCACGTACAGATGGACTTATACTTTCAATTAGCATGCTTAGAAAACTTTTTTGAAATTTTCGATTTCCATGAAAAATCAACGATGGTTAACCCATGGTTTTTTTTGACGAAAAATCTTTTTGTTTCGAAATCGAAATATATTATTATATCATCGTTTTAGACATTGTTGCGAACCCGAAACTGCCTTTGGTTCGAAAATCATCCCTTATATAACGAAGGTACATGCAATTGTTGAAGAAGCCACATTCGTCTCTCCCTCTTAGTGGGAAGTGTTCATCCCTTAAGCTGCCTGTTCATCCCTTAAACGTGGTTTGTTTGGGGAAAAATTTGTTCAGCACGTACAGATGGACTTATACTTTCAATTGGCATGCTTAGAAAACTTTTTTGAAATTTTCGATTTCCATGAAAAATCAACGATGGTTAACCCATGGTTTTTTTTGACGAAAAATCTTTTTGTTTCGAAATCGAAAAATATTATTATATCATCGTTCTAGACATTGTTGCAAACCCGAAACTGCCTTTGGTTCGAAAATCATCCCTTATATAACGAAGGTGCATGCAATTGTTGAAGAAGCCACATTCGTCTCTCCCTCTTAGTGGGAAGTGATCATCCCTTAAACTGCCTGTTCATCCCTTAAACGTGGTTTGTTTGGAGAAAAATTTGCACAGCACGTACAGATGTACTTATACTTTCGATTGGCTCCCTTAAAAAATTTTTTTTTTATTTAACGATTTTCGAGGAAAATCAACGATGGTTAACCCATGGTTTTTTTTGACGAAAAATCTTTTTGTTTCGAAATCAAAAAATATTATTATATCATCGTTCTAGACATTGTTGCGAACCCGAAACTGCCTTTGGTTCGAAAATCATCCCTTATTTTACGAAGGTACATGCAATTGTTGAAGAAGCCACATTCGTCTCTCCCTCTTAGTGGGAACTGTTCATCCCTTAAACTGCCTGTTCATCCCTTAAACGTGGTTTGTTTGGGTAAATATTTGCACAGCACGTACAGATGGACTTATACTTTCGATTGGCACCCTTAAAAATTTTTTTTTTTATTTGACGATTTTCGAGGAAAATCAACGATGGTTAACCCATGGTTTTTTTTGACGAAAAATCTTTTTGTTTCGAAATCAATAAATATTTTTATATCATCGTTCTAGACATTGTTGCGAACCCGAAACTGCCTTTGGTTCGAAAATCATCCCTTATTTTCGAAGGTACATGCAATTGTTGAAGAAGCCACATTCGTCTCTCCCTCTTAGTGGGAACTGTTCATCCCTTAACCTGCCTGTTCATCCCTTAAACGTGGTTTGTTTGGGGAAAAATTCACTCAGCACGTACAGATGGACTAATGCTTTCGATTGGCACCCTTAAAATTTTTTTTTTTTATTTGACGATTTTCGAGAAAAATCAATGATGGTTAACCCATGGTTTTTTTTGACGAAAAATCTTTTTGTTTCGAAATCGAAAAATATTATTATATCATCGTTCTAGACATTGTTGCGAACCCGAAACTGCCTTTGGTTCGAAAATCATCCCTTATATAACGAAGGTACATGCAATTGTTGAAGAAGCCACATTCGTCTCTCCCTCTTAGTGGGAAGTGTTCATCCCTTAAACTGCCTGTTCATCCCTTAAACGTGGTTTGTTTGGGGAAATATTTGCACAGCACGTACAGATGGACTTATACTTTCGATTGGCACCCTTAAAAAATTTTTTTTTTATTTGACGATTTTCGAGGAAAATCAACGATGGTTAACCCATGGTTTTTTTTGACGAAAAATCTTTTTGTTTCGAAATCGAAAAATATTATTATATCATCGTTCTTGACATTGTTGCGAACCCGAAACTGCCTTTGGTTCGAAAATCATCCCTTATATAACGAAGGTACATGCAATTGTTGAAGAAGCCACATTCGTCTATCCCTCTTAGTGGGAACTGTTCATCCCTTAAACTGCCTGTTCATCCCTTAAACGTGGTTTGTTTGGGTAAAAATTTGTTCAGCACGTACAGATGGACTTATACTTTCAATTAGCATGCTTAGAAAACTTTTTTGAAATTTTCGATTTCCATGAAAAATCAACGATGGTTAACCCATGGTTTTTTTTGACGAAAAATCTTTTTGTTTCGAAATCGAAAAATATTATTATATCATCGTTCTAGACATTGTTGCGAACCCGAAACTGCCTTTGGTTCGAAAATCATCCCTTATATAACGAAGGTGCATGCAATTGTTGAAGAAGCCACATTCGTCTCTCCCTCTTAGTGGGAAGTGTTCATCCCTTAAACTGCCTGTTCATCCCTTAAACGTGGTTTGTTTGGGTAAAAATTTGTTCAGCACGTACAGATGGACTTATACTTTCAATTAGCATGCTTAGAAAACTTTTTTGAAATTTTCGATTTCCATGAAAAATCAACGATGGTTAACCCATGGTTTTTTTTGACGAAAAATCTTTTTGTTTCGAAATCGAAATATATTATTATATCATCGTTTTAGACATTGTTGCGAACCCGAAACTGCCTTTGGTTCGAAAATCATCCCTTATATAACGAAGGTACATGCAATTGTTGAAGAAGCCACATTCGTCTCTCCCTCTTAGTGGGAAGTGTTCATCCCTTAAGCTGCCTGTTCATCCCTTAAACGTGGTTTGTTTGGGGAAAAATTTGTTCAGCACGTACAGATGGACTTATACTTTCAATTGGCATGCTTAGAAAACTTTTTTGAAATTTTCGATTTCCATGAAAAATCAACGATGGTTAACCCATGGTTTTTTTTGACGAAAAATCTTTTTGTTTCGAAATCGAAAAATATTATTATATCATCGTTCTAGACATTGTTGCGAACCCGAAACTGCCTTTGGTTCGAAAATCATCCCTTATATAACGAAGGTGCATGCAATTGTTGAAGAAGCCACATTCGTCTCTCCCTCTTAGTGGGAAGTGTTCATCCCTTAAACTGCCTGTTCATCCCTTAAACGTGGTTTGTTTGGAGAAAAATTTGCACAGCACGTACAGATGTACTTATACTTTCGATTGGCACCCTTAAAAAATTTTTTTTTTATTTGACGATTTTCGAGGAAAATCAACGATGGTTAACCCATGGTTTTTTTTGACGAAAAATCTTTTTGTTTCGAAATCAATAAATATTTTTATATCATCGTTCTAGACATTGTTGCGAACCCGAAACTGCCTTTGGTTCGAAAATCATCCCTTATTTTACGAAGGTACATGCAATTGTTGAAGAAGCCACATTCGTCTCTCCCTCTTAGTGGGAACTGTTCATCCCTTAAACTGCCTGTTCATCCCTTAAACGTGGTTTGTTTGGGGAAATATTTGCACAGCACGTACAGATGGACTTATACTTTCGATTGGCACCCTTAAAAAATTTTTTTTTTATTTGACGATTTTCGAGGAAAATCAACGATGGTTAACCCATGGTTTTTTTTGACGAAAAATCTTTTTGTTTCGAAATCGAAAAATATTATTATATCATCGTTCTAGACATTGTTGCGAACCCGAAACTGCCTTTGGTTCGAAAATCATCCCTTATATAACGAAGGTGCATGCAATTGTTGAAGAAGCCACATTCGTCTCTCCCTCTTAGTGGGAAGTGTTCATCCCTTAAACTGCCTGTTCATCCCTTAAACGTGGTTTGTTTGGAGAAAAATTTGCACAGCACGTACAGATGGACTTATACTTTCGATTGGCACCCTTAAAAAATTTTTTTTTTATTTGACGATTTTCGAGGAAAATCAACGATGGTTAACCCATGGTTTTTTTTGACGAAAAATCTTTTTGTTTCGAAATCGAAATATATTATTATATCATCGTTCTAGACATTGTTGCGAACCCGAAACTGCCTTTGGTTCGAAAATCATCCCTTATATAACGAAGGAACATGCAATTGTTGAAGAAGCCACATTCGTCTATCCCTCTTAGTGGGAACTGTTCATCCCTTAAACTGCCTGTTCATCCCTTAAACGTGGTTTGTTTGGGGAAATATTTGCACAGCACGTACAGATGGACTTATACTTTCGATTGGCACCCTTAAAAAATTTTTTTTTTATTTGACGATTTTCGAGGAAAATCAACGATGGTTAACCCATGGTTTTTTTTGACGAAAAATCTTTTTGTTTCGAAATCGAAAAATATTATTATATCATCGTTCTAGACATTGTTGCGAACCCGAAACTGCCTTTGGTTCGAAAATCATCCCTTATATAACGAAGGTACATGCAATTGTTGAAGAAGCCACATTCGTCTCTCCCTCTTAGTGGGAAGTGTTCATCCCTTAAACTGCCTGTTCATCCCTTAAACGTGGTTTGTTTGGGGAAATATTTGCACAGCACGTACAGATGGACTTATACTTTCGATTGGCACCTTTAAAAAATTTTTTTTTTATTTGACGATTTTCGAGGAAAATCAACGATGGTTAACCCATGGTTTTTTTTGACGAAAAATCTTTTTGTTTCGAAATCGAAATATATTATTATATCATCGTTCTAGACATTGTTGCGAACCCGAAACTGCCTTTGGTTCGAAAATCATCCCCCTTATATAACGAAGGTACATGCAATTGTTGAAGAAGCCACATTCGTCTCTCCCTCTTAGTGGGAAGTGTTCATCCCTTAAACTGCCTGTTCATCCCTTAAACGTGGTTTGTTTGGGGAAATATTTGCACAGCACGTACAGATGGACTTATACTTTCGATTGGCACCCTTAAAAATTTTTTTTTTTATTTGACGATTTTCGAGAAAAATCAACGATGGTTAACCCATGGTTTTTTTTGACGAAAAATCTTTTTGTTTCGAAATCAAAAAATATTATTATATCATCGTTCTAGACATTGTTGCGAACCCGAAACTGCCTTTGGTTCGAAAATCATCCCTTATATAACGAAGGTACATGCAATTGTTGAAGAAGCCACATTCGTCTCTCCCTCTTAGTGGGAAGTGTTCATCCCTTAAACTGCCTGTTCATCCCTTAAACGTGGTTTGTTTGGGGAAAAATTTGCACAGCACGTACAGATGGACATATACTTTCGATTGGCACCCTTAAAAATTTTTTTTTTTATATGACGATTTTCGAGAAAAATCAACGATGGTTAACCCATGGTTTTTTTTGACGAAAAATCTTTTTGTTTCGAAATCGAAAAATATTATTATATCATCGTTCTAGACATTGTTGCGAACCCGAAACTGCCTTTGGTTCGAAAATCATCCCTTATATAACGAAGGTACATGCAATTGTTGAAGAAGCCACATTCGTCTCTCCCTCTTAGTGGGAAGTGTTCATCCCTTAAACTGCCTGTTCATCCCTTAAACGTGGTTTGTTTGGGGAAAAATTTGCACAGCACGTACAGATGGACTTATACTTTCGATTGGCACCCTTAAAAAATTTTTTTTTTCTTTGACGATTTTCGAGATAAATCAACGATGGTTAACCCATGGTTTTTTTTTACGAAAAATCTTTTTGTTTCGAATTCGAAATATATTATTATATCATCGTTCTAGACATTGTTGCGAACCCGAAACTGCCCTTGGTTCGAAAATCATCCCTTATATAACGAAGGTACACGCAATTGTTGAAGAAGCCACATTCGACTCTCCCTCTTAGTGGGAACTGTTCATCCCTTAACCTGCCTGTTCATCCCTTAAACGTGGTTTGTTTGGGGAAAAATTCACTCAGCACGTACAGATGGACTTATGCTTTCGATTGGCACCCTTAAAATTTTTTTTTTTTATTTGACGATTTTCGAGAAAAATCAACGATGGTTAACCCATGGTTTTTTTTGACGAAAAATCTTTTTGTTTCGAAATCGAAAAATATTATTATATCATCGTTCTAGACATTGTTGCGAACCCGAAACTGCCTATGGTTCGAAAATCATCCCTTATATAACGAAGGTACATGCAATTGTTGAAGAAGCCACATTCGTCTCTCCCTCTTAGTGGGAAGTGTTCATCCCTTAAACTGCCTGTTCATCCCTTAAACGTGGTTTGTTTGGGGAAATATTTGCACAGCACGTACAGATGGACTTATACTTTCGATTGGCACCCTTAAAAATTTTTTTTTTTATTTGACGATTTTCGAGAAAAATCAACGATGGTTAACCCATGGTTTTTTTTGACGAAAAATCTTTTTGTTTCGAAATCAAAAAATATTATTATATCATCGTTCTAGACATTGTTGCGAACCCGAAACTGCTTTTGGTTCGAAAATCATCACTTATATAACGAAGGTACATGCAATTGTTGAAGAAGCCTCATTCGTCTATCCCTCTTAGTGGGAACTGTTCATCCCTTAAACTGCCTGTTCATCCCTTAAACGTGGTTTGTTTGGGTAAAAATTTGTTCAGCACGTACAGATGGACTTATACTTTCAATTAGCATGCTTAGAAAACTTTTTTGAAATTTTCGATTTCCATGAAAAATCAACGATGGTTAACCCATGGTTTTTTTTGACGAAAAATCTTTTTGTTTCGAAATCGAAATATATTATTATATCATCGTTTAAGACATTGTTGCGAACCCGAAACTGCCTTTGGTTCGAAAATCATCCCTTATATAACGAAGGTACATGCAATTGTTGAAGAAGCCACATTCGTCTCTCCCTCTTAGTGGGAAGTGTTCATCCCTTAAACTGCCTGTTCATCCCTTAAACGTGGTTTGTTTGGGGAAAAATTCACTCAGCACGTACAGATGGACTTATGCTTTCGATTGGCACCCTTAAAATTTTTTTTTTTATTTGACGATTTTCGAGAAAAATCAACGATGGTTAACCCATGGTTTTTTTTGACGAAAAATCTTTTTGTTTCGAAATCGAAAAATATTATTATATCATCGTTCTAGACATTGTTGCGAACCCGAAACTGCCTTTGGTTCGAAAATCATCCCTTATATAACGAAGGTACATGCAATTGTTGAAGAAGCCACATTCGTCTCTCCCTCTTAGTGGGAACTGTTCATCCCTTAAACTGCCTGTTCATCCCTTAAACGTGGTTTGTTTGGGGAAAAATTCACTCAGCACGTACAGATGGACTTATGCTTTCGATTGGCACCCTTAAAAAATTTTTTTTTTCTTTGACGATTTTCGAGATAAATCAACGATGGTTAACCCATGGTTTTTTTTTACGAAAAATCTTTTTGTTTCGAATTCGAAATATATTATTATATCATCGTTCTAGACATTGTTGCGAACCCGAAACTGCCCTTGGTTCGAAAATCATCCCTTATATAACGAAGGTACATGCAATTGTTGAAGAAGCCACATTCGACTCTCCCTCTTAGTGGGAACTGTTCATCCCTTAACCTGCCTGTTCATCCCTAAAACGTGGTTTGTTTGGGGAAAAATTCATTTAGCACGTACAGATGGACTTATGCTTTCGATTGGCACCCTTAAAATTTTTTTTTTTTATTTGACGATTTTCGAGAAAAATCAACGATGGTTAACCCATGGTTTTTTTTGACGAAAAATCTTTTTGTTTCGAAATCGAAAAATATTATTATATCATCGTTCTAGACATTGTTGCGAACCCGAAACTGCCTTTGGTTCGAAAATCATCCCTTATATAACGAAGGAACATGCAATTGTTGAAGAAGCCACATTCGTCTATCCCTCTTAGTGGGAACTGTTCATCCCTTAAACTGCCTGTTCATCCCTTAAACGTGGTTTGTTTGGGGAAAAATTTGTTCAGCACGTACAGATGGACTTATACTTTCAATTAGCATGCTTAGAAAACTTATTTGAAATTTTCGATTTCCATAAAAAATCAACGATGGTTAACCCATGGTTTTTTTGACGAAAAATCTTTTTGTTTCGAAATCGAAATATATTATTATATCATCGTTCTAGACATTGTTGCGAACCCGAAACTACCTTTGGTTCGAAAATCATCCCTTATATAACGAAGGTACATGCAATTGTTGAAGAAGCCACATTCGTCTCTCCCTCTTAGTGGGAACTGTTCATCCCTTAAACTGCCTGTTCATCCCTTAAACGTGGTTTGTTTGGGTAAAAATTTGTTCAGCACGTACAGATGGACTTATACTTTCAATTAGCATGCTTAGAAAACTTTTTTGAAATTTTCGATTTCCATGAAAAATCAACGATGGTTAACCCATGGTTTTTTTTGACGAAAAATCTTTTTGTTTCGAAATCGAAATATATTATTATATCATCGTTTTAGACATTGTTGCGAACCCGAAACTGCCATTGGTTCGAAAATCATCCCTTATATAACGAAGGTACATGCAATTGTTGAAGAAGCCACATTCGTCTATCCCTCTTAGTGGGAACTGTTCATCCCTTAAACTGCCTGTTCATCCCTTAAACGTGGTTTGTTTGGGGAAAAATTCACTCAGCACGTACAGATGGACTTATGCTTTCGATTGGCACCCTTAAAAATTTTTTTTTTTATTTGACGATTTTCGAGAAAAATCAACGATGGTTAACCCATGGTTTTTTTTGACGAAAAATCTTTTTGTTTCGAAATCGAAAAATATTATTATATCATCGTTCTAGACATTGTTGCGAACCCGAAACTGCCTTTGGTTCGAAAATCATCCCTTATATAACGAAGGTGCATGCAATTGTTGAAGAAGCCACATTCGTCTCTCCCTCTTAGTGGGAAGTGTTCATCCCTTAAACTGCCTGTTCATCCCTTAAACGTGGTTTGTTTGGGTAAAAATTTGTTCAGCACGTACAGATGGACTTATACTTTCAATTAGCATGCTTAGAAAACTTTTTTGAAATTTTCGATTTCCATGAAAAATCAACGATGGTTAACCCATGGTTTTTTTTGACGAAAAATCTTTTTGTTTCGAAATCGAAATATATTATTATATCATCGTTTTAGACATTGTTGCGAACCCGAAACTGCCTTTGGTTCGAAAATCATCCCTTATATAACGAAGGTACATGCAATTGTTGAAGAAGCCACATTCGTCTCTCCCTCTTAGTGGGAAGTGTTCATCCCTTAAGCTGCCTGTTCATCCCTTAAACGTGGTTTGTTTGGGGAAAAATTTGTTCAGCACGTACAGATGGACTTATACTTTCAATTGGCATGCTTAGAAAACTTTTTTGAAATTTTCGATTTCCATGAAAAATCAACGATGGTTAACCCATGGTTTTTTTTGACGAAAAATCTTTTTGTTTCGAAATCGAAAAATATTATTATATCATCGTTCTAGACATTGTTGCGAACCCGAAACTGCCTTTGGTTCGAAAATCATCCCTTATATAACGAAGGTGCATGCAATTGTTGAAGAAGCCACATTCGTCTCTCCCTCTTAGTGGGAAGTGATCATCCCTTAAACTGCCTGTTCATCCCTTAAACGTGGTTTGTTTGGAGAAAAATTTGCACAGCACGTACAGATGTACTTATACTTTCGATTGGCTCCCTTAAAAAATTTTTTTTTTATTTGACGATTTTCGAGGAAAATCAACGATGGTTAACCCATGGTTTTTTTTGACGAAAAATCTTTTTGTTTCGAAATCAATAAATATTTTTATATCATCGTTCTAGACATTTTTGCGAACCCGAAACTGCCTTTGGTTCGAAAATCATCCCTTATTTTACGAAGGTACATGCAATTGTTGAAGAAGCCACATTCGTCTCTCCCTCTTAGTGGGAACTGTTCATCCCTTAAACTGCCTGTTCATCCCTTAAACGTGGTTTGTTTGGGTAAAAATTTGTTCAGCACGTACAGATGGACTTATACTTTCAATTAGCATGCTTAGAAAACTTTTTTGAAATTTTCGATTTCCATGAAAAATCAACGATGGTTAACCCATGGTTTTTTTTGACGAAAAATCTTTTTGTTTCGAAATCGAAATATATTATTATATCATCGTTTTAGACATTGTTGCGAACCCGAAACTGCCTTTGGTTCGAAAATCATCCCTTATATAACGAAGGTACATGCAATTGTTGAAGAAGCCACATTCGTCTCTCCCTCTTAGTGGGAAGTGTTCATCCCTTAAGCTGCCTGTTCATCCCTTAAACGTGGTTTGTTTGGGGAAAAATTTGTTCAGCACGTACAGATGGACTTATACTTTCAATTGGCATGCTTAGAAAACTTTTTTGAAATTTTCGATTTCCATGAAAAATCAACGATGGTTAACCCATGGTTTTTTTTGACGAAAAATCTTTTTGTTTCGAAATCGAAAAATATTATTATATCATCGTTCTAGACATTGTTGCAAACCCGAAACTGCCTTTGGTTCGAAAATCATCCCTTATATAACGAAGGTGCATGCAATTGTTGAAGAAGCCACATTCGTCTCTCCCTCTTAGTGGGAAGTGATCATCCCTTAAACTGCCTGTTCATCCCTTAAACGTGGTTTGTTTGGAGAAAAATTTGCACAGCACGTACAGATGTACTTATACTTTCGATTGGCTCCCTTAAAAAATTTTTTTTTTATTTAACGATTTTCGAGGAAAATCAACGATGGTTAACCCATGGTTTTTTTTGACGAAAAATCTTTTTGTTTCGAAATCAAAAAATATTATTATATCATCGTTCTAGACATTGTTGCGAACCCGAAACTGCCTTTGGTTCGAAAATCATCCCTTATTTTACGAAGGTACATGCAATTGTTGAAGAAGCCACATTCGTCTCTCCCTCTTAGTGGGAACTGTTCATCCCTTAAACTGCCTGTTCATCCCTTAAACGTGGTTTGTTTGGGTAAATATTTGCACAGCACGTACAGATGGACTTATACTTTCGATTGGCACCCTTAAAAATTTTTTTTTTTATTTGACGATTTTCGAGGAAAATCAACGATGGTTAACCCATGGTTTTTTTTGACGAAAAATCTTTTTGTTTCGAAATCAATAAATATTTTTATATCATCGTTCTAGACATTGTTGCGAACCCGAAACTGCCTTTGGTTCGAAAATCATCCCTTATTTTCGAAGGTACATGCAATTGTTGAAGAAGCCACATTCGTCTCTCCCTCTTAGTGGGAACTGTTCATCCCTTAACCTGCCTGTTCATCCCTTAAACGTGGTTTGTTTGGGGAAAAATTCACTCAGCACGTACAGATGGACTAATGCTTTCGATTGGCACCCTTAAAATTTTTTTTTTTTATTTGACGATTTTCGAGAAAAATCAATGATGGTTAACCCATGGTTTTTTTTGACGAAAAATCTTTTTGTTTCGAAATCGAAAAATATTATTATATCATCGTTCTAGACATTGTTGCGAACCCGAAACTGCCTTTGGTTCGAAAATCATCCCTTATATAACGAAGGTACATGCAATTGTTGAAGAAGCCACATTCGTCTCTCCCTCTTAGTGGGAAGTGTTCATCCCTTAAACTGCCTGTTCATCCCTTAAACGTGGTTTGTTTGGGGAAATATTTGCACAGCACGTACAGATGGACTTATACTTTCGATTGGCACCCTTAAAAAATTTTTTTTTTATTTGACGATTTTCGAGGAAAATCAACGATGGTTAACCCATGGTTTTTTTTGACGAAAAATCTTTTTGTTTCGAAATCGAAAAATATTATTATATCATCGTTCTTGACATTGTTGCGAACCCGAAACTGCCTTTGGTTCGAAAATCATCCCTTATATAACGAAGGTACATGCAATTGTTGAAGAAGCCACATTCGTCTATCCCTCTTAGTGGGAACTGTTCATCCCTTAAACTGCCTGTTCATCCCTTAAACGTGGTTTGTTTGGGTAAAAATTTGTTCAGCACGTACAGATGGACTTATACTTTCAATTAGCATGCTTAGAAAACTTTTTTGAAATTTTCGATTTCCATGAAAAATCAACGATGGTTAACCCATGGTTTTTTTTGACGAAAAATCTTTTTGTTTCGAAATCGAAAAATATTATTATATCATCGTTCTAGACATTGTTGCGAACCCGAAACTGCCTTTGGTTCGAAAATCATCCCTTATATAACGAAGGTGCATGCAATTGTTGAAGAAGCCACATTCGTCTCTCCCTCTTAGTGGGAAGTGTTCATCCCTTAAACTGCCTGTTCATCCCTTAAACGTGGTTTGTTTGGGTAAAAATTTGTTCAGCACGTACAGATGGACTTATACTTTCAATTAGCATGCTTAGAAAACTTTTTTGAAATTTTCGATTTCCATGAAAAATCAACGATGGTTAACCCATGGTTTTTTTTGACGAAAAATCTTTTTGTTTCGAAATCGAAATATATTATTATATCATCGTTTTAGACATTGTTGCGAACCCGAAACTGCCTTTGGTTCGAAAATCATCCCTTATATAACGAAGGTACATGCAATTGTTGAAGAAGCCACATTCGTCTCTCCCTCTTAGTGGGAAGTGTTCATCCCTTAAGCTGCCTGTTCATCCCTTAAACGTGGTTTGTTTGGGGAAAAATTTGTTCAGCACGTACAGATGGACTTATACTTTCAATTGGCATGCTTAGAAAACTTTTTTGAAATTTTCGATTTCCATGAAAAATCAACGATGGTTAACCCATGGTTTTTTTTGACGAAAAATCTTTTTGTTTCGAAATCGAAAAATATTATTATATCATCGTTCTAGACATTGTTGCGAACCCGAAACTGCCTTTGGTTCGAAAATCATCCCTTATATAACGAAGGTGCATGCAATTGTTGAAGAAGCCACATTCGTCTCTCCCTCTTAGTGGGAAGTGTTCATCCCTTAAACTGCCTGTTCATCCCTTAAACGTGGTTTGTTTGGAGAAAAATTTGCACAGCACGTACAGATGTACTTATACTTTCGATTGGCACCCTTAAAAAATTTTTTTTTTATTTGACGATTTTCGAGGAAAATCAACGATGGTTAACCCATGGTTTTTTTTGACGAAAAATCTTTTTGTTTCGAAATCAATAAATATTTTTATATCATCGTTCTAGACATTGTTGCGAACCCGAAACTGCCTTTGGTTCGAAAATCATCCCTTATTTTACGAAGGTACATGCAATTGTTGAAGAAGCCACATTCGTCTCTCCCTCTTAGTGGGAACTGTTCATCCCTTAAACTGCCTGTTCATCCCTTAAACGTGGTTTGTTTGGGGAAATATTTGCACAGCACGTACAGATGGACTTATACTTTCGATTGGCACCCTTAAAAAATTTTTTTTTTATTTGACGATTTTCGAGGAAAATCAACGATGGTTAACCCATGGTTTTTTTTGACGAAAAATCTTTTTGTTTCGAAATCGAAAAATATTATTATATCATCGTTCTAGACATTGTTGCGAACCCGAAACTGCCTTTGGTTCGAAAATCATCCCTTATATAACGAAGGTGCATGCAATTGTTGAAGAAGCCACATTCGTCTCTCCCTCTTAGTGGGAAGTGTTCATCCCTTAAACTGCCTGTTCATCCCTTAAACGTGGTTTGTTTGGAGAAAAATTTGCACAGCACGTACAGATGGACTTATACTTTCGATTGGCACCCTTAAAAAATTTTTTTTTTATTTGACGATTTTCGAGGAAAATCAACGATGGTTAACCCATGGTTTTTTTTGACGAAAAATCTTTTTGTTTCGAAATCGAAATATATTATTATATCATCGTTCTAGACATTGTTGCGAACCCGAAACTGCCTTTGGTTCGAAAATCATCCCTTATATAACGAAGGAACATGCAATTGTTGAAGAAGCCACATTCGTCTATCCCTCTTAGTGGGAACTGTTCATCCCTTAAACTGCCTGTTCATCCCTTAAACGTGGTTTGTTTGGGGAAATATTTGCACAGCACGTACAGATGGACTTATACTTTCGATTGGCACCCTTAAAAAATTTTTTTTTTATTTGACGATTTTCGAGGAAAATCAACGATGGTTAACCCATGGTTTTTTTTGACGAAAAATCTTTTTGTTTCGAAATCGAAAAATATTATTATATCATCGTTCTAGACATTGTTGCGAACCCGAAACTGCCTTTGGTTCGAAAATCATCCCTTATATAACGAAGGTACATGCAATTGTTGAAGAAGCCACATTCGTCTCTCCCTCTTAGTGGGAAGTGTTCATCCCTTAAACTGCCTGTTCATCCCTTAAACGTGGTTTGTTTGGGGAAATATTTGCACAGCACGTACAGATGGACTTATACTTTCGATTGGCACCTTTAAAAAATTTTTTTTTTATTTGACGATTTTCGAGGAAAATCAACGATGGTTAACCCATGGTTTTTTTTGACGAAAAATCTTTTTGTTTCGAAATCGAAATATATTATTATATCATCGTTCTAGACATTGTTGCGAACCCGAAACTGCCTTTGGTTCGAAAATCATCCCCCTTATATAACGAAGGTACATGCAATTGTTGAAGAAGCCACATTCGTCTCTCCCTCTTAGTGGGAAGTGTTCATCCCTTAAACTGCCTGTTCATCCCTTAAACGTGGTTTGTTTGGGGAAATATTTGCACAGCACGTACAGATGGACTTATACTTTCGATTGGCACCCTTAAAAATTTTTTTTTTTATTTGACGATTTTCGAGAAAAATCAACGATGGTTAACCCATGGTTTTTTTTGACGAAAAATCTTTTTGTTTCGAAATCAAAAAATATTATTATATCATCGTTCTAGACATTGTTGCGAACCCGAAACTGCCTTTGGTTCGAAAATCATCCCTTATATAACGAAGGTACATGCAATTGTTGAAGAAGCCACATTCGTCTCTCCCTCTTAGTGGGAAGTGTTCATCCCTTAAACTGCCTGTTCATCCCTTAAACGTGGTTTGTTTGGGGAAAAATTTGCACAGCACGTACAGATGGACATATACTTTCGATTGGCACCCTTAAAAATTTTTTTTTTTATATGACGATTTTCGAGAAAAATCAACGATGGTTAACCCATGGTTTTTTTTGACGAAAAATCTTTTTGTTTCGAAATCGAAAAATATTATTATATCATCGTTCTAGACATTGTTGCGAACCCGAAACTGCCTTTGGTTCGAAAATCATCCCTTATATAACGAAGGTACATGCAATTGTTGAAGAAGCCACATTCGTCTCTCCCTCTTAGTGGGAAGTGTTCATCCCTTAAACTGCCTGTTCATCCCTTAAACGTGGTTTGTTTGGGGAAAAATTTGCACAGCACGTACAGATGGACTTATACTTTCGATTGGCACCCTTAAAAAATTTTTTTTTTCTTTGACGATTTTCGAGATAAATCAACGATGGTTAACCCATGGTTTTTTTTTACGAAAAATCTTTTTGTTTCGAATTCGAAATATATTATTATATCATCGTTCTAGACATTGTTGCGAACCCGAAACTGCCCTTGGTTCGAAAATCATCCCTTATATAACGAAGGTACACGCAATTGTTGAAGAAGCCACATTCGACTCTCCCTCTTAGTGGGAACTGTTCATCCCTTAACCTGCCTGTTCATCCCTTAAACGTGGTTTGTTTGGGGAAAAATTCACTCAGCACGTACAGATGGACTTATGCTTTCGATTGGCACCCTTAAAATTTTTTTTTTTTATTTGACGATTTTCGAGAAAAATCAACGATGGTTAACCCATGGTTTTTTTTGACGAAAAATCTTTTTGTTTCGAAATCGAAAAATATTATTATATCATCGTTCTAGACATTGTTGCGAACCCGAAACTGCCTATGGTTCGAAAATCATCCCTTATATAACGAAGGTACATGCAATTGTTGAAGAAGCCACATTCGTCTCTCCCTCTTAGTGGGAAGTGTTCATCCCTTAAACTGCCTGTTCATCCCTTAAACGTGGTTTGTTTGGGGAAATATTTGCACAGCACGTACAGATGGACTTATACTTTCGATTGGCACCCTTAAAAATTTTTTTTTTTATTTGACGATTTTCGAGAAAAATCAACGATGGTTAACCCATGGTTTTTTTTGACGAAAAATCTTTTTGTTTCGAAATCAAAAAATATTATTATATCATCGTTCTAGACATTGTTGCGAACCCGAAACTGCTTTTGGTTCGAAAATCATCACTTATATAACGAAGGTACATGCAATTGTTGAAGAAGCCTCATTCGTCTATCCCTCTTAGTGGGAACTGTTCATCCCTTAAACTGCCTGTTCATCCCTTAAACGTGGTTTGTTTGGGTAAAAATTTGTTCAGCACGTACAGATGGACTTATACTTTCAATTAGCATGCTTAGAAAACTTTTTTGAAATTTTCGATTTCCATGAAAAATCAACGATGGTTAACCCATGGTTTTTTTTGACGAAAAATCTTTTTGTTTCGAAATCGAAATATATTATTATATCATCGTTTAAGACATTGTTGCGAACCCGAAACTGCCTTTGGTTCGAAAATCATCCCTTATATAACGAAGGTACATGCAATTGTTGAAGAAGCCACATTCGTCTCTCCCTCTTAGTGGGAAGTGTTCATCCCTTAAACTGCCTGTTCATCCCTTAAACGTGGTTTGTTTGGGGAAAAATTCACTCAGCACGTACAGATGGACTTATGCTTTCGATTGGCACCCTTAAAATTTTTTTTTTTATTTGACGATTTTCGAGAAAAATCAACGATGGTTAACCCATGGTTTTTTTTGACGAAAAATCTTTTTGTTTCGAAATCGAAAAATATTATTATATCATCGTTCTAGACATTGTTGCGAACCCGAAACTGCCTTTGGTTCGAAAATCATCCCTTATATAACGAAGGTACATGCAATTGTTGAAGAAGCCACATTCGTCTCTCCCTCTTAGTGGGAACTGTTCATCCCTTAAACTGCCTGTTCATCCCTTAAACGTGGTTTGTTTGGGGAAAAATTCACTCAGCACGTACAGATGGACTTATGCTTTCGATTGGCACCCTTAAAAAATTTTTTTTTTCTTTGACGATTTTCGAGATAAATCAACGATGGTTAACCCATGGTTTTTTTTTACGAAAAATCTTTTTGTTTCGAATTCGAAATATATTATTATATCATCGTTCTAGACATTGTTGCGAACCCGAAACTGCCCTTGGTTCGAAAATCATCCCTTATATAACGAAGGTACATGCAATTGTTGAAGAAGCCACATTCGACTCTCCCTCTTAGTGGGAACTGTTCATCCCTTAACCTGCCTGTTCATCCCTAAAACGTGGTTTGTTTGGGGAAAAATTCATTTAGCACGTACAGATGGACTTATGCTTTCGATTGGCACCCTTAAAATTTTTTTTTTTTATTTGACGATTTTCGAGAAAAATCAACGATGGTTAACCCATGGTTTTTTTTGACGAAAAATCTTTTTGTTTCGAAATCGAAAAATATTATTATATCATCGTTCTAGACATTGTTGCGAACCCGAAACTGCCTTTGGTTCGAAAATCATCCCTTATATAACGAAGGAACATGCAATTGTTGAAGAAGCCACATTCGTCTATCCCTCTTAGTGGGAACTGTTCATCCCTTAAACTGCCTGTTCATCCCTTAAACGTGGTTTGTTTGGGGAAAAATTTGTTCAGCACGTACAGATGGACTTATACTTTCAATTAGCATGCTTAGAAAACTTATTTGAAATTTTCGATTTCCATAAAAAATCAACGATGGTTAACCCATGGTTTTTTTGACGAAAAATCTTTTTGTTTCGAAATCGAAATATATTATTATATCATCGTTCTAGACATTGTTGCGAACCCGAAACTACCTTTGGTTCGAAAATCATCCCTTATATAACGAAGGTACATGCAATTGTTGAAGAAGCCACATTCGTCTCTCCCTCTTAGTGGGAACTGTTCATCCCTTAAACTGCCTGTTCATCCATTAAACGTGGATTTTTGGTTAAAAATTTGTTCAGCACGTACAGATGGACTTATACTTTCAATTAGCATGCTTAGAAAACTTTTTTGAAATTTTCGATTTCCATGAAAAATCAACGATGGTTAACCCATGGTTTTTTTTGACGAAAAATCTTTTTGTTTCGAAATCGAAATATATTATTATATCATCGTTTTAGACATTGTTGCGAACCCGAAACTGCCTTTGGTTCGAAAATCATCCCTTATATAACGAAGGTACATGCAATTGTTGAAGAAGCCACATTCGTCTCTCCCTCTTAGTGGGAAGTGTTCATCCCTTAAACTGCCTGTTCATCCCTTAAACGTGGTTTGTTTGGAGAAAAATTTGCACAGCACGTACAGATGGACTTATACTTTCGATTGGCACCCTTAAAAATTTTTTTTTTTATTTGACGATTTTCGAGAAAAATCAACGATGGTTAACCCATGGTTTTTTTTGACGAAAAATCTTTTTGTTTCGAAATCAAAAAATATTATTATATCATCGTTCTAGACATTGTTGCGAACCCGAAACTGCCTTTGGTTCGAAAATCATCCCTTATATAACGAAGGTACATGCAATTGTTGAAGAAGCCACATTCGTCTATCCCTCTTAGTGGGAACTGTTCATCCCTTAAACTGCCTGTTCATCCATTAAACGTGGATTTTTGGTTAAAAATTTGTTCAGCACGTACAGATGGACTTATACTTTCAATTAGCATGCTTAGAAAACTTTTTTGAAATTTTCGATTTCCATGAAAAGTCAACGATGGTTAACCCATGGTTTTTTTTGACGAAATATTTTTGTTTCGAAATCGAAATATATTATTATATCATCGTTTTAGACATTGTTGCGAACCCGAAACTGCCTTTGGTTCGAAAATCATCCCTTATATAACGAAGGTACATGCAATTGTTGAAGAAGCCACATTCGTCTCTCCCTCTTAGTGGGAAGTGTTCATCCCTTAAACTGCCTGTTCATCCCTTAAACGTGGTTTGTTTGGGGAAAAATTCACTCAGCACGTACAGATGGACTTATGCTTTCGATTGGCACCCTTAAAAATTTTTTTTTTTATTTGACGATTTTCGAGAAAAATCAACGATGGTTAACCCATGGTTTTTTTTGACGAAAAATCTTTTTGTTTCGAAATCAAAAAATATTATTATATCATCGTTCTAGACATTGTTGCGAACCCGAAACTGCCTTTGGTTCGAAAATCATCCCTTATATAACGAAGGTACATGCAATTGTTGAAGAAGCCACATTCGTCTATCCCTCTTAGTGGGAACTGTTCATCCCTTAAACTGCCTGTTCATCCCTTAAACGTGGTTTGTTTGGGTAAAAATTTGTTCAGCACGTACAGATGGACTTATACTTTCAATTAGCATGCTTAGAAAACTTTTTTGAAATTTTCGATTTCCATGAAAAATCAACGATGGTTAACCCATGGTTTTTTTTGACGAAAAATCTTTTTGTTTCGAAATCGAAATATATTATTATATCATCGTTTTAGACATTGTTGCGAACCCGAAACTGCCTTTGGTTCGAAAATCATCCCTTATATAACGAAGGTACATGCAATTGTTGAAGAAGCCACATTCGTCTATCCCTCTTAGTGGGAACTGTTCATCCCTTAAACTGCCTGTTCATCCCTTAAACGTGGTTTGTTTGGGTAAAAATTTGTTCAGCACGTACAGATGGACTTATACTTTCAATTAGCATGCTTAGAAAACTTTTTTGAAATTTTCGATTTCCATGAAAAATCAACGATGGTTAACCCATGGTTTTTTTTGACGAAATATTTTTGTTTCGAAATCGAAATATATTATTATATCATCGTTTTAGACATTGTTGCGAACCCGAAACTGCCTTTGGTTCGAAAATCATCCCTTATATAACGAAGGTACATGCAATTGTTGAAGAAGCCACATTCGTCTCTCCCTCTTAGTGGGAAGTGTTCATCCCTTAAACTGCCTGTTCATCCCTTAAACGTGGTTTGTTTGGGGAAAAATTCACTCAGCACGTACAGATGGACTTATGCTTTCGATTGGCACCCTTAAAAATTTTTTTTTTTATTTGACGATTTTCGAGAAAAATCAACGATGGTTAACCCATGGTTTTTTTTGACGAAAAATCTTTTTGTTTCGAAATCAAAAAATATTATTATATCATCGTTCTAGACATTGTTGCGAACCCGAAACTGCCTTTGGTTCGAAAATCATCCCTTATATAACGAAGGTACATGCAATTGTTGAAGAAGCCACATTCGTCTATCCCTCTTAGTGGGAACTGTTCATCCCTTAAACTGCCTGTTCATCCCTTAAACGTGGTTTGTTTGGGTAAAAATTTGTTCAGCACGTACAGATGGACTTATACTTTCAATTAGCATGCTTAGAAAACTTTTTTGAAATTTTCGATTTCCATGAAAAATCAACGATGGTTAACCCATGGTTTTTTTTGACGAAAAATCTTTTTGTTTCGAAATCGAAATATATTATTATATCATCGTTTTAGACATTGTTGCGAACCCGAAACTGCCTTTGGTTCGAAAATCATCCCTTATATAACGAAGGTACATGCAATTGTTGAAGAAGCCACATTCGTCTATCCCTCTTAGTGGGAACTGTTCATCCCTTAAACTGCCTGTTCATCCCTTAAACGTGGTTTGTTTGGGTAAAAATTTGTTCAGCACGTACAGATGGACTTATACTTTCAATTAGCATGCTTAGAAAACTTTTTTGAAATTTTCGATTTCCATGAAAAATCAACGATGGTTAACCCATGGTTTTTTTTGACGAAATATTTTTGTTTCGAAATCGAAATATATTATTATATCATCGTTTTAGACATTGTTGCGAACCCGAAACTGCCTTTGGTTCGAAAATCATCCCTTATATAACGAAGGTACATGCAATTGTTGAAGAAGCCACATTCGTCTCTCCCTCTTAGTGGGAAGTGTTCATCCCTTAAACTGCCTGTTCATCCCTTAAACGTGGTTTGTTTGGGGAAAAATTCACTCAGCACGTACAGATGGACTTATGCTTTCGATTGGCACCCTTAAAAATTTTTTTTTTTATTTGACGATTTTCGAGAAAAATCAACGATGGTTAACCCATGGTTTTTTTTGACGAAAAATCTTTTTGTTTCGAAATCAAAAAATATTATTATATCATCGTTCTAGACATTGTTGCGAACCCGAAACTGCCTTTGGTTCGAAAATCATCCCTTATATAACGAAGGTACATGCAATTGTTGAAGAAGCCACATTCGTCTATCCCTCTTAGTGGGAACTGTTCATCCCTTAAACTGCCTGTTCATCCCTTAAACGTGGTTTGTTTGGGTAAAAATTTGTTCAGCACGTACAGATGGACTTATACTTTCAATTAGCATGCTTAGAAAACTTTTTTGAAATTTTCGATTTCCATGAAAAATCAACGATGGTTAACCCATGGTTTTTTTTGACGAAAAATCTTTTTGTTTCGAAATCGAAATATATTATTATATCATCGTTTTAGACATTGTTGCGAACCCGAAACTGCCTTTGGTTCGAAAATCATCCCTTATATAACGAAGGTACATGCAATTGTTGAAGAAGCCACATTCGTCTATCCCTCTTAGTGGGAACTGTTCATCCCTTAAACTGCCTGTTCATCCCTTAAACGTGGTTTGTTTGGGTAAAAATTTGTTCAGCACGTACAGATGGACTTATACTTTCAATTAGCATGCTTAGAAAACTTTTTTGAAATTTTCGATTTCCATGAAAAATCAACGATGGTTAACCCATGGTTTTTTTTGACGAAAAATCTTTTTGTTTCGAAATCGAAATATATTATTATATCATCGTTTTAGACATTGTTGCGAACCCGAAACTGCCTTTGGTTCGAAAATCATCCCTTATTTTACGAAGGTACATGCAATTGTTGAAGAAGCCACATTCGTCTCTCCCTCTTTGTGGGAAGTGTTCATCCCTTAAACTGCCTGTTCATCCCTTAAACGTGGTTTGTTTGGGGAAATATTTGCACAGCACGTACAGATGGACTTATACTTTCGATTGGCACCCTTAAAAAATTTTTTTTTTATTTGACGATTTTCGAGGAAAATCAACGATGGTTAACCCATGGTTTTTTTTGACGATAAATCTTTTTGTTTCGAAATCGAAATATATTATTATATCATCGTTCTAGACATTGTTGCGAACCCGAAACTGCCTTTGGTTCGAAAATCATCCCTTATATAACGAAGGTACATGCAATTGTTGAAGAAGCCACATTCGACTCTCCCTCTTAGTGGGAACTGTTCATCCCTTAACCTGCCTGTTCATCCCTTAAACGTGGTTTGTTTGGGGAAAAATTCTCTCAGCACGTACAGATGGACTTATGCTTTCGATTGGCACCCTTAAAATTTTTTTTTTTAATTTGACGATTTTCGAGAAAAATCAACGATGGTTAACCCATGGTTTTTTTTGACGAAAAATCTTTTTGTTTCGAAATCGAAAAATATTATTATATCATCGTTCTAGACATTGTTGCGAACCCGAAACTGCCTTTGGTTCGAAAATCATCCCTTATATAACGAAGGTACATGCAATTGTTGAAGAAGCCACATTCGTCTCTCCCTCTTTGTGGGAAGTGTTCATCCCTTAAACTGCCTGTTCATCCCTTAAACGTGGTTTGTTTGGGGAAATATTTGCACAGCACGTACAGATGGACTTATACTTTCGATTGGCACCCTTAAAAAATTTTTTTTTTATTTGACGATTTTCGAGGAAAATCAACGATGGTTAACCCATGGTTTTTTTTGACGATAAATCTTTTTGTTTCGAAATCGAAATATATTATTATATCATCGTTCTAGACATTGTTGCGAACCCGAAACTGCCTTTGGTTCGAAAATCATCCCTTATATAACGAAGGTACATGCAATTGTGGAAGAAGCCACATTCGTCTCTCCCTCTTAGTGGGAAGTGTTCATCTCTTAAACTGCCTGTTCATCCCTTAAACGTGGTTTGTTTGGGGAAATATTTGCACAGCACGTACAGATGGACTTATACTTTCGATTGGCACCCTTAAAAATTTTTTTTTTTATTTGACGATTTTCGAGGAAAATCAACGATGGTTAACCCATGGTTTTTTTTGACGATAAATCTTTTTGTTTCGAAATCGAAATATATTATTATATCATCGTTCTAGACATTGTTGCGAACCCGAAACTGCCTTTGGTTCGAAAATCATCCCTTATATAACGAAGGTACATGCAATTGTGGAAGAAGCCACATTCGTCTCTCCCTCTTAGTGGGAAGTGTTCATCTCTTAAACTGCCTGTTCATCCCTTAAACGTGGTTTGTTTGGGGAAATATTTGCACAGCACGTACAGATGGACTTATACTTTCGATTGGCACCCTTAAAAATTTTTTTTTTTATTTGACGATTTTCGAGGAAAATCAACGATGGTTAACCCATGGTTTTTTTTGACGATAAATCTTTTTGTTTCGAAATCGAAATATATTATTATATCATCGTTCTAGACATTGTTGCGAACCCGAAACTGCCTTTGGTTCGAAAATCATCCCTTATATAACGAAGGTACATGCAATTGTTGAAGAAGCCACATTCGTCTCTCCCTCTTAGTGGGAACTGTTCATCCCTTAAACTGCCTGTTCATCCCTTAAACGTGGTTTGTTTGGGGAAAAATTTGCTCAGCACGTACAGATGGACTTATACTTTCGATTGGCCTCCTTAAAAATTTTTTTTTTATTTGACATTTTCGAGAAAAATCAACGATGGTTAACCCATGGTTTTTTTTGACGAAAAATCTTTTTGTTTCGAAATCAAAAAATTGTATTATATCATCGTTCTAGACATTGTTGCGAACCCGAAACTGCCTTTGGTTCGAAAATCATCCCTTATTTTACGAAGGTACATGCAATTGTTGAAGAAGCCACATTCGTCTCTCCCTCTTAGTGGGAACTGTTCATCCCTTAAACTGCCTGTTCATCCCTTAAACGTGGTTTGTTTGGGGAAAAATTCACTCAGCACGTACAGATGGACTTATGCTATCGATTGGCACCCTTAAAAATTTTTTTTTTATTTGACGATTTTCGAGAAAAATCAACGATGGTTAACCCATGGTTTTTTTTGACGAAAAATCTTTTTGTTTCGAAATCGAAAAATATTATTATATCATCGTTCTAGACATTGTTGCGAACCCGAAACTGCCTTTGGTTCGAAAATCATCCCTTATATAACGAAGGTACATGCAATTGTTGAAGAAGCCACATTCGTCTCTCCCTCTTAGTGGGAACTGTTCATCCCTTAAACTGCCTGTTCATCCCTTAAACGTGGTTTGTTTGGGGAAAAATTCACTCAGCACGTACAGATGGACTTATGCTATCGATTGGCACCCTTAAAAATTTTTTTTTTATTTGACGATTTTCGAGAAAAATCAACGATGGTTAACCCATGGTTTTTTTTGACGAAAAATCTTTTTGTTTCGAAATCGAAAAATATTATTATATCATCGTTCTAGACATTGTTGCGAACCCGAAACTGCCTTTGGTTCGAAAATCATCCCTTATATAACGAAGGTACATGCAATTGTTGAAGAAGCCACATTCGTCTCTCCCTCTTAGTGGGAAGTGTTCATCCCTTAAACTGCCTGTTCATCCCTTAAACGTGGTTTGTTTGGGGAAATATTTGCACAGCACGTACAGATGGACTTATACTTTCGATTGGCACCCTTAAAAATTTTTTTTTTTATTTGACGATTTTCGAGGAAAATCAACGATGGTTAACCCATGGTTTTTTTTGACGATAAATCTTTTTGTTTCGAAATCGAAATATATTATTATATCATCGTTCTAGACATTGTTGCGAACCCGAAACTGCCTTTGGTTCGAAAATCATCCCTTATATAACGAAGGTACATGCAATTGTGGAAGAAGCCACATTCGTCTCTCCCTCTTAGTGGGAAGTGTTCATCTCTTAAACTGCCTGTTCATCCCTTAAACGTGGTTTGTTTGGGGAAATATTTGCACAGCACGTACAGATGGACTTATACTTTCGATTGGCACCCTTAAAAATTTTTTTTTTTATTTGACGATTTTCGAGGAAAATCAACGATGGTTAACCCATGGTTTTTTTTGACGATAAATCTTTTTGTTTCGAAATCGAAATATATTATTATATCATCGTTCTAGACATTGTTGCGAACCCGAAACTGCCTTTGGTTCGAAAATCATCCCTTATATAACGAAGGTACATGCAATTGTTGAAGAAGCCACATTCGTCTCTCCCTCTTAGTGGGAACTGTTCATCCCTTAAACTGCCTGTTCATCCCTTAAACGTGGTTTGTTTGGGGAAAAATTCACTCAGCACGTACAGATGGACTTATGCTATCGATTGGCACCCTTAAAAATTTTTTTTTTATTTGACGATTTTCGAGAAAAATCAACGATGGTTAACCCATGGTTTTTTTTGACGAAAAATCTTTTTGTTTCGAAATCGAAAAATATTATTATATCATCGTTCTAGACATTGTTGCGAACCCGAAACTGCCTTTGGTTCGAAAATCATCCCTTATATAACGAAGGTACATGCAATTGTTGAAGAAGCCACATTCGTCTCTCCCTCTTAGTGGGAACTGTTCATCCCTTAAACTGCCTGTTCATCCCTTAAACGTGGTTTGTTTGGGGAAAAATTCACTCAGCACGTACAGATGGACTTATGCTATCGATTGGCACCCTTAAAAATTTTTTTTTTATTTGACGATTTTCGAGAAAAATCAACGATGGTTAACCCATGGTTTTTTTTGACGAAAAATCTTTTTGTTTCGAAATCGAAAAATATTATTATATCATCGTTCTAGACATTGTTGCGAACCCGAAACTGCCTTTGGTTCGAAAATCATCCCTTATATAACGAAGGTACATGCAATTGTTGAAGAAGCCACATTCGTCTCTCCCTCTTAGTGGGAAGTGTTCATCCCTTAAACTGCCTGTTCATCCCTTAAACGTGGTTTGTTTGGGGAAATATTTGCACAGCGCGTACAGATGGACTTATACTTTCGATTGGCACCCTTAAAAATTTTTTTTTTAATTGACGTTTTTCGAGAAAAATCAACGATGGTTAACCCATGGTTTTATTTGACGAAAAATCTTTTTGTTTCGAAATCGAAAAATATTATTATATCATCGTTCTAGACATTGTTGCGAACCCGAAACTGCCTTTGGTTCGAAAATCATCCCTTATATAACGAAGGTACATGCAATTGTTGAAGAATCCACATTCGACTCTCCCTCTTAGTGGGAACTGTTCATCCCTTAACCTGCCTGTTCATCCCTTAAACGTGGTTTGTTTGGGGAAAAATTCACTCAGCACGTACAGATGGACTTATGCTTTCGATTGGCACCCTTAAAATTTTTTTTTTTAATTTGACGATTTTCGAGGAAAATCAACGATGGTTAACCCATGGTTTTTTTTGACGAAAAATCTTTTTGTTTCGAAATCGAAAAATATTATTATATCATCGTTCTAGACAATGTTGCGAACCCGAAACTGCCTTTGGTTCGAAAATCATCCCTTATATAACGAAGGTACATGCAATTGTTGAAGAAGCCACATTCGTCTCTCCCTCTTAGTGGGAAGTGTTCATCCTTTAAACTGCCTGTTCATCCCTTAAACGTGGTTTGTTGGGGGAAAAATTTGCACAGCACGTACAGATGGACTTATACTTTCGATTGGCACCCTTAAATTTTTTTTTTTATTTGACGATTTTCGAGAAAAATCAACGATGGTTAACCCATGGTATTTTTTGACGAAAAATCTTTTTGTTTCGAAATCAAAAAATATTATTATATCATCGTTCTAGACATTGTTGCGAACCCGAAACTGCCTTTGGTTCGAAAATCATCCCTTATATAACGTAGGTACATGCAATTGTTGAAGAAGCCACATTCGTCTCTCCCTCTTAGTGGGAAGTGTTCATCCCTTAAACTGCCTGTTCATCCCTTAAACGTGGTTTGTTTGGGGAAAAATTCACTCAGCACGTACAGATGGACTTATGCTTTCGATTGGCACCCTTAAAATTTTTTTTTTTTATTTGACGATTTTCGAGAAAAATCAACGATGGTTAACCCATGGTTTTTTTTGACGAAAAATCTTTTTGTTTCGAAATCGAAAAATATTATTATATCATCGTTCTAGACATTGTTGCGAACCCGAAACTGCCTTTGGTTCGAAAATCATCCCTTATATAACGAAGGTACATGCAATTGTTGAAGAAGCCACATTCGTCTCTCCCTCTTAGTGGGAAGTGTTCATCCCTTAAACTGCCTGTTCATCCCTTAAACGTGGTTTGTTTGGGGAAATATTTGCACAGCACGTACAGATGGACTTATACTTTCGATTGGCACCCTTAAAAATTTTTTTTTTTATTTGACGATTTTCGAGAAAAATCAACGATGGTTAACCCATGGTTTTTTTTGACGAAAAATCTTTTTGTTTCGAAATCGAAATATATTATTATATCATCGTTTTAGACATTGTTGCGAACCCGAAACTGCCTTTGGTTCGAAAATCATCCCTTATATAACGAAGGTACATGCAATTGTTGAAGAAGCCACATTCGTCTCTCCCTCTTAGTGGGAAGTGTTCATCCCTTAAGCTGCCTGTTCATCCCTTAAACGTGGTTTGTTTGGGGAAAAATTTGTTCAGCACGTACAGATGGACTTATACTTTCAATTGGCATGCTTAGAAAACTTTTTTGAAATTTTCGATTTCCATGAAAAATCAACGATGGTTAACCCATGGTTTTTTTTGACGAAAAATCTTTTTGTTTCGAAATCGAAAAATATTATTATATCATCGTTCTAGACATTGTTGCGAACCCGAAACTGCCTTTGGATCGAAAATCATCCCTTATATAACGAAGGTACATGCAATTGTTGAAGAAGCCACATTCGTCTCTCCCTCTTAGTGGGAAGTGTTCATCCCTTAAACTGCCTGTTCATCCCTTAAACGTGGTTTGTTTGGGGAAAAATTTGCACAGCACGTACAGATGGACTTTTACTTTCGATTGGCACCCTTAAATATTTTTTTTTTATTTGACGATTTTCGAGAAAAATCAACGATGGTTAACCCATGGTTTTTTTTGACGAAAAATCTTTTTGTTTCGAAATCAAAAAATATTATTATATCATCGTTCTAGACATTGTTGCGAACCCGAAACTGCCTTTGGTTCGAAAATCATCCCTTATATAACGAAGGTACATGCAATTGTTGAAGAAGCCACATTCGTCTCTCCCTCTTAGTGGGAAGTGTTCATCCCTTAAACTGCCTGTTCATCCCTTAAACGTGGTTTGTTTGGGGAAAAATTTGCTCAGCACGTACAGATGGACTTATACTTTCGATTGGCACCCTTAAAAATTTTTTTTTTTAATTGACGATTTTCGAGAAAAATCAACGATGGTTAACCCATGGTTTTTTTTGACGAAAAATCTTTTTGTTTCGAAATCAAAAAATATTAATTTATCATCGTTCTAGACATTGTTGCGAACCCGAAACTGCCTTTGGATCGAAAATCATCCCTTATATAACGAAGGTACATGCAATTGTTGAAGAAGCCACATTCGTCTCTCCCTCTTAGTGGGAAGTGTTCATCCCTTAAACTGCCTGTTCATCCCTTAAACGTGGTTTGTTTGGGGAAAAATTTGCACAGCACGTACAGATGGACTTATACTTTCGATTGGCACCCTTAAAAATTTTTTTTTTATTTGACGATTTTCGAGAAATATCAACGATGGTTAACCCATGGTTTTTTTTGACGAAAAATCTTTTTGTTTCGAAATCGAAAAATATTATTATATCATCGTTCTTGACATTGTTGCGAACCCGAAACTGCCTTTGGTTCGAAAATCATCCCTTATATAACGAAGGTACATGCAATTGTTGAAGAAGCCACATTCGTCTCTCCCTCTTAGTGGGAAGTGTTCATCCCTTAAACTGCCTGTTCATCCCTTAAACGTGGTTTGTTTGGGGAAAAATTTGCTCAGCACGTACAGATGGACTTATACTTTCGATTGGCACCCTTAAAAATTTTTTTTTTTAATTGACGATTTTCGAGAAAAATCAACGATGGTTAACCCATGGTTTTTTTTGACGAAAAATCTTTTTGTTTCGAAATCAAAAAATATTATTATATCATCGTTCTAGACATTGTTGCGAACCCGAAACTGCCTTTGGTTCGAAAATCATCCCTTATATAACGAAGGTACATGCAATTGTTGAAGAATCCACATTCGACTCTCCCTCTTAGTGGGAACTGTTCATCCCTTAACCTGCCTGTTCATCCCTTAAACGTGGTTTGTTTGGGGAAAAATTCACTCAGCACGTACAGATGGACTTATGCTTTCGATTGGCACCCTTAAAATTTTTTTTTTTAATTTGACGATTTTCGAGGAAAATCAACGATGGTTAACCCATGGTTTTTTTTGACGAAAAATCTTTTTGTTTCGAAATCGAAAAATATTATTATATCATCGTTCTAGACAATGTTGCGAACCCGAAACTGCCTTTGGTTCGAAAATCATCCCTTATATAACGAAGGTACATGCAATTGTTGAAGAAGCCACATTCGTCTCTCCCTCTTAGTGGGAAGTGTTCATCCTTTAAACTGCCTGTTCATCCCTTAAACGTGGTTTGTTGGGGGAAAAATTTGCACAGCACGTACAGATGGACTTATACTTTCGATTGGCACCCTTAAATTTTTTTTTTTATTTGACGATTTTCGAGAAAAATCAACGATGGTTAACCCATGGTATTTTTTGACGAAAAATCTTTTTGTTTCGAAATCAAAAAATATTATTATATCATCGTTCTAGACATTGTTGCGAACCCGAAACTGCCTTTGGTTCGAAAATCATCCCTTATATAACGTAGGTACATGCAATTGTTGAAGAAGCCACATTCGTCTCTCCCTCTTAGTGGGAAGTGTTCATCCCTTAAACTGCCTGTTCATCCCTTAAACGTGGTTTGTTTGGGGAAAAATTCACTCAGCACGTACAGATGGACTTATGCTTTCGATTGGCACCCTTAAAATTTTTTTTTTTTATTTGACGATTTTCGAGAAAAATCAACGATGGTTAACCCATGGTTTTTTTTGACGAAAAATCTTTTTGTTTCGAAATCGAAAAATATTATTATATCATCGTTCTAGACATTGTTGCGAACCCGAAACTGCCTTTGGTTCGAAAATCATCCCTTATATAACGAAGGTACATGCAATTGTTGAAGAAGCCACATTCGTCTCTCCCTCTTAGTGGGAAGTGTTCATCCCTTAAACTGCCTGTTCATCCCTTAAACGTGGTTTGTTTGGGGAAATATTTGCACAGCACGTACAGATGGACTTATACTTTCGATTGGCACCTTTAAAAATTTTTTTTTTTATTTGACGATTTTCGAGAAAAATCAACGATGGTTAACCCATGGTTTTTTTTGACGAAAAATCTTTTTGTTTCGAAATCGAAATATATTATTATATCATCGTTTTAGACATTGTTGCGAACCCGAAACTGCCTTTGGTTCGAAAATCATCCCTTATATAACGAAGGTACATGCAATTGTTGAAGAAGCCACATTCGTCTCTCCCTCTTAGTGGGAAGTGTTCATCCCTTAAGCTGCCTGTTCATCCCTTAAACGTGGTTTGTTTGGGGAAAAATTTGTTCAGCACGTACAGATGGACTTATACTTTCAATTGGCATGCTTAGAAAACTTTTTTGAAATTTTCGATTTCCATGAAAAATCAACGATGGTTAACCCATGGTTTTTTTTGACGAAAAATCTTTTTGTTTCGAAATCGAAAAATATTATTATATCATCGTTCTAGACATTGTTGCGAACCCGAAACTGCCTTTGGATCGAAAATCATCCCTTATATAACGAAGGTACATGCAATTGTTGAAGAAGCCACATTCGTCTCTCCCTCTTAGTGGGAAGTGTTCATCCCTTAAACTGCCTGTTCATCCCTTAAACGTGGTTTGTTTGGGGAAAAATTTGCACAGCACGTACAGATGGACTTTTACTTTCGATTGGCACCCTTAAATATTTTTTTTTTATTTGACGATTTTCGAGAAAAATCAACGATGGTTAACCCATGGTTTTTTTTGACGAAAAATCTTTTTGTTTCGAAATCAAAAAATATTATTATATCATCGTTCTAGACATTGTTGCGAACCCGAAACTGCCTTTGGTTCGAAAATCATCCCTTATATAACGAAGGTACATGCAATTGTTGAAGAAGCCACATTCGTCTCTCCCTCTTAGTGGGAAGTGTTCATCCCTTAAACTGCCTGTTCATCCCTTAAACGTGGTTTGTTTGGGGAAAAATTTGCTCAGCACGTACAGATGGACTTATACTTTCGATTGGCACCCTTAAAAATTTTTTTTTTTAATTGACGATTTTCGAGAAAAATCAACGATGGTTAACCCATGGTTTTTTTTGACGAAAAATCTTTTTGTTTCGAAATCAAAAAATATTATTATATCATCGTTCTAGACATTGTTGCGAACCCGAAACTGCCTTTGGATCGAAAATCATCCCTTATATAACGAAGGTACATGCAATTGTTGAAGAAGCCACATTCGTCTCTCCCTCTTAGTGGGAAGTGTTCATCCCTTAAACTGCCTGTTCATCCCTTAAACGTGGTTTGTTTGGGGAAAAATTTGCACAGCACGTACAGATGGACTTATACTTTCGATTGGCACCCTTAAAAATTTTTTTTTTATTTGACGATTTTCGAGAAATATCAACGATGGTTAACCCATGGTTTTTTTTGACGAAAAATCTTTTTGTTTCGAAATCGAAAAATATTATTATATCATCGTTCTTGACATTGTTGCGAACCCGAAACTGCCTTTGGTTCGAAAATCATCCCTTATATAACGAAGGTACATGCAATTGTTGAAGAAGCCACATTCGTCTCTCCCTCTTAGTGGGAAGTGTTCATCCCTTAAACTGCCTGTTCATCCCTTAAACGTGGTTTGTTTGGGGAAAAAATTTCTCAGCACGTACAGATGGACTTATACTTTCGATTGGCACCCTTAAAATTTTTTTTTTTTATTTGACGATTTTCGAGAAAAATCAACGATGGTTAACCCATGGTTTTTTTTGACGAAAAATCTTTTTGTTTCGAAATCAAAAAATATTATTATATCATCGTTCTAGACATTGTTGCGAACCCGAAACTGCCTTTGGTTCGAAAATCATCCCTTATATAACGAAGGTACATGCAATTGTTGAAGAAGCCACATTCGTCTCTCCCTCTTAGTGGGAAGTGTTCATCCCTTAATCTGCCTGTTCATCCCTTAAACGTGGTTTGTTTGGGGAAAAATTTGCTCAGCACGAACAGATGGACTTATACTTTCGATTGGCACCCTTAAAAATTTTTTTTTTTAATTGACGATTTTCGAGAAAAATCATCGATGGTTAACCCATGGTTTTTTTTGACGAAAAATCTTTTTGTTTCGAAATCAAAAAATATTATTATATCAACGTTCTAGACATTGTTGCGAACCCGAAACTGCCTTTGGTTCGAAAATCATCCCTTATATAACGAAGGTACATGCAATTGTTGAAGAAGCCACATTCGTCTCTCCCTCTTAGTGGGAAGTGTTCATCCCTTAAACTGCCTGTTCATCCCTTAAACGTGGTTTGTTTGGGGAAAAAATTTCTCAGCACGTTCAGATGGACTTATACTTTCGATTGGCACCCTTAAAAATTTTTTTTTTTATTTGACGATTTTCGAGAAAAATCAACGATGGTTAACCCATGGTTTTTTTTGACGAAAAATCTTTTTGTTTCGAAATCAAAAAATATTATTATATCATCGTTCTAGACATTGTTGCGAACCCGAAACTGCCTTTGGTTCGAAAATCATCCCTTATATAACGAAGGTACATGCAATTGTTGAAGAAGCCACATTCGTCTCTCCCTCTTAGTGGGAAGTGTTCATCCCTTAAACTGCCTGTTCTTCCCTTAAACGTGGTTTGTTTGGGGAAAAATTTGCTCAGCACGTACAGATGGACTTATACTTTCGATTGGCACCCTTAAAAATTTTTTTTTTTAATTGACGATTTTCGAGAAAAATCAACGATGGATAACCCATGGTTTTTTCTGACGAAAAATCTTTTTGTTTCGAAATCGAAAAATATTATTATATCATCGTTCTAGACAATGTTGCGAACCCGAAACTGCCTTTGGTTCGAAAATCATCCCTTATATAACGAAGGTACATGCAATTGTTGAAGAAGCCACATTCGTCTCTCCCTCTTAGTGGGAAGTGTTCATCCCTTAATCTGCCTGTTCATCCCTTAAACGTGGTTTGTTTGGGGAAAAATTTGCTCAGCACGTACAGATGGACTTATACTTTCGATTGGCACCCTTAAAATTTTTTTTTTTTATTTGACGATTTTCGAGAAAAATCAACGATGGTTAACCCATGGTTTTTTTTGACGAAAAATCTTTTTGTTTCGAAATCGAAAAATATTTTTATATCATCGTTCTAGACAATGTTGCGAACCCGAAACTGCCTTTGGTTCGAAAATCATCCCTTATATAACGAAGGTACATGCAATTGTTGAAGAAGCCACATTCGTCTCTCCCTCTTAGTGGGAAGTGTTCATCCCTTAATCTGCCTGTTCATCCCTTAAACGTGGTTTGTATGGGGAAAAAATTTCTCAGCTCGTACAGTATGGACTTATACTTTCGATTGGCACCCTTAAAATTTTTTTTTTTTATTTGACGATTTTCGAGAAAAATCAACGATGGTTAACCCATGGTTTTTTTTGACGAAAAATCTTTTTGTTTCGAAATCGAAAAATATTATTATATCATCGTTCTAGACAATGTTGCGAACCCGAAACTGCCTTTGGTTCGAAAATCATCCCTTATATAACGAAGGTACATGCAATTGTTGAAGAAGCCACATTCGTCTCTCCCTCTTAGTGGGAGGTGTTCATCCCTTAATCTGCCTGTTCATCCCTTAAACGTGGTTTGTTTGGGGAAAAATTTGCTCAGCACGTACAGATGGACTTATACTTTCGATTGGCACCCTTAAAAATTTTTTTTTTTATTTGACGATTTTCGAGAAATATCAACGATGGTTAACCCATGGTTTTTTTTGACGAAAAATCTTTTTGTTTCGAAATCGAAAAATATTATTATATCATCGTTCTTGACATTGTTGCGAACCCGAAACTGCCTTTGGTTCGAAAATCATCCCTTATATAACGAAGGTACATGCAATTGTTGAAGAAGCCACATTCGTCTCTCCCTCTTAGTGGGAAGTGTTCATCCCTTAAACTGCCTGTTCATCCCTTAAACGTGGTTTGTTTGGGGAAAAATGTGCACAGCACGTACAGATGGACTTATACTTTCGATTGGCACCCTTAAAAATTTTTTTTTTAATTGACGATTTTCGAGAAAAATCAACGATGGTTAACCCATGGTTTTTTTTGACGAAAAATCTTTTTGTTTCGAAATCAAAAAATATTATTATATCATCGTTCTAGACATTGTTGCGAACCCGAAACTGCCTTTGGTTCGAAAATCATCCCTTATATAACGAAGGTACATGCAATTGTTGAAGAAGCCACATTCGTCTCTCCCTCTTAGTGGGAACTGTTCATCCCTTAAACTGCCTGTTCATCCCTTAAACGTGGTTTGTTTGGGGAAAAATTTGCTTAGCACGTACAGATGGACTTATACTTTCGATTGGCACCCTTAAAAATTTTTTTTTTTTATTTGACGATTTTCGAGAAAAATCAACGATGGTTAACCTATGGTTTTTTTTGACGAAAAATCTTTTTGTTTCGAAATCAAAAAATATTATTATATCATCGTTCTAGACATTGTTGCGAACCCGAAACTGCCTTTGGTTCGAAAATCATCCCTTATATAACGAAGGTACATGCAATTGTTGAAGAAGCCACATTCGTCTCTCCCTCTTAGTGGGAAGTGTTCATCCCTTAAACTGCCTGTTCATCCCTTAAACGTGGTTTGTTTGGGGAAAAATTTGCTCAGCACGTACAGATGGACTTATACTTTCGATTGGCACCCTTAAAAATTTTTTTTTTATTTGACGATTTTCGAGAAAAATCAACGATGGTTAACCTATGGTTTTTTTTGACGAAAAATCTTTTTGTTTCGAAATCAAAAAATATTATTATATCATCGTTCTAGACATTGTTGCGAACCCGAAACTGCCTTTGGTTCGAAAATCATCCCTTATATAACGAAGGTACATGCAATTGTTGAAGAAGCCACATTCGTCTCTCCTTCTTAGTGGGAAGTGTTCATCCCTTAAACTGCCTGTTCATCCCTTAAACGTGGTTTGTTTGGGGAAAAATTTGCTCAGCACGTACAGATGGACTTATACTTTCGATTGGCACCCTTAAAAATTTTTATTTTTATATGACGATTTAAGAGAAAAATCAACGATGGTTAACCCATGGTTTTTTTTGACGAAAAATCTTTTTGTTTCGAAATCGAAAAATATTATTATATCATCGTTCTAGACAATGTTGCGAACCCGAAACTGCCTTTGGTTCGAAAATCATCCCTTATATAACGAAGGTACATGCAATTGTTGAAGAAGCCACATTCGTCTCTCCCTCTTAGTGGGAAGTGTTCATCCCTTAATTTGCCTGTTCATCCCTTAAACGTGGTTTGTTTGGGGAAAAAATTTCTCAGCACGTACAGATGGACTTATACTTTCGATTGGCACCCTTAAAAATTTTTTTTTTTATTTGACGATTTTCGAGAAAAATCAACGATGGTTAACCTATGGTTTTTTTTGACGAAAAATCTTTTTGTTTCGAAATCAAAAAATATTATTATATCATCGTTCTAGACATTGTTGCGTACCCGAAACTGCCTTTGGTTCGAAAATCATCCCTTATATAACGAAGGTACATGCAATTGTTGAAGAAGCCACATTCGTCTCTCCCTCTTAGTGGGAAGTGTTCATCCCTTAAACTGCCTGTTCATCCCTTAAACGTGGTTTGTTTGGGGAAAAATTTGCTCAGCACGTACAGATGGACTTATACTTTCGATTGGCACCCTTAAAAATTTTTATTTTTATATGACGATTTAAGAGAAAAATCAACGATGGTTAACCCATGGTTTTTTTTGACGAAAAATCTTTTTGTTTCGAAATCGAAAAATATTATTATATCATCGTTCTAGACAATGTTGCGAACCCGAAACTGCCTTTGGTTCGAAAATCATCCCTTATATAACGAAGGTACATGCAATTGTTGAAGAAGCCACATTCGTCTCTCCCTCTTAGTGGGAAGTGTTCATCCCTTAAACTGCCTGTTCATCCCTTAAACGTGGTTTGTTTGGGGAAAAATTTGCTCAGCACGTACAGATGGACTTATACTTTCGATTGGCACCCTTAAAAATTTTTTTTTTATTTGACGATTATCGAGAAATATCAACGATGGTTAACCCATGGTTTTTTTTGACGAAAAATCTTTTTGTTTCGAAATCGAAAAATATTATTATATCATCGTTCTAGACATTGTTGCGAACCCGAAACTGCCTTTGGTTCGAAAATCATCCCTTATATAACGAAGGTACATGCAATTGTTGAAGAAGCCACATTCGTCTCTCCCTCTTAGTGGGAAGTGTTCATCCCTTAAACTGCCTGTTCATCCCTTAAACGTGGTTTGTTTGGGGAAAAATTTGCTCAGCACGTACAGATGGACTTATACTTTCGATTGGCACCCTTAAAATTTTTTTTTTTTATTTGACGATTTTCGAGAAAAATCAACGATGGTTAACCCATGGTTTTTTTTGACGAAAAATCTTTTTGTTTCGAAATCGAAAAATATTATTATATCATCGTTCTAGACAATGTTGCGAACCCGAAACTGCCTTTGGTTCGAAAATCATCCCTTATATAACGAAGGTACATGCAATTGTTGAAGAAGCCACATTCGTCTCTCCCTCTTAGTGGGAAGTGTTCATCCCTTAAACTGCCTGTTCATCCCTTAAACGTGGTTTGTTTGGGGAAAAATTTGCTCAGCACGTACAGATGGACTTATACTTTCGATTGGCACCCTTAAAAATTTTTATTTTTATATGACGATTTAAGAGAAAAATCAACGATGGTTAACCCATGGTTTTTTTTGACGAAAAATCTTTTTGTTTCGAAATCGAAAAATATTATTATATCATCGTTCTAGACAATGTTGCGAACCCGAAACTGCCTTTGGTTCGAAAATCATCCCTTATATAACGAAGGTACATGCAATTGTTGAAGAAGCCACATTCGTCTCTCCCTCTTAGTGGGAAGTGTTCATCCCTTAATCTGCCTGTTCATCCCTTAAACGTGGTTTGTTTGGGGAAAAATTTGCTCAGCACGTACAGATGGACTTATACTTTCGATTGGCACCCTTAAAATTTTTTTTTTTTATTTGACGATTTTCGAGAAAAATCAACGATGGTTAACCCATGGTTTTTTTTGACGAAAAATCTTTTTGTTTCGAAATCGAAAAATATTTTTATATCATCGTTCTAGACAATGTTGCGAACCCGAAACTGCCTTTGGTTCGAAAATCATCCCTTATATAACGAAGGTACATGCAATTGTTGAAGAAGCCACATTCGTCTCTCCCTCTTAGTGGGAAGTGTTCATCCCTTAATCTGCCTGTTCATCCCTTAAACGTGGTTTGTATGGGGAAAAAATTTCTCAGCTCGTACAGTATGGACTTATACTTTCGATTGGCACCCTTAAAATTTTTTTTTTTTATTTGACGATTTTCGAGAAAAATCAACGATGGTTAACCCATGGTTTTTTTTGACGAAAAATCTTTTTGTTTCGAAATCGAAAAATATTATTATATCATCGTTCTAGACAATGTTGCGAACCCGAAACTGCCTTTGGTTCGAAAATCATCCCTTATATAACGAAGGTACATGCAATTGTTGAAGAAGCCACATTCGTCTCTCCCTCTTAGTGGGAGGTGTTCATCCCTTAATCTGCCTGTTCATCCCTTAAACGTGGTTTGTTTGGGGAAAAATTTGCTCAGCACGTACAGATGGACTTATACTTTCGATTGGCACCCTTAAAAATTTTTTTTTTTATTTGACGATTTTCGAGAAATATCAACGATGGTTAACCCATGGTTTTTTTTGACGAAAAATCTTTTTGTTTCGAAATCGAAAAATATTATTATATCATCGTTCTTGACATTGTTGCGAACCCGAAACTGCCTTTGGTTCGAAAATCATCCCTTATATAACGAAGGTACATGCAATTGTTGAAGAAGCCACATTCGTCTCTCCCTCTTAGTGGGAAGTGTTCATCCCTTAAACTGCCTGTTCATCCCTTAAACGTGGTTTGTTTGGGGAAAAATGTGCACAGCACGTACAGATGGACTTATACTTTCGATTGGCACCCTTAAAAATTTTTTTTTTAATTGACGATTTTCGAGAAAAATCAACGATGGTTAACCCATGGTTTTTTTTGACGAAAAATCTTTTTGTTTCGAAATCAAAAAATATTATTATATCATCGTTCTAGACATTGTTGCGAACCCGAAACTGCCTTTGGTTCGAAAATCATCCCTTATATAACGAAGGTACATGCAATTGTTGAAGAAGCCACATTCGTCTCTCCCTCTTAGTGGGAACTGTTCATCCCTTAAACTGCCTGTTCATCCCTTAAACGTGGTTTGTTTGGGGAAAAATTTGCTTAGCACGTACAGATGGACTTATACTTTCGATTGGCACCCTTAAAAATTTTTTTTTTTTTATTTGACGATTTTCGAGAAAAATCAACGATGGTTAACCTATGGTTTTTTTTGACGAAAAATCTTTTTGTTTCGAAATCAAAAAATATTATTATATCATCGTTCTAGACATTGTTGCGAACCCGAAACTGCCTTTGGTTCGAAAATCATCCCTTATATAACGAAGGTACATGCAATTGTTGAAGAAGCCACATTCGTCTCTCCCTCTTAGTGGGAAGTGTTCATCCCTTAAACTGCCTGTTCATCCCTTAAACGTGGTTTGTTTGGGGAAAAATTTGCTCAGCACGTACAGATGGACTTATACTTTCGATTGGCACCCTTAAAAATTTTTTTTTTATTTGACGATTTTCGAGAAAAATCAACGATGGTTAACCTATGGTTTTTTTTGACGAAAAATCTTTTTGTTTCGAAATCAAAAAATATTATTATATCATCGTTCTAGACATTGTTGCGAACCCGAAACTGCCTTTGGTTCGAAAATCATCCCTTATATAACGAAGGTACATGCAATTGTTGAAGAAGCCACATTCGTCTCTCCTTCTTAGTGGGAAGTGTTCATCCCTTAAACTGCCTGTTCATCCCTTAAACGTGGTTTGTTTGGGGAAAAATTTGCTCAGCACGTACAGATGGACTTATACTTTCGATTGGCACCCTTAAAAATTTTTATTTTTATATGACGATTTAAGAGAAAAATCAACGATGGTTAACCCATGGTTTTTTTTGACGAAAAATCTTTTTGTTTCGAAATCGAAAAATATTATTATATCATCGTTCTAGACAATGTTGCGAACCCGAAACTGCCTTTGGTTCGAAAATCATCCCTTATATAACGAAGGTACATGCAATTGTTGAAGAAGCCACATTCGTCTCTCCCTCTTAGTGGGAAGTGTTCATCCCTTAAACTGCCTGTTCATCCCTTAAACGTGGTTTGTTTGGGGAAAAATTTGCTCAGCACGTACAGATGGACTTATACTTTCGATTGGCACCCTTAAAAATTTTTTTTTTATTTGACGATTATCGAGAAATATCAACGATGGTTAACCCATGGTTTTTTTTGACGAAAAATCTTTTTGTTTCGAAATCGAAAAATATTATTATATCATCGTTCTAGACATTGTTGCGAACCCGAAACTGCCTTTGGTTCGAAAATCATCCCTTATATAACGAAGGTACATGCAATTGTTGAAGAAGCCACATTCGTCTCTCCCTCTTAGTGGGAAGTGTTCATCCCTTAAACTGCCTGTTCATCCCTTAAACGTGGTTTGTTTGGGGAAAAATTTGCTCAGCACGTACAGATGGACTTATACTTTCGATTGGCACCCTTAAAAATTTTTTTTTTTATTTGACGATTTTCGAGAAAAATCAACGATGGTTAACCTATGGTTTTTTTTGACGAAAAATCTTTTTGTTTCGAAATCAAAAAATATTATTATATCATCGTTCTAGACATTGTTGCGAACCCGAAACTGCCTTTGGTTCGAAAATCATCCCTTATATAACGAAGGTACATGCAATTGTTGAAGAAGCCACATTCGTCTCTCCCTCTTAGTGGGAAGTGTTCATCCCTTAAACTGCCTGTTCATCCCTTAAACGTGGTTTGTTTGGGGAAAAATTTGCTCAGCACGTACAGATGGACTTATACTTTCGATTGGCACCCTTAAAAATTTTTATTTTTATATGACGATTTAAGAGAAAAATCAACGATGGTTAACCCATGGTTTTTTTTGACGAAAAATCTTTTTGTTTCGAAATCGAAAAATATTATTATATCATCGTTCTAGACAATGTTGCGAACCCGAAACTGCCTTTGGTTCGAAAATCATCCCTTATATAACGAAGGTACATGCAATTGTTGAAGAAGCCACATTCGTCTCTCCCTCTTAGTGGGAAGTGTTCATCCCTTAATTTGCCTGTTCATCCCTTAAACGTGGTTTGTTTGGGGAAAAAATTTCTCAGCACGTACAGATGGACTTATACTTTCGATTGGCACCCTTAAAAATTTTTTTTTTTATTTGACGATTTTCGAGAAAAATCAACGATGGTTAACCTATGGTTTTTTTTGACGAAAAATCTTTTTGTTTCGAAATCAAAAAATATTATTATATCATCGTTCTAGACATTGTTGCGAACCCGAAACTGCCTTTGGTTCGAAAATCATCCCTTATATAACGAAGGTACATGCAATTGTTGAAGAAGCCACATTCGTCTCTCCCTCTTAGTGGGAAGTGTTCATCCCTTAAACTGCCTGTTCATCCCTTAAACGTGGTTTGTTTGGGGAAAAATTTGCTCAGCACGTACAGATGGACTTATACTTTCGATTGGCACCCTTAAAAATTTTTATTTTTATATGACGATTTAAGAGAAAAATCAACGATGGTTAACCCATGGTTTTTTTTGACGAAAAATCTTTTTGTTTCGAAATCGAAAAATATTATTATATCATCGTTCTAGACAATGTTGCGAACCCGAAACTGCCTTTGGTTCGAAAATCATCCCTTATATAACGAAGGTACATGCAATTGTTGAAGAAGCCACATTCGTCTCTCCCTCTTAGTGGGAAGTGTTCATCCCTTAAACTGCCTGTTCATCCCTTAAACGTGGTTTGTTTGGGGAAAAATTTGCTCAGCTCGTACAGATGGACTTATACTTTCGATTGGCACCCTTAAAAATTTTTTTTTTATTTGACGATTATCGAGAAATATCAACGATGGTTAACCCATGGTTTTTTTTGACGAAAAATCTTTTTGTTTCGAAATCGAAAAATATTATTATATCATCGTTCTTGACATTGTTGCGAACCCGAAACTGCCTTTGGTTCGAAAATCATCCCTTATATAACGAAGGTACATGCAATTGTTGAAGAAGCCACATTCGTCTCTCCCTCTTAGTGGGAAGTGTTCATCCCTTAAACTGCCTGTTCATCCCTTAAACGTGGTTTGTTTGGGGAAAAAATTTCTCAGCTCGTACAGTATGGACTTATACTTTCGATTGGCACCCTTAAATTTTTTTTTTTTTATTTGACGATTTTCGAGAAAAATCAACGATGGTTAACCCATGGTTTTTTTTGACGAAAAATCGTTTTGTTTCGAAATCGAAAAATATTATTATATCATCGTTCTAGACAATGTTGCGAACCCGAAACTGCCTTTGGTTCGAAAATCATCCCTTATATAACGAAGGTACATGCAATTGTTGAAGAAGCCACATTCGTCTCTCCCTCTTAGTGGGAAGTGTTCATCCCTTAATCTGCCTGTTCATCCCTTAAACGTGGTTTGTTTGGGGAAAAAATTTCTCAGCACGTTCAGATGGACTTATACTTTCGATTGGCACCCTTAAAAATTTTTTTTTTTATTTGACGATTTTCGAGAAATATCAACGACGGTTAACCCATGGTTTTTTTTGACGAAAAATCTTTTTGTTTCGAAATCGAAAAATATTATTATATCATCGTTCTAGACATTGTTGCGAACCCGAAACTGCCTTTGGTTCGAAAATCATCCCTTATATAACGAAGGTACATGCAATTGTTGAAGAAGCCACATTCGTCTCTCCCTCTTAGTGGGAAGTGTTCATCCCTTAAACAGCCTGTTCATCCCTTAAACGTGGTTTGTTTGGGGAAAAAATTTCTCAGCACGTACAGTATGGACTTATACTTTCGATTGGCACCCTTAAAAATTTTTTTTTTTATTTGACGATTTTCGAGAAAAATCAACGATGGTTAACCCATGGTTTTTTTTGACGAAAAATCTTTTTGTTTCGAAATCAAAAAATATTATTATATCATCGTTCTAGACATTGTTGCGAACCCGAAACTGCCTTTGGTTCGAAAATCATCCCTTATATAACGAAGGTACATGCAATTGTTGAAGAAGCCACATTCGTCTCTCCCTCTTAGTGGGAAGTGTTCATCCCTTAAACTGCCTGTTCATCCCTTAAACGTGGTTTGTTTGGGGAAAAATTTGCACAGCACGTACAGATGGACTTATACTTTCGATTGGCACCCTTAAAAATTTTTTTTTTAATTGACGATTTTCGAGAAAAATCAACGATGGTTAACCCATGGTTTTTTTTGACGAAAAATCTTTTTGTTTCGAAATCAAAAAATATTATTATATCATCGTTCTAGACATTGTTGCGAACCCGAAACTGCCTTTGGTTCGAAAATCATCCCTTATATAACGAAGGTACATGCAATTGTTGAAGAAGCCACATTCGTCTCTCCCTCTTAGTGGGAACTGTTCATCCCTTAAACTGCCTGTTCATCCCTTAAACGTGGTTTGTTTGGGGAAAAATTTGCTTAGCACGTACAGATGGACTTATACTTTCGATTGGCACCCTTAAAAATTTTTTTTTTTTATTTGACGATTTTCGAGAAAAATCAACGATGGTTAACCCATGGTTTTTTTTGAAGAAAAATCTTTTTGTTTCGAAATCAAAAAATATTATTATATCATCGTTCTAGACATTGTTGCGAACCCGAAACTGCCTTTGGTTCGAAAATCATCCCTTATATAACGAAGGTACATGCAATTGTTGAAGAAGCCACATTCGTCTCTCCCTCTTAGTGGGAAGTGTTCATCCCTTAAACTGCCTGTTCATCCCTTAAACGTGGTTTGTTTGGGGAAAAATTTGCTCAGCACGTACAGATGGACTTATACTTTCGATTGGCACCCATAAAAATTTTTTTTTTTATTTGACGATTTTCGAGAAATATCAACGATGGTTAACCCATGGTTTTTTTTGACGAAAAATCTTTTTGTTTCGAAATCGAAAAATATTATTATATCATCGTTCTTGACATTGTTGCGAACCCGAAACTGCCTTTGGTTCGAAAATCATCCCTTATATAACGAAGGTACATGCAATTGTTGAAGAAGCCACATTCGTCTCTCCCTCTTAGTGGGAAGTGTTCATCCCTTAAACTGCCTGTTCATCCCTTAAACGTGGTTTGTTTGGGGAAAAAATTTCTCAGCACGTACAGATGGACTTATACTTTCGATTAGCACCCTTAAAAATTTTTTTTTTTATTTGACGATTTTCGAGAAAAATCAACGATGGTTAACCCATGGTTTTTTTTGAAGAAAAATCTTTTTGTTTCGAAATCAAAAAATATTATTATATCATCGTTCTAGACATTGTTGCGAACCCGAAACTGCCTTTGGTTCGAAAATCATCCCTTATATAACGAAGGTACATGCAATTGTTGAAGAAGCCACATTCGTCTCTCCCTCTTAGTGGGAACTGTTCATCCCTTAAACTGCCTGTTCATCCCTTAAACGTGGTTTGTTTGGGGAAAAAATTTCTCAGCACGTACAGATGGACTTATACTTTCGATTGGCACCCTTAAATTTTTTTTTTTTATTTGACGATTTTCGAGAAAAATCAACGATGTTTAACCCATGGTTTTTTTTGACGAAAAATCTTTTTGTTTCGAAATCAAAAAATATAATTATGTCATCGTTCTAGACATTGTTGCGAACCCGAAACTGCCTTTGGTTCGAAAATCATCCCTTATATAACGAAGGTACATGCAATTGTTGAAGAAGCCACATTCGTCTCTCCCTCTTAGTGGGAAGTGTTCATCTCTTAAACTGCCTGTTCATCCCTTAAACGTGGTTTGTTTGGGGAAATATTTGCACAGCACGTACAGATGGACTTATACTTTCGATTGGCACCCTTAAAAATTTTTTTTTTTATTTGACGATTTTCGAGGAAAATCAACGATGGTTAACCCATGGTTTTTTTTGACGAAAAATCTTTTTGTTCCGAAATCGAAAAGTATTATTATATCATCGTTCTAGACAATGTTGCGAACCCGAAACTGCCTTTGGTTCGAAAATCATCCCTTATATAACGAAGGTACATGCAATTGTTGAAGAAGCCACATTCGTCTCTCCCTCTTAGTGGGAACTGTTCATCCCTTAAACTGCCTGTTCATCCCATAAACGTGGTTTGTTTGGGGAAAAAATTTCTCAGCACGTACAGATGGACTTATACTTTCGATTGGCACCCTTAAAATTTTTTTTTTTTATTTGACGATTTTCGAGAAAAATCAACGATGGTTAACCCATGGTTTTTTTTGACGAAAAATCTTTTTGTTTCGAAATCAAAAAATATTATTATGTCATCGTTCTAGACATTGTTGCGAACCCGAAACTGCCTTTGGTTCGAAAATCATCCCTTATATAACGAAGGTACATGCAATTGTTGAAGAAGCCACATTCGTCTCTCCCTCTTAGTGGGAAGTGTTTATCTCTTAAACTGCCTGTTCATCCCTTAAACGTGGTTTGTTTGGGGAAATATTTGCACAGCACGTACAGATGGACTTATACTTTCGATTGGCACCCTTAAAAAATTTTTTTTTTATTTGACGATTTTCGAGGAAAATCAACGATGGTTAACCCATGGTTTTTTTTGACGAAAAATCTTTTTGTTCCGAAATCGAAAAGTATTATTATATCATCGTTCTAGACAATGTTGCGAACCCGAAACTGCCTTTGGTTCGAAAATCATCCCTTATATAACGAAGGTACATGCAATTGTTGAAGAAGCCACATTCGTCTCTCCCTCTTAGTGGGAACTGTTCATCCCTTAAACTGCCTGTTCATCCCATAAACGTGGTTTGTTTGGGGAAAAAATTTCTCAGCACGTACAGATGGACTTATACTTTCGATTGGCACCCTTAAAATTTTTTTTTTTTATTTGACGATTTTCGAGAAAAATCAACGATGGTTAACCCATGGTTTTTTTTGACGAAAAATCTTTTTGTTTCGAAATCAAAAAATATTATTATATCATCGTTCTTGACATTGTTGCGAACCCGAAACTGCCTTTGGTTCGAAAATCATCCCTTATATAACGAAGGTACATGCAATTGTTGAAGAAGCCACATTCGTCTCTCCCTTTTAGTGGGAAGTGTTCATCCCTTAAACTGCCTGTTCATCCCTTAAACGTGGTTTGTTTGGGGAAAAATTTGCACAGCACGTACAGATGGACTTATACTTTCGATTGGCTCCCTTAAAAAAACTTTTTTTTATTTGACGATTTTCGAGAAAAATCAACGATGGTTAACCCATGGTTTTTTTTGACGAAAAATCTTTTTGTTTCGAAATCAAAAAATATTATTATGTCATCGTTCTAGACATTGTTGCGAACCCGAAACTGCCTTTGGTTCGAAAAGCATCCCTTATATAACGAAGGTACATGCAATTGTTGAAGAAGCCACATTCGTCTCTCCCTCTTAGTGGGAAGTGTTCATCCCTTAAACTGCCTGTTCATCCCTTAAACGTGGTTTGTTTGGGGAAAAAATTTCTCAGCACGTACAGATGGACTTATACTTTCGATTGGCACCCTTAAAATTTTTTTTTTTTATTTGACGATTTTCGAGAAAAATCAACGATGGTTAACCCATGGTTTTTTTTGACGAAAAATCTTTTTGTTTCGAAATCAAAAAATATTATTATATCATCGTTCTTGACATTGTTGCGAACCCGAAACTGCCTTTGGTTCGAAAATCATCCCTTATATAACGAAGGTACATGCAATTGTTGAAGAAGCCACATTCGTCTCTCCCTCTTAGTGGGAAGTGTTCATCCCTTAAATTGCCTGTTCATCCCTTAAACGTGGTTTGTTTGGGGAAAAATTTGCACAGCACGTACAGATGGACTTATACTTTCGATTGGCACCCTTAAAAATTTTTTTTTTTATTTGACGATTTTCGAGAAAAATCAACGATGGTTAACCCATGGTTTTTTTTGACGAAAAATCTTTTTGTTTCGAAATCAAAAAATATTATTATATCATCGTTCAATACATTGTTGCGAACCCGAAACTGCCTTTGGTTCGAAAATCATCCCTTATATAACGAAGGTACATGCAATTGTTGAAGAAGCCACATTCGTCTCTCCCTCTTAGTGGGAAGTGTTCATCCCTTAAACTGCCTGTTCATCCCTTAAACGTGGTTTGTTTGGGGAAAAATTTGCTCAGCACGTACAGATGGACTTATACTTTCGATTGGCACCCTTAAAAATTTTTATTTTTATATGACGATTTAAGAGAAAAATCAACGATGGTTAACCCATGGTTTTTTTTGACGAAAAATCTTTTTGTTTCGAAATCGAAAAATATTATTATATCATCGTTCTAGACAATGTTGCGAACCCGAAACTGCCTTTGGTTCGAAAATCATCCCTTATATAACGAAGGTACATGCAATTGTTGAAGAAGCCACATTCGTCTCTCCCTCTTAGTGGGAAGTGTTCATCCCTTAAACTGCCTGTTCATCCCTTAAACGTGGTTTGTTTGGGGAAAAATTTGCTCAGCACGTACAGATGGACTTATACTTTCGATTGGCACCCTTAAAAATTTTTTTTTTTAATTGACGATTTTCGAGAAAAATCATCGATGGTTAACCCATGGTTTTTTTTGACGAAAAATCTTTTTGTTTCGAAATCAAAAAATATTATTATATCATCGTTCTAGACATTGTTGCGAACCCGAAACTGCCTTTGGATCGAAAATCATCCCTTATATAACGAAGGTACATGCAATTGTTGAAGAAGCCACATTCGTCTCTCCCTCTTAGTGGGAAGTGTTCATCCCTTAAACTGCCTGTTCATCCCTTAAACGTGGTTTGTTTGGGGAAAAATTTGCTCAGCACGTACAGATGGACTTATACTTTCGATTGGCACCCTTAAAAATTTTTATTTTTATATGACGATTTAAGAGAAAAATCAACGATGGTTAACCCATGGTTTTTTTTGACGAAAAATCTTTTTGTTTCGAAATCGAAAAATATTATTATATCATCGTTCTAGACAATGTTGCGAACCCGAAACTGCCTTTGGTTCGAAAATCATCCCTTATATAACGAAGGTACATGCAATTGTTGAAGAAGCCACATTCGTCTCTCCCTCTTAGTGGGAAGTGTTCATCCTTTAAACTGCCTGTTCATCCCTTAAACGTGGTTTGTTTGGGGAAAAATTTGCACAGCACGTACAGATGGACTTATACTTTCGATTGGCACCCTTAAAAATTTTTTTTTTATTTGACGATTTTCGAGAAAAATCAACGATGGTTAACCCATGGTTTTTTTTGACGAAAAATCTTTTTGTTTCGAAATCAAAAAATATTATTATATCATCGTTCTAGACATTGTTGCGAACCCGAAACTGCCTTTGGTTCGAAAATCATCCCTTATATAACGTAGGTACATGCAATTGTTGAAGAATCCACATTCGTCTCTCCCTCTTAGTGGGAAGTGTTCATCCCTTAAACTGCCTGTTCATCCCTTAAACGTGGTTTGTTTGGGGAAAAAATTTCTCAGCACGTACAGATGGACTTATACTTTCGATTGGCACCCTTAAAAATTTTTTTTTTATTTGACGATTTTCGAGAAATATCAACGATGATTAACCGATGGTTTTTTTTGACGAAAAATCTTTTTGTTTCGAAATCAAAAAATAATATTATATCATCGTTCTAGACATTGTTGCGAACCCGAAACTGCCTTTGGATCGAAAATCATCCCTTATATAACGAAGGTACATGCAATTGTTGAAGAAGCCACATTCGTCTCTCCCTCTTAGTGGGAACTGTTCATCCCTTAAACTGCCTGTTCATCCCTTAAACGTGGTTTGTTTGGGGAAAAATTTGCTTAGCACGTACAGATGGACTTATACTTTCGATTGGCACCCTTAAAAATTTTTTTTTTATTTGACGATTTTCGAGAAATATCAACGATGGTTAACCCATGGTTTTTTTTGACGAAAAATCTTTTTGTTTCGAAATCAAAAAATATTATTATATCATCGTTCAATACATTGTTGCGAACCCGAAACTGCCTTTGGTTCGAAAATCATCCCTTATATAACGAAGGTACATGCAATTGTTGAAGAAGCCACATTCGTCTCTCCCTCTTAGTGGGAAGTGTTCATCCCTTAAACTGCCTGTTCATCCCTTAAACGTGGTTTGTTTGGGGAAAAATTTGCTCAGCACGTACAGATGGACTTATACTTTCGATTGGCACCCTTAAAAATTTTTATTTTTATATGACGATTTAAGAGAAAAATCAACGATGGTTAACCCATGGTTTTTTTTGACGAAAAATCTTTTTGTTTCGAAATCGAAAAATATTATTATATCATCGTTCTAGACAATGTTGCGAACCCGAAACTGCCTTTGGTTCGAAAATCATCCCTTATATAACGAAGGTACATGCAATTGTTGAAGAAGCCACATTCGTCTCTCCCTCTTAGTGGGAAGTGTTCATCCCTTAAACTGCCTGTTCATCCCTTAAACGTGGTTTGTTTGGGGAAAAATTTGCTCAGCACGTACAGATGGACTTATACTTTCGATTGGCACCCTTAAAAATTTTTTTTTTTATTTGACGATTATCGAGAAATATCAACGATGGTTAACCCATGGTTTTTTTTGACGAAAAATCTTTTTGTTTCGAAATCGAAAAATATTATTATATCATCGTTCTTGACATTGTTGCGAACCCGAAACTGCCTTTGGTTCGAAAATCATCCCTTATATAACGAAGGTACATGCAATTGTTGAAGAAGCCACATTCGTCTCTCCCTCTTAGTGGGAAGTGTTCATCACTTAAACTGCCTGTTCATCCCTTAAACGTGGTTTGTTGGGGGAAAAAATTTCTCAGCACGTACAGTATGGACTTATACTTTCGATTGGCACCCTTAAAAATTTTTTTTTTTATTTGACGATTTTCGAGAAAAATCAACGATGGTTAACCCATGGTTTTTTTTGACGAAAAATCTTTTTGTTTCGAAATCAAAAAATATTATTATATCATCGTTCTAGACATTGTTGCGAACCCGAAACTGCCTTTGGTTCGAAAATCATCCCTTATATAACGAAGGTACATGCAATTGTTGAAGAAGCCACATTCGTCTCTCCCTCTTAGTGGGAAGTGTTCATCCCTTAAACTGCCTGTTCATCCCTTAAACGTGGTTTGTTTGGGGAAAAATTTGCTCAGCACGTACAGATGGACTTATACTTTCGATTGGCACCCTTAAAAATTTTTTTTTTTAATTGACGATTTTCGAGAAAAATCATCGATGGTTAACCCATGGTTTTTTTTGACGAAAAATCTTTTTGTTTCGAAATCAAAAAATATTATTATATCATCGTTCTAGACATTGTTGCGAACCCGAAACTGCCTTTGGTTCGAAAATCATCCCTTATATAACGAAGGTACATGCAATTGTTGAAGAAGCCACAATCGTCTCTCCCTCTTAGTGGGAAGTGTTCATCCCTTAAACTGCCTGTTCATCCCTTAAACGTGGTTTGTTTGGGGAAAAATTTGCTCAGCACGTACAGATGGACTTATACTTTCGATTGGCACCCTTAAAAATTTTTTTTTTTAATTGACGATTTTCGAGAAAAATCATCGATGGTTAACCCATGGTTTTTTTTGACGAAAAATCTTTTTGTTTCGAAATCAAAAAATATTATTATATCATCGTTCTAGACATTGTTGCGAACCCGAAACTGCCTTTGGATCGAAAATCATCCCTTATATAACGAAGGTACATGCAATTGTTGAAGAAGCCACATTCGTCTCTCCCTCTTAGTGGGAAGTGTTCATCCCTTAAACTGCCTGTTCATCCCTTAAACGTGGTTTGTTTGGGGAAAAATTTGCACAGCACGTACAGATGGACTTATACTTTCGATTGGCACCCTTAAAAATTTTTTTTTTATTTGACGATTTTCGAGAAAAATCAACGATGGTTAACCCATGGTTTTTTTTGACGAAAAATCTTTTTGTTTCGAAATCAAAAAATATTATTATATCATCGTTCTAGACATTGTTGCGAACCCGAAACTGCCTTTGGTTCGAAAATCATCCCTTATATAACGAAGGTACATGCAATTGTTGAAGAAGCCACATTCGTCTCTCCCTCTTAGTGGGAAGTGTTCATCCCTTAAACTGCCTGTTCATCCCTTAAACGTGGTTTGTTTGGGGAAAAATTTGCTCAGCACGTACAGATGGACTTATACTTTCGATTGGCACCCTTAAAAATTTTTATTTTTATATGACGATTTAAGAGAAAAATCAACGATGGTTAACCCATGGTTTTTTTTGACGAAAAATCTTTTTGTTTCGAAATCGAAAAATATTATTATATCATCGTTCTAGACAATGTTGCGAACCCGAAACTGCCTTTGGTTCGAAAATCATCCCTTATATAACGAAGGTACATGCAATTGTTGAAGAAGCCACAATCGTCTCTCCCTCTTAGTGGGAAGTGTTCATCCCTTAAACTGCCTGTTCATCCCTTAAACGTGGTTTGTTTGGGGAAAAATTTGCTCAGCACGTACAGATGGACTTATACTTTCGATTGGCACCCTTAAAAATTTTTTTTTTTAATTGACGATTTTCGAGAAAAATCATCGATGGTTAACCCATGGTTTTTTTTGACGAAAAATCTTTTTGTTTCGAAATCAAAAAATATTATTATATCATCGTTCTAGACATTGTTGCGAACCCGAAACTGCCTTTGGATCGAAAATCATCCCTTATATAACGAAGGTACATGCAATTGTTGAAGAAGCCACATTCGTCTCTCCCTCTTAGTGGGAAGTGTTCATCCCTTAAACTGCCTGTTCATCCCTTAAACGTGGTTTGTTTGGGGAAAAATTTGCACAGCACGTACAGATGGACTTATACTTTCGATTGGCACCCTTAAAAATTTTTTTTTTATTTGACGATTTTCGAGAAAAATCAACGATGGTTAACCCATGGTTTTTTTTGACGAAAAATCTTTTTGTTTCGAAATCAAAAAATATTATTATATCATCGTTCTAGACATTGTTGCGAACCCGAAACTGCCTTTGGTTCGAAAATCATCCCTTATATAACGAAGGTACATGCAATTGTTGAAGAAGCCACATTCGTCTCTCCCTCTTAGTGGGAAGTGTTCATCCTTTAAACTGCCTGTTCATCCCTTAAACGTGGTTTGTTTGGGGAAAAATTTTCACAGCACGTACAGATGGACTTATACTTTCGATTGGCACCCTTAAAAATTTTTTTTTTATTTGACGATTTTCGAGAAAAATCAACGATGGTTAACCCATGGTTTTTTTTGACGAAAAATCTTTTTGTTTCGAAATCAAAAAATATTATTATATCATCGTTCTAGACATTGTTGCGAACCCGAAACTGCCTTTGGTTCGAAAATCATCCCTTATATAACGTAGGTACATGCAATTGTTGAAGAATCCACATTCGTCTCTCCCTCTTAGTGGGAAGTGTTCATCCCTTAAACTGCCTGTTCATCCCTTAAACGTGGTTTGTTTGGGGAAAAAATTTCTCAGCACGTACAGATGGACTTATACTTTCGATTGGCACCCTTAAAAATTTTTTTTTTATTTGACGATTTTCGAGAAATATCAACGATGATTAACCGATGGTTTTTTTTGACGAAAAATCTTTTTGTTTCGAAATCAAAAAATAATATTATATCATCGTTCTAGACATTGTTGCGAACCCGAAACTGCCTTTGGATCGAAAATCATCCCTTATATAACGAAGGTACATGCAATTGTTGAAGAAGCCACATTCGTCTCTCCCTCTTAGTGGGAACTGTTCATCCCTTAAACTGCCTGTTCATCCCTTAAACGTGGTTTGTTTGGGGAAAAATTTGCTTAGCACGTACAGATGGACTTATACTTTCGATTGGCACCCTTAAAAATTTTTTTTTTATTTGACGATTTTCGAGAAATATCAACGATGGTTAACCCATGGTTTTTTTTGACGAAAAATCTTTTTGTTTCGAAATCAAAAAATATTATTATATCATCGTTCAATACATTGTTGCGAACCCGAAACTGCCTTTGGTTCGAAAATCATCCCTTATATAACGAAGGTACATGCAATTGTTGAAGAAGCCACATTCGTCTCTCCCTCTTAGTGGGAAGTGTTCATCCCTTAAACTGCCTGTTCATCCCTTAAACGTGGTTTGTTTGGGGAAAAATTTGCTCAGCACGTACAGATGGACTTATACTTTCGATTGGCACCCTTAAAAATTTTTATTTTTATATGACGATTTAAGAGAAAAATCAACGATGGTTAACCCATGGTTTTTTTTGACGAAAAATCTTTTTGTTTCGAAATCGAAAAATATTATTATATCATCGTTCTAGACAATGTTGCGAACCCGAAACTGCCTTTGGTTCGAAAATCATCCCTTATATAACGAAGGTACATGCAATTGTTGAAGAAGCCACATTCGTCTCTCCCTCTTAGTGGGAAGTGTTCATCCCTTAAACTGCCTGTTCATCCCTTAAACGTGGTTTGTTTGGGGAAAAATTTGCTCAGCACGTACAGATGGACTTATACTTTCGATTGGCACCCTTAAAAATTTTTTTTTTTATTTGACGATTATCGAGAAATATCAACGATGGTTAACCCATGGTTTTTTTTGACGAAAAATCTTTTTGTTTCGAAATCGAAAAATATTATTATATCATCGTTCTTGACATTGTTGCGAACCCGAAACTGCCTTTGGTTCGAAAATCATCCCTTATATAACGAAGGTACATGCAATTGTTGAAGAAGCCACATTCGTCTCTCCCTCTTAGTGGGAAGTGTTCATCACTTAAACTGCCTGTTCATCCCTTAAACGTGGTTTGTTGGGGGAAAAAATTTCTCAGCACGTACAGTATGGACTTATACTTTCGATTGGCACCCTTAAAAATTTTTTTTTTTATTTGACGATTTTCGAGAAAAATCAACGATGGTTAACCCATGGTTTTTTTTGACGAAAAATCTTTTTGTTTCGAAATCAAAAAATATTATTATATCATCGTTCTAGACATTGTTGCGAACCCGAAACTGCCTTTGGTTCGAAAATCATCCCTTATATAACGAAGGTACATGCAATTGTTGAAGAAGCCACATTCGTCTCTCCCTCTTAGTGGGAAGTGTTCATCCCTTAAACTGCCTGTTCATCCCTTAAACGTGGTTTGTTTGGGGAAAAATTTGCTCAGCACGTACAGATGGACTTATACTTTCGATTGGCACCCTTAAAAATTTTTTTTTTATTTGACGATTTTCGAGAAATATCAACGATGATTAACCGATGGTTTTTTTTGACGTAAAATCTTTTTGTTTCGAAATCAAAAAATAATATTATATCATCGTTCTAGACATTGTTGCGAACCCGAAACTGCCTTTGGATCGAAAATCATCCCTTATATAACGAAGGTACATGCAATTGTTGAAGAAGCCACATTCGTCTCTCCCTCTTAGTGGGAACTGTTCATCCCTTAAACTGCCTGTTCATCCCTTAAACGTGGTTTGTTTGGGGAAAAATTTGCTTAGCACGTACAGATGGACTTATACTTTCGATTGGCACCCTTAAAAATTTTTTTTTTTATTTGACGATTTTCGAGAAATATCAACGATGGTTAACCCATGGTTTTTTTTGACGAAAAATCTTTTTGTTTCGAAATCAAAAAATATTATTATATCATCGTTCAATACATTGTTGCGAACCCGAAACTGCCTTTGGTTCGAAAATCATCCCTTATATAACGAAGGTACATGCAATTGTTGAAGAAGCCACATTCGTCTCTCCCTCTTAGTGGGAAGTGTTCATCCCTTAAACTGCCTGTTCATCCCTTAAACGTGGTTTGTTTGGGGAAAAATTTGCTCAGCACGTACAGATGGACTTATACTTTCGATTGGCACCCTTAAAAATTTTTATTTTTATATGACGATTTAAGAGAAAAATCAACGATGGTTAACCCATGGTTTTTTTTGACGAAAAATCTTTTTGTTTCGAAATCGAAAAATATTATTATATCATCGTTCTAGACAATGTTGCGAACCCGAAACTGCCTTTGGTTCGAAAATCATCCCTTATATAACGAAGGTACATGCAATTGTTGAAGAAGCCACATTCGTCTCTCCCTCTTAGTGGGAAGTGTTCATCCCTTAAACTGCCTGTTCATCCCTTAAACGTGGTTTGTTTGGGGAAAAATTTGCTCAGCACGTACAGATGGACTTATACTTTCGATTGGCACCCTTAAAAATTTTTTTTTTTATTTGACGATTATCGAGAAATATCAACGATGGTTAACCCATGGTTTTTTTTGACGAAAAATCTTTTTGTTTCGAAATCGAAAAATATTATTATATCATCGTTCTTGACATTGTTGCGAACCCGAAACTGCCTTTGGTTCGAAAATCATCCCTTATATAACGAAGGTACATGCAATTGTTGAAGAAGCCACATTCGTCTCTCCCTCTTAGTGGGAAGTGTTCATCACTTAAACTGCCTGTTCATCCCTTAAACGTGGTTTGTTGGGGGAAAAAATTTCTCAGCACGTACAGTATGGACTTATACTTTCGATTGGCACCCTTAAAAATTTTTTTTTTTATTTGACGATTTTCGAGAAAAATCAACGATGGTTAACCCATGGTTTTTTTTGACGAAAAATCTTTTTGTTTCGAAATCAAAAAATATTATTATATCATCGTTCTAGACATTGTTGCGAACCCGAAACTGCCTTTGGTTCGAAAATCATCCCTTATATAACGAAGGTACATGCAATTGTTGAAGAAGCCACATTCGTCTCTCCCTCTTAGTGGGAAGTGTTCATCCCTTAAACTGCCTGTTCATCCCTTAAACGTGGTTTGTTTGGGGAAAAATTTGCTCAGCACGTACAGATGGACTTATACTTTCGATTGGCACCCTTAAAAATTTTTTTTTTTAATTGACGATTTTCGAGAAAAATCATCGATGGTTAACCCATGGTTTTTTTTGACGAAAAATCTTTTTGTTTCGAAATCAAAAAATATTATTATATCATCGTTCTAGACATTGTTGCGAACCCGAAACTGCCTTTGGATCGAAAATCATCCCTTATATAACGAAGGTACATGCAATTGTTGAAGAAGCCACATTCGTCTCTCCCTCTTAGTGGGAAGTGTTCATCCCTTAAACTGCCTGTTCATCCCTTAAACGTGGTTTGTTTGGGGAAAAATTTGCACAGCACGTACAGATGGACTTATACTTTCGATTGGCACCCTTAAAAATTTTTTTTTTATTTGACGATTTTCGAGAAAAATCAACGATGGTTAACCCATGGTTTTTTTTGACGAAAAATCTTTTTGTTTCGAAATCAAAAAATATTATTATATCATCGTTCAATACATTGTTGCGAACCCGAAACTGCCTTTGGTTCGAAAATCATCCCTTATATAACGAAGGTACATGCAATTGTTGAAGAAGCCACATTCGTCTCTCCCTCTTAGTGGGAAGTGTTCATCCCTTAAACTGCCTGTTCATCCCTTAAACGTGGTTTGTTTGGGGAAAAATTTGCTCAGCACGTACAGATGGACTTATACTTTCGATTGGCACCCTTAAAAATTTTTATTTTTATATGACGATTTAAGAGAAAAATCAACGATGGTTAACCCATGGTTTTTTTTGACGAAAAATCTTTTTGTTTCGAAATCGAAAAATATTATTATATCATCGTTCTAGACAATGTTGCGAACCCGAAACTGCCTTTGGTTCGAAAATCATCCCTTATATAACGAAGGTACATGCAATTGTTGAAGAAGCCACATTCGTCTCTCCCTCTTAGTGGGAAGTGTTCATCCCTTAAACTGCCTGTTCATCCCTTAAACGTGGTTTGTTTGGGGAAAAATTTGCTCAGCACGTACAGATGGACTTATACTTTCGATTGGCACCCTTAAAAATTTTTTTTTTTAATTGACGATTTTCGAGAAAAATCATCGATGGTTAACCCATGGTTTTTTTTGACGAAAAATCTTTTTGTTTCGAAATCAAAAAATATTATTATATCATCGTTCTAGACATTGTTGCGAACCCGAAACTGCCTTTGGATCGAAAATCATCCCTTATATAACGAAGGTACATGCAATTGTTGAAGAAGCCACATTCGTCTCTCCCTCTTAGTGGGAACTGTTCATCCCTTAAACTGCCTGTTCATCCCTTAAACGTGGTTTGTTTGGGGAAAAATTTGCTTAGCACGTACAGATGGACTTATACTTTCGATTGGCACCCTTAAAAATTTTTTTTTTTATTTGACGATTTTCGAGAAATATCAACGATGGTTAACCCATGGTTTTTTTTGACGAAAAATCTTTTTGTTTCGAAATCAAAAAATATTATTATATCATCGTTCAATACATTGTTGCGAACCCGAAACTGCCTTTGGTTCGAAAATCATCCCTTATATAACGAAGGTACATGCAATTGTTGAAGAAGCCACATTCGTCTCTCCCTCTTAGTGGGAAGTGTTCATCCCTTAAACTGCCTGTTCATCCCTTAAACGTGGTTTGTTTGGGGAAAAATTTGCTCAGCACGTACAGATGGACTTATACTTTCGATTGGCACCCTTAAAAATTTTTATTTTTATATGACGATTTAAGAGAAAAATCAACGATGGTTAACCCATGGTTTTTTTTGACGAAAAATCTTTTTGTTTCGAAATCGAAAAATATTATTATATCATCGTTCTAGACAATGTTGCGAACCCGAAACTGCCTTTGGTTCGAAAATCATCCCTTATATAACGAAGGTACATGCAATTGTTGAAGAAGCCACATTCGTCTCTCCCTCTTAGTGGGAAGTGTTCATCCCTTAAACTGCCTGTTCATCCCTTAAACGTGGTTTGTTTGGGGAAAAATTTGCTCAGCACGTACAGATGGACTTATACTTTCGATTGGCACCCTTAAAAATTTTTTTTTTTATTTGACGATTATCGAGAAATATCAACGATGGTTAACCCATGGTTTTTTTTGACGAAAAATCTTTTTGTTTCGAAATCGAAAAATATTATTATATCATCGTTCTTGACATTGTTGCGAACCCGAAACTGCCTTTGGTTCGAAAATCATCCCTTATATAACGAAGGTACATGCAATTGTTGAAGAAGCCACATTCGTCTCTCCCTCTTAGTGGGAAGTGTTCATCACTTAAACTGCCTGTTCATCCCTTAAACGTGGTTTGTTGGGGGAAAAAATTTCTCAGCACGTACAGTATGGACTTATACTTTCGATTGGCACCCTTAAAAATTTTTTTTTTTATTTGACGATTTTCGAGAAAAATCAACGATGGTTAACCCATGGTTTTTTTTGACGAAAAATCTTTTTGTTTCGAAATCAAAAAATATTATTATATCATCGTTCTAGACATTGTTGCGAACCCGAAACTGCCTTTGGTTCGAAAATCATCCCTTATATAACGAAGGTACATGCAATTGTTGAAGAAGCCACATTCGTCTCTCCCTCTTAGTGGGAAGTGTTCATCCCTTAAACTGCCTGTTCATCCCTTAAACGTGGTTTGTTTGGGGAAAAATTTGCTCAGCACGTACAGATGGACTTATACTTTCGATTGGCACCCTTAAAAATTTTTTTTTTTAATTGACGATTTTCGAGAAAAATCATCGATGGTTAACCCATGGTTTTTTTTGACGAAAAATCTTTTTGTTTCGAAATCAAAAAATATTATTATATCATCGTTCTAGACATTGTTGCGAACCCGAAACTGCCTTTGGATCGAAAATCATCCCTTATATAACGAAGGTACATGCAATTGTTGAAGAAGCCACATTCGTCTCTCCCTCTTAGTGGGAAGTGTTCATCCCTTAAACTGCCTGTTCATCCCTTAAACGTGGTTTGTTTGGGGAAAAATTTGCACAGCACGTACAGATGGACTTATACTTTCGATTGGCACCCTTAAAAATTTTTTTTTTATTTGACGATTTTCGAGAAAAATCAACGATGGTTAACCCATGGTTTTTTTTGACGAAAAATCTTTTTGTTTCGAAATCAAAAAATATTATTATATCATCGTTCTAGACATTGTTGCGAACCCGAAACTGCCTTTGGTTCGAAAATCATCCCTTATATAACGTAGGTACATGCAATTGTTGAAGAATCCACATTCGTCTCTCCCTCTTAGTGGGAAGTGTTCATCCCTTAAACTGCATGTTCATCCCTTAAACGTGGTTTGTTTGGGGAAAAAATTTCTCAGCACGTACAGATGGACTTATACTTTCGATTGGCACCCTTAAAAATTTTTTTTTTATTTGACGATTTTCGAGAAATATCAACGATGATTAACCGATGGTTTTTTTTGACGAAAAATCTTTTTGTTTCGAAATCAAAAAATAATATTATATCATCGTTCTAGACATTGTTGCGAACCCGAAACTGCCTTTGGTTCGAAAATCATCCCTTATATACCGAAGGTACATGCAATTGTTGAAGAAGCCACATTCGTCTCTCCCTCTTAGTGGGAACTGTTCATCCCTTAAACTGCCTGTTCATCCCTTAAACGTGGTTTGTTTGGGGAAAAATTTGCTTAGCACGTACAGATGGACTTATACTTTCGATTGGCACCCTTAAAAATTTTTTTTTTATTTGACGATTTTCGAGAAATATCAACGATGGTTAACCCATGGTTTTTTTTGACGAAAAATCTTTTTGTTTCGAAATCGAAAAATATTATTATATCATCGTTCTTGACATTGTTGCGAACCCGAAACTGCCTTTGGTTCGAAAATCATCCCTTATATAACGAAGGTACATGCAATTGTTGAAGAAGCCACATTCGTCTCTCCCTCTTAGTGGGAAGTGTTCATCCCTTAAACTGCCTGTTCATCCCTTAAACGTGGTTTGTTTGGGGAAAAAATTTCTCAGCACGTACAGATGGACTTATACTTTCGATTGGCACCCTTAAAATTTTTTTTTTTTATTTGACGATTTTCGAGAAAAATCAACGATGGTTAACCCATGGTTTTTTTTGACGAAAAATCTTTTTGTTTCGAAATCGAAAAATATTATTATATCATCGTTCTTGACATTGTTGCGAACCCGAAACTGCCTTTGGTTCGAAAATCATCCCTTATATAACGAAGGTACATGCAATTGTTGAAGAAGCCACATTCGTCTCTCCCTCTTAGTGGGAAGTGTTCATCCCTTAAATTGCCTGTTCATCCCTTAAACGTGGTTTGTTTGGGGAAAAATTTGCACAGCACGTACAGATGGACTTATACTTTCGATTGGCACCCTTAAAAATTTTTTTTTTTATTTGACGATTTTCGAGAAAAATCAACGATGGTTAACCCATGGTTTTTTTTGACGAAAAATCTTTTTGTTTCGAAATCAAAAAATATTATTATATCATCGTTCAATACATTGTTGCGAACCCGAAACTGCCTTTGGTTCGAAAATCATCCCTTATATAACGAAGGTACATGCAATTGTTGAAGAAGCCACATTCGTCTCTCCCTCTTAGTGGGAAGTGTTCATCCCTTAAACTGCCTGTTCATCCCTTAAACGTGGTTTGTTTGGGGAAAAATTTGCTCAGCACGTACAGATGGACTTATACTTTCGATTGGCACCCTTAAAAATTTTTATTTTTATATGACGATTTAAGAGAAAAATCAACGATGGTTAACCCATGGTTTTTTTTGACGAAAAATCTTTTTGTTTCGAAATCGAAAAATATTATTATATCATCGTTCTAGACAATGTTGCGAACCCGAAACTGCCTTTGGTTCGAAAATCATCCCTTATATAACGAAGGTACATGCAATTGTTGAAGAAGCCACATTCGTCTCTCCCTCTTAGTGGGAAGTGTTCATCCCTTAAACTGCCTGTTCATCCCTTAAACGTGGTTTGTTTGGGGAAAAATATGCTCAGCACGTACAGATGGACTTATACTTTCGATTGGCACCCTTAAAAATTTTTTTTTTTATTTGACGATTATCGAGAAATATCAACGATGGTTAACCCATGGTTTTTTTTGACGAAAAATCTTTTTGTTTCGAAATCGAAAAATATTATTATATCATCGTTCTTGACATTGTTGCGAACCCGAAACTGCCTTTGGTTCGAAAATCATCCCTTATATAACGAAGGTACATGCAATTGTTGAAGAAGCCACATTCGTCTCTCCCTCTTAGTGGGAAGTGTTCATCCCTTAAACTGTCTGTTCATCCCTTAAACGTGGTTTGTTTGGGGAAAAATTTGCTCAGCACGTACAGATGGACTTATACTTTCGATTGGCACCCTTAAAAATTTTTTTTTTTAATTGACGATTTTCGAGAAAAATCAACGATGGTTAACCCATGGTTTTTTTTGACGAAAAATCTTTTTGTTTCGAAATCAAAAAATAATATTATATCATCGTTCTAGACATTGTTGCGAACCCGAAACTGCCTTTGGTTCGAAAATCATCCCTTATATACCGAAGGTACATGCAATTGTTGAAGAAGCCACATTCGTCTCTCCCTCTTAGTGGGAACTGTTCATCCCTTAAACTGCCTGTTCATCCCTTAAACGTGGTTTGTTTGGGGAAAAATTTGCTTAGCACGTACAGATGGACTTATACTTTCGATTGGCACCCTTAAAAATTTTTTTTTTTTTTGACGATTTTCGAGAAATATCAACGATGGTTAACCCATGGTTTTTTTTGACGAAAAATCTTTTTGTTTCGAAATCGAAAAATATTATTATATCATCGTTCTTGACATTGTTGCGAACCCGAAACTGCCTTTGGTTCGAAAATCATCCCTTATATAACGAAGGTACATGCAATTGTTGAAGAAGCCACATTCGTCTCTCCCTCTTAGTGGGAAGTGTTCATCCCTTAAACTGCCTGTTCATCCCTTAAACGTGGTTTGTTTGGGGAAAAAATTTCTCAGCACGTACAGATGGACTTATACTTTCGATTGGCACCCTTAAAATTTTTTTTTTTTATTTGACGATTTTCGAGAAAAATCAACGATGGTTAACCCATGGTTTTTTTTGACGAAAAATCTTTTTGTTTCGAAATCAAAAAATATTATTATATCATCGTTCAATACATTGTTGCGAACCCGAAACTGCCTTTGGTTCGAAAATCATCCCTTATATAACGAAGGTACATGCAATTGTTGAAGAAGCCACATTCGTCTCTCCCTCTTAGTGGGAAGTGTTCATCCCTTAAACTGCCTGTTCATCCCTTAAACGTGGTTTGTTTGGGGAAAAATTTGCTCAGCACGTACAGATGGACTTATACTTTCGATTGGCACCCTTAAAAATTTTTTTTTTTATTTGACGATTATCGAGAAATATCAACGATGGTTAACCCATGGTTTTTTTTGACGAAAAATCTTTTTGTTTCGAAATCGAAAAATATTATTATATCATCGTTCTTGACATTGTTGCGAACCCGAAACTGCCTTTGGTTCGAAAATCATCCCTTATATAACGAAGGTACATGCAATTGTTGAAGAAGCCACATTCGTCTCTCCCTCTTAGTGGGAAGTGTTCATCCCTTAAACTGCCTGTTCATCCCTTAAACGTGGTTTGTTTGGGGAAAAATTTGCTCAGCACGTACAGATGGACTTATACTTTCGATTGGCACCCTTAAAATTTTTTTTTTTTAATTGACGATTTTCGAGAAAAATCAACGATGGTTAACCCATGGTTTTTTTTGACGAAAAATCTTTTTGTTTCGAAATCGAAAAATATTATTATATCATCGTTCTAGACAATGTTGCGAACCCGAAACTGCCTTTGGTTCGAAAATCATCCCTTATATAACGAAGGTACATGCAATTGTTGAAGAAGCCACATTCGTCTCTCCCTCTTAGTGGGAAGTGTTCATCCCTTAATCTGCCTGTTCATCCCTTAAACGTGGTTTGTTTGGGGAAAAATTTGCTCAGCACGAACAGATGGACTTATACTTTCGATTGGCACCCTTAAAAATTTTTTTTTTTAATTGACGATTTTCGAGTAAAATCATCGATGGTTAACCCATGGTTTTTTTTGACGAAAAATCTTTTTGTTTCGAAATCAAAAAATATTATTATATCATCGTTCTAGACATTGTTGCGAACCCGAAACTGCCTTTGGTTCGAAAATCATCCCTTATATAACGAAGGTACATGCAATTGTTGAAGAAGCCACATTCGTCTCTCCCTCTTAGTGGGAAGTGTTCATCCCTTAAACTGCCTGTTCATCCCTTAAACGTGGTTTGTTTGGGGAAAAATTTGCTCAGCACGTACAGATGGACTTATACTTTCGATTGGCACCCTTAAAAATTTTTTTTTTTATTTGACGATTTTCGAGAAAAATCAACGATGGTTAACCCATGGTTTTTTTTGACGAAAAATCTTTTTGTTTCGAAATCGAAAAATATTATTATATCATCGTTCTAGACAATGTTGCGAACCCGAAACTGCCTTTGGTTCGAAAATCATCCCTTATATAACGAAGGTACATGCAATTGTTGAAGAAGCCACATTCGTCTCTCCCTCTTAGTGGGAAGTGTTCATCCCTTAATCTGCCTGTTCATCCCTTAAACGTGGTTTGTTTGGGGAAAAATTTGCTCAGCACGTACAGATGGACGTACACTTTCGATTGGCACCCTTAAAAATTTTTTTTTTTATTTGACGATTTTCGAGAAAAATCAACGATGGTTAACCCATGGTTTTTTTTGACGAAAAATCTTTTTGTTTCGAAATCGAAAAATATTATTATATCATCGTTCTAGACAATGTTGCGAACCCGAAACTGCCTTTGGTTCGAAAATCATCCCTTATATAACGAAGGTACATGCAATTGTTGAAGAAGCCACATTCGTCTCTCCCTCTTAGTGGGAGGTGTTCATCCCTTAATCTGCCTGTTCATCCCTTAAACGTGGTTTGTTTGGGGAAAAATTTGCTCAGCACGTACAGATGGACTTATACTTTCGATTGGCACCCTTAAAAATTTTTTTTTTTATTTGACGATTTTCGAGAAATATCAACGATGGTTAACCCATGGTTTTTTTTGACGAAAAATCTTTTTGTTTCGAAATCGAAAAATATTATTATATCATCGTTCTTGACATTGTTGCGAACCCGAAACTGCCTTTGGTTCGAAAATCATCCCTTATATAACGAAGGTACATGCAATTGTTGAAGAAGCCACATTCGTCTCTCCCTCTTAGTGGGAAGTGTTCATCCCTTAAACTGCCTGTTCATCCCTTAAACGTGGTTTGTTTGGGAAAAAAATTTCCCAGCTCGTACAGTATGGACTTATACTTTTGATTGGCACCCTTAAATTTTTTTTTTTTTATTTGACGATTTTCGAGAAAAATCAACGACGGTTAACCCATGGTTTTTTTTGACGAAAAATCTTTTTGTTTCGAAATCGAAAAATATTATTATATCATCGTTCTTGACATTGTTGCGAACCAGAAACTGCCTTTGGTTCGAAAATCATCCCTTATATAACGAAGGTACATGCAATTGTTGAAGAAGCCACATTCGTCTCTCCCTCTTAGTGGGAAGTGTTCATCCCTTAAACAGCCTGTTCATCCCTTAAACGTGGTTTGTTTGGGGAAAAAATTTCTCAGCACGTACAGTATGGACTTATACTTTCGATTGGCACCCTTAAAAATTTTTTTTTTTATTTGACGATTTTCGAGAAAAATCAACGATGGTTAACCCATGGTTTTTTTGACGAAAAATCTTTTTGTTTCGAAATCGAAAAATATTATTATATCATCGTTCTTGACATTGTTGCGAACCCGAAACTGCCTTTGGTTCGAAAATCATCCCTTATATAACGAAGGTACATGAAATTGTTGAAGAAGCCACATTCGTCTCTCCCTCTTAGTGGGAAGTGTTCATCCCTTAAACTGCCTGTTCATCCCTTAAACGTGGTTTGTTTGGGGAAAAATTTGCACAGCACGTACAGATGGACTTATACTTTCGATTGGCACCCTTAAAAATTTTTTTTTTAATTGACGATTTTCGAGAAAAATCAACGATGGTTAACCCATGGTTTTTTTTGACGAAAAATTTTTTTGTTTCGAAATCAAAAAATATTATTATATCATCGTTCTAGACATTGTTGCGAACCCGAAACTGCCTTTGGTTCGAAAATCATCCCTTATATAACGAAGGTACATGCAATTGTTGAAGAAGCCACATTCGTCTCTCCCTCTTAGTGGGAAGTGTTCATCCCTTAAACTGCCTGTTCATCCCTTAAACGTGGTTTGTTTGGGGAAAAATTTGCTTAGCACGTACAGATGGACTTATACTTTCGATTGGCACCCTTAAAAATTTTTTTTTTTATTTGACGATTTTCGAGAAAAATCAACGATGGTTAACCCATGGTTTTTTTTGACGAAAAATCTTTTTGTTTCGAAATCAAAAAATATTATTATATCATCGTTCTAGACATTGTTGCGAACCCGAAACTGCCTTTGGTTCGAAAATCATCCCTTATATAACGAAGGTACATGCAATTGTTGAAGAAGCCACATTCGTCTCTCCCTCTTAGTGGGAACTGTTCATCCCTTAAACTGCCTGTTCATCCCTTAAACGTGGTTTGTTTGGGGAAAAAATTTCTCAGCACGTACAGATGGACTTATACTTTCGATTGGCACCCTTAAAATTTTTTTTTTTTATTTGACGATTTTCGAGAAAAATCAACGATGGTTAACCCATGGTTTTTTTTGACGAAAAATCTTTTTGTTTCGAAATCAAAAAATATTATTATGTCATCGTTCTAGACATTGTTGCGAACCCGAAACTGCCTTTGGTTCGAAAATCATCCCTTATATAACGAAGGTACATGCAATTGTTGAAGAAGCCACATTCCTCTCTCCCTCTTAGTGGGAAGTGTTCATCTCTTAAACTGCCTGTTCATACCTTAAACGTGGTTTGTTTGGGGAAATATTTGCACAGCACGTACAGATGGACTTATACTTTCGATTGGCACCCTTAAAAAATTTTTTTTTTATTTGACGATTTTCGAGGAAAATCAACGATGGTTAACCCATGGTTTTTTTTGACGAAAAATCTTTTTGTTTCGAAATCGAAAAATATTATTATATCATCGTTCTAGACATTGTTGCGAACCCGAAACTGCCTTTGGTTCGAAAATCATCCCTTATATAACGAAGGTACATGCAATTGTTGAAGAAGCCACATTCGTCTCTCCCTCTTAGTGGGAAGTGTTCATCTCTTAAACTGCCTGTTCATCCCTTAAACGTGGTTTGTTTGGGGAAATATTTGCACAGCACGTACAGATGGACTTATACTTTCGATTGGCACCCTTAAAAAATTTTTTTTTTATTTGACGATTTTCGAGGAAAATCAACGATGGTTAACCCATGGTTTTTTTTGACGGTAAATCTTTTTGTTTCGAAATCAAAAAATATTATTATATCATCGTTCTTGACATTGTTGCGAACCCGAAACTGCCTTTGGTTCGAAAATCATCCCTTATATAACGAAGGTACATGCAATTGTTGAAGAAGCCACATTCGTCTCTCCCTCTTAGTGGGAACTGTTCATCCCTTAAACTGCCTGTTCATCCCATAAACGTGGTTTGTTTGGGGAAAAAATTTCTCAGCACGTACAGATGGACTTATACTTTCGATTGGCACCCTTAAAATTTTTTTTTTTTATTTGACGATTTTCGAGAAAAATCAACGATGGTTAACCCATGGTTTTTTTTGACGGTAAATCTTTTTGTTTCGAAATCAAAAAATATTATTATATCATCGTTCTTGACATTGTTGCGAACCCGAAACTGCCTTTGGTTCGAAAATCATCCCTTATATAACGAAGGTACATGCAATTGTTGAAGAAGCCACATTCGTCTCTCCCTTTTAGTGGGAAGTGTTCATCCCTTAAACTGCCTGTTCATCCCTTAAACGAGGTTTGTTTGGGGAAAAATTTGCACAGCACGTACAGATGGACTTATACTTTCGATTGCCACCCTTAAAAAAACTTTTTTTTATTTGACGATTTTCGAGAAAAATCAACGATGGTTAACCCATGTTTTTTTTTGACGAAAAATCTTTTTGTTTCGAAATCGAAAAATATTATTATATCATCGTTCTTGACTTTGTTGCGAACCCGAAACTGCCTTTGGTTCGAAAATCATCCCTTATATAACGAAGGTACATGCAATTGTTGAAGAAGCCACATTCGTCTCTCCCTCTTAGTGGGAAGTGTTCATCCCTTAAACTGCCTGTTCATCCCTTAAACGTGGTTTGTTTGGGGAAAAATTTGCTCAGCACGTACAGATGGACTTATACTTTCGACTGGCACCCTTAAAAATTTTTATTTTTATATGACGATTTAAGAGAAAAATCAACGATGGTTAACCCATGGTTTTTTTTGACGAAAAATCTTTTTGTTTCGAAATCGAAAAATATTATTATATCATCGTTCTAGACATTGTTGCGAACCCGAAACTGCCTTTGGTTCGAAAATCATCCCTTATATAACGAAGGTACATGCAATTGTTGAAGAAGCCACATTCGTCTCTCCCTCTTAGTGGGAAGTGTTCATCCCTTAAACTGCCTGTTCATCCCATAAACGTGGTTTGTTTGGGGAAAAATTTGCTCAGCACGTACAGATGGACTTATACTTTCGATTGGCACTCTTAAACATTTTTTTTTTTATTTGACGATTATCGAGAAATATCAACGATGGTTAACCCATGGTTTTTTTTGACGAAAAATCTTTTTGTTTCGAAATCGAAAAATATTATTATATCATCGTTCTTGACATTGTTGCGAACCCGAAACTGCCTTTGGTTCGAAAATCATCCCTTATATAACGAAGGTACATGCAATTGTTGAAGAAGCCACATTCGTCTCTCCCTCTTAGTGGGAAGTGTTCATCACTTAAACTGCCTGTTCATCCCTTAAACGTGGTTTGTTTGGGGAAAAAATTTCTCAGCATGTACAGTATGGACTTATACTTTCGATTGGCACCCTTAAAAATTTTTTTTTTTATTTGACGATTTTCGAGAAAAATCAACGATGGTTAACCCATGGTTTTTTTTGACGAAAAATCTTTTTGTTTCGAAATCAAAAAATATTATTATATCATCGTTCTAGACATTGTTGCGAACCCGAAACTGCCTTTGGTTCGAAAATCATCCCTTATATAACGAAGGTACATGCAATTGTTGAAGAAGCCACATTCGTCTCTCCCTCTTAGTGGGAAGTGTTCATCCCTTAAACTGCCTGTTCATCCCTTAAACGAGGTTTGTTTGGGGAAAAATTTGCACAGCACGTACAGATGGACTTATACTTTCGATTGCCACCCTTAAAAAAACTTTTTTTTATTTGACGATTTTCGAGAAAAATCAACGATGGTTAACCCATGGTTTTTTTTGACGAAAAATCTTTTTGTTTCGAAATCGAAAAATATTATTATATCATCGTTCTTGACTTTGTTGCGAACCCGAAACTGCCTTTGGTTCGAAAATCATCCCTTATATAACGAAGGTACATGCAATTGTTGAAGAAGCCACATTCGTCTCTCCCTCTTAGTGGGAAGTGTTCATCCCTTAAACTGCCTGTTCATCCCATAAACGTGGTTTGTTTGGGGAAAAATTTGCTCAGCACGTACAGATGGACTTATACTTTCGATTGGCACTCTTAAAAATTTTTTTTTTTATTTGACGATTATCGAGAAATATCAACGATGGTTAACCCATGGTTTTTTTTGACGAAAAATCTTTTTGTTTCGAAATCGAAAAATATTATTATATCATCGTTCTTGACATTGTTGCGAACCCGAAACTGCCTTTGGTTCGAAAATCATCCCTTATATAACGAAGGTACATGCAATTGTTGAAGAAGCCACATTCGTCTCTCCCTCTTAGTGGGAAGTGTTCATCACTTAAACTGCCTGTTCATCCCTTAAACGTGGTTTGTTTGGGGAAAAAATTTCTCAGCATGTACAGTATGGACTTATACTTTCGATTGGCACCCTTAAAAATTTTTTTTTTTATTTGACGATTTTCGAGAAAAATCAACGATGGTTAACCCATGGTTTTTTTTGACGAAAAATCTTTTTGTTTTGAAATCAAAAAATATTATTATATCATCGTTCTAGACATTGTTGCGAACCCGAAACTGCCTTTGGTTCGAAAATCATCCCTTATATAACGAAGGTACATGCAATTGTTGAAGAAGCCACATTCGTCTCTCCCTCTTAGTGGGAAGTGTTCATCCCTTAAACTGCCTGTTCATCCCTTAAACGTGGTTTGTTTGGGGAAAAATTTGCTCAGCACGTACAGATGGACTTATACTTTCGATTGGCACCCTTAAAAATTTTTTTTTTTAATTGACGATTTTCGAGAAAAATCATCGATGGTTAACCCATGGTTTTTTTTGACGAAAAATCTTTTTGTTTCGAAATCAAAAAATATTATTATATCATCGTTCTAGACATTGTTGCGAACCCGAAACTGCCTTTGGTTCGAAAATCATCCCTTATATAACGAAGGTACATGCAATTGTTGAAGAAGCCACATTCGTCTCTCCCTCTTAGTGGGAAGTGTTCATCCCTTAAACTGCCTGTTCATCCCTTAAACGTGGTTTGTTTGGGGAAAAATTTGCTCAGCACGTACAGATGGACTTATACTTTCGATTGGCACCCTTAAAAATTTTTTTTTTTAATTGACGATTTTCGAGAAAAATCATCGATGGTTAACCCATGGTTTTTTTTGACGAAAAATCTTTTTGTTTCGAAATCAAAAAATATTATTATATCATCGTTCTAGACATTGTTGCGAACCCGAAACTGCCTTTGGTTCGAAAATCATCCCTTATATAACGAAGGTACATGCAATTGTTGAAGAAGCCACATTCGTCTCTCCCTCTTAGTGGGAAGTGTTCATCCCTTAAACTGCCTGTTCATCCCTTAAACGTGGTTTGTTTGGGGAAAAAATTTCTCAGCACGTTCAGATGGACTTATACTTTCGATTGGCACCCTTAAAAATTTTTTTTTTTATTTGACGATTTTCGAGAAATATCAACGATGGTTAACCCATGGTTTTTTTTGACGAAAAATCTTTTTGTTTTGAAATCGAAAAATATTATTATATCATCGTTCTTGACATTGTTGCGAACCCGAAACTGCCTTTGGTTCGAAAATCATCCCTTATATAACGAAGGTACATGCAATTGTTGAAGAAGCCACATTCGTCTCTCCCTCTTAAATGGAAGTGTTCATCCCTTAAACTGCCTGTTCATCCCTTAAACGTGGTTTGTTTGAGGAAAAAATTTCTCAGCACGTACAGTATGGACTTATACTTTCGATTGGCACCCTTAAAAATTTTTTTTTTTATTTGACGATTTTCGAGAAAAATCAACGATGGTTAACCCATGGTTTTTTTTGACGAAAAATCTTTTTGTTTCGAAATCGAAAAATATTATTATATCATCGTTCTAGACAATGTTACGAACCCGAAACCGCCTTTGGTTCGAAAATCATCCCTTATATAACGAAGGTACATGCAATTGTTGAAGAAGCCACATTCGTCTCTCCCTCTTAGTGGGAAGTGTTCATCCCTTAATCTGCCTGTTCATCCCTTAAACGTGGTTTGTTTGGGGAAAAATTTGCTCAGCACGTACAGATGGACTTATACTTTCGATTGGCACCCTTAAAAATTTTTTTTTTTAATTGACGATTTTCGAGAAAAATCAACGATGGTTAACCCATGGTTTTTTTTGACGAAAAATCTTTTTGTTTCGAAATCGAAAAATATTATTATATCATCGTTCTAGACAATGTTGCGAACCCGAAACTGCCTTTGGTTCGAAAATCATCCCTTATATAACGAAGGTACATGCAATTGTTGAAGAAGCCACATTCGTCTCTCCCTCTTAGTGGGAAGTGTTCATCCCTTAATCTGCCTGTTCATCCCTTAAACGTGGTTTGTTTGGGGAAAAATTTGCTCAGCACGAACAGATGGACTTATACTTTCGATTGGCACCCTTAAAAATTTTTTTTTTTAATTGACGATTTTCGAGAAAAATCATCGATGGTTAACCCATGGTTTTTTTTGACGAGAATCTTTTTGTTTCGAAATCAAAAAATATTATTATATCATCGTTCTAGACATTGTTGCGAACCCGAAACTGCCTTTGGTTCGAAAATCATCCCTTATATAACGAAGGTACATGCAATTGTTGAAGAAGCCACATTCGTCTCTCCCTCTTAGTGGGAAGTGTTCATCCCTTAAACTGCCTGTTCATCCCTTAAACGTGGTTTGTTTGGGGAAAAATTTGCTCAGCACGTACAGATGGACTTATACTTTCGATTGGCACCCTTAAAAATTTTTTTTTTTAATTGACGATTTTCGAGAAAAATCATCGATGGTTAACCCATGGTTTTTTTTGACGAAAAATCTTTTTGTTTCGAAATCAAAAAATATTATTATATCATCGTTCTAGACATTGATGCGAACCCGAAACTGCCTTTGGTTCGAAAATCATCCCTTATATAACGAAGGTACATGCAATTGTTGAAGAAGCCACATTCGTCTCTCCCTCTTAGTGGGAAGTGTTCATCCCTTAAACTGCCTGTTCATCCCTTAAACGTGGTTTGTTTGGGGAAAAATTTGCTCAGCACGTACAGATGGACTTATACTTTCGATTGGCACCCTTAAAAATTTTTTTTTAATTGACGATTTTCGAGAAAAATCAACGATGGTTAACCCATGGTTTTTTTTTGACGAAAAATCTTTTTGTTTCGAAATCGAAAAATATTATTATATCATCGTTCTTGACATTGTTGCGAACCCGAAACTGCCTTTGGTTCGAAAATCATCCCTTATATAACGAAGGTACATGCAATTGTTGAAGAAGCCACATTCGTCTCTCCCTCTTAGTGGGAAGTGTTCATCCCTTAAACTGCCTGTTCATCCCTTAAACGTGGTTTGTTTGGGGAAAAAATTTCTCAGCACGTACAGTATGGACTTATACTTTCGATTGGCACCCTTAAAAATTTTTTTTTTTATTTGACGATTTTCGAGAAAAATCAACGATGGTTAACCCATGGTTTTTTTTGACGAAAAATCTTTTTGTTTCGAAATCGAAAAATATTATTATATCATCGTTCTAGACAATGATACGAACCCGAAACTGCCTTTGGTTCGAAAATCATCCCTTATATAACGAAGGTACATGCAATTGTTGAAGAAGCCACATTCGTCTCTCCCTCTTAGTGGGAAGTGTTCATCCCTTAATCTGCCTGTTCATCCCTTAAACGTGGTTTGTTTGGGGAAAAATTTGCTCAGCACGTACAGATGGACTTATACTTTCGATTGGCACCCTTAAAAATTTTTTTTTTTAATTGACGATTTTCGAGAAAAATCAACGATGGTTAACCCATGGTTTTTTTTGACGAAAAATCTTTTTGTTTCGAAATCGAAAAATATTATTATATCATCGTTCTAGACAATGTTGCGAACCCGAAACTGCCTTTGGTTCGAAAATCATCCCTTATATAACGAAGGTACATGCAATTGTTGAAGAAGCCACATTCGTCTCTCCCTCTTAGTGGGAAGTGTTCATCCCTTAAACTGCCTGTTCATCCCTTAAACGTGGTTTGTTTGGGGAAAAAATTTCTCAGCACGTTCAGATGGACTTATACTTTCGATTGGCACCCTTAAAAATTTTTTTTTTATTTGACGATTTTCGAGAAATATCAACGATGGTTAACCCATGGTTTTTTTTGACGAAAAATCTTTATGTTTCGAAATCGAAAAATATTATTATATCATCGTTCTTGACATTGTTGCGAACCCGAAACTGCCTTTGGTTCGAAAATCATCCCTTATATAACGAAGGTACATGCAATTGTTGAAGAAGCCACATTCGTCTCTCCCTCTTAGTGGGAAGTGTTCATCCCTTAAACTGCCTGTTCATCCCTTAAACGTGGTTTGTTTGGGGAAAAAATTTCTCAGCACGTACAGTATGGACTTATACTTTCGATTGGCACCCTTAAAAATTTTTTTTTTTATTTGACGATTTTCGAGAAAAATCAACGATGGTTAACCCATGGTTTTTTTTGACGAAAAATCTTTTTGTTTCGAAATCGAAAAATATTATTATATCATCGTTCTAGACAATGTTACGAACCCGAAACTGCCTTTGGTTCGAAAATCATCCCTTATATAACGAAGGTACATGCAATTGTTGAAGAAGCCACATTCGTCTCTCCCTCTTAGTGGGAAGTGTTCATCCCTTAATCTGCCTGTTCATCCCTTAAACGTGGTTTGTTTGGGGAAAAATTTGCTCAGCACGAACAGATGGACTTATACTTTCGATTGGCACCCTTAAAAATTTTTTTTTTTAATTGACGATTTTCGAGAAAAATCATCGATGGTTAACCCATGGTTTTTTTTGACGAAAAATCTTTTTGTTTCGAAATCTAAAAATATTATTATATCATCGTTCTTGACATTGTTGCGAACCCGAAACTGCCTTTGGTTCGAAAATCATCCCTTATATAACGAAGGTACATGCAATTGTTGAAGAAGCCACATTCGTCTCTCCCTCTTAGTGGGAAGTGTTCATCCCTTAAACTGCCTGTTCATCCCTTAAACGTGGTTTGTTTGGGGAAAAAATTTCTCAGCACGTACAGTATGGACTTATACTTTCGATTGGCACCCTTAAAAATTTTTTTTTTTATTTGACGATTTTCGAGAAAAATCAACGATGGTTAACCCATGGTTTTTTTTGACGAAAAATCTTTTTGTTTCGAAATCGAAAAATATTATTATATCATCGTTCTAGACAATGTTACGAACCCGAAACTGCCTTTGGTTCGAAAATCATCCCTTATATAACGAAGGTACATGCAATTGTTGAAGAAGCCACATTCGTCTCTCCCTCTTAGTGGGAAGTGTTCATCCCTTAATCTGCCTGTTCATCCCTTAAACGTGGTTTGTTTGGGGAAAAATTTGCTCAGCGCGTACAGATGGACTTATACTTTCGATTGGCACCCTTAAAAATTTTTTTTTTTAATTGACGATTTTCGAGAAAAATCAACGATGGTTAACCCATGGTTTTTTTTGACGAAAAATCTTTTTGTTTCGAAATCGAAAAATATTATTATATCATCGTTCTAGACAATGTTGCGAACCCGAAACTGCCTTTGCTTCGAAAATCATCCCTTATATAACGAAGGTACATGCAATTGTTGAAGAAGCCACATTCGTCTCTCCCTCTTAGTGGGAAGTGTTCATCCCTTAATCTGCCTGTTCATCCCTTAAACGTGGTTTGTTTGGGGAAAAATTTGCTCAGCACGAACAGATGGACTTATACTTTCGATTGGCACCCTTAAAAATTTTTTTTTTTAATTGACGATTTTCGAGAAAAATCATCGATGGTTAACCCATGGTTTTTTTTGACGAAAAATCTTTTTGTTTCGAAATCTAAAAATATTATTATATCATCGTTCTAGACATTGTTGCGAACCCGAAACTGCCTTTGGTTCGAAAATCATCCCTTATATAACGAAGGTACATGCAATTGTTGAAGAAGCCACATTCGTCTCTCCCTCTTAGTGGGAAGTGTTCATCCCTTAAACTGCCTGTTCATCCCTTAAACGTGGTTTGTTTGGGGAAAAAATTTCTCAGCACGTTCAGATGGACTTATACTTTCGATTGGCACCCTTAAAAATTTTTTTTTTTATTTGACGATTTTCGAGAAAAATCAACGATGGTTAACCCATGGTTTTTTTTGACGAAAAATCTTTTTGTTTCGAAATCGAAAAATATTATTATATCATCGTTCTAGACAATGTTGCGAACCCGAAACTGCCTTTGGTTCGAATATCATCCCTTGTATAACGAAGGTACATGCCATTGTTGAAGAAGCCACATTCGTCTCTCCCTCTTAGTGGGAAGTGTTCATCCCTTAATCTGCCTGTTCATCCCTTAAACGTGGTTTGTTTGGGGAAAAAATTTCTCAGCTCGTACAGTATGGACTTATACTTTCGATTGGCACCCTTAAATTTTTTTTTTTTTATTTGACGATTTTCGAGAAAAATCAACGATGGTTAACCCATGGTTTTTTTTGACGAAAAATCTTTTTGTTTCGAAATCGAAAAATATTATTATATCATCGTTCTAGACAATGTTGCGAACCCGAAACTGCCTTTGGTTCGAATATCATCCCTTATATAACGAAGGTACATGCAATTGTTGAAGAAGCCACATTCGTCTCTCCCTCTTAGTGGGAAGTGTTCATCCCTTAATCTGCCTGTTCATCCCTTAAACGTGGTTTGTTTGGGGAAAAAATTTCTCAGCACGTTCAGATGGACTTATACTTTCGATTGGCACCCTTAAAAATTTTTTTTTTTATTAGACGATTTTCGAGAAATATCTACGACGGTTAACCCATGGTTTTTTTTGACGAAAAATCTTTTTGTTTCGAAATCGAAAAATATTATTATATCATCGTTCTTGACATTGTTGCGAACCCGAAACTGCCTTTGGTTCGAAAATCATCCCTTATATAACGAAGGTACATGCAATTGTTGAAGAAGCCACATTCGTCTCTCCCTCTTAGTGGGAAGTGTTCATCCCTTAAACAGCCTGTTCATCCCTTAAACGTGGTTTGTTTGGGGAAAAAATTTCTCAGCACGTACAGTATGGACTTATACTTTCGATTGGCACCCTTAAAATTTTTTTTTTTTATTTGACGATTTTCGAGAAAAATCAACGATGGTTAACCCATGGTTTTTTTTGACGAAAAATCTTTTTGTTTCGAAATCAAAAAATATTATTATATCATCGTTCTAGACATTGTTGCGAACCCGAAACTGCCTTTGGTTCGAAAATCATCCCTTATATAACGAAGGTACATGCAATTGTTGAAGAAGCCACATTCGTCTCTCCCTCTTAGTGGGAAGTGTTCATCCCTTAAACTGCCTGTTCATCCCTTAAACGTGGTTTGTTTGGGGAAAAATTTGCTCAGCACGTACAGATGGACTTATACTTTCGATTGGCACCCTTAAAAATTTTTTTTTTTAATTGACGATTTTCGAGAAAAATCATCGATGGTTAACCCATGGTTTTTTTTGACGAAAAATCTTTTTGTTTCGAAATCGAAAAATATTATTATATCATCGTTCTTGACATTGTTGCGAACCCGAAACTGCCTTTGGTTCGAAAATCATCCCTTATATAACGAAGGTACATGCAATTGTTGAAGAAGCCACATTTGTCTCTCCCTCTTAGTGGGAAGTGTTCATCCCTTAAACTGCCTGTTCATCCCTTAAACGTGGTTTGTTAGGGGAAAAATTTGCACAGCACGTACAGATGGACTTATACTTTCGATTGGCACCCTTAAAAAATTTTTTTTTAATTGACGATTTTCGAGAAAAATCAACGATGGTTAACCCATGGTTTTTTTTGACGAAAAATCTTTTGTTTCGAAATAAAAAAATATTATTATATCATCGTTCTAGACATTGTTGCGAACCCGAAACTGCCTTTGGTTCGAAAATCATCCCTTATATAACGAAGGTACATGCAATTGTTGAAGAAGCCACATTCGTCTCTCCCTCTTAGTGGGAACTGTTCATCCCTTAAACTGCCTGTTCATCCCTTAAACGTGGTTTGTTTGGGGAAAAATTTGCTTAGCACGTACAGATGGACTTATACTTTCGATTGGCACCCTTAAAAATTTTTTTTTTTTATTTGACGATTTTCGAGAAAAATCAACGATGGTTAACCCATGGTTTTTTTTGACGAAAAATCTTTTTGTTTCGAAATCAAAAAATATTATTATATCATCGTTCTAGACATTGTTGCGAACCCGAAACTGCCTTTGGTTCGAAAATCATCCCTTATATAACGAAGGTACATGCAATTGTTGAAGAAGCCACATTCGTCTCTCCCTCTTAGTGGGAAGTGTTCATCCCTTAATCTGCCTGTTCATCCCTTAAACGTGGTTTGTTTGGGGAAAAATTTGCTCAGCACGTACAGATGGACTTATACTTTCGATTGGCACCCTTAAAAATTTTTTTTTTTAATTGACGATTTTCGAGAAAAATCAACGATGGTTAACCCATGGTTTTTTTTGACGAAAAATCTTTTTGTTTCGAAATCGAAAAATATTATTATATCATCGTTCTAGACAATGTTGCGAACCCGAAACTGCCTTTGGTTCGAAAATCATCCCTTATATAACGAAGGTACATGCAATTGTTGAAGAAGCCACATTCGTCTCTCCCTCTTAGTGGGAAGTGTTCATCCCTTAAACTGCCTGTTCATCCCTTAAACGTGGTTTGTTTGGGGAAAAAATTTCTCAGCACGTTCAGATGGACTTATACTTTCGATTGGCACCCTTAAAAATTTTTTTTTTATTTGACGATTTTCGAGAAATATCAACGATGGTTAACCCATGGTTTTTTTTGACGAAAAATCTTTATGTTTCGAAATCGAAAAATATTATTATATCATCGTTCTTGACATTGTTGCGAACCCGAAACTGCCTTTGGTTCGAAAATCATCCCTTATATTACGAAGGTACATGCAATTGTTGAAGAAGCCACATTCGTCTCTCCCTCTTAGTGGGAAGTGTTCATCCCTTAAACTGCCTGTTCATCCCTTAAACGTGGTTTGTTTGGGGAAAAAATTTCTCAGCACGTACAGTATGGACTTATACTTTCGATTGGCACCCTTAAAAATTTTTTTTTTTATTTGACGATTTTCGAGAAAAATCAACGATGGTTAACCCATGGTTTTTTTTGACGAAAAATCTTTTTGTTTCGAAATCGAAAAATATTATTATATCATCGTTCTAGACAATGTTACGAACCCGAAACTGCCTTTGGTTCGAAAATCATCCCTTATATAACGAAGGTACATGCAATTGTTGAAGAAGCCACATTCGTCTCTCCCTCTTAGTGGGAAGTGTTCATCCCTTAAACTGCCTGTTCATCCCTTAAACGTGGTTTGTTAGGGGAAAAATTTGCACAGCACGTACAGATGGACTTATACTTTCGATTGGCACCCTTAAAAAATTTTTTTTTAATTGACGATTTTCGAGAAAAATCAACGATTGTTAACCCATGGTTTTTTTTGACGAAAAATCTTTTGTTTCGAAATAAAAAAATATTATTATATCATCGTTCTAGACATTGTTGCGAACCCGAAACTGCCTTTGGTTCGAAAATCATCCCTTATATAACGAAGGTACATGCAATTGTTGAAGAAGCCACATTCGTCTCTCCCTCTTAGTGGGAACTGTTCATCCCTTAAACTGCCTGTTCATCCCTTAAACGTGGTTTGTTTGGGGAAAAATTTGCTTAGCACGTACAGATGGACTTATACTTTCGATTGGCACCCTTAAAAATTTTTTTTTTTTATTTGACGATTTTCGAGAAAAATCAACGATGGTTAACCCATGGTTTTTTTTGACGAAAAATCTTTTTGTTTCGAAATCAAAAAATATTATTATATCATCGTTCTAGACATTGTTGCGAACCCGAAACTGCCTTTGGTTCGAAAATCATCCCTTATATAACGAAGGTACATGCAATTGTTGAAGAAGCCACATTCGTCTCTCCCTCTTAGTGGGAACTGTTCATCCCTTAAACTGCCTGTTCATCCCTTAAACGTGGTTTGTTTGGGGAAAAAATTTCTCAGCACGTACAGATGGACTTATACTTTCGATTGGCACCCTTAAAATTTTTTTTTTTTATTTGACGATTTTCGAGAAAAATCAACGATGGTTAACCCATGGTTTTTTTTGACGAAAAATCTTTTTGTTTCGAAATCGAAAAATATTATTATATCATCGTTCTAGACAATGTTGCGAACCCGAAACTGCCTTTGGTTCGAAAATCATCCCTTATATAACGATGGTACATGCAATTGTTGAAGAAGCCACATTCGTCTCTCCCTCTTAGTGGGAACTGTTCATCCCTTAAACTGCCTGTTCATCCCATAAACGTGGTTTGTTTGGGGAAAAAATTTCTCAGCACGTACAGATGGACTTATACTTTCGATTGGCACCCTTAAAATTTTTTTTTTTTATTTGACGATTTTCGAGAAAAATCAACGATGGTTAACCCATGGTTTTTTTGTGACGAAAAATCTTTTTGTTTCGAAATCAAAAAATATTATTATATCATCGTTCTTGACATTGTTGCGAACCCGAAACTGCCTTTGGTTCGAAAATCATCCCTTATATAACGAAGGTACATGCAATTGTTGAAGAAGCCACATTCCTCTCTCCCTCTTAGTGGGAACTGTTCATCCCTTAAACTGCCTGTTCATCCCATTAACGTGGTTTGTTTGGGGAAAAAATTTCTCAGCACGTACAGATGGACTTATACTTTCGATTGGCACCCTTAAAATTTTTTTTTTTTATTTGACGATTTTCGAGAAAAATCAACGATGGTTAACCCATGGTTTTTTTTGACGAAAAATCTTTTTGTTTCGAAATCAAAAAATATTATTATATCATCGTTCTTGACATTGTTGCGAACCCGAAACTGCCTTTGGTTCGAAAATCATCCCTTATATAACGAAGGTACATGCAATTGTTGAAGAAGCCACATTCGTCTCTCCCTTTTAGTGGGAAGTGTTCATCCCTTAAACTGCCTGTTCATCCCTTAAACGTGGTTTGTTTGGGGAAAAATTTGCACAGCACGTACAGATGGACTTATACTTTCGATTGGCACCCTTAAAAAAACTTTTTTTTATTTGACGATTTTCGAGAAAAATCAACGATGGTTAACCCATGGTTTTTTTTGACGAAAAATCTTTTTGTTTCGAAATCAAAAAATATTATTATGTCATCGTTCTAGACATTGTTGCGAACCCGAAACTGCCTTTGGTTCGAAAATCATCCCTTATATAACGAAGGTACATGCAATTGTTGAAGAAGCCACATTCCTCTCTCCCTCTTAGTGGGAAGTGTTCATCTCTTAAACTGCCTGTTCATCCCTTAAACGTGGTTTGTTTGGGGAAATATTTGCACAGCACGTACAGATGGACTTATACTTTCGATTGGCACCCTTAAAATTTTTTTTTTTTATTTGACGATTTTCGAGAAAAATCAACGATGGTTAACCCATGGTTTTTTTTGACGATAAATCTTTTTGTTTCGAAATCAAAAAATATTATTATATCATCGTTCTTGACATTGTTGCGAACCCGAAACTGCATTTGGTTCGAAAATCATCCCTTATATAACGAAGGTACATGCAATTGTTGAAGAAGCCACATTCGTCTCTCCCTTTTAGTGGGAAGTGTTCATCCCTTAAACTGCCTGTTCATCCCTTAAACGTGGTTTGTTTGGGGAAAAATTTGCACAGCACGTACAGATGGACTTATACTTTCGATTGGCACCCTTAAAAAAACTTTTTTTTATTTGACGATTTTCGAGAAAAATCAACGATGGTTAACACATGGTTTTTTTTGACGAAAAATCTTTTTGTTTCGAAAGCAAAAAATATTATTATGTCATCGTTCTAGACATTGTTGCGAACCCGAAACTGCCTTTGGTTCGAAAATCATCCCTTATATAACGTAGGTACATGCAATTGTTGAAGAAGCCACATTCCTCTCTCCCTCTTAGTGGGAAGTGTTCATCTCTTAAACTGCCTGTTCATCCCTTAAACGTGGTTTGTTTGGAAAAATATTTGCACAGCACGTACAGATGGACTTATACTTTCGATTGGCACCCTTAAAAAAACTTTTTTTTATTTGACGATTTTCGAGAAAAATCAACGATGGTTAACCCCTGGTTTTTTTTGACGAAAAATCTTTTTGCTTCGAAATCGAAAAATATTATTATATCATCGTTCTTGACTTTGTTGCGAACCCGAAACTGCCTTTGGTTCGAAAATCATCCCTTATATAACGAAGGTACATGCAATTGTTGAAGAAGCCACATTCGTCTCTCCCTCTTAGTGGGAAGTGTTCATCCCTTAAACTGCCTGTTCATCCCTTAAACGTGGTTTGTTTGGGGAAAAATTTGCACAGCACGTACAGATGGACTTATACTTTCGATTGGCACCCTTAAAAAATTTTTTTTTATTTGACGATTTTCGAGGAAAATCAACGATGGTTAACCCATGGTTTTTTTTGACGAAAAATCTTATTGTTTCGAAATCGAAAAATATTATTATGTCATCGTTCTAGACATTGTTGCGAACCCGAAACTGCCTTTGGTTCGAAAATCATCCCTTATATAACGTAGGTACATGCAATTGTTGAAGAAGCCACATTCCTCTCTCCCTCTTAGTGGGAAGTGTTCATCTCTTAAACTGCCTGTTCATCCCTTAAACGTGGTTTGTTTGGAAAAATATTTGCACAGCACGTACAGATGGACTTATACTTTCGATTGGCACCCTTAAAAAAACTTTTTTTTATTTGACGATTTTCGAGGAAAATCAACGATGGTTAACCCCTGGTTTTTTTTGACGAAAAATCTTTTTGCTTCGAAATCGAAAAATATTATTATATCATCGTTCTTGACTTTGTTGCGAACCCGAAACTGCCTTTGGTTCGAAAATCATCCCTTATATAACGAAGGTACATGCAATTGTTGAAGAAGCCACATTCGTCTCTCCCTCTTAGTGGGAAGTGTTCATCCCTTAAACTGCCTGTTCATCCCTTAAACGTGGTTTGTTTGGGGAAAAATTTGCACAGCACGTACAGATGGACTTATACTTTCGATTGGCACCCTTAAAAAATTTTTTTTTTATTTGACGATTTTCGAGGAAAATCAACGATGGTTAACCCATGGTTTTTTTTGACGAAAAATCTTATTGTTTCGAAATCGAAAAATATTATTATATCATCGTTCTAGACATTGTTGCGAACCCGAAACTGCCTTTGGTTCGAAAATCATCCCTTATATAACGAAGGTACATGCAATTGTTGAAGAAGCCACATTCGTCTCTCCCTCTTAGTGGGAAGTGTTAATCTCTTAAACTGCCTGTTCATCCCTTAAACGTGGTTTGTTTGGGGAAATATTTGCACAGCACGTACAGATGGACTTATACTTTCGATTGGCACCCTTAAAAAATTTTTTTTTTATTTGACGATTTTCGAGGAAAATCAACGATGGTTAACCCATGGTTTTTTTTGACGAAAAATCTTTTTGTTTCGAAATCGAAAAGTATTATTATATCATCGTTCTAGACAATGTTGCGAACCCGAAACTGCCTTTGGTTCGAAAATCATCCCTTATATAACGAAGGTACATGCAATTGTTGAAGAAGCCACATTCGTCTCTCCCTCTTAGTGGGAACTGTTCATCCCTTAAACTGCCTGTTCATCCCATAAACGTGGTTTGTTTGGGGAAAAAATTTCTCAGCACGTACAGATGGACTTATACTTTCGATTGGCACCCTTAAAATATTTTTTTTTATTTGACGATTTTCGAGAAAAATCAACGATGGTTAACCCATGGTTTTTTTTGACGAAAAATCTTTTTGTTTCGAAATCGAAAAATATTATTATATCATCGTTCTAGACATTGTTGCGAACCCGAAACTGCCTTTGGTTCGAAAATCATCCCTTATATAACGAAGGTACATGCAATTGTTGAAGAAGCCACATTCGTCTCTCCCTCTTAGTGGGAACTGTTCATCCCTTAAACTGCCTGTTCATCCCATAAACGTGGTTTGTTTGGGGAAAAAATTTCTCAGCACGTACAGATGGACTTATACTTTCGATTGGCACCCTTAAAATTTTTTTTTTTTATTTGACGATTTTCGAGAAAAATCAACGATGGTTAACCCATGGTTTTTTTTGACGAAAAATCTTTTTGTTTCGAAATCAAAAAATATTATTATATCATCGTTCTTGACATTGTTGCGAACCCGAAACTGCCTTTGGTTCGAAAATCATCCCTTATATAACGAAGGTACATGCAATTGTTGAAGAAGCCACATTCGTCTCTCCCTTTTAGTGGGAAGTGTTCATCCCTTAAACTGCCTGTTCATCCCTTAAACGTGGTTTGTTTGGGGAAAAATTTGCACAGCACGTACAGATGGACTTATACTTTCGATTGGCACCCTTAAAAAAACTTTTTTTTATTTGACGATTTTCGAGAAAAATCAACGATGGTTAACCCATGGTTTTTTTTGACGAAAAATCTTTTTGTTTCGAAATCAAAAAATATTATTATGTCATCGTTCTAGACATTGTTGCGAACCCGCAACTGCCTTTGGTTCGAAAATCATCCCTTATATAACGAAGGTACATGCAATTGTTGAAGAAGCCACATTCCTCTCTCCCTCTTAGTGGGAAGTGTTCATCTCTTAAACTGCCTGTTCATCCCTTAAACGTGGTTTGTTTGGGGAAATATTTGCACAGCACGTACAGATGGACTTATACTTTCGATTGGCACCCTTAAAATTTTTTTTTTTTTTTGACGATTTTCGAGAAAAATCAACGATGGTTAACCCATGGTTTTTTTTTTGACGAAAAATCTTTTTGTTTCGAAATCAAAAAATATTATTATATCATCGTTCTTGACATTGTTGCGAACCCGAAACTGCATTTGGTTCGAAAATCATCCCTTATATAACGAAGGTACATGCAATTGTTGAAGAAGCCACATTCGTCTCTCCCTTTTAGTGGGAAGTGTTCATCCCTAAAACTGCCTGTTCATCCCTTAAACGTGGTTTGTTTGGGGAAAAATTTGCACAGCACGTACAGATGGACTTATACTTTCGATTGGCACCCTTAAAAAAACTTTTTTTTATTTGACGATTTTCGAGAAAAATCAACGATGGTTAACCCATGGTTTTTTTTGACGAAAAATCTTTTTGTTTCGAAATCGAAAAATATTATTATATCATCGTTCTTGACTTTGTTGCGAACCCGAAACTGCCTTTGGTTCGAAAATCATCCCTTATATAACGAAGGTACAAGCAATTGTTGAAGAAGCCAAATTCGTCTCTCCCTCTTAGTGGGAAGTGTTCATCCCTTAAACTGCCTGTTCATCCCTTAAACGTGGTTTGTTTGGGGAAAAATTTGCTCAGCACGTACAGATGGACTTATACTTTCGATTGGCACCCTTAAAACTATTTTTTTTTTATTGACGATTTTCGAGAAAAATCAACGATGGTTAACCCATGGTTTTTTTTGACGAAAAATCTTTTTGTTTCGAAATCGAAAAATATTATTATATCATTGTTCTAGACATTGTTGCGAACCCGAAACTGCCATTGTTTCGAAAATCATCCCTTATATAACGAAGGTACATGCAATTGTTGAAGAAGCCACATTCGTCTATCCCTCTTAGTGGGAAGTGTTCATCTCTTAAACTGCCTGTTCATCCCTTAAACGTGGTTTGTTTGGGGAAAAATTTGCTCAGCACGTACAGATGGACTTATACTTTCGATTGGCACCCTTAAAAATTTTTTTTTTTATTTGACGATTTTCGAGAAAAATCAACGATGGTTAACCCATGGTTTTTTTTGACGAAATATCTTTTTGTTTCGAAATCAAAAAATATTATTATATCATCGTTCTAGACATTGTTGCGAACCCAAAACTGCCTTTGGTTCGATAATCATCCCTTATATAACGAAGGTACATGCAATTGTTGAAGAAGCCACATTCGTCTCTCCCTCATAGTGGGAAGTGTTCATCCCTTAAACTGCCTGTTCATCCCTTAAACGTGGTTTGTTTGGGGAAAAATTTGCACAGCACGTACAGATGGACTTATACTTTCGATTGGCACCCTTAAAAAAAATTTTTTTTATTTGACGATTTTCGAGAAAAATCAACGATGTTTAACCCATGGTTTTTTTTGACGAAAAATCTTTTTGTTTCGAAATCGAAAAATATTATTATACCATCGTTCTTGACATTGTTGCGAACCCGAAACTGCCTTTGGTTCGAAAATCATCCCTTATATAACGAAGGTACATGCAATTGTTGAAGAAGCCACATTCGTCTCTCCCTCTTAGTGGGAAGTGTTCATCCCTTAAACTGCCTGTTCATCCCTTAAACGTGGTTTGTTTGGGGAAAAATTTGCACAGCACGTACAGATGGACTTATACTTTCGATTGGCACCCTTAAAAAAAATTTTTTTTATTTGACGATTTTCGAGAAAAATCAACGATGGTTAACCCATGGTTTTTTTTGACGAAAAATCTTTTTGTTTCGAAATCGAAAAATATTATTATATCATCGTTCTAGACATTGTTGCGTACCCGAAACTGCCTTTGGTTCGAAAATCATCCCTTATATAACGAAGGTACATGCAATTGTAGAAGAAGCCACATTCGTCTTTCCCTCTTAGTGGGAAGTGTTCATCCCTTAAACTGCCTGTTCATCCCTTAAACGTGGTTTGTTTGGGGAAAAATTTGCACAGCACGTACAGATGGACTTATACTTTCGATTGGCACCCTTAAAAATTTTTTTTTTTATTTGACGATTTTCGAGAAAAATCAACGATGGTTAACCCACGGTTTTTTCTTGACGAAAAATGATTTCTGCGCGCAACTTTGATGGTCGATATCTCCCATACACGTGGCTTGTTTTCGGAAAAATTTGCACAGCATGTACATTAGGACGTATTCTTTCAATTAGCATGCTTAGAAAACTTTTTTGAAATTTTCGATTTCCGTGAAAATTCAACGATGGTTAACCCACGGTTTTTTCTTGACGAAAAATGATTTTTGCGCGCCACTTTGATGGTCGATATCTCCCATACACGTGGCTTGTTTTCGGAAAAATTTGCACAGCGTATACAATAGGACGTATACTTTCAATTGGCATGCTTAGAAAACTTTTTTGAAATTTTCGATTTCCGTGAAAAATCAACGATGGTTAACCCACGGTTTTTTCTTGACGAAAAATGATTTTTGCGCGCCACTTTGATGGTCGATATCTCTCATACACGTGGCTTGTTTTCGGAAAAATTTGCACAGCATGTACATTAGGACGTATACTTTCAATTGGCATGCTAAGAAAACTTTTTTGAAATTTTCGATTTCCGTGAAAAATCAACGATGGTTAACCCACGGTTTTTTCTTGACGAAAAATGATTTTTGCGCGCCACTTTGATGGTCGATATCTCCCATACACGTGGCTTGTTTTCGGAAAAATTTGCACAGCGTATACATTAGGACGTATACTTTCAATTGGCATGCTTAGAAAACTTTTTTGAAATTTTCGATTTCCGTGAAAAATCAACGATGGTTAACCCACGGTTTTTTCTTGACGAAAAATGATTTCTGCGCGCCACTTTGATGGTCGATATCTCCCATACACGTGGCTTGTTTTCGGAAAAATTTGCACAACATGTACATTAGGACGTATACATTCAATTGGCATGCTTAGAAAACTTTTTTGAAATTTTCGATTTCCGTGAAAAATCAACGATGGTTAACCCACGGTTTTTTCTTGACGAAAAATGATTTCTGCGCGCCACTTTGATGGTCGATATCTCCCATACACGTGGCTTGTTTTCGGAAAAATTTGCACAGCATGTACATTAGGACGTATACTTTCAATTGGCAGGCTTAGAAAACTTTTTAGAAATTTTTGATTTCCGTGAAAAATCAACGATGGTTAACCCACGGTTTTTTCTTGACGAAAAATGATTTCTGCGCGCCACTTTGATGGTCGATATCTCCCATACAAGTGGCTTGTTTTCGGAAACATTTGCACAGCATGTACATTAGGACGAATACTTTCAATTGGCATGCATAGAAAACTTTTTTGAAATTTTCGATTTCCGTGAAAAATAAACGATGGTTAACCCACGGTTTTTTCTTGACGAAAAATGATTTCTGCGCGCCACTTTGATGGTCGATATCTCCCATACACGAGTATTGTTTTCGGAAAAATTTGCACAACATGTACATAAGGACGTATACTTTCAATTGGCATGCTAAGAAAACTTTTTTGAAATTTTCGATTTCCGTGAAAAATCAACGATGGTTAACCCACGGTTTTTTCTTGACGAAAAATGATTTTTGCGCGCCACTTTGATGGTCGATATCTCTCATACACGTGGCTTGTTTTCGGAAAAATTTGCACAGCATGTACATTAGGACGTATACTTTCAATTGGCATGCTAAGAAAACTTTTTTGAAATTTTCGATTTCCGTGAAAAATCAACGATGGTTAACCCACGGTTTTTTCTTGACGAAAAATGATTTTTGCGCGCCACTTTGATGGTCGATATCTCCCATAAACGTGGCTTGTTTTCGGAAAAATTTGCACAGCATGTACATTAGGACGTATTCTTTCAATTTTCATGCTTAGAAAACTTTTTTGAAATTTTCGATTTCCGTGAAAAATCAACGATGGTTAACCCACGGTTTTTTCTTGACGAAAAATGATTTTTGCGCGCCACTTTGATGGTCGATATCTCCCATACACGTGGCTTGTTTTCGGAAAAATTTGCACAGCATGTACATTAGGACGTATACCTACAATTGGCATGCTTAGAAAACTTTTTTGAAATTTTCGATTTCCGTGAAAAATCAACGATGGTTAACCCACGGTTTTTTCTTGACGAAAAATGATTTTTGCGCGCCACTTTGATGGTCGATATCTCCCATACACGTGGCTTGTTTTCGGAAAAATTTGCACAGCATGTACATTAGGACGTATCCTTTCAATTGGCATGCTTAGAAAACTTTTTTGAAATTTTCGATTTCCGTGAAAAATCAACGATGGTTAACCCACGGTTTTTTCTTGACGAAAAATGATTTTTGCGCGCCACTTTGATGGTCGATATCTCCCATACACGTGGCTTGTTTTCGGAAAAATTTGCACAGCATGTACATTAGGACGTATACCTACAATTGGCATGCTTAGAAAACTTTTTTGAAATTTTCGATTTCCGTGAAAAATCAACGATGGTTAACCCACGGTTTTTTCTTGACGAAAAATGATTTTTGCGCGCCACTTTGATGGTCGATATCTCCCATACACGTGGCTTGTTTTCGGAAAAATTTGCACAGCATGTACATTAGGACGTATCCTTTCAATTGGCATGCTTAGAAAACTTTTTTGAAATTTTCGATTTCCGTGAAAAATAAACGATGGTTAACCCACGGTTTTTTCTTGACGAAAAATGATTTCTGCGCGCCACTTTGATGGTCGATATCTCCCATACACGTGTATTGTTTTCGGAAAAATTTGCACAACATGTTCATTAGGACGTATACTTTCAATTGGCATGCTTAGAAAACTTTTTTGAAATTTTCGATTTTCGTGAAAAATCAACGATGGTTAACCCACGGTTTTTTCTTGACGAAAAATGATTTCTGCGCGCCACTTTGATGGTCGATATCTCCCATACACGTGGCTTGTTTTCGGAAAAATTTGCACAGCATGTACATTAGGACGTATTCTTTCAATTGGCATGCTAAGAAAACTTTTTTGAAATTTTCGATTTCCGTGAAAAATCAACGATTGTTAACCCACGGTTTTTTCTTGACGAAAAATGATTTCTGCGCGCCACTTTGATGGTCGATATCTCCCATACACGTGGCTTGTTTTCGGAAAAATTTGCACAGCATGTGCATTAGTACGTATACTTTCAATTGGCATGCTAAGAAAACTTTTTTGAAATTTTCGATTTCCGTGAAAAATCAACGATGGTTAACCCACGGTTTTTTCTTGACGAAAAATGATTTCTGCGCGCCACTTTGATGGTCGATATCTCCCATACACGTGGCTTGTTTTCGGAAAAATTTGCACAGCATGTACATTAGGACGAATACTTTCAATTGGCATGCTTAGAAAACTTTTTTGAAATTTTCGATTTCCGTGAAAAATCAACGATGGTTAACCCACGGTTTTTTCTTGACGAAAAATGATTTCTGCGCGCCACTTTGATGGTCGATATCTCCCATACACGTGGCTTGTTTTCGGAAAAATTTGCACAGCATGTACATTAGGACGTATACTTTCAATTGGCATGCTTAGAAAACTTATTTGAAATTTTCGATTTCCGTGAAAAATCAACGATGGTTAACCCACGGTTTTTTCTTGACGAAAAATGATTTTTGCGCGCCACTTTGATGGTCGATATCTCCCATACACGTGGCTTGTTTTCGGAAAAATTTGCACAGCATGTACATTAGGACGTATTCTTTCAATTGGCATGCTTAGAAAACTTTTTTGAAATTTTCGATTTCTGTGAAAAATCAACGATGGTTAACCCACGGTTTTTTCTTGACGAAAAATGATTTCTGCGCGCCACTTTGATGGTCGATATCTCCCATACACGTGTATTGTTTTCGGAAAAATTTGCACAAAATGTTCATTAGGACGTATACTTTATATTGGCATGCATAGAAAACTTTTTTGAAATTTTCGATTTTCGTGAAAAATCAACGATGGTTAACCCACGGTTTTTTCTTGACGAAAAATGATTTCTGCGCGCCACTTTGATGGTCGATATCTCCCATACACGTGGCTTGTTTTCGGAAAAATTTGCACAGCATGTACATTAGGACGTATTCTTTCAATTGGCATGCTAAGAAAACTTTTTTGAAATTTTCGATTTCCGTGAAAAATCAACGATTGTTAACCCACGGTTTTTTCTTGACGAAAAATGATTTCTGCGCGCCACTTTGATGGTCGATATCTCCCATACACGTGGCTTGTTTTCGGAAAAATTTGCACAGCATGTGCATTAGTACGTATACTTTCAATTGGCATGCTAAGAAAACTTTTTTGAAATTTTCGATTTCCGTGAAAAATCAACGATGGTTAACCCACGGTTTTTTCATGACGAAATATGATTTCTGCGCGCCACTTTGATGGTCGATATCTCCCATACACGTGGCTTGTTTTCGGAAAAATTTGCACAGCATGTACATTAGGACGAATACTTTCAATTGGCATGCTTAGAAAACTTTTTTGAAATTTTCGATTTCCGTGAAAAATCAACGATGATTAACCCACGGTTTTTTCTTGACGAAAAATGATTTCTGCCCGCCACTTTGATGGTCGGTATCTCCCATACACGTGGCTTGTTTTCGGAAAAATTTGCACAGCATGTACATTAGGACGTATACTTTCAATTGGCATGCTTAGAAAACTTTTTTGAAATTTTCGATTTCCGTGAAAAATCAACGATGGTTAACCCACGGTTTTTTCTTGACGAAAAATGATTTCTGCGCGCCACTTTGATGGTCGATATCTCCCATACACGTGGCTTGTTTTCGGAAAAATTTGCACAGCATGTACATTAGTACGTATACTTTCAATTGGCATGCTAAGAAAACTTTTTTGAAATTTTCGATTTCCGTGAAAAATCAACGATGGTTAACCCACGGTTTTTTCTTGACGAAAAATGATTTCTGCGCGCCACTTTGATGGTCGATATCTCCCATACACGTGGCTTGTTTTCGGAAAAATTTGCACAGCATGTACATTAGTACGTATACTTTCAATTGGCATGCTAAGAAAACTTTTTTGAAATTTTCGATTTCCGTGAAAAATCAACGATGGTTAACCCACGGTTTTTTCTTGACGAAAAATGATTTCTGCGCGCCACTTTGATGGTCGATATCTCCCATACACGTGGCTTGTTTTCGGAAATATTTGCACAGCATGTACATTAGGACGTATACTTTCAATTGGCATGCTTAGAAAAGTTTTTTGAAAATTTCGATTTCCGTGAAAAATCAACGATGGTTAACCCACGGTTTTTTCTTGACGAAAATTGATTTCTGCGCGCCACTTTGATGGTCGGTATCTCCCATACACGTGGCTTGTTTTCGGAAAAATTTGCACAGCATGTACAGTAGGACGTATACTTTCAATTGGCATGCTTAGAAAAGTTTTTTGAAATTTTCGATTTCCGTGAAAAATCAACGATGGTTAACCCACGGTTTTTTCTTGACGAAAAATGATTTCTGCGCGCCACTTTGATGGTCGATATCTCCCATACACGTGGCTTGTTTTCGGAAAAATTTGCACAGCATGTACATTAGGACGTATACTTTCAATTGGCATGCTTAGAAAACTTTTTTGAAATTTTCGATTTCCGTGAAAAATCAACGATGGTTAACCCACGGTTTTTTCTTGACGAAAAATGATTTCTGCGCGCCACTTTGATGGTCGATATCTCCCATACACGTGGCTTGTTTTCGGAAAAATTTGCACAGCATGTACATTAGGACGTATACCTACAATTGGCATGCTTAGAAAACTTTTTTGAAATTTTCGATTTCCGTGAAAAATCAACGATGGTTAACCCACGGTTTTTTCTTGACGAAAAATGATTTTTGCGCGCCACTTTGATGGTCGATATCTCCCATACACGTGGCTTGTTTTCGGAAAAATTTGCACAGCATGTACATTAGGACGTATCCTTTCAATTGGCATGCTGAGAAAACTTTTTTGAAATTTTCGATTTCCGTGAAAAATAAACGATGGTTAACCCACGGTTTTTTCTTGACGAAAAATGATTTCTGCGCGCCACTTTGATGGTCGATATCTCCCATACACGTGTATTGTTTTCGGAAAAATTTGCACAACATGTTCATTAGGACGTATACTTTCAATTGGCATGCTTAGAAAACTTTTTTGAAATTTTCGATTTTCGTGAAAAATCAACGATGGTTAACCCACGGTTTTTTCTTGACGAAAAATGATTTCTGCGCGCCACTTTGATGGTCGATATCTCCCATACACGTGGCTTGTTTTCGGAAAAATTTGCACAGCATGTACATTAGGACGTATTCTTTCAATTGGCATGCTAAGAAAACTTTTTTGAAATTTTCGATTTCCGTGAAAAATCAACGATTGTTAACCCACGGTTTTTTCTTGACGAAAAATGATTTCTGCGCGCCACTTTGATGGTCGATATCTCCCATACACGTGGCTTGTTTTCGGAAAAATTTGCACAGCATGTGCATTAGTACGTATACTTTCAATTGGCATGCTAAGAAAACTTTTTTGAAATTTTCGATTTCCGTGAAAAATCAACGATGGTTAACCCACGGTTTTTTCTTGACGAAAAATGATTTCTGCGCGCCACTTTGATGGTCGATATCTCCCATACACGTGGCTTGTTTTCGGAAAAATTTGCACAGCATGTACATTAGGACGTATACCTACAATTGGCATGCTTAGAAAACTTTTTTGAAATTTTCGATTTCCGTGAAAAATCAACGATGGTTAACCCACGGTTTTTTCTTGACGAAAAATGATTTCTGCGCGCCACTTTGATGGTCGATATCTCCCATACACGTGGCTTGTTTTCGGAAAAATTTGCACAGCATGTACATTAGGACGTATACCTACAATTGGCATGCTTAGAAAACTTTTTTGAAATTTTCGATTTCCGTGAAAAATCAACGATGGTTAACCCACGGTTTTTTCTTGACGAAAAATGATTTTTGCGCGCCACTTTGATGGTCGATATCTCCCATACACGTGGCTTGTTTTCGGAAAAATTTGCACAGCATGTACATTAGGACGTATCCTTTCAATTGGCATGCTTAGAAAACTTTTTTGAAATTTTCGATTTCCGTGAAAAATAAACGATGGTTAACCCACGGTTTTTTCTTGACGAAAAATGATTTCTGCGCGCCACTTTGATGGTCGATATCTCCCATACACGTGTATTGTTTTCGGAAAAATTTGCACAACATGTTCATTAGGACGTATACTTTCAATTGGCATGCTTAGAAAACTTTTTTGAAATTTTCGATTTTCGTGAAAAATCAACGATGGTTAACCCACGGTTTTTTCTTGACGAAAAATGATTTCTGCGCGCCACTTTGATGGTCGATATCTCCCATACACGTGGCTTGTTTTCGGAAAAATTTGCACAGCATGTACATTAGGACGTATTCTTTCAATTGGCATGCTAAGAAAACTTTTTTGAAATTTTCGATTTCCGTGAAAAATCAACGATTGTTAACCCACGGTTTTTTCTTGACGAAAAATGATTTCTGCGCGCCACTTTGATGGTCGATATCTCCCATACACGTGGCTTGTTTTCGGAAAAATTTGCACAGCATGTACATTAGGACGTATACCTACAATTGGCATGCTTAGAAAACTTTTTTGAAATTGTCGATTTCCGTGAAAAATCAACGATGGTTAACCCACGGTTTTTTCTTGACGAAAAATGATTTCTGCGCGCCACTTTGATGGTCGATATCTCCCATACACGTGGCTTGTTTTCGGAAAAATTTGCACAACATGTACATTAGGACGTATACTTTCAATTGGCATGCTTAGAAAACTTTTTTGAAATTGTCGATTTCCGTGAAAAATCAACGATGGTTAACCCACGGTTTTTTCTTGACGAAAAATGATTTCTGCGCGCCACTTTGATGGTCGATATCTCCCATACACGTGGCTTGTTTTCGGAAAAATTTGCACAGCATGTACATTAGGACGTATACCTACAATTGGCATGCTTAGAAAACTTTTTTGAAATTTTCGATTTCCGTGAAAAATCAACGATGGTTAACCCACGGTTTTTTCTTGACGAAAAATGATTTTTGCGCGCCACTTTGATGGTCGATATCTCCCATACACGTGGCTTGTTTTCGGAAAAATTTGCACAGCATGTACATTAGGACGTATCCTTTCAATTGGCATGCTTAGAAAACTTTTTTGAAATTTTCGATTTCCGTGAAAAATAAACGATGGTTAACCCACGGTTTTTTCTTGACGAAAAATGATTTCTGCGCGCCACTTTGATGGTCGATATCTCCCATACACGTGTATTGTTTTCGGAAAAATTTGCACAACATGTTCATTAGGACGTATACTTTCAATTGGCATGCTTAGAAAACTTTTTTGAAATTTTCGATTTTCGTGAAAAATCAACGATGGTTAACCCACGGTTTTTTCTTGACGAAAAATGATTTCTGCGCGCCACTTTGATGGTCGATATCTCCCATACACGTGGCTTGTTTTCGGAAAAATTTGCACAGCATGTACATTAGGACGTATTCTTTCAATTGGCATGCTAAGAAAACTTTTTTGAAATTTTCGATTTCCGTGAAAAATCAACGATTGTTAACCCACGGTTTTTTCTTGACGAAAAATGATTTCTGCGCGCCACTTTGATGGTCGATATCTCCCATACACGTGGCTTGTTTTCGGAAAAATTTGCACAGCATGTGCATTAGTACGTATACTTTCAATTGGCATGCTAAGAAAACTTTTTTGAAATTTTCGATTTCCGTGAAAAATCAACGATGGTTAACCCACGGTTTTTTCTTGACGAAAAATGATTTCTGCGCGCCACTTTGATGGTCGATATCTCCCATACACGTGGCTTGTTTTCGGAAAAATTTGCACAGCATGTACATTAGGACGTATACTTTCAATTGGCATGCTTAGAAAACTTATTTGAAATTTTCGATTTCCGTGAAAAATCAACGATGGTTAACCCACGGTTTTTTCTTGACGAAAAATGATTTTTGCGCGCCACTTTGATGGTCGATATCTCCCATACACGTGGCTTGTTTTCGGAAAAATTTGCACAGCATGTACATTAGGACGTATTCTTTCAATTGGCATGCTTAGAAAACTTTTTTGAAATTTTCGATTTCTGTGAAAAATCAACGATGGTTAACCCACGGTTTTTTCTTGACGAAAAATGATTTCTGCGCGCCACTTTGATGGTCGATATCTCCCATACACGTGTATTGTTTTCGGAAAAATTTGCACAAAATGTTCATTAGGACGTATACTTTATATTGGCATGCTTAGAAAACTTTTTTGAAATTTTCGATTTTCGTGAAAAATCAACGATGGTTAACCCACGGTTTTTTCTTGACGAAAAATGATTTCTGCGCGCCACTTTGATGGTCGATATCTCCCATACACGTGGCTTGTTTTCGGAAAAATTTGCACAGCATGTACATTAGGACGTATTCTTTCAATTGGCATGCTAAGAAAACTTTTTTGAAATTTTCGATTTCCGTGAAAAATCAACGATTGTTAACCCACGGTTTTTTCTTGACGAAAAATGATTTCTGCGCGCCACTTTGATGGTCGATATCTCCCATACACGTGGCTTGTTTTCGGAAAAATTTGCACAGCATGTGCATTAGTACGTATACTTTCAATTGGCATGCTAAGAAAACTTTTTTGAAATTTTCGATTTCCGTGAAAAATCAACGATGGTTAACCCACGGTTTTTTCATGACGAAATATGATTTCTGCGCGCCACTTTGATGGTCGATATCTCCCATACACGTGGCTTGTTTTCGGAAAAATTTGCACAGCATGTACATTAGGACGAATACTTTCAATTGGCATGCTTAGAAAACTTTTTTGAAATTTTCGATTTCCGTGAAAAATCAACGATGATTAACCCACGGTTTTTTCTTGACGAAAAATGATTTCTGCCCGCCACTTTGATGGTCGGTATCTCCCATACACGTGGCTTGTTTTCGGAAAAATTTGCACAGCATGTACATTAGGACGTATACTTTCAATTGGCATGCTTAGAAAACTTTTTTGAAATTTTCGATTTCCGTGAAAAATCAACGATGGTTAACCCACGGTTTTTTCTTGACGAAAAATGATTTCTGCGCGCCACTTTGATGGTCGATATCTCCCATACACGTGGCTTGTTTTCGGAAAAATTTGCACAGCATGTACATTAGTACGTATACTTTCAATTGGCATGCTAAGAAAACTTTTTTGAAATTTTCGATTTCCGTGAAAAATCAACGATGGTTAACCCACGGTTTTTTCTTGACGAAAAATGATTTCTGCGCGCCACTTTGATGGTCGATATCTCCCATACACGTGGCTTGTTTTCGGAAAAATTTGCACAGCATGTACATTAGTACGTATACTTTCAATTGGCATGCTAAGAAAACTTTTTTGAAATTTTCGATTTCCGTGAAAAATCAACGATGGTTAACCCACGGTTTTTTCTTGACGAAAAATGATTTCTGCGCGCCACTTTGATGGTCGATATCTCCCATACACGTGGCTTGTTTTCGGAAATATTTGCACAGCATGTACATTAGGACGTATACTTTCAATTGGCATGCTTAGAAAAGTTTTTTGAAAATTTCGATTTCCGTGAAAAATCAACGATGGTTAACCCACGGTTTTTTCTTGACGAAAATTGATTTCTGCGCGCCACTTTGATGGTCGGTATCTCCCATACACGTGGCTTGTTTTCGGAAAAATTTGCACAGCATGTACAGTAGGACGTATACTTTCAATTGGCATGCTTAGAAAAGTTTTTTGAAATTTTCGATTTCCGTGAAAAATCAACGATGGTTAACCCACGGTTTTTTCTTGACGAAAAATGATTTCTGCGCGCCACTTTGATGGTCGATATCTCCCATACACGTGGCTTGTTTTCGGAAAAATTTGCACAGCATGTACATTAGGACGTATACTTTCAATTGGCATGCTTAGAAAACTTTTTTGAAATTTTCGATTTCCGTGAAAAATCAACGATGGTTAACCCACGGTTTTTTCTTGACGAAAAATGATTTCTGCGCGCCACTTTGATGGTCGATATCTCCCATACACGTGTATTGTTTTCGGAAAAATTTGCACAACATGTACATTAGGACGTATACTTTCAATTGGCATGCTTAGAAAACTTTTTTGAAATTTTCGATTTCCGTGAAAAATCAACGATGGTTAACCCACGGTTTTTTCTTGACGAAAAATGATTTCTGCGCGCCACTTTGATGGTCGATATCTCCCATACACGTGGCTTGTTTTCGGAAAAATTTGCACAGCATGTACATTAGGACGTATACTTTCAATTGGCATGCTTAGAAAACTTTTTTGAAATTTTCGATTTCCGTGAAAAATCAACGATGGTTAACCCACGGTTTTTTCTTGACGAAAAATGATTTCTGCGCGCCACTTTGATGGTCGATATCTCCCATACACGTGTATTGTTTTCGGAAAAATTTGCACAACCTGTACATTAGGACGTATACTTTCAATTGGCATGCTTAGAAAACTTTTTTGAAATTTTCGATTTCCGTGAAAAATCAACGATGGTTAACCCACGGTTTTTTCTTGACGAAAAATGATTTCTGCGCGCCACTTTGATGGTCGATATCTCCCATACACGTGGCTTGTTTTCGGAAAAATTTGCACAGCATGTACATTAGGACGTATACTTTCAATTGGCATGCTTAGAAAACTTTTTTGAAATTTTCGATTTCCGTGAAAAATCAACGATGGTTAACCCACGGTTTTTTCTTGACGAAAAATGATTTCTGCGCGCCACTTTGATAGTCGATATCTCCCATACACGTGTATTGTTTTCGGAAAAATTTGCACAGCATGTACATTAGGACGTATACTTTCAATTGGCATGCTTAGAAAACTTTTTTGAAATTTTCGATTTCCGTGAAAAATCAACGATGATTAACCCACGGTTTTTTCTTGACGAAAAATGATTTCTGCGCGCCACTTTGATGGTCGATATCTCCCATACACGTGTATTGTTTTCGGAAAAATTTGCACAACATGTACATTAGGACGTATACTTTCAATTGGCATGCTTAGAAAACTTTTTTGATATTGTCGATTTCCGTGAAAAATCAACGATGGTTAACCCACGGTTTTTTCTTGACGAAAAATTATTTCTGCGCGCCACTTTGATGGTCGATATCTCCCATACACGTGGCTTGTTTTCGGAAAAATTTGCACAGCATGTACATTAGGACGTATACTTTCAATTGGCATGCTTAGAAAACTTTTTTGAAATTTACGATTTCCGTGAAAAATCAACGATGGTTAACCCACGGTTTTTTCTTGACGAAAAATGATTTCTGCGCGCCACTTTGATAGTCGATATCTCCCATACACGTGTATTGTTTTCGGAAAAATTTGCACAGCATGTACATTAGGACGTATACTTTCAATTGGCATGCTTAGAAAACTTTTTTGAAATTTTCGATTTCCGTGAAAAATCAACGATGGTTAACCCACGGTTTTTTCTTGACGAAAAATGATTTCTGCGCGCCACTTTGATAGTCGATATCTCCCATACACGTGTATTGTTTTCGGAAAAATTTGCACAGCATGTACATTAGGACGTATACTTTCAAGTGGCATGCTTAGAAATCTTATTTGAAATTTTCGATTTCCGTGAAAAATCAACGATGGTTAACCCACGGTTTTTTCTTGACGAAAAATGATTTTTGCGCGCCACTTTGATGGTCGATATCTCCCATACACTTGGCTTGTTTTCGGAAAAATTTGCACAGCATATACATTAGGACGTATACTTTCAATTGGCATGCTTAGAAAACTTTTTTGAAATTTTCGATTTCCGTGAAAAATCAACGATGGTTAACCCACGGTTTTTTCTTGACGAAAAATGATTTTTGCGCGCCACTTTGATGGTCGATATCTCCCATACACGTGGCTTGTTTTCGGAAAAATTTGCACTTCATGTACATTAGGACGTATACATTCAATTGGCATGCTTAGAAAACTTTTTTGAAATTTTCGATTTCCGTGAAAAATCAACGATGGTTAACCCACGGTTTTTTCTTGACGAAAAATGATTTTTGCGCGCCACTTTGATGGTCGATATCTCCCATACACTTGGCTTGTTTTCGGAAAAATTTGCACAGCATATACATTAGGACGTATACTTTCAATTGGCATGCTTAGAAAACTTTTTTGAAATTTTCGATTTCCGTGAAAAATCAACGATGGTTAACCCACGGTTTTTTCTTGACGAAAAATGATTTCTGCGCGCCACTTTGATGGTCGATATCTCCCATACACGTGGCTTGTTTTCGGAAAAATTTGCACAGCATGTACATTAGTACGTATACTTTCAATTGGCATGCTAAGAAAACTTTTTTGAAATTTTCGATTTCCGTGAAAAATCAACGATGGTTAACCCACGGTTTTTTCTTGACGAAAAATGATTTCTGCGCGCCACTTTGATGGTCGATATCTTCCATACACGTGGCTTGTTTTCGGAAAAATTTGCACAGCATGTACATTAGGACGTATACTTTCAATTGGCATGCTTATAAAACTTTTTTGAAATTTTAGATTTCCGTGAAAAATCAACGATGGTTAACCCACGGTTTTTTCTTGACGAAAAATGATTTCTGCGCGCCACTTTGATGGTCGATATCTCCCATACACGTGGCTTGTTTTCGGAAAAATTTGCACAGCATGTACATTAGGACGTATACTTTCAATTGGCATGCTTAGAAAACTTTTTTGAAATTTTCGATTTCCGTGAAATATCAACGATGGTTAACCCACATTTTCCGTGCGCTTATCGATTCGGCCATTGGAAGATATATTTATTGTTCGTTAAAACTCATATATAAAGATTTCTCAATCGATTGAAACTTGAAAAAAAATTTCGATCGAAATAATTTGTATTTCCCAAAAAATTTTAACCATAGCTGCTCCATGTTAAAGTTGGACAAGTTGTCTAACCACATTGGAAAATTTTTAGGTCCTTGATCCTTTTTTTCAAGAAAACAATTTTCATTAGCATTGCATTATGATGCATAATATGTAACTTTATTAATTCGAAAAATTCCATTAAGAACATCGAAAAGTGATTATGTTTTTATATAATAGCTTCGATTGTATCATAATGCACCTATGGTGTGAATTTCATCGAGAAATTCGACAAAAAAAAATTCATAAAATCGTCGACCATTTCATCGACGATTTGAAATTTCTGTAAAGTTGAAAAAAAAAAGTTTTTTCCCTTAAGGTTTTCCCGGACCAAATTTACACCATCGATAGAGTAATTCAAGCGCTATCGAATGAGCCTACTATCGTTAACCTACGATTGATAGTTTTTGCTAAAAACGGCGTTAAAGTTGCAAAAAGTGAAAAAAATCGAGATATTTGGCCTATTTTTGGGATTTTTCGGATTTTCGGCCGAATATTTTTCGAAAAAAAAAAAAAAATTGATTATAGGATATGGTTTTTAGGCCTCCCGTGACGTAACTAAGTAATTCCCAGATTCCTATTTCCCGAAAATCGAAAATTCGCTCATTTTTCGATTTTTTTCGGGAATGATGTCATTGGACGGTGACGTATAAGTTACGTACTATATATGAAATTTAGTGACGTCACAAAACAAATGAGCAAAAATCAAATGAAAATATATTGCATCATCGATCGATCGATCATTTCCAACCCCGAAAGTTTGGAAGTGTTCGATCGAATATTTCGATGATGCAATGTCAGGAAACAATTATTAATGTTAATTATATATATTATAAGCTGTAAGGAATAGAAATCAATTTTTATATTTAAGAAAAAGCACTTACCCCTTCGGGATGCGAACCAGAGACCTCAGCTCCAGTAGTGGCGCTGACCTTAGCGATGCGGCTATCAAATGATATATGTAAATGACGTTTAAACTCATACTTAAACAAATCTTATTCAATCGAGACTTTAAAATTTTTTTCTAACTTTATAAATATAAGTTCTCTATAATAATTAATCAACCAATAGTGGCTTTTTATTAATACTAGAAATGCTTTTATAAACATACAAGTTCTTTTATTTTATTTTTTTCTTGAAGTATTGATTAATTCAAATATCATTAATTTATTATTAATTATGAGAATTTAAAACATTTATAATTTAGTATTAAAAGACGCCAAAATGCGTTTAGAATTTCAATTGAAGCTTTGAGTTCTTAGGATATCCCTACAGATGGCAATGAAAACTTAAAATAAATAACATTTTAATATATTAAGAGTAAGGCTATAATCACACAGGTAGCGCAGTAATCTTAAGTTGGCTCAAATCGAAATAAGTGCTCAAAGTTAAGAAGGTATCTCATAGATGGCACGTAAACTAAAGTTTGACTTGAAGTTTTTAACATAATTGTGTTTAAATGGATTTACGTCACAACATTTTAATCTTTAATATCGAAAAAAACTATTAACGATATTGAAAAGATGAGATTTTTTTTGATGTAGGCTTCGATCGTGACATTATGCAGCTATGGTGTGAATTTCATTGGAAAATCCGACAAAAAATATTTCATAAATTCGACCTGCATTCGGTCGACGATTTGAAATTTCTGAAAAGTTGAAAAAAAAAGTTGTTCCCCTTAAGCTTTTCCGGGACCTTATTTACACCATCGATAGAGTTATTCAAGCGCTATCGAATAAGCTAACGAACGTTAACGTACGATCGATAGTTGTCATAATATTCAACGTTAAAGTTGAAAAAAGTGCAAAAAAGTGCCAATGTTGGCCTACTTTTGGAATTTCTGGTATTTCGGCTGAAGATTTTCGCCAAAAATTGAAAAATTAAAAAATATAAATTTATTTTTAGGGTTCCCTCAGCGTAACTAACTTATTATCCACATCCTATTTCGCTAAATTCGAAAATTCGAAGTCCTCCCCAATTTCTCCAAAAAAAAAAAATTTCACGCCAAATTGAGTGACGTCACAAAACCAATGAGCAAAAATAAAATGAAAAATATATTGCATCATCGATTGATCGATCATTTCCAACCCCGAAAGTTTGGAAGTGTTCGATCCAATATTTCGATGATGCAATGTCTGGAAATAACTATTAATGTTAATTATATATATTATAAGCTGTAGGGAATAGATAGAAATTATTAGAAATTATAAAAATCCGGGACCAATCGGGATGCGAACCAGGGACCTCAGCTCCGGTAGTGGCGCTGACCTTAGCGATGCGGCTATCATATGATATATGTAAATGACGTTAAGACTCATACTTAAACTAATCTTATGAGATTTGTAGAAAAATGAAAATTTTTTTCGATCGAAATAATTAGAATTTCCCAACCATTTTCGAACCATGGTTGCCCCATGTTAAAGTTGGAAAAGTTCAAGGTCCTTGCTCCTTTTTTTGTAAAAACAAAATTGTATTTCAATAGAATTTCTTCATTAAATAAAGATATTTAATAGCGAAAAAAACGATTATGGACATTGAAAATTTAAGATATTTTTCGATATTGGCTTTTTTCGTATTATTCGATAATTTATCGAAAAACATTGCACCTACATTACATACCGTATTAATATTATTATACCTACCTATATTGTTATACCTTTTATTATACTTACCTTATTACTTATTAATTAAACTCTTATATGTATACTAACTGTAAAAAAATCCTTAAAAAATAAAATTCTAGAGGATGAGAGCGGTAAATCGAATTGAAACAATTTTTTCTATTAAAATGATTTTATTGATGTTTAATATCAATTAAATATACATATACAATATTACAATAACAATTTTGTGCATATTTATAATTTGTTGTATACGGTATAAACTATGTAAAAGTATCAATTGTATCAAGAATTTTATGGAAATTATTAAATTAATAAGAAGCTTTTGAATTGTCTGATATTTTGATTATTTATCACTTGAACCACTTAATCACTTCTCTTCACTTCACTGATTTATTAAAACAAAATTACACCACTAATTATGAAAGTAGTAAATCCATTCGTATTCTTCTCGGTAGATGCCAATTGTGGAAATGATATCCTTGAGGAATTTGATTTAAGATTCTCGAACGATGCACTTCCATTCTTCAAGCGTCCATTTTCTAAAAATGAAGAAATCGTAAATTTAATTTTAAATTTTAGTACTAAAAAATAAAATAAAATCGAAAAAAATTTATTTTGAATTACTTGAATCCCGCTTGAAATAAAATAAAGAAAATTGGCTTATTTTTTTTAAGCATCAAAACAATACTCTGAATTTGAATCGTAAAGACCGCGAGAATACTTTTACCATACAAATCGGCCTATACCCTTGAACGATTTTCGTTAAAATCAACGATGGTTAACCCACGGTTTTTTTTGACGAAAAATACTTTTGTTTCGAAATCGAAAAAGGTTGTTATTATTTTAATTCTATACATTGTTACGAACCCAAAAATGCATTTGATTCGAAAATATCATCCCTTATATAACGATGATACAAGCAATTGTTGAAGTAGCCACGTTCGTGTCTCCATCTTAGTGGGACGTGTTCATCCCTTAAACGTGTTTTTTTCGAAAAAATTTGAACAGCATGTACAGAAGGACGTATACTTTTCATTGGAAGCCTTAACATTTTTTTTTTTTTGAAACTTGACCATTTCGTGAAAATTTATCGATAGTTAACCCACGGTTTTTTCTGACGAAAAATGAATTAATCTGGCACTTTAATGGTCGATTTCATCCTTTAAATGTGGTTTGTTTTTCGAAAAATTAGCACAGCATGTACCTTATGACGTATAATTTTGATTAGCATCCTTTAAAAATTATTTAGAATTATGACGATTTTCATGAAAAATCAACGATGGTTAGCCCACAGTTTTTCCTTGACGAAAAATGATTTCTTCTGGCACTTTGATGGTCGATATCTCCCTTAAACGTGGTTTGTTTTTGAAAAAATTTGCACAGCATGTACATAAGGGCGTATACTTTCAAAAGGTTACCTTAACATTTTTTTTGAAATTTGATGATTTCGTGAAAATTCAACGATAGTTAACCAACGGTTTTTTCTGACGAAAAATGAATTAATCTGGCACTTCGATGGTCGATTTCAACCCTTAAATGTGATTTGTTTTTGGAACCATTTGCACAGCATAAATATAAGGACGTATACTATCGATTAGCATAGTTAATTTTTATTTTTTTTTATTTTGACGATGTCGAGAAAATTTAACGATGGTTAACCCACGGTTTTTTCTGATGAAAAATGAATTAAACTGGCATTTTGATAGTCGATTTCATCCCTTAAATGTGGTTCGTTTTTAAAAAAAATTGCACAACTGGTACCTAAGGACGTATTCTTTCAAAAGGCATCCCTAAAAATATTTTTTGAAATTTGACGATTTCGTGAAAAATTCAACGATGGTTAACCCACGATTTTTTTTTTTGACGAAAATGATTTCTTCTAGCACTTCGACAGTCGATTTCTCCCTTAAACATGGTTTGTTTTTGGAAAAATTTGCCCAGCATGTACTTAAGGACGTATACTTTTGATTGGCATGATTAATTTTTTTTTTTAAAATTTGACGGTTACATGTAAATTCAACGATGATTAACTCACAGTTTTTTTTGACAATAAATGATTTCTTCTGGCACTTTGATGGTCGAATTCATCCCTTAAACGTGGTTTGTTTTTGGAAAAATTTGCACAGTATGTACATACGGACGTATATTTTCGATTAGCATCCTTAAATTTTTTTTTGAAATCTGACGAAAACGTGAAAATTTAACGATGGTTAACCCACGGTTTTTTCTGACGAAAAATTAATTAATCTGGCACTTTTATGGTCGACTTCATCCCTTTTAACGTGGTTTGTTTTTGAAATAATTTGCAGATAATGAATTATGAATTATGAGTTAATGAATTTTCTGCTTAATTTATAAAGTATTTTTGTAACTTGCATAAAAAGAGGATAAGCATAAAATTTTTATATTAATTTTCAGAAACGTTAATTTACTGTCATTTTGTCTTACTAAAAATAAAGTGGATTAAATGCAATTGTCTTACTTTATTTAAGAATGACCTAGTAACTGAAATTGACTGATAACCCTTAGTATTGCCATTGATAAGGAATTGGGACCCATAACTTCTATGTATTTATCTAAGTGCAAGTGAACTGCAGCAACTAACATAAAATTATTAAACATTGTTGGATACACACATTGTTGTTTTGAAGTAAAGTGTCATTTTGATTTCATTCAATTCCAATTGTTACTATTTTCAGTTTTGTTAGTATCTGTGAATGTTTCACGGGATCACGGGAAGTAACTAGTATCATTTAAATCTACAATTTTTCAGAATTTGCACTTATTTTTATAGAAAATGTAATAACGAGATATTTATCAGTTCTTAGAATATGATGGGAGAAAGGGGAGAAAGATTCGTAACAGGAAAAACTGTTTATTACTTCAGTCATTGATACATAGATGTCGGGATCTATTCGACTTTACAGCGGGATGAAAAACCGGCGCAATTTTCAAATTTTCCCAACGCGGTTTCATCGTGGAGCGCTCTATTATTTAGGAAGCTCGACGGACAGGCAGTTAGGGGTTGACGCGACGCCACCCTGCTCAAACATCCCCAACCCAGTCAGATCGATAACATTGCAGCGACGAGCGTCGCAAAGCAATGTTGCCAACCTTCGCCTACGGAAGCGTGAACTCACTTCGTTGTTTCAATGCTCTCGAACTTTAAAATTTCAAACATTCTCTACCGATTTATATATTATTCATACATAACACAAAATTTTCCATTAGTTGTTTAGAAAATGATTCCTAAATATACCTTATATATATTGTGCTATATAAAGAAATTGGAAATTAGATTCCTTTTCCTCTATTATTAAGGTCAACGTTTTCAATAGTTTCAGCCAGAAAAATACGAAAAACTCTTGAAAAATTCTCAATTAATTCCTGAACTTCTATATGTTTTGGCTTTGGTACCTTTTTTAAATAATTTAGCTTTTAAAAGTTTCAAATTTTTCGTATTTTTTTTTTGAAGGAAAAACTAAAATACCATTATTATAGTTTTTCTTGCGATACAAATTTTTTGGCTTGCTTAAATAAATTTTTCTCCACAATTTCTCTATGTAGCAAATATTTCGAAGTATTTGTATATTATAAAATTAAAGAACAATGCGTTTTTATTGTAGTAAAGTACTTTAATAACTATCGAATTTTCCAATTTATTGATGTCTTTTCTTCCCAGAACATCATTTTTTTATCATATTTACAAATTAGACTATCAGAAAATCTAGGAATGATTGAAAAATAACTACATTGAAAACAAACTTTCAGTACTGTGTATACAATATATAGGATATATTGCGGTCCAATTTATGTAGCATAATTTAATATAATAATATATAAGAATCATACCATAAACATTAATTTGAACAGAAGTTCAAACAAAAATATTCGTGACGTATTGCCCAAATACGTATTTCGATTGCCAAGCAATCTTCACAAAGCAGTTACGGAGTGATCCAAACTACTTGATGACCAGTGAGGAAAATTGCTTGGCAATCGAAATACGTATCTGGGCAATACGTCACGAATATTTTTGTTTGAACTTCTGTTCAAATTTATGTTTATGGTATGATTTTTTTATATTATTATATTAAATTATACTACATAAATTGGACCGCAATATATCCTATATATTGTATACACAGTATAACTGGTCAACGTCAGCGAAAAAATCTTATTTTGATTAAACTTTCAGTAGTTTTTGATTTTTTATAACGGAAATTAAAATAACTATTTACAGCAACATGTTAGACAATTATCTCTGAAAACAATCAGGAAATAAGGAAAGAAATTGATATGACAAATATTATTTGAATAGGTTTTTTTTTATAAAGAATTTAAAATATTTTGAAAATATTTTAAGCTTATATCAAATCATAATTCAGTTGTTAAATTTTAACATTCGTTGATAAAAGAAGATAAATATTCGTTGAAAAATTAAAAATATCATTTAATTCTGAATACTTAAAACGATCTCCTATTATAGGCTGACATTAAATTGACGTCATATTTCCTAAACTTTAAAAAACCACGATTTTTTTCAAATGAAAAATGTTTTTAAATAAAAATAGAAAGGATATTTAAATCGTTCAAAGTAAATGTTAATGATTGAAACCATTTAAAATAGTTTAAATTTAGTGAGGCCAGATTTATTTTATTTAATTTTGGAAATTTTTTAAAGAAAAAGGATGTTAATTTCCCTTCAGTAGGGTGTCCAACAAAAAACATAAACTTCTTTTTTTTTCAAAGCATACCCCCTAATTTTATTTGAATGTTGTTAAAACGATTGAAAATAAATTTTCATGCCCCTAGAACCACTGCAACCAGATTTGCATCGAAAAATACCAATAGTTGTATACAAAGGCACGCAGGACTTAACGTATGAATGTGCTTTTTATTGCTTATTTGTTTAATAAGTATTTTTTTTTCCATTTATTCAACATGTCGGTAAAATAACCAGTTGCGGATTTAGGTTCGATGCCGCCCTAGGCCTCATTCGATATGCCGCCCTTGTTGTTCCATAGCAAAGTGGTTATCAAGATAAAACATTTTTCAAATTTTTTCCAACAATCACTTATGATTTATACTTCTTCTTTCTGGTCTTGGATCGCGGAAAACTTCAATTATATAATCGTAATCGATTTTTCGTACTAATTCAGTTTCAATAGATAATATTGCCAGGACATTAAGTAAATCTTGGCCCACACTTACATGTTAGTAACTTTTCCGTTTTTTTCAGGGTGCAATAAGATCATTCTTCTGAACAATTTGGTGTTGGGATTCAAAAATAGCACAGAGCATTGTCATCTTTAAGGTAACACATCTCGAAAATTCCGTAATGCTTTATATTCCAAATACTTTCGGATATCTTAAATATTGAATTTTAAAGAACATAATGTAAGAGACTTATAATGTAAGAGAGATTTCTCCTTAATCGTAAGCATAGGTACTAGATTGTTTTAGATAAGTACGACGTATTTCGACTACCAAGGTTCGCATAAGACTTCAAATGTTTTGACAAAAAAGAATCGAATTTAGCTCAAAGTTCTACGGTTTTTAAAAAATACCATCATGAGAATCTCTAATTTGTTCTTAATGTCCCCAAATTACCAGATTTAACAATTGAAAAATGAAAAATGTGATGTGATTAATTGCAAAGTAAATTCTATAAAAAATATTTATTGTACTTTACTGAAGATAATTCATACATTCATAGCGAAACTAACTAAAATCAAATTTTAAATTTAAAATGTCTGTGAATTCTTCGCCTTTAAAATTTTGCCGCCCCTAAAGTCGTGCCGCCTTAAGCCCAGGCCTCGCGAGGGCTAGGCGTAAATCCATCACTGAAAATAACGTAGTTTTAAAATGGAAATATTTTTAATAGGAAACGTAAAACATTAAATTATCGTCTCCAAACTTCCCTAAAACGGACAAGAATAGGCACTTCTATTTTATAATATTCGTGAAGTGAATTTATGTGATATAATGATGGCGAATAAATGCGCAAATTTATTCGCGAATGCATTATTTATTGATAAAAAGCACATAAATCGATTAAATCTTTATCTAACTATGTAAAAAAACTAACGACCATATACTAAACTTAGGCAAATTTACAAAAAAAATAAAACTAAATTCCACTACAAATAAATTTGTTTTCTGATTCTGAAATAATGGATTTATAAGCAAATTTGCTCATCTCAGTTATTAGCATACAATTCGATACTAATAAAACTTAAACTCGGAATCATTTCATAATTCCAAAATTAGTGGTAGTATTAGATAGGCGTCAGTTCAGTATAAGAAATTGGGTGTTTACTACTGAAATAATTGTTGAGGTCAAAATAAGATTTTTTCGCTGACTTTGAACAATTATACTGTGTATACAATACATAGAATATAGTGCGGTCCAATTAATGTATTATAATTTAATATAATAATATATAAAAATCATACCATAAACATAAATTTGAACAGAAGTTCAAAAAAAAAAATATTCGTGACGTATTGCCCAGATACATATTTCGATTTCCACGCAATCTTCCTCAGTGGTCATCAAGTAGTTGTGAATCATCACAAAGCAGTCACGGAGCGATCCCAATTACTTGGTGACCACTGTATCTGGGCAATACGTCACAAATATTTTTATTTGAACTTCTGTTCAAATTTATGTTTATGGTATAATTTTTATATATTATCATATTAAATTATACTACATAAATTGGACCGCAATATGTTCTATATATTGTATACACAATTATTGAGGTATTGGGACTTAACAACAATGAATTACTCATAAGTAATTCCTCTGTTCAATGAATTCGTAGGGAAAAGCGAAAAGAGCACGAGAAGCTTAGAAAGTCGATTCTCAAAATGAGTACCAGATACTGTAACTATCCATTAGGATGGTAAACTCTTCCTGGCTTTAAATGCATAAAAAACAAAAGAACGTTTACTGATAGTTATTTCATATATGGTAATAAAGAACAACTTATCGCTGCACCAAAATTGGACAACTCTTCAGGAAGAATAACAGGCAGTTTGGAACGTCATTATTGACTGGAATCTTGAAAATAAAGTATAAATTCTTTGTTGTGGTACTACTGATTAGTATACAGGTTATATTAATGGGATTTCTGTGCTTTTTGAGCAGAAACTAAGTAAACAAAAGCTCCCTTATACTTACTGCCATCACATCTACGAATTAATATTCAAAGGCATGATTGAAGGAAAAATTAGCCAGACAATTAAAAAGTCTACACATTCGATTGTTAAAAAATGTCCGTGCAAATTGGATGAAAAAAGAAATTATTTCAAGAAAATAAATAGTACAGAACAGTTATCATGCCTCAATGTATCAGAAAAGAACAAAATGTTAGAATTTTACCGAATTGAGTTAACTAAAGAAATCACTAAAGATGACTATTGAGAATTGATTTACTGGCATTAACTATTGATATCCAACACTAAACTTTGACTGCAATGCAATTGAGCTTTAAAAGCTCCTAGCCTGATGATTTTTTATGTTTTTTTAAGACCATGAAAGCTTTCGACAAAAATAGACAAATGGATCTCAAAATTAGCTTTACAGAAGTTCTGCCAGCGTTTATGGTATTTAATTGGAGAAATGTTAGTCTTGTACGTTAATAATGATGTACACCAAAAACCAAAAGTAAAAATTGTATAACGAATAAACGCTATATCTTATCGAAAGAAGAACTTGGGGACTCATTTTACGGTTAGTCTGGCAAGTAATAATATAAGTTTTATTTATTACTAAGATCTATGATAAGGTTACACTAGTTTTTAATTTCAAAGAAAATCATCGATGAATTTATTTTAATCATGTTATATTCTAACAGGAAAAAGTCAACGTTTTAAAGAAAAACTTCTGAATAATGTGCTTTAAATAATAAATACTTAATAAATATAAAATACAGACAAAGCTGTGTTTTATTTACTAAATTAACAAAGATCTTATATTCCTGTATGAATTCTACATTAATTTTTATATTAAATGTTTGAGATCAAATCGGCACGGGTAATTGTTGTTCGATAGCGATAATATTCAATATTTTAGTGATTTGGGTCAAATAGAAAAAGAATAAACGGTATGCGTATCAAAATTCGAAAAAAAAAATTGCCTTTATAGCTTGGGACACCCCCTTCAGTAATCACTTTATTATTAGTCATCTGAGCAAAGAAGTAGAGAAATCATTTGCTTAAATCGTTATACTAACAATTAAAAGCTGCTATTTTTTCTGGATAAAGCTTTTAGATACTTTCAAAATATGTTCAAATTTTGGTCAAATTAATTCCCTTATTGTTGAGAAAAAATATTTTTGGTTGTTCATATTTTTTTATTTAAAGAGCATTAAATTTCCTAAAAAATTCTTTCAAAACATTTTTCTGTACAATCGATAAATGATGAGGTATGAATTTTTTTCTATTGGACTGAGAAAAAAATACAAAACTGCGATGTGGAGGATCTTCCTATTAAAATTAAGAACTCATACTTGGTGAGAATTTTTTTAAGGTGTCTAGCAACCCATTTTTCCGCGTCACTTGTAAAAAAAAAATAATCGTTTTTTTTGACCCACCCTAATCTTCATGTATTTTTTTATTGTTTACATCCCATGGAGCACCGATTATTTGTCGTAGGGTTCTTGATTGAAATCTTTGTAGGATTTCAATGTTGTAGTTGGTTTGGTAATTTTTAAATCCATTTTCCTTGTGGGGTGAGAAATTGACATTTGGTGTCAAGAATCTATCAAAATCATTGATTTAAGTAGTTTCGCCAATATTTATTCACTTATATCAAAGTATTTTTGAAATATACAATGATATTTCAATTTTAAACAGCAAAGCTTCTTCCAGGAGAAATGTTTTGGCAAAATTTGTGCGACAATAAAATTCAGACGATGTTTTTTAAGGGTTAATGTAAGTTAAACTCTCATATCCATAGTGGGGCTTTAGTAAATTTTTTTGAAAAAAAAAAGGGCTTAGGGAAGTTATGTTGTTAATGAGCGATTAAATGTGAGGTTCAAATAGACGAGGGATGAAAATAAAAGCATATCAAAGCTCGTCGTGCACTATAACGACATTTTCACAGCAACAGCAACTCTAATTGAATGGTGCGAATAGTGGTAGAAAGAGGGAAAAAAAATTGAAAATAAAACACGAAACTAGTCACGTCGTTATACGAACTACGAATTGATTATATGGGAAAAATGAATTTTCCGGTCGTAAGGCGACAGAATCGTCGCGAAAATTGAAATTCTCGACGTAGCGGAAAATTAAACAGTCATTAACTCTTCATGTAACCTACAGGAACGTATCGCATCGATATCATAAACTCGCTTCGCTTCCACTATAGTATACTATAAGTTCCTGTTAAATACACATTAGCAAAATTGATTACTAAAGTCTGAACCACAATAATTGACCCATGTGTAAAAGTTTCGCAAAAAAACAGGGTTTCTGTAAAAAAATATTTTCTATTCAATACTATGATGAATCAATAGCCTTAAATCTGAAACGAAGGTTCGTAGAATATGCGTAAAAGAATGGCAAGTTGGAAGCGATTTTTCCTTGATATTTTATTTCATCTCTCGGCAAATTATCGCCGTTTTTTTAGGGGATACATATAGATAGGTAATGTAAAGGGGGCTGACAAGTTGGCCCCAACTCTACGTCTGTAAATTAATGATGGTTTTATTTAAATTAAATGCGCGAAAATGGAGCAGATTATCGAGAAAGATGTTAAGACTTTTCCCCATTTTTTGTCGTAGCAAATGAAATGGCTTAAGTTTAGACGAAGAAAACACAAGCTTGAATGTTGGGGTGAATAAAATATTTCCACACTTTCTATATGACTTATGGGTTTTTCCTTTGGTTTAGAGCAATCGTTTGGTTTTTCCTCAAGAAAATGGAATTGAATTAGGAGGAAAGGGAAACTTTTCTATTTTTTTTCTTCTGCAAAAAAAGATTGTTGAATCAAAATAAGATTTTTTCGCTAACTTTGAACAGTTATACTGTGTATACAATATATAAAATATAATGCAGTCCAATTTATGTACTATAATTTAACATAATAATATACAAATTTAATATAATAATGTATAAACTTAATATAATAATATATAAAACTGCTTTCTGAAGATTGCTTGGCAATCGAAATACGTATCTGGGCAATACGTCACGAATATTTTTGTTTGACCTTCTGTTCAAATTTATGTTGGTGGTATGATTTTTATATATTATTATATTTAGTCTATATATTATTATATTAAATTTGTAAATTATTATATTAAATTTGTATATTATTATGTTAAATTATACTACATAAATTGGACTGCAATATATTTTATACATTATATACGTAAGATTGTTGAATTTTTGTGACAAAAACATTATGTTTTTGGATTATGAATTTCTCAAATGTATGACAGTAAATGCAGTAACAAAAATATTCCTCCTTATATTTCTATCTTTCTTTCTATTAAAAATAATATTTCAGAATAGTTCGGGAATTTTAGAGGAAACATTCCGAAAAAATTTAACTAATTTTTTAATCGACTAAGGACATAATTGAAGTGAAGAAAAACCAATTTTTTGTTCAAAAAATTTTATATTTTGTAAGAAAACGAAGCTTTAATATTAATGAGTAATTCGTGGTTGCTCTCATCCATGGTGTGGTAAATAATTAATAATATTCTTGGGAACTTGGACTCAAATAATAAGACGATGTTTTAATTTTTGACCCGATTTAATGAGCCCGTATTTACAACGAGGATGTTAACATCAAAAATTCTCCTGAAGAAGTTGGAAATAAATACCAACGAAACGTTGAGATAATTTGAAAATTTAACGTCTTATTATTTGAATCCAAGTTCCCAAGAACATTATTAATTATTAATGAGTAAATGGGTCCGAAAACAATAATTAAAAATGAAATATAAACAGATCATTGAGTGGTTATCATAAAAACTTTAATTCTTGCACAATTTTCTTACATTTTCTACTATGGAAAATATTTCTCTATTCTAAAAATTATTCTAATTTTTTTTTTCTTTGGAGAAAACATCAATTGTATAAGTCTATGTAAAAACTAAACTTTTCATTAAATACTTCAATACCGAATCTTTAATTTTTAATTATAAGTAAGGAAAACTATTTTTCCAATCGATAAAGCCATTATTGTAATTCGAACCACAATCCAGGGAATAATTTTCTAAAAATTTAAAAAATATTGGTTAGGCTAATAAATGAAGAAAATTATTTTTATTTTCTTTAAAAAACATGGCAATATATATATGGATTTATAATAAGTTTTTAAGGAAAGCTTTATTTTCAAAATCAATCAAATTATCTGAAATTTAGACAAAAGGATGATAAATAATTTTCCGATAGTTCAAAAGATGTTGACTAAAGGGAAAATTCAGGAAAAGCCATAGGATGATACCATTGAAAAATCGGCCTCAAAAAGGTATTTATCTTATAGGTAATTCATTTTTCTTGTGTATAAGAGTTTATCTTAATAAATTTTTAGTACTTAAAATTTTTGTATTTATAGTATTCTATAAGATGGAAAAGAGGCACCGTATGATCTAATATTTTTAAGGGAGCCATGGTAAAATAAAATTTAGAAACCACTGGTATATCAACAGCAGAAAAATTATTTTAATATTTTTTTTTTATTTTCAAATAAATTGCACAATCTGCATAGGGTTGCAATAAGTGCATTCAATCCATAGACAATCACATGTAAGCACTAGTCCCAATAAGGCAGAAAAATTGAATAAAAAGTTATCAACTTTATGATCTCAAGTCATTAAAACATCCCCCATTGACCAAAACTCTCTAATCATTTTTTGCTCAGATTAATTTTTTAATATCAATTCTTCTCTACCAACAAAAAGTTAATAAAATTTCCATTCTTTTCCTAAAGAAAATCGAAAACTTTCTTTGATGTTCTACTTCTTTAGACATGACATAAGAGGGAAACAAATAAAAGGTATTATGAAAATTTGAGCTTTGATCCGTTAACTAAACAGGACACAACTCTGGATTATTTAAACCAAAATGCAATTATGCATATGCCCAATCGGATAACTCCTCTTATATACAAAATATGAAGCAACTACGCAAAGTAATTTTAGATAATTCTGATAACTTTGGTCACTTGTTGGTTTTATGAGTGGTCACTGTGAATATTTCACGGGTAGCTACTAGTATTTCATGATAAGAATGATATAAATTAAGTTAAAAAAACATTTTCCCGTACTTTTACAAAAAAATTTTTAAGCTTTTTCCGTGCGTTCATAATAAAAATGCACACGAGGCATTCAATTTGATTTAAGTCTCATAAACAATCTTAGATATATTACGCATATGCCCAATCGGATAACTTCTCTTATATACAAAATATGAAGCGACTACGCAAAATAATTTTTGATAATTCTGATAATTTTGGTCACTTGTTGGTTGTATGAGTGGTCACAGTGAATATTTCACGGGTAGCTACTAGTATTTCATGATAATAATGATAGAAATTAAGTTAAAAAATATTTTCCCGTAATTTTACAAAAAAATCTTTAAGCTTTTTCCGTGCGTTCATAATATAAATGCACGCGAGGCATTCAATTCGATTTAAGTCTCATAAACAATCTTAAGATATAAAGATGCACAATGACATAAAAATCATAATTTGGATCTTTATCTCAAAAAATTTTAATTTCGATACAAAATTTGCACGAAACCACGCAAATTTTGTGCCATTTTATATCTTCAAATATAATTTTGAAAAATGGCAAATCATTGGTTAGTTATTCGGACGAAATATGCATCGATACATCGGTGCATTATACACAAAATGCAACGGTATGCTTTTTGAGCTTTAACAAGTCGGAAAAAGATGTGAAAGGATAATTTTTTATCTCTTTTGATCTAGAAAACTTATTTGATATTCGTAAAATTCTCACTTAAAAAAAAGCTCTACTGACCTCTACTTATAAATATATCGAACCCATATCATTAACAAAATGTTTAGCTTTTACAATCTAGCGATGGTTGAATCGAAAAATTCACCAAAGTCCCATTTTTTTTCTGAATAATCAAATCAATACATAATATAAGAGAAAAAAAATTTTTTTCTTTAGGCTTGGGGTTCAATAAGCTCCTACAAAAGCTCATTACATCTTTCTGATAGAAACGATATTTTTAGTTTGCAAAACATAAAGCTGTGCTTTGGCATTAATTTTAATTCATTTTTCTTCCTCTTTTTACTTTGAATACACCGACTACATGTGGAGACGCAAAAAAAAAACATTTACATGCGCATCGAAAACATTACATCACATCGTAATGAATGGCCCAAAAAGCCAGCGAAAAAGAAAAAGCTCGACTGATATTATTTTGCCCTGTATTTTCATTTCTTTTTGCCTTTTTCCGTGGCCTCTTTTTCTCAATCTTTTAGCGCCAAAGCACCAGCAGCAGCAGCACCAGCACTAGCAGAGAAAAGTGGAGGGAAAAATCTTTGTCGTAGCGAAATATTTATTCACCAGGAAGAGGAAGAGGGAACGGGAGTGCGACGTACGAATACGAATACAAATAAGGGTGGATTCCTGTGTGTGTGTAAGTGTATAACCTCTTTCAACCCCATTGAAACTCGTACCACTATCATGGCCAATCTGTCCGTCCGTCTATGGGTAGTGCGCACGCGTCTAGCGTATACGCTCTATGAACGATCGATGAGCTTTTTCGTTGGCGATGCCGAGCGTCGGTCTGGGTCGCCTCAGGTCGTTCACCTGCAACGCGACGTCGTCGTCTCCACCACCCCCTAAAGCTCCCCCTTTGCTTGCGCCATTCATTCCACCTAAATTTCACTTCCTAGCGCGCCATATGCATACGCCATACACAATCACAATAATGCGCGAGGCGAGACGGGAACACAAGGGTTGTGTACGATCCCGGAGGGGGTAGGAATGAAAATCGGGTTCCCGTTCTATCCCTCTATTTCCGCATATATGTACGGTACACAAACACAATCAAACTCTCGGACAAACATTGCAGCATTAAATGCATGATGAGAGATATTCGAGGATGAATGTTCGGGAGTTTGGAACCACCAGAACGATTTTCCTATAGAATTTTCCGCCAGCTATTAGGGCGGACGTCGCGACCGCCTCATTCATATCACTTACAATTTGTTATGTCTCAGTTTCATTAATAATTCACGGCCTTAGTTCTTTTCCTTTTTCCAGTGCACAGGAAAAAAAACCAAAGCATAATTGAATCCAATGATTATTTTTTGGCTACAGAAACTTTCAGAATCGATATCAATGCAAGCTTTATTCATATAAAACCAGTTCCATGCATTTTCAATGTTTCAATGCACTATAAATGCACAATGCAACTTGGAATTTCAGAATATCAATAATGGGAAGTCAAAGTATCATTGGCATTAAGGCATCATTCCAGGAGGGTGATTTTCAAAATTTGCTACTGGTACTGAAGTATTTTCACAATTTCATCACTTGTATCGAAAAAAAGTTGATTATACTGGCAAAACAAGAGCTTTTTGTGAAGATGCAATTGCGTAACCGGAGTTGGAGTTGTAACCATTTCGAAAATTCCGGTTTTCCAAGATTTGATTTCAGAGTTCCAGCAACATTTTACTACTAAATTGTAAGAATTACAAATAAACAATTTACTTTCAATTAACCGGGCTAATTATCGGCATAAATTATCAAAAAAACACAAACAATCCAAACTTTAACACCTTATTTCTAAAATAAATAATATATTGAGGTAATTTAATATACCAAAGTAACCTATAAACATAAATTTAAATAAAAGCTCAAACACATTTATTTTTAACGTATTTCGATGGCCAAGCAATCTTCCTCAGTGGTAATCAAGTAGTTTTGGATCTCTCTGTAACTATTATATAATGAGGCACATTTATTTATAGAGACTCATCACTTAATAGTCCATCACCACTGAGGAAGATTGCTTAGCAATCAAAATACATATCTAAGCAATACGTCAAAAAAACATTTGCTTGAACTTTTGTTCTAACGTCAATGATAAAATTGTTTTAACATGCCAATTGTCATACTTATTAAGGAGATCTACGACTCCACCCCAAATAATAGGTGTACCGAAAAAGAATGTCGTTTTTTTAATATACAATTGCAACACAAAACACAAAATTTAGTTACAACTATTGATTTTAAATCAATAACATAATCAGCCTCGATAGTATCAACGTTTTGACATCTAGTGGGCAAATTTTTAATTCCATATTAGTAAAAATCAATTGATTACTTAGGACAACTTCAAAAAATTACATTTTGAACCTTACTTAAACTTTAAATTTTTTTACCACTTAGAAAATGTGGTAATGATTGAAATAAATAGAAATCCGATGGAATAACTTTGAATGATTATAGTGGGTACAAAAATATCACTTCCTCCTTAATTAATTAGGTTTTTCCAGGACTTTTCTTCTGCATAAGGTTCAGAATTACCATGTTGCAGCATAGAATTTTATTTGTTAATAGTTTTTGGACTCTGTTGGATATTTGGTCGATCGATTAAGATTGATTAGGATTATTTGAAAGCTCTTTGACTTTCTGGCATACATTTGACACCATCCCCTCCCTAAATTTTTATTGGTTAAAGTTTTTGGTCATATTTCATTGGTACTAGTTGGAGAAATTAAAATTATCGATTTTGAATTTAAAAAGCTCATTTCGCTTTAATGAACATCTAATGCACTTGGATTAACATTGAAAATGTTTTAAGTAACAACTTTGCGTTGCTATCCTGTAAAATTCGAAGAGCATACAATACCAAATTTATATTTTTTCGAGTTTTTGGTCCTACCATTTCAATATAGATTTCGGAATAAAAAATATTTTGTAATTTTGTATTAAATTGATAAATTACTCTAATCATAAAATATCTTAGTATAACTTTGGAACAACTTATAAGCAGATAAATGGCAATTGAATGACTATGAACTATTGAATGACTATTGAATGATTGGTTGAAAAACGACATTCTTTTCCAGTACACCTAATACTTAAAAAAATTATGCATCGATAATCGAAAGTTTACTGTATTATACGTCTTTGTTACTAATTGAGGCCTATTTTTTGTTTCTCCAGCTGCAACTCAAAGCTCAAAGCTCTCATTTGGCATAATTGAATTTCCAATGAACATTGAAAATGTTTTTAGTAACAACTTTGCGTTGTTATCCTGTGAAACTCGAATAACATACAATATCGATTTTATATTCTTTCGAGTTTTTGGTCCTACCATTTCATTATAGATTTCAGAATAAAAAATATTTTGTAATTTTTACTTTAGTACCACCTTGAAATAACTTATAAGCAGATAAATTTTAATTGAATGACTATTGGTTGAAAAACGACATTCTTTTCCGGTACCCCAAATATTTAAAAAATTATGCACGGAAAATTGAAAGTTTACTGTATTATGAGTTTCTAGACCTCATTTTAAGCTTAATATTACCTTTCATTTTTGTAACTAATTGAGGCGTCGTTTTTGTTTCTTCAGCTGCAACTCAAAGCTCAAAGCTCTGATGTTTTCTCTGTTATTGACAAAAAAAAATTCTTCTCCAGTTAATTTACATAATTGGAAACACTTTCCCAAAGACGTTATTGGTAATTTTTTCTTTCCTCATAGTTACCATGTTTAAGGGGGTGCAAAGTTTTGTAGAAAAACTTTATACGAACACGGAAAATGGTATTTAGTGAAGAATACAAAACGGGAACATACAAAGCGCAGAGAAGGAAAAAAGGGAAGAAAAACGGGATCTGGCGCTTGGGTGATTGCACGCGCTACGTCTGGTGCAGTCGCAGCTCTTCTGCTCTCTATTCATTCTGCATCCCCGTCGTGGTAACCTTGATTGGGAGCACCGCTAGCATCATCAGCATCAGCATCAGCATCAGCAGCAGCAGCAGCAGCAGCAGTCGCAGCAGCATCATTCCTGTCGCATTTCCAATGTTCTGCAGAGAGTTTATTCCACCCGCATTTCGCCATTCGTGCTTTACACCATTGACGTAGCGCACCACTCTGGAATATCCCTCCCCGCAATCGTTGCAACCCTCCGCGCTCGTCGCTTTTCCCGACATCGCTGGATATACGACGTCGATGGACGACATACAACAAACACACCATGCGATCGTTGAACTCACCACCAGAAACGTGTCGCATCCCTCTTCCATTCCCTTCCATTCCCCCTCGATTTCACATACACGCGGGATAGACGTTCCCCGGGTAGGTACGATTTGGCGAATCCCGGAATTCCAGGTTGTAACCCACTAGCAGTTACTATTTCCTTTTACTATAACACTCTTCGTGTCTGTCTGGTCGTTACTGTTACTACTACTACTAGCCAGTCATCCCCAATCATTTACCTCCTCGTTGTCGTACCCCCTCCTCCTCCTCCTCCTCATTTATTTTTACCAAAGTTTTATTCAAAACAACAAAACCGAGAAAAAAAGCAACAAAAACACAGAAACGAGGCAAAGACATGACCGATTTTCGGCGTAAATTTTTCATCTCACCAAATTATTTATTTAAGCAAAAATAGGACACTGACACCACATATTATTCCTTCTTTCTTATTCCCCCAATGTTTCATTTCCTCAGCTTTATCATTGTAATTTTCAAATATTTCTTTTTAAAAAAATTTGTGTAATGGAATTACAGGCACTTAAATAATTATTATTGCATCGGGGAAATTGACCATTAAATCTATAATTGAGTTCGAATTGCATTACATGAAATTATTTCAACCCTTAAATGCATTTACAATGACGCGTTTAACTAACAATTTTGGGATGAATGTTACGTTTAATGAGACAGTAAAAGAGGAAGAGAATATGACGTTGAAATTGGGGATGTTAAAAATGGGAATTGAAGGGTGTAAAATGGAATTATAGTGAAAATATTTGTAGCGCAAATTGCTTAATGCAATTTTTACGTTTACAATGTCAATTATCGGTGCAATTTTATGCATCGAGGTTTTATTAAAAATCGATTTTTCTGAATAAAATTTTATAGCAGAGTCTATGAGATACTATTTTTTTTTAAAGCAACAAAGTTTGAATTCGAAACAAATAAATTTTTCGTCAAAAAAAACTGTGGGTTTACCATCGTTGATTTTTCACAAAAATCGTTAAAATTCAAAAAAAAATAAGGATGCCAGTTGAAAGTATACGCCCTCTGTATATTCTGTGCAAATTTTACCAAAAATAAACCACGTTTAAGGGATGAAATTGACCATCAAAGTGGCAGAAGCAATCATAGAAAATCATACAAATTTCAATCGCATGTAACATCGTTATATAAGGGATGATTTTCGAATCAAAGGCAATTTCGGGTTCGTAACAATCTATAGAACGATATTATAACAATCTACTTCGAATTCGAAACAAAAAAATTTTTCGTCAAAAAAACCGTGGGTTAACCATTGTTGATTTTTCACGAAAATCATCAAAATTCAACAAATTTTTTTAAGGATGCCAATCGAAAGTATACGTCTCTCTGTACATTCTATGCAAATTCTTCCAAAAGCAAACCACGTTTAAGGGATGAAAAACAAGCGACAAAGCTCTTATTCTTCTTTTGATTTATTACTAGAATCAGCCTAAAGCGCTAGCAAAAAATTTTAATAGAAATTTGGCAGAATTTTTTTTTCTGGAGACAAACGGTCTTTTGATTTGTTGAAACCCTTAAACCCCTTTAAAAGTTTAATAATTTTTTTTCCAAATCACATATTGTTTTAGGTAAAATCCGGCTCGAAGGCTCAAAAATATGTGAAGCCTAACAATACACTTTTTTCTCTATCACAAAAACATAAAATATAATACCAAAATTGACTATTTCTTACATATTTTAAAAGTTAAATTTAATTTATGCCCCAAAAATTTCAGTTCGATAGTCACGATTTCTATTTCCGGCATAATTTACCCCAAATACATATATAAACTATGGGTAACCGATTGATTTTATTCGAATCAAATAAAAAATAAAACTTCCAAATTTTTCCACCAGTATCGTGCCTGTAATTTCAACCCCTTAAAATCAAAAAAAAATCGCTTGAAATTTCCAAACTATGGATTTTCCAAAATTAACCTACTATCTCTCGTTCGATTCATCATAATTAAATTCATATAATTATCTCAAGAATAACGAGAAATAACAAAAAATCGAAGCTTTTAAAAAGAAAGAAAATTGCAGACGTTTATAACGATAGTTTGCGTGTCATTTTATTTATTATTTTTTTCATTCCCCTTTTTCCATTTTCATCAATTACTATACATTAGAAATTGACAAAAAAATCGAATTTTCAGGCATTGTTTTAGTGGCAAAAGGCTGATGAAATCTTCCCGCCATTTAGCGCGGCAAAGCTCCCGAAAGCTTTATCTTTCTCGTGTAAATTTTCTCTTTATCAAATGCCGGTTTCCATGACGACAAAACTGCAGACTGATTCTGCACGAGCTACCTTGATCTCGACGGATGCAATGTTTCAACAACCCCCAACGCCATCACGCCTCATTCTTCATCCCCCATATACACCAAACATAAGTGAACGAGCGAGTGAGTGAACTTCCTATACTATAAAGCTCACCCTCAAATGGCGCGGCATCATCGAACCATCGAAAAAGCAGCCAGAATCTATCCGTCTGTCGGTCGGTCGGTCCGTCGGTCCGTCTGTCGATGTGCGATTACAATAATGTACGTCAACGGGAATGCATTGCCCTCCTCATCACAAGTTCCCAATGCCGGGCACCTTTTTCACGCGCGCCCATCACAAAACCAACTATTATGCAGACACAAAAGCTTTTGCCAATCAAAAATACGAGAAAAACCGGTGGTCGGGGGTGGTTTTGGTGAGGTCGGGTGCATCGGGGGAGCGAGTGCCATCCGGGAAAGTGCCAGCCACAGATGGCAAAAAGATGGATGATTAATGCCAAAATTTACACACTTTAGCTGATCTCGAACAGAAATAATCTCTTTTGAAAATTATTTATCAAAAAGTATTGTGTCGAAAAAAGAAATGAACTGAGTAGAGCTTTTGTTGTAGATAACAAGGCAATGGGCCTTAAGTTCTTTGATAAGCTTTTGGTTATAATCTAAAGACAAAGGAGTGTAAATCTATATAGTATAATAGTATGATGTACATTAGACTGATTCAAAAACAATGATGATTTTTTTTTCTTAATTATATCGAAAATATTGTTGGAAATGACAAAAAAAAATCCTGTGAAAGTTTAAGCTCTTGATACTAATATAAGAGGTGCCGCATCGCAAATTTCGATTTTCTATTTAAATAACATGGCAACAATATTCTCTTGCACTTTGGAATTTTATAGCTCACGTTGGTGACAATATTTCGGAATGACCAAGGTATATTCTTGTAGAAAATTAAGTGATCTACAAAAAAGGTCACGTACAAGTTTTTGATATATTTATTCCTTCAAAAGTTATTCGAGGTCAAAGTTGAACTAAAGAGAAATTTTAAAAAAAAAATCAATTTTTTGACGCAACCATCAATTTTATGAGAAAATTTTATAGGACATTTTTTGTAGAGCACTTTTTTTCCTATAACTTATCTGCATAAAAGTTTTTGATATTTTTCACAGGTCCTAAGTTATTTGCATTAAATTGAAAATTCCCTGAATTATTATATTTTTAACATAAAAATTATTTTTTTTATTTTAATTAAATAACATAGGACCTGTGAAAAATATCAAAAACTTTTATGCAGATAAGTTATAGGAAAAAAAAGTTCTTTACAAAAAATGTCTTATAAAATTTTCTCATAAAATTGATGGTTGCGTCAAAAAATTGAAAAAATATTAAAATTTCTCTTTAGGTCAACTTTGACCTCGAATAACTTTTGAAGGAATAAATATATCAAAAACTTGTAAGACTACCTTTTTTGTAGATCGTTCAATTTTCTACAAGAATATACCTTGGTCATTCCGAAATATTGTCACTAACGTGAGCTATAAAATTCCAAAGTACAAGAGAATATTGTTCCCATGTTATTTAAATGGAAAATCGAAATTTGCGATGCGACACCTCTTAATATTAATATCAAGAGCTTAAACTTTCACAGGATTTTTTTTTTGTCATTCCCAACAATATTTTCAATATAATTAAGAAAAAAAATCATAATTTTTTTTGAATCAGTCTAATATATACAGTATAATAGTATGATGTATATGAATTATTATACTTTGAGATAATAATCAATACACTCAACTTTATCTGTCCAGTAGAGCTTTTTATTGAGTCAATATTTCTTATTTAATCCATAAAACTTTGAAAGCCTAAACTTGGTAAGAATAAATTTGCAGAATTAATGGAGCTTCAATACTTGTCTCCCAAAATTTTTATGAAATGGGCTTTTATAATAACATTTTGGGAACATTTATTTTTGTTGCACTTAGAAAATGTTAGAAAAATGCAACATATATTTGTAAAATTTACAAAATTTATAAAAAACTGCATATTAAAATTACTAATTTGACTTTCAGCAACCAAATTTTATAATATTGTACATATGAATCATAATATCATCTAAAATTCATAGTAGCTACTTTAGTTATCTATTGGTGCAGAGCTTTTGGTGTTTGTACAACAAATTTCTTTCCAAATTATAATCTTCGATTGATTTTTTTTTTAATTTATAATTGCATAATTTTTTAGTAACTTCCTAAGGTTAAATGGATTTTAGGTTCAAATTCATTCATATAAGTTCTGATTTCTGTATATCTCATAAATTCATCGATTTTTCGGGTACATAGTAAAACCACCCTAAAATACTTCCCAAAAAAAAAAAAAAAAACAAAACTATCGATATACTGAACCGAAAATAAATGATTTTAAACGCAAAAAATAAAATAAATCGTATCGAAACTAAGCTTTCGAACTAATTTTGAGCCGGCGCCAATTATTTACTTTCTTCCTTTTATTTTACAAAGATTTCATCATCTATTATATAAAAATGGATTGAAAAATGTTGGTCTCACAAAAACTTGACGACGATTGAACCATTTTGGTTCGTTTTGGTGTTGAAATATTTGTAGAAGATAAAGAAAGGTTTAAAAGGTGAGAAAACAGGAAAAATTTGTAAAGAAAACAGTAAAAGCACAACAAAAAACCTTATCCCATGTAAACTATTATTACCTGTCAAATAGGCCAAATAGGCAAAGTAGGCGCTGACACCAATAAATATTTGACAACAAACGAATATGTCATTTTTTGGCTTTGTGATTATGCAAAAGTACTGCCATTTACTTACATTTACATATTTTACGTAATAGATGATAAAATTCAGATCTCAGCTTTTTTTTTAAATAAGAAGACAATTCAGGTTGTTTAAGATCGTTTTTTTTTATTTAATATTTTTATTATTCAATTAGCTACGTTTCGTTACTTATCGTAACTTCTTCAGGCTTCTTGATTCACAAAAATAAAATATTTTCAATTTAAATTCAATAAATAAATAAAAAAATTGTTATTTATTTATTGAATTTAAATTGAAAATATTTTATTTCTGTGAATCAAGAAGCCTGATGAAGTTACGATAAGCAACGAAACGTAGCTAATTGAATAATAAAAATATTAAATTTAAAAAAACGATCTTAAACAACCTGAATTGTCTTCTTATTTTACGTAATATTAACTGTAATCTGTAACAATTGGGGAAATGGCAATCATTTGTCAATATTAAAAAGCGTTAATATATAGCAGTGAATCTACTGGATTATGTAGTGCTGGTGGAAAAGTAAAAGTGCAACAATTGGTCCAACCACCAGATCCATTATGCTTTTTAGTTTATGGGATAGGTAATGATTCTCTGAAATTCTTGGCCAATATTCAAAAATATAATAATTATTTTCAAATGACGTCGTTTGGCGAATAAAACAAATATTATGTTTCAGAAAGTGCTGAGAAAATAGGAACATTCCCAGTAAGCTTCCAGTGCTAGACTAATAGCAACCTTAGGGACACAAAATATTCAACAATAAAATTTGTATAGTAATATCTATGTTTATCTTTAAACTCATCAATAGGTGAGAATTTAAGGATTTTTTTTATGCATATGAGATTTAACATGTTTAATGTTTTCATAGGTGCAAACCTAAATAAGAAAAATACAATTAATATTAATTTAATTGTTAATTACCAATATTACCGATATCAACTAATTTTTGCAATTCAATGTTAGGTGGTACGAAGTTCATCGGGTCCTCTGATGTTATAAAAAAAAAATATTTTCATATTTCATAATCAAGTAAAATCAGGTTCAGTGGCCCGTACTACCTCACCGGTGTGAGTTACGACTTTGTCGCAATGGGCACTTTTGTAGAGCGTTTAATTCTGAGAAAAAACCATCTTCGGTAAAAGCGATCCCATGAAATGTCGCTGAGATATAGAAATTTAAAAATAAGAAATCAGAGTTTCCGTGTATTTTCAATGGGAAATCTTTACACGTCTTGGTCGAGGACTTAAAATTAATATTAAGGGCTCAAACTTTCAGAGAATTTTTTTTTTGGTATTTCCAACAAAATTTCACGATGGGACCAAAAAAAGTCAAAAAAAAAATCACTCTAAGGTATATGCTAATAAAAGTTATATCATTCATTTTGTTAATATATTCGCTTCGATAATAGAATGATTATTAACTTAGAACTGCATTCATAAATATTTATAATTGAATTGAAATGAACTGATTTTATCTTAAAAGCTTATGAAGATTTAAATTTAAACGTGTCGGCCAAATATATATTTGAATTTATTATAATAACTTTAAATAAAATTAAAATTAAAGTTCTTTTCATTTTTATTATGGCTTTTTTCAGTATGAATTCCACACGTTAAGTAGGAAACCAGTTTACTCGTTAGTATGGAATGCACATTATCATACTTTCAACAGTTGATATGAAATAACATATTAAAAGCTTGAAGGCCAAAATGAGAATGGCAGATATAAATATATCGTTTAAAGAATTTGAATCCAGTTTGAGGTATTTATTATTTGTTGTCAATTATAAATATATTAACACCTTTTTCCAAATTCATAAATGCAACTTTGAGCTTACCTTTTTCACACATTTTGGCCTTCATGCTTTTATTATGTTATCTTAGACCACCCGTTGAGATCAGGTAAAATTCCTTTCAATTTCACACCAGCTTGGAATTCAGCCGGTTTCAGTCACAATATTGATCATTATGGATCAAAGGTCGATAATTCGAACGTAAATTTCTGCCTACCTGCATTCTTTCGTTTGATTCAAGAACAGGTTTATTGATTTTGATAATATTTTGTTTTCAGGTACATCTTAGACGTGTTTCGCCAAAAATAAGTATAAAGGTCACAAACAAGTCCAATTTAAATAGTTGTACCAATATTTTATTCTGATTTCACTTAAGGTTCCAATCTGAAGATAGCTTTACTGATTTGATAGAAACTTTGTAATCAAGTTCAACTAATTTTTCTTCGGAAAAAAATATTGCCTATTTTTGTTTAATTATTAATAATAACAGTTGCATTTAGAAGAAGCCCAATTAAAATAATTAAATGGACACCCATTAATTGGATATAAATTGAACTTTTTAATTAAATATCCATGCTCTTTTTTAAGATATCAAACAATCAGCATACTAAAAATCAGAGATGGCCAACCCAAATGATATTGCGGGCCACTTCGGAAATGCATCATAGCTCCGTGGGCTAATTTTGAAGTTATATCTCAAATTCTCCATACTAAATTTAGATATACTGTAAAGATTTTTAATATATTGATTTTCACCACTATGGTCATTATAAAATGTTTATTTTATAAAAGTCTGTTGTATTTCGCAGGTCAAAAAAATTATCAAGATGTACCTTTTGTGGTCCATGGGTTGGTCATCTTTGACAACCTCTGATCTAAATAAACAATGAATAATCTATCTTTTATCTACATATATAAAATTGTTATGTTAGTTTGGGTAGATTTCAAAAACACAAAAACTTCTGCATCGATTTAGCTCAAATTTTGTCACAAGTTACAATCTGCTTCAATGATTGTTTTTATAATTTTCTTGCATCAATAACATACCTGAGACCGCAAGAAAATGGCTTTTTCAATGGCCAATACAATAGCCACTAATTGCCAATACTTCATTGTTATGATCGTTTAGTGATTTTTAGAGGTAGAGCCAATTTTCTATAAAACGTATTCGATAAATGTATATCTTGAAGGTAACTTATAATTGTTACAGCGGGGGATGCTGCGGGTTGCTAAGGGAGGTGATTTTAATAATTTACAAGCTTTTTTCCTAAATTCAATTTATTAATTTACAACCATTCATATCGATAGGCTGGCAAGACAACGTCTACTGGGTTCTGCTAGTTTTCTAATAAAGGACATAAGACATAAGTATAGTGAATCGACCCCAGAAGGGTACTTATTTGGTTCATAATTTCAAGGTATGTTGGTACTATTAAGATATATTAATTTGGCAAGTTTCAGATCCATATGTATTATCGTTTCTTCAAAAATCGAAAAAAACTGGAAATCAGAAAAAAAAATTCGCAGAAACTTGTGAATCGATTTATTAGATTTTGGGATATGTTATAGGGGCTGATGGTAGCTTTATATTATTTATATCGATACATTTATATTATTTAATGGAACTACCCGACAGATTGACAATATGGAATCAGATCTGAACAAAATTAACCAGAAAATAAAATTCACTTCAGAACACAAACTAATTGGAACAATTAACTGTTTAGACACAACAATTACCAATGAAAATGGAAAGTTGTCATACAATTTATACAGAAAATCAACAACAATGAACACAACCATCCATAAAACATCATTTGACCTAAGAAATCAAAAAATGGCAACTTACAACTATCAAGTTCCCTCTTAGCACCAAAGCTCGTGAAGAAGAATTTAAGATAATTAAACATATAGCCATTATTAGCGGATATAATAGCTCAATCATAGACAAAATAATATCAAAATTTACTAAAAAATCCATTTTTCCAACTCCACCAAAAGAAAACAAAAAATATATTAAATCAAACTTCAGATTTACCGGTAGATGCAAACATCTTCACATCTACCTTCGCTGACGACACCACAATTCTTTATGATAATTCAAACGCTCATATAGCGACTAGAAAGTTACAAGAACAGGCCAATAAAATAATGGGTTGGGCAAACCAATGGCAGATCAGGATCAACGAATCGAAAACCCAGGTCATCACATTCACACTCCGAAAAAGCTCTGGTGGCCCAATTACCATCAACAATTGTCCAATCGCAAACAGCCAGGAAGTTAAATACCTCGGCTTCCACCTAGACTTGGAAAACTTACATCACTGAAAAAGCTTCACAGGTGAAAATCCTACATTGGAGACTTGGATGGTTGACCGGCAAGAGATCGTCTTTGAGTCTGGCTTCAAAGGTCATGATTTACAAAGCGATTCTCAGACCAACATTGGCGTATGGGGCACATTTGTGGGCCTCCGCAAAACTATCAAATGTTGAGTTGATCCAGAGACGACAGACTGCTCCATTCTCAGATCCATCTTGAGGGTCGGGCGCTACGTCAGAAACGAGATCATCCAGCACGACCTGGGGATTGACCCGGTACTAAGCTTTTTAAAAAAGCAGGGTCAAAAATATTCGCAAAGGATTGACGAGCATCCTAATGTGCTAGCTGCGAAGGTTCTGTAACCCCCTCCATACAAAAGACTAAAACGAATGGACCCTAGTTCAATTTTAAGTACATAAATATATAACCTGGCCTTGTTTCATAGTTGTATTATTAACTTTTCACAGTCTTTTCGATAGTCCAATTTTATAATAGTTGTCGATTTTTCAGTACAGTTATGATAAAAATGGTTTTTATTTTGACATTGGTCAAAACGCCAGTAGAATGGAGTTCTCTCTTTTCTTCTATGTATTGTATTTTTATTTTTTTTAGTTGTGTTTGTATTTTGTTTAATTCTTTATATCTTTTCCTTTTATGTTGTTACTTTTCTTTTCATTTATTTGTATTGAGTTATAATATCTAAGGCGAGGAGCACGCAGTGCTCAATTTCTTAAAGAAAAAAAATCAAACTTCAATAATATATTTAATTTTACAATCGCCAACTTCCTAAAGAAAAATAACTTTAATATCGCATTTTCAACAAACAACAACTTCTTAAACCATTGGAGAACAACCAAATTACAACGAAAAACAAAACCGGAATATAAAAAAAAATAAATGTGTTTTTTTATCTTTTGGAACAAGTTATAAGAAACATACACTCCAAGAAATCATGTCATTGGTTAAAATCTATAAAGTTTGAGTAACAAACTCTCTGATTGGTCTAATATAAGATTGAGTTTTGTACGGTGCGCTACGATTGGCCCATGCATTGTGCGCCATAACTACAGTGCCTTGATTTGTACAAAGTAAGCTTAGTATTTCTCGTTTAAAGTGACTTTTGAGTACAGAACATTTGGAATGGTATTTTGTTCGATTTATAATTCATATATCGCAAAGAAAATGATTGCTATTTAAATAATTATTCTTTATAACTCTTAATTGTAATCCGGAATTAATATTTTTTAATTTAAATTTAAATTTTGTGGAAAAAGATCGTTGATTTTGTAAGGGTTATTTTGCTTCGCACAGTTAAGACCTTCGGTCTTAATAAAGATCCGTAAACTGAGAACCATAAAAATTGTTTTCTTATCATATTTTGACTACTTATTTTCTTATTCTAATATTGATTATTATCGCGATCAACGATCATTGGTCTTATTGTTTTTAAAGCGAAATTTTGACTTACGATTTGAAGTCATCGAGTGAAGTTCAATAACTTTCTTGCACTGGGAAATTGCATTCCACCAATTTTAATTCCACTATTCTATTCCTCCAAAGTGAGATCCAGATTAATCTTTCCTGCAATAACTTCAAATTTTACAAAACATCTTTTTGACGAAAATCATCAATGCTTTAATTTCGAAACAAATTTTATGGCCCTACATATTTGCAAGAAAGAATTATATGTGAACACCCTAGAAGAATATGAAATATACAAAGTCCACAAATTAGATTCAAATAACATACTTAACAGCAAATTATATAAAACAAACAATTTATAAGAAATTTGTTTATAATTGACAAAATATTCATTACCTCAGGATGACAGTCAGGAACTGTTGAAACGCGTAGTAATAAAGATTTTTTTTCTAAAATCAATTGGTAATGCGTATTTGTAATGCCAATGTTCTACTAGAAGCGGGTTAAAGAATTTTTTCGACTTTTCGAGGAAATAATTCCTATTGAAAGCTCTTAATTTTTCAGATTTTGTTTTTCAAATCGTTGGAGTTTTACGACTGAGATGATGGATATCATTCGAAATTTAGTATAAAAGTGTGAGAAAATATTTTTTTTTATTTTTCAACCCTTAAAAGATTTTTTGAATTTTCAAGTGTATAAAGCACTTACCTTAATGTATAATTTATACATTTACAATACAAAAATCATTAAAAACGAAACTACTCTGTGAAAAATATTGAATGAAAAAAAAATAACATTACCCCCCTAAATCTTGGCAAAAAAAGACGAATATTATATATGCGAGGAAAAAAAATATTACTTTCAGAATTTTCGAAATACAAATAGCACCAATTAATGATGGAAAAAATTTTTGTAAAATTCAATAATTGAAAAATTATTAAAATTGAGCTTTTTCTTTAAACAGTGTTTTCCTAGAAAGTATGCATGCTAGAAATTTTGCTCTTTTGAACCTTTCAAACGGCATAAACACCAATTAATATCGTAAATTTTTTCCAAGTTTCATTGGGTCAGTCCAAATAAAGTGGTCCAAAAATAAATGAAATGGTTGCTCGACCATTATAAAACAAAAAAAAAATTAAGGGTTAGCGGGAAACTTGATTATCTCAGGCCCTATTGTCCTATGTCCTATTGTCCTATTGTTATATGTCCTATCAAAATGAAACTAAAAGCAGTGGGTTCATGAAAATAGAAGCTATAAGGTTGTAATAAGACGTTTTCACCTAAATCTAATTCTAAGGGATGAAATTTCAGCCTAAATTTTGTAACTCTCATTTGTAAAAACTCCAATTTTCACGGAAAGATTGTGAAGGAAGGGATAGAGTCTACACGTTAAAACTTTTTTTACAAACAATTTGATACTAGTTGTATTCAAAAACAAAATTTGAAGTCTTAGACTTTAAGGCTTTTTAAAATAAAAAATAACAAAATTTGGAAATTTTCAAAATTTGTAATTTTCTGAGCTCAATATCTCTGGTGAGGGACCAGATAAAAATCTGAAACATCACCCCATTATAGTACTGTATGATAGTGTTATGCACCTAAAATTTTGATAGGACAAATATTTTGAAATTTCAAAATAGAGCTTTTTCATTTAATGGCTTTTTCCAGGAAAATATGCAAACGGCAAAAGATTTCTTTCAAATATTACAGGTGACAAAGAACACATCAATATTTGGCGCAAAAAAAAATCGAAAAATTAGTATTTGCTGAAAAGCTCTAAACGCCAAGTTAACGCTAAATAGGGTTTTTTTTGCCATTTTCTTTGTCATTGTCGATTCAAGCTTTATCTAGTTCCTGTTAAAGTTGTAAAAGTTTTCTTGTTTTTTAAGGATTTTTGAAGTCAAAACTTCGATGAACTTATTTTTCTGTCAGAGCTTTCAATCGAAAAGGTCGAATTTTCAAGTACTTAAAAGAAAAATTCCTTGTACTCATCAAGCAAAAATTAAGGAAAAAATCTTTGCTGCACTATGAAATTGGTATAATAAGATATTAGATCTTACCAAATTTTAATGACTAAAAATAGAAAGTTTGGAGACCAATTTAGGATCAGTAGTATTTCACAAAGTACATCATTGGTCCATTAAAGATATGTCCCGATAAGTTTGATCTTTCTACATACCCAGTACTGAAAACTCCACAATTTTGATAAAGAAAATCAAATTATCATTAAAGAAAATGGACTTTGGAAGCACTTAATATTATATCTAAGTTGATGGCGTTTAAGGCGATCTAACTTCTTTAAAGACCTTTATAGAGAACATCCATGGGTTTCTAAGGAAAATCTCTAAACGTTAACTAAATATTACTTATGGTTTTTCCTGGAAAATATGTGAATAATAAATTTTTTCCAGAACTCTTCAACGACGAAAAAACATCAAAATATTTCAAAGTTATTTTTTGTTTCTAAATTAAAAAACCAAACATTGAAAAATTGAGAAAAAAGACAAAAAGAAAGGGAACATTCCACCTGCGATAAAAAACTTAAAAATTTAACGTTATACAATCCTTAATTCCCACAGATCCCTTTCTGGATGACATCAACAGAATGTTATGATCTATAGATCCATGAACAAACTAGGGGGAAGAATAACACACCAGAAGCCGTCAACGATGAAAAAACATCAAAATATTTCAAAGTTATTCTTTGATTCGAAATTAAAAAACCAAACATTGAAAAATTGAGAAAAAAGACAAAAAGAAAGGCAACATTCCACCTGCATTAAAAATCTTCAAAATTTAACGTTTTACAATCCCCAATTTTCACAGATCCATTTCTGGATGACTTCAACAAAATGTTATGATCTATAGATCCATGAACAAACTAAGGGGAAGAATAACACACCAGAAGCCGTTTTCCGAAACCTCTACTTAGAAATTTCCAACCAACTTGATCAAATTACTCAAATTTTTACCGATGGATCTATTCTTAACAATTCACGAGGATGTGCCACAGTAATTAATAACAGTGTATACAAATACAAACTTCCTCCATCTTACTCCATATTTTCATGTGAAGCCTTTACAAAACTCAAAAACTTTAAATTAATAGGCCAACTAAATATCTCCAAAGCAGGTCTATCCACGAATAAAATATTTCTTGAATCAACTGAAACTTACATGCTAATTATTGTACTATTATATTAATAATTATATTGTATTAAACTCTATTTCTTTAATGTATTCGAAGTAGTTGCAGAGGACCTAAGTTGTCATAGCGATTTCAAGGGAACATTACCACCTTTTGAGTAGTTTCAACTTTATAACGTCCTTCTGAACTCTTTCTCTTTCCTTCCCAAAAATATTGTAACAGAAAGGGACAAAGTCTGTCTCTCTCTTTGTGCCATGTCGGCACGCGATTGGCTGAGTGACTTCTATCTCTCTCCCACCAATGCGAATGTACATATAGATTGTTCTGGAAACATCTAGTAGGTAGTGGAACTTTGGCGAACAATGGAGTACATTCTAGAATGTTGGGTTGCGGGTATATAAGTCGCTCAGCTCAAGCCCAGGGACAGTTCTGTATGGAAATTCAGTTGTGAATTTCCGTTACAATAAAGCTATTACCAAGAGATTATTAGTGTGATTTGAATTAAAAGTGATTATTGTCATTTAAGTGATTGTTTTGACGAGTGTAATTGTGTAATAAAAGTGTATACAAGTGTAAAAAAAAAAAAAAATTGTTAAGTGTGAAAGTGATTATATGTTTCCAAAAGAAATTAAAGAACGAATAACGCCATCTCAATACAGTTTTGAGACATCACGTTACAATATCAACTATAAAAGTAACCAACTGCAGAGTTACCAATTTTTTTTCTTTTAATAAACCCAGTAAAATGCAATCCAAACATAACTAAATACTCATCATTCCCTTCTTCTGCATCTCCCTTCATTTCCTCTATCTAAAATTCAAAAATTTCCAACCCTCCAGTTGCAAATCAGCTTTGATATATACCATAATATTAAAATCTCATACACGTCAGTTCTTGAAATATAAATTTATTCATCCCTCCCTTCATTCCCCTTACATCCCCAACCCGCATTGTTTCAACCCTCACAACCACGTTAATTATCCTCAACCCTGCCACACACTCTACCCCTTTTTGCCTGTCCTTTGTGTTTAAAACAAACGAACGACTCCCCATTTAATAAATCCATAAATCCCCGTTTACTTTTTATTGGTTCGAACCATAATCGATCCCCAATCCAAAAAAAAAAAAGGAAAACTTTACGTTTCCCATTAAACACAGGAATACAGGATATTTATTGGTACCATTAAAAATCGATTTGCACCTCTTAAAAATTATTGTGGGGTATTAGTAAAAAAAAAAAAAATAAAATAAAAACTTACCCTTTTTCGACGTGAGCATTGTCGTGGCAAGCTTTTCTGCATATGGGGAGGGACAGGCATATTCGTCTGAAAATTTCAGGTCTGGAGAAAAATAAAAATCAATTTTTACGATACAAATACATTTTTATTGTAATTATCTAGAGATATATATTTATATATTTATATAATTCCTATAGATTAATTAATAATAATAATAAATATTATGTCATATACAATAATATAATAATAATAATAATTATTATTAATAATAATAATAATAATACTCATAATTAATTGATAATAATAAAAATTTATTTTCTCAAAGGGGGAATATTGAAATGTGTACACAAAATAAAGTTTGAGTTTTACATTTATTTTTTTTTTTAAATATTTTATATATTTTATTTAGTCAATAAAATTGTTACGATTTTATTTTTAAGATTTCCATTATAGCTTTTCCATTTATAATTTCATTTAAATACTTTTTTATATAATATTAAACATTCAAATATATATGTGTGTGTGTGTGTGTGTATGTTTGTGTGTTTTGTGTTAAGGGAAGGAGGAAGGGGATGTTTTCTTTTTCTGCGACACTAACGACACTGAAAAACCTTTTTTTTTTTTACTCAAATTTCTGTCAATTGGAACAATAAGGGATGAAAAACAAGAGAAGTGACAAAACAGCAAGAGGTCGAGGAACGACAATGACTGAAGGAAACGGTTACGCGGGGGGGAAGGAGATGATATGAAATATATTTCCTTGGAGAACAAAAAAAAAGATGAAAAATTTGACTTTTCTTTCATTTTCACTCAGTCTCATAGCTGTTTTCCTCTCTATGTAGTCAAATTTTAAATCTAAAGTGAAAATGGGAAATTATTTTCAATGACTTTTCTCTCATTCGACCAATTGGGTCACCAATTTACGTATACAAAACAAAGCCGAGCCTGCATATATGGAAGCAGGCTAGGCTTTTTTATCTTATCGTGGAAAAACGACAAATTTTCCCAAACCACGAAAAAATCAAAGGATTTTCAGGAAAATTAGGAATCAAGTGAGTGGATACAATTTGTTTTTCATTAACGGATGATTTTTTGGTTACTGTAATGAATGTATGATTCATCAAAAATACCCCAAAATTGAAAGATTTCCATTGGAAAAACTTTGCATTTAATTGGCATCTCGTGTTATTGTTGCAATTGTTTTACAAATATTGCATCTGGTGAAAGTTATTGCACTTTTGCAAGAACCAGTTCAATGCAATCGAAAGCTCTGCAGCTTTACATTGAAAAAAATCCTTCAATTTTGGTCTATTTTCAATGTGTGACTTTTCCGAGATAAAAATTGAATAAAATTATCGTTCAATTTACGTTTGTTTTTTTTCTTTCTCTCTTATTTTAAATATTAATAATTTTTATTGGTTTTTCTTAAGAAGATTATCTTGACGCACAATATTAAAACACTCATAATAAGAAAATATACATTATAACATCATTGTACATAGAAAAAACGGCTGCACATTTTCTGCTTAACCAGAGGCTTTAATTGAGGGGTGGTGGGGGTGGATGGGGAGCGGGGGTAGAATAGTGTGTTTCATATAGCTATAGTTTTTGTCTCTTATTTTATCTTTATTTTTTTGTAAATTTTTTGAATTTCTGAACATTTTTTTAAATAAATAAATAGATTTTTCACGATATAATTTTTTTCTCAGATAAAAAAAATATTTTTTTTTTGTTTCCATTTTGGTTTATGAGTGCATGAATTTTTGGAGGGGGGGTTGGGGGTTAGTGGGGTGGAAATATAGATGTGACAGGATAAAAGAGGAGTACTTGGACAAAATTAGTCGTGAACAAAAATCAGTGTTGTGAGAACAATGTTTATTTGAGACGAGCTTTCAATAAAACAAAAAAAAATCAAAACAAAATTTCTCATTTACGTCAAACATGCGGCGTGGAGCTTTCACCCCACCACATAAAACAAAAGAAAATCGTGTGCGTTCCGAGCTTGCAACGCTCAAACAAACATTGTTGTTCCCATGAAAGTTATACACAAAATTGATCTCTCACTCTCGATCGTTTCATCTCTCACAAATCTCTCTCTCTATCAATATAATATTTTTTTTGCATTTATTTATTATTATTATAATAATTTCAATTATTTTTTTAACATGAATTAATAACTTTGATTTTTCCAAAATATAGAACTTTGTTAGTAAATATTATTAAATGTTAATTAGTACGAAATGTGTATAAGGTTAGTTCTTTTTCACTTAACTCTATTCTTTTTTTTTTTTTTATTAAATATATTAAGTTATTAATAATAGTCATTATAATTAGCAAATATTAGTTATTTTTTGATTAAAAATTTTCAGAGCCGATTCCTTTCTCGCTTACATCAAATATACAATAACGCTTTCTCTTATTAATTAGTATTTTAGTTTTTTGGTTTAAAATTGCAGTAGGCTTTGGTATTTTTCAGTACTTTTCACGATTTTCCACGAAATACTACAAAACAACTTACTACGATCTTTATACAAATTCATTCAATTCTTTTCTTTTTTCGAATTTTTTTGTTTTAAATATATAAATGTTATTATATGTATGTATATATATATATATTCAATATATATACTTATATAAAGTTTTTCAAAAAACATCAAACGCCATGAAAAAATAAAAATTTGTGATGAGGACACAAAAAGGAAATTAACACATATCTATAGAGCCACGGATTTGATCCTTGGAATACAAAAGTTTACTTGTCGCCTATTTAACTATTTAGGCAGTGTTCCCATTATATTTTTCAGTGTGATGACGTCATTTCATTGAGCTTTCAAGTCTTACAGCGTTTGTTAATCATCCACAAATCTATCAATCAATTTCTTGACATTCACGAGAGCTCTACGATCGAAAATCTTTAATTACCAATACCAGAACAATGACGTCACCAATTACTGAAATTATACATCGAAACACAGCCACAGATGAAAATCTGAAAATTCTACGAAAGTCTGAATGAAATTCTTCAAGAAGAAGAACCTCAATATATCCTAACTCGCTACGGCTACAGGATATGGCATGAGGAAAATCTCATAAAATTTTCCTCATCATTTAACGGGCAAATTGTCTCTACATTTTTTTTTTTGGTCAAATATATTGGATGAAAACTTTTTTCGATTATCCATCCAAAATATGTATAGGTAATGGTTGTATGGCTTTGTGCATTGGTTTTCAAGATAATCAGAAAAAAAATTTCCATTCCAAAATGAAAGAATAAATAAAATAAAACTTTCATTAAGCTTATTTATTACGTTTTAGTTACTTTTCGATTTAATGATTATTTTTTTTTCATCTGGAAATTTTGGCACTAAGATATAAATATAATTTTTTTTTGGATTATTATTAACATTTTTATTATTATCTTTCTTTTTTTTTTTTTTATTTAAAAATTGCGAAAATCTTTTTAGAATCGGCATTTAAATCGATGTATGAAGATATAAATGTTCCCAATATTGCAACTGCATTTAAAAAATCTCAAATTTTTTTTTCCTCAAATATTCAGGAAAAATCTAGCATGTTTGAAAAAACACTGTGTTTTGTTTTATATATAATCTATATATATGTATGGAATGTATATGGTTTAATATATTTATGTAAGTGTTTGTATGTTATGAAAGTGTTAGTGTGCTTCAAAAATACCTTAAACTTTAATACACAAGTCGAATTTTCCTTGTTTAATCCTTCCTCTAAATCAAACTACTTATGCAATATGTACCCCCCCGCCCTACTTTCCCGTCTTTCGATCAAAGTAGGCTCTGGTCAACAATCATAGCCTTCTCACTATACAAAAAGCAAATGAAAAAAACAACACTCTAGAATAATGCGTATAATTCTTTACAAGCTAAAAGCTCTGGGACGACGATCAAGAATGCCATGGCCCGTGAACTAAGGGTTGCTGTGGCAACCGTAACAACCCTTACTAAAAAAAAAAAAAAAAAAAAATAATTTTCTAATTAATCTAATCGATAATTTAATTTCAGAAAAATAAATTTTTCAATGGCCTAATCTTAGAAACTAGAAAACTATACGATAAAAGTTACTAAAACCTAAATAGTATTCAATCCAATTTTCTTAACAAGTGTCTAGCGTTGCCATGATTTCCATGGCAACTGCAAACAAATTTTCACTAATCTCTGCTTAAGGGGTGAAACCTAGAGGGATAGACTTCGACAACCCCTAACAGAAAGTTGTTAGTTCTCATCCCTCACCTCTAACTTTACCGAGAAAAAAAACAAATAATTTGGACTAATAAATACAATTTATTTACTTTAAAACAATTGAAGTATATCGATAACAACTGATTCCTCTTTACATTAGCCAATTTGTATACCCTTTGTATATTGACCCCTTAAAACATAAGCCTTTTAGTTAACTTTAGAATGATCGTCTCTAATAAATGATTTCCCAAATTGGTCAATACATCGGATCATATATTAAGGGAAAATATTGGTCCAGAAATTTATAAATTTCTCGATATAACGTCATCATCTCGCCCAAATTCTTTGATCTCTGTTGAAAAATCAACATGAAAAGATGATCACAAACTTTCTTTACATAATGACCATTGTGAAGAAGAGGTATTAACCTTTATTCAAGCTAACACGTATGTTCATTATGCAGAAGAAAAAAATGTGGTCACATTTTTGGTTCCAAGGTTGGGAAGATTAAGTCATCAAAAATTCAGTCTCTATCATTAATGGAATCTAAAGCACTGATAGTAACCAGAGACCAAAAAAGATGCATAATATTTATGTGTGCTTAAATTGAAGCTCGAATTCTGATAGAAGAAAGAAATAATTGGATCCAACGTTAAGACCCAACCTTGGTTGATGTGCCCAACAATGGCCTTGCCTTTTCAACAAAAACCAAAACTTTTCTGGTCCAATTTTTGTGCCAAACTATTAGCTAATGATAGACGAACAGCCATTTTTGCAATCACTTATCAATCAAGTGGCTTCTAGACATTCTTGGATCGCTTTCGCACCAAAACTTTAAATGGTATACAGTAGATATTTCCTTAAATATAAACTTTCTCTTTCCATTTCTCTTCGTAATAATAATAGTAATAATAATAATCATATTTTATAATAGAAATAATCAAATAAAAGCTCTTTAAATAAACTCTCTATGGACATATAGTTTAAAACTTGTCATTGCGACATATTTAATCATAGAATCTTTCTAATTGTCTTTCATATTTTCGATATTTCGTCATTGTCATTGGATCCCCCGGGCTGAATTACTGAGCATTTGCACCAAACAACCAAAGCAATACCCCAAAAAAAAAAGAAAAAATGGATCAAATCAACGAAATGCATTTTGGTTTAATGTTTTGCGTCTCTTATAGTTATTTTTTTTCAAATTTTCAATGAAATCAAAAATATTTTTAGTTCTCACCTTTCGTTTTTTTTTTTTAATTAATAGGTATTTTTTTTTATAAACTTGGTTGTATATTTTTTTAAATTACTTATTTTTTGTTTTGGGGAATTAAAATTTCTCCAAAATAACATTTTCTTTTTTTTTTTTTTTTTTTAATAGTCATCAGTCTTTTGAATCACAGTAAAGCTTTGATATGATCAATTTATTGTGCTAAGTTTACGTTTTTTATTTTTTTTATTTTTTATTTAATTATTTACTTATTACGTTATATAAACATTAACATATTTAATTAAAGCCCCTAAGATCAATATTGGAATGGTGGAGGGGCCAGTTTGAAATTTTTTTTTTTGGCATTAGCCTCCGATCGATCGAATTTGGGGATGGATGATAAAACTTGTGATTCTCTGCTTACTCAAAAGGCTGTAATAAATGTGTTAATATTTTTGAAAATTTTGCTTATACTTAAAAAAAAATCTACATTTTTTTCTTCATGAATTATAACAATTTGGAGCCGAAGGCATACAATGAAATCTCAAATCGAATTCTCAACTCACAACTCGGAAATATTTTTTTCTCAAAAAAAAAAAAAATCCCTAGTAAGTGGGAAATTCGAACGTATACGTTGGCTCATTAAAAGGTAAAAATTGTAGAGCAACAAAATGGAATGCTTAAATATCTAGGAAAAAAATTAACAAGAATCAATTCCAATCGAATTTTTTTTAGAATTTTTGGATCATAGATACACCATAGGGTACTTACAGGTGTCACAAAATTACTTGACAGGTGTCAAATGTTTTCACGAACCCATAGTTACCACAAAGTCGACTAGATTTCATTAGTTCATTTGAAAAAAAAAAAAGACATTCCCAGTCAAATGCTTCAGGGCGACAATGACGAAACATCTCGAATGCTTAAAATTCTTAATCACAAGACCAACAAAATTATCAAGGAGAAAACTTAAAGAAATTTCCACTATTCTTATCCAAACGAAATATATGCCTGATACAACACACTTGTCATACAAACTTTAAATTTATTTTTTTTTTTGGAAAATTTTCAAGATTTTCTTTCATATAATATACTTTCATATATTTTTTTAACTTTTATTTATGTTATTTTTTTGTGTTCATCTAAAATAATTAATTAATTAATATTTTTATATATAATAGATATTTTTATTTCATAAATTTTATTAATTAAAATGCTGAGCCGTTTCTGATTCCAAAAGAGAAGCCAGAGTCGCAAAATTCGAATTTGCCGCCACTTTTGTTTTTTTTTTTTAAATCCTTTATTGTAGTTTCATAAAGTTTTCTTTTATACACTACAGATTTTTACTATTACGTCTACGATCTACAAGCTACGTTTTTTTTTTTTGGATTTTTATTAATTTCTCAAAAAACGCTACAGTATGAAATATAAATATTAAGTAACATTGTATTCAATATAATTATTCAAAATTTATTATATAAATAGGATATAGTTTTTTTTTAATTAATTAATTAGGTAGTTATTGCTTTTGGTTACGAATGTGAAGACGAAATTCTTAATTATTTGTAATTATTCTTTTTTTTTGTAACAAAAAAGACGACCCTATTTTCACCCCTATCTTCACTTCATCAAAGATTCAAACTTATCGAAAGCCAATTTTTCATGGTTTTTTTTTTTAGATCGCTGATTTCTAAGGTTGATGCCCTGATTGGTGGAACTCGGACAAAGGCCCTAAGATTTAGAAGGCTAATCAACATAAGTAAACTGGAGGGAAATTCAAAAAGCGGAACTCAACTACCTATAAGATTTAAGCCATGATGGAAGATCCAAAAGAATCAAAGCTCTACAGAGGCAACCATAAAACTTTGAAAGTTTGGCTGCAAAAGAAGCTAAAGCTTTTGAATCAATGATCGTTAAGCTCGATTTGAAAACCTATATACTTGGAAGGCGCAGCTTTAAAGCTACGCAACTTTGAGGATGAAAATATTTAAGGTTTTTTCAAGTAGAAATCTTGAAACTCATTTTGAGTACCCAAACTTTGCCATAAGTCTCGTTTTTAAGAGCTTTAGATATACCAATTAACTTTGATGGATTCTTTAAAAACAAGGCAAGATGGAAGATCCAAAAGATTCAAAGCTCTACAGAGGCAACCATAAAACTTTGAAAGTTTGGCTGAGTAAAAAGCTAAAGCTTTTTAATCAATAATCGATAAGCTGGAATTGGGGACCTTTATACTTTGAAGGCGCAGCTTTAAAGCTACGCAACTTTGAGGATGAAAAAATTAAAGGTTTTTTCAAGTAAAAATCTTGAAACTCATTTTGAGTACCCAAACTTTGCCATAAGTCTCGTTTTTAAGAGCTTTAGATATACCGACTAACTTTGGTTGATTCTTTAAAAACAAGACAAGATGGAAGATCCAAGAGGTTCAAAGCTCTACAGAGGCAACCATAAAACTTTGAAAGTTTGGCTGGATAAAAAGCTAAAGCTTTTCAATCAAATATCGATAAGCTGGAATTGGAGATCTTTATACTTTGAAGGCGCAGCTTTAAAGCTACGCAACTTTAAGGATGGAAGAATTTAAGGTTTTTTCAAGTAGAAATCTTGAAACTCATTTTGAGTACCCGAAGTTTGCCATAAGACTGGTTTTTAAGAGCTTTTAATATACAAACTAGCCTGTACGGATTATTTTAAAAAAAGGCTTCCTTAATACTTATTAAAATCGCAAGATAGCGATATAGAGTTGCAGATATACTCGCAAATCTGGGAAAGTGAAAATGCAATTTTTTTACTGGGAATACATTCCTGAAAAGATCGCAGAATATTCACAGGTTTTTTTGCAAGATATTACTTCAAAACTGCATAGTTTCCAATTTCGTAAGAAGGAAAATTCATAGATTTTTAGGAAGTTTGCAAAGCTGTGCTTTGCCATTCCACTCTCAGAACTAGAAATTCTGGATCCAGATTCTGGATCCGAGAACTATATACCCAAAGATCTTTCTGGGTGGAAAATTGGAAGATTTTTTTAACTTTTAACCGTTTAACCGAAGTTTTTTCCAACTTAAAATCCTGACACCGATTCTGGGTACCCACAAATTGTACAAGGCGCAGTTCGGGAATCGCAAGTATATCAACAAACCCTCAAAATTTAAGTGCCCTCACAATCTTTAGGACAACAAACCAAACCATTTTTCGATTCGATTCTTCCCATGTCTGTGAAGTTTCCGACGTTATAACTTTCAGGGGAGTGTCAGGGCAAAAACCAAGGACAAATCTACCATAGAAATATGTCTTGAAAGATTTCGTTTGAAAAAAATTAAAATGGGTTAACACATTCAAGTTTAATAATTCCGGTAAAGAAATGTATCAACGTTTGTCACTTTCCCTCACCACATTTTCAAGTAATTTAGATTTTGGTAGGACGAAGACGTGCAGTGCAAATTCGAATCGACGACCCCATGCAATAATATTTAATATTACATTTTTTTTTTTTTCATTAATATATATTATTTTATTTCGAAACAAACGTTTACAAAAAGATATATATATTTTTACTTTATATATTTTATTAATATATATATTTTATATTCAATATAATAATCATTTTTTTTTTTTTTGGAAAATTTTTCTTTTTTATAAATATTGTTTTTTTTTTGTTAAGTTTTCTAGAAATATTTTTCTCCCTTAAATACTAACATGTCAAAAAGTATTTTTCTTTCTCAATAATTGTTTTATATGAAATATATATTATTATTTTTATATTTTATATAGTATATTATTAATTAGGCCTGTATATTATGTGTTAAAAATATGCAAATATACAGTGTGATCATGATAGTGATTACTAAATGTACTTAGATAATGGATTGAAATGGTGGAGTTTCGGGCCAAAAATGCCAGCGAATCGACCAAAATATTTTTTTATTATTTTGGTTCGTGATTGAATGTTTTATTAATAAAATATTATTGGCGATTTGATTGGTGGTGATAGAGATGGGAAAAAATTATATTTTTTATAATTATATGTAACAAATTCAATCTCATGTCAGCCTTATCTCGCGATTTGCGCCAATCATAATCAACTGCATCTATTTTTTATTAGTTTACTTAATATGGCCATTGCTTTGCATTTGGTTTTTCTGGTTAATTTTTCGTTAATACAATTCGGGATTTCATTCAAGTCAGTCGATCCCCAAATTTGTCGCGTTTTTTTGCCGCATTCAAATTGTCCGACGAAAACACATAAGATACAGAATTAAGACTAACCATTTAGAAAAACGAGAATTTTGTCCTAGAAATTAATTAATTTATAAATAGCCAATTGATATTTTTTTTTTTAATAAATATTTAAAATTTAAAGAAAATGTTTTTTTTTTGTTGATACAGCGAACAATTACGTATATTTTAAATATATATGAGATTTAAACTAGTATATATTATATATGTCATGGGTGATTTTATTCGGGAGGAAGACTTTTCAAATCCAAACAGTCTACGCTTAAATGAAATTTTTTTTTCGTTATAAAAAGTCGCATCCCGTCATTCAGATCGCAATTGTCGCGTGTGTGTGTGACCCACGTAAAGTTATACGACAGACAATTCGATCAATTACCCTGAAAATCATTTTGAAATTTCAGCCTGACTTATGCTCACCGTTACGCCACAATACAAACCCCTAACAAACCCCTTAACTATTCAATCTAAAATAATTAAACTAACATCCACAATTGGACCAATATAACAACAATACCAATACAATTTTTTTTTTTTTGGGTTTTTTTTTTCTTATCGAAAAACTTATCTCAAATCATTTTACTAGAGAATTTAAACCTACAGAAGAATTTGCCAACTACATTTCAAGTGAGTATAAACCCGACTGAATCTATGTTTTTTTTTTTTTTTATATAAACACCATTACATTTCAATAAATATTTCAAATTTTTTTTTAAACATATAAAAGTGATTAATGTCCATTCAATATTAAATACACACGCATTTTTTTATTTAACTTCTTAAATTACATTTTAAATGTAGCTAAATTTCGATGGTTCGTTCCTTCGCTAGTCAAACGAAATAAAAGCATCTCTAAACCGCACTTAGATATACTATAATCAAGTTTTGAGTATTAGTAAATGGGTGAATTCATTCGTTACTACCCGGAAAATTTAAAGTGGCTACGCCACCTAATCTTAAACGCATTACTATATTAAACACATTTTGTCTGACATATATGTAACATGGGTTGCCTATACGTTCACGTTTGAAACATTTCAAAAATTTTCAGTTAATGATATAGGCAATGCAACTACGGATCTTAATTCATCTTAATCTTATCTTAATTTATCTTAAGTCGACCAGTGTCGACTGCTTCAATAATTTTCTAGACGTACAAGTTGCACTACCTAATATCAATCGAGAATCCATTAAAAAAATCGCAAATCACTTATACCTAATTTCGTATAAGTAACTTGGGTTGCCTATACACAAAACATAAAATGACTAACTTAATTCTATTTAAATAAAATCGTATTGATTAAAAAAATAATGTCAACACATTTCCTTAAGACAAGGGTCAAAATTAGGGCCTTGTAAATATCTGGAGTTTTCCAAAACTTGTTAATGGTTCCACGTCACAATAACCAATATAGATCTCAATAATCGTAGCCATATATTCCACTGAAATATTGGCCGATAGTTCAACGCAAATTCAAACGTTTTTCCTGGATGATGGCCAACGTTTGGATAAATCCACTAATTAATGAACTAAAATATCAAGTGGATCTAAGTATCAACCCTCGTATAACGTACTCAAAAAACTAACATTTCAAGGAAAAAAATTTTCAAGCATTTCCGAAAAATATCATCAATAATCCAGAACCAACTAAAAGTGCATAAAAAAGTACTAGATACGATTTTAAGAGGTCAATTTTCGATGAAATTTCTAAGTAAAATAAGAACCTTCATTGCATTTTAATTTGAGTTCTGTAGTTTCTGAATCAAAATTTTTCGTTTGGCTTTAGAAGATAGTTTCACATCTTTTGCTGTATGTACTAAGATCGTTAATTGGAAGAAGGATAAAGTATTTGAGGATATTACAACCTTCTTTCTTAAAAAATATTTAACAAAGTGTCCAGTTTCTACTTCAATACAAATTCCTTGACCCGATGAAATTCCTTAACTGACCATATTTCCCTGACCGCTGGACACCCTGTATTCATATTTTGAAGTCGGAAGTTGATTAAAGATCCAATAGATTAACTACTGAAATTCATCCAGACGCAAGTTTGATCGATTAAAAAAGAGGAATTATCCTTTATAAGAAAATCTGGAAGAAGCAAAATGATGAATTGATTGGATCAAAGTTGAGAATCCATGAGATTTGGTCTTAAAGGTTCCCCATGGGAATAGACCAAAGACTTCAAAGGAAGTTGCTTGGAAATGTTCCCGGAAACAATTTTTATTTAATTGATAAAATTATGGACGAAGACCATAGATCATAGATCAATTTTACTTTGGCGTTATAAGAGGGTTGTGATTAGGACGATCGTGCATTTAATTCTAACTCTTAAGAAAATATACAACAGTGTCCAGTTTCTACTTCAATACAAATTCCCTTACCCGATGAAAGTCCTTGGCTTTCCAAATTTCCCTGACCGCTGGACACCCTGTATTTATATCTCAATTTGGAAGTCGCAAGTTAACTAAGGATCCAATAGATTATCTATCAAGTTTGATCGATTAAAAAAGAGGAATTATCCTCTATAAGTCTGGAAGGAGCAAAATGATGAATTTAATGGATCAAAGTTGAGAATCTACAAAATTTGGTCTTAAGATTTCCTCATGGGAAAAGACCAAAGACTTGTACCCCATGACTTTAAAGAAAGTTCCTTGGAAATGTTCCCAGAAATTTTTTTTTAATTGATAAGATTCTGGATGAAGACTATAGATCATAGATCAATTTTACTTTGGCGTTATAAGAAGGTTGTGATTGGAGCGACCGTATATTAAATTCCAAGGCAAGACATCTGCTTATATCAACAAATTTTGTGATCAAGATGCCTGTTTTTTATCAGGGACTATCCCAGAACTGTTTCCAAGATCATTATATTTAATATCCAGATATTTTTGACCCCAACTTTGTCGTAGTAAATTTAAAAATGACCAAATTTTCCAATTAATTCACAAACTTAAGTTTTCCATAAGTCAATGTGACGATTTGGTGGACAAATCAATTGGTAAATTTTGATGGGAAAACTTTGCCAAAATTGGCCAATTATAATAGATAGGCTCACCTTATCACGTAATTGGTGTTCTTGATTTGATTTTACAGTGAATTTTTTCAAAAATCAATCAATTTTGCATTGATTTTCCTCAATTTAACGCCCAGATGTCACATTTGGTTAAGTTGTCACAACTTGGGAAAATATCACTGTTTTAACGTGAAAACTTTCATTTTTTGTTTTACTAATCACTGTTTTAGGTAATTATGGTTGTTTACCAACGGTAACCATAGATTTCATTCGGAAAAATCGGTGAAAAATTTACGGAAAATCAAAACAAAGTCAAGCACGTGCAACACAATACATTTCACTCATAAGGACTACTACGTGCGTCAAAATAATAACTGTAAAAAAGAAAAATTGGAAAATCTAAAGAGAAAAAATAAAATAAATAAAAAGGAAAATAAAAAGTCAAAAATAAAAAAAAATATAAGTTACGAAACTTTATTTTGACAATATTTGGTACCAATTTAATTTCATTTAAATATATTAATAATTAAACATCATATATATAAACAAATGTAATTGATCCCACTCGTCGACCAATCACATTCAAATATTTTTTTTTCCAAATTCAAATTTGATTTTTTACCGAAAAAAAGAAAAAAATTTAAAAATATACTCTTCTACTATAAACACATGGCTTGAGCTTTAAAATCTATATAATAATATTAATAATAATAATAATAATAAGTATTTGAAAAAGTTTACACAACTGGCCTCGTTCACAAAAAAAAAAAATTGATCTCTTTTCTTCTTTTTGGTAAAATAATCATCATTTTGCTTAAATTTTTTTTCTCATTTGCCTTCGTTCTAATCAAAATTTCTACTAAAATTTCTAAATATTAATAAAAACACACAATAATAATAATAATAGAATAATATAAATTTGTTCTAATGAAAAAAAAAATGCGATAATAATAAAATAAAAAAAAATCATCACTTCTTTATATTATATAATAAAATAAATTTATATTTAAATATATAGATATATAATATATTAGGTTTAAACATTAAAATAGAACTTGCCAACGATAATCATTAGGGATCGAAGTTGAGGAATGCCACGCGTACCGTGTGTGTATATAGTTGATCCATAAGTCATTGTTTTTAAAAAATTGATATATGATAAACGTTGCAAGTTCTATTTTATTCCAAAGTGGAATCTTATTGTCTAGCTACGTGAAATTTGAAAAAAAAAGAGTAATAAGGGAGACATTCACGCCGTTCATTTAATATAATACAAGCTGGAAGGGATGCGATTTGCGAGAAAAAAATTAAATAAAAAGAAAAACGCCGCAAGCGTAGTACTAAATAATAATTATATATTAATAATATTGTACTCTAACATAATTAAACATTTTCTCACAAAAATAGGTAAAAAAATAAAATAATCATCATATATATAAATGAATATTATTCGTTACTGAATAAAAAATAACAAACATTTGTATTTACAAGAGATGTACGTATCAATAAATCAAAAAAAAAAATCAAAATTAAAATCAAAAACACCAAAAAAAAGTCTTCCGATTTTTCTCAAACAAAATTTCTATGTTCAGTAATAATATAAATATAACTTTGATAGTTGATTCATCTCTTCAAAATAAATATTTAGCAAATAGACTTTGTGACATTTTTTTTCCTATTTAGAGGGTGTTTTTTTTTATGTTGGGGGGCTTGCACGTGTAATGTTCAAGTCACACAACAGGGAACTTTAATTTTCAAATCAGTCAGTGTTTTTTTTTTCGCTTTAATCAATGACAAACGAATGAAAATTCCGAAAGAGGACTCGGAGTTTTCGTATTCCTAATTACATATAATAAGTAAATTACAAAAGGAAATTTCAACGCAAATCAATCGATTGTGATTGGCCAGCCGGTTTTTGTTACAAATGCTTGGGGATTGTGTTCCAACGTTGGACCTGATGGTTGGTCCATATTCTTTAATTTTGTGGTAAATATCGGATCAAATATTTTGATTCTTTGTGCACCATGTAACACACAAAAAAACCGGCTGTAAATCTTCAATCAAATCCATTCATTTGCATTGATCTATATAAAAAATTCAAATAAATTAATCGAAAACTAAAAAAATTAATATAAATATTTCTTCAATTTGAAAAATATATTAATATATTATTCTAAAAAAAAAAAATAGGTTTCTCGTTTTTAATTTTTGAAATGCTTCAACCCCAAACGACAAAAACCTGTTAAAAACGCCCTCGCCTATAAATTCAGAATTCTGTCCCATTTTGTATATATATATATAATATTATGTCGTCATCTCTTTTCAATCCGTTGATAATTACAATACGATTCAGTGTATATGTGTGGTGGGTGGTTTGTGTATGGATGTGTTAATTTTAAATTTTAAGTAAATACTGATGGGAAATTCGAGCCAACACATTGGGAGCCAACTTTCTTTCACAACAAGTGGGAGGCTTTTAGGGGTTGTTTTAGCAAAGCCTACTTTAAAACAAAATATAAAAAAATAAAACTTCTAAAAAAAATATGGTATTGAGGTGAACAGGGGGTGGGGGGGGCGGTTTTAAATTAAGTAGCTCATTTTATATAAATATACAATTTTTTTTTGTAAAAATATTTTCTTTTTCTGATGGACTTTATTCTATATGTTTTAACATCTACTTGATACAAATACTGTCTTTTTAAGTTTTTATTTTATTAATTAAAAATTTTCTTTTTTTTTTTTAAGTAGTAAATATAATAAAATATATAAAAAATATTTTAAGAAAACTTGTATATTGCTTTCATTTTTATTAAATTACATTTTTTTTTTAAATTTTTCTTTTTTGTTAAAGAGTCACAATAGTAAATTCATATTTATTTCTTTTTTTTTTTTTTAATTCTCTTTCAATCGTCAATGTTTGCAAGACTTTAACCACTTTTTTTTCGTTTATATAAATTAAGTAAAATCGAGGAATATTAAATCTATGAACAAATTTAAAAAAATATAATCCGACTCTATGTATTTAGGTAAATGAAATGAGCTTGGGTGGTTGTTGTTTTTTTTTTCTTTTTTTGAAAATCGAAATGGCAGGCTTTCCAAAAATACAAGGAATACAAGCAACTACTCGGTCCGGAAGGGGTTGATTCCCCTTAAAACATTTCCACGATACAAATCAAGCGAATTTAAATTGAGGAGTAGTAAGCCAACGAGACATGCATTTGAGAGTAAATGGGGGGGGAGGAAAGTTTCAATGAGGTTTTAACGCGATTTAATAATATATACTATATATAATATATAAATATAAATAATTTGTTTAAATATTCTTTTTTACTTTATTTTACCTTTTTTTTTTATAAAATACTTATCTACGAGAATATATAATATATTAGTAATATTTATAATTAGAAGATATCACTTACATGAATAACAGAACAATAGCTGCACTTTTTGCAAATATTAACAATTATTTAATCAATTATTGAGTATATGATCTAACGATTAGAGATATGTATTATTATTATTTATTTTTTGCATATATATTAATAATGTAACACTAAAATCTCAAAGTAAAATTTTTTGGGGGGAGAAAAGGATTGTTAGCTTACTTTTTTTTTTGATGAAGCACTCTATAACGTGCAATGACTAAAAGGAACGTTCGAATATTTAAAAACTTTTATGTTTTGGCAGTATTTTCAGATCACAGCCAATACGCGGCGACACCCCTCAGATCGATAATCAGCCCCCCACGTAAAAAGCTCCTGTGTGTATTAAAAAACCAATGTGTGGCTCGGTTTTGTTCAAAAAAAAAAAAGAAAACCCCAGTGCGAATTGATCGGATTGTAATCAAGTTTTTTGCTGCTTTTTTATGGATTTATCAACATAATTCTTTTAAAATTATTTATATTAATATATTATTATATACTTTTATATTATATTAATTATTAATAGTTATTAATTATATATTATATACTTAAAATTATACATTTTGAGAATTGCTGTTATCAGACTTTATATAAATGTGTCAATATGCACATGGCGATTATTTAATATACGAAAATAAAAACAATTTTATTTTTATTAATTACTTTAAATATAAAAAAATATTGAACGAAACACAATTATATAATCAATAATATATTCAAAAATTATCAATTTTTTTTAGGTTTTTTCTTTTCTTGTTAATTAGAATAGTAAAATGCTAAAAAATTTAGCGTCATGTCTTTTATTTTTATTTTATTTTTTGATGAGATTTTTTTCGAAATTCTCTTTCTTTCTCTCTCTCGTATGTTCCGTTTAGGTTGTGCCATATAATATAATTTTTTTTTGTATTCATTAATATTTAATATAAATTTCAAACAAATATTAAATCTTTGTGTGTGTAAATCGTTCCCTACAGAAAAGTAATTAGCTCGGTAATTTGCCTTAAAACAATAAAAGTCTCAATCAAATCTGGCCAACAAGGGTGTGGGGTTGGTGGTGGTGGTGGTATGTTTTTGGGCGATAATGAATTCGCGAGACACAAAAAAAAAACTCAAAGATCTGACCTAATTTCGAACGAAATGGAAGCGTAAATTAAAAAATGACTTTTTCTTCTTCTACTTCTCCAAACTACACACAACCAATCTGCTTCCCTATTTCCTTGAACGATTGTTAAAAAATAACTTGTCTAATTCATTAAATTTCTAAATATAATTACAATAATATTAAAAAATAAACCTCACAAAATAAAAAAAAATGTGAAAAACATTCAACATAATATAATCTATTCAATATAAATAATTCTGCATTCGTTGTATGATGATAATATTAATATAATAATAATAATAATTTCTTTAATATAATAAATGTGCCGATGTTTATATTATAATCTTTTTGTTTTTCTAGGAAGCAGCACCCGTGCGTTATTTTCCCCGATTTGAAAATCCCGCCGAAATATTATTCCAAAGATTCACGATGATTGAATAATAATAATAAGAACAAAAAAATAAAAAATAGAGATCCAACAAATAGTTTTATAATTTGGGTCTTCGCTCGTCAAAACGGTAAACGTGGAAAAAACATTTAGGGACGTGGAGGATTTAGTGGAAAAAGGTACATTGATTGATGGGGGGGGCATGGGCGGGGGTGGGGGTACATTTTTCGGTTTTGTTTTGACGAAAGTCGAAAGACGAGCTTAATACGTTTTTGTGTGTTTAATTATTATTTAATTAAAGGTGTACTTCTGGTTTGTTTTCTAGGTCCGGATGCGGAAGGCCTGGATGGCTGGTTGGCTGCAGGCGGGACACGCGGGCTCGGATCCTTCGCACACTCGATTAGCACATTCCATACAGTACAGATTATGTCCACAGGGGATTAATATGGCGGTGACTTCTTTATCGCCACACACTAAACACTGACGTTTGGTGGCCTCCAGAAGGGAATCTGTGGGGCTGACGCTGGTCGCCGGTGAGGGGCGGGAGGTGAGAGCTGCGTCCGAATACGACCAGATGCTGGAAGCGGTTGTGGAGCTTTCAAAGCTGGGCGACTCGCCGATACCTTCATCGCGATCAGTGCTCCAAATTGAGCCGAGATCATTTTGACCGGTGGTTGTGGGCCGACCGCTGGAGCTTGAGCTGCTCGAGCACGAGCCAGAGCTCGAAAACGCTCCGGAACTTCCGGTCGACGAGCGCATTGCCGAGTTGAATGTATCCGGTGCGGTATCCAAATAGCTGAACAACGAACTTAAGCCGGACTTGTACAGTGAGGCCATCAATTCGGGAGCTTCTTGAATGCCGGCCACGTCGTTTAGTAACGAGCCGAAAGCATTGCCGTTGATGGAAGTTCCATTGCCGGTTCGCATGGCAATGTGAGCTTCGATTTCATGTTTGGCCGTGTCCACACTTTCGGGTAAACCGGTCACTTCGAACACGGGTTCTTTATCGCGGCTGGGTGTTACGATGTACGTGTGCGTTTGGTGCTGGATACGCTTGATGGTGGCACCTTTTGGTCCAACGACCAGACCCACAACACGATATGGCACGCGAACTTGGATGGTCACGTGGCCGGGAATGTTGGCCGGCGGTCCTGGAGGTGTGCTCGTGCCGGATGTCAGTCCCGACGCTAAATTACTTTTACGGGAAGCGCGGATTTGTGAAAAGTGTTCGGCGGCCGAGAGAATTTCACGTTTGGCTTTCGCCACGTCCTCTTTGCGACCAGTCACGACGAAAACGGGCTCCTCGCCTCGCACTGGTGTTTTGATGTACGTGTTGGTCTTGGCGCGGAGCGCCTTAATCTTGCATCCTGCAACAAAGAAAAAAAAAACAAGCAATTAGAACAGATTTCAATTGAGATCGTAGGCTATGAATATGATTTAACGCGTCGGAGGTTTTACAGGCTCGTTTTTGGACGGTTTTTAGTTCACCTTGGCGCGGTACTTTCAACTGTTGGTTTGTCCGTGAACGAGGCGGTGGCGGCGGCGGTGGTGCTCCAATGCGTGTGAAGAACTCTTGGAATACCCTTCGCAGCCACGGTTCACGGATCACAACAAGTCGGAACTAAACGAATGAGCGCAACAAGAACTTGGAAAATCTTCAGTTCGATTGAAGATTTTTAATAAGACAAAGAAGATTTTCGAAATTTAATCTGAAGGAATTGAGTTGGAATCTTTTGAAATTGGGTCTGGTGAATTCTTTGATCGTTGTTGTTTTTTTTTTTTTTAATAATATAATCAGTTGGAACAAAGGGAATTTGGCTGGCCCCTGAGGTAGGTAGGTAGAGCAACGGTTGGGCTTTGTCTTGGCGAATTCGTGAGACATTTAATATTTTCGCAATCTATATTTAACATAAAACTGCCCCCTTTTGTGGCGCGCTCGTTTTGATTTTTTGGATCCTGAAAGGTCATGGTCTTGTAGCCTCCGTGTCTAGACGGAGTGATGGAAGGATTAATTTGTGCCGAAGAAATTTGGCGGTTTTGAAAAATGGGAAGTTACGAGATGTGGCCGTTTTTTTTTTTTTCGAGAGTGCATCGGAGTTGAGATGAAGACGAAGGCAATGACACAGAGAATGCGCCGCACGCGGTGAACGCGCCGAAGGGTCTTAAATTAGACGGTGGCGATGATGATGCTGCTGCTGATGATGATGACCTCCGCCGAGAGTCGCGACGCTCTCGACGTCGTCGATTATGTCTCGAAAACGCGGCGCATCATCACACGCATACACGTTCACGCGTATTATTATATCCCGGAGTGAAAAATCAAAAATAGAAAATGTCACATTTCGAGGCATCGCGGAAAAACTTTCCATAAAATTTCCCCGTTCCCATTATATTCCCACGACCAAAAAAAAATCGAGTCGGAAAAACGCACACCATATAATTATAAAAAAAACGGAACGTTTAAAATTAAAGTATGTCAAAGAAGACACGAAAACCTAAATAAAAAAAAATCTCTCGATCAAATCTCGACCGAAACATATTTTTAAATCTCGATCCCAACTCGATAAGTCCCCAGCGTCCCGCATCGCAACCGTCCCACTGCATTTATTCGACGAACGAAAAAAGAAAAACACACAAAATCGAATTGTCAGAGCATATCGTTCGTTAAAAGATTACGAGAATCGAAAAAATCAAACAAGGACCACACTGCGTTTTCGACAGAACGTTTTTGTGGCGAGAATGAGACGGGCATCGTGTGTGCAAGTCGACGAGTAAAACGGAAATTTCGTGGCAAACGTCCAAAATAGCTGCACGGTCAATGAGCAGCACAGAGCGCATATGTCATACATCCAGAAATTCAACGGAAAAAACTAGAATTTTCGAAAAAAACGTCGATCGAAAACACACAAGTTTATGACTCGATCGAAAAATTCGAACGAACGAACGAACGACACGATAAAAATACGCTCTTATGCAACCAAAGTGGTAGCCAAAATAGACCAATTTTCAACCAGGAAATTGTCTTTGCAACGATCAAGTCATTTTAACTCGAAAATTTTAAAGAATATAAGAAAATGCCATCAGTTAACCACAAGTGGTGAAATCAAGTAAATCAATGAAAAACTCAAAGAAAACTCATGATGGTTTCTTAAAGCTTATTTCAGATACGAAGCTTTAGAACATAGATATTGATTTTTTCAAAAATGATTAAGGAAAACTTTTGATCAAATGCACCATTTCTTTACCTTAATAATTTCTTCCGTAAATTGGGAATGAGCTTTATTTCTTCAAAGTATTTTCCAGATTTCAGAATTTCAAACTTTAACAGTAAAGTTCTAAAAGAACAGTTCGGAATTGTATCCACCAAAAGTTCTATTTATCTTTAAAAATTGCTTAAGACTTCATACTGGTTTACTACATTGAAAATGTGTAAAGAAAACCATTGGAAAACCAAAAATTCTCGGTTTAAAGTTCGGTATAAACTTTTAATGGTTTTTTGCAGTTAACGAAGAGTTAATGAAGTTAATGCAGTTAATGAAGATTGAGGATTAAAATATGAGTTTTCCTGCAAAGGATTTCCGAAAACGTACTTCTGTTATCACTAAAAAGTTTTAATTTCCATAAAGGTTTTCAGTCGCATATTAAATATTTCAACTCCCAAGAACCAGGAAATTGTTTTTTCAACGATAAACTCACTTCAACTAAGAAAATGCCATCAGTTTTGGGTCTTAGATATATTTCATGCTAATCATTTAACCGCAAGTGATGAATTCAAGTAAATCAAGGAAAACTCATGATGGTTTTTAAAAGCTTATTTCAGATAAGAAGCTTTAGAACATAGATATTTATTTCTCCAAAAAATAATTAGGAAAACTTTTGATTCAATGCACCATTTCATTATTTTAATAATTTCTTCCGCAAATTGGAAATGTGCTTTATTTCATCAAAATATTTTCATGATTAAAATAATAAAACTGCACTTCTGAATTGTATCTGCCGAAAGTTCTTTTTAACTTTAAAAATCACTAAAGATTTCATTCACTGGTTTACTACGCTCAAAAGTTGTAAAGAAAACCATTGGCAAACCAAAAATTCTTGGAATAAAGTTCAAAATTTATAGACTGTTTTGCGCTGAGCTTTTGATGGTTTTTTGCAGTTAACGATGCGGAAAAGTAAACATGAAGATTGAAGATATAAAATTAGTATCTTCCTACTAAGAATTTCCAAAAACGTGCTTCGGTTATCACTAAAGAAAATCCATTAAGAAGATCCAGGCAAATATCTTAGCAACAATAAACAAACTCCAACGTAAAAATTTTAAAGAATATAAGAAAATGCCCTCAGTTTTGGTTCTTAGAACTATTTCATGCTTATCATTTAACCGCAATTGATGAATTCAAGTAAACCAATGAAAAGCTCAAGGAAAACTCCTGATGGTTAAATAAAGCTTACTTCAGATACGAAGCTTTAGAAAATATAAATTGATTTTTCCAAAAATGTATACGGAAATCTTTTAATTCAATAATCAATCAATTACGTCAATTATTTCTTCCGCAAATTGGGAATATGTTTTATTTCTTCAAAATATTTTCAGGATTTCAGTGTATCAAACTTGAACACTAAAGTTCTAAGAGAACAGTTCTGAATTGTATCCACTGAAAAGGGTTTTTAACTTTAAAAATCACTAAAGATTTCACACTGGTTTACTACGCTCAAAAGTTGTAAAGAAAACCATTGGCAAACCAAAAATTCTTGGATTAAAGTTCAAAATTTATAGACTGTGTTTTACTGAGCTTTTGATGGTTTTTTGCATTTAACAATGCGGAAAAGTAAACATGAAGATTTAAGATATAAAATTAGTATCTTCCTACTAAGGATTTCCAAAAACGTGCTTCGGTTATCGCTAAAGAAAATAGTTAAAAAAAAGTTTTAATTTCCATAAAGTTTTTAGCCGCATATTCAATACTGCAACCCCCAAAAAATGTGCATTATTTCATCAAAGTTTTTTCAGGATTTTAGCGTTTCAAACCTAAACTGTAAAGTTCTAAATTGTATCCACCGAAAGAGGTTTTTAACTTTAAACATTGCTAAAGATTTCATACTGGTTTTCCACGTTGAAAATATGATAAGAAAACCATTGAAAAACCAAAAGTTCATAATTTATAAATTGTTTTTCACTGATAGTTTTTAATAGCTTTTTTGCTATTAACGATGCGGAAAATCAAACAAGAAGATCGAAGATATAAAATTAGTGTTTTCCAACTAGGGATTTCCAAAAACGTGCTTCTGTAATCACTAAAGAAAATAGTAAAAAAATCGTTTTAATTTCCATAAAGTTTCTAGCCGCATATTCAACATTTCAACCCCAAAAATTTGCTCCACCACGTATATTCATCGGAAAAGTCCTCGAGGAAATTGACTTTATCGTTGAAATGTGCAAAGTTTTTATCTCTCATTTTAAATTGGCAAATCGATTACTTGTGTCAACAGAGTCGGGAAAAGTTTGCGTTGAATTCAACGATTGATATTTTTACAAGTTAAACCCCGACAAAAAAAGTCGCATTTTTTTCGAGTGTTAATATTTGTAACTATATATATATTTTTTTACGACCACGTGCACTGCAAAATCAATAGTGGCAAGAAATCTAATCTATGATTTTTTTTCTCCTTGGCGTACAATGATTTCATTTGATTCAACCATTTTTCATACGGCGCTTAAATAAATAAATCTAATCTGATAATTTAAAGACGATGGTAACATGTCGATGTGTTTATTATTATACAAATGGCGCTTCGCTAAAAATACAGATAAGTCACTGGAAAAAAAATTTCTATGACACATTTGTAACGTTTCAAATCCAATCACAACATATTATCTTCATCGACTTTTGGCCGCAGTGCCGGGAAAAGCTTTCGCGTAATATCGCATAAATACGCACGATTTTGCGTTCGTTGCCACCAAAAGCTCGTACGTACGACGGTGGAGGGCGCGCGCGCGCGCGCGCGGGGTATTTGTAGCTTCCCAGACGGAAGCGTACGAAACGAAAGCTTTTCGTCAGCCACGTGGAAGTCACAACCGCTCGTATACGCAACCGATAACTTTTCGAAAGCGCAGACAAACATACGCGGCAACGTTGGCCCGAGTGGGACAAAAGAGGGAGCTTTGCGCACGCATTATCATATATCTAGAAAAGCACCAAGGAAAAGGGCGTTGTTTGAAACTGGTTATTTTTATTAACCCGGTCGTAATAAAAGTTTTTACCGGCCCAAAATGTGATTCATGACTGTTTTTTTTTTTTGGAAAATTTACAAAAGATTAACTTTTTCTTCTGGAATATTACAATCATGACACACCACGTGCATTCAATGCTTCCTGGTGGTACACGATAAATATTTATCACTAACGAATTTTATTTCGAAATATTCTGGAAATTTCGGTTTACTTTCGAGGAAGAATAGATTTTCGAGGGTTGAAATAGTCGAGCGTGTGTTATATTACATATTATAAGGGGTTGTTGAAACCCTCGCGGCTATTGATTCTTTGGTCGTTGACCCCCTAGGACTCTTTTTGTGGGTCGACAACACACATTCGAAATACTGCATCGTTTTCCCGGGATTTCCCGATGTGCACGAGTTCCCACATTTCCCCTATTGTTAATCACAAGACAAACCATTGCAGATGTGTGTCAAGCATGAAAGACTCTTCCAAACACACCCCCGACTTCTTTCCCTGAAGAAATTATAATCGCATTATACTCCAAAAACTTGAAACTCTCAAAAAAAAAAAAACATTTCTATTGATTTTACTTCAACGTTTTTCATCCCTTATCGCTACGAAAGAAATGAAATCCTCCGCACGCCATAAATTTATTTCGGTCCGTTATTAAATAAATAAAGACATTGTCTCAATTCCACCAGTCTCTTGGTGGCAAATATTTGAAATTTTGCCAAAAAAAAATCCCTTCGTCGAGAAAAGGTTAATCGTCCAACAATAAACGCACAATTATTTTAATTAGACCACCGAAAGTAAGGGAGCGAAAAAAAAAACGTTGTACGTTAAAAAAAATCTATTTACGCATAGCATGAATCATCCCCTTTAAAAAAAAAAAAAAAAAAACGTAACGGCCAAAGTGGGACCATACTGCGTCATTATAACCCTTGCTTATTCACCCCGTTGTCGCACACCACCTATCTTAAATATTCGGTTTGATATTTTCGCCCCGAATTTAATCCAACGGTACACGAATAACGAAAACGAGCTTTAAATGTAAAGGCTGTCATGGGAAAAGCCGAGTAAGTCTATATAACCCCCCCCCCCGGGGTCGCCCAATCCCGGTGCTTTTTTCCCGCAAATAGGGGATGATTCTAAACATTGTGCTGTGCCAGAGCGTTGCCTTGTCTAACCAGGGGTGGTTAAAATTCGTTATATAAATACTCGAGACGGGTTTTGAACACGCGTCGATCGCACAACTGACAAGCTGGCCGAACAGAATGGTGCAGGGGGGTCGTCGGTTGTCAGCAGAACCAAAGCTTGTTCTCAAATCGGTTCTTAATTGATCCGATTTCCCCCCCCCCCCTCGAGTCGTTACACGTTTTCGAGACCTTGATTTTTTTCAACTTTGCGTGATATCGTTTCTATTTTATTATTATTTTTTTTGTATTTTGTGTTGTAGAATTTTCAAGTGCGTGTCCTGTAATTACCAATGCACATAAATTATTTAAATGCCACCCTTTGGTTCGCCACCCCTTTCGCCAAAAATTAGCTGAATTCACGACAGGCCGTTATCAGTGCGCGCTACTCAAGCGACTAGTCAAATGTTTGCTGATAAACGAAGGGTTGAAATAAGGGGTGGTCTAATTATTTTTTTTTGTAAATCAGCTATAGCATACTTTATTTTTGCTTATAAATAACCCTATAAAAGCCTATAAAATTGAAATTAAAAACGATTAGTACTAATTCATTATTTGGCAAAAAATTCAGAAGCACCGATACCTGGGGAAAGCTCTAATATAAGTTACAATTCTACTGCTTTTATAAAAGATTGTGGAATATATCCATACTTTTGGTGCTCCAAGAGGAGGGATGTTCCAGATTTAACAAATTAGGGAAATCTGATAATATTTTTATTTCCTTGATCGTTTTGGCGAACGTTTCGAGAGCGCTTTAATGTCGTCTGCGATAAGTGGAAAGTTTTCCTATCGGTCTTTAAGTATGCCACGTGGTGGCAGAAGGTAAAAGACGATGTTCCTCGATGTTGGCGAAAACGCGTCGACATCAGTGTGGGCTTTATGGCTTAATCGATGTGGCGTTAATTAAATATAAATTTACGTTGTTGGGATCGTTCAAATCGATCCGCAAGGTTTCAACCCCATTAGGGATGTGAATGCTCGTGTTCCCCTAATACACGAGGCCATCCACAACATCCGGCCAATGCCGGTTACGAGTGGTTCATTGGAATATTATGGCAGTGTCGGAAATTGGCGTTTAAATAATGTGGAGCTTTCGCGAATGGATGATATTAGACGACGGCGAGGTCAAGTTTTTCAGGCTTTTTGATGTATAAATTTTTTGTGACTGTGCTTTCGGTGTAGATACGACGCCGGCGACGACGACGGCCACACGTCGGAAGGATGAGAAGTTCAAGGAAAAGGCCTTGAATCGAACTATGTCGGGTCGACGTCGGCGTCTACGCCATTCGTAGCACCAGTTTGGAGCGTCGTCTTCGCGCCCGTGTGCGAGTTTGTTGTCGAGACAACGCAATTCGATCATTTAAATCGGACGAAAACTCTCGTCAGAATTCGCCAGTGCCGAAAAAAGACAAAACAGCGACCGAAAACAGGACGCGGGAATTTCAAACGAGGAAAACACCCCGCGTCTGTACGAGTAATATCCTCGATTTCCTTCCATCCCTCCCCGTGCTATCGCTGTCATAAAATACATTTTACATTTTCAAGGGCGGTTTTATGTTCGCAACAGGAATTATTTGGTGGATAAAAGGAAATTTCATCAAGCCCCCCGAAAAATTGGCTTGGATTCGCTGGGTGCGAGCGAAGATTTTTGAGATAATTGTATGGAAAACACGAGGAAAAAGTTTCAAAGGGATGAAATGATGAATTTAAGGGTACAGAGTACAGTTGGACGCATAATAAATTTAATACAAATACTGCAGTGGCCGACTACCGAAACGAGAGATATATATCGAAAAGACGGAAAAGAGACTAAAATGGAAAAGGAGGGTGTGCGAACAACCACCCCAACCACCCGAGGTAAAAATCATCGAGCACCCGATCTCCCAACTCGGTACAAAACAACACATCGCCCCGTTCCAACCCCCCGGAGTCGAGTCGTTCTCGTCGAACTTTCCACCATCATCCCTCAAACACAAACTCTATGACGGTGCGGCGTAGGGGTTGAGGGTAGAGCATTACGGAATATTGAAACACACGCTCGGGGTGGTTTTATGTGACGAGCATGAACGAACCATGTAGCCGATCGGGAAGGCGCAAGGGGCGCGGAAGGAGCACACATTGCCGTCGAGTCGGGAGCTCGAAGATGTGTTTTAGGGATGAAACGACGCTCGGCTACCAGGGAGACGGAGGAAGGCAATGCCGCATTATCCCCCGGTCGTCATGACAACCACCGGTGCAGCGAGAGCAGCCACATCAGCATCATACCAACCGGCGGCGGCAAGGGGGTTGACGTCGTTTCGCTAACAGGCCACCACCACCGGCGAGGGGTGGCCAGGGGTTGTTTTGCAGACATCACGTGATCCCGACGCGCTGCACTACAACACACACCACCACCACGTTGTTGTTGCAAAAGCATTGAGTCTATATTGTCTGCATTCTGCATGGAAGCCAAACGGGGAACCACCGGCCGGGAATGACGCGGATCTAATGCAACGACGACCGGGTTCACCACCCTTATATTCGAGGTAAACTCGCCGGTTTTTAACCGGGAAAACAAAACCGGGAAAATCGTAAAAGCTTGCACAATAGTTCCTTTAACTAATTCCTCTGGACTGAAGAGCTCATAAATTTGTACAGAACCAGGTGAGAACATTTTTTCTGGATAATTCACCACATAATTGGATTATGGAGGCATTAAGACCAAATTTATGAGTACCTTGGAGTTGAAGAATAATAAAGTCATCCATATTAATAAAAACCTTTTACTAATAACGGTGCGTTGTCACTGGGTGTTTTGTATGAATGAAATTGTCGAAAAAAGCATATTATAAATAATCGAGTTAAAGACTTAGTGGGCGCGTCTTGAGGCCACCTTAAGATTCTAAAGAGTGGCTGCACTCTGTCGAGTGCACTAAATGCATCATCATGATTATTTTGATCGGCGTAGCCGGCAGGTGCACTATGACACTAACACATCCACACACCACAAGGACACAATTCCACGAAATCCAAATGAGAGAGAGAAAGAAGCAACGCCAAAAAACCAGTTGAAGCGGTTCCAAAGAAAGAAAGAAATGGAATTAAATAAATAATACTTAAGTAGGACACATAAGCGCCAACATCAACCCTTTTGGAGTCGAACAAAAAAATTGGACTAAATCCCATTTTTCAGATGGCCATCATATCCACACACCACCTGCTCGTTTCTTCGCGTTTGATCCTGGCTGCTTTTAATATGATAATTACTTTTTTTCAGCCGGCTTTCGTCAACATTTCGTTTGTTATTAAAATCAATTTATGGAACGTGCGCGGCTCAATTGCATCTGCACGAAAATTAACAATCGTTATCATTTTTCGAGGGATTTCTTTTCAGCGGCTCCTTGCACCTTTCGCTCTTTGTGGTAGTAAATGTGGAGAAAATGTGGCGTTACAGAAGTGAACGATGGATGGCAATCGTACTGCACCGGTGGTGTGGCGCGCTTGCCAGTCCGCGCCACAAATCGTACCTGGTGCGAAATTAATTATCACCGGTCGAAACGATAACGTGAATTAACATACAAGTCTTAGTAATTAGCGAGGGCATCCGCAATTTCTTGGCGAAAGCGCTTCCAAGTGGACACCAACAGGCACAAAAGAATTTTACTCCAAATCTATTTGTTCTCTTTTAGAGTCTAAAATGACGAAAAACCTCAAGTTTTTTTCTGAGGGCACCAAGGTGCCCTCTGGAATTGCTGCTATACTTATACGCTTGGCCATCTTAAGTCTTTTTCTAGGCCAATCCTTTTACACCAAGCTTTTGCCATATGTATACGTATTTGACTCCACAATCAAGCTTTTGTCTTCTCTAAAGGGTCTAGCTAGTTGGCCCCCAAATAGGAACCTATGTCGAAACTTATGTTAAAATATCGGCTTGATATACAAACACATTGTATATACTTTTCGCGACCAAATTCCTCTTTGACCTTACGATATGGGCAAAAATGTCCCCCCGCATGGCTATTTTTCAAAGTTATATATCTCAAAAACTAATTAAGCTAGAAAAGTGAAACCAACGCGAGACTGTAGATTATTTTACAGAGTATATCATATATTTTTTTGAAATTTTTAGAAAAAAAAATTATACAAAAAAATCCAAAAAACCCATGAAATATTTTTTTTTTGTGTTCTCTGTAAATGACAATTACGAAAAAAATATATTTTATGCTTCTACATGAGAGCTATAACACATAAAAATTGCGTGAAAAAATAGTTGGTGCAACACCTTGAAAAAAAATGAAATGTGATTTACGTCTAATAGTATACTTCGGTTTTATTTTTTTTCGAAGTGTTTCACATAAATTATAACAGTGACATTTTTTTTTTATTCTTATTTTAATAAAAATTGAACTCTAGTTGTTTTTTTTTTTTTTTTGGATCAATTATATTGATCTTGAAAATAGTCATCTTAAGAGTAAATATAAAAAAACGAAAAAATTATTAAAAAAAAAATTTTTTTATGTTTTCTTAGACTTACAATTATGAAAATAATATATTTTTTGCTCCTATACGTGGCCTATATTTTATTGAAGTTTTGTGAAAAAAAATTTGGTGAAACACTTCGAAAAAAAATAAAACCGAAGTATACTATTAGACGAAAATCACATTTCATTTTTTTTTCAAGGTGTTGCACCAACTATTTTTTCACGCAATTTTTATGAGTTATAGCGCTCATGTAGAAGCATAAAATATATTTTTTTCGTGATTGTCACTTTCAGAGAACATATCAAAAAAAATTATTTCATTGGTTTTTTGGATTTTATTTGTATAATATTTTTTTTCTAAAAATTTCAAAAAAATATATGATATACTCTGTAAAATAATCTACAGCCTCGCGTTAGTTTCATTTTTCAAGCTTAATTAGTTTTTGAGATATATAACTTTGAAAAATAGCGATGCGGAGGGACATTTTTGCCCATATCTCCAGGTCAAAGAGGAATTTGGTCGCGAAAAGTATATAAAATGTGTTTGTATATCAAGTCGATATTTTAACATAAGTTTCGACATAGGTTCCTATTTGGGGGCCAACTCGCCATGTGGATCCTGCTAGACCCTTTAGTAATAATCTTTAAAGCATTAACAAAAATTCCCTCACCGGAACCTTACCCGTGTAGTTTTCTTTAAGTGCTCCATTTCAAACAAATTGCCTAAACCACTTCTATTCCCATGTTTTCCTTCCCCTCACATCCGGACGTCTTGCCTATGGCCACAAATCTTGGATTAAATCCAAGTAACACAATTTTTCCCTAAAAGAAATCCGATTACGTTGGCTGAAATCTTTTTTGCCGTCTTTTTACAATATTTTCTTTTCGAGAAGTGATAGCGCACTGTCTTATAGATAAAGTGTAGTGGAGGACCTTGAGTCACTAGTAGGCTAAGGACGAGGATAAAAAGATGTTGTGTAAGTGAGAAATTTTTTTAGAGACGACCTAGAGGACATTAATTTGAAGAAAAGAAAAATATGGTAAGTCATGTGCGTAGTCAATTAAAGTTTCCATGAAAGAGTCTTTCGTGCGTCCACCCCCTCATTCCTCACGAGGTCAATATTCATTATGATTATTATAATTGTACGATCGTAATAAATGTACATAAAGGTCTTTGTTTCACGGTTTAAGAGCATTCCTCGTCGTCGTCGAACGCGGCCCCATAATAGTACAATAACACAAAAAAAAAAAACGTATGAGAAATACGTCGAGTGAGAGTGACAAAGAAACGATGTGAGGAGTGCGTGGTCCTTGTCTCGCACTTCCTGTCGTCTTCGTCGAGAGGCCTTGAGACGGACCTAGTTCAACATCCCGTGGACACGATGATGTCAATGCCTATCCGACTACTCCACAACTTGTGGGGCAATCGAGTGGGGCAAAAGTGAGCGCCCGTCACCGACCGACCGACCTGAGGGCCGAACGACTGGGCGCAGAAAAGAACAGAGCGCTGAGCAATCTACAGCGCGGCCCCAAGAAGAAGGCCCTCGATGTTTCACTTTCGATGGAATGCCACACCACCACCTTCTTCTTCAGCATTATTATTATACAACCAGCGAAATCATCGATTCTCTCTCCACTGCACCGCATGAAAACAACACACAAAAAAAGCCCGAAAATCTGGCCCTTGCTTCACATCACTTTACTTGTCTCAAGTAGCCATCGTCCACCATCCCACCCCACACCCCCCGGTTCAAAGAAGACAAGAAAAACTAGATCTTATAATTAGGACATTCCTCGGTAAGAATCCATTTCATTAATAACAACCTCTAAAGCTTTTCTCACTTACCACTATTGCCTCATCCTAATGGCTAAGACCCTGAGAGATCTTATAACAGTTATCACAACAACTATCAAAACAAAACACTATCTTGTTTACAATAAACAAATTTGATTGCATACATCAACTTCTTTTTCTTCCACTGAACTATTAGAGACCAAACAATTTCATTATCATTTAAATTTCTCGGCGTTTGTAAAAACAACAAATTGGACATAAACTTTAATTATTTATACACTTTTCGCGATAAAAGTGTCTACAAAAAATTGTTTTTACACAAAATTATCGCTATAATGCATAAACAATAGTCACAACCGTGAATCGCATTAAATTTCTAGTTATCGACGAAAATAGTTGATACCCACGATTTGTCCAACTTATGTATTAATTTCTTGAAAGAATTCAATTAAAATTGGTTGCCTGACTTGAAATATGTGCAACAATATATTATCCGCTGATAAAAGCGTTGCCTATAGCTCAGAAACGCAAATTTTATATTTCTATGCCTAAAATAAACTTTTTTTTTGAAAACCGAGTCACAATACTCTACATGATTATGTAAACTTCTTAGCTCCGCATTTATAGGTTGCCTTCCGTATTAGGTGCGACACAATGAGTTGAATTTAACAATAAAATTTGTCAAAATCGGATGAGTTTTTCTTAATTCAAAAGACATACTGTCGAACAGAAACGCAAATTTTACATCTCTAGGTCTTTAGAAGTATAGCGTTTTTAAATTTAATATTTTTTTTGCAGAGCAATTCAACAACACCCCACACGATTATGTACACTTCTTAACTTCTCATTTATATGGATAAATTGCCGCCTCTATTAGACGCGAGACAATGAATTAAATTTCAGACTAAAATTTGTCAAAATCTGTTGAGTTTTTTTTAATTCAAAGGACAGTAAGCAACAGTAAGCAAATTACTTTTTAGAATCGTATATATTAAGATTGCTGATCGGTGAGACGTTTTCATTGGTGCGAATAAATAGTGGTTTTTTTGTTCACTCCATCCGCATCCATTCCATGCATTTTACAATTTGTGTTGCATTTGAACTACGAAGTTCAACAGATTTCGCTTGCTCAATTTTTCTCTTGAAGTAGCTGATTTTTGTCCGTAATACTTTCCGTTAGGATGGAGCTTTATGGAGATTTATATATTGATATAGATTCGCAGAGATTTAAGGATCAATTAGGGAATTGCTAAATCGTAAATCATCAAAGTTGTGCATTTCCATTTTAATGTACAATGGTTGTAAGATTTTTATGAATCTTTATGAGTAGAATTTTTCAATGAAAACTCCTTTACAAGAAACCTTAGTATCGCCCCTTTAAATACGAAAAAATCGATTGTATACAGTAAGTGTTTCACTGATAAATTCATACTTTAATTAAGAGAAATGACTTCAAAGGGGTGACATCATCTTTATTAAGGTCCACTATACTATTAGAACATTAGGCACTATAATATACAGGATGTGATTCAGGACAATCTTCAATTTTGCCAAAAGTCTGATCAAATAATTTTGGGATTATTAGCTTGAATATTCCAAAAATGATAACTTAAAGATTTCTTTTCTTCATTAATTTACTCCTACGATCTGCAATTAGTGTCACTTTTATAAGTTATGGAGCTGCATTTTTGGATCGCAGTTATTGACGTTTATTATTGGGCTGACGCTCGAAGGTCTTGTTTATACTTTTACTAATAAAACAAGTGACTATCTTGTTTACAAGAAACAATTTTGATTTCATAAACCACTTGATCCATTCAGCTATTTTCTTCTTCCGAGCCATTAAAGACGAAACAACGTGAGATTAGATCCTTTAAGGTAATCATCATCAGTCGGCAAGATATTACAGATTTTTGAATATTTTTGACCAAAAAAAAAGAAAAAATATTTTTTTTAAATCATTAATTGGTTTGGAAATCTCTAATAAGAACATGAAACCACTTGAAAGCAGATCCTTGCTGGTTCTGATCTATTAGATAGACAATGGCCTATCGTTGATCAATCTGAAATTCCACGAAAACGAAATGGGCAATTATTTATTTATTTTTTTGTGTTGAAAAATAATTATTCTTTATTAGCTTTGTTATGATATGTTGTTTTTTTTGTATTTGTAGAATAATTAATATTGAGAGTGTATATGTGTATGTGTGTGAAGATAGATAAGACGTTTAGGCCTCTAGAATAGGAGGTTTATGGGCCCCCAGAAAATAATTGGTCAGAAAATAAATAAACGTGAAAATTGATTTAAGAGGATATTGTCCCCTGGATTGTTGCGAAATGGATATAGTGTTGGATGATGATGATGATGATTGTGATAGTGCTGATTGTGGATTGTGGTAGTGATTGTGACGACGATGGGAAATGTTTGACCGGTAAACGAACTTAACACCATCACCATCGTCACGACGCAGACAAAGAAAACCGAGAGCGCGAGCAATTCGCGTAACCTTCACTCATTATTTTCTTTATTTTTCTACCCATACTTATACACACACATACACACTCTTTGTGTTCCGCGTGTCGTAGTATATGAAAAGTAAAAACTTTTTTTTCCCTTTTAAAAGGCAAAAATTTTATTCGGAATCGAAAAATCAAGTAGGTATTGACAAGAAAGACGAAAAAAAAATCGAATCATTTCCACCGAAGGTTGTGTCGTATATGCTTGCGAAATGAATTAAATACACTTTCGGTTTCCGTTTCATACTTATTTATATTTAAAAGTGTGATAATGCGGTTTTTTCTCCATTTTTATAAATAGATTTGCGGCCAAGTTGAACGATGAACGATGGGGTTGTGAGGGGATGTGCGGGACGCGGCCGTTTTTATCAGTGTACAATTCAAATTATTACTAGAAGCAAATAAAAGGTTCGCCTAGAAAAGCTTCAAAACTAAAACTATATAATCTAAACAGGCCATGGATTGCAAGGCATGCTTGATCTTCTAAGAGAAAAATAAAACAATTGCTAGTCACAAAAGAGTATGATAAGGGGCCATCCACAATTAAAGTACCTAGAAATCCTTAAAGTTCTCTTTATATGTTTTTTGATAAATTCATTCAATATAAGGAACTTTTTTGTTCCACATTGCAAAAAAAGAAGAATGCATTTCCTCATTTTCAATTGCTTAATGTTTGACCCTTTAAATAAGGTTACTATAGGCGACATATGAAAACAATTGACTATCAGTAAGTGCACTCTTTGTTTGAGGGGAGTAAAAAAAACATATTGAAGTTTAAACTTCACTTCAATTTACTTAATTTTTTTTTTCAGAATAAAATTGGCTTGTATTTCCCCCATTTTCTTTTCGACTGAAATTTCCCCCCCGTCCCAATTTAAAAAAATAATTTTCCTTTCCACCACTAGCAAAAAATAATCAAAGATTAGTGAAATCTTAAACGAACTCCTTGAGTGGCTCATATATGAGCCACTGGTCCATTCTTATAACCTGAATAGAATTATTTAAAGCAGTGGTTCTTAACCTTTTAGGAGGAACCAACCTTCACTAGTTTTATATGGGAATTCCCGAACCCTTTAAAAATATATATTTAAACTCCAAACAAAAGTATATCTGGGGTGAAGAGGAGTCATCACGAATCATTTGAGTCTTAACCATCACCAAACCCGCGAGACTGACTCACCAAACCTTTAGGGTTTGATTGAACCTTGGTTAAGAACCACTAATATTGGCCCATTTTTTCTTTGATATTATGTGTAAGAAAAAGATGTCCTGGAAGTCCAGTTGCTCTTGAAATCAAGATCACCTTCATTATCACCTTTTTTTTTCGATTTTCATTTGTTTTTACAAGCAAAAGACGAACATCTTAAGTACAGTTTCCTATTAAAATTAATAAGTATATCCAAATGGCTCATACATGAGCCACTGGTCCACATTCTTATAATCAGAATAGAATTATCTATAGCAGTGGTTCTTAATCTTTTTGAAGGTATCGACCTCCACCGGTGTTATATGCGCATTCTCCGAAACCTTCTTAAAAGGAAGAAGAAATATATTTAAATTTCAAATAAAAGTATATATGGGGTGAAGGGGGGGAGTCATTACGAATCATAAGAGTCTTGACCATCGCCGAACCCGCGAGACTGACTCATTTTTTCTTTGGTTTTATGTGTAACAAAAGATGTCCTGGAAATCCTAGTTGCTCCTGAAGTTAGGATCTTTTTATTGAGCCAAAAGTATAGGGACTAGAATGTTTTTGGATGCCTCGTATATTACCATATTTTTTCTTCAGATTTTCATTTGTTTTTACAAGCAAAAAACGAAAATTTTAAGCACAGTTGCCTATTAGGATTAATTAGTATATCTAAATGGCTCATAAATGAGCCACTGGTCCTTTGAACCAATAGCCTGGCAATTTGTTACAAAAACCGACTACGGAGATCGTCATATTTTTTTTCCGTCACAGCCAACCTTATCATCAACTTTTAAAACACAAATGATAACAAGTAGTCTTATTGGGTGTTCTCTCTTTGTTTTTGTTTGCGAAACAAATCAAGCGACTTGCACCACAATTGTGGCGCTACTGCTGTTCATTTTTCCTGTAGATTTTCGATCGATTTTTATAGATCGAAAAGCCACTGTTGTAGTGGTTGAAATGAATGATCAGGGCCATTTCTTTTAACACACTGTTGTGAAATACGGTCTTTTTTTTTTCTTTCTTTCTTCGCCTCGATACATCGAGAGATATCAAAAATTGGCCGGTCTTGACCCAGTTTTGGTGTCTCCACAGTGTGTACTTGATATTTTTAGTGTTATGTAAATGAAATGCGAATGAAATAACTAGAAAACCAATTAATAAATTGACTGCGAAAATGCTAAATTTTTAGTTAAACGTTATCGATAGAAGCAATGCACTTGGATGGTGCTAAGATGAAGAGTAAATCTTTGATGACGTCATAATGCAGTGGTTTTGTATGGTAGTAGGGCAAAACGGTGGTGAAAATTTAGTTTTTTTTTTCCTTTTTTTAAATGAATATCGATGAATTTTTAATCGAAAAATGATAACTCTATTTAGTGTGGCGTTAAAACGGTTTTTTTTTTAGAATGCAAATTGGATTTTTTTTATGGAGAATAAATGTGTATTTGTGACGCAAATGTACTGCATTTATTAAAATAATGCATTTTAAATGGGTTGTGAATGAGACGGTGTGCGGGAGAGTGCAGTTGATATGAGGGGCAGAACAGGGGGTGCGTTTGTATGCAAAAAGTAAAACACGAACGAATTTCCGCCCTGCAAAGTCAATTTAACCAAAGGTTACCAGATCATATCGGTGCTGGTAATTTTCCTCGCAAGAAAACCCCAAGACGGGTTCCAACCCCCCGCCGACCAATATATCGAGTATACGATCATCTGGTACACATACATGTGGCCACAATAACCAACAAAAAAAAAAAATTGCGGATGTGACATCATAATGAAATTGTTCGGTCATTCATTCAGCACTAAATCCTCGAACGCCACGTGGTCCGCCGGGCCAAGCAATTTTTGGAGTCGATAATTTTATGCCGATTGTCGGAGATATTTTAAATTTTTTCAACGTTTTCTCAGTGTAATTGAAATTTCCTGTTGTGATTCGGCCGGCCGGCCGACCGCTGCCGCCTTTTTTCCTTTCGTTTCTCCGCTTGGAAAAGAAGACAACATAATACTTAACGCGAAAAGGTCAAACGCTGATTTTTTCCTTTTTCCACCAATTGATAGAAACTTTTCCTCACCCATAATCAGTTTTGTCGCACAATTGGCGCGACTGCCTCTCTACTACTCTAGTCAGAGTGTCTCCCCCCCAAAGCGGGGGCTAATGACTGCACATGACATTGAGATTAATTTATTCTAATTAATTTTTTTTCATAATTAGATTAATCGCCGTTCTATTAGCATTTTATTTAAAGCTGAAACGTGTTATATATTAAACATAGATAATTAACTCCATGAGAACACTTTTTATGAATTTTGGTCATAAAACCAACATTTTTCCGCACCTCCCCACACTCAAAAAGTCAATGATTTTCTTCCATATATTTGTTACACGTTTTTTCGTTCCTTCAGTGTCACATCAAAAAAATTAATTGGAATTTATGAATCGATTATTGGATAAATATTTGGAAATCTATACGCACAAATTTATTGTTATTTGTTAAATATTTAAATCTCAAATCTGGCAAGATTTTTCCCATGATTTGGGTCACGTAAATCAAAATCAATACCGAAATTTGCTTAAATCCTTGTCGTTAAGTTATTGCTTTAATTAAGTGGTTCAATATGCTCCAATTACCCTAATTTTAACAAGGGCTACAAGAAGTTATTCCAAAAGAAAAATTTGATCAATTTTGGGAATATTTTAACATCGAAAAACCGAAACAAATAACGAGTATAACTAACGTTGATACCCAAAGTTTCATAGTCTGAAATATTAAAACCAAAAAAAAAAAATTTTTTATTAAAAGACAAAAAAACGTCCATTCAAACTAAAGCTTTTCCAAGTTATCATTTAGGTCACGTAAATCAAAATCAATATCGAAATTTGCTTAAATCCTTGTCGTTAAGTTATTGCTGTAGTTAAGTGGTTCAATATGCTCCAATTCCCCTAATTTTAACAAGGACTACAAGAAGATATTCCAAAAGAAAAATTTGATCAATTTTGGGGACGTCCATTTTAACTAAAGTCCTTAAAATTAACATTAAGAGGTAGCACATCGCATTTTTCCCCAAGTCGAAATATTAAAGGATAATATTAGACGTTCTTATCACGTTTACAGCAGAATACATTAAGATAAATGCGTCCCCATGTCGTTATTGTCTATTATTGGGAGATACCTCAGTAAAACTTAGTAAGCTTTGACTATACTTTACTTACTTATCTTTTGTCTTTCCTTACGTCTTTTGTTTGAGCAGGATATCTTCAGTTTTTCCAAAAGAAAACCCTGTCTATTGCCAGTTTCCTTTTCCTTTTTATAGGTTTCACCGAGAAATTTAAAATTTAAACAAAAACATCTAGTAGCCTATGGAAAGATCTAAAACAATGAGCTCTTGATTTTTTTTTGATACAACTAACCATTTACAAGAAAATCGATTTTCAAAAAAGAAATAGTATTACCGAAATACTAAGTACTAATAAAACCTAGTAAGCTTTAATTATATTTGACATATCTTTTGTTTTTCCGAACACCATTTGTTTGAACAAGATATCTTCAGCTTTTTTCAAAGCAAAAGCTTTCTATTTCCCTCAGTTTACAAGTTTGAAATAGTAAAATCAAAAATTTGATGATTTCCCTAAAAAGTTTCAAAAAAAGCATCTAGTTGGCCATGAAAAGCTCTAAAATTTTCCAAACTAACAAAACGTAGCAGGTTGACTATCTACTTTTAGTTTTCATAGGAAAAGCCATACCCTATTTTCTTTTCGATTTTCTTGCCTTACGAACTATTCAAAATACAAAACTATAATTTTGATAATTTCGCCGAGAAACTCTAGATTTAAACTAAAGCATCCAGTGGGCTATGGAAATATCTAAAAGGTTGATCTCTTTCATTTGTTTGATACATCAAATCGTTTACAAGAAAAATGGAACTAAATGCAAAAATTTGATGGTTTCACTGAAAAGTTTCAACAAAAGGGTCTAGTTGGCTATGAAAAGCTCTAAAATTTTCCAAACTAAGAAAACGTAGTAGGCTGATTGTCTGTTTCGATTCTTGTTCTGCACTATTTGTTCTAATCAAGTATTTTTTAGAAAAAGCAATAATCCCTCCCCATACTTCCCATTTTCTTGCCTTAAGACTTATTCAAAATACACAGGAAAGCTACAAACTCTGAATTCAAACTAAAGTGGGCTATGGAAATTTCTAACAGTTTGGCCTCCGTCATTTGTTTGATACACCAAATCTTTTACAAAGAAAAATGGAAGCAATGTACTACTGAAATATCAAACTAACGATTTTTAGTAGGCATTGCCTACATGCTGCGTTTTTGTTTAATATTTCATATGTTTTAAAAATGTAAACATCAATATCTTTTTTTTTGACAAGATGGCTAAACATACGGGGGCATTCATTTTGAAACAAGTTTAAGTCAATTTTAAAGATTTTGTATCTTATTTTGAACATAAACATGAAATGAAAAACATTTTTATTGTCAATAAAATCAATTGGTATCATAATATATGGAAATATACAAACAAAATTAAATCAATTTATCTATTAAAGTTTTTTTCTGTATGCGATAATTAAGTAAATTTTTTAAGGTCAAAATGCTTGCAAACTTATGGCTATTTTATTACCTGGCAAACCCAAACAATTTTTCCAAGTCCAAATGAATAGATTTAAAATTCTTATATATTCGTTTACAACGAATTTGTACAGGTGGTACAGGTATTGTTACAATTTTACGACAGTTGCGACGTTTTTCTATCGATCTGATCCAAACGTAGTGCAGACTTCAAAATTTCGACTTGAAATCATTTTTCACAAGAATAACGTAAGAAAAAATTATTTTTCTTCTTCTAACCGTTGTATCTGTCCAACGAAACGTCATATAATTGATCTACAAACATATTTTTGTGCGGAAATTAAAGCTCTACAAAAAAGGTCTCTTGACATTTTTTGATTAATTTGCTTGTTCATTAGTTATTTGAGCTCAAAGTTATTAATGTCTCGTGGATTATAATAGAAGAGTTTTAGGAAGAATCTATTTTTTTAGTACTTTGCCTAAAGGTGAGCTTTTTATTTGATTCCAAAGAGCCTAAAAGCTCTTAATTACTGAGTTTATTCAAATCAATGTATCCAATTTAGTTGATTTTCCCATGATTTAGATCACGTAATCGGTTCGAACCGGTAAAGACTAGGCGGAAAAGATCTTTGATTTTTTCAATCCTCCAGTGATTGATCTATCGGAGTGGAGCGCCTTTTGTTCTAACAAAAGCCTGAAGAAAAAAAATTTCCATCGAAAACAATTTATAAATGTGATTTTTTTGGTAGCATGAAATATATCTGTGTGATTTAAAAATCAAGGCCGCATGGTGGTTGTTAAATGATTTTTTTTTTGTGTGTGTTCGATTTCATTGATTTTGAGGTTAGTGAACGGGAAATATTCATCATTTGTGTATCGATCTCGGGCGAAAATTGACGGTGGAATTTTCGCAGGGTTCGGCGATAAATTTTGAAAGAAGTAATCCTCGTCAGTGGCCGCTGCTGCGGCGGCATGAATCTGAAGATATATCTTGGATGGTATGGTGGTGGTGTAGTAGTGGTTTTGACCATGGCTGACCCGGTCTCGAGGAGAGCCGCCTTGGCTGCTGGCAAGACGAGGGCAGACGAAGAGTGCGAAGAAACCCAAAACTCATACAAATACGAATCGAAATCCAAACATAGAGCAATCCGAGAGAGCTACATTCCATTGTTCGAGCTCTGTCTGGTACGATATCAGCCCCTTGCCCACTGTGGAATCACTCTCACTTGTATTAAAATAATTCCACCTTCACCGCCCAAGTCTCGATTTAAAAGCCGTAACAGCCTCATCGGCAGAAACCTCGGCCGGCCGTAATTCCAACCATGAAGAAGACCGACCGAGACCCAACACGATACACTTTCGATTACGAATAATAATAATAATACTTTTTTTTCTCCATTATCAAAGCGAACCAAACAGATCCAAGCACAAAGACCATCATTCACAAAGACCAAAGAAAAAAAAAACTAATTTCCAAGAATTAACTCAATCAAAACACCTAACAACCATTTCCAATAAAAACCTCTTAACTTTTTTTTTTCGAAAAATCCCGCGCTTTTCCTCACCCAAACGTCATAGTCCACCTACTTAACAAATCCACACAAAGTGCAACGGAAAAAATTGAGGTCAAAATCATCAATTGGCGAGAGCTTTTAAATTGTGCATTTCCTCAACATTTTTGTGAAGACATTGAACTTGGAGTGGGTGGCGCACACTCTACACTACGATGGCAATAATGAACCGCAACATCCTCGTCTCGATCTTTAAGAAAATCGCATTGGGAAAGAAGAGAAGAAAAAAAGAGGCAATGGATCGTATAAGGCCAGACGAGTACGACGACGACTAGGTTTCGGCCGCTGCTCCGATGACAAGAGGTTGGATGATGACGAGGAGGTGGAGGAGGACGAGGCGAAGAAGCCTTTTCCGAGGGAAGAAAAACGAAAAAAGAACCATTTGACGCGCATCATTGAATAGTGCCCTAGGTCAAGACGTACCAGAGAGACGACGGTCTTCAGGTTTTCAGGGTCTTTGGATTTATCGGCTCGTAGCTCTTCGCCTCGTTTACCACACTCAAGAAATGCATCATTGACGACAATAGACAATCGATCCAAATAAAATCCCAACCTAAAAAATTAGCGTCATACCACGCTTCACCACTTTTTTCCACCCCCTCCGGAATATTCATTGAACCACACCAATGAATTACGCAAACCTAATGAGATCTTTCCATGATTTTCTCTCGAAAAAAACATAAGAGAAAAAAGAAATCGTGTGGGCGGTCTTCGGATATTTAATGTAATAAAAAAGGCCCTTGTTATAACCTTGAGTCTCAAGAATTATGTCTACAGACCTATTTTGGACCCTTGAAGAAATCTCGTCTTCCAACAGAGAAGAGAAAAAAAAAAACGCTTTGTTGATCCAACATTTGTGAGTTTAGTGTAATCCTTTTAACCATTTTATTTACTCAAAAAAAAAAAAATATGACTTCATCCAAGTGAAAGTCCACCCCTGAATTGTAAATGGTGCACCACAAACGTCGGCGTGCACGCGCGTTTGCACCGCGAAAAGAATTTCAAATTTCTCTCACTAAAAAAAAAGAAAACGAAGAAGAACCGTCGAAAAATCTTTTCTTGGTAAACGAAATGAAAACATTTCTTTTTCTGTTTCCAATGTCACACTAACGCAAACATGAAAGAAGAACTCGTTTAAATTCCGGATGGATCTGTTTTTTTGTTTTGGCCACATTTTTTTGGTTCCAACTGTACCATTTTGTGCCAAATTCTTCCTCGACCACAAGGATCATTCGATCCGACATATCCATGAAAAGGTCGCTCATTATCGAGGAAGATGCGCTTCATTGCACCAACTAGACACACGAGGATCAACTAGTCGAAGATTGAAGCCTTAATTGTCTTCTCTGCATCTTTTTTTTTTTCGCCAACAAAACCACCTTTTTCGGCAATTTTGTCTTTGACACAATCGATGTCCGATATTTGACCGAAAAAACAACAAAACAGATAACAAAATTGTAAAGTGGTTTTATTTCTTTATGCTCTCGCAAATGTGCAATTAGGTGCATTTTCTTTAATTGTTCCGTCTGGAAAGAATTACGGAGATAAGAATATTTTGAGACGTACAAAGTTTATATTTTCAATTGAATTTCCGAAAACTCATCAAATTTCCACACTAAACTCAAATGTTTTCAAATAATTAAACAATTTGCAATCAATAAGTCCTCTAAAAGTAATATTTGAGTAATCATATCAAAATATTTTCATTGATAAACAAATAATTAATGAATATCCTTCAACCGATTAAGGAAATCAATGTCTTTCTAAGAATTTTCCGGCTCAAAAGACGTGAAAAACTTTTCTTTAAAATTTTAAAAATTTTCGAGACAATTCGTTGAATGTAAATTGGTAATAAAACCTATATCAAAGTATCAAACTCAAAAAAAAAAAGCAAGTAGGCTGTGTTTCTGTTTTCTATTTCTATAAAAAGTAACTTCCATTTGTTTTATTAATGAAAAGCTCTGTTTTGCTCTTAAATTTTCCGGTTTGAGAAGCAAAGAAGCCAACATTGCATGTTTTCACAGGGAAACTCTGAATTTAAATTTTGGCATCTAGTTGGCTATGAAAAGATCTACAACTTTGGTCTATTGAGTTTTTTTCGTACATCTAATAGTTTACAAGGAAATCAGTTTTCAAACTTTTTCAATATGATATCAAATTAATGTACTGAAGTAGGCTGTAAATTTGTTGTCATTTTCTTTTGTTTTTCCCTACACATTTTGTTTTTAATAGCTACCTTTAGTAACTAAATCCAAAATACTCCCTCCCCCGCATATCTCCAGGATATTTTAGCTTGAAGTATATCTAAAAATTTATGATTTCACAGAAAACCTCTGAAATTTAAATGTCCAAGTAGGCTATGGAATCTTCTAAAATGTTGGTCCCTTGCATTTGTTTGATTACAGCCATTTGTTTGAAGACAACGAAACAAGAGAAGCAAAGAAACATCAAAAGCTCAAAAAAAAACATAGTCGACTATAATTCCTGCATTTGTTTTACTAATTTTGGGTTTACTCTATTAGGAGAATTCCTACTATTATGAGCAATAGTAAAAGAAAAGACCTCCCCCTGTTGCTAATTTCTTTTTCTTTTCTTTGTTTTGGAAAAAAAGGGCAAAATTTGATGATTTCAACGAGAAATTTAAATAAAAGCATCTAGTTGCCTATGGAAAGATCAGATCTAAAACAATGCCTTCTTGATTTTTTTTTTGATACAACTAACCGTTTACAATGAAATTGTTTTCCAAAAAAAAAGAGTACTACCAAAATACTAAGTACTAATAAAACTTAGTAAGCTTCGATTATACAGGATATATCTTTTGTTTTTCCCTACACCTTTTGTTTGAGCAAGATATCTTCAGTTTTTTTCAAAACAAAGCCCTGTCTATTGTCAAATTCCTTCTTTTTTTTCGAAAAAAAAGAACAAAATTTGATGGTTTCACCGAAAAATTTAAAATTTAAACAAAAACATCTAGTTACCTATGGAAAAATCTAAAACAATGGGCTCTTGATTTTTTTTGATACAACTAACCATTTACAAGAAAATCGATTTCCAAAAAAGAAATAGTATTACCGAAATACTAAGTACTAATAAAACCTAGTAAGCTTTGATTATATTTGACATATCTTTTGTTTTTCCGAACACCATTTGTTTGAACAAGATATCTTCAGCTTTTTTCAAAGCAAAAGCTTTCTATTTCCCTCAGTTTACCAGTTTGAAATAGTGAAAGCAAAAATTTGATGGTTTCACGGAAAAATTGTAAACAAAAGCGTCTAGTTGGCCATGAAAAGCTCTAAAATTTCCCAAACTAATAAAACGTAGCAGGTTGACTATCCGGTTACGATTCTTGTCCAGCACTATTTGTTCAAATCAAGTATTTATAGTTTTGACACAGGAAAAGCCATAGGTACCCTAATTTCCTTCCATTTTCCTTGTCTAACGAATTATTTAAAATAAAAAGCTATAATTTTGATAATTTTGTCAAGAAATTCTAGATTTAAACGAAAGCATCCAGTGGGCTATGAAAATATCTAAAACTTTGATCTCTTTCATTTGTTTGATAAACCAAATCGTTTACAAGAAAAATGGATGGAAAATACTTGAGAAATATCAGACTAATGAATTTTAGTAGGCTTTGCTTACATATTTCGTTTTTGTTTTAAAAATGTAAACATCAATACCGTTTGTTTTTTGTTTTTTTTTTTTTTTTGACAAGATGGCTAAACATAAGGGGCACTCATTTTGAAAATAGTCTAAGTCAAGTTTAATTAATTTGCATCTTATTTTGAACAAACATTTTAATTTACTGAAACTTGAAATATTGAAAAAACGATGGTTTGAGTGATGTGGACTTATATTTCTTTCAAAATAAAGCCGTATTTTATTTTTCGTTAAATTTTTGGAGGTTTAAAAAGAGTTTGATCTTTTCAAAGCTTGGATTTATGTATTAATAGATTGCGTGCATAATGGGCGTTCATTTTGAAGATAGTCTAAGTCAATTTTCAAGATTTTGTATCTTATTTTGAACAAAAAATTTAATTTACCGAAATTTCAAATATTGAAAAGACGATGGTTAGATGGATGTGGACTTATTTTTGTTTCAAAATATGGCCTTGTTTTATTTTGCGTTAAATTTTTGGAGGTTTTTAAAAGAGTTTGATCTTTTCAAAGCTTAATTTATGTGTTAATAGATTGTATGTGTGCATAAAATTTATCCGATAATGGGGCAATGTTATTTGTAGGTTTGAGGATAATTTTAGAAAATTAAATCAATCATGCATGCACTGGGAATTAAACGCCTGGAATTATCGGTGGTTGTTATGACATTGGCCAGGAAAACGCAGTGTCATGACAACGAAGCGACAAATGCAACTTTCAAGTTCAATAACGGGATCAAGTTGCATTCCCTGCATTTGCTGCATGCTGCACGCTTTGGAAAAGCTAACGCCGGTCTCTCGACGATTTCCCTCAGTGTTTTCCCTGCGTTTTATTTATTTACATTTTCTGTGCTGCGACTGTTTTCCTCTGCTCATTAATGGCTTTTTGAAGAACACTCGTTCGTTCAACCGACACAAACGTAACCGCCGCCATACACGCGGCAGACATTTCCGGTTGTTCAAATTGCGTATCACCACCACCATCGTCAGTAGTGGTACTACATATTGGGGAAAAAGTTAACGACAAAAAAAACAAATGTTTACGTAAAATGTCATAAGCCATAATATGTATAATAATTTTCATTATGTTTTTCTCATCGTGCGCTTGGCCTTCAGAACAGATGGACATGTTTTTAATTAATTACACCGAATAATTATTGGTAATAATCGAATGGGGTGATATTTACAATAATTGTTGGTGAGGTGACCCGAGGAAACGGTTGTGTTCGCCCCAATCGACAGATGTGTACATACAATTTTCACCCCAACTCAATTCATTTCGGTTAGAGAGAAAAAATGCAAATTTTTTCAACCAAGGATCTAAGGTTTATGGGATCTATTGTCAGTTTTCGGAGACACAAAAGACTGGAAATCTTGGATTGTCCTTTTTGAACAAAAAAAAAAGCAAAGCGGAACATATGGCAACCATAACGAATAAGATCACACTTCCGTTTTGTAAACAGGATAAAGGCTATAAGGATCTCCGAAAAAAAGGTCTTCAGCTCTTGGATTTATCCGTTTTTGGTCCCTTTTCCTACAGCTTGGTACCTGATTTTTTTTTGGAGTGCTCATTTTCACACGAATAGATTTCAGGGGTCGGAAGAGATTTAATTCGACGGCTTTTTGTATCAAATGTTGTAAAAAAAGTTTTACCCTTGGTTGCCTTTTTTTTCGGCTGGTATTGCATGCATTTCGAAATTATTTTGGCTCCGAATTAATCGGAGGAGATTCTTGTGAAAAAAGATATCTAGAGGAGTTTCGTTTTACTTTTTTTCTTGAAAAGAATAAGAAATTGGTGCAATCATAGCGGGGAAACGTTGTTTGTTTTTTTTTTCTTCTTCATTTTGGACCCACAAATTAGCCTTATGGGATCGCGACAGAGGCCAGATGGTAGGTGGCAAAGAAAACGAACCCTTTTCTTGGTCTTTGTTCGATTTTATTATTTTCGTTATTATCAGAGGAGTCGTCGATGCATTTTGAATGCACCGTCTGAACCGCATATGTCTGTCGGTTGTCCAATATGTGAATTTTTGTGTCTGTATGTGCAAAAATTTTTTTTACATAATATTTTTATTTCAATGCCGCCTTCATCGTCTTCTTCTTCTTCATCGTCTTCGGTACATATGCACAAAAGTCTACACCAAAAACAGGTTGAACAGGGCTCGTCTTTTGTTTTGTCCATGGCGCAAAATAAAAACCCAAAAGCTTATTATTATTTATTTATTTATTTTTTTTTTTTTTTGGGGAAAAAAAAGACTTAAACACTGGCAAAGACTCGAGGAGCCATTCGAAACAATCGACCATTCAATTAAATATAGTTCAATAGAGCAAACAAAAACGCCCAAAATCCCCCAACTTATCCACCAAAAAAAAAAACACACACACACAATCTTAATGCAATTATTAACAATCGCAAAAATGTTTTTCAACTTCCTCTCACACAAAAAATTCTGTGAGAAACAACCGACGATCGACGTCTCTTAAAGATACTTGGGACCCGGAGGATTTTCATTCATTCTTCGGCCGAACAATGTCGCAAAAGCCTGTTTCACTCCATCTCTCTCCAACGTTTTGTGCAAATTATAATTTTTATTTTTTGCAAATATTTTTCTTTTGTACCACACAATACGTCCCTCTACCCCCCCCCCCCAATTCCAACAACAATCACCTCCCGTCCGTCCTATTCAAAGCATTTTAAAAAGGGAATAATTGTCGCCCTATTTGTCGAGAGGGAAAAAAAAAATTTGCTGTAAGTATCACTTAAAATGCATCTATATTTTTACAGTAATATTACTTAAGGCACAAAAGGGTATTGTTTTTTTGTAATTGTCCTTTTGAAAAAAAAGCAGCTTCTAGAAATGAATTTTAAACAAATCCTGCGGATTTGACCGGGATTAGGATTGAGTTAGCCTTGGGCATGGCAAGAATGGCGCGTCCTTGGTGATGAAAAACAAGTTGGTTTCTGTCCTGCTGGAGTCTATTTTTATGGAGCGTTGTTGTGGCAACCCGGGAAAGTCCCGTGGGATTTAAATCGATGGTCCATCGGGAATGAGTTTCATAAATCGTACTGTTTTCACCCGTATTCTATATTTAAAAGTTTGCAATCGATTCTTGGTATAATTGAAAGAAAATACGAATAATTCACTGAAAACAAAGATTCTGGGGACGTAACGACGGGGGTTGAAAGGGTTGGAAACTGTTGAGACGATGTATTATTTTTTGAAATCACAACACTTATGGTCTTTTGAACCGGATAACATCTACAATTTTTGATAGGGTGCTTTGGAGAAAATCACAAAAGCATAGAGTGCCATGAAAATTGTACACAAACAAAAGAAAACATGTATTATTTGAGTATAAAGGCTAGGAAATTAATTGCAATCATAATTGAGATCAAATTTTGATGCATTGATGAAGATTTAAATTATAAAATTTTGGATCTGATACAATTTAATATCGGTGACTCAAAAGTCTGTAGACTTGCGATAAAGGTCAATTTTAAACAATAAAATTATATACAACTAACAGGTGGTATTTTTGGTTGATAGTCCCAAAGGCAATGAAATTTTCTTTCAAAAGTTGAAAATTGTTTGGTATTATTCTTAGTAATGAGAAGTTATAACTTAAACATATATAACTCAGGAAAATAAACAATCTTGAAACTGATTTCTTTTAATTGGGTATATTAGCGATAAGATAAAGTGATATTATGTATCTTTAACAGGTGTTTTCTCTTTGTACAACTGATTATTAAATAATTCTTGTACATTTTGTCTTGGGGAACAAAAAAAAAAAATCATTGAAACTTGTACGAAAGTTTCAAATTCTTCGAATGGATTTTTTCCACTTTTGGTGGAACAATAAATCAATTTTTCAACTTTGAAATGTGTTTAAAAAGAAATGGTTGTAAAAAAATCTTCCTCTTCTTTTATTATCAGTGAAACGAGTGGAAAAAGGCGCCTGCAAACAATACATCACCAGTGAGATATGGTCCAGCAATTTTGTTGCAGAGATATTTTCGAAAAATCAATTATGTCTTCGTTCACACATCCTTTCATCCGAAAAACATTTTCGGTCCGTTCAAATACCGTTTTCAAGTCGTAAAATTCGAAAGAAATTATATCTGAAGAGGTCAGACCTTGGAGTCGCACAAAAATCATTGATCATTTTTCTTGCCTCCTGCCCCTTGTCGCTCTCACGCTTGCCAAAAGAGTCGTAAAACCTCTGTGCGGTCTTTTCAAGATTTTTCCAAATTGAACATCCTAAAATTATCTGTCTCAGATGTCTTCAACCTTCATTCATGTGCGCCAAAAACGAGATGGTGATTACTTGATGGTTTTATCAAACAATTGCTTGGGACTTGGGGTCTTGGGACGACGAGGCCACCCGTTTTTACGACATGGGGAAACAAATCGATGGAAAACGCGGGTATAATCTTGGCCGATGCATATGTCCCAGTGTTGGGTCGTTTTTTTTTATTTCTTCGATTTGCCTCCGAGTTTTTGGGACGGTTTGCAGCCGTCCAAAAGGCAGCTGGCACGTTTTGATGATGATGATGATGAGGAGGAGGTCTTTGTCTGGGCGAAGAACCCGAGCACATGGCGCGCGAGCCTTCCGGCCAGCTGCACCACACCACCGCCCGATAACACCACACAAAACAACGCAGAAAACGACCCGTCAGGCCGCAGGACATGACGCTTTCGATCACGACGCCAATGTCGATCAAAGCCACAAAATGAAACAATTAACATAAATTATCTCAAGAAATAAAAGAAAATGTGCTAAAGACTTCAACAATTCCAACATCGTTTACAAAAGACGCTAATTATCCAATCCATACTAACAGTTCACAATTTGAGTGTTTTTAGGGACCCAAAAAAAAAAAACTTTACGATCTGAGAAATTCTTTTAAACCTGCCCCGTGTTTCCACCCTTGCCACCTCTTGCCATTCGGCAAACAAACCACGTAAAATTTCAGGCGTCTTAACAAGTCCCAAATACCTGACATCCAAATAAGATCTCTCGCCGGTGTTTCCAAAAACGAGCCTCCAAACGTTCACCGAAAAGTGGTGGTTTTCGAAAGGTTCCAGAACAAATATTGGAGATGCTTACCTGTGAACAAATAGAGAAAAAAAATCGTTAAAATCAGTTTGGCAAAAAAGTTTTTGTAAGTAAATATGTGCGATACAATTTGGGTCGTTTCTTTATTTTTCATTGACCTCAATTTTGGTGTGTGTTGTATGTCTCGCCTTATACGGCGCTAGGTATATTCAATTTCACTAAATGCGAGGAATATTTTTCCAATTTACATGAATAATTAATATCTGATAACACAACATAATACAATTGATATGCGTTCCCCAAATTTCAAATTATGAAATTTGCTTAGAATTAATATCAATTGGGCCAAAGGCTAGGTGAGACGAGGCGCGAGGTGAAAAGGAAGGTCATATTAACTTTTTTTTAATCGCTGGTATCAATATAAACGTAAAAATTTATAAGGATCAACCCTTAAGGATTTCTCTGATAAAACCAAGGTTTTTAAAAAAAAATCATATCTTTTGGAAAAATTTGGCGGGTTTGACCAAAAATCTTATATTATCTAAATCAGCGGTTCCTAACCTTTTTCAGCCGCCAAGGAAATCAGGCATAATGCCAAGGAGCCCTGAGTGAAAAAAAGGTGCAATTTTCCGACAATATTATATTTTAGTATTCCTTCATTAAATTAAAAAACAAACTTTATCAAATGGGACCGCGGACCCCCAGGGGTCCGCGGACCACAGGTTAGGAAACAATGATTAAAATATTACTTTGCTACATTCACGAAAAAATTGACAAATTGTAGCCTTTAATAATCCCATTATATAATACTGATAAAACTAAGATTTTTTTTAAAAAAAACCTTATCGTTTGGAAAAATTTGATTGGTTTGACCAAAAATCTTATATTATCTAAATCAGCGGTTCCTAACCTTTTTCAGCCGCGGATCGCCAAGGAAATCAAGCATAATGCCAAGGACCCCTAAGTGAAAAAAGGTGCAATTTTCCGACAATATTATATTTAAGTATTCCTTCATTAAATTAAAAAAACCAACTTTATCAAATGGGACCGCGGACCCCAGGTTAGGAAACAATGATCTAAATATTACTTTGCTACATCCACGAGAAAATTGACAAATTGTGCCATTAATAATCCCATTATATAATACAGGAAAAATTTTGGTGTTTATATCCAAAATTGAAAGTTGAAAATAAGAAGCAAAAATTTTGGGGTTATAATTTTTTTTTCGAGGTGATAATTTTTTCGTTGGTGGCCTATAGTCTTAAGTGTAACATATCCAAATTTCAATAAAATCGATCGAGCCAATTAAAAGATATGATTTTTTAAAGAATAGCAGGTCAAGGAGTAAATTTTCAAAAAAATTCTTCGGCAAAGAAGGGACACAATAAGAAGCATTGGCAAGTTTCGCAATTCGAAAAGTCCAAAACTGATCAAATCGTTCGATCGATCGATTCGTAGATTCGAAAACTGGCAAAAAATAAGATCGAACAAGCAAATCGAATGAAATGCCAGTGTCCAATTTCGGCTGTGTGGTACATTTTTAATAATATTTTGTTTTATTGTGTTCGGCGGTCGGTTGTTGTTGGCTGTTGGAAGCCGCGGTCGGCTATTAATTGTTGCCGAAGAAGACGAAACTGGAATCATAAAAAAATCAGTTGCATTCTTGGCTGGGCAGCTGCTGAAAACTGCACCTTGCTGCACGTTAACTTGCCAGACACATACAAAGCCCCAAAAAATACGCAGCCGGCCATCCAAGACCCAAACCCCAAAAATGCACAAGAGAGCTCACAAGAATGGCCCCGGAGGCTACCACTCGATCGCATTCATTCCCATCCAAAAAAAAATATCTTTTGTTTTTTTTTTTTTTTTGAAGAAAAAAATCTCTACCTCTCATTTGGAAATTTTTTCTTTGTTCGAACAGATTTGTTCCATTTTATCATCTATTCGATGTGTTTCTCAAACTTTTCGATCTTTAATGTTTTCTTCGTACCAACTCTCTTAATCGTTCGGGTGTTAATGTTTATGCCCTTGACGGCTGAAAAACGGAGAAATTTTTATACACACGTACAGCCTCAATGAAGCAATACCCATGAACAATGCTCTCGAACTATATGAAAAATAACGACCGACCGACCAAGGTATAACACACTACTTCAATATAAAAAAAAAAAAAAAATGTGTGACCGATAAGTCGCTGCCCTATAAGCCATCAACTGATAAATATTTCACTCGAAACAGAAACGTAATAAGTCACATTTCTCCTACCAATACAGCGATTTACAATACAATTTCATAAAGAAATCACGAAAATTTCAACGCAACATTAATTTCCGGAAAATCAAGCGGGCCTATGCTCTCAATCGATCGGCAATTGTCTTAAATGGTATGGCGTCTCACTTTCCATCCAAAGCCGCCTGCCATTTTTCTTGTTTACTTTACAAATTATATAAACACACCACATTCATTTTATGCAATTGTTTAATTTTTTCATATCAACATCAAATCAAAAAAGAGACGTAGTTTGTCATTTATTTTTATACACAATTAGGTCAAAATCTTTTAACTGTTTTAGCATAGATATCTATATGTATAAGCAGGGAATGAAAAATTTTCAGGGAAAATCAAGCGTCATTAGCGCACAATAATGGGCCGTAATGAATAATGAATGATGGTAAATGAGTCGAGACAACAATTATGAACGGCGAGGAGGATGATTTTTTTTTTTTTTTGAATTGATTGTTGCAATTAATCCAAGTTTAATTAGTGGGAATCGAGGACTTTTTCTTCGCTGGGGTATCAATCAACGTCGTTTGTTGGGAGGCGGCTAGATTGGCGAAAGAAAAACGGTAAGGACACGTGGAAAGATTGATTGCCTCGAAGATGGCTGTGAAAACAAGTGAAGGAGTTGAAACATTTGATTTTTGGATACCAATTTGCCCAAATATCCTTAAGGAAAATTACATTTTTCAGTGTAAAAAAAAAAAATCGAGACCAAAAAGTTTTAAACTGGTTTTCTGGATCGGGACCCGTATTGGTAGTCTAGCTTGCCAGGTGGCATCAGTTGGGAAAGGAACCAATTTTCTTTATTGTTTTCCCATTTGACAGAATTTAATTCGATTCGACATGATTTAAATTTGGTGAATGAGAAGATAGTTAATTAAGATTCTGAAGACAAAAGACGAGCGTGATGGTTTCCCGTCCCACCACCGGCACAGCCTACTATTTCGTACTTGTCGTTGAGAAAAGCTTAAGAGCCACACAGAGCACGAGAAAAATGAAACGACGAAAACGGAAAAGAAAAGTATCAGTACTTACGACCACGTGGTTTATCGGATATCGAGGAAAGGGAAAAAGGAAATTTGTGCTCCGTCTCGCTTGTGCGTTGAAGAGGTCATTGTTCATGGCTTATATTTCATAATTTAATTGTACACAAATTTCCACGTCATTTTTTCTTTTCGGTATTCTCAAACCATAAAAGCCAGAAAAAAAAGCATAGTTTAAAGTAGTTAGAAAAAAAAATGACCGTTTTTTTGTTTTTGGTGCTTTTATGGATCTTTGTGTGTGAAAATGATAAGGCGAATGGAACCATTTTTTGAAGGTTGTATATGTGGTGTAGTTTTGGCCAAAAGAAAAAATAAATAATAGAAAAAGATTTATATCAAAAGTCGTTGCGGAATTGCGGCGATGGTGATGATGATGTTGATGATGAGAGATATGTGGAAAAAAATTTGACCGCCCGGTCGGTCCGTGTGGCGGTCGGTTAGTCAGTTAGTTACGTTGGGTTCAGATCGTTTTCTCTTCATAATATACCACACGTCATTCACAGTCACAGAAAACGACGGCGTTGGCCTTCAAATTTATAATAATAATAAAGAAAAGAGACGAAAAAATTTATTCACAGATTCACCGACCCGGAAATCATCAGCAGACAAAAGCCAAGCAATATTCAGGAATTTCAAGGATTTCACAGGAAGTCAACGTGCCGCTGCTGCTGCTCGACCACAGGGTGTGGGAACCCAACCATAAGCACTACACAGAAAGATGATGAATCGCGCCTTAATTTAAAAGAAATCCCGATGCGCCTCCGTTTTCAATTAAAATCAATTATAGGGGGGGCGAAAATGGCCACTCAATTAAACGAAACGACCCCATAACGGCCTATGTTTCTCAAAACAGAAAAATCACCAACGCTTAACGATAATGACGAGCAATTAAACCAATAAAACAGACCCAAAAAGGCCTAATTTTGGTCATCATCTTTTGCGTAACAGAAAATTGATGAGTCTCGACAATATAACATTTGGGAACCACTGTAAGGCTATAGTCTAAAGGATTTCAGAGGAAATCCGTTTCAACTAGCTGATTGTTGTCATTGGTCTCAACTGTTATTTCGTTTTTATTCCATTGCCAACTTTTACCATTACTGGGCTGTCAATATTTCCCAGAAAGTTACTAGTTTTCCAATATTAGATTAAATTAGTGGCTCATGTTCCTTTTGGATTTTCGACTTTGTTTTTGAATTTAATTGGCGATTTTTTTGTTAATTCAATACTAATATCGTATAATTTGCTCTTTTTTTTGTTAAATTTTCATTTGGCCTGATTTACTCGCGAATCAATTTAAAAACAAAGTAGAAAATGCAAAGTTCTAGATATTGATGTTGCTAAAAGGGGCATGAACCAAATTGGCTATTTATACAAATTTGTATCTTACATAAATTAGCTGTTTATCAATACAGCATGGGGCACATGTTCGAAAAATAGTTATCGAAAACTTTTACTATGTACAAATAGCGATGGAGTAAAAATTAATTTAATACAAGAGTAATTGTTTAATTGTATAACCCATTTATATTTATGTATTAAAACTGATTTTTAATTCAAATATTTTACAAATTGCATTAAATAATTTCCAAAAAAAAATACTTTTAAATGTATTTAAACTATTGTGTATTAATATGGATATGATTTAAACTTTAATTAAGGGGCCATCTGTTAAGTACGTGAGACAATTTTAGCTAGTTTTCGACCCCCCCCTCCTGGTAAAATTTCATGAGGTTTTGCTCGACCCCCCCCCTTAATATCAGCTAAGATTTTTTTTAAAATGCGTACTTGTATTGTTTCGACTACATTGGATTCATTTAAAAAATCAATTTTATAAAATTACACAATATTTGCTGAAACCATCTTCCCCACGTTAGATTAGGGGTTAGATTTTGTTTAATTTTGTTACCCATTTATATTAATGTATTAAGACTGATTTTTAATTCAAATATTTTACATATTGCATTAAATAATTTCCAAAAAATACTTTTAAATGTATTTAAATGATTGGGTATTAATATGGATATGATTTAAACTTTAATAAGGGGGCATCTATTAAGTACGTGAGAAAATTTTAGCTAGTTTTCGACCCACCCACCCCTCTAATATCATTTAAGATTTTTTTAAAATTCGTTTTTATAACATCAAAATCAATTTTATAAAATTACATAATATTTGCTGAGACAATCCTTTCTTCCACGTGAGATTTTGCTTTGCTCGACATCCCCTTTCCCCTAAACGTCTCACGTAATTAATGGATGTCCCCTACTTAAAAATGTTAAAGTCGATTATATCAATTATATTAATGGCACTTTTTAACTCCCTCGTCAATCATTTTAGTTGGTTTTCCCTTACGAGTAACAAACAAAAAAACAGTGCTAGCGATCGACTTGATTGCGTTTTTTTTAAATTCTATGCAAATCACTCCCGAAAATCAGCCAGCTTTCATCTGTTTGAAGCTTCTCACTAAACGTTTGTGTTAAAAGTATAACATCAAAGAAAATGGGGAAAACTTTGAGCTTTCTAGGACCAAAAAAGCTTAAAATTTCATAATCTTTGGACTAATTTAGTAGTGATTCATTGGAAATCAGTGGCTTGCTTAATTTTTTTGAAATATGACCAAGTTATCAATCTAATTTTCAATTAGCCAGTGGAAAAAAAAATGTTTGTCCATTACACAAATCGGTTTTGCCGCCTTTTTTTCAGGCCTATTTTGAAAAAATAAATAAGGCATTTTTCAAAGAGGGCCACACGACTTAATTATGGTTAAATAAAGATTAGGCATCGTTAAATACGTACAGGAATGCCTTACGAGACAAAGTTTTGGTCGACAAGGGGGAAGTTCTCCTCGATTACAATTTATCTTTTTTATAGCGCTTGTCCATTTACCTTTTTTTTTTTCTCTTTTTCTTATCGGTCTAACAAAAAAAAAAAGTAATTTTTTAAATTTATATATCAGCTGTCGCCGAATGAACACACAAGTGAGAACCACCACCGGTTTATAAGTTTGGGGATGCGACATTGAAGATATATACACAATACGTAGAAAACATCTGAATTAAATATGTGGACAGATGGTTGTGCGTTGACCTAAAATTTGTGATCAAAGTTGTGATTTTCAGGTAAACTCGTTTTGTTTGCTTTTGGCCTGAATAAATCAACGCAACCCCCAAAAAGAAAAAAAGGAAAAATGTTGCCCCAACCCTGGTCTCGGGTCTCACGGTCGGGCCAACGGTGTTGGCCCTGTGTTTTGGGGTGCAGATTCGTTTTGTGGCTTGAAAACATGGAAATTTGGGTCTTGGCAGACACATGTGTTGTCGGAATTATTAAATTATTGTAATTTGAAATAATTATAGTGAATCAGAGGGCGGCGCAGCGGCGTCTGAACACGAGACTAAAATTATTGCGAATCAACCTCGAAAAAATCGTTTCCAGTCTCGGGGAAAAAAACAAAGGATCACCTCCGAAATTCGCGTCAATTAAATTGTGATTTTTAAGCGCCGACTTGACGAAAAAATTTCCAAAAACGAAAAGTCCAACACCAGGTGCTTCGCACAAATCCCTATAGAAGCAGAAACTTTCTCAAGTGTACAAAACGAGAAATAATCTCTTCAAATAAGCCAAAGGTTTCTTTGAAATTTCTGTTGATAATTGGACAGATTTTCAAAAAAAAAAAAAATAAAACCCCCTACAACTTGTTTTCTTCCTCTCTGGCTCATTCTATTATATTGGCGGGCCCGTCTCACTGGTGACCCGGCGGGCTTATTTTACCCAAAAATACAAAGATTTTTGCGAAATAGCCTGCACACATTCTACAAAAGAACACGTGTTCCATGCTGAAAGAAACTAGAAACCTAAACTGAAGAAATTTAGATAGAAAGATATTATATACAGACGATAAAGATTTCAAGGATTCGAAGCAAAAATTGTCCAAATAATAGTATAAGGTATAGTACCCAACCTCGGATGTTTGAATTACGTGAATTCAACGTTTAATGCTATTCACATCAAATATTCGTCAAACACCACATTGCCGAACACACCGACCGGCTCGGCTCTCAAGGCTCTGCAAATATACCAATAGGAGGGAAAAAAAATGTGCCACTTTTCGCCCAATCTTATGCTAATTTTTTTTATGGATATCACTTTCGTTGTGTGGACCACGTTTTTATTGGCCAATTTCGGCCGACAAAGATGAGAAACTTGGATTTTATTATTTTTCTATTCCAAAGTTTAGCACCCAATTTTTTAGAGAGTCGTTTGAGACATCAAAAAAAAAAACGATCACCCAATTGCCCTCTTTTAAGGCTAAATTTTGATATAAATCAACAAAAGATCGGATGGTCTGAAAGATTAAAATCGATGGATTAAGAAATCAAAATACTACCCGATTTTTTTTGAAAGTGGTGCAAGTCCATTCTGACAAAAAAATAAAACTATCAATCGAAAGTATCACGAGGAAGATGTTCAATTTTTTTGGTTTACCTAATCGGTGAGGGTATCGTTTGGCAGGTCTTTAAAAATGAGAAGAAAATTTTTCCTTGAAAATCAATATTTGATCGAAAATTACTTCTAACGACGTACCAAAGTTGTAAAAGTTATAGACCAAGACTAAAGCCTTTGGAAATGGTAAAAAGCAAGAAAAACAAATAATAGTAGGATCCATTAGAAAATCCATCCAAGGAAAATAAAAGGAAGAATAGTTTTTAAGGGTGAAAAATAATTTATCTCGATTTCTAGGAAAACTACAAATCCTATAGAAAAATGTTAAACAGCAAAGTTGTAGATAATAAAAAGATCAACAACTTTTGTATCAACACTTTTTTCGTATAACCTCAAATTTTATGTGGAAAATTCAAAAAACCAACTTTTTTTTTTGTTATCTTTTACAAAAGCCTTTTTTTCATGAAATTTAATGAAAACTTACATTTTCATGTCCCAAATACACTGTTATTTTTATTTTTTTATTTAAAATATTAATTTTTTCGCCATATTTTGACTTAACATCGAAAAAGCTCCCTATTTTTCAATCGAAAATTTTCGCATCAAAATACGGTGCTTTTTTACGAAAATCGGTGAGCTTTTGGTTCGTTGAAATCTCTACTTTCTGATGATATAAAAAAAATATAGACATTACTCTGGTAAATCTTAAAGATATCTTAAAATAGCAATCAATAGGCATCTACGCATATAATTTGAAGAAAATTCTACCACTAATATTGCAGATGTCTTATTAAATATTCACTTTACTAACTTATTTGGTTGTTAATTATATTAGTGAAAAAATTTGTTCATCAAAGAAACATGAAATCTTAGGTTTTTCTAGTAATTAAAGTGTAAATTTTAATAAATAGCTCAAAATTGTATATAATATAAAAAAAATCGATTTTTTTTCGTTTCTTTGCATTTCTTGAGAACATTTACCATGGTAATGTTTTTTTTATACCATCCAAAAGTAGATTTCAACGAACAAAAAGCTCACAATTTTTTTTAAAAAAGCACATATTTTGATGCGAAAACTTTCGATTGAAAATGAGGCTACTTTTTCGATATTAGTTCAAAATGAGGAGAAAAAATATTACTGTATTTGGCATATAAAAAGATCAGTTTTCACCAAATATTGTGATTTTTTTTTAGATACAAAAGTTGTAGATCGTTTTATTACCAACAACTTTGCTATTTATTTTTTTTCCGTAGGACTTGTAGTTTTGCCGGAAATTGCGATAAACCCTTTTTTAACCCTTAAAAGCTCATCTCCCTTGACTTAAATTCTCTCCCTTTTCCAAAGGGTTTCAGTCACCTTTTATTGTGATTAGGTTTCATAAACTATCGACCCTGGTCTATTAGGAAGATGTTCAATTTTTTTAAGTTTACATAATCGTGCGGGGTATCGTTTGTATTTAGATGACAAGACTATTTTTTTCTTTGAAATCAATATTTGATCGAAAATGCACTTTTAATGGCGCAAAAATAATTGAAATCAAAAAATGCACATATTTCACGAAAGCATTGCATGTAAAATGTTTAAAAGTTATTTACGAATGAAACTTGTGGATAATTTAATTTAAATTCAATTAATTGAAAGTCAGATACTCATTCCATCGTATCGTATTATAAAAGTTGAACGATCATCGCTATAAAAACAATTTTATTAAAATGTGTTAACATTTTTGTGTTCCTAAATTCGACTGTGGGAAATAAAGGTGGAGTTGTGAAGAGGAAAAAAAAAATTCTGATAAGAATTACGAGACAAAAACTGCCTTTTCTTCCCCGTTAATTTGTAAATGAATTATCTTGGTTGTTTTCTTTGTGTTGACGTCGTGGTGCGAGGAAGTTGAGGGTTAAAGAAGAAGAAGAAGAAAAAAAACGGTTTGCCATTGTCTTGTTTGGGTTTTGTTCTTTACATTCGGTAATTATTTTCGTTTGGGTTATGGTTTTCGGTCCATTCAAAAAAAACGGCTGATGGATATTGAGATTTGGATTTATCTTAATTTTCTTGTGACTTGGGAAAAGAGTGGTTTTTATCGATTCCCAAAAACCGAATGCGGTGGGGACCTTATCACGGGGCCGTATCGGCCGTAAATACGGACGTTTGACGAAACCGAATCGGAGCCTTTGGGTCGTTAAAAACGTCTCTCTCTCTCTCTCTTTTACTGGACGTTGAGGCCATATTTTAAAGATTTTTTGTTTGTCTTTCATGTCTGGACCTGATTTCTACTTTCGCTCATTAATTATTGAACCACAGCTTCAAATCAAATATTACATAATCGACACAATAATTTCCTGTCCTCGTTTTTCGCTCTGTCGTCGTCGTTACGGTCGTCTTTTTTTCGGCCCTTTGGCCCTGCTCTGTACCATAAAGTGTTAAACACCAAGACCAACAACCGGCACCACCAATAATGTATGCGTTCTCATTGTTTTCGACGCGTCACCGTTTTGGGTGTGACGATAAGAAATTCGAGCAACGAAAAAAAATAGGACGAAATTTTTTTTTTATTTTTTTTTTCGAAAATCCTACACAAATAGGCTTGGTTTTCGGTTTCCTTCATTCGGTGTGCCTTCCTCTCGGGTTGCGTGTAATTCTCACCTGAATATCAGCGTTGAAATGTACGATATGTGTTTTTCGATCAAGTCTCAACGCCTTTTCCTTATCAGTGTTCACAGAATGGAAAGAATTGAAAAAGAAAAAAAAAAGTACTGTAATTGTAGGAGTGGAGATAAAATTATTTAATTTTTGTCACCTAAGCAACTTATGCGTTTTCCTTGAGCGTTTTAAAATTGCGCGACTTGAATTTCCTCCCCCACATGAACGTACAGCTCGTACGTAACCGTGTTTCGTTTGAAATTTGTGTGGCAATCAATTAATTGGTCCATATACAGAGACTAACGTGTTAAAGATAAAATTTATGCTAATAAATCGATTACAATTGTGAAACTAATTTCCACTAAAATTGTACAACCGAATCAATGAAATCAATGAAAATTCAACAACTGTTAAACCTCTATCACTATACACTTAAGTGATAAATCAATCAAAATTTTTCTCGAAAGTAGGAAGCATAAAAGAAGAAACATAATTGAACATTTTTAATCCCTTGTAGAATTTCAGATCCTCGATGATAATAAATGAATAAAATATTCGTGGACTAGGATCAAAAATAATCGGTTAAAACTTTATTTATTACATGCAACATTAAAAAATAAATTTTGACAACGATAATTATTAACAAAGTTAAAACGATTTTTTACGAATGCCTGAAGAAGGCTCAATAAAGAAGCCGAAACGTCGCCTGTAATAAATAAAGTTTTAACCGATTATTGTTAAGCCAAGTCCACTGAATATTTTATTAATTTTTACTTCCACTTCTATACAAAAATAATAATCAAAGAATATTTGAGGACCAAAGCCAAAAAGCCATCCTTAAGTTGATGGTTCCAAGTAACTAAAAAATCTACCACGACCGCATTCTACTATCCAGTTTGGATATATTTAACTAAACAAATCACAATCTATATGATCAATATAAAGATTTTTGGAACCAAACAAATGCCTAAATCTCCCTAGACTAGTACTATTTTACGTTAGTAACTAAGAAGACAGGTGGTTTCGTCGTTGAAACCAATAAAAACGGTAAATATATTGCCAAAATAAAAAGTGGTTGCATCTTACTACTCTCGAGTTAAAATCGTGTAAGCTACGAATTCGCTGGGGTCCAATTTTCTAATCGGTGATTTGAGGAGTAACTGTTGAAGGATCAAAAATCCCAAAAACTAGGATACACCCCTTGAAGGGGATGAAAATTGAAGATTCAGATTAGTTGGTCTCAAATGCTACTATACATAAGATAAAAATTGGTTTGGAATACCAAAATTTGAGGTCCATTTTTTTTTCAAATTTCTCCACCCAGCCTCCGTTATATGATTGTTTTAAGAGTTCACCCAATTTAAGCCTCTTCAAATTACTCTGCCAAAGAAATCAGACAAAAAGTATATTTTATGTAAATAAAAAAAATAGAATATTACATGAAGAAACAAAAAAATCTTATAAATCGTGGGTCCCACAGAAAAATAGTTCGAACAAAAAATGAACTTTTCTTTAAGCTCAAGAAAAAAAGTCCTTACAAAAAAGTCGATTTTCTCAATGGTTTTTCCGGTATGGCATCGAAACTATCGGGAAATTCGACAAATGGTGTTTTTCAGATATTCGTGCGATTTCAGCAAAACAATTGAAAAAATCGATTTTTCCGTAAGAACTTTTTTTTTGGGGCATGATAAAAGCTTCAATTTTTGTAGAATCCATTTTTTTGTTAGACGTACGGTTGGCGAGTTTGCGTTGTTTTTTTTGAGCATTGGCCAGCCTTGGCCCATGTTTGGGGCAAAAACTGGGTAAGGTTGGGTAACCTATCTTGGGACTAACTGCGGATTTCCGATAATTGGTAGATGCTTGCCAGGCTCATAGAGTTGTAGTATAGAGGACTAATGTTAAACTTTTTTTGACCTCAAAATTGATTTAGAAATTTTATCTCATTTTAACTGGTCATTTCAATTTAGATAGACAAGAATAGAATCTTCGAAATTTGAGATGATTTTTTGGACAATTAAAAAAGCATTGGTTATATACAACAATAAAATTCTCGGGTCAGGCTTCATACAACCTTGGCTAATCATTGGCAAGGGTATTTATCCTATCGTCATCCTAGTATAGGTCAAGATAGGGTCACCGAAGTTGGGAACCAAAAGCTGGCCCAAGCTTGGCACCATCTGAGAGTTCCTGCATGATTTATTAGGAAAATAGAGTTTAAACGTTGAAATTTCAACCCTTTTGAAGGGTGAATGCCACTTGAGACTTGTAAGACCTTAAATTTTAAAATGAAGCTTTTTATTTAAGTTTTTTAACTAAAATACAATTCCTTCCAACTAATTTATTGTATTGGCTAACATGTTGGCCCAATTTTCGACTAGTGCCAGCTTTTTTATTGGTCCAATTTTTCTACTCCATCTTGTTTACAATAAAAATCGTCCTTACTCATTGACCTAAAAATTTGTGGACTTGTCCATCAGTTGGTCGACCATTTTCCCGACAAATCTGTTAAACTATAGCAAAAAATCGAATTTTCTTCCAATATTTGGGTCGAAGATCATGGTGATCACAAATTTTTACATTAAAGTCGTATAAGTATTAGACAATGAAGTTAAAAGATGTCTCATATCAAAAATTATGGAGTTATTAGTGCAATATTGAATATTTTTTTTTAAATTTGTCTACAACAATGTTTGCACCCTAATCGTATGAATTGTTCTCCTCTGATTATTTGCAGTAAAAAATGGGTTTACACAGCATTTAATGGCCATTTAATCTTGGAGAAATAATATAAAATGAAATAATCGTTCGCGTTTCCGATAAAATTGTTTCAATATCTTTTTGTGGCTTTCAGAAAGAAATTATAGATATGCGAACAAGGCTCTGATCTCATTAGTATTTTTTTTTTATGTACAATTTAAAATTGTGTCACGTGAAATCACCAATTCTGTGCATATCGCATAAATCATCCCCTTGTTATCTTCGGGAGATGCCTTGGAAATTATTTCTTGATAATATTTTTCAATGAAAATGTTTGCTGGAAATTGGAGAGGTAAATAGGGAAAAAAACAACAACATGGATTTTTTTCTTGAGTTGGCGAAAAATTCTGTCGTCGCCAATTTCCTAATCTTTGTTTAAACAATTTATGTTTATAATGGGAGAAGACGAGAGAGGCGACAAAAAAAAAGAAGAGTGTAATCTTAGCTGAGTCAGTGGTTTTGCACATTGAAAGCCAATGGAAACCGGACGGACTCGATTGCAATCTGATGGACTGGATCCATATATGTGTGTGTATTGAAGATTTTTTTGCGTTTCTTGCATTATGAATGAAAGAATACGACGAGACAAAACAAATTCTTAAAATTATAGCGAGGAAAAAAAATCGTGACATGATTTTTTCCTGCAATTTTCCAGACTGGAAAAGCGAACACCCTGCACCATGTGGACGTCACGCTTGTCACAAATAACTAGACAGGTTTTATCAGAAAATTTATTTTTGAGGCTTGAAATATTTTTGTAAATCACGGACCTCATGCCAAGAATACAAAGTTTTCACCCCCATTTTTTTTGGAAAAATTCAATTTATTTATTCGCCGAGGAGAAAGAGGAGCACGCGGGTGGATGGGGGTTAAGGTCAAAACTAGTACGCAAATTATGTGGAGAGAGGAGGCACAAATCAATTGAGATAAATGAGAATATTTGCATAAAATTAAGAGATAATACGAGGGCGATGGATAAAAGTGCGGAAGACAACACCGAAAGTTCAATAGTTCAAAATTGAATATTAATGAGTGCGAGAAATAGTGATCCCTATTACACACATATATCGTTCGTGGCCAACGTTTGATTAGACATGATCGGGAATGAACAGAGTTGATGGATAATTTTTCGAAATAAGGATGTTGCTCATTCATTGTCTCTAAAATAAAATATTAGCAGACACGATCGCAATGTTTGGGATTACGATGATGATGATGATGCACTCAATCTATATGGTGACGGGAATAATGTCCCCTGTTCTAAAATTATATTGCTACCAACATAAAATTATTCTAATAATATAATTGATTTTACCAAGATGAAAAGAGCAGCACAACAATAAAGGCAAAGTTCAAAAAACTGGTCAAGGAAAAGAGATTTCCATATCAAAAAAAAAAGCAGAATATTTTTTTTCGGTCAACAAAAGCATCAAATGTAGGACATGGCGAAAAAAACGGTGCCTTTTAAATATAGCGTACGATCAGGAAGTGGGAACACAACATTTTCGTGGAACGTTTTGTGCCAAAATTGAAAAACGTAAAGAAAATCATTTGGCACATATCATTCACCCAATTTTTTTTCTTGTTTGGTTCAGGTTTTTATCCAGAACGGCCCCGTCGTTTTTTTTTTTTCCCCCAGTGGGATCTCAACGAATAAGTAAATAATTAGTTCATTACCATTTGGAAATTAAAACGGAGAATTATTTAAAAATTTATGGACACCACATGTGTGACGGGCGTCTGGAACAACGGGGCGGGATCGTCGTCGACAAAAAAACCAACACCGACTTTTTCACCATTTCAATGACAACAAAAACCGATTCTCTCCTACCAAGAAATTACAACGACAGCCTTTTTCTTTATCAGTTTCCAGCTCTTGAGTCCTCATCGCGCTCATTAACAAATCGTGACGTATGCCTTGTACAACAACGAGAAAAAAAAATATGAATTACTTGCGATAACAAAAAAATGTTTTTTCCTTTTTTCAATATTTGAAATTCCTACACTTATTATTCATCATAACTTTTTCACATCATCCCAAACTAAGTTCACCTCTAGCGTACGTTCTTTCCGTTAAAATTCACAACAAATACTCATGGAAATCACCAAACGAGCGCAATGATCTTTTCGCGTCACTTTCCTAATTAAATATGTGCGATACAAGTCGAATTTAAAGTCCTACAACTAATTTTTTTGGAAAAACAAACTTTAATACTGAAAAAAACCATGTTTTGTACAGCTGGCAAGAGGAAAAAAGCACAGGGAAGGAATTTAACTAGTTCTAGAAACAAATTTAAGTTTTCTATCCCAACGTTAAAACTTGGGAAATCGTCCTTTTCCTCATAAGAATAACATTAGCTTTGCTTTTCTCAATTTTTTTAATAATTGGTCAAAGGTGCATCATACAAATATTATGCTAACATATTGTGGTAGAAAATTAAATGCTCTACAAAAAAGGTATCTTCGATTTTTTGCGTAAGTCTACTGATTCAAAAGTTATTCTCACTCAAAGTTGCGACTGGAACAAATTTAATATAACAGAGACTTGAGGATCAATTGAATCCTCCCCCCCCCGGATTTAACAACTTTAAATTAGGTAAAAGGTAAAGCAAAATGTATATGTATATATTTTAGGTATATATGGTACTTTTTCAGGCAAAAGACCCAAACTAGATCAATCAGGTTTAAAGTCCTCCACTATCTCTGTTCTTTTTGTCACTTTTTGGTCCTTTTCAGCATCCATTTTAAATAATCTTCAAAATTACCAAAAATTTTGAGGCAACCACGGATTTTTGAATCCTTTAAACCAGCGCTTCCCAAATTATCTACGATAAAAAAGCCCTTGTATACCTCTAAAATATTTGCTACACTATTCAGTCAATTGTTTTTCAACTATAAATAATTGGCAAACGGTAAGCCTAATCAAAAGTTCTACAACTACAAGTTTTCAAAAATAAATTTTAATACTGAAAAAAACCGCCTTCAAATGTTATGTAAGGCTGACAAGAGGAAAAAAGCACGGGGAAGAAACTAGTTCAAGATTTAGATTATCGATATTAGATTAGATTATAGATATTATTATTATTAGATTAAGATTACAAATTTAGATTATCTATCTTAACGTTAAGAGTTTGGAAATTGTTTTTCCCCCATAGGAAAAGCATTAGCTTTGCCCTTCTTAATTTTTATATAATTGGTCAAAGGTCCACTATACAAATAAAGTGCTAACATATTTTAGTAAGGAATTGAAAGCTCTACCAAAAAGGTATCTTAAATTTGTTTTCGTAAGTTTACTAGTTTAAAATTTATTTTCTCTAAAAGTTACGACCTGTATCTAGTATAAGATAATAGAGGACACCACAACTAGATGTCATTCCTCTGGGAATTTAACGACTTTAAACTAGGAACCATTCATAAATTAGGTAAGGCCGAATATATTTTCGAGATATGTTGTACTTTTTTAGGCATTTAACTATTGAAAAACGTTTAAAATAGATAAATCAGGTTTGAGCTTTCCGCCATTTCTGTTTCACTCTTTTTGGGTCCTTTTTAGCCTCCATTTTGAATTATCTTCAGAGCTATCTTAAAATTTTTGGGGTCACCACGAATTTTTGAATCCTTTAAACCAGTGTTTCCCAAGTTTTCTACGCTAAAAAAGGCCTTGCAAGCCTCAAAGCTTCTACTGTACTAATCAGGCCATTTCAGTTGAACATAATTTTTCCACTAAAATTTGGTACCCCTCTTAATAAAGCTCAAGCTCGCTAGAGTCTAAAACACTTCTCTAAATCCTTTTCCTACTTAATACTGTCGCTAAAATAAGGATTACTTATATTTCTTTTTTTCCCCCCCGTTTATGGTTAAACCAAGTCTAACGATCATATAATAGATCAATAGCCTCGCGAATTGATCTTTTGAATCCACCCCACCCCCGTTTTTTTTTTCGAAAATGTGTAAAAACCCAAACTTTAATCATTTCAGTTTTAATCGACTATTTTTGTTTTCGTTGAGTTTCTTTTGTTTTTTTCCCGATCAATAAAGTACTAACTGTGCCAACTTGATCTAAGAGACATAAAGTCTAACGATTTTATAATGAAACATTTGATGTTTAACACGAAAACTACAATTTTTTTCTCTATCGTAAGTATTAAGTGAAATAATCTGCTATAAACCTTATATTTTGACATTTACACATTTAATCCTTGAGTATTAGAAAGTCTCTTTGGTCTTTGGGCGACAAATCTACCTGTTATGGAATACTCCGAATCTCACCCCTTATCACCATAACTGTTATCCGACGAAACGATTAGCCTTTTAAATCGCTGGAACAGAGATTTCATTGTTGTTACACTTAACACCTTAGTGGTCGAAGAAAAAAATTTTTTTTTTTGCTTTTATCCAAGACTTTAAAGCCACCTTCTATATATGTATGTATATATATATTGACTGGTTAATTAGAAGTGTGCGCTACCTTGAGAAATCCATTTAATTAGACCTATCTATACAACTAAGACCAACCAATTTACTAAGGACAACCAAAAAAAAAAAACCAATTCAAAGACCCAAAGAGTCTTTGACCTTGGGGAACATCTGAAAAAAAAAATTGAAAATCCAACAAAGAAATTTCAAATAAAAGAAAATCGAGTTCGAAAAATTGCGTATTTGTTCCATTTTTTTTTTTTTGAAATCAAGAAAGACCATGAACTTCTTAAACGTAAATCGGTGCTCTTTGTGTAATAATTTATAAAATATCATGCATAATAATAGGAAATAATTTAATATAAATCACATACATATACATATGAAATTTACAATTCAATTGAGTTAATTTTTTCCAAATATAAACACAATGGCGAATAAAAAAAAAAGACGCTCACCTTCTCTAACCAATCATATCGACAAGCTAACTATAGCAATTGTCTCACTTGTCTAACCTAAATCTTTAAATATACAAACGAGAGTGAAAAAATTTCGAAATAAAAGCAAATGATTTTTGTTTTTTAGGTCAAACAATTACAAGATTCAATTTCCATTTTTTGACGAAAAAAAAAAACATGGATGAACGATTGGGAGAAAAAAAAAAGTGACTTATGAGTTGCATTTTTTCTCGGGAGAGTTAAGGGGGATGGGGTTAAATATATGGTGGAGATAATTGCATTGAAACGATCAGGCTTTGGAGGGTTGAAATTTTAGAACGCGAAAAAGTTCCCAGACTCACGGCGTGGTTGCGCGCCCCCTAGCAACTTGAAATTTTCATTATCCTTCCAGTCTAGTCGGGTCGCCCTTCTGGATCGCCCCCCTGTTAGGGAAAATCCCGATTGTTCCCGTCTGACAAAGGGCTCAGCCGTCTGCGCCGGCTTTTGTACGTCCGAATTTAATGAACAAAGATGGAGACTTTCCCAAAGGACTTGTTTCATTTGTTTGTTTTTTTTTTTTTTTCGGAACACATTCCAGACAGGCAAGCGGGACGTAGCATTGGGGAGGGATAAAAAACCGGGTTTGGGGCAGTTAGACATGTAATGAATGTATAAAATGATCGAGAACCATTGCAATTTTGGTCTGCGTTCAAGAACGGCCAAGTCGTCGTATAATAGCCGGCAAAGAGCCATTCTTTGCCTTCTTCATCAAAACCTCTAACCAGAAAGATCACGATCACGGCCTCTATGAGGCGATCTCTCGGTTCTTTGTTTCCAAAAAGAAAAAAACTGGATGATTTAATCAGAAATCAGTTCAATGCGTTGCTTTACCACATATATATATATATGAGAAACAAGTCGAATGTGGTAACCTTGAAATCCAAAAAAACACCCCAGAGTGACGGACGGCCCAAAGCGGTCCAAGAAACGCGAGCGCCGTTCGTTTTTCAACTGCCAATAAAAATCGCGAGCAAAAACCCCAAAAACGCATTCGTGGAATTCGAGAAAAACTAAGGTTTTTTCGCGGGGAGGTGAGGGCACGGATTTTATGAATAATTTAATTCAAATCTTCAATATGCTCCGGGACCCACACACGGCTGGCTTCTTTGTTCACCTCCATAAATAAATTAAAAAAATAGTCCAAACAAAGACGAGAACTTGTTCTCTCGTAGAAAAATAATGTTCGATCGATAGATCGCTTCAGAAGAGACCCGTAATGATTTAAAACACGTTCAGGTAAAAAAGGATTCAATGATCCTTCGACAATCCCCTAACGGGACCCAAAATCTCGAGATTCTTCTTTCCCTTCCAATTTCCACGTAACAAAGGTGTCATCATCACTATCCATATCGATGTACGTGAAGCAACTGATAATGAATTTGGATTGTTTTAACAAAAAAAAAACATGTCCGCCATGAATTTTTTTCTCGTTTCCGGCATCACACGCCAAGACGAATATCCGCTCGCTCGTCCCTGAATGAAATTTTTTTTCGTCTCCTCTCTCGAAAAGTTTAATTAAACGTTAACACATTTCTCTATATATATATATGTGTAAAACTGGATTTTTTTACGACCCAAGTCTCGTAATCTAAATACGTTTCTTTGATAACGAAATTTATCGGAGCTAAACAACGAAACCAAAAAAAAAATCTTTCTATCAATTTAAATAAATATTGATCAATTTGTTGATAAATTTCAAATCGAACCATCCGAACAGGAAACTTTTGTCCCACTTTACCGCATTGAAATAAAATTTACCTTTAATTCCCAGTAAAAATCAGACAGTAGGCATGGCATTTGGTAAAAAACAAATGAAGATCATTATTATTAGCTTTAGAATTCCTATTTTTCAACGAAAGAAAATCAAAGGACTTCAAGCTTAGGGAAATCTTAACCAACCACAACAAAAAAATCATACGATTGAACTTTAAAGGAGTTTCAATCAAATTCTTCGATATATATATTAGGTGTACCGGAAAAGAATGTCGTTTTTAAACCAATAATCATTCAACATTGACATCTGCTTATCAGTTAATTCAAAGTGGTACTAAAGATATTTTATGATTAGACTAATTTATCAATTTCGTAAAAAATTACAAAATATTTTTTATTCCAAAATCTATATTTGAAATGGTAGGACCAAAAACCCGAAAGAATATAAATTCACAGGATAGCAACGCAAAGTTGTTACTAAAAACATTTTCCATGTTAATCTAAGTGCATTAGATGTTCATCAATGCCAAATGAGCTTCTTTTAGGTTCAAATTCGATAATTTTCATTTATCCACGTGGTACCCACGAAATATGACCAAAAAATTTAACCAATAAAAATTTAACGAGGGGAAATGGGGCCAAATGTATGCCAGAAAGTCGAAGAGCTGTCAAATAATCCTAATCAATCTTAATCGATCGGTTAAACACCCAAAAGTGTCCAAAAATTGTTAACAGATGCAAGACCTCTTTGCAGAAGAAAAGCCTTGGAAAAATCTAATTAATTAAGGGGGGGGTTGATAAATCGTCTAAAGTTATTTCATCGGATTTTTAATTATTTCAATCGTTACCCCATTAACTAAGTGGTATTATATTCAATTATTATTATTATTGTCAATAGTCTATGAAAAAAACTTTCAGAAAAAATTATTCAAAAGGTTTAATAACTTTGGACAAGTTGCTCACATCCAATAGTAGAAGGATGAACTTTAAAATTGAGACACCCAGGGGAATTACATAGTAAATATTAGGTAAAATGTCGTTTTTTCAACCAATCGTCATTCAATTGCCATTTATCTGCAAATAAGTTATTTCAAAGTGGTACTAAAGACATTTTATGATTAGAGTAATTTTTCAACTTCGTAAAAAATTACAAAATATTTTTTATTCCAAAATCTATATTTAAATGATAGGACCAAAAACCCGAAAGAATATAAATTCGGTATTGTATGCTCTTCGATTTTCATAGGATAGCAATACAAAGTTGTTACAAAAAACATTTTAAATGTTTATCTAAGTTCATTAAGGACAAAACAGTTTTTTAAGTTAAAATTCGATAATTTTCATTTTTCAAACTGGTACCAACGAAATATGACCAAAAAATTTAACCAATAAAAATTTAACGAGGGAAAATGGTACCAAATGTATGCCAGAAAGTTTAAGAGCTGTCAAATAATCCAAATCAATCTTAATCGATCGGCCAAATATCCAAAAGTGTTCAAAAACTGTTAACAGATAAAATTCTAGGCTGCAAAAAGGGTAATGCAAGACTCCTCTATAGAAGAAAAGTCTTGGAAAACCTAATTAATTAAGGGGGGGTGATATTTTCGTACCCACAATAATCATCTAAAGTTATTTCATCGGATTTCTATTTAATTCAATCGTTACCCCATTTAACTAAGTGGTAAAAAAAATTGAAAACTCTTAAGTGATTTTTTGATATTTTCCTTAATAATCAATTGATTTTTACTGATTTGGCATTAAAAATTTGGCATTTTTAGATCGTCAAAACGTTGATACTATCGCGGCTAATTATAGGTATCATTGATTTAAAATCAATCAACAAATTTTTGTTTTTGGAAAAAAGAAACGACAATATCTTCCGGTACCCCCTCGAAAACAAGTGAATTCATTGTTTTAAAAATAAACTTTTGCCTTTGAAATTCTTTTCGAAAAAAAAATAAATAATAAATCTTATCAACATTTTGATAGTCAAGGGCGCGGCGGATCGGAGAGGATTTCCTTTGGTGTGATCATTGAATTTAGAATTCACAGAACTAAAGATTGAGACAAAATCAAATTTCCATAAATCCAAAAGCGGTTTTAATGGCTTCTTTCGACTAGAAAGCGTTTGAAATTGCTCATAATTTAGCACGAAATAATTTCTGAAGATTAAGAGGAGAGCTTTTCGTTCGAATCTCGACGACTACTGCATTGATATTGATTGCATGTGGAAGAATAGAGCGTTTGTCGTTTGGCATCATTTGCATGAATCGAAATTTGAATCTTTTAGTCGGCTGAGCAGAGTTTTTCAGGGGTTTTTGAGGTGTGCAATGTGCAGACTTCCTGCGGAGATTCTAGATCGAATATCGACCGTTTATTGTCTCGAATTATTATTATTGTTATTGACGAAGACTCAAATTACATACAGTTATAAAAGAAACGAACAAAAGACTCGAGATTTTTTCGTGTTTTGTTTTTCGAAACGAACACACACATGCAGGAGAGTTGTGTGGCGTGAATTGTGGGGGTTGCACATATACACAGCACAAGGGCTTCTGCTGCCGCTGCTGCTGCCAACTCGCCAAATTCGATATGGAGAAGGATCGTATATTATAAGCCATAAGTGGTCAATTTATTATGGAATTTCGAAAAGCGACAATCCCAATCCATTGGCATTGGCATCGGCGTTTTATGTTTATGGATTCTTATGCGACGTGCCTTCATCTCTTCTCGCCCTCTTCCGCCACCCGCACACAAGCACTGCAACCACGTCCGATCAGGCAACTCGTCGCTCTCATTGCTCCAGACAATAACATTGTTGACATTTCGAAAATATTAAATATATGCGTCATTAAAATCGAAATGCATTTTTCGAAAATATTATTGCCATTGTTGTACACAGAGATAAGCCGGCACATTCGCCCATTGTCCGGCTATTGAACTTATAGGCTTTCAATAATTACAAAGTCCTCTATCCAGATTTTCAAACAAAGTCTCCACAAACTCCCAAAATTCATTATGTACATATAGGAAAGATCTACAGAGCTACAATTACTTGGAAAACCGAAATGATCCATGCCAAATTCGTTGGCCTACTTACAACAACTTCTAAATTATATCATCCACTTTATTTGCGTGGTTGTATCGACAGTCATTTGTTTAAATTACCAAAATTCCCTAGCAAAATGTCTTTAAACGTTTGCTTCTCACGAACTAGCAATTTAAATGAAAAATTCATCATGAAACTATCGTATTAATTTTTCAAGACCTATCCAACGATACCTCACACTATTATGTAAATCAAAGAAAAAAAAATCAACCCATAGTGAATGCTTTTTCTTTCTCCGGAATGATATCATGATTAAAAGTATAACGAAAAAAAAGATTTAGAAGTCTTCGAGAACGTTAAATGTGAAAAACTAGAGATCATTTAAATCATTTCAACTCGGATCTATAACTGATTGTTTAAAATCTTGTTCCCAAAGGTAACCAAACTCCTAATTTAATAAAAAAAAATTAATCTGGGGACCCCCCTTTAAGCTCAGGCAATGAAGACGTAAATACTATTGAAAATAGCAAATTTACTCTTCCTACTTTTACCAATAGTTTGAGAAATACTAGTTTCCTGCCATGAAATCATTCTAAGGTGCTTATATTTGAAAAACTAAAGTTTTTGTCTTTGAAGGCCTATAATTCTCGAACTAACGGTTAAAATGAAAATTTTATAATGAAACTTTCATATTACTTTTCAAAAACCTATCCAACGATACCTCACACTATTATGTAAATCAAAAAAAAAAATCATTCCTTAGTGGATGCTTTTCTAAAATTATGTTATAAGTAAAAGTATAAGGAAGAAAGGAGTCTTGGAAAAAGTTAAGGGTGAAAAACCAACGAAATTTAGATCATTTCAATGATCAATTTGGATCTATAACTGATTGGAAACCACCGAGGATCATTGAAATACTATTATGATTTACGATTTCATCTAGGTGGTTATATAATATATCGATAGTCTAGAACAATGGTTCCCAAAGGGAACCAAGCTCCTAATCTAATAAAAATTTCTAATCTGGGGAACCCCCCCCCTCTCAGCTAAAGCAATGAAGACATAAATGCTGTTGAAAATATCAAATTTAGTTTTTCTACTTTTTTTTTTAATCAAGTCTTGTAAATAACTCCGTACCCATAGTTTGGGAAATACTGGTCTAGAATGGTTTCCTGCCTAAGGTGCTAATATTTGAAAAACACAAGTTTTTGTCTTTAAAGGCCTTTAATTCATGAACTATTAGTTAAAATGAAAAATTTATAATGAAACTTTTATATTACTTTTCAAAAAGCTATACAACGATACCTCACACTATTATGTAAATAAATCAAAAAAAAAAACTTTTCCCAATGGAATCTTATTCCTCGTTTATCTTTGGAATGATATTATTAGTAAAAGTATAACGAATCAAAGGTTCAGGAGTCTTGGAGAACGTTAAATGTGAAAAACCAGAGAAATTTAAATCATTGTAATGATCAATTTGGATCTATAACTGATTGGAAACCATCGAGGATCATTGAAATGCTTTGATGATTGTTTCGACTTCATCTAGGTGGCTTTTTAATGAATCGACTGTCTTTTGTTTAAAACAGTGGTTTCCAAAGTGAACATCAAGCTACAACCCATCTAACAAAAATTTCTAAGTTTGGGAAATACTGGTCTAAAATGGTTTCCTGTAATGTGTTTCTTGGAAAATTCCAAAGTTTATGTCTTTGAAGGCCTATGATTCTCGAACTAGTGATTAAAATGAAAAATTTATAATGAAACTTTTAATTTAATTTTTAAAGACCTATCCAATGATACCTCACACTAAAAAAAAAGTTGAACTTTCAGTTTTCCCCTGCTTGGTAGAGAATTTGATATCCTATCTTAAACGGACCAATGAGCTATATATGAACAAATTATCGTGACCAAAAAAAAAAACTTAGTTAATGCTAAAGAATGGCTAAATAGATCGATAAGTCGCGATATCAAAAGCTCTCCAAGGAGATTGGCAGAAAAACAATTGACGATCGAAAGAGCTTGAAAAATTAAGCAAACCTTTGGCTAAGTGAAAAATTGATCGAATTATCTTTGGAAAAAAAACCAAAGTCCAAACCAATCTGTGCTAGAAAAACAAAAAAAAAACCTAATTCCTCAGGAAAACGATTTTTTCGAGAAATCATTCGAATTTTCTATGATTAAAAGTTGACCTATCACCGGCGTAATTTCCTCAACTACTTAAGTAATTCAACGATAATTGTTTAAATGAAAATTTTGTCTTCTAATCTCAAAGTTCTGATCAATAACAAGAATAAACCTAATGAAACAAAACAAATAAAAACAAAAAAAGAAACGACAATTATTTGTTTCCTGTGAAAATTTTACTAATAGGTATTATGAATGAAACCGTGCAAACTTCATAACATTCATTGGAAAACTTAAGTGGCGGAATGAGGAAAAACTTTTCCAAGTACTTACAGTATAAATTTATGAGTCATTTTTTTCAATATTGAGATAAGGAGAAGGAGTTTCAATGAGAGTGAAATTAATTCAAAGTCACTCAATGAATTTGGGGACCCAATTTTGAGAGACTTTTCATTGACGAAGGAAGCATTTTTTAAAGTAGTAAAGAGTAAATAAAACAAATTCTCGGAACAAGTGACGATGAAACGAAACAATGTTTAAGTTTGTTATTGTTTTTAATTTGGAGGTTCTTTGACTCTTGAATAATAAAGGAACGAAAGAAAAAAGACGATCGGTAGGTGCATATAGACTATAGTTGAGTGTGTGTTGGTTGGTTTCAGTCGATTACATGAATAATTTTTTTGTAAAAAAGGGGAACGTATTTTTGAAATGTATAAAAATAGAAATAAAATTACCTACAGCAGAGAGGAGGTAAATATTTTCCTTTTCAAGATTACTACAATAAAAGTCGATTCGATGCAAGTGAACGGCGTAAAGGCCGAATGTAATGAACAGAGAAAAACAAACATGTTTTGCTGGACACAAGTTGTAACGGAAAATTTGAATTGCGTGGGAAAAAAAAAACCGAGGGAATTATGCAATTGTTTTGGGGGAGAAAAGCTTTAGAGAGGGTTCTTCGGGCAACACATACCTTGTCTGCCAACGATTTCGGCCACATGTTCGGAGCTTGGCACAGGAACACATTCAGTCATGTTTTGGGATTTTTTGGAGCGGGCATCGTCGAGGCCCACTACCGAGAGCGCGAAATTGTTAAGGCCCCCCGATGGGCTGACGGGACCCGATGAGGCCGGAGCCAAGGGCTCCGAAAGACCCAGCAGGGACAACTCGAGGGCGAGTTGCAGCGCCCGCTGATCCTCCAGACCACTCGAGCGCTCCAAATCGGCGAACAAACTTGACGGCATTTTCGCAGTATCGAAAATTTCGCGATCGATTTCAAAAAAATACACACTGTACGAGACAAAAACGAATATCAACGGGTCAAGTCTAGTCCGACGTAGAGAAATGTACGTTGATTGTCACAAAGTTGATGAACCGACCACAACAATCGAGAAAAGTCGTATCAAAAAAGAAAAAAAATCGTCCGTTTATTTTGATAAAAAACAATTTTACACTTACAGTCGCAAAACTCGAAATGTGCTTTTTGTCTGATTTTGTTTTTAAGACGATGCTTTTTTTTTTTTCTTCACTTCGGTATAAAAATAGAGAATATAATTGCGAATTAACTACTTGCAACTACTGAGTTTAACGTATTTTAAATATGTGTTGTTGTTAGATTTGAATGTTTATTATGAGATTTACTTTGTTTAAATTTCAATTATTATTTAATATAAGTAATTATTATAATAAATTTTGTGTGTTTTACTGTCAAGCCGAAACGAACTCTCAGCTTGTTGATGACGAACTGATCATCAGCCGGCGCCCGGCATGGGTCGCATGTGCGCGCCATAGCTGAGACCGCGTGACGCATGCGCACCAAACAAACCGGCACCGCGTGGTCTGCAAACGACGCGCTTGATTGGCTCAGACAAAACAAATGTTTTAACAATAAAACAAATTCGTTACGTTTTCGAGCGCTATTAATTATTTTCCACGTTTTCCTGTCTGGTTTATCCACGCATCGTCCACACTTTTCCACCACCTCAATCCCCCTTAATAACCAGCTTCGATCACTAACTTCCAAAACCTCTACTTAAAAAACAAAGAAAATGATCAAGAAAATCAATTGATTTTAGGTCCAAAACTTTAAACGTTAATATTTCGATTGTCAATTGTTTTTTATAAATAAAACACCAAAGATATTATCGTTAAAAAATTTGAAAGTCTGGCACCAACAAAAAAAAATGAACATCAATTTCCCAAAATTCAATTGAGTCTCTAAGCTTCAAATGTTTTTCTTAGCAAAAAAAAAAAAAAAAAAACAAAAAAAGAGATTATCATTAGCCATGAAATAGCCAATTTCTTTCTTTCTTTGGTAATGTTCTTATTAAAACAAATGAACAAGAAGTATTTGCCAAGGCAATACTTACCATTTTCATTTATACTTAATACTTACCATTTCATGGAGTGTAAATTGTAGGGAAACAATTTTTTTATGCTAGATCGAAAAAAATTAATTCCTTTCGATTAAGGATTTGGTGTCAATTAGCCTTGCACTAAATTGGACTGGCTACCTCCAAGGAAGTCCTACTTATCCAATTTAGGGTTGCAAATCTTCTTTTTTTCTTGGAAATTGTTATTTTCCTGTTTCCTGCCTAACGGCAGTTTTAGTTTTCCGAATGATTAAGCTCTTCCGTTACGGTCACCTGTCAATAACGAAATCCTTTCAATCAAAATAGACTCTGTATGGAAAATTAGAAGACAAAGGATCAAAAATTTGCACTAAACTGCTTATCTCCATGGAGATCCTATTTATCCAGTTTAGGGTTGCAAATTTTCTTCCTTTTTTCTTGAAATCTGTTGTTTTCCTGTTTCCTGCCAAACGGCAGGTTTGGTTTCCTGAATAATTAAACCCTTCCGTTACGATCACCTGTCCACAACGAAATCCTTTCGATCAAAATAGATTTTGTATGAAAAAGTAGAAGACAAAAGAACAAAAAAATTTCCATTCCCTTAACAATTTGTTTTTTTTGGAAATTAACGACCGACGAATTGAAAAGAAGGTTTCGGTATAGTTAAGAGTTTGGGATACTTTTAAACGTTCTTCCGATAGTTTTAGTAAGAGTTCTTCTGTTAGTAAAACTTGTTATGAATTTAAGATTCCTTGAGGTGAGTTCTAATTAAAGATTTACATTTAATAAGAGACCTGGATGAAAAATTTATAAAAAGCTTTGCTTAGCATTCGAAAAATTCCTATTGGATCATGATCCCTGTTAAAAAAAGGAACTTAAAAACATTTTAAATGTTCAAAAAACATATTAGAAGTCATTTATAGTTATTAAGGTCCTTCTTTTAACAGGTTCTTTTAACGAGTCACTCCTATATAAATACTTAAATATTAAAACAGTAATTTTGTCAATATTATTTTGTCTTTCCAAAAAAAAAAATAATACCATTTACATCCCTTTCCAACTTCATTTTTTGTTTCGTTTCTCTCTAGAATTCCTCACTCTTTAAAATTACTTATTGTTGACTCAAGTTTCTATTCAAATAGCCAATAGATTCCAGGATTCTAGTATCTTTTCGTTTTGAAAATTGTAAAAATATTTATTAGTAATTCCCAACAAGGATAATGTCTTTACCTCAGATGACACTGAATGATTCTATGGGGATAATAAATAGATGAGATGAATCATTAGGAAGGACTATAGTAAAAATATCATACTATAGTGAACTATCATAGAAAGGGGAGTGGAAGGAGGAAATTAAACAATTTTTTTTCTTAAAAAAGGGGATCCTTATGATTTAGATTTCTAAAAGGTAATTATTAGGCGTGTTTTCAGCTGATAAGGCTTCCAGATGATTTTTCTTAATAAGTGTGGAAAAAAATGGAAAAGAGAGTACTTTGGAGGGTGTATTAAAATTATTTCTAATAGTACCATGGTCTAATCCAGTATTTCTTTTTGCTGGCTCAAAGATTCTTTCAATTTTTACTTGGATAGTTAAAGTTAGATAGGATAGTTAGATTAGGATAGTTAAAGTTAATATTTTACTCAGGAGGTCAATTCGCAAAGGTTATGACAAAGAAACCGCTGAAGAACATCACAAAAGACTTCTAAATCTAATAAGGAAGGATATAATCAAAATGCTAGTAGGTCTATTAACAGGATACTACAATTTGAGAAAGCATTTCCAAACTATAGTAAAGAATAGAGTCATGCTTGCAGAAAATGTGGTGAGGGAAATGAAACTCTTTTCCACGTACTATTTGATTGTCCTTCCATGGCTCAAAGTCGTCCAAATTTCTTGGTCTACCTGGACATGAGCTGGAAAACATACACAAAGATCCGATTAACTGCTGAGATTTATCTCAAAATCAGGCCTGACCAATTGGCACTAGAAATTGGCGTAATAGTTCTTACAGGACACAGCGCAGAGGAACTCCTAGGAGAGGCCCACAAAACGAAGAAGAAAAGAAAGTCAATATTGACAGTTCCCAATAAGGACATTATCCTTCCTCTCCTGTAATTTCCTCTTGAAAATTTCTACGATACCAATAGATGGATCATTAATATTGTTCTTTCCTTTAGTACAATGAAATTGATATTATGAACTATCATAGAACAGAGAAGAGTAGGACAAAGGACATTTTTCTTAGTGGGGTGGAGGTTTATGCTTCAGATTTCTAAAAGGTTCAAATATGTTTTCAGCTGGTGAGGTTCCGGGATGATTTTCTTCAAAAAAAATTTGGCGAAGATTTCAAAAAAGAATACTTTGGGCGTCGTAAAAGAAAAAAGATTGTAAATCCAACTTTTTAAGGAAAATGTTTGTTCCTCCCCCTCAGAAATATAAATCTGAAGCTCTCAACTTTGAAAAGTAAGATTTTTTGGCAATAATTGGGAACATTAAGGTCAATAAAACTTAAAAATATTGATTTCTTAATATAAAATCTACAATTTTGTAATATTTTTCGAGAATGCACAAGTTGGGTACTTTTCAATGAATGAACATTCTTTGTAATCGCAATTATTGGAAATCATTTTTTTAAGTTTTCATTGAATGATTGAGATCAAATTTGTTCAGACCAAATCACCATGACATAATAGTTCTCAGTATTATTTTTTCTGTGATTAACAGTTTCTGCGATTTGGGACCCACACAAGCACGTGGAGGGTTTTTGTGCCGAATACGCTCTTAATTACCAGCGATATTATATACACAAATTATAAATGTGTCGTCACTCGTTCCGACTTGGTCGGAATTCATCAAAGAAATCAATTTTTCTGTATAGGATTTCATATGGTCCGCTCTAGTGATCAATAAAACGAGATTAATGAAATGCAACGCCAAAAAATAGTTTTGAATAAACACAGACAAGGTCTCATCTCATCACGTCCCAATCTAAATCTTGATAAAAATGGCTTATTAGTTCTGTGAACGGATTGATTTGTTTTCTGGGCCTCGACTAATTTATGACCAGCGCCAGGTACTTTCTGGCGAAAAACGTTGTTTAGAATGGCGAAAATCGTTTGCAAAATAAATCTTGCAAATTACAAAATTTCCATAAACCAATTCACATGTCACAAAAAGAAGATAATATGAAGATGGAAACGTTCCAGTTGAGGCAATTTTTGAATTCTTGTAAAAAATCGATCGATGAAAGTCTGTTGAAATCGCGCATTAACATCAAAACAAAGTGTTTTTCGGCAATGTAATTATCGAGTTTGGATTCTGCTTAAATCCTCTACAAAAATATCAATTTGCGACCAATGTATTTTAATTTACGACAATAATTGGGATTTTGAATTGCCGCAACTATTTTTTTCGTTTGTACATGCCATAACTTAATTATTGTCGGTTAGAAATCCGTTTATTTTCTAAATTGAAAACTGTTATGATTAAAACTTTCAATTAATCCATAAATTTGTGATTTCCTTGCAAAATTATGGAATTGTGATCAAATTTATTTGTATTTTGAGTCGTATTTTTGTTTAACTATTTATTAAAGAAAGGTAAGCTTATGTTTTGGAACATAGCAAAACTTTTCTTCTTTTGGAAATTCGTTCGAAATTTTATGGAAAACCCTACAATTTGGGTTTAAAATCTTTTTGTTGGTTTGGATGGAATATTTTTCTATCGATTGATGTAAAATTTCATGAAAAAAACTTTGAGAAAACAACTTATTCTGCTAATGGTCGGATTTTTCATCTTCAGTGATAATTTTCCATTGATTAGATTGGAAATTTGGTCTTAAGAAGTTTATATTAGAATAATTTGATCATTTTGTTATAGATTTATGTAAAATTTTAAATGCAATTGATGTTTTTTTTGTAGAAAAACTAAGAATAATATCTGTTATCCTATTTGCGGTTTGATCCAGGATGTTTATGAATTTTTTAAATAATAAATTAGAATATTTGATCATGAAATGTTCAGACTAAGATAGTTTTAATATTTTTTTAATGATTTCAGTAAAATTTTAGGTGTAAATAATATTTTCTTAGAAAAAAATGTTTTAGAATAGATAAACCACGCCATACTCAGAATCGGGTTCATGATATTTACAATTATTTCAATCATTCATTAAATTTGGCTTTAAAAACATTATAATGGTTTAAATTGTTTATTTTTCTAAACAGCTATGCAAATTTTTAAGTACACTTGGTATATTTTTCTAGAAAAAACCCTCAGCAAATAAATCGTTATATTTGGAGTCCAATTTATAGATATCTATCGGTTTATTTTAATTGTAAAATGGAATATTTGACTTTGAACATTTGCCTAAAAATCTAAGTAAAATTTTATGTTTAAATGACATTTTTTCTCATTGAAATACTTTGATAAATAATTTCTTTCTTCTTAAGATTCAATTTAAGACATTTCTATTCAGGTGAACCACATTATCAGAGGAAAAGGAGTCATTCTTGATATTGTAAAAGAGAAAATGAAAGGCCTGGAAGGCCCCAAGGAAAAATAACTTTGAAAACCCTTTGAAAAAGGATTTTTGAATAAGAAGAATGGGCTACGCTGATTTAAAGAACCTCACCAGGGATAGACGGTGCTAAACGATGAATCTGCCGTCAGGCAAATAAAATTGATTGTTTTTTAACAAAAAAAATCGTATCACTAAATTTTTAATTACTTAAATAAACTTGCTTTACTTTAATCATATTATTTTCCTATAAAATTATGCAAAATTCCAGGTGTTTTTTCGCAAAGAACTCGATAATACAACTGCTTTTTCATCCCTGATTCCCATAAATTTATTTCCTATAAATTCATTCAAATCTAAGCCGAATTTCTCACGTGAATCATCAAACGGTATTTACCAGCAACAATTTACATATATATATATAGGTGGACGATATGCTCTTGAAATATGAATCATTGTAATTTTTTTTTTAAAAAAGAAACCTTAAATTTATTAAGGTTGCGACCTTTGGCTATAGATAAAGATGTTTCTCTTCGAGTTTGACGAGCGCATTTGCAAAATTGGGTCTGTAAATAACACGCAAGTGTTAAAAATTTCGCACTGTATGCTATTTAGCTAAATTTAAATGAACTGCATGAATATTTCAAGGAAAATACAATGAACGTTTCCTTGTTACCCAAAAATACATTTCGTGAATGTTTGTGAGGCTTTTTTATGATTATGGATTTAATTTGTTGAAAAAAATGTGATTAATTGATTTAATTCGTGAGAATTATCGTTTTATTTTCTCAAATTATTCAATTTTTTGATGTTTAGTTTTGAAAAATGTTAATTATTTAAACATAGACATAACATGATTTCTTTGTGATAATATTCATTGACTTCCAAATTAAAAGAGCCGATATCTGAAGGTGTTTTCAATGAGCCATTATTAGATATTTTTGCCACTTTAGTCCTTGAATTTCTTGTAATCTATGTATAATATCAATAAGGATCAGAAGGGACTTTTGTCCTTTTATTAAAGCAACTCAACGAAGATTTGTTAATAATTGCAACTGAAATTATAAAATAAAACTCTTCATAATGTTTATTGACTTAAAATGAGCTCTAAAAAATGTGATAATTTCAGATATTCGATGTGAAATCTGGGAATCAAAACGGGTCTGTCGGTCGGGGTTCAAACTTGAAAAATTCAATTTGAAATTAACATTTTTGGGACACGACAGCTGACTCAGCTTTCAACCCTCCGGCTCAAGGTGGTGTCGATTGGTCTTTAATGCTATAGAATAAATTGCGTCACGGTTGACTTAATATAAAAAAACCGTGGAAAATAATTTCCCCCAACAAACGTTAATCTTGGGGAGTGAATACATTTATTTTTGTTTTGAAACGAAAGAGAAAAAATCCTTGTCAACCCCCCTGCTCGCTATATACGAACAAGTATTAACGATGAAGGAATACAAAGTTGTTACCGCTATTTATTTCATATAGAATGACGATTTTTTTTTTTTTGATAACTCCATAGGTATAAATCCTGAAAATTTAGTTCAAAAGAAATAAAACACATTGAAAGATTTAAGTAATTTATTTTATTTTTCTCAATAAATATATTTTATATTTATAATTTTCATAATTTACAATTTCTCGTTCTTGATAAGTTTTAACAAGTATTTTATCAGTGCGATTAGTTTTAAATATTTTTTTTTTCTCTTAAACTTGAATTTTTCTATAGAATAAACAGGGTGCACTTGATACAATTTATGATAAATTTTCCTACACATTTAGAATTATAACAGAACAAATTAAATTTTCACTAGTTCATTATTTTGTCAAAACGATGGGGGAAAATTATTCACATAATAATATTAACGAAATAATAAATGTATTGCTATATGATTTCGCTTCTTTTAACAAGAAATTCAAAAATGATCGATTATGTCTACCTTATCTACAATTAGTTTTATCAATGTAATGTGTTTTTTTTTTCATGGAAAAATGGCACAATATCAGAAAATGCAACTTTGAAGAACATGACGATTTAATACTGATTGAGAATTATTGAACATTTTTGAAATAATAATCCAGATCCTTAGTTATTTTTTTCTTTGTAATAAATTTAAATCACAACTGACGTACACAGCCCCGAATAACACACGAATTTTGCCCGTTCCTTCCCCTAATTTTATGTACACTTTATCCTGTTTATTTAAAATACGATCAAACGCAAAAATTAAGAAAAATATATGACAATATATTTGTATAAATCACAAAATAATTAATCTTACAACAAAATTGGGGTAAAGTGAACAATAAACATACAAATATTTAAGTAAATACGTTTTTAAAAATACGCTCTACGTCTAGATTTGCTTTAATTCTACGAAAAGCATAAAACTTTTAAAATGTAACTGGAAATTTAAAAAAGAAAAAAAAACTATCCAAAATAAAATTTCTATTGGGTCTAAAGCAGGGATTGTGGAATATTTACATTATATATAACAAGCATCATTCTCCTGAGTTTGCTTTAGTCCGTGACAGTTACATTTTAAAATTCGAAAATAATATTCATAAATCATTTAATATATTTCAAAGAAAAAAAAAATTGTTCGATTTTCACCCTCCATGTAAAATATACAGTATGTGTGTGTGTACTTTATATGCTAACAAGATTAAAATATTTCACTAGTTGATAACATTTTCTCTCATCATTCAACAATGTATAATTATATAATTACAATCTATTTTAATTCATTTAAAAAACGAACCAAAAATAATTCTACTAAAATTAGACGGAATAATCTGTTTTTTTTTTTCATTCTATAAATAAGTGTGTATGGTAAAAAATGTTTCACTTACAACAAAAATTTGTATATATCACTTTTAAAAATTGAAAAAACTTTTCAAAAATAGCGTATAACAATAAAATGTTAATTGAATAGGAATAATTGAATATTGCACACGTTTGTCTTATGCTGGAAAATTCTATTCGTCATTATCGAGATTTTTTTTTTTTTTTGCCAATGAGTGGGAAAATAAGAGAGCACTGAACTTAAAAACGCTCTTTTGCTGAAAAAAGGAGAAAAAAAACAGGACGATTTTGCTAATTTAATGACATTTTCGTTTTCACTATTGATAATTTCTACGAATGCGTTGTATGTCATTCCCCTGTGTCGATCCATTTCGATTCTTCTAGCACACGATCGAAGCAATCTTGAAGGAATGTATACTGAAATAATACCAAAAAAATCAATTGCAGTATTGTGGATACAATTTTTGAAATTCATAAAATATCTTGAAATCTTGACATAGTCATGCATTTAAATTATCTTAGAAGGACATTGGGAGAATCTGAATATGGAGGAGAAATATTAGTATTATATTCCCAAGATTGGATCAAACTTACATAAGGAGTAAATATTTTAAGCCATCGCGGATTTTTGTCAGATTGCTGCCGATGGTATTGGAGACAAAACGCCATGGCTTCGTCGTCTGCCTCCCATTGTCTAATGCAGTCCCAATGTAATTCAACTAATTGGTCTTCGAGAGAACCATCTTCACCACACGCTTGCAACCGAATACCCGACGTTCCTAAACATAACAAGATCGTTTTTTTCAGGTTTAACTCCAAAAAATATAAAACCGATTGTAAAAAAGTACCGATTGAAACAACCACGTGGCCACCTTTCCTCGAGTCGCACGGACAATGTGGAAAAACCACCTCACCGTAACCAGGAAGTTCACGTGCTAAATTTAAATATTCGTGGGCTCGCGATGCATCTTGCAGTGCTTTGAGTTGATAAAGCCGTTCACCAGCTCGAATATGTCCACGATTGACTTCGTCAACAGCTTGCCAAAACATATACGTACTAGCTTGGGAATCGCACGACAATAACGAAAGTTCCCGTTTGATCGAAAACAACCATCTTCGCACGGCTAAACACGTACTCGTTGCCGTACTGTAGTTTTGTATGTACAAATTGTGTGGATATTCGGTCGGTTGAAGTTTCCTATCTGAAATTCCAGATTAGAATTGGTTTATTCCACGTGGAGAAAAAAGCCAAGAAGATCAGGCTCATGTGTACTTTAGCACACCCACAATCTGGCAATGTTGCATTTTCGACTTTAATTTAATTCGCGATTAAATCGGTCCATAATGAAAATTTAGCCACAAAAGAGAGATTATACCATATCAGAATTGAATTGACAAAAATATCGCGAATTAAATTAAAAATAAAGTCAAAGTGGGTGTGCTAAAGTACACTTGAGCCGAAGATCAAATTTATGTATTGTCAACGATGCATAAATTTCATCTTCCAGGCTTCAATTTTTCATCGAACTCACCAAAATTATATTCTACAATTTCAAATAAATAAAAATATTTCGCGATAAGTTTGCTCATGCCAATTTTTTCAATGACCGCCAAATAGACGTCTTCGGCATTTGAACTCTTCTTCACCGAAACAGTCACGACTTCTCGATCTGGTAATAATACCTGAAATTGAAAACACCAATGAAAGCTTTCCAACCCCGTTAAAAATTGAGCGCTTTATACGCACTTTAAGGTCTACAGGAATGGAATTTGTTTGTTCGTCGTGATCGGTGAGGAAATCTTGCATTGCATCACTTTCGGCGATGACCCGGACGGCACAAACTCGTTCTAAATATTGTTCGAGGCCACGACGTCGTGTGTCCAACTGTTGTTCGCTCAACGTGAACGGCCACTTGCCCGGCAATTTGGGAAAATTGAAACCTAGACAAGAAAAATATTTTGCTTAATATTTTCTCACATTTAACGACCCATAAATCAATTTGCACGTTAAGACCTTGAGCAATCGATTAACCTTGTTTTGCATTATGATATTACAGTCACAATTATTCAGTACAATTAAATCTGACCTTCAAATGATAAAAGCTATTTTTTTTTTTGTTCAAAAGGACACACACCTACGAATTCCTTTTTTAAATTTGCATGCAAGTTGGCGAATTCTCGATATCTTCTAGAGCATAAATGTCGTCCAGCCATGTGTATATTAAATGCTACATATCGTTCCCCATTTCGATCACTGTAGTGGTAATCAGGGATACTAATAGGCAGTGATCGCTTTTCACTATAGTCCAGATACGTATAGCCTTGTTGTTCTTCGGCAGGTTCTAGTCGTTCGGCTTCCTACAATAGAAATCGGTTTAAAAGTTACTCAAACTTTAACGAAATCATCAGATTTCTAATACAAACTTGTTGAGTTACTGATATCACAGTAAGGGTTAAAACATCTCCACCAGATTTTATGATATCCACGACTCGTTTATGGGTGGCACCCTCCACATTTTCCCCGTTCCTGCAAGAAAAGCAAAGCATAAACTTGAATCTTTCTATTGGCATCATAGAAAATAAACTCCAGGGAACTCATACAAAAGGTCAGACCACCAGGTCCAGGCTATGGTCTACCTGAACCTAGACCTCGATATAGTTAACAAATTACATACACTTCAAGAATACGATCGCCTTTCCGAACACCAGCAAGTTCTGCAGCTCCATTATCCAAAACAGCACTAACGTGCTGCAAGGGGGCGTACAATTCCCCATTAATACTACGCAATTGGCCCCCCTCGCTCACTTGTCCACGAACATTAAATCCAAATCCTGTTTCTGTTTTATTAATTGTCACCACTCTAGGACCGCTATATATATTTGTCATATTCCGCTTAACGTTTTTACGTTTGTTTTCGTCAGCCTCTACATCGGCCATTTTTCAGTTCTGACAAGTTGATGTTTTCTCTCTATCTCCCAGATTGGGCTCTCCGTTATCATCGCCGATACAAGTGCCACGGTACTTCCGTCTTCTTTTGTGACGTTTGTCCGCCCAATGTGTTATCACTGTTACGCACGAGCCTTACAAGCTGAAAAATTCCTTCAAAGGATAAAACGAAACAACCCTATGGACAAATCGTATGTGTGACCGAAACAAACACAGTTATCCAAAAGTTGCATCGGTTGAGCAGATGGCAGCATCTGTCAACCATCTGAACCAAACTTGTTTAAAACTTACCTGTTCAATGTAATTGTTGTGAAGGTGTTAATTAATTAATAGGTGTTTTTTAATTAAAAAGCGCTTAGTTGGTGTTGTAACAAGTTATTTTTGAAACTGATAATCATTAGCAATGTTAATTTATATAAATTTTTTCTCTTACATTAAGTAAATTTTTATATTTTTAAAAAGACGCTACTCAGTGTTGCGGTGGAAAAGTTTGGAAAGCTGAAAAAAATGGCGAAGCTTTGGCCGATTAAGGTAAACGAATATTGTTTTTCATATTCCAAAAAAAATGATCAGGATAACTATTCCCAAGCATAGTATTTAAGTATAGTAGTTTCTTGAGATGATAAATTGATAAAAAAAACTTTGGATAGTCAATAAAATTAAGCAAATGCTTAGTTGTTGAGTCTCTTAGTTTATGGGTACAAGTACAATGTATGTACAATCATATCGCAAGTTCATTTATTTCTAAATTTGAAACATTTCATCAGAAGAACTTCATCAAATTATAAATCAATCAGGTGGATGAAATGTTACAAATTTGGAAAGTTAATTAGCTCCAATTTCGTTGGAATTTCTTTCGTTGATAGTTGGCGTCAGTTGGCGTCATGGCATGGCGTCTATAGATCCATATCCTAAAAATGTCTTATTTAGGAACTTACATTGCTTACATCTATATTTTTTATGAAAAACTTATCATTTATGGAATTTACTACCAAGTTTATGTAAAAATATGGAAAGTTATAGGAGGTGAAGTTCAGTAGAGAAAATAATTCAAAATTCATAGAAGATACGCTTTTCATTTTGTATGCAAGTCTCAAAATGGAGACTTTTAATGGAAATTATTAATTAATCTGCTTTTTAGCTTAATCTGCTTATAAATAAAAACGGATCTTAAACAACCTGAGTTTCCTTCTTTAATTGAACAATAAGCTGAGATCTGAGTTTTATAATCGATTATGGAAATTATTAGTATGGTGGTAATTGTTAATTGATGTTTTAACAAATTTCGTAAACTTAAACATCAAAAATTGCAACTTATCATCATATCCCTGTTAAATGTATTCATTTATTACCTTTTTACTAAATTTCCTCAATAATTTCAGAAAATATAACATTCGATAGGCTAATTGGTTTTATTTAAAATATTTTTTGGTCGTCAATAACTCTTTGCACCATTACAAAACTCCAATCCTTAAATATATCGATTTCTAATTGGTTTTTTGGTCAATTTTGCCTCAAGTTATATTTGTATTACATTTTTCTTAAGCCTATGGAAGAAAATTTCTGTACTTTTTTCGATTTTGACAAATTTTGACAAAGAAGTGTAAATGTTAGATTATTTTTTCCTGAATGTTGGATATTATAGTCTTGATCAAAAAAGCTTTTTGAAATCAAATATTTTTGCACAATTTTTCATAAAACTTGGAATTTAACATTTTTTTTGGAATCTTTTAATAAATGATATTAGTAAACATCAAGCTAAATCAGTATGAAATAAATTTAAAGGTAAAAACAACTAGAAAAACTCCCAAATGTTTCATTTCTTGTATTTATCATTTATTTATATCATCAACTACGTTTAAACAACTAGCATTATTTTTTTTTTCACATTTTCTATAAAAGAACAAATTTTCCAAGACATACAAAATCTCCACTCGGATTTTCCGTTTTGTATTTTCATCATTTTTTTTAATTTTTTTATTACATTGAATTATATTGAAATCATTTTTTTATAATATATAATACAAAAAATGGAACTCTAATATTTTTTTTTTTCATTATTAAAACAATATTATAAAACATTCATATTAACATTAGAGGCGGTGAAAATATTTTCTTTTTTTTTTCTTTTCAATACAAAAGAAAGTAAAACAATTTTGTCTTTTACATCATCTTAATTTTATTCTAATTATATACTATTTACAAAAGAAAAATATTTATATAAAAGCCGGGTCAAATTTATGTTTTAAACAAATAACACTTAGGCTTTTTGTTGTTTGCATTTAACGCAAAATGGATTTGATTTTTTTAAAATTATTTTAGTGAAAAAACTTACTAGAAAAATCCATTTTGTGTTAAGAACAAATATAGGTAATAGTGCATTTCTTTAGAATTTAGATTCTCTTAATATTCAATAGTTAATAATAATGATAATAATAATAATCTACTTTGAACAATAAACAGCATACGTTGAAAACAAATAAAAAAAAAAACTTATTCTTTCGTTTTTTCAAAGGTAAAAACAGAAAATTTTTGTTGTCAACAAACAACCAACTACTTTTTATATCAAATCTATGCAATTTCGTTTTTTTTTTCTTATGTACACAGAATACACAGTTTTCTTTTTATAAACTATTTTATATATTTAAAAATGCCCTTAGAATCAAATGCACATTTCAGTGTTATTAGAAAAATATTTGCACTTGAAGAGGAATTAAGTAGAAAATTGTTTCGATTCACTTTAGTCCTTTAATTTTAAGTGGATGAAATTATAAAAAAAATGTTTTAAGCCGTCTATTTTTTTTTAAATTAGAAAAAAACTACCCTTAGGCCTCGAGTTTGCACAATTTTTTTTACTAATTGTCATGGAGAGATCAGTTTTATACGAAGTTGTCTAGTTAAATATTATATTATCACATGTGTTGTAGATTTTACAATTTTTAATTATCATTTTTTAATCACTCGCACAATTAATATATGACCTCGTAAACTGTCGCTTTTTTGTCTCCTGATCCGGTCACTATGTATTTGTCGTCGGCGGAAATGTCGCAACTTAGAACGCTGGAAGATTCTTTTGACTAAAAAAGAAATGATTAGATTAGAATTTTGTGGGGTTTTTAAGACGATAAATCATACCTGGAAGATACTTGCTCCGTATGGAGTTCGCCACGCGTTTAGTAAGTTGTCTTTTCCGGTCGAAACGAACCATTTGCCGCAAGCGGCAAATCGTAAACTTAACACACAACTTTCGTGCAAATGAAGTTGATATTTGTCGGGTTTGGCAGCGTGGAGTACTTCCACGTTTGAATTTTCCATACCGACCGCTAGCCACTCTCCCATCGGACAGTACCCAAGTGAGAAAATTTGAGAGCTAAAATCGTGTTGTTGGAGTTGCCGACCCTCACGTAGATCCCAACTTCGCACTGTATTATCCAAACCTCCCGTCCACAACTTGGTTCCATCTGAAGAAATATCGATACAAGACGCACCGTCTGTATGACCCTGAAATTGTCGCACTAATGTCTGATTATGTAAATCCCAAACGGAAATGTGTCCATCCGAACAACAACTGAAGCACACTTTCGAGTCAGGACTGATCGCAAGTGCGTAGCACGCCGGAGCACTTGACGTTAATTCGGCTTTGATTCTCGGCGTTGGACTTGCCAAATCCCAAATCGATAAATTGCTCGCCTCACCACCCACAATCAATGTACGTCCATCCGGCAAAAGTTTCACAGAACGAATATAATTGTCCCGTTGTAAACAATCTAATTGTGATACCGGGCTCTTCGAGCCCGGTTGACTAATATCCCAAACTTTCACACACCCTTTCCCTCCCGTATAAACATACTTTGTCGGATTGGAAATCGTCACAGCACACACCACTTCACCGTGACTAAGCGTGTTAATTTGACGTGCATGTCGTGGAATTCCAGGCCCAATTAACGCATCAGGTGGAAAAGGAACCGGCTGCATTTGACCATCAGCACTCACATGAAAGGAATAAGCCCTAAAATAAAACACATTAAAATCCGAAAAAAACCTCTCTACAAAAAAGCAATCTTACGGTTTTCCTCCAGGAATTCCTGCAATTCCCGGACCCAGAGGCGCTCGCATTTGTGAATGAGGGTCGTATCCGACTTGTAAAGGTGGTCGTGGATAATTGTTGAGTCCTGGTGGTAAATTGTTGTGTAACGCCGCTCCATAAGCTCCGGCAGCGGCTTGCAACTCATGAGGACCTGCTCCTGAAAATAATTTATTTAATACTTTTGTCTATAAAAAAAAATCTTGAAAAACTAACCGGCTAGATAATGCGGATATTGTCCCAATGGTGGAGGTTTTACGACCGGTTTGAGACCACTAGCACCGGCGGCAGAGCCGCCCGAACCACCCGACGTCGGCGTCACCGACTTGGAAATCGGCGTGGTTGGTTTCTCGCCGTCCAGCTTTTTCGTCGACGGTGTCGACGCATTACTCGACGTTCCCGATCGCGGACTATGCGGTCCCACATGCTCCTTCTTCGTCGCCAACTTATCAAGCCCATTTTCACGAGGCGACGTCGTGCCATTTGGTGGCGAAACCGGATCTTCCGACGCATCGTCCACGACTAAATCTTGATCGCTCTTTTCCCCGTCACTTTGCTGCTTACCAATAAAATACTATAAATTAAAATTATGACATCGTTTGCTTAGAAATCATGCACTTACGTGGCCCATATCCTTTTCTTCTTTCTTGAGCTTTTTGTGATCCGTTTCGGATGGACTGCGGGGTCGATATTTCTCTCGTTCCGGCGGCGATATGGAATTCCTCTGTAAAATGTAATGGCGTGAGAATCATCGAAATAAAATGAACGATATTGAACACGTAAAAAAGAGAAATGGAGACGTAACAGTGCAAATAAAAGACGATTTAAATTGTCGGTTCAAAGCTCAGGCACGGTGATGTATAAAAGCTCGTGGGCACCACTATTTGATTTTGAAATAACGAAAGCTCTAATTCCAGTTCTAAGGATGTGTCGATAAATCAGGGATTAAAACGAGTAAAATTTAATCGGAAAATAATTTGGAAATCAAATTATTGAACCACCCAAATCTTGTTTACAAAAAATCGATTTATTAATTGGAAAGCCATGATGAACTTCTTTATTTTATTTTTATTACACTTCCGGAAAAATTGTTACATATTCCTCGAAATGGTCTTTTAGCCGTGATGTATAAAGGAAATAATCTTTTGAACGTTAGTGTCCTGGTCACGTTACATTTTAAAGAGGGCATCCGAACGAGAAAATCGAGAAGAAGAGACATTTTCTCGGTGGAATTTTATGAGCCCACTCCGACATGTTCCGGGCAATTTCTTGTCTGGTTCTTGAGTCGATGAAGCTTTTATTTCCTCCAGGGGCTTAGTATGTGTGTGGCATAGATAAATTTTTTTCCATCTTCGATTGCCGCTGGCAAAATACGACTTGCACCACGTTTTAAGAATGTTAATTTTTGTGCCACCCTTTCTTCCAATTGCTCTATATCCACCCTTATTTTAATGGGAGCCCAACGTGATAATTAACTGTAATACGGTCTGTCGTATATCCTTGGAGGTAGGTTGTCGGCGTCAATGTCGGTTTATCTAATGAACACGAATCCCTTCCGTTTTTCGGGATTTGCGATAGTTGGGGATGTGGTGGAAGTTTCCTCAAACGACAATGTGGCAACGATGTCAATGATATTAGAGCACGTCACATAGTTTCAAACGATTTCTTGTTTGCAAGTCCTTCTTCCTCGTCGCCAACTATTTGATTCGGTTTAAAGGCATTCCGGTCAAAATTACATTTGGAGAAGTGGAACGTGGTTCAATGAGGTGAATGCGGTTTTGCCAAGTTCGCTTTACGACTTTGTGTCAATCCTCGTTTCGATAAAGATAAGTGGTCACACTATGGCATTACTAACACCTTGATGCTACGGAACATCCCATACGTTTTTTTTTCTCTACATTTAAATACGACCATTTCTCATAATTATCTGGAAAAGCATGACGATAATGATGATAATATAACAAATGGTTATTTTAGTGATCTGAAGATTGTATGTGATATAGATCAGGGTTGGCAGGGGTGAACATTTGGATAAATAGACTAGAGGGTGGCACGGTGGGGCTCTCGTAAATGGGGAAAGTTTCCCCAATGTGGTTGCGGTTGTTATATAATAGAGCTACGTGTTGTAACTTAGTGTTTGGGTTGAAGGCTGCTTCAGATAAGGGAGAGATTTTCAAGGGGTTGAAAAGAGACTTTGATCATGGTGGTGAAGGTGGTTGGCGAGAACGACAACCGGCTCCTGTTTCTCTGGAGTAGGTAGTTAAGGGATGCGATGTGTGCCGGGAATTACATTACAACAGAACGGATTCTCGACTATCCAGTTCCAGCTCCCGTTCGGTTGCCACGTATAAGTACACAGGAACAAGGCGAGAACAGGGAACGACACCGACGCCTCGTTTCCTTTCCGACCAACCGATTTTCTCGCTTTGCATCCCTCTCATACTCAATTCGCTTGTCATCCATTTCGGTTGTATAGTCAGCCAGTGTATGTTGGCATCGTGGCCAAATCAAAAATTTGCTAAAATTTAATCTAATTTTATTTAAAGAAATTCAATTTTATTTGTTACATACCAACAAGTAATAGCACCTAGTGATTTTGATTAGGAAAATTATTATGGTGGTACCCTTGATTGGATTTGAACCAATCAAAACAGAGAATTTTAAATTCAAACTTAACTTTCAACAATCAATCATTTTGGATAATTTAAATTTGACATTTGAAATTTTCAAATGGAAGATCCAATTATTTGAATTTTTATTTGGAATAAATTTATCCTTTTTAGACTTTAACTAGAAATTAAGGGCGTTAATACTAACGCCATTGAGCTTTGGCTGAAATAATTCATGACATATGTTGGGTTAGAAGTCTCTGGGATCAGTTAGAACGTGGCTGCAAACGCTTTTACGGTACGAAGGGGGTGAAAAGCTGGGTGAGCTTTCCGGGGATGATGGAAATGAAGGGTCGTTTCGTGTTTACACCCCTGACTGGTTTATGTGTGCAATACACAACCCTCAGAACACTTTACAAACGTACGAAGCTTCACTTCGCGTCACTTGGGCGTCTTCTACCTCCCTTCATCCCCATTCAGCCCCATTCACATTATCCCCATTTCCATTTACATTCCGTATGCCAGATTTAGATAGCACTTCAATCCGTCACCCTCTATCCCCCAACCACGTGATATTCCCTACCTTTGTAAAAATCCTATCCATGTAAAAATCCCCGAGATAGACACATAAAGATTTGTATCGAAACGATGAATAAAATCTCCGAATGAATATAAAATCGAAAGATTTAAAAAAAATAAAATAATAAACGTGTTGAAATTAACGAGAATTTGTTTAATACGGTCGTGACGAGATTAATAATAACAATCATGATATGTACACAAACTTTAACCCCTAAGGAGAAACCGGAAGCCGAAGAATGGGTTTTAGGGATGGAAAAGCATAGGCGGAATTATTGTATTATTCGCAACCAGCTCGTCGTCCATATATCCCCCGTCCCTTAACGTCCTCGACAATCTATATGGTAATAAAGCGGGCCGTATGTTTCAACCCTTGCCTCAACCCCGGGTTGAACAATGGATTAGAGAGCACGTCTGCCCTCAAAACGCATTTTGCCGTTCACAGCGACGTGATATATATATATATATATATAAAAAAATCCTACACTAGTAAAATGGACAGTGTTCAACGTGGATAGGTCATATATAAATTTTTTTCCATGTTGGGGTTTCATCCCCCGCAATGTCTACTCTGCCGCCTGTAAATTGATTACAGGCTGAGAGCGTCGATTTACCAGCCCCCGGTGGAAATGGACTGTGTAAAGGTTACGACAGGGTGGAATGAAAAATTTACAGTCGACTGCAAATCCCCCCCCCCACCCGAACCCTGTTCAAGCCACCCCTGTTCAAATAAAAGTAAAGAGATGGGAATAAGTTAATATATTAGGGATACTTTTTCTTCATTTGAAGTGAAACGCGACATTTGCCCGAAGGGAAATATCTGCCAACATTTTTCCAACTCTTTCAAAGCTTATGTACATCAGTTAATATTGCTTTAATTAAACAACCCCGAACAAACCCTCGTAAATAGTAGAAATTATTTTTTTTGATTCACTAACTAAAAGTAAAGGCTTCAAGGGATGAAATTAAAATAAATGGTTACTAATTTAAAAAAAAAAAAACGTTTATAATGGATATAAAGTGTAGTCTTTAGAAATTTATCTTTTTAAGGGTGAAAATTGATTAATAAACAATCATATCTTGCAAATAGCTAGACGAAACTATATAACATGGAAAAACATACATTTTTGTCCCAAAAACTTGTTTTTTTTTTTTGGAAATAAATGAATCTCAGGACTTCAACAACCCTTAAATAATAACAGGATGTGATAATTTCATCTTAAATCATCGACAGTTACTGAAAACTCTTTAGTCTTTCTTCCTGCCTCTAGAAAAGAATATGATATAGTTTCAGTCAACCCTTTTTAGATCCAAACCACCCTTACTTCACCCTAAGAGCCAAGCAACTCTAATAACACGTTTGAATGGCCATCCACCTTATAATTGCACTACATGTATGTTTCCCTTGAAAATTAAATTTATAAAAAAAGGGGTGGAAAAACAAAGTAGTTCTTCAAAACCTCCATTACTCAAACTGGCAATTCTTTTCCCACGAACGTTTCATTTTTTATATCTCTCGCACATCCGAATGAAAAAATAACATGAAAAACACAAAGGGGGTGGTGGTGGAAAACAACCACCGTCTTACAACACCGAGATATGTGTTTAAGGGTTGTTGTTTTACAGCCTACAGTATGTAAAGTACTAAATGGATTAGACGGAAACCGGGAAAACGATGCAAATATAAAGAACCCCCGTGAGGGAGCAATTCTGGGCAAAAATGGCGCAATGCCTCAATGCTAATATTAAGGGTTCCGTAATCGTTTCATCCCCCTCCCCCGCCAATGATGGAATGTCGTAAAAAAAAACACACATAATGAAAAAAACGACACAAACAAACATTACACCATCCCCTGTCCCATTTTCACCCATCTGTGATGCGAGGTTATAAAAATAAAAATGAACCGAAAAATCGGCATCCCTCTTGTGCATCATTTAACCGAAACGATTGAATATGTTGTGCAAATAAAAAAAAAATCGAAAGTATATGCCATAAGGGATGAAACTGTTTTTTTTTCTCTTCTTGTTTTGTTTTGATTTTAACTGTTTTGTCCGTTTATATATCAACTCTCTTACGAGAGGGATGGTAGTTTGCAAATCTCCCCCCCCACCATTTACAACCCTTGTATGTTTGAACGGTTTTCGTGGATGTTTGATTTTTTTTTCGTGATTGGTTTGAAAGAATGAGTTTTTGTCTGTAGTTTAATGGTGGTTCGATGAATAAATTGAAAGGGGGATGATCCACCCCGACTCCACACGAAAAAAAAATGTACAATTGATTTCGTTTCAAAAAAAAAAAAAAAAATTGTTTAATCCGTACTTTGTCACTTTTTAAGAGGGATGAATTGAGTTGGTGTGGGGGATGAAATTTGATGTGTCAATAAAACGTATGTACGTACGAACGTTTCCCGGTTAAGGGTTAAGAGCCGTAATTTTAGTAGGTGTTGGGGAATATAAAATATATATTTATAAAACATTTAAATGAGCTATTTTGTCCCCTCGAGTTTTTATTTATTTGATTTTGATTTGATACGGATTTAGAATATCAAGTGGCCTCGAGGGGGATGAAAATGAATAAACGCGAGACACATTTGTTTTGTTTAAGTCCCAATATCGAATAATAAATGATTTAATTAGAACGTGTGGTAACAATAAAACAAAATGGGGGATTGAAATTTCCTTGGAAAAATCATCACACAGATCATCCCCTGTTTCAAACTGAAAATGCAAAGCTTTTGAATGCGTTTTATATTCACAGATTGGCAAAAAAGCTCTATCATTGTCTTTGGACGTTTAGACTGTGCTCGTGCCGTAGCACTGCGTTACGAGCTTTCGTCACAGTCTCAATTTGTATGAAAGCGCTTTTGTTGGATCGGAAATGTGTGAAGCGCTTTTTTTCCATTGACAAAAAACCGGAGTAATTTTTTCGAACTTTTTCTAGTAAATAAAAGCTTTTCCAGTGTCCATTGCTTTCTGGCAAGATTAATCAAGTTTGCAATTGTTGAAAGCTCAACGAAAAAGTAGACCCTTCAAAAATGAGCGCCATTTAATCAATACCAATTCGATGGATAGAGTAGGCTTTGGTTGGTCAAAGCAAATGACGAGCCTATCTTAATTGAATCAAGTAGGCGATGAAGTATCGACAAATAAAACAAAAGAGTGATACAATAAAAAAACACTAATTAAACAATTGAATGAGGCTTTTGATATTAGTTCACCAGTAAAGTGGTTGAAAACGAGGTTTTAGAGGAAAAAGTTTCAAATAAAAGTTGTAGGTATTGACTTGAGTAGTAAGTTTGTGAAGTTTAAAGAAAATCGTTGCAGCCATTTTTGAAAAATCGATAATTTTTTTTTTTTTAAGAAATGGTTTTGACTTGTTTTGTTCAGGCTTTTTTGGAGACAAAATTCCACCAACCCCTAAAAAGCTTTTCTGTATAAGAAGGGTAGAAAAAGCGTTACACTTTTCATCTTTTCAAAGCACTCTTTCAATGTAATTATATTCCGAAAAAATTTATGTTTTTTGAGATTTGATTTGGACCGATTTTTTTTGTCGTTTACCCACTTAAATCATCCATTATTGTAACAGATGTGCACAATGCATTGACTCATACAAATTTAGGGTGGCAAGTGAAATACGAATGCGAAAAACTTTCTTGAAATTGATTTTTTTTTCGTGTGTTCAGTGCAATTACCAACACGAGATTCATAAATTTTTATATTTGTTAATTGTCATATTTACGATCGGTCGTAAAACACTTTCAAGTGGCGCGCGGATTTCACACCCCTCATCATCCACCGAAAACTTTAAATTAAGAAAAACGCGCGCCAACTTTGAGCATTTTAACGACTCATAATTAATACAAATCTAATTAGCGATACATTCATGCTTTTTGGGGTGATGTTTTCAAGGGTCGCACTAAGTGGCGTCGTTCCAAGTGGGGGGTGGGGGTGGAAAAATGAACGGCGACAACACCCATTTAATTGTATATTTACATTCGCGTAACATTACATTATAATATTCGACTTATTGACGCTTTTCATCCCCCTCATTCCATTAAATCGTTCGTAAGTTTATCTACTTTGTTAAGTTGAAATTAGGGGTTTGTTATAACGTTTGAGCTTTTTAGTTGGAGACTTTACAACGAGATGGCGCTGCGTCCCGTTCCATGGCGTGCGTTTATATATAGGGGTTGCAATCGCGCTCGTTTTGGCACATTCATAAATTTTACAATTAGCGAGTTTTCCGAGTCGCAATGCAACTCGCTCGAAAAACCACCCCATTCACCCCGATCCTTCCCCGTGTTGTTTTCCCGCTGTACACACCATTGTCATAAGTTCATTCCGTGTTTTTATCGGGGTTTCTAGCGCCAGAGTGTTTGAGGAAAGTTTTAATGAACAATTTCCCGAGATTTGCACGTTTTTTTCATCCCTTAATAATAATAGATAACATTATCGTAACTTTCTAAGCTTCTTATAAGCGTCTGTGCTTCGGAAATCATCCTTGACTTGATATTGATTTTTTTCCACTGAGATGGCTTTTAATTTATTCTGAATAGTCTTATCGAGTGAAAAATCCAATATTTGTTTATTTTTCCCGGAAAATTCTGTTTTTTTTTGTACGGCTTTAAGCCGAAAAGGAAAAGCAAAGGCAACTTTGATGATGTTAAATCAAAACGTATAAGTGTATGTATATATATTAATGGGAGTGGATGAATTTAATATGTAGAGGGAATATTCAACAAGTGTTGTGTGAATTAACGTTACCTTCTGTTGTAAACTTTGCATATAGTACATCCATTCCATAGCCAACTAGACAGACAGGTTGTGTATACATGTATGTAAAGGTATTATATATACAGCATATAGATATAGAATATACAAGCGTCGTTGATTCACACGGCGCGGAGAGTAATTACAACACTAATTAGTCCAATTAACACTTGCCAAGTAGAAGCAGTACGCTGTTTCGACGCTAGAGGCATCCCATTTCCTTCAACCCTTTGCAGTTAACATCCCACCCTTATCTCTCCATACACGTAGACGTATAAATTACTTCACATCTTGAGACACTGTCAAAACCTACCCTTAACAGTAACCGACTCGACGTTTAAATAAATCCCACCATCTCAAACATCCCTTAAATTTGGTTCCAAATTTTCGAAAATTTTTTCAGCATAAAAAGGTGAGTTTACTTTGACGATGGCTCAAAATGTAAATGATGTAGGTTGTCTGGGCGATGGGGGTGGGTTTTTCGATGAAGCTTAGGGGTTGAGGAGGAAATGTACACAAAACAAAGAGCGCGGAATATCTATGTGTATATTTGTGTGCTAACATCGTCTGCCAGAATGTCAATATTTACTTTGCTTTGCGAGCAATATTATTTCGAACTTGCTATTCTTTATCAAAACACACATACATACACAAATCTTACATGTGTGTGTGTTTGTATATTTGTATGTCTATATACATATTTATCGTTTCATCTCTCATCTTCATAGCTTGTCTGATTAGACTGTAGGGATGATCAATAACACAACCTTTGTCAAACAACTCATTTTTTTTTCTATTTATTTTCGTCCACCACCCCCTCATCCCTTCGAGAACATGTTCGTGTGTTTGTTTTTTGGCTTCTTGTTTCATTCCCCCAAAACAATTCAATCCCTTTGCTCGAAAAGAAATCATAACACTTTTCAACCACGTCTTTTTGATATTCAAGCTTTTTTGAGTAGAGGGACAATAGTAGGGGTTGGAAAAACAAAATTATTTGTAAACTGTGTCGGGTGACTTGACTTTGCCTGTGGGGCCACCAAAATTAAAAGGGTGACTTGACTTATAGATATATTTTTGTCGTTGAACCCCTACAATTTTTATCGATATGTTAACTCTTGTAACTTTGACTTCTAAAATCATTTGAAGGGATGAATTTTGGAAAAATTGATATGAACCTTTTTTGTAGTTGGTTTAATGCTCAACAAAAAAGTATTTTGCTGATTTTTCAGTAATGCAACTATTCTCGCGATTATGAAAGCTTTAAATCAGTGAGTTATAAACACTAGGATTTAGTTTTAAGTTCTCAATACTTTGACCTCTAATATTAGTTAAAAGCTTGGTTCTATGAAAAAATTATAAGACATAATTTTTGTAGAGCATTTAATTTTCTATGAAAATATGTACTACAATTTACTCTATCGTAAAAAACAAGTGAAGTACGAATTTTTTTCTAAGTGACTACAAAAATTGCAACGAAAGGTGGTTAGTTTTAAAATTAAAAGCTCCTATTTGAAGAAGCTTTTTTTGAAGTATACTCAAATAACTTACTACCGATTGTTTTGTCTCTCCCCTCTTATATTTTTTTAAATTTGACCAAATTTTTGTAAAAATCAATACAAATTTTGATCACAAAAAAATAAAGAAAAAGGAGGTCTTTTCTTTCAATAGCCAAGATGTAATCTCACTATCCTTATTTGAGTAACTTTCTTTTTTTTTTTCAAAATTTAAGGTCCTTTTATTTAGAAAAATCCTTGATCGTTTTCCCATATCAAATAGCTTTCATTTGTTACCTATTTTGAAGTACTTGTTTGCATTTGTTTGACAATCTTTTTTTTTTTGGTTGTTTTCAGATGTTTTTTCCGGAGCCCACTTCGATATTGCAGATCAGAAAAGGTTAGAAATCATTGTTTAAAGATTATGAGCTTTGGTAGTCAATTAGGAACTTTGACTAGGTAAAAATTTACAGCCAGAAAACTTTATGAGCTTCAAGTAAGCGTGCTATTCTTATTGAACAACAGGGGTTGATTTTGGGAACAAAAAGAATAATAAAATTTTTATCTGATATCACGAGCTTTATCGGGATAATTCGATTTAGTTTTTATCGGCCGTTAAATTAATAAACGAAGCGGCGGAGCTTTCGACAAAATTTTATTTAAACTTTAACACCTGTCACAATAATTTTATATTTCCATTAAAGTGACAATTATTGGCACCGACTTGTGAGGGTCGGTCAACCCTCTTATTTTTCATCCCCAACCCCTCACGGTTATATCCCTTTTGCAATTTCACATCAAATCGTTTCAAATTTAACGCCAATCAATTAAATTGATGAGGTCGTTCTCTGGGCAAAATAAGCGACGACGAGAAGAAAATCAGGAAGGAACGCAATTGGGGATAAATCTGGCGAGAAGGGTGGAAAAATTAAAAAAATAAATAAAATTTTTCCGTGTAGGTGTGCAGCGAATTGAGGGGGATGGGTTGTGTGAAAGTCATTGAATCGAGGGGATGAATTAAAATCCAATTAATTTAAGAGATTTCGTGTCGTGTTCAAGTTTTAAATCTCACCCTCCCGTGTTTGTGTAAAATGGTGACGAGTCTTATGAAATATAAAATCATTTATACCCTTAAGCAGGGGTGTTTATTTGTTTTTTTCCTTTTTTCGACTCGAAAATTGGTTTTATGATATAATATAATTACAAGTTGTTTTTTATACGTCCTCCCTTATTTCCCTACGTAGTAGGGATCAATTAACAAAAGTAATGTTTTAGGGGATTTATTTTTAGTGTAAAATTTTGGAATCTGCATATTTTGTTTTTAGATAATATTAAGTTTTTCAAATATTAGCTTAAGGTTTTCAAGTTAAATTTCAGGGGGAAAATGAGTGAGGAAAAAAGGGGCGCCAATTTATGTAGTTAATGTAAATAAATTCATTCGTTATAATTAACGAACAAAGGCCAAAAACGTGCGGTGATGAAGGGATGAAAGAGGGTAAAAACAAAACGATCTTCTCCAAGTAAATGAAGAAAAAAATTCCCTCATAAATTTCGACAAATACACCAAGCAGCATCGTTAAGAAAAAAAAAGGAGCAAATTTTCTTCAACCCCCCCCCCCAAAAAAAAAAAAAGGGAAGAAAAAAACGAAGGAAAAGCTCTTTCGTCGTTACATCTTCTCACATCGTCGAGAGCGAAACGAGCTTTTCTCCCCTCCTCCTCGTTTTTCTTGTGTTTTCATTTAATTCACACATACACATACACCGGAAAAATGGGTTGAGAACAAAGATGGCGAATGGGGAGACAAGGAGAAAAGTTTAGCGCTTCATTTGAATAATGAAATGTAAGGCCAGAACGCCAGCCACATAACCTCTTTTTAAATTTATTTTTATATCAAGTGGAAAATAGAACTAAGTCGTGGAAAAAAAAAACAAGCCAAGTTTTGCAGAGCTTTCTACCCGTTTGCTTTTCTTTTTTTTTCCATTTAATTATGCGAAGGGGTTGAATTTGAAAAGTTTTGCGAGGGATGTTAATTGGCCGGAATTGAAAAAATAAACTTGCACGTCTTAATCTTGGCGGAGCAAATAAATTTGCGTATTTCATAAATTACATAGACGCGGAAATGTTTTCGTCAGCCAGTGGCGGCGCGTGAAAATTTCGCCGCCCCAATCCCAAATAGATGTGTGTGATGACTCACTCGCGAAACCAGTTCTAATTAATTGTGCGAGGCGGCGTTGGTTTAATTACACTTGTGCTTAAATGTCGATATCGTCGGATTACCACCCCACAACCCCCCACAATGAGGAGCTTGGTGATATCCGAATCGGTGATGGCGTTTCGGGTTTTCGGTTGGAAGAAATTGTCGGAAACGAAAACGGTCGCTTGTGGATTTTCAGACGAGTGCTTGATGATGAGAGAGGATTGAATTTCACAAACCGTGAAGCTCTTGAGGCTTGTTTTGTATAATGCGAGAGCTTTTCAACGACGACGACGCCGACGACGATGGGAACGACGCCCGCCGATAGCGTCGTTAGATAGATAGATATTAGTTGTCAGCTGAGGCGTTAACTGGTGAAGGTTAAATTCTCGAAAGCTCTCACTCGAATACCAAAACCAACATTCCCTCACCCACTCGTTCTCACGCCTGCCATCTTCTTTTTCGCTTTAATCTCCTCTCAAAGCTCTCACCAAAACCAAAATTAAATTTTTATCTCATTAAAATAAATCAATATCCCACCCTCACCAACAAGGGATGCAACATTTTTTCCATTCGAATCCAATTATCCTTATTATCCCCCCAACGATTTGCCACCGCCACTAAAGGGATGATTGGAGTTTTGACATTCATAACAAGATAGTTGATGTTGATATTGTTATTATTACATATTACTACTACCCCCTCTTTTAACGTAACAGTAATGTGTCATGCCATGTACTCACCATTTGTTTCAACCCTTCTTTTTCATAAAAAAACATAACGACCATCAAAAACCCTTGCCATATGCCCAAATAATGCAATTCAATCGGTGGATAAAATCGAGGCGACAGAAAGAAAAAACCCGGGGGTGAATTTATCCCCTTGAAGTCAAGCGTGTCAATTGACAAGGGGTTGTCTGTCTTTTTTGTCGTTTATTAAAATCTGAAAAAAATACCCTCGATTTCGTCAGCATGACACACAGTATGTCAACGAAGGAAAGAAATTAACATTAAAAGCTTTCTCCGGTTTTTATTTCTTTTTAATCACGGGGTAGGTGATGCGAACAACCATTAATTTGCATATATATGTAACTAAGGGTGAAATCAAATATTATTTTTTTTTTGGTTTTCGATATCGAAAATTTGGTTAGGAAAAGCCTCTTTCAAATATAAGCAGTTTCCCGTTTTCTCTATACCGATACTTGAACGAAAAAAAAATCACTGATTTATAGAAATATTACAAATTTCTTCATAAATTTTAGTAAAACATTAAATGCTCTACAAAAAAGACTTCTTTAATTTTTTTCGTAGATCTAACCATTTCAAAGATATTGGAGAAAAATTTAAAATCTTAACACTTTGACCTTAAAAATCGTGTAAACTATTGATTTAATGAAAAATTATCAAGATACCTTTTTTGTAGATCTTTAAATTTACTATGAAAACCTGTACTTTAATTTGCACTATGTTAATTAACCAGTGGTCCACAAAATGTTTTCCATATGACTAACCAGAAAATGGATTTTTCATTGATAACGATTTTAATATTTGCAGAAAAATACAACTGTTTTTTTTGTAGATTTTATGTCATTTGGTACAATTGTGGTTCCTACAGGAAGTAATCTTCCGAATTTTAAGCCGGATATATTAAAGCCGATAATAACAACCGGAATATTAATGAAAACTAGTAGTAGAGGCCATTTTCGAAAGTTTTTGTTTAAACTTTCGTCATTTTTAACGTTTTCATTGTTTTTTTTTAAACTTTTTGTGCATCGACTTGATATATCAATGCATAAAATGCATCAGCCATTAATATAAAAAAAGTGGTTTCTTAAAAAAATTTCCTTTTATAAGAATCTTTAATTTTTTGTTAATAGTTTACAGAATGAAAGAAAAAAATGGTTTTAAGGTATTAACTTTCCATTTTCCACGTTTTTTTTTTGTAATTAAGGGATGCTAGCGTTTAACTAAGCTGAAGCTTGATTTGATTTTCTATTCTATAAAAAAAAAATTTAACGCCAGAGTTAAGTTTTATCTTTTATGGCTTTTTTCCATCATTTTATTACGGAGAAGGGTGTTTATGGTTTATGGGCCACTATAAAAGGGGATGATTTTGATATTAATAGCGGCGCATTGTTGTTAAGGGGTTGTGTCAACTTAGTTGCCAATCTTGATAGTTTATAGTCGAACTGGAGAAAAAAAAATGAATAAAATATTTTAGTTAGTCAATAAAGTTGAAGATTTTCCCAGAAAGTTTCCTAGACACCCTATAGATGGCAGTGAATTATTGGGAAATGACGTTTTAATACTCTCAGGTGTAATAGAGGAGGAGATATTTGTTGCAGTTTGTTCATTTTAAGAGGAGACAATTTCTTAAGGATATCAGTTAAGGGGTTGAAATTGCATTGAAATCACTGAAAAAAGTTGTATTTAAATTATTCGTTGAAAAATGGGGTGGTAAAGTCTTTAGTTATATTTGATTATTTTGAAATAAAATATACTTTTAGTTCTCTTTTTTCAAGAAAATGCAATTAAGTTGATTTCCTCAATTTCTTTTGTGTGTCCCTTTTTTTTTTTTTGATTAAAGAATCCATAGCAAAATGGATGAGAAAAGTACCCATAGTAAATGTAAGGGGATGTTTTTTCCTCCCCTTTTCATTTTCTAATCCAACTTGTAATATTAAAAGTGCAGTCTGCGGACATTGTTTTTTTTTCTCCCCGATTTTCTGTTTCGAATTAGTCAAAATTGCCAACGATGGAACTTGTGAGCTTTCACCCCCCGCAGGGGGGTGGGGGATGGTTGAAGTGATTTATAATATTAACCCCTGCGATGCTTGTTAACAGTTAGGCGCATTGGAGGGTTGTTGAGATTGTCGGGATTGTCGGACGGATACGCTTGGATGGTTTATATTTCGAGTGGAGACCGAAGGGCGGAATGCGAAATGTATTGTAGGGGCACAAGGGTGGAAAAGACGTTCGAGGGTGGTTGATTTAAGTGTTTGTTTGGGGAATGGAAAAAGTATAAACTTTACGCTGCGCGGCCTTTAAATGCAAAAAGTTTTTTTTGTGCCCAGTCCATCATCCCCTAATTTCTTCATTTCAATGTAATTGAAATTTGTATGCGACTTAATCGGAAAGATTTTCCAAGATTTTTTTTTTCCCCCCCGTTCATCGAAAATTTAATATCGTTAAAAGCGGAATTTTACTCCAACTCGTCAGAGCTTTTTGAGCTTTTTTTTTGCGTTCAAGAAACTATTATTGTTCGCAACAGAATGTACGATGCGATATAAATACATTATTAGAGTTTGTAAGCTTGGAGCTTTCGAGCTTTTATGTGTTCCTCGTTCCATCGAATGCGGCGAAACGATCTGAAAAACTACCTGTTTTCTCACTCGACTACGAAACGAAATTGTCGAGACGATATTTACATATTTCAAAGAACAAATAAATATGAAATGCGCGGTACCCAAAATGCGGGGGGATGAACGCGAACAAAGGCGGAAAAATGTTATTACGAAAAAAGAAAATTTTTCCAATTGCTACCGTTCTCTCTTTTATGTTTCCATTTCTATATACATATGTATACATATGCTTTATATACTCACGTGTCGTTCTTCGGCTGAGTTAAGTCCTGTTTTTGTCGCCATAGAAACCGGGAAATCGGGAGAAAAGCGCCACAATAGACAGGAAGACAGGAAAAAATCCATTCGAACGATACATGAAACAAAGAGAAAAAAAATAAATTAAATATCTCTCTTGCGATTGAGCTTTCAGATTAGTTTTCAAAGTTACTACAGCTGAGCTTTTTCAAAGCTCTCGTACTAGAAATAATTGCGTTGAACTTTCAATTAAAACATATATGCATCTATGCAAAAAGCTAATGGCAATTAGTCGATTAATTCATTAGTCAAATTCGAATTTCTTGTGGAAAATTTAGGGGTTGTTTTTTGCGTAAAAAACATACTTTTTTCGCTATAAAAATCATATCTTAAAATGCACCCCCGTCGAGTAAAGTGGAAGCATTCGAGGAAAAAAAAAATAATAGATCAACACCAGTACCAATATAATTTTCTCTCACTTCCGCATCATATCAACTACTTAATAAATGGGCGATGCGTTAAGAAGCAGCCCTTGTGTAATTGAGGGTGGTTTTGTCGAGAACCCGTGTGTCTCGAGCAAATGCTCTACAATTAGAGCGGGACAAAGACATTCCTACTCAAACATCATCCACCGGGATCCCATTCATGCACCCCCCCCAACCGCCACCACCACCCCCGACACACTTACGAATATGTGTGCAAAAGAGAACGAACCAAAAAGGATGTAGTAGGTTATGGCGTGAACCCGGCACTCATTTGTAATGAGCTGTCGTCGAGAGCTTGTTCCCAAGAGGCCACGGGCGGAAACGGAACGGGGATGAAGCACGAGGGATGAAAACGGCAAGAATGCAAGTGGAGCCAAAGGGTAAAACATATATATATATATATAGGGATGAATGGCGATGATGATGACGCTGTGGTGTTTGAGACGGCAACTGATAGTGCCGTTCCCCCATTTACACAACCCCATTCATCCCCTATTTAAAAGCAAGCACTACTTCGAACAATTAACGACCTCTGAATTATATTACAACTTATATAGAAATTTAAAAAAAAATCTAGACCTCAACAAAATGGGACGAAAATTACGTCATTCGTTTGTTTTTTTTTTCTTTCACATATGTTCTAGCGACGGGGGTGGAATTCCATTCGGAAAAATCAAGAAAATCACACCAATAGCCTTAGAGAAGGGTGAAAAAGAATAGGGATCTAGCATGTGTGTATGAGGGTGTATAATATGTGCAAGGGATGGAAAATGGAAAAGCATATGGCATAAGTTTCAGGCAAAATGAAAAATATATGTTTGAATTTAGATGGAGCAGTAAATCGGGGGTGGGTGGGTGAGGCGAGAGATCTCATCTTGCGGTTGTCATGCCAACGTAGTGAATAGACAGAGCAATTCGCCCCTTTTTCTATCGCTGTAGTAGGCTCTGGCCTGTTCCACACCCCATCGTTTGTGGGGTGGCAATGTGGGAAAAGCGACGACGGGGAGACGGGGATGTGGAGTAGGTTAGTGTAGGGGATGTTTTTCCCGAGTCGACTTCATCTCGCGACCTTCTCTCGAATTTCTTTCTCCACTCGGCTGCGTTCCAAAGAATTATCATGAAATATACGATCTCGCACACTCGTGAATTGAGAGAGGGTTGCTGGCTGGCAGACGTACACCTTATTTTGTTCTTCATCAAAACTCACCCCCTTGGCATCTCCGTCGTCAATATAATCCGGTGTTTTGCTCCATCTCCGTTTTTTTTTTTTATATTATTTTTATTTTTGTTTGGCTTTCGATATAGTGTCTAAGCTTGAAACAAGTCACATTTTCACCCTCATCCCCCGCGTTACGCGGGGGGGGGTCCCCGAAAATTATCATCGCACCAGAGTGGAAAAGATGTGATAATCATTTATTTTCGCTCTACTTTGATAGCATTTTCATTTTGTCTAATAAAAATCATTTGACTCGTAAAATTTTACTTCTACCCCCTCCCCCCCTCGTAAAATATATTTATGATATCCCAAAAAATTATTTTTTTCTTTTAACACGGTTTTTATATTTATAAACTATACAATTTAAATAAAAATATAAAATTTTGATATTTAAATTTGGCGCCAATAATTTTCGTATTATATCCCCATTCAATGGATTTAATTGTGCTTTTTGTCTTACTTCTTGCTACCCCTGTAATTTTTTCCGTTACTGTAGGAACAGCCTATAGTAAATTAGCCAAAAAAAATTGTCGATAAAATATTTATTTGTTTACCAACAATTTAGAATTTGATTTTATTGCTCAAATATTTATGAAAAGCGGAGCTTTAAAGCTCCAAAACTTTCGGACATCAACCAATTTGTTTCTCTCCCAACTCTGTGACTAAAAAAACTGACAGTCGAAACAAATGAGGTTGTTATTCATTTGTCGAGAGAACCCCAAACAAAAAAAAAATGGTGAAATTATTCGTAAAACAAGTGAAACCAAAAAAAAAAAGAGAAACGATTTCTTGGTAAACTTTTCCATTTTTTTTTTTTTTTTGGGAAAAAATAAATTCTCTTCCGCCGTGAAAAACGGAAAGAAACGAAAGGAATTGCGATGACGATGCTCACCACACGAATATCCCTTATTCCTACTACATAAACTGGCAGGAGGCTTGGTTGATCGGGGGGTTGAATGGTGCGGGGGAGGAAGAGTCGTCGAGAGAAGTAGTTGAGTCATTGAGACGTGAGCCGTGCTATACAAACGTGTCTAGACTCCCCAAGGAGTTTGTGTTCCTGTTGGAAGCGCGCCTGTTAGGAGAGCCCGAGCTTATAACGACCAAACCAAACCAAACCTGCCCCATTGTCCCACACCAGCCTGTCCCATACCTCCAGCCTCTCCAGTTGCAAACGTTTGTGTCGTGTCGCATCTCAACAACGACTTCCTTGTCTTTCTTCCGTGTCATTCATATATAATTTTAACTAAGCTTGCTGTGCATCGGGGAAAATATTCCAAACGCAACCACCCCAACAATCTCCCATCCCTTCACATCCCCCAAACATTTGCCTTAACGTAACAAACAATCCTTGCGAGATCACAACAATAACAAAGAGTCGCCGTGCTATACAGACTCACCAGCCATACGACCATTTTGCATTAATTACAATTACTTTTGGAATAATTTAACTTTATATTTCCGCACCCTTGCCATTATCAACCCCCATTATCGTCAAATATTTTATTTAGAACAAATTTTGCAACAAAAATGCACCAAGTAATTTTGAAGCGATTTTTTCACGAATCTTTACATTTGAGATCTCTTCTTTGAAAATTTAAGACCCGGGGCGGTTTAATCTCCAACGTCAAATTTGTACAAGAAAAGTGCTTTTTCACGCACCCCTACACCACAATCTTCCTTTCCCTTTTTCAAATGTTTTATTCATTTGGCTTAGAAGAGGAGATTTTTATTACTGCAAAGTTTTAATATCATAATATATTCCCTTTATCTTAAAATTGGAAGCCAAAAAAACCACCCCCTTTCTTATTTTACAGCCAACTTTTGTTGAGGGTATACATTCTTCAATGAATCTGAAAAATAAGGGCTGCAGGCTGCTTTAGTACTAGTGGGTATTAGAGTTCTACAGTTGTTTGTAAAAGTCTATTTTGTGTAAATATTAAAGCCTGTTTACCAAAAAAAAAAAAAAAAAAAAAAATAATTTAGAAAGTGGGTTAATGAATGTACACAATAAAGATCTTCTTTTGTTTTTTGATAAGCCTGCTAGTTCAATAGTTATTAAACAACTATTTTTTGTATTCTATAAGAATAACATGGAACTTTTTTGTTTTCTTTTTTTAATAAATAGTTAACTATATATTATGCAGAAAATCTACAAACATATTTTTATAGAAAATTTAGTGTTCTACAAAAAATGTCTCTTGCAATTTTTTGATAAATTCACTTGTTCAAAAGTTATTGAAGCCAAAGTGCGCAGTTTAAACAAAATAAATATTACATAAACTTTAGTTATTTTTCAAGCAGAGCAATTGAAATTTAAAGCAAAAGAATAAGGTTTAGGAACTTACAGAAGACCTTAGTACCGGTAGGCACCAGGTTAATGAAAGGGGAATGCCAAAAAAAAAATGATTATCATTTATTATTACATAGCTACAAATTGGCGAGAAAAGGCATAATTTCGTCGCCGAACACCGTGTGCGCCCCATTGGCGATGGATTTTGTCGAGCGTAAATTTAAGGGTAGTTTTCACCACCACCTCCCCATTGAAAACTGTTCGTTCACTTCCACGTATATACGTCCTCCACATCTATAGGTGTTACAGTATAAATTGAATTAGTACGAACATAAATGGAATTCCAATCTCGTAATCATCCCCCCCCTCACCCTCCTCCCCGGCAACTTTTCCCACTTCGGTCTGCGTCTACTACGATCGTAATTTTAGTCATATACATCACATTTACAACCCCTTGGCTGTGTCACTGTATGTGTTATTACGTTATTGTCCCCAGCCGCGATAACTCCCTCGACGGGGATGCCTTCATCCCTCTGCCACTACTAATTTACAAATGTCCCGTTGTTAAACACGCTTGTGCCTGGTGTTTGTCGACATTTATAGGCTATACGGTTAACTAGTTCCCCCTCACCCCTCTGGCGCCTTGCAAAATCGGTGAGATTTTCCCCGAACATATATGACAAAATGATTTGGCAATGTCGAAAGAAAAAATTTCATCACGTCTTCAATAAAAAAAAGGGATGATATATAAGGGTGAATATCATACAACCCCTTGGCGCGATTTTCTATCTATCTTATAAATTTCCAATACCCAACACTCGTCAGTTATCGCCCGCATGATGTCACATCCGAGGCTCTAATAGTTTCCAACACAGGAATCGGGGATGACGGTAATAAGGGATGCGAGAAAAAGAGCGATTTCAACCACCGACTACTTCTATTATCCTAACGGCAAGATTCAAGGGTGAATCCATTCCGAGCACCCTTCACTTCAACAATAAAAAGGGGATGAACTTGCGGTGGTCACAGGGACGGGATGTCGATCTTCTGGAATTTTATCTCGTCGGGAAAAATAGTTGTCTACAACTTGGAGAAAAAGGTCGAGACGTAAAAAAAAAAATACGCGTTATATTAAATCTTCAACGTCGTAGAAAAATCTACGATAAATACGGGATGAAATGGGGAAAACATGTGTTCGAATCTGACGCCATTTATACACGGATTCGTTGATAAAAACCAACTGAAAATTTGTTGATATATCAAGTCGTCAACCGTTTTTTTTGCTGGTCCAGGAAAATCCGTAATTTTACGTCCGATTTTTCCTAATCTGATCACTGTTTGATTGGGATTTTTGTTGAGTATAAGAAGTGCTTACCGCTGTTTGATTTAACGTCGTCCGCCCGATGGAGGTCCGGTTTTGCGCCCAGCATCGATAGGGGATGTTGTCCAGGTGCGCCCAAAGCCCCGGAAAGGCCCAAAAGACTTGCAGCGGAATTTGGAGGGCCTCCGGCAAGCCCCGGATGTGGCATCATTGGAATAGCAGGTGGCGCAGCATGCGCCGGTAATTGTTGCGCGTGCATTTGTTGCAACAATCGTGGCAAATCCGGCCTTTGTTGCTGGAAAAAAAACAACAAATTAATATCCCTCAAAAGATTAAAAAAGAAACAAGTTTGGTGATGGATTATCCAAGTAAGTTTTGCTTATGCAAGATCACGACAGTCGCGCTCCACTCCACCCCCACCCCCCCTCGTTCAAATCTCCGCGAAAAAAGTTGCAAAAAAGAAGCAAAAAGCTCGAGGATCATCTTCAACATGCAAAGCCGCCAACGGATCGAGTATTTTGCAACGCGGGAAACTATGACGATGTTTGCATTGCAATGGAATGGATGGCAAGGGATGAGAACAGGTGGCGATGGGAATTATGGGAGGGATGTAACGTTTCTGAGATTTTCAAGATTCTGTCGTCATCTTTGCCTTCTTGAAGCTCCATTATTATGTATATCAACGATACAAAGAACTGAATTTACTTTTTACAACCCCGAAAAAAAGAGAAAATATTTTTCCCCAAAAAATGCGCTAATTTTGGATGCTATTTCAGTGGAAATTTTAAATTTTTTCAATGTGGAAATTTATTTTTGGGGTAGTTTTTTCAAAAGGGCGAAATTATTGAGTTCAGTGGAGCAGATATTTTGTCGAGGGCGTACTCAGAGTGTTATCGTTCCAGTCGGCTTCCCGAAAGCTCCCGGATGAATCTGTAAAATATCCTGCTGAGCAAACTCCCCGACAAATACACATATTCCTGGTTTTATATTCACACACACACACATATACACACGTAAATATAACCTAAATCCAGAATCTTTCTACAACTTTCTACAAGCGATGCTATTCATCCTATTCCCGTTTCGGTCGGGAGAATAGGGGATGAATGGGGGGGGTAAATCACGCCCAACCTCTTTTGCCATTGAATGTCGATCTTATCCCGGGTTATTCCCGTTTCTTGTAAAACACCCTCAGACAGTCAATATAAAATAAATACTACAGACAGACAGACAGACCATACACGTGCATTTGTTGAACAGAGACAAACCTATCGGTTTAGTATACAAAAAACTTTAGTCCATCTCATTTTATTTCTAGCATGAAAATTTTACTTCCAATCGAAACTTGCTACCGCAGCTTAAGTAGGTTTTACATATTATAACAAAAAGATTCATCCCCCTAACAAAAAAAAAAAGCTCCCCCCGATCAAGTTCAATCAATATTCTCGAAAGAAATTGAATCAAAAAATTTAATTTTTTGGAATTAAAATACGTAAAGAGAAAAATGTTAAGTCGAGAGGAAAACCAACCGGAATGGGGTAGTTTGGTTTGGCAAATGAAGGTAAAAGGGGTGGTTTATACTCGAGTGAATTTATAAAGAATAAAACCACAGATGTGGCTGAGAAGGGTGGTTGTGAGGATGGAGCGCGAGAAAACGGGGGATTTTGTGTGAAGCTATAGGGAAGAATTATTTTATGGAATCTTAGTGAAGCTTTGGGCGATGAAAAAACCCGGGGGGGAGGAGAGGAAAAGGATATACGTACGAGTGTTTGTACGTATATAATAAAATATATCTCGTCGAGGATATAACCCGGATGGAGGCGCACAAGTGCAGTCGCATGCATTCAAATGCATTTTGCACTTGACACGGACCATAATAGAAAGGGGTGCAAGCTTTTTTATTTTTTATATATACTTTTTTTTTGCTCTGTGTCGTTTTCAAGTGCGAAAAAACGAGGGTAATACATTTCTATAATAACTCCTTTTTTATTCGGCGGGCAGGCGGGTGGAGGGAGTCGCTTTTTTTTCCTCTAAATGGAAATCGTTTTATGCAAACGAGACGTGTACAGAAGTGGTTTGGCTGTAATTCACGTGTGCATTAAACCAAACCGGGAATGGAAACCGGAGGAACAAATGGGGAATAGGGCGGCCAATGTCTATAGTGCTTTTTTATAAACTCGCGAAAGCGTGGAGAGCATTGCATGAATAACAAAAGCTCAGTCATACGCTCACGTCCTTTTGCACCCTTCATCCCCTCATCCCCGTTCGCGTATCCTCAAGGATACCATCATCTTTTCGAAACGTCATAGACGACTATAACAAACAGCACACCACAGCACCACCGCATTCGCAAAACGGGGAAAACGGGATAAACGGGGAAAATGCATGGGTTGAAAGAATGAGTCGAGGCTGAAAGCTCTCACGGTGTCGAGTATATTTTGCATAACAAACATTATCGTATATTTAATTTCACGCTGTAATTGCGGCGGTGTGTTCATTCCGATTCATCATAAAATGTGTTCAACAAACAAGGGACTTTGTGTTCGCCATACAAACTTGGAAAATTTTCAAGAGATCATCTGCGAAATTACGATAAGTTTCTTTTGGCATAAACGAAAAAAGCTTTGATCCTATGCAGCTATGATTTGATGAAGAAGTAGAGATGAGCTTTTAAATCTTACAAATTCATATGGATTTCAAACTGTTAGTCGTTGTTTATTTCTAAAACACAATTTGAACATTGATCGTAAATAACTTATAAAGAAATGATAAGAAAACTTTTTTGTAGAGCTTTTGATTTTCTATATGAAAAACGGTTCAAGCTTTACCCCTTATTTAATCCATTAGTCAACTAAAATTTCAAAGTTTTATTATGTACATTAGACTGATTCAAAAAAAAATGATTAATTTTTTTTTCTTAATTATATCGAAAATATTGTTGGAAGTGACAAAAAAAATCCTGTGAAAGTTTAAGTTCTTAATATTAATATTACGAGGTGCCGCATCGAAAATTTAGATTTTCCATTTAAATAACATGGGAACAATGTTCTCTTGCACTTTGGAATTTTATAGCTCACGTTGGTGACAATATTTCGGAATAACCAAGGCATATTCTTGTAGAAAATTGGACGATCTACAAAAAAGGTAGTCTTACAAGTTTTTGATATATTTATTCCTTCCAAAGTTATTCGAGGTCAAACTTGAACTAAAGAGAAATTTTAATATTTTTTCAATTTTTTGACGCAACCATCAATTTTATGAGAAAATTTTATAGGACATTTTTTGTAGAGCACTTTTTTTCCTATAACTTATCTCTATAAAAGTTTCTGATATTTTTCACAGGTCCTAAGTTATTTGCATTAAAATAAAAAAAAAAAAAATTTATGTTAAAAATATAATAATTCAGGGAGTTTTCAGTTTAATGCAAATAACTTAGGACCTGTGGAAAATATTAAAAACTTTTATGGAGATAAATTAAAGAAAAAAAAGTGCTCTACAAAAAATGTCCTATAAAATTTTCTCATAAAATTGATGGTTGCGTCAAAAAATTGAAAAAATATTAAAATTTCTCTTTAGTTCAACTTTGACCTCGAATAACTTTTGAAGGAATAAATATATCAAAAACTTGTACGAAACCTTTTTTGTAGATCGTTTAATTTTCTACAAGAATATACCTTGGTCATTCCGAAATATTGCCACCACCGTGAGCTATAAAAATCCAAAGTGCAAGAGAATATTGTTCCCATGTTATTTAAATGGAAAATCGAAATTTCATCATTTTTTTTGAGTCAGTCTAATGCCTATAGTCTATTGTTAGCCAATCGTTGATCTTTCCTAATAGTTCCGCTTTTCATCCTATATCGATTGATTAGCCAACAAAATTTACAAGCTTGAATTTTCTGAAATTTTCTTTTGCCAATCAATGTAAAATCATTTGTAATCGTTTGTGAAAATTTTCGTTTTGTTTGTTAGGAAATAGTTTAGAAGTAATTAATTAATTATTTAAGCATTGATATGAAAAGATGTTAAGAAAAGAGGATTTTTAGCGATATACTTAAAAAAACAGAAAGGACATAGGATGATAAGTATAGGGAATCGGCCCCTGACGGGTATTTGGTTCATAATTTCAGGGTATGTTGGTATTATTAAGGAATATTGATTCGGCAAGTTTCAGATTCCTATGTACTACCGTTTATTCAAAAATCGAAAAAAGCTGGTAATCAGAAAAAAAAATTCTCAGAAACTTATCAATCGATTTATTTGAATTTTATATATATATTTTAGGGGCTGATTATAGCTTCTAGAAAAAAAAAATTAAGAGCTATATCGTCATTTTGTCGTTTGTGAAAATTATTTTTTTAAACAATCAATTTTTGAATTTAAAGCTCTGTTTTTAAATGTATACGGGCTATAACGATCATTACCTCATAATTAGTACGTGAAAAACTGATGAAACGAGTTGTAAAATAATCCAATAAAAAAATAATATTTTTTTTTAAATGTTCCTACATTGAAAATATAGATTATTGCAAATTTTTTTTGGCTAATCGATCTAGGGCTTCCTTTTTTCATCAGTAAAAATTAATCTCAAAAATAATCTGCCAGCATTTTTTCGCTTCATCAGGCCAAATACTGGGAATCGTTGATTAATGCAAAGCCACTGGATTTACCTTAAAATGAAGGACAAAAAAGAGCTTTCGAATGATTCCATTTGGCTTAAAAATTTGATATGATTGCCCTTTTTTCTACGACCCGGTGGTAGAAAGATTCTAAGTCTCATTTTTTTTTCCTTTTCACTAAAAAAATTTTTTTGTTCCATATGCAAACTTTCATCAAATTGAATTTTTTCAATTGAAAACCGCTTCGAGACTGACATGCGAATTTTGCGATGAATTTTAATAGAAAAATCGCGAAAACTGATGAAACGTCTGTGTTTGAACGAAATTAAAAGGAGAGAAAAAAAAATGCGGAGGAGAAGAGCACTATAGATATGTGTAGATCATAAATGTAAATTTACATTTGATTTCGACGTGCTAGGGGGTTGGGGTTGGGGGGGCGGTTTGCGTCTCGACACGTATCTTTCCACATTTATTCCCAGAGAGATTTGACACGTTTTCGCGAATTTTTCCCCATCTAGTCGCATCGCATATAACAAAAGAATAACGAATTTTCCGATGATAACATTTCAATGTGATTTTGTTCGCATATATAAGACGATTTTTTTTTTTATATTTTTTCCTTGGCGGGTTTTCAAATAAGTGGGGCAGGAAAGAGGGATGAAGTGTATATATATATCGTACATTTATTATCTTCTTATGTAGAACACATAAAGCGTACCGTGCAGGTTTTTGGTCGTTTTTCTCGTCTTTTTTCGTTCGGCTCAAGCTCTGAACTTGGTCGTGAAAGCTCACGCAGTTTCGTTTCCACGTCGTGCCCCTTTCTACCCCCCCCTCACTCACGAAAATCTCGTTTCAATGCCATGAAAAGCTTGTAGTCAGTCAAGCTTACTGAATTTTTCATTTTGCCTCGTATCGTCTTTTTGTGTGTGTGTTGTAAAAACGACGTCACAGCAACGCAAAAAATAAAAAAAAAAAAATGTAGAGGCGCAAAGAAAGCTTCTTTCAGGTCTGTCAGTCCGTGTCTGTCGGTCTGTATGTTTTTTAAATCCTCTTTTAGTTGAATAAACAGGAATACGATGGCTGTGCTTCACACAAATGAATCACGACGCTGCGAACAACCCAACGGGGCAGGAAAGGCTGGACGAGAAATGGGGAAACATTGGGGGCAGTGGTGTGGGGAAACGGAAAAATGAGGCGTCGGGCGATATATGGTGGAGGCATGAAAAGCGTTTCGGAGGCAGCAAATGGAAACGACGGAATTGGTGGTGTGGATGGTTGGTGGTTTTTTTTTTTTTTTCCCCCCCCATTCGATCGTCGTCTTTTCCTCGTCGGCACGGGTGGAAAAATGAAAAATGCTCCCGGTCGGAAATATGGAAAAGTTATAAAGTGTACGGAATCGAAAGAGTGTGCAAAACTGTTGACAGTTGGCTGAAAACTATTCAGTTTCATATCAGGAAATTTGTTTGTCTGTTGGCACATTTTCAATATCTAATGAAATTATTTATTTTTCCTCCCCTCAAACATATACATAAGCAACCCTCCCCAAACAAAAAATTGTGTGTTCATTCACCAAAAAATGGAAATCAAGAAAAAATTTCACATTTTTTCTGGTGAATATGATAAATTCTCTTACAGTTTTTGGGTTTGCACCATATTTTATATCAGAAAAATGTTTTTTTTTTCTCCCCAAATAAATCATACGCATATTTTATTTTTCGAGTAGAAAATTATTTCGGTTTCAAGAACCGTGAAATGTTCAATGATTCTATCAGACATAGAGAAAAAAATCGAAGTTTTTCATCCCTTTTTTTTTTTTTTGATGATATCTATCAAATAGATTGGAAAATTTGCGTTGCTTAGATTTAGGTCGGGAAAAGAAAAATTCAACGATGTTAATTTAAATCAAATGATTTTTTCGAATTCAATAAACAATATTTTTAGTCAATTTTAAAAGATAAACCCTTGATACTAAAAGCTTTTTTTTCTTACAATATTTATCCAGTTTCTTTAGCACAAATTCTCAGAAGTTTGGACAAAAATATGCTTTTTTCCTTGACCTTTACTATAAAAAAAAAAAACTTTTCAACTAGAGCTTTCACAGTTTACTTGTGGCAGTGTTATCGTGATAGTGATGTGTTTACGGCGAAATGCCGAAAGACTACTACTATTATTATGACAAATATAATTTAAAATCTTCGAAACTTGCAAACCCAAAATCTCCTGCAGTGAATCCTTCGACAATGGCATCTCCAATTATTGACAAATCTATGGAAACAAGCATCAACGACACCAACAATGATGATCACAGCGGTATTTTACGCTATTTTCCTGTGGTCAACAAAAAACGTAAACGCGGAGCAACGACACGGAATATTACAACATCAAATGCTGGCTTGCAAAAAAGTAGCATCGAATTATCAAATCGGTTTGACCCTCTAACAATAATCGATGAGGCAGCAGGAAAAAAATCTAAACCGCCACCAATTTTCATTCGCGAAAGGAGTTCCCAATTTCTGCACGATCAATTGAAAAAACAAATAAAAAATAACTTTTACATCGTAGACCTGAAAAAAGGAGCCCTTTTCGAGACAAAATTGCAATTATCCGACGAAACTGATTATACAGTCGTTACTAAATGGTTGGATGATCACCAAAAACAGTACTATTCATTTCAAGCCAAGAACCAAAAAGGGCTCAGAGTAGTAATAAAAGGCATTGACTACCAAGTTGATCCCATGGAAATCAAACAAGACCTAGAAAACATGGGTTTTAAAGTGAACTGGGTTCACAATATACTGAACAAATTCAAGCAACCCCAACCTATGTTCAAAATTGAATTAGCTGCCGACTCTCCTAAGCCTGCAAAAGGTAAAGTGCATCCAATCTATGATTTAAGATTCGTACTTCACCGAAAAATCACCATCGAAGAGCCTCACAAACGATCAGGTCCTATCCAATGCCTTAATTGCCAGGAATTCGGGCACACCAAAGCTTATTGCAAGCTTAAAAGTACTTGTGTAGCTTGTGGATGCAACCATCGGACCTCCGATTGTCCGAATGACAAAAAAGATGTAACCAAAAAACGATGTAGCAACTGTGGCGAAAACCACACAGCCAATTATAGGGGTTGTCCAGTTTACATTGCCATTAATACCATGAAAAAAAAAGCAGAGCATTTCCAGCTCCATGCACCTATTACACCAAAATTTACCGAGCAAATAACTAACCAGCCAAGGGCAAATCCAAGAATGACTTCAAATAGGCCGCAACAAACTATTTCATATGCAGAGGCTTTGAAACCTAAAGAATCATCAGTGCCAACAATTGACAACAATACCGAAAACCTCACCCAAATGTTGATGCTAATTGTAAATAGTATTCAACAATTGGCAGGTTCAATCCAGCAAATGCAGGAGCTGCAACGACAGCAAATGGAAATTTTAATCAAGTTTGTTAAATAATGAACACTCTTAAGATAGTGCAATGGAATGCAAACGGTTTACAAAACCATAAACTTGAATTAGAATTTTTCTTATCTTTTAATAAAGTAGACATTATGCTGATTTGCGAAACACATCTGACATCTAAACACAACTTCAAAATTTTTGGATACACGTGCTACGCCACCAATCATCCTGATGACAAGCCCTGTGGAGGAACGGCCATACTAATTAAAAATCGAATTCGTCATCATCCACTTCAAAATAAGCAAAGCAGACACCTTCAATACACCGCAATAAATGTAACGGAGCAATCACAAAATCTCACCCTTGTATCAGTGTATTGCCCTCCTAAATACGCGGTTAAATCTACGCATTTTGAGAAATTTTTCGAAAATTTTAATTCAACATTCATAATGGCGGGAGATTTTAATGCTAAATCACCTTATTGGGGATCCAGACTAACATCTCCAAAAGGCAAACAACTCTTACAAGCCATACGAAAACAAAACCTTAGCTGTTTCTCAGGAGGATTACCAACCTACTGGCCGACTGACCGTAGAAAAATACCTGATATCATCGATTTTGTAATTACGAAAAATATTCATCCAAAAAACATTATGTTGTTAACTACCATGGACCTTTCATCAGATCACTCTCCAACCATAATAAACCTGAACCTCTCCTTAAAAAATCCCATCAATCAAACAAACAACACGAAACCAAGAATAAACTGGGTACATTTCCAAAAAGTTTTCAAGAAAACGTTCAATCCCAATATAAAACTTAAATGTGAAGAAGACATTGACAACAGTCTTAAATATCTTCAATCAACTCTAGAAGAAAGTATGGATATATCAACAATCCACAGATACCCTCTCAGACAAAGTCAACAAACGAATATTCCAGCGCCGAAAATCTTGGAATTGGTAACTAAAAAAAGGCAAGCCAAAAGAAAATGGCAAAAAACTAGATCTCCAGTCTCTAAAAATGCCTTAAACAACGCCACAAATCTTCTTAAAAAAGCACTTAGTCAAGCGCAAAACGACAACATACAGCGTTCAGTAGCGCAAATGACACATTTACCCGACTCGTACAATTCTATCTGGAAGACGACCCGCAACATTAAAAAACCAATGATTACCAAACAAATTATCAAAAATAGTCAAGGCGATTGGATGACAGATGACAAGGATAAATGTGAGGAATTTGCCAATTATTTAGAAGACATTTTCACGAACAACTCGCCAATACCAGTTCCCGTCGAAATTCAAGGACCAATTAACAAATCAGATCAAATCAAATTTACCATATACCAGGTGACAAATAAAATAAATGAGCTAAACTTCAAAAAATCTCCCGGAATTGACAACATAAGTGGACAAGCACTTAGATCGTTACCATTAAGCGGTCATCAAGGTATTCTTCACATACTCAACGCAATCGTTCGACTAAATTATTACCCTACTTCCTGGAAAAAAGCAAAAATCATCCTTATCCCTAAACCCGGAAAAGAACTATCTAAAATTAACTCATACAGACCCATCAGCCTGTTACCAATCCTTTCCAAAATTTTTGAAAAACTCTTATTGGAACATTTGAATGCGGATATTACTAGACTAAAAATCATCCCTCAACATCAATATGGATTCAGATCAAACCACAGTACAATTGAACAAGTCCACAGAGTTGTAAACGAAATTAAAAATGCTTTAGAAAATAAATCAATCTGTACGGGAATTTTCCTCGACGTATCTCAAGCTTTCGACAAAGTCAACCATAATGGTTTACTCTACAAAATATACTCCTTACTACCAATCCAATACCACAAAATTCTAAACAGCTACATCACCAGTAGAACATTCCAGGTTCAATTTGGTAAGGAATTCAGTTCGTCGCGAACTATAAAAGCGGGAGTACCACAAGGCAGTGTTCTGGGCCCACTATTATACTTAATTTTTACAAGCGATCTTCCAACAAACGATCAAATTACAACCACCACATTTGCAGATGATACAGCTCTACTCTACACCAACAAAGATCCTAAAATAATCCAACGTCGTCTACAGGAACATGTAAATGTCATAACTAAATGGTGTGACCAATGGGGAATTAAACTCAATGATGAAAAATCAATCCAAGTCACGTTTACCCTAAGAAAAATCACAAGTCCAAGGATCACAATCAACGACAAATCCATACCACAAAGCAGCTCGGTCAAATATCTGGGAATGCATCTTGACCAAAAATTAACCTGGCGTGAACACATCTCGAAGAAAAAGGAACAAATGAATATAATATTTAAAAAACTATATTGGCTCATTGGAAAAAAATCAAAATTAAAATTAGAAACAAAAATCATCATATACAAATCTATAATAAAACCTATATGGACGTACGGAGTTCAACTTTGGGGTTCCGCTAAAAATTCAAATTTACAAATAATAGACCGCTGCCAATCGAAAATTATTAGAGCCATCATTGGCGCTCCTAAGTACGTGCGAAATTCTATAATACTTAGAGATACCGACACTGAAACAGTCAAAGAAGTCACTTTGAAAATTAGTAAAACCTACAAGAAAAGACTTGACTCACACCCGAACCAATCAGCCAGGAAGATCTTAAAAGCCAAACGTTTCACGAGACTCAAGCGAAATGATCCACTGAACCTAATGGAGTAAATTTGAAATCAATAGTCGAGGCCAATGATGGACCCACCTTCCACATCCAATTCTACACAAAGGTGTAGGGAGGACTAATTACTCTAGTTTTTTTTTTTTTTTTTTTTTTTTTTTTTTTTTTTTTTAGTTTTAGACTTAAGAGTTGTAATAAATTTTGTTAGAGATATATTTATATCTGATTCAAAAATTATAAATAAAAATGATAACAAAAAAAAAAAAAAAAAAAAAAAAAACTAGAGCTTTTTAAACTTTTTTAAAAAGAAAACACTTATTATATTATGAATAGATTTTTTAGATAATTTTTCCCTTGACTCAATTTGATCACCAAATTCCCTCCAGATATTTCTGAAGGAAAATAAAATTTTACACCATGATAACCCTTAAAATTTAGGTGGCACAAGCTTTGAAAGCGCCCTAGAGTATATTTCAAATGGCATTTTATTTACAAACATTACAAACATCACGTTTGGTTTACTACTAAAGAATTTAATTGATATTTTACGTAAGAATTTTTCAAAAAAAATTCTGTCAATAATACTAACTACAGGCTATAGTTTAAGCAATTATCTATACTTATTTATCCTTGTACTAATGATATATTGAAAAGAAATGAATATTACATTGAAAAAAAATCACCAGGGGATGTACATATTTTTTGTTTCCACCAATATTTTGTGCCAAGTAAAACTATTTCAATTTTCCACTCAAAATAACAGATAAAGATTATTTCCTCACTTATTAATATTAATAGATAAATTCATGTTGAATGTTTTATGCCCCATAAACTATAAATGCACTTAAGACTTCCTCAGTATGTGCTTGAAATTTAACTATTTACTCTTAAGCTAAATGATAATAATATTCCTTTAAAAATATTACATTTATACATTGGAATTTATTCTTTCATCTACAAATATGACAATTATTAAGGGACTCAATATAAAATCCTTTTAATTAGGCTTACAAAACAATAAAGGTAATAATAAAGGATTTTTGGTGAAATAGCAGCAATAATTTTTTTTCGGAATGAAACTTCTTATTTAATATTCTTACAAACATTACGGTATTGTCGATTGCATGGGTTTAAAAACATATTTGGAACATTTAATAACGTTAAAAACAACATTTAAAATATTAAATAACATTTAAAAATATTTAACATTTTTTTCAAATCACAAACCTTTATATTTTCGTTTAAAATGAAAATTATTATGGGACTTTAACTTTAATTATCTTATTTCAAATTTCCTTAAAAATTACCTTAATTTTGTAATAAAAAAAAATTGTCTTTAAATTTCAGTGAAAACCGCATCAAAATGCGTTGAATAGTTTCAAAGATATGAATGTTTAAGCAAATAGAACATTAAATCATCATTTGCGCATGTCTAAACTATAATCGCTTACTAAAAAGCTCAAAAAACAATTTGCGCATGCTTAGAACTATTTGCTTACATGTGCGCAGAAAAAAGCATAAGCCTGCACTTTATGAAAATCATTTTGCGCATGCTCAGAAACAAGTGTTTACCAAAGCGCAGAAAATCAGTGTACGCATGCGTAAGGTACAGAAACGCACACGCATGCGCAAACGTAAACAGTATGCGCAAGCTTAGGAAAAGTTGTTTACCAAAGCGCAGTAGCAAAGTATACGCATGCGCAGAGGAAAATTCAGGCATGCGCATTTGAAAACAGTTTACTCAAGCGCAGAAACAAAAGATTTTCCATAGTATATGAAATAGCAAAAAAAAACCTGCGCAAATTTTTTTTTGCACATGCGCAGAAGAAAAAGCTGTAATGAAATGCTTTAGCAATCGATTTTTTTTATCTTGCATATCTTTGGAACTATTCAACGGATTTCAATGCTGTTTTCACTGTTTTTTATAAAAAATTTTTTAATCTTCCAATGCTTTTGATTAGAAATTTTTGTTTTACAAATAGCTAATAATTTCTGTTATGAAATTCAACTGGACCGGATTTATACCGGTTTAAATCTTTTTTAATTGATTAATGACTAGTAAATTGAGTTTCATCCCCTGAAATGTATACCTTCCGGGACTGTACGTAAAAAATATTACTTCTGGGAGTCCCGAGTATAATGTAATATAATACCTAAAGCCTTTCTCAATTCGTGAATTATCGTTGAATATTTTATAACATGCATTTTTATAGGTAATGAAAGAGGGCCTACAATAAAAATCGTTAATTAGCGTTAACTTTGATTTCATTCGTTAAATTTTAATAATTATAATGAGGTTGAACTAATTTTCTTTCCAACGATGTCTCATGTATTTATATTGGTTTGGTATGAAGCTTGAAATATGTTATTGTTAAAATATGTCATTTGACATCATTCATTGTTTGGTCACTTGATACAGTTATTATGCAATTTCTTAAGAAATTAAAAATCGTTATAATACTAAAGAAATTTGACTTTTCGTTTAGTTAATGTTTGTGAAATGCCGGAATAAATATTAACAATTTTTTCTAATGCATTTTCCCTCTTAAACATTGTTCAAAGTAAGCCAGAAAAACATTGATTGAACTTAAGGAAAAGCAGTGAAACTTTCGAAAAAAATTCTTTGAGGATAAATTTCTCGAAAGAATCCTACCAAACAAAATAGAAAACCGCCACAACTACATCAACCACGAGCACAACAAAATGAGATGTAAAAATTAGAAAAACGGGAACTCGACGATTTCCCAGCGTTTTCCAGCTCGAAAGTAATTGCATAGGAAATTATAAAGGAAAAAAAATTGAAACGCCTTTTGTTTCGCCCCGACAAGATCCCACACATCATCCCCTCCCTGTACAAAGTGGTGGCGTAGGAGGAAAAAAAAATGTTGATTCAAATCGAAACGAGCACCGAAGAAAAGAAAGCCGTTAGGGTTGCGCGAACACAGAGGAAAAGGGGTGGGGGTGGGAAAAAGGGGTGAGAATGGCAAAAAGAAATCAATTTGCGAGCTCTCAGCTTCCGTGAATTTTAAATAATGACTGGCGTTGCTCTCCAATCGTTCAAACAAGTTCTCAACGTCATCCCGTTCCCTCCCCGTACAACCAGGATAATAAATTCATGCCACGCTTGCCTAATATGGGAATCGTTGAGGCGGTTTTTCTTCTACTCGTCCTTTTTCTACTCAATTTAAAGTTTGAGTTGTGTTTACACTAAATTTTTTCTCTCAAAGATTTTCGAACGGTTCACAGGAAGAAAACCATTCCCGAATCCATTTCATTTATCCGGGGAAGTCTTGCAAGTTTAGTATTCACATGTTAGACTTCTTCAGCACATATATTTTCATTCTCGGATAAGAATCCGTGACAGGATGAACCAGATAATGGAGCCGAAGCGAGAATGTGCGGGAAGTTTAGAATTAGCTGCAGAGTATGGGGTGTGAAAATTCGGGAGTGTGGAATCTATTTGTACATAGGAACGTGTTGTACTCGTCGCATCCCTGTTTTCCCTTATTCCGATTTCTATTAACGGCCACGAAAACGGGAAAACAGGAAAATGGGAGAGTGGGAAAGTACACGATCCTCATAGTGGTGGTGGTGGTAATTAGTCGAGTAAACACGTGTTTCTGGAGTGTTCACTACAAACATATATACACACATCAACCCAAGCACTCTCCACATCCTGACACCCCAACTATACACAACCCCGTGTTTCCAACATCCCCGCATTCCACGCGTCCCGTGAAACATGCCTTTTTCCTCCGTCTTTTCATTAAATCGACAACTTTCTAGTTTTGCGTTTCGTCTGGAAATTTCGTTGACAAGACGCTTTTAATGCTCGTGACAGGATTGGGGATAAGACGGTCGGGATTGAGCGCGAAAGCTCCAGGGAATTATGTCCAGAAAATCGAGTTCAACACGACAAAAAAAAAAAGAAAAAAAGAGCGTCTTACGGTCGAGGATGTCGGCTTTTCGTGGATAAAGTGGAACCGAGTGAAATACGAGAATCTTTTTGGAGCTTAAAAACGTTGAAAAGCTTCACACTTGAAGAAATACAACGTGTGAAAGGAATCGTGTCCTCGTTTTGCACTCTTTTTATACCAATTTTTTGCATTAAAATTTGTTCTAACGATTAAAAGAAAGAAGTTGTAAAACTTTGGGTTACACTATTTGAAAGCTTAAGAAATTTTCATCAAGATTAATTATCGATTGCTTTAAAAAAGAGGCTTTTCAATGCCTAATTTTCTTAGGTATTAAAAATTTTTGGACCGCAATTTACCGAATTGCCTAATCAACATAGTGTTTTAATTTATCAAAAAATTGGAGAGATTTTTCGGGATGATTTTTATACAAAAACGAATTGCTAAAGATTCAATTTCAGAAAATTTCATTCAAAAAAGTACTACATTTTTGGAATTTGGAAAAAATTTCTACTGATATAATATTTTGGTGCATTTTTGGTCGTTCAAAAGTTCCGGAAAAAAAAAATTGCCGCTCGCTTATTTTCTAGGAAAACCTATTGTAGTGCTAACTCGAAGTTTAGAGCTTCGAAATTTTTTTTTTGTCGCTTGCATATTTTCCCGGAAAATACCAATTAAAGAAAAAGCTTGATTGAAATTTCGAAAAAAAACTGCACCATTAATTGGTGTTGTCGTTCGACAGTTCCGAAAGGAAAATCTTCATAACTTTTTATTTTCCTGTAAAATGTCATTTAAAGAAAAAGCTCGACTTAGGGTATATTTCTCGCATGTAAAAATTTCGTTTTTTTTTGCGCCATTGATTTGTGCTTTTTTGCCATTTCCAAGATGAAAGAAAAAACTTCATAGCTTCCATAATTTCTCGGAAAACACTGTTGAAAGAAAAAGCTCGATTTGAGTCATTTTTCAAACATTAAATTTTTCAAAACTTCAAAGCTTATTTGTGTCTCGAAATTTTTGAAAATAACAATTTTGTCGGCAGGAATGTCATTTGAGGAAAAAGCTCTATTTGGCTTATTTTCCAAATATTGAAAAAATTTCAAAGTGTTTTTTTGGCACTTGAGAATTCCGAAAGAACAAGCTTTGTACGATATTTTCTCGAAAAACACTGTCGCTTAAAAAAAAGCTCTACTTTGATATTTGTCTAATACTGAAGCCTTAAAATATATGAAAGCAAGCGACGAATATTATATATTTCGTTGAATACTTTCGAATAACAAAAAGACACCAATTAATGGTGAAAAAAAGCTTTTTCTTTAAACAAGGTTTTCCGAGAAAATATAACCTATGAAGTGTTTTCTTTCGGATTTCTCAAAAAACAAAAAAAAACAAAAACCCGGGAAATATAAAAGCGACAAACTTTTTCCTTTCAAAAATCTCGAGCCACAAAAAGCACCAACTAATGGCGAAAAAAATATCGAAATTCCAATATGTGAAAAATAACGGAAATCGAGCTTTTCATTTTTTTAAAAATGGCTTTACCAAGAAAATTTAAAAAGTTTTGAAGCTTTTACTTTCGAAACTCTCAAACGACCAAAAAAAATTACCAATTAATGGTTATATTTTTTTTTGAAATTTCCATACTTAGAAAATGACCTAAATCGAGCTTTTTCTTTAAATGACTTTTTCCTGCCGACAAAATTGTTATTTTCAAAAATTTCGAGACACAAATAAGCTGTGAAAGCTTTGAAGTTTTGAAAAATTTAATGTTTAAAAAATGACTTAAATCGAGCTTTTTTTTTCATCAGTGTTTTCCGAGAAATTATGGAAGCCATGAAGTCTTTTCTTTCATCTTGAAAATGGCAATAATGCACAAATTATTGCCGCCAAAAATAAAAAAACGAAACTTATATACGAAAATTATACCCTAAGTCGAGCTTTTTCTCTCAACGGCATTTTATAGGAAAATAAAAAGTTATACAGATTTTTCTTTTGGAACTCTCGAACGACAAAAAAACACCAATTAATGGTGCAGTTATTTTTCCGCTAATATATTATACAAGCCACCAAATTTTCTCTTCCAAAAAAACACCAATTAATTTATAGAAAAACCCTAAACGTCAAGTTTTGCACTACATAGGGTTTTCCTGGAAAATATGCGAACGACCAAATTTTCTTCCAGCACTCTTGAACGACCAAAAAAACCAAAATATTCCGTAGTTATTTTTTCCAAATTCCAAAAGAGTAGCGCTATCTTGATGGACGTTCCCAAATCGGGAAAGTTTGCAGAAAGCGAAGAACTTTTAGAATCATTTTACGCCAAACTTTGCGCCATAAAAAGCTCGCCGATTTCGTAAGCATAATTCATTTAATATTTGCACAAGGCTTGGATACAATGGGACGGCGAAGGGGTGAAGAAGTGCGCCGAAAAGGATGAAGATGGAAACATTTAATAAATATTTTGACATGTATAAAGGAGGTTAAACACGGCAACCGGGTTTCACGCGGACGAAAAGTACGGGACGAGGGGGTTGCTCACGCAGACGAGATGACACGACCAAACAGGAAAATCCCGAGGGTTCAAAACGTCGAGGGGATGGAGGAAAATTATTGTTCAAACACATTCATTACGTGAGAAGTGTAAAGTTCCAGTGAAGTTGTTCTACGCTGCCGGGCTAATTAATTTATGATGGCGGTGGTCGTTCCCGACGTCTCGTTCCCGTCGAAAATCACACCACCACCACCCCCCGCGTGCTTCATCCCCTGAAAGACCTTTCGAGCCTCGGAGATTTGTATGCGCGCCGTTCGCCTCCTCAATTAACCGTCTTTCTCCACTATACATTTCAACCACCCCCAAAATTGTTATCCCCTAACGCGGCGCCTCCCGAACTCTCCTCCCGATTCCTTTTGCCGACATAATTATATACTTGATTTAGGTTTGGTTCACTTGGGTTATCTCTTACGTAATTACTCTCATCTTGAAATAAATACCGCGACGCGACGACTCAAACCCCCGCCCTGTTATGGTCCCCGTTCAAATTTTCATCCCCGTGCTAATCAATCTATTAATTTAACTCTAAACTAATTAAATTTTTCATGAAACTCATCATAAAAAATTGACTCCATTCCCCAGGATGACGTCCAACTTTAATTAGTAATTTTTTTCTCGATTAACGCATGAAAATTCCATAAAATTTCAAAATCAAAAATAATCTTATTACAATCAACTAGTGGCATCATACGAGTGGGTGGCAAGGGTGGATAGGGGTAGTGATGAGTGGAGGTTTTATAAAATGGGGTTGCAATTCGTTTAGCGCTGGCAAGCACGGCTTGATTGATGTAAAAAACGTGATGGGAGGATTAGAATTGGAAAATTAGGGATGCGCAAAAAAGGAAAGGGATGATGGTGATGCGTTGCACGTTGTTTACGACTGATGGATTTCAATTATAATTAAATTTTTACCAGGTTTTTTCGTGTAAATATATACTACCGTACATATGAACTGTAACTACATGGAAATTGATTATCAGGTTCCTGCAGGATAATTGAAAGCATGAGTCTAATAAACTGATGAAACATTTCATGGAATTTTTTGTAAAATAAACGTTTATGAGATGTTATCTGATTGATACCAACCATCGAGTTTTAATAAAAAAAAAATCCAATTATTTTATAGAAATTTAAAAGGTCAGGGAAATGAATTGAGTCAGGGAATAAGTTATGTGAAACACGATCAAAATGTTTAGAAGTGAATTTTTTTTAAAAGACTGTATTTTCTGCTTTTCCCCTAATTTTTTTGGACGATTAAAGCTTTGATCCAATGCAGCTATGATTTGATGATGGAGTAGAGATGAGCTTTTAAATTTTAGAAATTCATAAGGATTTCAAACTGTTAGTCATTGTTTATTTCTAAAACAGAATTTGAACATAGATCGTAAATAACTTATAAAGAAATGAGAAAACTTTTTCGTAGAGCTTTTAATTTTTTTATATGAAAAAACGGTTCAAACTTTACCCCTTATTTAATCCATTAGTCAGCTAAAATTCCAAAGTTTTATTATGTACATTAGACTGATTCAAAAAAATTATTCTTTTTTTTTCTTAATTATAACGAAAATATTGTTGGGAATGACAAAAAAAAATCCTGTGAAAGTTTAAGCTCTTAATACTAATATTAAGAGGTACCGCATCGCAAATTTCGATTTTCCATTGAAATAATATGGGAGCAATATTCTATTGCACTTTGGAATTTTATAGCTCACGTTGGTGACAATATTTCGGAATAACCAAGGCATATTCTTGTAGAAAATTGGACGATCTACAAAAAAGATCTCGCACAAGTTTTTGGTACATTTATTCCTTCAAAACTTATTCGAGGTCAAAGTTGAACTAAAGAGAAATTTGAATATTTTTTCAATTTTTTGACGCAACCATCAATTTTATGAGAAAACTATATGGGACATTTTTTGTAGAGCACTTTTTTTCCTATAACTTATCTCTATAAAAGTTTTTGATATTTTTTACAGGTCCTAAGTTATTTGCATTAAACTGAAAATTCTCTGAATTATTATATTTTTAACATAAAATTATTTTGTTTATTTTAATTAAATAACTTAGGACCTGTGAAAAATATCAAAAATTTTTATGGAGATAAGTTATAGGAAAAAAAGTGCTCTACAAAAAAAGTCCTATAAAATTTTCTCATAAAATTGATGGTTGCGTCAAAAAATTGAAAAAAATATTAAAATTTCTCTTTAGTTCAACATTGACCTCGAATAACTTTTGAAGGAATAAATATATCAAAAACTTGTAAGAGACTTTTTTTGTAGATCGTTCAATTTTTCAATAAAATTGAAGCTTTGATCTGGAAAATTGGGGAAATTTTGTCAGGAAAAAAACCCAAACTAATCCAAATTCGAACCAAATTATGAAATTGAACAATAGAGGAAAGAACCCTCAATATTTTGAATGAGAAATTTGTACTTACCCCAATAATTGCGTTCAATTCGGTCATTGTTACTTGCTTGGCCCGTTCCACCGCCGTTGCGACTTGTTGTTGATGTTCTTGCGACAAAAAGGGCAACACTTGGGCAATAATTGCATTCAATCGCTTCGCGATTTCAGTCTGCAACAAATACAAAAACCGTTTTCAAACCTTTTACTTTTTTTTTTCATTCAACATCCCTTATATAAATATCTCTGGGTGAAACAAAAAAAAAAAAAAACGGGAAAAGATTTTCCCCATTTTCCCGGCTACAGTTAAATCTAGTGTTACAAATAAATCGATCGTTCGCCGTTCGATTCGGTCCGATTATTTTTTCCGCCACGTTCTTTTCTCTCTTAAAACAAATGGTCCAGAGCACGGTTGTATTTATTTTTTTACCCTTCTCCGCATTGCCATCCATCCCGACCATCTCCCCACATTTCCCCATTTTCCTCAGCCCAATCACCCGACCGATTCCGAGCATTGCATGGCACAGCTGTTTTTCTTCTCAATTTGTTCGTCTGAGTCGGAAAAACCAGGCCTCTGAATCGAACTCACCCCCCCCCCCCCGATGTTTCCCCGATCCCTCTGGCCATTGCGGTCCATTGACCACTCGCCTCATAATATATTAAACGCCATTAAAGGCCTTCGCTTCCCCAAAAAAAAAAAAAATCCACCATCTCCGCCATATCGGTTCGAATCTAATCTAATAATGGTTTCGGGCAGGGTATATATGCTATGTCGTATTATTTTTTTATAGATTATTTTTATAGCTCTCCGTCCAATTTTTATTTCCCGGTGATGTTTTTTGGGGGTGGGTGGGTGGAGAGGGGATTCCTCCGGGAGTCAGTCTGGACTGATTAAAATTTTACTCGCTAAAAATATCAATAAGGTAATTAAATGCTGGGACAATAATTCCACAATGTATAAACTTTAGTCGGAAAAACCTTAATCCACCCCTTTCACACATGTGGGACCATATTATCCCGGTTGAGAAGCACTGCTTTCGGTGTTGAGACGACAGAAATTGACATGGACAAAGTGATATTGTAATAATGACGTTGTTCAACTAAAACCAGTGTTAATATCATGTCATGGATATGACGATCATCATGCCTGAGGGATGTTAGAGGGATGTGCCAACCCGACAAAGACAGGCGCAATGCTGCGATTGTTGTTGCACTATGTCGAACAGCACAAACAACAATGCCGACAATAATGCCCACTATACGGCCAGCCAGATAAACGGATAGGAGACAGAAAGCGAAACCAACCCTTCCTCCCCCCCCGGAGTCCCGATTCCCGACTACACAAACAACTGAAAACCGGGAGCAGGGTTGATGATAATGATTATGATGCTGATGATAATGATTACACAAACGTAGTAGTAATCATGTGTGTAGTCGACATGAGTTTTCATTGAGAAGGGGTGGTGAGACCAGTAACACCCCAAATGAAAACAGTGTACAGTGCAGGGTTAAAGCGGGACGCAAATACTGTATCATTATTTCGGTGGTTTACCACAAAACAGGTTGAGACCTCGACAAATAAGGTGGGGTGGTTGGTTTGCAACTATGATTTACTCGACTCATTTCATCGTTGAGGATGTATCGGGAAAAATTGACCCCCATCATCCCCAAATAAATGCTCGAATTTGGGTACTTAAAAATTAGGAATTTTTGAAAAAATTTGCAACCCCAAAAAAAATTTTCCACCCGCATTAAATTTGAGTCCCCGTGTGGTTACATTTGTGGTGTTCGGTGACGTCAATATCATGGCGGTTTTTGTGGTTGGGGATGGCGCTATTATTGTGGTTGTATTAACATTATCATAGATTCGATAGGTGCATAATAGGATGGCTATGCCGCGAAAATTTTATTGGGGACATGATATTGGAATGGATGTATGCATTTTCATTATATATCCCCGAAAAAAAATACTAATAAAGATTTGTGGATCATCTTATATTAAATGAATTACTTACAAATCAAATAATGACCCTATTTAATTTTAAAAAACCACGAAAAAAATTTAAATCGGATGCAAAAATTCATTTTATTGGGGACATGATATTGAATGGATGGATGCATTTTGTCTAAATATCCCAAAAAAAGTACTAATAAAGATTTGTGGATCATTCTGTATTAAATGAATTACTTAACAATCAAATAATGACCCACTTTAATCTATTATTATAAAGAGGAAAGATTTGATTGTTTGTTTGTTTTGAATAGGCTTCGAAACTACTTGACCAATTTGAAAAATTCTTTCACTGTTGGAAAGCTACACTATTTCCGGTGAACATAGGCTATATTAAATTTTCAAAAAAATTAGGAATCCATACTAAAACTCCAATAGTGTATGAAAAAATTACCAAAAAACTTTCTTACATCGCGTGCGCTCGCGATTTAACTAAAGAACGGAACAACCGAATTTAATGAAACTTTATATTAAGATACAACACAATTACCCACACACGTTAGGCTACTTATCATTCCTTAAAAATAATAAGGGAATGTATCGCCTACGCAAAAACTAAGGGATGAAAAAAAATTTTACTTTAGATAGGCGAGTTATATATCATTGGAAAGGTATTTAAAAATTAAAAAATGATCTGTATTAATATTTTTAGTTGAACTAATATAAAGCACAGTAATTTAATTTAAAGTACAAAAAATTACCTTTTTGAAATATAATTGTTTTTACAGATAATAATCTGACAGTAAACTTTTTTTTTTAGAAAATTGTTGTAAATATATCCTTAGGATTGCTCAGTAAGAAAATATTAACGAAAAAAATGCAATAATAATAACAATAGTAATAAAGCTTAAAGTAGATACGTTTTTAAAACCGTGCATATATAAAATCGTGTATTTATATACATAACCCCTCTGGCTGATGAAATTTTAATATTCGGTGTATTCCTTATAGAAAGTAGGCATGTGATAAGATTTTTTTTTTGAAAATTCCTACCCTAACAAACAAGGGCGGATACAGGATTTTTTTTCTTGGGGGGGGCACAGTATCTTTTATTTGCAAGTGCGTGAAAGGAATCACGAAAAAAATTCGCAATTCCAGCCAGAAATCATCATAATGATAAATAATAAATAATCATATCATCATAATGATAAAAGAAATTTAAAATCCTCTTCCAGAGCAAAAGGCAAACGCCAAATCGTGTATGGTGAACTCTTGACTATCCAATATGGTTTAATTATATAGTTGAAATTCAGATATTTTAATAATAAGTTTATAGATACATAATGGTTATACATGATTATGAAAGAACTGAGTTTCGTGCAATTGTACAAATTTCAATTTCGCGGTTGTGTTGTACAGTGCAATAGTGTAATAGTTTTTGGAAAAAAGTTCATTCGGGAATTGTAAACGGGAGATGTGGTTATTTTGACGCGAGTATTTTGATAACTTTCAACTTTTTTTAGTCATAATTAAGACCGAATTTATTGAACTTGACGATATTTTTTATTTATGTATAGATGCTGATTGATTTACGGATTATTTGGTTCACAGTAGGTATACCTACCGTAGGTATACGCAATTGAACATACTCTTTTTAGATATTTATAAATATTTATTGAAAATTAATTGATTATTACAAGTACATAGAACTATTTTATTCTTTGCAACAGTTTATTAAATGTGTCTTTTCCAAGAGTGTGAAGTGTTTTTAAGTATGATTATATTTTTCGTAAAAGAAATAAGAAAAATAAAATACGTTACGCAGACGAAGTTGCGAGGATCAGCTAGTTTTAAAATATCATGAAAAAAATTTAAATAGGATCCAAAAATGCATCAAAAAGAACATGCAAAAATGCATTCATCTTTGACTTCAATTTGCATCTCAACTATTAGTTATACGAAAAAATTGCAAGAGACTAAAATTTAAGACTTGTTTACGACCTACTTGTTCATAACATTTAAACCCTGAATTTCCAAATTTTGTATTAATTGTTGCACAATAAAGCGGATTATTCAAAAGATGCGATTTAAAGAGTAGTTGAGTGCTTTTCAATGGTCGGCAAAGTTCAGTAAAAGCTGATTTTTTTTTTCAAAATATTGCCCCCCATCGAAACCCCAACGGTCGTTTTTTATACATCCACGTTAGATTAGGTTTATTTATCTGACTCTCGGTTCTAGTGACAGGGATAAAATACTTTGTCAGGAATCGATTTAGACCCTTGCACGAATATCCGGAATAACTCTATTGGGAATTTTATATTGGGAAAACACTAAGACGTCGACCATCCACTTCCCCCCCCCCATTCCCCATTCCCGTGGCCTCTGGTCCGGCGCGGCGTTGAACCCGGACCCCAATTCCAGAAGAATCCCCGATGTGTACACTCAACAAAATAAATATTTGTTACATTTTTCCCTCAACGTTCGTTTGAGGCTTCGCCTCATCCCCCAATCCCCATGTTTCATCCCCTGCTCAGCTCCATTCTTTTATTTTGTGTGTTCTTGTATTTTCGTTTTCGAGCTGTTGTACAAAGATGTCGTATAGTCTTCACAGGATTTTACCACCACCATTATGTGAATTCCACGATTTTTCCCCATTTTTTTTATTCTCACCCCCTTCGTTTCTTTTCTCATTCGGTGAAACAGTTTTATTATACACATCCTGCTTCATCCCTTTTTATCCTTTGCGTCGTCAAGCAAACGAAGTGAGAATGGGAAATATGGGAGGGTTGGGGAGGGGGTTAATGTTTCTTTTTTTATCCTGTTTCTCCCATCGTTCTTGCTTTTATACCATTTTTTTTTTGTATCATCCTCGAATGGACAAATTTATTTTTATGGATGCTATTATTGTTAGACGTGTTTTTTGCCTTTGAAAATGTGACATCCTCACTCGCCCATCATCAGCGGCGGGGCGAGGGATTGATAGGGAATAAATCGGGAATAACACAGAATAAAAACGAAGCCAACATTTGCCCCATTTGGAACGGGGAAATAATGATGGATATTTATTTGTTGAATTTCTTTGCTCAAGGATGAAAATAATTGTTGACTTTTCTTTATGCTGATTGGGGAAAAGATTTCCGTTTTATGATAACAGAGGGCATTATTCTCAATTATTCGCAATTTTCATCTAATTTAAAAATTTAAAGCCATAAATTGCGGGATTATACGAGTAAATAAAATGCATTTAGGAATGCAATCATCGTCGAGACATGCAACCAAATGTTGGGGGATGTTTCCGTGTGGTTAGAGATAATCAACCCTTAAAACTGTCTAGAATTTTAATTCATTAGTTTTCCGTAAATATTTACCAATATTGTCAAGTCTCGCATTATGCATTTCTTTAGTTTTTTCGAGTGGATATAAATTAATTAATTAATTACATATTAATGTCTAATTGAAATTAGACTCCATTAGCATTAAAATTGCAACGTAAATAATATGGGAAATTGGAATTTACCTTGGATTTAGTTCCACTCAATTTACATTTGATATTAGTTGCACAAATAAAACGGTCGCGTTTTGATCATAATTTTATAAAATCGTGGAGCCGGCTCGACGGACCAAAGGACAGACTTAATAGCGGTAATAACAACAGCGATAATCGCTGATAATTTTCATAATTCGTTATTCATTCGTATTCGATAAATTGTTGATTATTTTTAGAACTTTCCCTACTGAAATAAATCGGAGAAGGTTTGAACAAAAAAAAAGCTTCAGCTTTTTAAAAAAATAGATGTTTTTATTAATTAGTAATCTAAATTTAAGCTTCAAGCTTTTGGTATTCGTTCTTTACTCTTTTTTATTCAATGTAGCTTTTTTTTTGGAATTTTGATTCCAGGGGATCATACATGAAAATCTACCTCCAAAATATGAGCTTTAGCCGTCAACACTACGTAGAAAGTATTGATAACATTTAATTGGACTTTTAAAGATCTATAATTTCATTCTTGATTAATTTTTTTCAATTTTTACTATGAAAAAATAGTAAGTGTTTTTTTCGAAGGGAACTATCTATTTTTAGATTAAAATTTTATGTTTTAACCGCAAAACTTTAAATTAAAGAGACTTTATCTAGTGGGTCATGGAAAGATCTATAATTTTGATATCTTATATTTTTTTGAAAAAATTCATAGTTTGGTTCGTTGTTCATTTATATTCAATAAATTGTTGATTATTTTTAGAACTTTCTCAACAGAAATAAATCGGGGAAGGATTAAAGAAAAAAAGCTTCAGCTTTTTAAAAAACAATAATAGATGTTTTTATTAGTTAGCACTCTAAGTTGAAGCTTCAAGCTTTTGGTATTCGTTCCTTATTCTTTTTTATTAAATGTTGCTTTTTTTTTGGAATTTTGATTGCAGGGGATCATACATGAAAATCTACCTCCAAAATTTGAGCTTTAGCCGTCAAAACTACGTAGAAAGTATTGCTATCATTGAATTAGACTTTTAAGGATCTATAATTTCATTTTTGATTAAAATTTTCTTTTATTTTTACTATGAAAAAATAGTAAGTGTTTTTTTCGAAAGGATCTATCTATTTTTTGATTAAAATTTTATGTTTTGACAGCAAAACTTAAAATTTAAGAGACTTTATCTAGTGGGCCATAGAAAGATCTATGATTTTGATATCTTACATTTTTTTGATAAAATTAATAATTTGGATGAAAATTGAGGTCAAAGAAAGAGGGATTTTAATGAAAATATCTGATCAATTAATTTAGTGTACTGTGGATTGCATAATGCAAATGCAATTCTATTTGATGCACTTTTTTGTTTTTGTGCAATGCTACAGATATTTGATGGTATGTGAGACAAAATTTTCATCCAGCAAAAGTTTTAATTTTACATTGGAAAAGCTTGAATTGTAAAGCTCTCGCATATAGACGAAAAGGGGATGAAAAGCGTTCTCGTCTCTCTTGCAGACTCAAAAATGAAATTAGGACGGAATCAGGATAAATAACATATGTAAGGGTTGAAAAGTTGAGCGTAATTAGAGAAAGTTCACCGAGAGTGGTGTGGTCGAGTTAATCTAACACAAAATGATTCTGTCCTTGTTGGGGATGAGGGTTGTTGGCGAGTGCACAGATGCTCCTTGTCTGAAGGCTACGGTGGTCACTTGGGGTTGACCACAAAAGCTCGCCGCCACCACCACCACCACCACCGTTTGCCGCAAACCACCACCCCACACCAGCACCACCGTTCGGGAATTATTCCCGTGTCTGTTTCCGTCTTCCCATTACAACCCTCATCCCCCATTTCCTCGCGCTACATATTGAGCAATTGTGTGACCCAGGTGGTCCATTTTGCATGTCGTTCATTTCAACCCTCTCCCGTGCAATTTACCCTTCTTATTTGTGTGTAAATGCATAACTTGTACGTCAGTGGTTTGATGAGGGTTGGCAAAAAAGAAAACCAAATCCTTTTGCCAAACAAAAACAACGAAAAAGTTCACCCTCTAATTTTATCCAGTGAATAATTTATACATTTCCATTATTCATTGTAATAATTAGTGCGAATTTTCAACCCTTCTTGAAACAAACAGACAAAAAAAAAAAGTAAAAATAATGCGAACAATAAATTTCCATCTTTTACTTTTTGCCGCATTGCATTGTTCAATTCGAACGAAATTAAGAGAAAAACCTGGAGGATTGGAGATTGGGGACAGGGGATGGGGGTTGTGCGGTGAATAATTTCTTTCTCTACCCCTATACGTTTGCAAGTGAACAACCCCAAGTGATTACTTTACTAGTACCCTCAGCGCATGATAATTAGACACCTAATTACACGGCGCTTCGCGCTTTCTACCCTCCCGTTTTCATCCCTCCGGGGCACATTCCGTCTACTTTACGATGTCTTCGGGAGGGTAATTAAAATCTCTATTAAACACAATATTTTTTCTCTCATCTTAAGACATAAAAACCGACAAATATCAAAGCAGCAAAAAAAAAAAACGGGAGATTTCATCAGGAATTTTAAGGGATGAGGGTAAATGCGAGCAAAGCACTCAATGTATGACCAAATATTGACATTCTCGCGGTCGACAAACACGCATCAGCAGAATGAGTAGCAACTACGAGTCGAGAGCACATCTCGTCTCTAGGGGGATGATGACGGGGTTTGAATCCCAAACAGGCCAAATAAACTCTGTCGTCTACGAATATATGGGACGTCTATAGTCGTCAACCCTTAAGTAAACTAAAGCACGTTTCGTCCTTGTTGTGTGAAGGGTGCACTTTGCCGCGGTCTTTGTTTGATACGTTCAACAAACTACCCCTTTTCAGATATGTGTGTGTGTGTTGAGTTTGTTGATGGGGGCGCCGGGTAAATTATTTGAGTTACTAAACTAACAATTGGCGGTGGCAAACGAACACCAGCCAAACTACCCCTATCCCCATCCACCCCCCCATTTTCATCGCTCCGTTCATCAGCCACTTTCGGACGATATTGTTGTGCCACGTTTAAAGCTAGTCCACTATGATGAGGCCACGTGTTTTGCGGTGAGGGGGATGATGGTTGTGGAGGGTTGATTGGGGAATGTGAACGGAGTTGCTTTGGCCCACATATTTACTTACCACATTATCCATCATGGAAATGTGCGGCTAGCGTGTGTTGAACCGCACAAGATTTCATCCCTTATATTGTTATTACATCTTATGCTGAATGGGTCACCGTGGAGAAGTTAACCTTCTGAACTCGACTTCTCCTCATCATCCCCTAACGCTGTTTCGAAATTTTGCTCGTTTATCATTTGGCCGTTTACGATAATCAGCAATTGGAAACAAAATCCACGCGTAGCCAATCTGCTACTCATTCGTCCCTACAGGTTTCCTTTCTTTCAATTTTTAGGCCTTTAAAAGTAACTTTTGGAAAAAAATATAAGATATCAATTTTGTGAAGCAAAGTTTTCTCTATAAATTTTATCTGAACATTTTTCTTCTGACTTCATTGTTGAAAAAGATACGAGTCGTTGTTGGAAACAAAATCCACGCGTAACCAATCTTCGTCCCTACAGGTTTCCTTCCTTCCAATTTTTAGGCCTTTAAAAGTAACTTTTGGAAAAAAATATAAGATATCAATTTTGTGAAGCAAAGTGTTCTCTATAAATTTTATCTGAACATTTTTCTTCTAATGTCATTGTTGAAAGAGATACGAGTTGTTATTGTTGAAAATTTAAAAATTATAATTGGTACTCCTTTTAACAAAACACACTTTTAGGGACACCACGTAATTAAGTGTCGTAAAAATTGCCTTCAAACCACTAGTTGGGTACCTTGCAGGGTGCCCCAACTTATAGATTATGTGAAATAAAAAATTGCATAAATATTAGGTTTATATGTTTTTTTATGGTCTTGCCAAAAAACGTGGAACATCTTTCCAGCTGTCAGTGATACGATAGTGCCTTAATATGGTCATAAACTAAGGGTTGATACACACATCACACACCGACTCACAAATACCGAATGTGTTTTACAACAATAAAATTGATATAAAATCTTATACGATGCAATGAATTTTGGTAATGTGACTTTAAAGTTTTAAGGGCTCAATTCACTGGGGGGATGATTTTTAATCGCGAAATGAAAATGTGATAATGTGTGTTGTTGTCGACTGTGTTTAAATAAATTTGGTGGCTAATCGATATAGTAATCCAATTATGGCTGGGAAACAATTATAATTATTCCGATTTAAACGGATGTATTTGTAACCATTTTAGGAGCTGTGAATCGAAATCATGTGATCAGGGGGTTGAGTGGCGGGTGGATGGGGTTGGAAGGTTCAACTCAGGAATTTTGTTTTGATGGGGTGGAACACACACGTGAATGTATTTCCATTTGTGGGGAGTTTGTACGATGCGTACTTGTATGTCGAATGGTTAAGGGTGAGTGATATGGGGGTGAGTTAGTGACGACGAAACGTTGAGAACCCTAATCACAGACGAACGGACGAAGCGACGGTCGTTGCTTGATTGCGGCCGCTCATTTCAAGCGGAACGTTTATCGTCGTATTGATTTAACAATCAACCCCCATAAAATGCTTCGCACTGCATTATCCTTACACACGCCGACCAACCCCCAACAGCACCTCGTGCGGCAACCCTCGCCAACTCTGGCCTTGTCGACGAACAATTCATGTCACTCACGTTCGGAACGAGATTCGAGCGATTCGCGGGCGCGGGGGTGTGAGAAATCGGAGGTGACAATTTCGCGTTCTTCGTCAATATGCTTCATTTGAATATGGGGGGGCGGGGGCGGCGGCAAGGGGCGCTGGGGCAAACATAAAGACCTTTTGCAAGATTTGGAAATGTTTGTCGTCGTGTGGAGGCTCGACGCTTTTACACCCCCCTTCATCCCTTGTCGCACAGGGATTGAATATATTTGAATTTTAAAAGGCTTTCCCCCATCCCCAACGGGCGCCCATCCGTCGACGACGACGTACTTTATTGTGTCATCGCCACCTTTAAATTTCATACTTTGTACCAATCGCCGTGGCACTCCTTGCCCCTCAGCCAAAAGCGTTACGAAATCAACCCCCCAAATTCACCCCTCAAACAGCTATTATCCTCGCGTCGTTTTAATATTATCGGAAATCTCGACGCACCAAATTACGGGTTTTCTTTACTAATTGCGAATGTAAGAAATGAATTCGGATGAAAAACGGTTTAGGGGGATGAACGGATTTAAGGGGGATGGATTAGTGTTTAATTTGATCATTTCATTATTTATTTGGACGAGTAAAAACAGGGATTATGAAACTTTATGCCCTCTGGCATGAAAATAAAAACTGTGCTAAATTGTTCTAAAATAATTTTAAGGGATGCAAAACAAATGAACTAATCCTTAATCCATAATCTTCCCCGAAAAAAATAACATAAAATTTGTTACAGTAAAATATTTTTTAATGGACTTTTGTGCAATCATTTAATGAAGAACTTCTTCTCCATAAAGCTTTACACCATTTTTTGTTAAACTATCAACTAATATTTTCTTTTTTTTTTCAGGGTTTTCCACTAATTTTCCATTAAGGTAAGAAATTTGCATTACTTAAAATTCCCAATATTTCAAGGAATACAACAAAAAAGGGTTTAGATTTCCAAATATGACAATTTTTATGAGAGCTTTCAATGAAGCTTTTGCACTATACAGAGGAGCCTATACTCAATTTAAAATCAGGCTAATTGAACCGTTCATTCCCTCATTCCCCTGCACCTCTATTAAATAAATTTTTGAATTAAAATGCACGAAAAAAAATAAATTAAAATCACAAATCAAATTTATCATTCTATTTAATTATTTCGACAGGGGAAAAAATATTTTAAACGCCACTCATTTATCTGTATATCGAATTCACTAGTCCCTACTCAACCCCCGCATTTTTATTCCATCCCCCACATCCGTGACATTTAATTTGAACATTATTAAATCAGATCCGCGTGTGTGCAACATAATTTCCATGGGCCGCAGGCCACTCTCGTATGGAGCTGGGCAAATTGCATCCCTTATTTAAAACATAAAAATCCCACCCCCCATCCCCTAAACAAAATGATACAATTAATAATTGTAAACGCACACAAAAACTCGTCACAAAAAAAAAAAAATAAAAACGCAAAACGCGCCAATCCTGGAACAAATGGTCGGACAAACATACACGGGAGCTATTCAACTAAATTGTAAAATAAATAAAATGGACCGAGAAACGTGGCTCGCTGGAATGGCGGGTTGATGGGGGTTGATGTGGGGTGGATGTTTGGCATGGGGCTTCAGGGATTGAGATAAAAACGTAATATAAATACAATGATGGAAAAAAACGGATTTTACAATGTGCAACGTTTTTGGTGCAAGAGCGAGAACGAAACGGGATCATGGGAGATGAGGCATTGTTGCATGTGTTGCATGGGGCAGGTTTAAAAATGTCGTGCATGTATTGGTGGATGCATATATGTGCGTGTTATCTCTAGCATGAAGCAATAAATTAATTAGAGCTCTATAACGTTTTATAAAACTCTAATAAATTAAATACAAGTTCAATGTGTTAGTGAATCACCGGGGAAGCAAAGAGTTGGTACATGTGCATCAAACTGCATCCATGCTGCTCGATGCACAAAAATAAAGAATTTTCATTTTTATTGGTTTGTTAACTGAACAAATTACACAATCAAACTTGATACATATATTTTTTTTCCTTTTCTTTCCACCCCCCCCCCCCTTACGTTAAAAAAAATCACATCTGCGATTCATTCAGTAATTTTTCCGGAAAATATTTATTTTAGTTGGGAAAATATGAAATTATAAATTAAACTGAAAATAAACAGAAATGAATTTCCAAATACGCGAATTTGTGGGTGTGTGTGTGTAGGTATGCATATTGCACATGCACATGCACATACAGATAATATCGTTAACTATGTAAACATGTAACGAACAAACATGAAAAATTATACGCGATTTTAGATTGCACAGTTTTGATGCATTTAGCCTCCCTGATTTTTCCATTATCGCCTACCCCGCCATTCCATTGCCGGACCACCCCCGTTTATCGGTCGCCCCCCACATATAATAATAAAATGCACTTATTGTACAGCATTAAAAACATGCACATTTTTTCTTTTTTTGTGTTTTGTTTGCCACCTTGTTGAAATTTTGTTAATTTTTTCTGGTTGGTTCGATTCGCAGTTTTTTTTTCGCCATTTTACAACTAGTTATGGCACATATCTTTATTTGTTGCGATAATTGCAACAGTATAAAAAATGCGGGTCGATAACTTGTTATCAGTAGAATGTTTGTGTGACACATGCATGCAATTGGATGCATTCGAGGCAGCTTCTTATGACTGTGTTTTTTAACAGTCGATATCATAAAACCTGCATTTTTTCCAGTCGTAAAAAATGTGGTGCATAATGAATGCAATTCTGGTCAATCATGTGATTTGATCGTGGTATTGATGGTGATTTTTATATTTACTAATATTTTTTAAAAGTTTATTTGTGGCAAATCTAGGATTCCAATGTTGAACTTATTTAAATCCATTACAACAGTGGCTTTCAAAATGTTTTGACCTCGTTCTCTTTTGACCCCAAACTTTTTTCGTAAATTTTATAGTTCCTTCATAACTGCAATGGACTTTACTAACTTTTAGGGTTCTATGACTTAGAATTGTATAAATTTCCATGTGGAAGACTTCTTAGAAAATTTGTCTGTATAAATAGACAAGATTTTCTTCAATGCACTAAAATTATTTCTAAATAATTACTCCTCAAACTTTTGAAAGCCACTGGTGTTTTTCTAAGAGAAAAATCTACCTTCCACTGCGCATAGTAGTTTCCTAAACGTTTTTCCCATAAAAAAAATGAGCATCACTTAAATTTTTCCAACATCCCTTCACCCCTCAACTTTTAGTGTCACCATTGATTTCCCTTAACAAAATCATCTAAAAGGTTTCTCAAACTTTTTGATTTGTAAGCCTGTTTTAGTATAGCCGCTGGCAAATATTTTTTACAGTTTTAAACCATTGTTTTCAATAATTTACCCTTAAAAATATCAAATATTTGAGGGATGAAAGTTTTAATCTTATGGCAATATGTACAGCTCTTTTACCATCGATTTATCCAATCGATTGGACATCTCTTTTCAACCACATACAAAATTTGCATTGAAAACGTTCTAGTACATAAAACAAATGAAAATCGAAGTTTGTTGATTGGCCAAAATTCAAGTGTTTCATCCGCTTGTTTTCGCTAGTCATTTGACGTTTTTGTTGCAAATTTTGTTAATTTTTTTTTCTATTGATTTAAAAAAAAAATGCAAACTATTGTGCATGTGCAAATGTGTTGTGTGTGTATTTGTGTGTAGGTGCAAAATTTTGAGCCAATTTGAGAAATTTTTGCAGACCAAATAATTCCTGAATTCGTCACAATAAAGGTTAGAATTTCCAAATATTTTTTTGCTTAGCAATAATTGCATTAATAAACAATTGGACTTGAAAGCTTTAGCTGGAAAAAACAGTAATTAAAGCTTTTGACTGTCGTTAGTGCACAAAAGATGCCAAAGCTTTCTTTTGTTTAATAAGGGATCTTGATCAATTTTTCGTTAAAAATTTTTCGTTTCCTTTGAAATTGCATACAAATGCATTCATAGCCCCACTAACAGTTGAAAGCGCATAGTAAAAAGCTCCCAACCTCTTTTATTTGTACATTTTTCGCCGTTTTTTCCAAAGCTTTTTCGTTTTAAAATAAACACAAAAAAAGTACGAAAAAAAATTCTCTCTAATTTTCATATTCCACCCCAATTCTAACCCGCTTGCCCCCGTGGTTTTCCAAACCAAGACGAGAACAGTCTGGCCAAAAACATACCGGACATGAATGTTGTTTGCATTCGTGCCTACCAAAAAAAAAAAGAGACATTACAACCCTTTTCCTAAATAAAAATTATAAAAATTCCACATTCTCATCCCCCAAACTTTTGCATTTAGTCCCTTTTTTTGCCGCTCATATATTTTGTTCATTACGCTTTTCACATATACTAAAGCGTCGACCACATGTTTTTCACTTTTTTTTTTCATCCCCTTCCATATTTGCCTTAGTGCTATACATTTTTTTTTATAAATGGCTCTTTTTCGGGGTTTTCTTCTATATCAAATAATACACGATCGGTTTTTAGAGGGATGGGACGAGTATTAAGGTAGTGAAAGAAGCCGAAATGCCTGAGGTGGTATATGCGAAATGATATGGGATACGTACGCGTTTTTACAACCCTCGAGATCAAGGGTTGCCCCGCTGATGTTTTGTAATAATTGTCGGTCCGGGGGTTGAACCGACCGGATAGTTTCGGGGGACGTATAATTATTTAAATCAGTTGAAATTTTCAGGGTTGGAACCGGTGCTGATTTCAATCTCATATGAGAGGGATGAATCTACAAATATGTCCGCGGGGTTGTGTCGGGTCTGAGGGGCATATATCGCAAACATGATAAATACGGGGTTGGCACCCCTCATATACATACGTAAATGTGCGTGTGGGGTGAAGTTTTATTGTTATTATTACTGTTACGATTATGATTATTTAAATGATTTCTCACTTTGTTTTCATACTTGTGACATTCGAGGTTTTCGACTCCATTAATAATTCCGGGATTTAATTCGAATTGTGTTTACTTAAATAATATACAATGGGCCAGCTAACCCCCAACTAAATCGAATCAGGGATGAATAATATGATAAGGGTTGGTTTTTTTTCAAACTTATATTAAATCCAAGGTGGCTTAGATATCAAGACTGGCTTGATTTAAATCAATCAAAAATCTTTTCTTTTCACCAAAAGACTTATAAACTTCAATGTTAAATAACTTTTAAACAAGAAATTTTATTAAAAAATACCAAAATACCTTTTTTGTACAACCATCATTTTTCTATTAAAAAATTATTGTAGATTTTTTCTATGATTTGTCGTTGATTAATTATGGAAAAAAATTGAGAAGACAAATGTATCTATTCGCTTTAGTGTGAATTAGACCTTATTGTTACAATACCACTTTAGTGTATAAAGCTTGAAAATGGTAAAAAACGTATCCAAGTTGGCTGTTACAGTATTGATGATGCTGCTAATGATAACAATGGCATAGTCGAGGCAATCAGTACCGAGGATTTAGTTAATTAACATACATAGTATCATTTGATCCATCCCCACGTGGTCTCCCATCACCAGGGATTCATCCCCCAGTTACCCCATCATCACCACCAATCAACCGGATTATCAACCTAATGGTAGCCTGAAAACAAACGCGAACACTGCACCCCCTTTTCAACCCTCTTCTTCTTTCCCATCACAACAAACGCATTTATTCCACTAATTTAAAAAAAAAAACAAAACAAAACCGTCTCCTATTTTCTTACCCATTTTCCCTGTTATCTATATTACTACAGAAAAAAAAATGAACAACGATCTGGAATTATTCCCGGATGTGGATACTCGTTTTTTTTTGCGAGGGAGTAAAAAATGTGAAAATAAATAATAGTCATGATAAAAAAGTATAAATATTGCATGATATCCCGGTGCAAATGAGAGACAAGGGAATCAACGGCATGGTTGAGGAGCTTAGGGGGATGTGGGTAGGGGGAGATTTCAAGAGTTTATAATAAATTGTAAGGTGAAAATGTTTTAAAATGGTTTCCGTGCCACAAACAATCAAGACTGTTGTCGTTATAGTTTCGAGAACGGTTTTGATAGCCGAGGGTGGTCAGGGATGGGGATGGGATGGAAGGGTAGATTGTAGTACGCCGTCTGATAAATGTGTCATAGTATTAAAAGTTCCGGTACGGTGGCCGGAGTCCGGAACCCGTACTCGTTTCCGGCGATCGTGAGCAAGTTTACTGCACCACAACTTCTTTACAAACACAAATACACAGATATTTTACACCCCCCCCCCGTTCTATTTCTTCGACGTCGAGGCGAATCCTCAATTCTCGGGTTCTCCCCATTCTTGAAAGTTAACGTCCTTTTGTTCGTAGACGAAACTCCCGAGGCCACTTACATATATTTCCTGGCTGATAAGCCCTGCATGATCCTCGGCACCCTTCCCCCGGAAAACTTTTCCCAGCACTCAACTTTTATTTTGCATTTTGGAATTAATTCCCAACGTATATATTCGGGAGCTTTAATAATGGTGTGATAAAATCAGCAAAGCACACGTTGATATACATGAGTAAACAAGTGTGTCGGTTTAACTGTGCAACAATACACCCCAATAATGCGATAATCAGCTCGCCCCCGGCAATGTACCGGGTGCACCACGATCTATCTATCCCGTCCTCCCGTACGGGTGGCGGCAGCAGCCTTTTGTACCGACCAGGAAATGGGCGCGGAAGCGCCACACCGTAGTCGGACGATATTATGATGACATCACATATACAAGTCCTGTGGGATTTACGGGAATTGAATGGCAAACGCGCGAGGGATTCCAACAGAGGGATAGACAGGATTTATCAACTTTTACACAAAAAGATAATGCTATCGACTCGGACAGAAAGTCTCTGCAAGGAATAATACCTCTTTATCTGACATGTTTGTTGTGATGACATTTCCCCACATTTTCCCCACTGATGTTCCAACTGAAACGCGTATTAAAATGGATCTAGCAAGTGTAAAGCAGCAAAAAAAAAAATTGTGAAAAATCAGTTTATAAATTTGGCAAGAAAGACATTGATCCGGTGAGGGAAAATCGAGCCACAGCCCTACTTGTTTATTCTATCCTCAGATTCAAACGTTGCTTATAATTAAGAGATGATGGAAGTCTATCAAGTGCTCCATCAATGAGTCACCCCCCCCTCGTTCATTTCCCTCAGGAATTATTTCTGGCTCTGACTGATCTCTTCCCTCGTGTAATACCCAAGTGATGTTTTCATTGCTCAGCCACATTACCGAACGATGACGGGGCTGAAACGAGGGTAACACCTTGCGTTTAGAATTCTACAAAGCCGAAGGGAAGATTTAATTGTGAAATGAGGGTTGTCATTTCAATCCGGGGAATTTCAAGACGGGGAAGAGCGCCGACAAGGATTCAGGAATTAAATGTATAATGAAGGAGTGCTCTCATCATACCCATAGAATTGTGTTAGTGGCGGCTTAGATTCCCGATAAATGTTGACAGGAACCGGGAATACGATGATTATCGGGAATAAGGGATGAAATATGTATGAGAAAGATATCATTGCGAACGTGCACCATATATATCTATAGACTGGATTCTGCGAATGTACGAGTAATTTAATCAAACGCTTTGACGATTTAAAAAAAAATATATTATCAAAGTGGTGAAAACTGAAAATAGGGAGGAAATTAAACGATGAGAAATCGAATGGCGGAAAAAATTTAAAAATATTTTTTTTTGGGAAAACCAATTTTAAATTTCCGGAGGAAATTACATGGGGGAAGTTTTTTTTTTGGGGGGGGGATAAATTAAAGGGGTTGCTTACCTGTTTGTGCATTTCGACGTTAAGTCCATATGACATTTCGTAGTACTGAAACAGAGAAAAAAAATCAATTAGATCAAATATCAATCGTGAAAATTGAGCTTTCAAAACACGACAAAGCTTTTATCAAATAATTAAAAAAACCACCCTCCAACACACACACACACACACACCGATATGATTACGAAAGTTGGCTTTGAACGTAATTATTAATCGATTCATGAATAAAAAGGTGCGAGTCGGAAAAATTTCATCCCTTAATCAAATTCTTTCAAAATAACCAAATAAAACCGACTAATTCATCCCCTATATTTCCTTTTCGAGCCAATACGTACAAAAAAAAAATCGTTATAATCATCAAATCGAGAGTTCATGTATGATCCCATGGGATTTTTTTGCGCCAAACTAAAAAAAAAAGCAAAAAAAGCCGGGAACGAGTCTCGGATTGCATCCCCAAGTGGGCGATTTCATTTTTTTTTTCGCAATGCACAAAAAGAGATGGATATGTACGAGCTGAAATTATCCTGGCTTCCATCCCTTGCTTTGAAAGCACTTGGGGGGTGAGTGGGTGATCCAGGGGGTGAGGTGATGGTCCCGGTACGCCTCGTCGCGTCTCACAAATAAAACAAAAACCAAATTAACGAGTGGCCGTAGTAACCGTAGCGCTCGTAGCACCCGCGTAATAGTCGCTTATCGGATATACAGCGTAAGGGTTGCACAGGAAAGGGGCGAAAAGGGCACGGGAACGACAAGGGGATGACGTTTTATAATATCAGTCTGTGCATATGGCATTAGTGCTCTCATGCAACACTGTTAAAATGTTAAAAAAAAAAAAACGGAAAAGAAAAACGTAAAAAAAAACCTAACTAACAAGAGGGATGAAAATGACATGAATTAAAAAAAAAAATAATAAAAATTTCATACCGAAAAAGAAAAATTAAAAAAGGGTAGCATTTTTCAGACAAAAAAGGTCTAAAACATTCAATTAAAAACAGCCACCCCTGAATTTTATCCACTCACTTTTTTTTCCTCTAATTATACTAAACGAAACACGATTTCACCCCTAATTATCAGTTATTATTATTTTTTTTCCTCTCCAATTTTGATCCCTCTCCCAACCAAACACGCCGAAGTTAAATCGAATGAAATAAATGATTTAAAGCGCACAGTATTAAAGTATTTGGGGGTTGTTATTTTTCTTTAGATTAAATGTGCAATTATTTAAGGGTTGAATTTTTTTTTATTTCCTTTTCGTCGATCCAATGGAACGGGTACGAAAACGGAAAAGAAAGCGGGGTTGAAAAGTGAAAATGTGCAAGATAGATGTTTATTGTGGGCAATTGTATGGGGGTTTGTTCGGGTAAATAGAAAGCAGCGGGGGGTTCGATTAAGAGGGTGGATTTCGTGTAACATGCGACGTGTCGTTTGCACCGACATTTGTTAAAAACCTGAACAGATAACATCTGAATTTAAATACACCCCCGTTGGAGCTTTTTGGCCTCCTCAACTTGGAGTACGTATTTCAACCCTTATTGCTCTAAAAAAAAGTATTTTTTTTTTAGTTCAGTGGATAAAGATGCACCCTTTTATCCTTATATCATATGTCACCATTTATTTGACTTTTACACGGTGAAAAGCACCGCTTTTGCCTCGTAAGCCTATTACAAAATCGACCGACAGAAAGACAGACCTTGTATCGGTAATGGTTCGTCCACGTTTGCAAGTCCGTCCGTCTGTCTGTTTGGTCTTTCGGTTCGTTTGGCCACGGGTCAACGATGAACATTTACGTGAATGAAATTAAAAGTGAACAAATCGCTGCCATTTTACGTGCAAAACATTTATCACTAGCTAATTTTCGGTCGCCATTGTGAACAAAGGAACTATCAATTAATCGCGTTCACTTGTTTTCAAAAGCTTTTGCCCAAAAATAAACGAGCTCGAAACGAGAGCTTTTGGAAAAAATGAATGGTGGAGATTTTTACGAGAGGACTCTTGAAACATTGTTGAATTTTTTCATGAAAAAGGAATTAGATATGTGCAAAAGAGGTGGACATAGGAAGTTAATGACTCCCTCCCCATGCAGGAAGAATCCTGACAATTTAAATCCCAGAAAAATAAATAGGTTTTCGAAGAATTTCAAAAGCTTCTATTTATGTAAAAAAATTTCCAGAGATACTTTATAAATTTTTGGGTTCAAATTATTTTGCCTTATCACCCCCCCCCTCAAATCCAATCCATTAAATCTCTGGAAGAGGTGGAAATAGGAAGTTAATGACTCCCTCCCCATGCAGGAAGAATCCTGACAATTTAAATCCCAGAAAAATAAATAGGTTTTCGAAGAATTTCAAAAGCTTTTATTTATGTAAAAGTTTTTCCAGAGATGCTTTATTAATTTTTGAGTTCAAATTATTTTGCTTATCACTCCCCCCCAAATCCAATCCATTAAATCTCCGGCCCATAGTCTTGGTGATGATCATACAACTTCTAATCAAATTACATCCTCTTTTTGATAAAAACAGAAAAGAAGCTCGAAATTTTGATTTTGAATGGATATTTCTAAGTTTTAAGCTCTGAAAAAAGCTCAGAATTATAGCCCGATTGGTAAGAAGCATAAAATTTTATCACATCTTCTTCCCTTTTTCTTTGGTCTTTCCAATTCTTAATCAGAAAATTCGATTTTTGGTATTTATTTTGGAGTACAAATTGTTTTTCCTCATTATCCCCCCCCCCATAAATTCAGTCCCTTAAATCTCTAGCCCAAAGTCTTGGTGATGATCATACATCTTCTAATCAAATTACATCCTCTTTTTGATAAAAACAGAAAAGAAGCTCGAAATTTTGATTTTGAATGGATATTTCTAAGTTTTAAGCTCTGAAAAAGCTCTGAATTATAGCACGATTGGTAACAAGTATAACATTTTAATTCTTCTTATTCCTTTTTTCTTTGGTCTATCCAATTTTTAATGAGTAAATTCGATTTTTTTTCTTAGACATTCCATAAATAATATGTTCAAAAACAACAAAAAGTCAAAATCGTTTTCGGGCTTTTCTGACGATCGTTAACGCTCTCGCTTCGATTCATTTCCCACAATTAGACATATTTATTATTTATTTGTATAATGACGTGAACATAATAATTAGAGGCCAGCCGGTGTTGAAGGTATTAATTATTACAAGTCCGACTTCAAATGGATTTCGGGGGAAAAAAACGAGAAAAGCCATACGTATAGGCTGCGATTGGTGTAAGAGAGGGACAGCCACGTTTCGAATTAAGATCTTAATCTCACACATTAATAAAAAAAGAGGCAGATCGACCAGATAATAAGGCCTGAGGATGAGGAAAGACAACAAAAAAAAAAAAGGCCATACATAAAAGATTTTTTTTTGGAATATTTAAATTTGGAATTTGACATGTGTGAATATGAATTTTACCAAAAATTTTGGGAAAAATAAAAAAATTTATAAAGCTAATTTATATTCGTTAACTTTCTAGAAGTTTCAAAAATTTGAAGCTTTAACTGAATAATCAGGAGGACTTGAACTAAAAACGATTTTTTTAAAGTACAAAAAATCGATTTAAATATCGATTTAAATCGATTTTCTCAACAAAATTTGTAGTTTGATTTTAGTAAGAGATTACCGAAAGTGCAACAATGCTAACAATGAAATTTTTGGACAAAGACTACAGCCACAATAAGTACACTAATAGGCATCAAATCAACAAAAATTGCATAGAGAAAAGCGGCTTGTTTGCTGCTAAAACAATGACCACTTCAAAGGTCATTTCCCTAATCTCTCTGCATGCACACTTGAGCGGCAAAAATTGCAAAGATTATCCCTATTATTGTATTTCGGTGCAATTATATGATTATTAATTCAATATATTATAATGTGTTCATTAAAATTAGATATGATCTAAATTGCAATTATTTATAAATGATTTGTATTAGTGCCGGTGAAACGGGCGAGCTTTCGAAACGGTTTTCATCCCCGTTTTCATCCCCCCACGCCTCGCCGCACCTCGTCCGACTGCTAGCCCCCGTATTAAGTAAATTCAAACTAATATTTAGAGAACGTAACATATCGGTTAATTACACAGTAATTAATAAATCAGTTGTGTCTATAGATGTAATTATAAATGGGAAAATATTGCAGCTCCGATCGCTTTTCCTAAATTTGAATTATTCAAAACGCGACAAAGAGCACTGTACTCAATTTATTTCACTACTGATGGTTTAATAAATTAAAAAGAAATGCTTACCATTACGTAGTGTCGTTGAATTTCGATTTTTTCACTTGCTAATTTTTCACATTCGAGTTTTAAACTGGAAAAAAAAGGAGAACATTTTTCGATTAATTTGTCATTTTTTTGTGGTAATTGCCGGTATTAAGGTCTATCGAATGATTTGGGGTTCTAGAATCATCGACTTAAAAGAAAAATATCGAAAAATTTGTTAAATTTATTCATAGTTTCCCCAACTTTAATTTTTCGACCTTCCAAAACTATACGTTTTGTTTAGATGTTATAGGGGATGTTGCAGTTTTAAAATGGGGTTGTTATGGATTGTTGTAATCTTAAGAAAATCATCCTCAAAAATTTCTTGCTCAAATTATGAATATAACGATAAATCTTATAAAGAATTAGTATGAAAATTTAACAATAGTTAAATGGTATAAAAAAATTATCCTCTTACTGATTAGCCAAGAAAATTCCAAAATTTTCTTTTGCCAATCGATGAAAAATCGTTCGTAGAGGATTGTGAAAGAATTCGTTTCGTTTGTGACAAAAATATTTTAGTTTTAGTTAATTAATTACGAAAAATTAATTATTTAGTCATTGATGTAGTAAGATGTTAAAAAAATATTTTTTTTAAGGACATATAAAAGCAAAAATGAGGGAAAACCTAGAAAAATATTTTATAATAATAAATCAATAAGGAAAATCGATAATTTATTTCTCTCTCCAGCAAAATTTTATGAATCATATATCAACAAATAAGGCCTAAGAACAAACATACAAAAGGTCTATTGAGGATTGTCTTTAAAAGGGATTTGGACCACTTTCAAAATAAACAATTCAACCATTCTATTGTAATTATGCTAGATAGTAATCCTAGAGTATTACTTATGCCGGTAGAATGGCAGAATAATGCAGAATTCCGGTAGAATAAAGACAATATTAACACCATTTTAATAAACAAGTTTTTATCGTTTGTGAAAATCAACTTTTTGCACTTTAAAATCTTAAAAGCCCGTAATGGGTTATATCAATGGTTTGAAGTGGGAAAAGTTAATTTTCACAAACGATGATAATTATGTGTTAAAAGGGTGTTTAATGGGTGCTTTGGAAAATTTTTTGAAAATGCATTTTCTTCTACAATTTTTAATTGGGGGCGGGGATTTTAATTAGTTTCCTTATTGTTTTATTATTGAAAAATTTTTTTTTGAAAATTTCCTGAATTTCTTCTTATATGTCGTTAAGAACCCAATTTTTTCAACATCTTCCTGTATAAAGAATTAAATAGTTCCTTTTTGGTGATTAATTAATAACAACTTAAATTTTTTTCGCATAAAAAAAACGAATTCTTTCACAAACCTCAACGAATAATTTCCCATCGGTTTGCAAAAGAAAATTTGTGGAAAAATCAAACTTTAAACTTTTGTTGTTCAATCAGTATAGGATACAAACTTTTGTTGTCATTTTTGGACAAAATTTTCAATCTGGATGACTAAAATTTTGCCTTTGTATTCCGCAATCATGCACTTATCAATTGCAAAAAAAAATTTTCCTATACTTTTTATGATTTCTTCAAAAAGAGAAAAAAGGAAAGCATCCCCTAAAAATCCATCAAATCGACGCCTTCGTCTAGATTCCTTAATACCAACAATACTTATCAGATTATTTTTTTTTTTTGCCACTTACTTATGATATTGTGCCTGTAGAAAGTTAAACTCTTCCTTGATTCGATCACAGGATTCGCTCACCGTGAACTTAAAGGGTTGGCCAGGCTGAGGTGGGCCCTGAAAAAACAATGCAAATTACAACACCGAAAAAAACAAACAAAAGTATACAAAAACCAAAAAAAAAAAAACAATTCGACTTGAATCACCCCAACCCCACGTATCATCCCTCCATCCCACCCTTCAAAATTCAGGTATCGTAAACAAAACACATGTATGCACACATTAATTACGTCCTGTCATGACACAAAAGCCCATTAGGCTCTCAATTTCATAGAAAAAAATTGCCCCCCCCCATCCAATTTTTCTATACCCCCACCAACACCCACCCTCTCGCCCCATAGCAGCTATAGTACCTCATTTTCCCAAAACGAGCAAAATAACATTCATTTATCACAGACAATTTATTGTTGATAAATTTATATTCCTGAGGCTATTTAAATGTAAAACTAACCAAAAATTTACACACAAAAATTACAACCCCCCGCATTTCTCACCCTACCCAAACCACTAGTTCTATCAGTTCAACTCGATTTCATCATCAATTTGTTTTGTTTCAATATCAAAAATCGGCAATATTTTACATGGGACATTCGCTGGATATGGAAATCTCATTATAGAAAATATACAAAATTATAAAATTCGTTTTGTTGTGAGATTTTTGAATAATTTAAGGGTTGTTCTGTATGAATGTCCTTCGATTTGATATTAGAAAATGTCAAATCAATAATTGCTGGTATGAATAATCAAGCAAGGGCTACTTATTTGCTGGACAAAGAGAGATGGGAATCGTAATTAAGTTTTAAAAACGTTTTTATCGATTTTATTGATTGTTGCCACTATAATTAGCAATAAAATATTGAAGAACATTCCTCTAAATTTTTGTGTAGAGGAAATAAAAATCACTTGAATAAATTGGTTTTTAGAACTTTAAAATTGAAATTCCTTGCAGTAGCGTATAATTACCAATTATTTTTCATTCTATGATTCCCATCTCTTATTATTCAATGCTACAGAGTATTGAGGAGAATTTATTCGGAAAATTTCAAGTAGAAAATAACGAAAATAATAGCAAAGGAAACAATTAATATTTGGCACTAAAATAAACTCTTTATTAATATTAATTGACAAAGAATTAATACGAGTTCAAACAGGTAACTTATCCACCTGTTTTCATTAATATTCGTATACCTAAATATAGTAGTACACGTAAATTTTCATCCAAAAATTTTTCAATAATTTATAAAAAATATTTCAACATGATTTTCAATATATTTTTTTCATACCTTGTAATACATAGAAATTCATTGATTGATTTGGTTTTTAACCAAAAGCCTTAAAAAAAAGCCTTAATTTCTAAAGAACAAACAATAATTCTAGACAAAACAAAACAAAGACAAAACAGAACATTTTTAATATACCATTCAAAATCAATTTTTTTTTTGATATACTTATTTTTAAAGTACAAATACAAATAATGTTCTGTTTTTCTCAGTCTTGATTTCTTAGACTTATACGGAAAAAAACAATAACAATAAAAATAAAGAGACTATACATTTACCTATGAAATTTTCTAATATTCTGCTACAAATATTTCTCAAGAAAAACATCAACATTAAAAATATATTTCCACTTTCAAATGAAAATATTTTCACCACGCAAATGATTCGTTTGTCGAATCAGCAAATCCAAAAGACATAATTTTTCTAGGACTTTGTTTTCCAAGGAAGACCAAATTTTATCGGGAAAATATTTTCATTTTCACAGTAAAATATTTGAGATCAAATCGATTAACGTTAAGCTTAATTACTATTCATAAGATATACCATTTAAATATATATATATATTTATTTTAAAGATTTTACGTTGCATTTTCACTTGAATTCATCTTCAACTTATATTTCTACCAAAAGGGATTACAAATGCACTTAAATGCATACAAAATATCAAGACTTATCTTGCATTACATTCAGATGAAAATGCAGCTTCATATAATAAAATTTATAGATCTACTAAAAAAATATTGCAAAAATCCGGACAATTGATCGTTTTGATTACATTTCCTGATGAAAATATTAAAAAAAAAGCGTCAATTGCCATTTTTGGAAGATATATTATCGTTGATCCAATGAAATAGTGCATTTTCAATTTTCATTAACTTTCATGGGTGCAATAAAAAATAATATTACTTAAATATCTATTGGATATTTATTAGGAATGATTGCACTGTATTATTCAAAAATAACTTCCCCTAAGCTTTCGACAAGAGTAAAGTACGGAAGATAGGAGAAGTAAAAAAAAAAACCTTTATAAAATTTACATAAAGACAAAATTAAAATCCACAAATAATATTTATTAATAACAATACGTAGTACTAAAAATGTAAATAGAATTAAAGTAAATCACAAATAATTTTTAGAATTAAAATGCACAGTTTAGCCTAACAATAAATTTTAAATTTAACACATATTTGGATAAATAAGACGTAAAGCTTATACACCTAAATTTATATATATATATATCCATCAGATGGCGATGCATCCCTCTGGAGAAAAAAATTTAAGTTATCTTTAAGTTTCAACATAGCACAGTCTATCGACTTAAAGTGGAACAAATCTACCCCAAAATATGTTTGTCCTCTATAACTTATGCTATACATAAAACTATAATCCAAATTTTTAATTGCAAGACCCTGTATTATATTAAGAATGAACATAGAGAGTGCTAAATGATCATTTATCAACCACAAAAATCAAATTTTTCAATTGTAAAAAAATCTATTTTTCTTAGATGTTAGATGTAGAAACAAATGAATATCGCACTTAATAAAATGTTATTAAACAATAACCAATCTATTGTTCAGGTAGTTTTCCTAGGCACTTAACTGAAAGTCTAGCCATTTAGTTAAATGGCAACTATTAAATCCGATTATTTCAAAATAATTTCTCCCCGATAGAAAAACAACTTTAAATTAATTTATACTGTACAGATTATAAAATTTGGCTTTGGTTTAGTAGCACGAGATCGATAAGTGTGGATGACCAATTTTTTTTTTTTAAAAAAAAAATAATGTAAAATTCCCTTAAATTTAGATTTGCTTATATAAAACCAAAACCATTCATCACGAATAATATTTCCTATAAAAAATTACACTCAAAATCTCGGATGCTTGCAAATTCCGGGACAAAAAGAGCAGCTTGATGTGCTGTGGGGAAAATTTGCACCACTAGTCGTTGGAAAATTCCCAATGTTTGCATTATTTCGGACCTCAATTGGCGGTGGTGGTTCGGGAAGGTTTATTTTCTTTTCCTTTCGAGGCCGACCCCTTGGTCGGGTGGTTGTAGCCCTTGTAGTTCGACCTCTGCCTCTGCCACGGGTTGACGTCGAAGGTTCGTCAGGTCTTGCAGTAAACATACGATAGGGTACCGTGACCCCGGATGGTTTTTCCCATTGAAACGGTGGCACTTTGAATTTCTTCAAAAACCAACAAAATTATTGCAATATTCCGCAAAGACAAACAATTTCAATAGGTGAAACAATTGAACAAATGCTTTATGAAATCGATTCCTGCACCATGCAAAAGAACACTACCTGGAAAGGTAGTACACAAAAATTGTCTTTTCATAAACGGTACCGAAATGACCCAAATTTTTTACGATTTATTTTGACTAATATTTGCTTATTATTGTTCCACTCTATCGTTTGCATTACCTGAGCACCGTTAGTAACAGGTGGCAGCAATCGTAAAGTCGATTGAAAAAATGATTGGGGATTGGTCGATTGATTCTCTGCGGCCATGAATCGACGGAACTCATCATGGCGAGCCTGAAGTAAAATTGTTGAAGTTGATTAATCCAAAAAAAGAAAATCAATTCAAAACGAACTTGCGAGAGCGATTGCAAAAATCGCATTCGAAAATCAGCCGGGGTCATTGGCAACGGTGCATCTGGTCGTTCCAAAAGTTGGGGACCCGATTTGTTGGAGTCCATAGTTGGCCGAATCATCAACTGATCCGGCGGAATCGACAGTGGTGGCGTCACCAGACGTACATCGTAGGAACAGTTCGGTTGGGAAAAATGCAAATGTTGGGTTGGTCGCACTGGACATGGGGGAGGATATGGAGCCACTGAAAACATGGGACGTGGTGGTGCAGGAATTGCCATAGCAATGCCGGGCGCTCTTTCCGGCAGGGCCGGTAAAGGTCGTGGTGGGACCTCTTTTATCGGCAATTCGGATGTATTGCGACGTTGCAAAAACTATGAAAATAAAATTTTCAGCTACGATCACATTTTCCTTGAGGATTCTGATTGCAAAAAATTGCACGTGCAATTATTGATTGGTTTGCCATTTTTGCAATAGAAATCCTCAATGTAAAAACGAAAATATTTACTTTATTGAGAAAAAACGCGTTGGTAAAGTTGGTTTGAGAAACGGTGGATGCAAATCTTTTGGTCGATTGAAGGATTTCACTTTCGATGACCGGATTTGGCTTTGAAAAAATTCAAATTTTTACATTGATTGCATGGAACTGATTGCTTTTGATTGACGATATTAAACGACTTTTTTGATTGGAAAATGTAAGAAAAATCATTGATTTATCGTTCGATAAAAAATGATCACTCAAAATATTCCGATTCCCGAAAATATTGGTCGATTTTTCCAAAGATATTTCATCAAAATTAGTTATTTTTATTTTGCTACGCTTTCAAATGGATGTCACAAAATTTATGATTTTATTGGTTATTTAGTACCTTTTAAATGATTCAAATTTATTGAAGAAAGAAACCAAATTAGTTATGGTTCTAGGGATATTATTCAAGAATTCACCATTGATAATGAGTAAAGAATATTTATGTTTAAACTTCTCAACAATGTTTTACACAAATAAAGTAGTGACATTTTTCAATAGTTTTGCTGTGCCAAAAGAAAATGAACCCCAAAGATTCAGGGAAAACCAGGCTTACTTAATGAAAGTCTGTGAAAACCATAACCATTGGTTGAGGATCAATTTATTTCTGCATCAGAAAATCATAAGTGCGTTTAATATCGTTTTTTTTTCCACTACTAAATAATTGCTGAATATTTTTTCAAAAAATTTTTTAAAAATTTCCTCTGCAATAATTACCTCCAACGCTTCAGTTTGCGTGGCTATATCTTGTCTAACACACAAATCTGTATCCAAAATCTAAAACGAAAAAATTAATCATCAATTTTCCGAAAATTGATATCAAAATTTTTATGGTGTTTGTAAGAATTTAAAATATATATAAATACAAATTTTTGGTGAAAATCAGTGTGAAAATCTTACGTTTTAAAAAGCCTTATTTTTCAAGGCCTATCCCTAAAGACAGATGGCAAAAACTTTCCGTCAAAATTGATTTATTGATCAAAGAAATTGAGATGCAGTTTTTGGTATTCAATTAAAAAAAAAAGCTCTTTTAAAAGTTACTCGTTTTCTTCTTTACACCCGAATTGTTGCATTATGCAATATGATGACAAGAAAGTTTCCCAGTGCATTGAAAAGGCTACAATTTGGCAAATAACTCATTTACAAAACTTGTACAAAAATATTTCAAATAATTTCCGATATCAAGTTTTGGTTTTTTGGAGTTGATGATAACAAATGTGCGATCTATTAACTTTCTTGTCATACTTGCAAATGCCGGAAAACTCCAAATGCATCGAGGAAATCCAAGAACTTCATATTTGACAGCAAATATCAGAAGATATATAAGTCAGAGGTCCCGAAAGCTCCGCAGTGCAAAAAAATTGGTTTGTTTTATCAAAAGCTATCAAAAAAATTAAATTAATTTATCCATTCAGAATTATGCACCAATAAACTGCATAATTTCGATGGACAAATGCAAAGCCTACGTTTTCAAAAGTAAAAAGTGCAAGAAAAAACTGCAATTTATTCTTCACAACAATTTTTCATAGAAATGTGTAATCAATAGCTAAATGATGTTCTTCCATGCATTGGAAGATATACAAATCAGCTAAAAGCTCATTTTCGAAGCTTTAACAAAAGTTTTACTAAAAGTGATTTTAAAATGCTAACTTTGGTTTCTAAGGGTTCCGATAGTTATTGTGAATGTCTATTAACTTCCTTGTCATTCTTGAAAATGTCAAATTTGCCAGCCTTCAAATGCATCGAGGAATTTCATAAACTTAATATATGAAATCAAAGATTCCAGAAATTTTAAAGTTATTTTTTTAAATTAATATTTGCAAAGAGGTCATTTCAATTTCCAGGTGCATCAGAAATTTTCTGGAATTTATAATTGATCTCAAAAATGTCTGAATTTAAAAAAAATGCTTATTTTGTGCAATAATAACTAGCAAAATATACTTTTGTTCTAAGGAAATTATGTATTGAAAAATATTGCAAATTTTCTTTTGGAAAAATGTTACAATTCACATGCATACATTGAAAATTGGTTCCAAATTATAAATACTTTTCTATCAAATGCAACAGATGCATCTCAATTCGTTTAAGTCCCTTTTTTTTGAAGGATATCAAAAATTTCAAAAGAGATATTTTCCGATACTAAATTTTGTTTTTTTTGGTTGATCGTAACAAATATGATATCTATTAACTTCCTTGCCATACTTGTAGATACCAAAAATCTCCAGATGCATCTAGGAACTCCAGGATCCTGATATTTGAAGTCAAAGACCTCAGAAGTCCTTAAGTTGACATTTTGAAATCATTTAAATAAAATTTTTGCATCCAGGAGTTTTTAGATATAAAATTCGAAATCAGAGACGAAAAATAACTCCTGAGTACCAAAAATTAATTCTATTTATCCCTTTGAAATTATGCACCAAAAAACCTCATATAACAAATTATGTTGAAGCTTTTTTGAATTAAGTGCAAAGTGCAGAAAACTGCAATCTTCAATCTTCATTAACTCTTTTTTTTTTTGTAAATCAAATGCCAATTAAAAATTAAGCTTTAATTGCACTCAATTTTGACAAATGTATTATTTATTAATGCAGATAAGAAATTTTCCATAACTATTTCTTCAATAAGCCAAATTTAATCGACTTCTCAGATTTTCACACCAATTTTTCATAGTAGAAAATTGGTAATCAAAATTTTTTTTTTTCATTTAATTTTACAAGCAAACAACCATAAATTTCTATCATATTTGTATTTTGTGTTTGCAAATAATTGTATACACAATACAAATATGTGACCACTCGGTTATTATATTATATACAAAATAAAAAAAAAATCATCAATTTTCTGAGGAAAACTTTTCTTCAATATTTACCTGGTCAGTTTGCGTGGCCACATCGCGATGATAATAAAAATCTAAGGCCCAAGACTAAAAATAGAGCAAAATGTAAAACGGAAAAATCCCAATCAATTTTCTTCGATTATATTACCGTAGATTTAATTCGGTAAGGTCTCCGTGTTAAATTACACATTTTATCAATAAAAATAAAATTCTGATAAACATTTCAATGCAATATTATGTGTGTTATATAGTGCACAATGCGATAAATCAAAGAGCAAAAAAAAATATTAATTGATTTCTGAGAAATAAATTTGATTAATGCACACACTTGCATGACTAATGTTTGAATGTTTTTCGTTTATTTTCGCTAAAAATAAATGAGCAATATTTGTCTTGTGATACGTAAAAAATATGTAAAAGATTTTTTTTTTTTTTTGTTAAAAATTGCGGATCAATAAAATTGTGATCTATGACATTTTGCCCTCGAATCTCACATGTCTTCATTGGCATAATTTAATTTATATGTTTTTTTTTATCTTAATTTGCATTCAGCAAAAAGTTATCCACAGACAATTAAATTCAATCGTTGGTGGTTTTCAAATCAAACAAGAAAATTATTATATTTTACTTATCAATTATTTATCACTCGAACTCAAATATAATGCTGACTATTTTTTTTTCCCCAATTCAAAGGAAATAATTTATTATTGTTTGAAGGCAACTCCGTTTTGTACTGATTACAATTATTGGAAACATAAAAAACTATTGAGATTTGTTTATTTTTTTTTTGTCGTTGAAATTGTTTAGGTTTCATTTTTTTAGGCCTTGAAGGGTAAGAGGCCTTCGTTAGGTTCCCATAGGATAACCAAAACAAACGTTCTTATTTCTCAATAATTTATTGTTTTATCTAAAGCACTATTCAAAAAAAAAAACTAAAATGTTATTATAAGCACTTTAGGTGCAAGTTGAAACTTAAACGAAAATATTTTTGGCACTTGAGGCATCAAAATATTTGTTATCTTATCTTTTTTGTCACGGATTTGGTTTTTTTATGTAGGAAAAATATTGCTGAAGACTTAAGTCAATCAATATGTCAAGTGTTGAAAAAAAATAAAAGTACTTAAGTTAAGAACTTTGTAAAAAATAATTTATTAGGGTTAAGATTTTAAAAAAAATCTTGTAAATTAAATTTTTGAACTAAATTAAAATGCTTAAAACCACTTGAGTTGGTACACTAAGTGAAACTATCGTTTCAAAAATCGGGTCTTTGAAAAGATTAAGGATATAAAGCTTCGAAGAAACAGGACTTGAAAAATATTTAATTTTTCCTCATAAGAACAAAATTTTAAATTAATTGAACTATAATTGGAATATAACATAAGATCAAACCAGTGGTTCTGAACCTATTTGAAAGTATTGACCTCCAACATTGGTTCAAGCAATTCTACAACTTTTTTTTTAAGCTTTGTCTTAAAACAAGCGTTTTAGGAGCAATTTCCATAACTAAATAAAAAAACTCAGATAAATTTAAATTTGCCATTGCTATACCTCATTGTATTTTATTTGGACACTAAAGACTCCCAGAGCTTTGCTAAAATATATACTTCACTGAGCTTTTGTATACACTAGACTTATGAGACTTCCCAAAAAAAATAAATAATTTACTTCAAAAAAAAAAGTTAAAACTTTTGTTGGAAAAACTTCAATTTTCAACTTGAAACCATTTAAAGGGCAAATTCTCCATAAACTATACTTTTGCTTCTATTTGACTATAGTAAAAATTGTATTTTATGATCAAACTTCCAAAAATAGTCCCCATAGCTTACAAAACTTTTATTTCGTCATTCAAGAATAAAACGAAAGTTTTCCAACAAAACTCCAACAATTTGAAGATTTTGAAAGAAAATGTCTTTAAATATGTAAAAAAAAAACAAATGACAATCTACAAAAGAAAAATAGGTGGAAATTTAAATAAAAAGCTTTTAAAGTTAGTTTTACAATTATAAGGGTTCAAATTGAAGTGTTCAGACTCTGATTGACTTTTGATCTTCTGTACTAATGAATAAGTTTCAAAACAACTGACAATCTAAACCAGTGGTTCCTCAACTATGTCTGATATTGTTACTCAACTATTTTATAGACATGTGCCATGTCTCACCTAAGCTTTTCTAAAACTTTTGTAGTCTTACCATTGCAATAATATGGTTAGCTTAAACACTGAATAAATGCTCTTTCACCCCACCCACCCATTAGTCTTTTGCAGTTAGAGCACAGATCGAATTCCATACTTTAAGAAACGCTTGCCAAAAAGATCCACTTTGTATTACAAAAAGCTCGCGAAAAAATTGATTGCAAAATTTTGAAATTTTACTCAATAATTACTTCTGTTGCTTGAATAAAAGAAACATTTGTTTCAGATTTTTTTTCCCTCCCCCTCCTCAAACAACTATAAACTCATGTAATTTACTTTATCAATGAATCAATTGCTCTGCTAGAATTACCAAAAAAAAAAAACGTAATTTAATCGAGAAATAAGTGTATCTTTATTTTTTTAAAGAATTCAAATTTTCATGCAAGTTTTTCAACTTGGAACCATTTAATTGCTAAATTTCGACCACGAACTGTATAAATTATGACCTCTTCCCATTTCATGGTCTTAAAAAGGTCATAAAATGGTCTAAACAGTTACAACAAGTGAATATTTGATGCCTCAAAAAGTGCTAAAAAGCCTTGGTTACCTGTGATTACAAATTTGAAGAATTTGGATGAGTAAATTTTCAAAATTGTCAAACAAAAGAGTAAAATAACAAATGACTGTCTAAAACAGTAAAATTAATTTTTCTCTTCTATTTAAACTGAAGGATTTTGCGTTTGAAAGACAATTTTAACAATCATAAGGTTACATATTTCGATCGTCTGACACCGGTTGATCCTTTCTTCTAGACTAGCGTTTCTCAAACTATGGGTTGCGAGCAAATTTTAAGTTAGTCCTAATGGGCGATTTGCCACTGTATAAGATATGAATTAGAAAGAAAATTGGAAGATTGAAAATTTTTGGTAAATGGGACGAAAAACTCAATCAATTTTAGGCACCACTGTTCTATACAAATAAGTTTTAAAATAAAGGACTGTCTGCAGTCAGGAATAATATTTCAGTAGACTTAATGTTTTCCAAAGTGGGGCTTTCGCCCCACTGGGGCAGGACAAGCGTGATGCAATGAGGTGAAGGAAAATTTAGATTCTTGTTCATATTTTAATTTAAGTGCATTAGTGATTAGCTTCAAAAAAATTTTCAAAAAAGCTCAAGTACCTACGACTTGGCACCAAAACAATTGGGAACCATTGTTCTATACAAATTAGATTTAAAATAAAGAACTGTCTACAATTTAGAATAGTGTTTCAGTAGAGTTAGTGTTTTCCAAAGTGGGGCTAACGCCCTACTGCGGCAGGACAAGAGTGATGCAATGAGGGGAAGGAAAATTTAAATTCTTGTCCAAATTTTACTTTAAGTTTATGATTAGTATCAATACCTTAAATACATAAATTTCATAAAAGCTCCAGTACGACTTGGCACCAAAACAATTGGGAACCATTGCCCTATACAAATTAGTTTTAAAACAAATGACCATCTACAGTCTAGAGCAGTGTTTCCCTATTGTTTTAGTGCAGTGATTCTCAACCTGGGCGATATCGCCTCCTAGGGGGGCGATCGAAAACTTACAGTGGGCGATTATTTGACTATACACTTTTGGGGGGGCGATAGTCATTTTGCGTGGGCGAAATCATTTTGAATACCCGCTTTCAGTGATGGGCCGCTGCATTTTTAAATTGCATTGTGAAAAAAGCGAATAAAACATTTTGTAAAACAAATCTACCTTATATTAAGGATTTTTATCTGTTAAAATTTATAGGGGGGCGAATTAAGAAGCGGGTCTTGGTCTAAAAAGGTTGAGAAACACTGTTTTAGTGCTATGTCCAACTTGAGCTTTTATGAAACTCTTTTATTCTAGCTATTGAAACTAGTAGTACACTTAACTAAAAATCAGGATAAGTGTCTAAATTCTCTGTTTCCCTCATCGCATCACTCCTATCCTGCCCCAGTGGAGTGTCCATCTCACTTTGGAAAACCCTAATCCAAATAAAAACTGGTATAGCTTTATAAATATCCATCTTACATGCAAAAAACTTTGACACGTTGGCCTCAAAAGTTGTAAGGTTAATCAATTGATAACTATGCTTTTAATAATTACACCGGCACACAAAAAAAAAACCGTACACCTTCAAAAATTCGAGAAAACTTTAAAAAATGGCAGGCACAACCATGACGGCATATACGCCTTTAACCCAGGTACCCAGGTTTTCGGTTTTTTAAAGTTTTCTCGAATTTTTGAGGGTGTACGGGTCAAACCGACCCCGGATTCGTGTTCAGGGGGTCAAAATACGTAGATTTATGTAGGTCCGGTCAAAAGTACAGAGCACTTTTTTTTTTTGTGTGCCGGTGTTATTGTTGGTTCCCTTAATCGAATTATTTTATCAGATATCTTGAAAATCTTTTAAATATTTGATATTTCCAAAAAATACAAGTTTTGATCAATTGTTTGAGTTGAGAATGTCCAGGAAAATGTTGATATAAATGAGTGGGGTTGTACCCAATTCACAGGTAGACCTTACCGACAACAAGAAAACATTGAAAATTCATAAAATAAAACAGACTCACGCCGCCCAATCCGTCGAAAACTTTACGTTGTTTTTCGTTGAAAGACGAAGGATCATAACAACTCATTAAAAAGTAGAGTTGGTCGTAGCAGATTCGGCGCACTTCGAACAACAACTTGGACGGTCTTTCTGCGCAACGGCAACAATGAAAAAGATTTACGCAGTTAAGTATTTACATTTTCCGCATTTAGCAAACATATATATATGCGAATGATTTTTCCCTCACCAATTTGGCCGTCTGTCTCGTAGTACTGTCTGATTTTCTTCAACGATATGAACTTGAGATACTCCCAGCGATCCTGCACCTCGAACACATCCCTCTGGAAGCCATTCACGTATAAAATGCGGCAAATTTTCCGCCACGCCGTGATTTTGTGCACGAAAGCGAATAATATGCCACCCCATGCACTTTCCAGCAGAGCAATGTATTTTTCTAGACACTAAAGATTTCGAGTGGTGAAGGAAATTGGTGTTTTTTTTTTTTTTGGGCGAAATGAAAAAATCAACAAACCGATATGATAATTTTGTCCTCTTCCTCGGTCCAGTCGTCATTGTCGGACTCTACCGGCGATTTGTAGATGGATAAATCCATTTTGGGTCCATGGAACAACACAAATCAGCCGAACAACAATGCAACAGGAGAAGAACTTTTCGATGTGACTTCCGCGAGTGAAGTGGCCGATCCAGAGTGAATGAGCCTCTCTGTCGACGTAAAGACGTAAAATGAACACACTCGATCGATTACTAATTTGAAATGGAGATACTTTTTATCGAGCCGATTCGTTCGAGTCGTTAAAATTATTGATCGACTTTATAAATATTATTGGCGTTTCGTGACACGATCGCGAACACAAATACATACATACATCAGAGAAAAATCAGTGACTCTAAGCCTCCACTCACAATCCGACAATGCAACCAACCCCACCCACCCCCTCGCGATCCACCACCCATATTTCGTTGCTATACACACCGCGAAAACGCATTTATAAAAACTAAGTTTAATTTGCGATTAAATTTCAATTATAAAACTTATTATATTATTGTTCAAATGAGCTCAACGCTTATCAGAAACTCATATTAATAAAAGCAACAATTCAACCATTCAATTATTCCCGATTCTTTAACGATTGCCTCATTATTATTAAGAACTATAGCAAAAAAAAAAAACGACCATTAAAAAACAATAAGACCAGAGGCACGTTTTGTTATGAGGTTGGTTCACGTTTCCGCTCACAAAAATTTGATTGATTGGACTACACGACACTTTAGTCGACCAATATTGAACAATCGATTTAATTGTTCACCTCCGTACGGGGACCAGACGCGTTATCGACTAATAACTGGCATTCGATAAAATACGTAACACTCGTTTCGATGGAATTTAATGCTCACACATTCGTAAATCAAAATATAAAGTACACACATAAACAATAAAATAAAATTCCAAGAAAAAAATCACATTAAAATGGTCGCTGAGCCTTCCGCCTCAACAATCGTCAATCGTTGTTAATATTTTTCTCTATAGTCGATTTTTTTTGTTGTCGTTGCGTTTCTTTTATACAAAGTTGATCGATTTGTTCTGCGTGGCAGAACTGAATAAAATATAAAACTTGCACAATACGAGCTTTTATAATAGCCTTAAAAGCGTGGGAGCTTTAAAAGTTTTGTGTTTGCAATGAACATTTTTTCATCTTTCAAATACTTAAAGCTTTCTAAGACCAAACGACAGGTGGAGGCGGAGCTTTCACCTGGAAATCTGACGTCACATATGACTAATTTTTTCAGGGGTTATTTGTATTTATGGTTTGTACAAAGCTCATCATGCAACTTGGAAAATAACAGGTGTATCTGGTATTTTTTTTAAACATAGACGTGCGATTTTTAACCAATTGAATAAAATATGAAAGAAGAACAATATGAGCTTCTATAATAGCTTCAAATGAGTGCGAGCTTAAAAACTTTTAAATTTCCAATGCATTTTTTTTCATTTTTCAAATACTTAAAGCTTAAGAAGCCCTAACAGCTAGTTGGTTGGAGCTTTCATCTTGAAGTCTGATGTTACATATGACTAATTTTTTGAGAGGTTATTTGTATTTAAAGTTGGTACAAAGCTCATCATGCAACTTGGAAAATAAGCTTTAAATAGCTTTAAAAGCGTGGGAGCTTTAAAGGTTTGTGTTTCCAATGAAAATTTTTTCGTCTTTCAAATACTTAAAGCTTCATAAGACCAAACGGCAGGTGGAGTTGGAGCTGTCACCTGGAAATCTGGCGTCACATACGACTAATTTTTTCAGGGGTTATTTGTATTTAAAGTTTGTACAAAGCTCATCATGGAACTTGGAAAATAACAGGTGTCTCTGGTATTTTTTTTTTCAACATAGACGTTTTTTGACCAATTGATTAAACTATGAAAGAAAAACAATATGAGCTTCTATAATAGCTTTAAATGAGTGCGAGCTTAAAAACTTTTAAATTTCCAATTAATTTTTTTTTCAATTTTCAAATACTTAAAGCTTAAGAAGCCCTAACAGCTAGTTGGTTGGAGCTTTCATCTTGAAGTCTGATGTTACATATAATTAATTTTTTGAGAAGTTATTTGTATTTAAAGTTGGTACAAAGCTCATCCTGGAGCTTGGAAAATAACAGGTGTTTCTGGTATTTTGTTAAACATAGAGGTGCGATTTTGACCAATTGAATAAAATATGAAATAAAAACAACATGAGCTTCTATAATAGCTTTAAAAGAGTGCGAGCTTAAAAAGTTTTAAATTTCCAATGAATTTTTTTTCAATTCTCAAATAAGCTTATTAGCTCAAATAAGCTATTAAGCTTAAGAAGACCTAACAGGTGGTTCGTTGCAGCTTTAATCTTGAAGTCTGATGTTACATATGACTAATTATTTTAAGAGGTTTTTTTATAATTAAAATTGGTGCAAAGCTCATCATATTACATGAAAAACTGAAACAGGTGTCTCTGGCATTTTTATTAGACTTAGGGTTACGGTTTTCAGTCAATGGAAAAAAAATAAGACTAGAACAATATAAACTTTTATAATAGCTTTAAAAGCGTGGAAACTTCAAAAATTTAATTTTTTTTTTCAACTCTCAAATACTTAAAGCTTTATAAGGCCTAATGCCTGGTTCGTTGGAGCTTTTACCTTGTAATCTGATGTAACTTACGACAATTTTTTCAAAAAGTTATCTATATTTAAAATTATCTCAAAGCTCATACTGAAACTTAGTAAATCATAACAGGTGTCTCTCGTATTGTTATTAAACATAGCCGTGCGCTTTTTGGCTATATCGCAATGATTAACTTGATATTTTCTGAGTACTAATTGCACATTTTTTTATATTGTTGCAATCCAAAAAAAGAAAAAAGAAATTTTCTTATATTTCTAAATAAATATAAAATAAGAATTTTTCAATTCTTGAGAATTTTGTCAAAAAAATTTTAAGTAAAATTTAAACTTTTTTTAATTTTTTTTTTTCGCAATTAATTTTCACAGTAGAAAAAAAATGAAAATTGGAAAACAAAGGGCTTAATCTCTAATTTAATAAATATTATACTCATTTTTTTTTCTAATAAATTTTGGTGACTATAATGGCTGTTGAAATCATTGCCTTTTTACGACAAACATATGCACCATATTATCTGGGTAGGCAAGAACTTTTATAAAGTTGCCACTTATTTTAGGCTCAAATTAAATTTAAAATCGACTTTTCGAGAAACTTATTAGAAAACATGAATTTCCTACATTTTTACTAGCCATAGGCGTGCGATATTTTTAATCAATTTGCAAAATTTGAATGACATATTTTTCCCACAAATCTTTGCTCATTGTTGTTTCAAAATTTTCTGACTATTATTGGTATGGACAAATTTTTAATTGTTGCACTTCAACAAATGTTTATAAAACTTTATTAAGGTCATTAGAAAACCATTGATTTAGAAGTTCTTAAGTTTTTGTACATTTTCAAAAAAAAAAAATTTCCAAAAAAAAATGATAAAAAAATTACGTTTTTTAATAATTTTTTTTTCAATTGTTTTGATCTAGGTATAGTAGAAAATTATTGAGTGGAAAATAAAGCGTATTATTTTTTATTTAACATATAATTTTTTTCAATTTTCTTCTAATGAATTTTACTGCCTAAAACTTCCTTTGAAGTTAATGTTGTTTGGTGGGAAAAATATGCTCAACATTTTCTTATCTGTAAGAGCTTTTGTCAAGTTGGGATCCGTTTAAGGCATAAATAAAATTTGAATCCCCATTTTGGACAGCTTTTGGTTGGTACTTTATTATTTCACAAAAATTTTCTTTCTAAGTCGACCGAAAAAAATTTTACAGAAAAGTTATTACCTATAAAGGCAATATCATTGTTGATTTTTAAGAGGATTCTACCGAAAAAAAATTACAAAATTGGAGACAACAGGTGTTTCCTACATTTGCATTGGCCATAGACGTGCGATTTTGCCTAATTTGCAACAATTGAGTGACCTGTTTTTACTCGATAATTAAGCCGACAGCAACAGTATGCATAACAATAATTAATGTTGAACTAGTGATAAAATCATTAACAAAAAAAAAAAAACTCGATAATCATTGAGAATTTGTTCCTCAGATTATTCTGAAAGCTTATGGTAATTTTATTTGATTGTTGCTGTGCAACAATGGTTGGAAATGATTGGCTTCTTGGATAAAGAAAAACAATTTTTTAGATTTAAAAATCATTTTGGTCTTACTATTTGCCATAAAATAAGAATCTTTAATTCTTTATATCATTTCAAAAAAATTCTTTCCAAAAAAATATGCATAAAAACTGTATTTTTTCAATTACTGTTTTCTCCTTTATTTATGAGAGTAGAATAAAATTTAAAAGTGAAAAATAAAGATCATAATCTGCACTTTAACATAAATTTTTTTAAAAAATTTTTTTAGTAAAATTTGCTGCTCATAATGGCTGTTGAAATCAGTGCATCTTATGCACAACATTATCATGAAAACACGAGCTTTTGCTAAGCTGGCTTTGGTTTTAGGCTTTAATAAAATTTCAAGCTAGTTTTTGAACAGTTTTTTGTTTGTACTAGATTGTATCGAAAGTATTTTTATCCGTAAGTCCACAGAAAAAAAAATTGACAATTTTTTAAGACCAAAAACATTGCATTGTTAATTTATCAAAAAAATTTGAATATGCCACTCTTGGTAAACCATTATTGATCTTTAGAGGAAGCTGTGTAAAAACTTAAATAGTAAGACCAGAAATCAAAGAGCTTTGAAAGCTCTAGGCATAAAGGTCTCTGAACTCAAAAATCTGTCAAATCATTAAATTCCCATTGAATACTTTTCCTCTGTTAAATTCTTATTGGCTTCAACAACAAAGTTTCAAAAAAAAGAATAAATCGTTTGTGAAAATATCGGGTTGAACGGTGGTGGTGAACGAGTGAGCTTTACCGGGTGGCGATAACGAATGGTTTTTTCGATGTTGACACTTTTACAAAAGGAAAACGAAAACGAAGCTTTCGAAGCTTTTCGAGGATCAGTTTTCTAAGTTTGTGGGTGAGAATATATGCTTCTTTTTTTTTTTTTTTTTTTTTTGGGTGACAGAGAGTAGGTCGAACATTGCTATTGCAATTGCATTCGGTCGCCAAAGCGAATCGATACCCAATGGTTGCAACGAATGAACAAGGGATTTACTCTCGTCCATTGCATTGTCGAATTTTTCGCGACCCAACCAGTAACACTTGACGTAATCGTTGCTGCACAAAAAACCAAACAAACGACCACCACCACCATCACCACCACCACCGTGTCAACTTTTCGATATCGTAAAGCGACCACCATCGAAAACTTTCACAATTCCTTCGTACAAACTTTCAAGTGATCTTTTTCCTCAACATTAAACTTTTAATGGGTAACTATACAGTGAATTCGACCATCTTAACTAAATCAACCCCCTACCCCTATCCACCCCATCTAAAGCTCTTATTTATTCCTTTCAAATTTCCATCATTTCTCTTGGGTGTGTGTGTTTTTTTTTGGCTGCAAATTATTTTTCTTTCTTTGCTTGAATATGAGAGGCTTTGTTCGTGTATTCGATGAGGGGGATGAGGGATGTTTATACAAGTATTTGTCTTTGTACATGAAGGGATTTCTGAAAAATAAATGACGAAAATACGTGTGGTTCGTCTTGTTTGTGCGAAAGTTAAAGAAAATTGGTGGAAGCGCCGAAGAAAATACAAAGATAGAGAAAACATGGCACACAATATGAGGATGTTGGTAAGTGTACGTAGATAGGCACGAAATGAGGGTGGAAATGGGGCAACGATGTGACTTCCACTGACAGAGATGGGGGTGGTGGGATAAATGGAAGATGACGGGGGTTGTGTGATAAGATCTTCCTCATCCGGGGACTTTCGTGTGTAATATTGGGACGGAATCGGAGTTGGGGGAGTGTGGGAGAATGCCGCTGTCGTGAGCAATCCCGCTGAGTGGAGGTTATGTGAGGTTATGTTATCTGCAGACAGCTGTAGTTATATATCCTGCATACACAAGTATATTATCTTATATACATTCCACTCACAAGTATTTCGCTCGTTCAACGCCAATAATATTCTCTTTCCGGATCCACCTACGACCTACTACCCCCCCCCCCCTCCCTGCCCCTCTTAGTCCCCCGTCATTCTCGTCCGTGCCACTTTATTCGTTTCACTGAGACCGCGTATTTAGGAGGAGGCGATCTGGAATTTCTTCGCCTCATATTTCTAGCTGAAGAAAATTACGAAAATTCAACACACGAAAATATTCCCCGTGTCCTACTAATATAGATGGATTTTTATTGCAGGATAATCATTTTTAGGTTATTCATTTGTTTTTTATTATCTAAGAATTCTAACGACTGATAGAGTATTACTGGATTACTGGAAAATATCCTTTTTTGTATGTTTTAGATGGTGAAGGAAATTAGGTACAAATTTCCTTGGACAAAACGATAGGCAAAAGGGGGGGCGGGTAAATGAAACAAAATTTTTCTTCTCAGTCTTAAAGTTATTAATTAAAGTTAAGGAAAAGAAAGGGAGATAGGTCACCCTTTACGAGCCTTATGTGAACCCCAATGTGATTGGCACGTTGGACATCTCTACGGGTAGGGAAATCCATTGAATTTATTGTAATTTTTGGTGGACGTCTTTTCACTAGTGAAACCGCTGGAAACACATTGTTTGAGAAGCACTGTTGTAAACTTTTCGCGTAGAGGTATCTGGCCAATACATCAAAAATATATTTGATTGAACTATTTCTTAAATTTATGTTTTTAGTTTACTTTTGGAAATTATTTTACATAAATAAGATCCCAACTTAGTGAATATTGTTTAAATAGTATAACTGGGGTCAGGTTACTTTAGCACCTTTAGCGTATAATAGCTACGTAGTTCTTACCCATTTGTAGCTATAGTTAAAATTACTGGCAAATTGGTCGAAAGAAATATATATTTTTCTTTGGAATTTTCCAAGAATTAAATTGTTTTTTTTTTTCCTATTTAAACTTAATTGCATAACTCTCTGCACATGCAATTATTAATAACAATCGTTTCATTTTTTATTGACCGAAAAAACATTAATTGTTCCTACAAAATTGTAATAATAGCTAAAGTTACCTGATCTCAATTATACTGTTTAAACAATATTCACTTAGTATATTGTGGTCTCATTTATGTAAATAATTTACAAATTACACTATAAACATAAATTTGAGTAATAGTTCAATCAAATATATTTTTGATGTATTGCCTAGATACTTCTACGCAAAAAGTTTATAACAGTGCTTCTCAAACAATATGTTTCCAGCGGTTTCACATGTGAAAAGACGTCCACCAAAAATGGTAATCAGTTCAATGGATTTCCCTACCCGGAGAGATGTCCAACGTGCCAATCACATTAGGGTTCACATAAGGCTCGTAAAGGGTTCCCTTTTCTTAATAAAACAAATTTTGGTAATTGAAATCAAGGATTTTCTTTATAAATAATTTTAAGGCTCAGAAGAAAATTTACTTCATTTCATCCCCTTCCCCCTGTCGCCTCTTTCTTGCCCAAAAAAATTCTTCCCATTCGTTGCCATCATCCCTCCATCTTCTTCATCATCAAAAACTATTATTCTATACCAGAAAAATAACCATGTACATACGAAAAGGAATATTTTCCAGTAATCCAGTATATTCTATTAGTCGTTAGGAAAATGATTATCCTGCAATAAAAATCCATAAATATTAGTAGGACACGGGATGTCCAACGTGCCAATCACATTAAAATCATATTACCACTTCATCAATTTTTTTTTGCCAACTAATTTAATCGGGTGGTTGTTTTCTAAAGGAAATAAAATATACACTTGTTCAATTGAAAAAATATGACGATTGGTTTAATGTTTTTTTTTCTTGTCATTTATTGTCACTTTAGAAGGTTAAATGGCGATTCAAAAATCAATAACAAATCGAAAAATATTAAAAATTTTCTGGATATGAGAATCGAAACCTGTATCTACTAGTTTTGGGGTGAACACCTGGACCATTTGGCCATCAGTAGGTGTATTTCGATTGCCAAGCAATCTGTGATTCATTACAGCAGTTACGGAGAGATCCTACTTGATAATCACTGAGTAAGATTGCTTGGCAATCGAAATACGTATCTTGGAACTTGAGAAAATATTTTTTTTCGAATTCAAAACATAGGTTTATATTTCTGTATTAATACACAAAATTATTAAGAAACTCCTGAAGTGCAATTAAATCCAGGTTAAGAACTTTAGTCTTTGAGTATAATAATGGCACAAATCATCCACTTTAAGTAGGATATCCAAGCATCACTATCATAGCTAGGGAAATCATATGGGGAAATAGTTTTGTCATCACTCAATTCCAATCAATGCGATTAATTAATCATTGCTTCGGTGTTGATAAATAAACGGAAATCACTACCACTAACTCTGTTCGCCATCTGTTGATTTAAACTAAGCATTACGTTGAACTATTAACTCGCAATTGAAAGCCCATTGAGCACTTTAATTGAATTATATTTTAAGAAAACAATCATTAAGTGTTTTTTCTTCCTTATTTAATCGTCGTTCGTGCCGTCCACGTTGGTTCCTCTCACACTTGGCTCGTACAAGTGATTCCGTCACTCTCTTCAAATGATAATTACGAGTAATTATTCACGATATTAAAGTGGCTGGTTGATATGGTAGCAGAGCGGGGTCGGACGGAATCCACCGAGTTATTATGCTTATTAAATTAATTACACACTTAAACAGAAATATTATGATCAAATCGTTTTTCGTCAAATAAACAACAACGGCAATTTGTTGGCAAAGAATTTAGTGCAAATGCACTGGCAAAACTATCGAATAATTAGAATGGGGGTGTGCGGTGCGGTGGGGTAGGGTGGGGTGGATAGATGTATGAAAAAGTGGCACGAGCATTAATGAGAGTTTATTAATAAATTTTGTCGAGGCTTTTGTTCGAATGCATTGAGTGATGCTTCAAATATTTCAAATACCTGTCTACCGTGCAACAGACAAAAACTAACCCCCGAAATGTGATAGATCCCCGTCCACCCCCCCCATTCCGGCTACGCCGCTTGTAAATGAATAAATTTCGTATCAATTGATGCGTTTATTATACTCGATGCACTGTGCAATTTTATTAATAAACACACCGTTCGTCGATCTAGTTTGTGAAAAATTTATCCACTAATAATAATAATAATAATATTTCGATTTGAAGAGAATTTAATAAATATATCGTTGGGGTTGCTCGCGGGGATTATTGCAATTAGACTGGGAATGTTTGCGTCGATGTGCATGCATTTGTGCATCAGGGTTTTTTCTGGTTGTTTTCCGTTAGTTTTCTATGTCAAATATTTATTTTACAGCACTTGTGTTGCCGGGAAAAATTCGAGAGGGCTTACTACGAGGAAAAATTGCGAATGTCGGGGGGTGGGAGGGTGCGGGGGTTAGAGCTGGGGATGGGTGGAATGGGGCAAAAGTGCCAGGGGAAATGAGAGAAGCACAACGTTCATGTTTTGTGCCTATTTATAAATTAATTATTTAATTGTTGATTGTGTCTATTAAAGCGTGTGTATAATTCGTTTTATTTTTTTTTATTTTTTAAATTTTTATAACAGAACCGAACTTGATTTTTTTAATTGTAAATTAGCATATATAGTTGGAAAATGATTGGTTATACTTTCAGAGGAGAAACGCTCATTTTTAATATGGTAGATGGGAAGAGCCCAAGAAAAAAGGAGGAAGAATTAAATTCTAGATCTGTTAAAAATAATTATGGGACTTTTTTTTTGTTTTAACCCCTCTAATAGAAGTACCACTTTACTGAAAAGATTTTTTCTTGTTTTATTTTTTCAATTTCCTCAAAAATGGCTTAAAAAATTTCGTTTAAATTTTGTACGATGACAAGTGACATTAATATCTATAAGTTTTATATGAAAGGTTTTTTTCTACAAACACTCTAAAAAGAACTTACACTATGATTTTTTTTTTGCAAATTATCATTAATAGTTGGAAAATGATTCGTTATACTTTCAGAGGAGAAAGGCTCATTTTTAATATGGTAGATGGGAAGAGCCCAAGAAAAAAGGAGGAAGAATTAAATTCTAGATCTGTTAAAAATAATTATGGGACTTTTTTTTTTTTGTTTTAAGCCCTCTAATATAAGTATCACTTTACTGAAACGATTTTTTCTTGTTTTATTTTTTCAATTTCCTCAAAAATGACTCAAAAAATTTCGTTTAAATTTTGTACGGTAACAAGTGGCATTAATGTTTATAAGTTTTATATGAAAGATTTTTTTTCTACAAACACTCTAAAAAGAACTTAAACTATAGTTGTATCTATTACAAACATCACACACATCTTAGCCCTTGAATCAAGAACAGTTGTAAGCTTAAGTTCTATATTTACATTTGGGATTACAAACGAAATGTAAAAATGCTGCTAACAGAATCGAACTTGATTTTTTTAATTGCAAATTATCATTAATAGTTGAAAAATGATTGGTTATACTTTAAGAGGAGAAAAGCTCATTTTTAATATGGTAGATGGGAAGAGCCCAAGAAAAAAGGAGGAAGAATGAAATTCTAGATCTGTTAAAAATAATTATGGGACTTTTTTTGTTTTAATCCCTCTAATATAAGTATCACTTTTTCATAAATTTCGTTTAAATTTTGTACGGTGACAAGTGACATTAATGTCTATAAGTTTTATATGAAACATTTTTTTCTACAAACACTCTAAAAAGAACTTAAACTATAGTTGTATCTATTACAAACATCGCACACGTCACATCATAGCCATTGAATCAAGCACAGTTGTGACTCTAAGCTCTATATTTACATTTGGGATTACAAATGAAATGTAAAAATGCATTTTTGGGTTTGCAGAAAGAATGTTTGAGCTTTTTTAATTTTTTGGAAAAATGGCACGAAAAATTTTGTTGACATTTTCCATACGTGTTACAGAAATCAATACCTATGATTTTAGTTTGAAACTTTTGAAAGCCACTGTATTGGTGGACCAATTACACACATCACAAACGTTAAAAGATTTAAAATTGATTGTAGCTTTCAAATTTGAACTTTTTTCGTATTTTCCTTAAATCTTTTCGGTTAGTAGTTCATTAAACTGTTCATTAAATGGCGGTTGATTGAAATATAAGAAATTTAATTTATTTCAAAAAATTAAAGAATATTTTCCGAAAAACTTGACCTCATATTACTGACAAATTGGTCGAACGAAATATGTTTTTTTCTTTGGAATTTTCCAAGAATTAAATTGCATTTTTTTTCCTATTTGAAGTTAATTGCATAGCTCTGTGCACATGCACTTAATACCACTAACAATCGTTTCATTTTCTATTGACCGAAAAATAAGACCGGGAAAACATTAATTGTTCCTATAAAATTGTAATAACATTTCGTAATTACCGATTATATTGGTTGGCAATCAAATCTCTACGTATCAATATTTCCAGTCGAAATACTGCAACGTATTTCGTGCTTCATTTGATTTGCGTCGCACATTTATCGCCTCAATAAAATTCCCCTCAACTTATACAACCACACTTACGTCTTTGCCCACCCAACTGCCAACATTCGACAGATCCGTGCCTGTGTCCCATCCACCCCCCTGAATTTTTCCAATCAACCATTCAATTAAAAAAATACTGCGAAAACATGTTGCATTAATTGCACTTATTATTGCAATGCACCGAACGCATTTGTTTGCCATTGCAGTGCATGTAACACAAAATATTATCATTATTATCGGCGCTTTATTCAATTTCAAATAAAATGGATTTGACGGAAAGAGGATGCGATGAAAGTGGAGAACAACGCGCGGGTGTAGATCCATATTAATTATCCCCAACAATTTTCATCCCCCCAAAAAACAGCCGAACCGACCAACCATAAAACATGGTTTATTTTAACTTGTAATTATAGACACGTAAATATATAAATAGTAAATTAAATTTAATTATTGCAGAGCCGTATCATTTATGAATTGTTGGGTTTGAGAACTTGAGGCGGTTCGATCAATGATAATTATTGAAATTGATGATGATGATGTTTGAAACGATGCTTTTTATGCCTCGAAAATTATTAAGATTTGATTCTCTCTCTCTCTTTCTCTCTCTTTCTCATTCCATCTCTCTTCCCGTCTTGCACTGTTGTCTGCTAAACGAACGACCAATTTGTTCGGTTCAATGTTTTAATGATTGGAATATTAATGAAAATTTATGAGGTGCATTAAACGCCGCATCGTCGTCTTCCTCTCTTGCCCCCACCCCCCTCAGCCATGCCATTTCATTTGTTGCCATTTTAATGAAACTTACTATTGTTGTGCATGAAGGAATTCTTTGTAAGAAGAAAGTGTTTGATGTGCCAATGAATTTTACTTATTTTTCATCCAAGAATTTTTTTCACTTATTCTTCTCTTTGTATTTGCAAGTCTTCAGAAGACTAGAAGCACCTAATAACAAAGGAAGAAGAAGAATTAGAATTCTGGAACTGATTCGAAATAATTGACAAGTTAAGATAAAAAAAATTTAAACTTAAATTGGACTTTTATTGAACGTCATAGGAGACAAAGACCTAATTCAAAAGGAAAAAATAGATTTTCAGCTGCCATTCTACCAAGATAAATGTGACTAGAAACTAAAAAAAAAAATAAATCCTGGCTACAATTAAAGAATTGGACACTATTGACACTAAAGTACAATTAAAAATGCCAATCTAAAATGAGCTTCTTTATGTAGTTTAGAGTCAACACAAAAACTAAAATAAATATTCTTTGAAAGCTGTAAATTTCAAGCATCAGAAACTTAGAGGAAAAAAGCTCTAAAACAGTTTTTACATAAAAAATTTTACTCTAAAACTTTGTGGGTACTTGTGAGAGTATCTGTTTTTCTAACAATGAAGCGATAAAGAGCTTTCAAAGCTTTAAGTAAATTCATGTTCATTTTGTGACAAAATTGCCACAACAGCGAATGTGATGAGTTGAGGAAATTTTTAAAGCGCAAAATTATCACTTTTGAGACAAAACGTTTGATTGGTGCAAATTTATGCAACTGGCCTTGCACAATCATTTAAAAATACAATCAATTGCACTTCATCACATAAAGTAAAAGCTCCCAAAACTTAACTAAAAAAACTTTAGAAGTTTAAATTATTTTTTTTATGAAAGCTCAAAATTTTTCACTGTGAAAAAGTTATTCTTTTAAAAATAGTAATGCAACAAAGATCTTTTAAAGTTTTAGATCATTTATTTTCCTATTGAGACAAAACTATGCCAAATTGTTTAAGGCATATATTTTTTATAGTTAATGGACAATTTAACCAAATTTTCATGGATTAAAAGGCTTAAAATTTAGCGTAAAGCTCCCTAGACACATGAGAAATTGGTGTCCTTTTATGAGCTTTGAAAAACTATTGAATTTTCGCTTTGAAAGCTCCTTAATACTAAAGAAACAAAAAATTCCCAAACAGTTAATTTTGATATCATAAAACTATCTACTAAACTTTCAATTTGAATCTTTTTCGGAAGTTTTACCAAATATAGGAAATTTTGAGCTTTTAAAGGAAAAAAAATGTTTTTTTTTTTATTAAAATTGCAGCTTTGGAAAAGCATCTTTATCTTCAGAGAGTTTGCCAATTATCGGTTGTAGAATTGGAAACATTTTTCTATTGAACAATTTCTTGATTGCATAACAATGCAAATGTTACAAATACTTGAAACAATCAAAAGTGTACCGCAAAAGTGACAAAACATGCACTTTAAATCGATTGCTTTTTAGTTGAAATAATTTGATCACAAACTAATACAAAGTAGAAAAGTAACAAATCTTATACTTTAAAAGCTTTGTAGTGCTTAAATATTGGTGATAGAGAAAATTTTCCAAAAACTTTTCATTACAATTATAGATTCGCTAAAAAATATCATATTAAATTTTGCGTTAAAATCTAAACTAGTTTGAATGAATTGCATTTTGCGGAAATCTCGTTAGAGGTATTGGTGATTTATTAATAATAATTAAGCTTTATAAAAACTTTAAAAGTTAAACTACATTATGACTATACTGACCACATACTTAAAGCTTGCCTTTTTTACTTCTAAAGTAGTGAAATACAAGCTTTTGAAGCTTTATGCTGTTTAAATATTGGTGATATAGATAATTTTTCCAAAAACTTATTATTTCAACTTTAGATTTACTAAAAAAATGTCTTATAAAATTTTTCGCTACGATCTACATCAATTTTAATGAATTGCAAATTTCTCTGCAACCATCTCTTTAACGATAGTGCTAATTTATCTACAATAACTAAGCTTTAGAAAAGCTTTCAAAGTTAAACTTTTAGAAATTTAGAATACAGTGACAATATACTTAGAGCTCATTTTTTCATATTCCTAGTAAGACTCAAGCGAAAATTAAATTCATCGCACTAAAATTTCATCAAATAGTTTGGCAAACAAATTTTTCTAATATTCTTTAACAATATTGACTATTAAGAATAACATTTAAACAAAATTTTTGTAGAAGTATTGATATTCTAAAGCTTTGGCTTCATAAAGTTTTATGTTTATCCCAAAAATTGAGCTTCGGGAAGCTTCCAAAGTTAAAAATGCGACTTTAGTGATTATATTAGTATTATGGAGGAACTCCCAATACTTACGCCAATCTTAGGTTAGTTGTTAATTGTCAAGCCTGGGTATACAAGCCCTCTGATTTTTTATTTTTAAATTTCTATATCTCAGCGGCATTTCATGGGATCGCTTTTACCGAAGATGATTTTTTCTCAGAATTAAACGCTCTACAAAAGTGTCCATTGCGACAAAGCCGTAACTCACACCGGTGAGGTAGTACGGGCCACTAAACCTGATTTTTTCATAAAATTCAAGGCTTAATATCTCGTTTAATATTGATCTTCGCGATTTGATCTACAGGAACTTTTTTGTAGGAAATCAAATTCTCTACAAGTTTTTCATTTATATTTTTTTCGTAGCTCTTGTTATTTACGAAATAAATGCAAAAAAAAGCGAATTTTATGGAAAAATCAGGTTCAGTGGCCCATACTACCTCACCGGTGTGAGTTACGACTTTGTCGCAATGGGCACTTTTGTAGAGCGTTTAATTCTGAGAAAAAACCATCTTCGGTAAAAGCGATCCCATGAAATGCCGCTGAGATATAGAAATTTAAAAATAAAAAATCAGAGTTTCCGTGTATTTTCAATGGGAAATCTTTACACGTCTTGGTCGAGGACTTAAAAGTAATATTAAGGGCTCAAACTTTCAGAGAATTTTTTTTTTGGTATTTCCAACAAAATTTCACGATTGGACCAAAAAAAGTCAAAAAAAAAAATCACCCTAGTAAAGATGCATACACTTGTTAGTAGTGAAGAATAAAGTATTTTACAATTAGGATTTTGTTCGATTTTTTTCGGTTATCATGTGGACATTAACGTTTAATATTATCTATGGATTTTAATCAGTAACCTCTTTTAAAGTTGCTATAATATTTTGAAAGCAATTGAAAAAATAATAATAAGGAAGTATTGATATCAATGAATCGTTCGGTAAATTGCTGATTCATTATTGACGGATTGGAATGAGCTGAGAAAATATTAAGACAATAATAAGCTTAGTTGTTGCGTCCTTTTTTCTCCCTCTCTATTGATACAGACATAAATATGTTTTCTTTGCAGCTTTTTATTTGAAAGAAAAGTAAAACGTTTCATATATATCTTATGGAGAGTGTATACCTACGTACTCGTATCGTATAGACTATAGAGGTCGTATGTTTATAAGTGTATATTGTTAAGTATTTATATATTGACTTTGGATGTCATGTGTGCTCAGTTATATTTATTTAGGGATATTGTTTACACAAGGTTTACCGCATAAAATATAAATAATTGACTTTGAAGAGGAGTGAAACGTACGTTGTGTGTTTGTCTTTCAAGAAAAGAACAGAAAGACGATAATGACAACAATTCAAATAGAAACGACCAAGAGGAACATATAATGTTGAAATTTATGTGCTTGGTATTTACATTTACTTATATATTAATATATCATAATATTTGAAAAAAAAAATTAAGATGAAGACAAGAGGGATGATAGTGTGGGTCTTCGCCTTGGCAGCCTCGGTGGCTGTTGCACACAAAGTTTCTTATTGTTGACTCATTTCATTTAAGCTTTGTCAATATTGGGCTACAAAACCTATTAATAATTCGAGAGTCGTGGAAACAATCATGACATGAATATTTTGCTTTTTCACTCTTTGGGTATTTTATTTATTTATATTTATTTATTTTTTACGTCGTTTTGTGGAAAGTAAAGACGGTAGCTGGTCGTTGGTAAATGTTGGTAACGATTTCTATCTTTCCGTTGACTTTTCGTGTCTCATTGTTCATTTTGTTCAAGTTTATGTTTTACATAAAGTGAAGAGAGTTTGGTATTTGTGTATGTCTTCAGCGACAATGTCTTCCTGCACCACACATGTACACAATGTACGAACGAGGAAGAGGATTGTTGCACGTTTAGTATACCTACGCCACGTATGGGCCTCACTTAAGACGCATTAAAAATCTATTCAGTTTTAAACTTACTATTCTTCATAAAAAATTCAATTTTCAAACGAATGGTTTTAGTTCAAGAGGATGTTGATTAGTGTGGGTGAAAAAAATCGATTATTTTTTTTACAAATGACACGGAAAAATGGATTGCTAGACACCTTAAAAAAATTCTCAACAAGTATGAGCTCTTGATTTTAATAGGAAGATCCTCCGCATCGCAGTTTTGTATTTTTTTCTCAGTCCAATAGAAAAAAATTCATACCTCATCATTTATCGATTGTACAGAAAAATGTTTTCAGAGAATTTTTTAGGAAATTTAATGCTCTACAAAAAAGGTATTCTATATTTTTTCCGTAAGCCTCACCATTTGAAAGATATTTAGGTTTTAATTTTGATTATTTTAAGACAAATTTCATTTTTGTTTATGAATTTTATAACTTGACAATGAATGACTCTTATACAATGCGCAATACAAATTTTTGTTGGAAATTAACTGCTCTATAAAAATGGTGTCTTATGTTTTGGCGATTAAATTAACCCTTCAAAAGATATTCAACATCAAACTATTTGATGATACCGTACCATTAAACATAAAGAAGAATATTGTCGAAGCTGTTATGACTCGCGAAGGTACAGATTGTACAGCAAGATGATTTATAATTGATCAAAAAAAAAATTTGGATTCAATTCTGCAAAAAAACATCAGTGACTTTGTTTCTAAGAAGTCATTGAAACTTTTTGAGCTCTTTGATCTGCCGTATGATTTTCTTGATGAAAATATTGATTTATGGTCTACTAAAGACAATTTTAATGAAAATAAAGAATTTTTCGCACAATTAAAAGTTGTTAATGATGTGGCAGAGCGAGGTGTCGCATTAGTAGGTGAATATAACCAATGTTTAACAAAAAACGAAGAGCAATTTCAATTTTTATTGCAAGTTGTCAAAGAGCATCGAAAAAATTACCCAACTTGCAACAAAAACTTGTTTGAAAATTGAAATAAAAAACTTTTCTATAACTAATTGGACATTGTTTTTCTCTAATACTGAAATATATCATAATATATGTATAATGAAAACTTTACTTTTTTTATTAATAAATATTTAACTAAGCGATAAATAATATACAATTTATTTTTTTTAAAGGGGGACAAATATACTTAAGCATAAAAAAAAAAACTTGAAAAATATTTTGAAGTTTCTCAGTTGATAAAAACTAAAATTCGTGTAAATTTTCTCAAAAATTATAAATTAAATTGAAATTTTTCGAATATCTCATCAAAAACTTTTAAAATCCGTACACATGAAAGTTTGATGATGAATATCTTTTGAAGGGTTAATTTAATCGCCAAAACATAACAAACCATTTTTATAGAGCAGTTAATTTGCAACAAAAATTTGTATTGCGCATTGTATAAGAGTCATTTATTGTCGAGTTATAAAATTCATAAATAAAAATGACATTTGTCTTAAAATAATCAAAATTAAAACCTTAATATCTTTCAAATGATGAGGCTTACGGAAAAAATACAGAATACCTTTTTTGTAGAGCATTAAATTTCCTAAGGAATTCTTTCAGAACATTTTTCTGTACAATCGATAAATGATGAGGTATGAATTTTTTTCTATTGGACTGAGAAAAAAATACAAAACTGCGGTGCGGAGGATCTTCCGATTAAAATCAAGAGCTCATACTTGGTGAGAATTTTTTTAAGGTCTCTAGCAACCAATTTTTCCGTGTCACTTGTAAAAAAAAAATAATCGATTTTTTTGATCCACACTACTCACTTAAGACGTGCGATCCAAGACTTTAAAACACCAAAAACGCATTAAAAATCTATTCTGTTTTAAACTTACTTTTCTTCATAAAAAATTTAATTTACAACGAATTTAGTTTTAGTTCAAGAGGATGTTGATGGTGTTTGATATTTTTTTACGATCTATAACAATCAATTAACATGAAACGTCGTGTTTGAATTTTCCGCGCAATCAAACTCCGACCCCAAAAAAAAAAAAACCAACCAACATTTACAAATTTAGAGATCAAAGAAAAAAATGACAAAATTAAAAAATAAACATTTCAAATGAATTGACATACACTTGTCGTATTGTCACCGAAAAGAGTGAGGGGGAGGAGGAGGAGGAGGAGGAGGAAGAGAAACGGATATGACGATTGCGTCGACCAAATTAAAATGTACTCACTAAAAGGGAAAAGTTTACGGTGCTAATAAAACGTGAAAGATATAAAATAAGAGTCATCGTTTTTTCCGACTTAGCAACTCTGGTTCGCGTTCCCGTTTTCTTCTGCCCATTTCTTCACCACCCCCCCCCGCCACCTGGTCGACCAAATAAAAGCGTTATAATTCTTTCTAAAACTTCCCGTTTAAAGCTTTTTCGCGTTGATGGCGGCGCGTCCCCCGTTTCCACAGGAATTGTGGTGGTGCTGGGATACGTGGAAATGGAGCTCCAGTCGACTTTGTAAATATATTTTAACAACTGTTCCGCTCGCGCTACGGTTTTCTTCTCGCCGCTCGTTTTATGTGCTTTATTTATTTTTGTGTTTTCCGCGTTTTTTTTTTTTTTGTATTTTTGTTGTCGTTGCTTTTCCTTGGAACGACAATGACCGTGTTTTGTTGTCGTGATTCGTTTTGAGTCGTCGAAACGAAACGGTAATAATGCGGTTGGTTATAGGAATTGTTTGAGTTATTACATCAAATCAAATTGTTCCCTCCATTTCAATTACGTAAATAAATATGTAGTTTACTTGAATTGTACGAAATTTTATGCCAATTCATTCAATTTCACGACAACTTATGAACAAAACGACTCGCAAACTCTCCAACTCTTATTTCTTCGGGAATACAATAGCTTAAAGCTTTATTTTGCCTCAAAAATGAACACTCCAACAGTAGATGTAGTCACTTAAAGTTTTCCGATAGTTTTTGCTAAATTTAATAACATTTAACTCCCCCCTACTCCCTTAAAAAGCAGCCATTTAGAAATTTCTACGACCATAAAAGTGCATTTTATACAAAGAGTTCTTAAATGATCAGAAGTATTTTGAATTGCGGCTGGAAGATATTAGACCAACTAGGTATACCTTCGGCTATATACGATCGATTTTATCTTAGTAACTTTTCTGTACAACGAATGTATAGTTAACAAATGAAATTTTGCTGGACTGACATCAACATAATTAGTGGTTACTTATAAACGTGCAATTTCCAAAGTTTTCACCCACAATCATAAGAAGTCTATTTCGAGATATCCCTAACCATTTGGTTTGCATAGCCTGTCAAGTACTTAGACTGTAAATTTTCTTGGCAAACAGGGATCCTTTAAAAAATCCAAATATTTAGTCTTCGTAATTGTGGTTTTAAATATTTTTTAGTCATACAGAACGAATAAAGCACTATAAAGATTATTATAATAGAGCTTTTTGTAGACCATTGTTGTAATAATGTGAATTAATTGTTGTAAATGCTTTACAACAAAAGTTTCTATTAATTTTTTCCTTGGTACAATCATTAAACTTATATTAAAGCTCAAAGTTTCTAAAATTCTGTAATGTAATCTTCAATAGTTTAAATTACAACATCCAAGATTCGTTTAATATCAAGAATTCTTAAATGATTTGGAGTATTATGAACTGAAGCAATTGGATCGTTTTAATGTTAGACCAACTAAGTATATCCCCAACTATACATGGTAAGTCTACTTTTAGTTATTTTTTTGTGTAACAAATCCATATTGTACAATTGAAATTTTGCTGGACTGGTATCATCATAATCAGTGGTTGCTTTTTAACGCCGCATATCCCAAAGTTATTGCCAAGAATTATAAAATGTTTGCCTTGAGATATCCCTAACCATCTGGTTTGCCTAGCCTACCAAGTACTTAATCTGTACATTTTAGTGGCGAACAGGGATTCCTTAAAAATTCCAAATACTTAGTCTTCGTAATTGTAGTTTCCCAATGTTTTTTAGTCATACAGAACGAATATAAAGATAATTTTAATAAAGAATTTTGTAGAACATTAAATGCTTTACAAAAAACGGTTCTTTCGATTTTTTCCTTGGTACAACCATTAAAATGATATTAAAGGTCAAAGTTTAAAAAATTTTGTATTGTAATGCTTAATATTTTGAAACATAAAATTCAAAGATTCATTTTATATCAAGAATTCTTAAAAGATTTGGAGTATTTTGAACTGATGCAATTGGATAATTTTGATTTTAGACCAACTAAGTATACCCCCAACTATATACGATAGTTCCACTCTTTTTTTGGCACAACGGATCTGTACTTTACAAATTAAAGTTTGCTGAATTGGCATCAACTTAATCAATGGTCACATATAAACGTTACAACTTTCAAAGTTATCGCCAAAAATTATAAGACATCTGTCTGGAGATATCCCTAACCACCTGGTTTGCCTAGCTTGTCAAGTACTTAGGCTGTAAATTTTGCTGGAAAATCAGGATCCCTTAAAAAATCTAAATATTTAGTCTATTTAGTTATAGTTTTTCGATGGTTTTTAGCCATAAAAAACGAACTAAGCACTATGACGATAATTTAAATTAAGATTTTTGTAGAACACTAAATGCTTTACAAAAAAAGTTTGTTCTAATTTTTTCCTTGATATAACTATTAAAATAATATTAAAGATCAAAATTTAATTTTAAAAATTTTGTACTGTAACCTTCAATACTTTGAAACATAAAATCAAAAATTCATTTTATATCAAGAATTCTTAAATGGTTTGGATATTTTGATCAGAAGCTGTTGAATAATTTTGATGTTAGATCAACTCAATATCCCACCAACTATATACGGTCGGTCTACTCTTAGTTATTTTTTTGGTATAACAAATCCATACTTAACAATTGAAATTTTGCTGGCCTGGTATCATCAAAATCAATGGTTGCTTTTAAACGCCGCAAATCCCAAAGTTATCGCCCAAAATTATAAGACGTTTGCCTGAAGATATCCCTAACCAATTGGTTTGCCTAGCCTGCCAAGTACTTAAACTGTAAATTTTACTATCAAACAGGGATCCATAAAAAAATCTTAGTATCAGGTCTTCGTAATTCTAGTTTCCTGATGTTTTTTTACCATACTCGTACAGAATGAATTAAGCACTGTACAGGTAGTTTTAATAGAAATTTTTGTAGAACAATAAATGCTTTACAAAAATGGGTTCTTTCGATTTTTTCTTTGGTATAATCATTAAAATGATATTAAAGGTCAAAGTTTTAAAAATTTAGTATTCAATAATTTGAAATACAAAATCATTGAAACACTTGACCCAATGAAAAAATGGCAAGTTACCATTTTTGTAAAGCATTTAATTTTCTATAAAAAACATGCACTGAACTTAAATTTATGGAATAATTAGCTTGGAAAGTTTACTTGTAAAGAAGAATCTCAAATTTGAAGCCTTACTGAAAGGTCTTTGGCAATCAGCGGAGATTTGCTTCATTTAATTTGAAGTTCTCAAATTTTTATCGTTTTTTTTTTCTATTTGTACCAAAAAATCGTGACAAAGGACATACATTTTTGATATGAATTTGTTTGAAATATTTTTTCTGTGATAAACTTTTTTTGTCGCACTAAGGCTATGCTCTGGTGTAATGTTATATGATTGCCACGAGGTGAACGTTACTCGTCGAGTAATTCACCTTTCAAACTCGATCAATATTTGAACAATTTTTCAAATTAGCACATCGTCAACATTTGCTCTTGAAAATGAATTTATGTGCCCGTTTAGAACGAAGGTGTATGCGACGAAACGCTGCCGCTGGAGCTTTGGGCTTTTCCAAGACAAAAAGTCAACAAAATCGCAACGATCCGATATGCTTCATGTGACACACAATTGCATCGTTCCGCACTCGAATCTCTGTTTTGTCAAAGTTAAACAAACAATTCCCCGTCGTTGGTTGGTTGGTTGCATTTTCGTGCATACTTGGGCCATCGTTTTGTGTGATATTTGCATAGAGTAGTGCGCCTATCTGTCTATCTGTCTATCCGTTTCTGTGTCGCACGTTTCACGGAAAGTTGGCCGGTCTGTCGGTCTGTCCGTCGGTCCGTCTCCCGGATGCATAATAAATGTGAAAAACAGATATCCTTGCATTGCATGTGAGAAATATTATGATGGTTCAACATGGAGCGTCTCGACACAAACGATCGTTGTTGCTGTGTTGTGAATGGGGCGCAATGGCACTGGGGAATGGGGCGGCGATGCCGGTTCGCCGCTCGACAGCTAAACGAAACGAAAAGGGGCAATGCAAGTTTGGGGGCGGTGTGATTTACACAGTGGAATTGAAATAACGTGTAAACATGCATGTTTTATTTGCATTATATACTTCTCGTCTCTCTGTACACAAATAGACAGACAGACAGACAGACAGACAGACATACACACGGACAGACAGACACACAAACTACGACAGAAAGGATATATTCACGCGAGAATGCAAGGCAATATTATTGCCTTTGCAATAAAACGGGGGTTGGTTGTTGTCCGCCCTAAATGCCATCCACACATAATCATTTTGTGATAAAGATATACCATGTTTGTATTACATGCAACTACGTAAATGTTTCACATCACAAAAAATCCACCCTTATAATTCCATCCTCGTTAGTCATCTCAAATTAGCCCTAATACTGTTTCCTTTACAACCAAATCAAAATCAAACTTAAAGATAACTACCAAAAAATTTAACTAAGATTGCATAATATCCTACCAACTATTGGAATTTTCTTCGAAAGTTTCACTTTCATCCCTGCAATTTAACATTGTCACAAGAAAATGTATTTTCTTTTAATTATTGCAAAGCAATTAAATAAAAGCGGGCATTCCTTATTATTTTTATATCTGCTATAAACAATAAATATTATGTGTATACAATATATAGAATATATTGCAGTCCAATTTATGTAGTATAATCTGATATAATAATATATAAAAATCATACCATAAACATAAATTTGATCAGAAGAGTTCAAACAAAAATATTCGTGACGTATTGCCCAAATACGTATTTCGATTGCCAAGCAATCTTCCTCAGTGGTCATCAAGTAGTTTGGATCACTCCGTAATTGCTTTGTGATGATACAAAAAGAACAATATTTATGCTATATTTATAATAACTATATTTATAATTGCTATATTTTTCAATAACGAAAAATACTGACAACTGTAATACTGTCTTATGTGTCGCTATATTTTTCGTTATTGAAAAATATAGCAACGCATAAGACGATTCCAAAAAAAATTTTGGTTTAATATTTTTTACAAATTGCCCACCTACAGTTGGCTATGATTGTGTTGCATCGGTTGCACCAAAAAAAAAAAAAAAAAAAAACAAATACAAGGGACCTAATTTTTCAGTTAATTCATGCTCGACTAGATGGCACTACTTTAATTGAAAATTTTTCGAAGAAAAAATAAAATTTCCGTCCAGAAAATTAAAATTTTTCGTTCATGTTCTCTATGTAAATCCACAACGTTTTTGGACTAAAATTTTGCGCATTTTACATAAAAAAATTTAAGTTTTAACCTTGTCATCTAGTAGGCGATGAAACAATCTAAAATTTTGATCAAAACATTTTTTTGGTAGAATCAATGATTTGTAAGAAAATCGACAGGAAAGTCCATCAAGCACCATACTATAAGAGTATCATTTAAAAGGTATCAAACAAATTTAAAATCTTAGTATGCTATGATTGCATATGAGAATTCTTGCAATTACTTTAGAAAGGGGTTGTTTTTTTTTTAATCTTGTAATTTGTTAATTATTCTTCTGATAATTATCATTGCTTATTGTTGTTATCCAAAAAAATATATTTCCCCTAATTTGTTTGTATTATAGATGATGTGGGGAGGAAAGGAGATATTTTTTTTGGTTGAAATTTCCTTCAAAAATTAATTTGGTTTATTCAAAAATGGTATGAGAAAATCAAAAAGTTACGGAAACACCTTTAAAGTTTGGTCAAGTTTGATTTTCCAAACAAAACTTGGATTCAGTTGGCCATGATTTTCTTGCAAATAAGTGGTTGCATCAAAAAAATGCAAGAGGCTTAAGTTTTACACTGCTTCATGGCCTTCTAGATGTTATGATTTTAAATCGAAAATTTCTTGATGTTAGGGTAAAATTTTTGGTAGAAAAAGTATAGAAACATAAACCATTCCTCAATCTTCTTTAAAATATGATTAACTGTAAACCTCAGATTTTTTTTTAAAAAAAAAAAAATAATCTGCATTTTTCAAAAGATTTGGTCGATAAATTTTAACACAATTCGATTTAATCGATTTTTTTTTCTATTGACTAAGGATGAATAACTTGAATTTTTTGGTTCAAGTAAATAACAAGTGATTCTATTACCCTCCCCTTTCTCTTTCCCCCGAAAATATAGTTATGGGAAAAATATATTTTATACTATATAGAGTAAGGAAAGTATGCATAAAATTTGAAGGATGAACCAAAATTGTAAGTTGGTAAAAAAAAAGTTTTAAGTTAGTGAAATATTTGATTATTTTCTGGGAAAATCAAGCTAAATTTAAGTCTCTTAAAATTTTCATAGGTTTAGCGATATAAAGCAAAATCTTCCACTAACTTATCGCTATTTTAAGGGATGATTTTAGTGTAACTATTAAAATTGATTTCTTGTCTCAAACACAATTCTCTTTTAAATCATTAAAATAATCAAGTCCCAGGCTTATACTTCAGGCTTCAGTGTTGACAAAATCAAGTGTTTGAATTTTTCGAAAAAGACTAAAGCTTTCGATAATAACTCCCACACTTAACGTGTGAATGGTTTGATCAATTTAGCCCTTAAACAATTACTATTTAAAAGTAAAAGACAGTATTTAAAAAAAATGCATGGGTCATTAAAAATCGACTTGATCTTTCATTGACCGTAGCGAAAAGAAAAGCAGATCAAAACACGGTCGCCTCGCTCCAAAATTTGGATCGTGTCTTAGAATCTCAAAGAAACATTCGAGAAAATTGCTACGCCAAATGATGCGTTTAGAATTGCGCGATGCGTGTAAACTAGTCCGAAACAAACACCTGTCGTCGCGTCGAAAAAATGCACTCGGAAAATTGGTTGCAAATTTTATTTGTTTCTTGTCAATCATTTGTTAAATTAATCGGTGATTTTTATAAAGTTTTATTGTGAAAAGTGAATAATGTAAATTTTGTGATATTTACGATGGCAAGAAATCATAACGGTATGGTGAGGGCATAGCTAATATGTCGTAATTAGAAAGGATTTGGAGACAAAAAAAATGGACTTGGAAATAGTTAAAACTTAATGTAAGTGTTGTTATTTTTTATTGGTTATCTTTAAAAAAGTTTGGAATAATTTTTCCCAAAGTTTTAGAAGTATATTTGTCCAAAAAAAATTTGGGAAGATTTCTATAGGCAAATAGGTTAGGTATATGAGAAGTTGAAGTAATGGCTTGATTAGGAATTGTACGGATTTATGATCATCTTTTGAACTTCAAATTTTTGAAAGTTCCGTATAAATATTTGGTTTGAATTGAAATATTTTGGACTCAGGATTTCCCAATGTAAAAATGTCCTCAAATTTAGCAAATAATTTAAAAGTTTGGTCAAGTTTGATTTTCCAAACAAAACTTGGATTCAGTTGGCCATGATTTTCTTGCAAACAAGTGGTTGCATCAAAAAAATGCAAGAGACTAAGTTTTAGACTGTTTCATGGCCTTCTAGATGCCATGATTTTAAATCGAAAATTTCTTGATGGTAGGTGCAAAATTCTTGGTAAGAAAAGTATAGACCATAAACCATTCCTCAATGTTTTTTAAATTATGATTAACCGTAATCCTCAGATTTTTTTTTCAAAAAAAAAAAAATACCCTGCAATTTTCAAAAGATTTGGTCGATAAATTTTAACACAATTCGATTTAATCGTTGTTTTTTTCTATTGACTAAGGATGAATAACTTGAAATTTTGGGTACATTTTAATAAGAGTCAATTCTACCACCCTCTTTCATCCCTTATTCATAAATATAGTTTCGAGAAAAAATATATTTTATACTTCATAGAGTAAGGAATGTATGTATAAAATTTGAAGTTTGTATTAAATTTGTATGTTGGTAAAAAAAAAAGTTTTTAGTTAGTGAAATATTTGATTATTTTCTGGGAACATCAAGCTAAATTTAAGTCTCTTAAAATTTCCATAGGTTTAGCGATATAAAGCAAAATCTTCCACTGATTTATCGCTATTTTAAGGGATGATTTTAGTATAACTATTAAAATTGATTTCTTGTCTCAAATACAATTCTCTTTTAAATCATTAAAATAATCAAGTCCCAGGCTTATACTTAAGGCTTAAATGTTGACAAAATCAAGTGTTTAAATTTTTCGAAAAAGACTAAATTTTTCGAAAATACCTCCCACACTTAATGTGTGAATGATTCAAACAATTTGCCTCTAAAACATTAACCATTTAAAATTCGAAGACAAAGTTATTGAATAACAAAAATAATTGCATAGATCATTGAAAATCAACTTGATCTTTCATTGACCGTAGCGAAAAGAAAATCGAATCAAAACGCGGTCGCCTCGCTCCAAAATTTGGATCGTGTCTTAGAATCTCAAAGAAACATTCGAGAAAATTGCTACGCCAAATGATGCGTTTAGAATTGCGCGATGCGTGTAAACTAGTCCGAAACAAACACCTGTCGTCGCGTCGAAAAAATGCACTCGGAAAATTGGTTGCAAATTTTATTCGTTTCTTGTCAATCATTTGCTAATTTAATCGGTGATTATTATAAAGTTTTATTGTGAAAAGTGAATGATGTAAATTTTGTGATATTTACGGTGGCAAGCAATCATAACGGTATGGAGAGGGCATAGCTAATATGTCGTAATTAGGAAGGATTTGGAGACAAAAAAAATGGACTTGGAAATAGTTAAAACTTAATGTAAGTGTTGTTATTTTTTATTGGTTAGCTTTAAAAATGTTTGGAATAGTTTTTCCCAAAGTTCCAAAGTTTTAGAAGTATATTTGTCAAAAAAAAAAAATGGAAAGATTTCTATAGGCAAATAGGTTAGGTATATGAGAAGTTGAAGTAATGGCTTGATTAGGAATTGTACGGATTTATGATCATTTTTTGAACTTCAAATTTTTGAAAGTTCCGTATAAATATTTGGTTTGAATTGAAATATTTTGGACTCAGGATTTCCCAATGTAAAAATGTCATCAAATTTAGCAAACAATTTTCGATGAAATCTTATAGAAGAGACATTTTGAGAAGATGATTCCATAAAAATTGCATTATTTTTTTTTTTGTAAGAAAATGCTATTGAGTACTAGGTGGGAAATTTGTAAAAATTTGGTTCATCCCATTTTTTTTTGAACACTAATGATCGATGCAAACGTGCTATACTGTTTCTACCAGTAGTACTACAAAATGTGTATATTCCACTTGGAGTTTGGTTAGTAGACGTAGTTTGGTAGACGGAATTGCCTAATAACTTTGAATTGAAGATTGTCGCATAAATATGCGATATTAAAACCGGTCCCAGACACTGCTACGTACAGCGATAATCCGAAATTTAGATGATCAATGAAATAGTATGACAATACTACGTAGTATTCTTCAAGGTAATAATACTTAGCCGTAGGCATCTTGTAGCAATAACATTCGTACCCCCATAACAATGTATGACATTGGTTGTTCACAACTCCAAAAAAAAAAAAAAAAAAAATTATCATAATTGATCATCACAAAGGTCTCGTTTCAGTAGATTCGGCATAGAGGGCACATCTGTTACTGCATCAATAATTCTTGATCGAATTGGGAAACTAAAAGTTGATTTTTATACGAAAAAATCAATTCTCAAGTACAACTTCAAGATCAATTTTTCTTAATAGCCAACGAAAAACCAGTGGTTCTCAATTGGAACCAATTTTTTTTAAAATTAAGACCAAAAATCATTTTTCCAAGAGTGATGATTGATTTGATATTTAATTGAATAAGTTATACACCGAAATTGGTTCAATATATTTGAAAATTTAAATCGTCTTCTAAGGGTGAAAAAATAGGGGATGATTGATTGTTTTTATACTAATTTTAGGGTGAAACCCATTATTCTTGTCATAAAATCACGTTGGTTTGAAAAACTTTGAAATCAGAATCGTTTGTAAAGAAATATCGTTTGTAAGAAAGGACCTTTAATTTTTTTTTTTTTTGAAAAGAAGCTGTGCCCCTTGTTTAAAATAATTTTCCTGTTCAAATGTTTTTTTTTTTTAATTTTCAAAAGTTTTCCGGAACATCGAAACGCACTGATTAATTCGTTGACTATTGGCTAGGAGATTAATTCGAATTATTTTTTTTAATATTAATTTTTCTTTGCTACATTTCGATCGAATTGGGCTGACGACCTGCCATATAATGTCCTTAATAATAATAATAATAATAATAATAAAACTTTATTTCCTACAATTAATTTACAAATTTAAAATTTTGTTTACTTATCTTAACATTTTTGTTTAACTTAAAAGTTTTACCACAATATTTTACCTTTTAACTTTTGCTACTCATTTCCCTTTCTTTTATTTTTATTTTTTGATTTCATTATAGGGGTGCCCTTTTAAGGGGGAGGAATTCAAAAACTTCCTCTGTCATTGTTAAAAAAAAATCCTTAAAGTCCTTAAATTCTTTAGCCAAGATAATGTCCTTTTGCCTACATTACTTTTTCCCATAATTTTCTTTATGTTTCATTATTTTCTTTAAAGTCAATATAATAGACAAACACGATATTGAGATAAAATGCTCCAGCAGTTACAGTTTAAACGTCGATTTGAATTTTCCGGGAAACTCAAAAATTTTCTTATTACCATATAAACATCAAAAGACAGACAATACCTTATAAACTATAACTGGATTTAGCCAATCGAAGATGGACAACAATTTAATAACAATACAAAATACAAAAGCACTTTACACAAGCCGGAAAATTTGGAAAACCCTGTCTCGAATTTTCTTTCAACTAATATGGAGTGACGTATTAAAATTTCGAGTTTATTCCAACTAATTCGATAGTTCTTACAAAAACTATAAAATATTTGTCAATCGCCGGAAAATTGAGGAAAATCTCCTGTATTGCTAGAAAAATATTATTATTCTGAATAATCATTGAGGTGTTCATCGAAAAAAAAATTGCTCCAAGAATTTGCGTTGTTCGTAAAGCTAATTTTCGTAAAAAAATATTCTTTGGAATTTTCAAAAATTTTTGATATTTCCTTCTAAATCGCTGAACCGATTTGGCTAAAATTTTCGGGGTGGATTCGAGTGGAGTCCTGGATAGTTTAGATTCACAATTGGGTCCCTTGAAGTGAAAAGGGTGAAACTAGAGGACAAACTTTGTCCGATTAACAATTGAAAATTCAAATTTAATATTTAATATTTAAAAAAACCATTAAACGAAGTATTATTATCTCTTATCTAGATATACAATATATCTACATACAATGTATGCAATGTTTGTAATGTAAAAATAACAACACTTTTTTACTAAATAAATATCTATACTAATAATATATTAAAACTTAACGACTGTACAGTTTAATTTTTAATCCCATTTAGACTGAGTATTGGTTTCAAAGGGCTTTTATTCCAAATTTACTGTTTTAAAACTTTTTTATCAGTCTGTAAGTATGTCTTCTTATAACTAAAGAACGAGTTATTCGATTTTTATGAAATTTTATGTTTAGATGCAATACAATTTTCCACTAACTAAATGGTATACATCATTACATAAAAATAATAAGGGATGGCATCCCTAATGTAAAAATGAGGGATGAAAAAAAAATTATTCTGTATTATTGTGATGCATTATTGGAAAGATCTTTAAAAAAGCTTTCTTACTCTTTTTTAATTTTAACTAGGTAATTATTTTTAAATATTACCTAATAGTAATTAGAATAATTAGCAGGTCCACTAGTGTACATATAAAAATCAACGTTTTGCTGTCGGTTTGTCTCGATTGTTTGAAATCCACAGGAACAATTTTGATCATTCTTTTTTAAGGTATAAAAAAAATATTTTCATTAGTTTTATTACCCCTTTGGTTTCGGTAACAAACCCAAAACGTTAGCAATTTCATTTTTTGCAAAAAATGTCCATAAGTCGATAATTTTCGATCGAACAAATTTTTATATTTTTTGGGCAAACCAATAAACTTGGAATCATGAATTTTGTAAGACTAATAGAAATACAAACGTCCTTTCTTACCCCAATACAATTTTCTTCAATTTCCAACCATGAGAGTTGAAAAAAGGGGTTGAAATATTTTTTCTAAATTTTCACTTATTATCACTTAGCTTGCGAAAATTTCATCTTGATTTATTATCCAAGGAGCTGGTATTTTTTTAAACTCCCCTTACTTTAATTCCCGAAGTAAGTTATATAATATAGGTGATTAATAAGTCTTTATACACATTTTTCAATAATCGTTTTGCAAATTTTAGTGCAGCAAACTATTTATAGTATACTTGTGTTATTAACTTATTATCCTATGTTCATTGCTTTTACTAAGCTCTTAAATTTTTTTAAGCGAAGTAAAAGTTGAAAAATCATTAATTAAATGAAAAGCACTATTATTTTTTCTTTTTGGAAAATACCTGAAAAAATTTTTGGGTCATAATAAATTTTCTAAGATGGTAATTTTCCCTTAAATGCCCTTTAGCGAGCCCAAAGGGAAAAAGCTTGATTTTTGAGAGCTTTCACCCATCAAAAACTTTTAGATATTTCAAAGAAAATACAAAAGACATTTAAAGTATCCTTGTAAAAAGTAAATTCCCAGAAACAAATTTAAAATTTGCTTCTCAATAAAAGCGTCAACTTCCCGAAAATTACATTACCCATTGTTCCCTTGCAGGTGATTCAAGTCGTTCGTCGAAAACTGCAAATCTTCACTTACCTAAACAAAAAAAAAATACACATATTAGTCCACAAATATTGACTCGACCTCGTTTCAATTTTACAAGAGGATTGTCAGACTTGTTAATTGAAAAGAAACGAAAAAAATTGAAAAAAATGCTCTCTCTTTTGCATAAGGGCACATACTAGTTTTCAGTATCGAACAAAAAAAAAACACAAATGTTTCTCACGTTCCAATCGAATAATGGCGATTTACGACGGGCACTCGCCTTGAATAAAATACCAAACATTTGTATTTCCCGCGCAAAATACACATTATCTCTCACTGGTATTTCGAGAAATGCGATTTGTTATTCTTTCTTCTAGTTTATCGGTTGACTTAGATTCTTACGTAAATCAAACGACGGTTGTGGACAGCAAAAGGTGGATGGAATATTTTATTGTTTGTTTAGTAGGATTTTATTCAGAAAGTGGGTTCATAAATGGTCCGTATAGGTCGATCACTGTCGGAAAAACAACTCAATTGAAAATTCAACATAATTTTTAAAATTAACCACTATAAGACTCTATGGTTAAACCTTAAAGCTTTGCAAGCATTTTTATGCAAAGTTTGGAGTCTAAAAAGGGTAACTTGTATTAATTATGATTAAACAAATCTCTGGTTCGATTAATTTTAATTATTCTTAATTGCGATGATAACAACCCCTAAAAGTTGCAAGCTTGTGCATTCGTGCAAATGCCTCCATTTCCATTGCGCCCCCGGCGCAGCCACCGACCAGGGTGTCACGTCTCACCCTGCCCCATTCGCCTCATTCTCTTGCCACTTCATACTTGAAATGCTAGATGAATTTCTAATAACAAAGTGGCTTCATATTATATTCATGTTCTCATTTACAATTCTCTGGTTGACTGACAAATAAAATACACGAGCACCAACAACAGAAACCGACTTCTAAACACTAAAACGTCTACTTGGTTCTTCTTCTTCTCAACCCCTCATCACCACACCAACCCACCCCCTCATCATCATCATTATTATTATCTAGCAGAAGTAGTTTTCGACGTGAATGATAAACACACATATGAATAGATCTGTTGGTGTTTGTGGATAGAATGCCAACGTTTCGTTGTCAGTATATGGAGGAAAAGAGGAAAAGGAAGAGCTATTATGGGTTTTATATCGTACAAATGGAGTCTCGGTGTCTTATTTTAACGTTTCCCGTCTGGCATCGTGGCATTTCTGTCAGCGTTCAGCATATTTTATGATTTGTGTCAGAGTTATAGATATTTAGTTGAAGACGCCTTGGGTATGTTAATATTTGCTCGCGCTTAAATAAATACATATTTATAGATTGTCTATCTGTGAATTTATGCGTTTGTGTTTGTACAGTGTGACGTAATATCCGGTAAAGCACACGCCGGCATCGAAAACAGAAATTTGCCGGTGTCGAATCGATTTTTTGCTCATTATTTTTCTGGGCGTAAACAGTCAATTGCGTAGGTCGTTCGGTTCAGGATTTGTATCGAAATTTTACCAAAATAATTATTGGGTACCAAAATAGACAATGAGGTATCCTACAGATAGTACCACAAAAACGATTTTGGCAGGTTTATTCAGCTATTCAAATAGTCGATGAATTAGTAAATTATTTGAAAAATTAATCATTTTGGTCGTTACAACCGAAAAAAAAATCTATTTTCAGTAGCCATAACTATAGGGGTTGTAATTACGACTAAAAAATTTTGGGAAAACTTCAAATTTTTCCTCAACAAACTTTAGATACAAAAAAATTGAGATGTTTTTTTTTAATCAGCCCCTTCTTTATTTACGCGTAAAACAAAGTCTAAGAGGCTTTAGAAACAAAATAGGGGGTAAAAACCACCCCTTAAATTTCCTGAGACTATACTTTTTTTCGTTAGTGACCAAACTGAGTTTAGACTCTTTAAATTCATCGTAGAACTTTAAATTGCCAAAAAAAAACAATAATTGGTTTTTCAAATAAAATTTGGCTCCCCTTTCGTCTCTCGAGATGAACGCCCTTGTGATTACAGTTTTATGAAAGATAGGCAAAGTGTTTGAAAAAGACTGCTGGTGATTTTAAAGAGTCTTGGACTCCATGGAACCAAAAATTTTATCGTTGAAATTGGCCCATTTTCATACCAAATTCCGGCTTTATTTTTGGGTGAATTTTGATAAAATTTGATTAAAAATAATCCCCAAAATTTCCGCTTTAGCGGAAAAGAATGTCTAAATCCAGAATTTTTTGTAGCTTAGCAAAGAATCAAACCTTTGTAGTGGACATTTTTGACATTGAAAAAGGGCTTGAAAATTCGAATTAAAAATGAATATTTTTCAGGGAAAATTTCTGTTTTCTTAAAGCCAAAACTTTGAAGATAATTTGGAACAAGTTTTATAAGAAGTTATTAAAAAAAAATTATAATTTTCCATAACAATGGATTAATTGTACTCATAGAAATGTAAGTTCCATAAACTTTTAATTGAAACAATCTACAAAAATAAATGTTTATTCTTCACTTCATTTAATCAACCCCTTCTATATTAACGAGAAAAACAAATGCTTAAAAGTTAAAAAGATCAGAAGGGGATGAAAATCCACCCTTAATTATCTGTAGTTCTTCCTTTGGTCGTTTGAATTCTAACAATGTTTTAGTTGATTTGAAATTTTTTATAGAACTCAAGACTAACAAAAGACCAATCATTAATATTTTCTTATAAAGAATTGCATTTTTTCTACCATTCCTCCCCTCCCTTGGTTAAAGCAATGATGATTTGTAAACAATAGACAATCTTTTTGACAAATAATGCCGGTGATTGATTTTTGTTCGTCTAGAATCCTAAAATGTATGTATGAAAGAAAAAAATCTTTCGCTAAAACTTGCCGATTTTCATGAAGGATTATGAATGCATTTTTATATAAATTCTGAAGAAATTTGGCTCAAAGTAAGGCTGGAGCTTTCCGCTTTAGCGGAAAAGAATGACTTTATGCAGAATTTGGATTTTTTCTATAGTTTTGCAATAAATCAAACTTATTCTTTGATGTTTTTATTTCACAAAATGACCGAAAAATAATTCATAAAAATTTGTATGCTTTTTTCTGCCTAAAAATATATGTTTTGGAAAAATAATTGAGCTCTTCTGAAGACAAGAATTTTAAAATTGAGGCTTTTAAGCCCACACAATTTTCAAGTGTGAAAGTTTGGACGTTTTCGCGCATTGATATCTCCAAGGTTAAAATTTTGTCAATTTTTTTTTTAAAATATTACGGTTAAACTTATAAATTATTCATTGGAAATATAATTTTACCTGTACATTTTTGATCCACTTTACTTATATTATTATATAATTGAATCATTTATCATTTTTTGTATACCATTGCAAAATTAAACGACTTTTCATTGAAAAAAAACCCAAAAGAAAATCAAGCTTTCTCAGTAAATTTATTTACCTTTTTTTCCATAAAACATATTTAAATCTCTATTCAAATTGGATACATAAACCTTGAGTTATTATAAATTTAGTATACTCAACAATTAAACCCGGAAAATCACATTTTCCCAAGTAATTTTCCCAGAAATATATTCTATAAAAATATTCGTTATAACTTGATATTTAAAGATGAACTATTGACAATGTTCCGTAAAATTTTATTTATCATTTTTTGTATACCATTGCAAAATTAAACGACTTTTCATTGAAAAAAAACCCAAAAGAAAATCAAGCTTTCTCAGTAAATTTATTTCTATATTTTCCCGTAAAACATCTTTAAATCTCTATTCAAATTGGATACATAAACCTTGAGTTATTATAAATTTAGTATACTCAACAATTAAACCCGGAAAATCACATTTTCCCAAGTAATTTTCCCAGAAATATATTCTATAAAAATATTCGTTATAACTTGATATTTAAAGATGAACTATTGACAATGTTCCGTAAAATTTTATTTATCATTTTTTGTATACCATTGCAGAATTAAACGACTTTTCATTGAAGAAAAACCCAAAAGAAAATCAAGCTTTCTCAGTAAAATTATTTCTATATTTTCCCGTAAAACATATTTAAATCTCTATTCAAATTGGTTACATAAAACTTTAGTTATTATAAATTTAATATACTCAACAATTAAACCCGGAAAATCACATTTTCGCAAGAAATTTTCTTATAAAAATATTCGGTAGAACTTGATATTTAAAGACGAACTTTTGACAATGTTCCGTAAAACTTTTCATATAATAGGGCAGTTAAGGCAGATGCGTAAAGCCTAGTGCGTCGTACGCACCGGGTTCGTAGCTTATTACAGCGTTGAAGTCTCCAAACCAAATACACATAAATTAACGGGTTTACACTTATTAAAGGCAATTTTTGGTGAATTACACCCACTTAAAAACATGTTGGCACAATTTTCGACTTAAAATATTTTTAATTAATAATTTTTTTCTTTTTTATTACAGATAAAACGTTGGTTAAACGGTGCATCTAAAGGTAAGTGTTTTTTATTTGATTTAATTAAGTAGTTTGGAAAGCTTTTTATTTTACACCAAGAATTTTCGAAAATTCCACGTTAAAGCTTTTGAAAGTTGAACCAAAATAAATGCTACAAATTTGAATGACGCTTACGTTTCCACCGTTTTTATTTTCACTTAATTCACTTAATTGTTGCACAAATCTTGAACTTATCAACACCACACATCGAATGAACAAATGCCACCCACACCAAATTGCATCGCTGAAATAATCCTCTTTGCACTTACGTGCAAAAATGCATCAATTATTCGATTAAGAATCAATTAAATATTTCAATGGCAAATCAAAGTTAAAGCCACACATCCTCCCCATTAAGTTCCTCCATAAAGTTTGGCCACTGGCCGCAAATCATTCGATGTAAATTACGACCGAATCGCACGCCGATTCTTGCAAAACCATACAGCGAAAAAAAAAACATAGTGGAAGAAAAAACGTGATAATAATAGTCGAAACGGTCATAAAATCACGGAAGTTTCAAACCCATCAAATTAATTTGCATAACTATAACGTTTCATACGCACATTACTTTGCAAATTATTCAATTAATATCTGCTGGAAATTCGGGGGATGAAGTTGAAAGCACCAATGAAAAGAATTTAATGATAATAATAATAATATGATTCTTATTCCGGCAAACGCAAACGTTTTCTCGTGTTGGTTTATGAAACTGCCATACATTATATTTTATGTTACACGAATGAATGAGATCGTAAAACCATTCCGGGAATTTTATAACAACTTTAATATGTGCAATGTCCATAAAATATAATAACAATAATAATAATGGCATTCGCTATGGCTATATGAGAGATAGAGAGAGAGATTGTAACGTTGTCGATAGTAATAGACAACAGATTAGATGGGCGAATTACGCGCCGTTTTTCCTCGCCGCTAAGTATTCTGTCGATAAGTTGATTTATTGAAAACAATAAAGTTTCACATAAAAGAATTTTCAACGAAATATTTTACTTGAAAATTTTAAAATATTTTTCTAGTGATTTATATCGATCATTTTTTTATTAAGTTGAGCCTTCTTGCATCACTACCCTGTAAAAAATTTGATTCTGAGGTCCAATTCCTTAGGAGTTTGACTAATTTACGTTCAGTGAAATTTATTTTCCTTTATTCAATCCCAAACGATTTGAATCAAGAATTTTATATTTCTTTTGTCAAGAAACACGCGTAGTTGAATAGAATGTCTAATACAACAATGGTAAATGTAGTTGAGTGAACTCCCCTCCACATTTCACATCAAAATTAGGGGATTTTATCTTTGTGTACCTAGGCTGCTCATGCGCATAACATGAAATGTTCAATACAGTTCCCTATAGTGCTGGATCACTATTGTCAATTATTGTTCATGCCGCTTATAAGAAAGTGTAAATACTATCCAAGAGTATCGACAATAAATAAAAATTATTCCTTCTTCTCTTTTTTGTTTAAAAATTCTCATTCATTAATTTTATTAGAAATTATATTGAAATTTTGAAACGACCGCGCTCCGATCTAGATCATTGAAGTGAAAAAGTGAGTTGGAGAGAGATAGGATTACCGAGTCGAATACGGGATCAAACATGAATTCTCTCGACTTTACCTCTGTGTTTTCTAAGCTGTATTATCAATTTGAACCTATGCATTTGCTTTTCATTTAACATTTTAACTTGTAAGTATACCAAATTATTTATAAATTATTGTTTTATTAAGTGTAATAACATATTTTAATATTCATTAAAAAAAAATTAGCGGATAATTTGTGTTGAACGATTATTACATGAATTGTATTTTATAAAAATGGCAAATGACGCGGTCAAAGTATATTTAATGAGTCGAAGGTTCGAGAATCTTATTGATAGTTTTTGAGGTTTGTATATTATTTTTTCAACAAATTAAAATATTTATATATTTATAAACTTTTATTGTTCCTCCACGAGCCGCCGTATCAGTCAAACAAAAAAATTATTGAAAACCTACGTCAAAAGAAAGCCAGCGAGGATTTGCTGTTCATATTAAAGCAAGTTATATTTGTAATAATATATTTTATTTAATTCTAATAAATGATTATTTGTATTTTTTATAATATGGGCTAGGAATTTTTAAAGTTCTTAAATATAGTACGGACTTATACTTTTAATTAAATAATTTAAGTTTACATATTTTGTTCCGTTTAAAAATATGTTATAATTATGACATTTGTTCTTAATTAAATACATAAAATGAAAACCAAATCAGCCTTTATTTAATAAATTAAACCTACTTTCTAGCCAAGTATATTTTTAATTTTAAATAAAATTTAATTGAAACTAAAATTTTTTTTGGTTGAAATATCTGTGCGAATAAAACCAAATATAAAAAATTATTCATTCAATTTCGTTTATATTTGAATTAAGTATAGTTATGTTTGAAAGAAGTATCCAGATTTTAAATCAAGTTTATATATTGTTTGAAATAAATATGACGGTGATTTCGTACAAAGAAATCAAAGTTGACTTAACGTCGATAAGTTCTCCACTCAACTGAATGTTTCTTGGCCCAAGAAATATTTTTTAAGGGAGTATTCTAGTCTAGAGGCATGAATTTCAGGTAATTTTTGAAGTGTCATAAAAAATAGCCAATTAATATTTTTACTATCCATTTTTTGATCAGTTATTTATTAACATTTCAAGAATACAGTAAAAAATAGAAAAAGTTAAAAATTTCAAAAATTAGCAGCTGATGAAGTGGGGGGTCTCAAAAAATTGGCACGTGACCATACCCACGATTTCAGCCCTCCTAGTAATCTGACCCCAAAAAAAAAAAGAAGATTATTAATCTAGAATAATGTCGCAATGTCTGGAACTACGGAAAAGTATGACACAAAATTTTTCACGAAATGGCGACTGCCTGAAAAAAAAAATTTTTTTGTACCACTTTTTTTGACTGTTTCGAATTTTTTAAAAATAGTAAAAATCAAAATTTGGGGATGGGGATAGTTCCAGACATAGACAAGTCTATGAAGAAGACTCTCTAAAAATTTCAGGTAAATCGGTTCGGTAGAACCTGAGAAATCGTGGGTATCGTTTTGAAAAAGACAGTTTCGAGAAAAACGCGTTTAAAGTTTTACGTTAAGTTTCAGGCAGCGTAATTGATAGAATAGTATGTATTACTTACATTCTCTTAATCAGCCATCTCAAGTTCATACAAAACCGCTATAACTTCGGAAATAATTTCAATTTTGAAAAATCCTTTTAGGAGGATATTTTTGAATATCTAAACTATCAGATTATGAAAAAAAAATGTTTTGGTTTTTTAAAATTTCTAGAGTAGAATACCCCCTTAACTCGTATAGCGCTTGATTTAAAGATCATGCCCATTTCGCCGTATCCAACCTTACAGCTGGTTTTAACCAAACGAAAAACGATGGAGATTAGTACACTCTTTTTACGGTGTATAGATCATAGATTTTAAAGTTGTTGAAGTTATGATCCCAAAAAAATTGACTAAATTTTTCTTCGAATTTCCCAGAACTTGTTTGCCAAAAATTGATTGAATTTTGGTGGATTTCTCACGCCGACTCTATCCGGTATTCATTTACGAATAAATGAGGCTTTGAGAAGAAAAAAAAACCGTTGGTAATTGGAAAAATTAAATATATATGCAAATAAGATACGAATTGAAAATAAAAATACACGACAAAAACATTTATCAGAAGCCTCAACATTTAATTTCTGTTCTTCAAATACAAAAAAAAAATTAACATTTTCCAACAAGCACCTACAAGATCAACACGAAGGTGTAATGAATTAAAACATACAGTTGGCGATTAGTTACAAAACCGTCGAAAAAAACCAAACAAGTTTGGCGAATAAAAAGGCGATTTTTTTTTTTTTTGGTACGCCCGCTTAATGTTACCTATAGCGACGAAGACGACGGCCAAAGTTGATCATCAAGTACAGATAAAATGTCTCTACCGGTTTACACTAATAGTTCTTTGAACATACATCCACGCTATATATATATATATATATATATATATATAGCGAAAGCCGAAGAAGTGGAGGAGCGGATAAATAAATGGTGTTGGTTTAATAAGAATAAAACGTGTGAGAACAGAGATAAACGGAGAATAATTGAGGCGAAGAAAAGAAAACGAGCAGACGAGATAAACGACAAAAAAGCAGTCTTTTCTGTCTATATATATATATATATGTACAAAGAAAGATCTACCGTTTTCGTGAAGACTTTTGCCACGAAGAATTCCTGTTTGATCTGTGTAGCTTTCAACCAACCATTTAGTATCATTTAAAGTGTGATTAAATTTTGATGGTAATTTCCTCCTCTTCTCGACTTGTCACCATTCTATATGGATCAAATAAATGTTCCGCCAAGTATATAGGTATACTTACTTCTTCACAAACTTTTCAATTAAATCGATCAAAAGATTGCGTAAATCGTTCGCCTCCGTTTAATGAACTCACAACTTGGGCTTTTGCAGCCCAAAAAAAAACATATCTACGCCACTGGCAAGACTAATAAAAAATCAAATTTACGATATTTCAATTAAAAGATGCACGTTTTATGGTTCCAGGTGAATTAATATTGAATAAATACGTGCAACAATGGCGAGTGTTGAAAACAAGTTGCACAAAGAACGTATCAAAAAAAAAAAAAAAAAACGTACTGCATCCCCATATTAAGATTTTTACGTTTTTCTCCGATTGGGAATTGTTGATCGAATACCATTTTCGGCAGGAAACCTCGAACAGGTTGTCGACGTACTCACAAATTCCACATACAAATTGAATTAAACTTTCACATTTTATTGTAATTGATCGATTATTTATCAATATTTTATCGATTTATCGTCAATTTTTTTCTGGGCTTCTCCGATATAGGATTGTGGCGATACGACCGTAGATGGTCTGTGTTGCGACAAACAAGTCGATCGACAATCAAAAACCACTTCTTGGACGACGAAAGCGGAGAGAGGATATTTTCCCACAGTGATTTTTTTTCTCCTTACAACCATTAGATGATTTTAGATGAAGGACCATTGTTTATAATCTATACGTCTGTCTGTACATTTCAATTTTGAACCAAATTTTAGGGTAAAAATTTATTTCAAGACGCCCTTATTTCAAATTTAATATTTTTAAAATTTTTGTCTATCTGTCTGTCTGTGTGTCCCGATTTAACTAAAGAACGGAACAACCGAATTTAATGAAATTTGGTATTAAGATACAACTCAATTTCCCACTCACATTAAGCTACTTATCATCCCTTAAAAATAATAAAAAAAGGTTTCCCTAGGGGTGAAACAAAAAATTTTTACTTTAGACAGGCAAGTTATATATCATTGGAAAGGTAATTAAAAGTTGGAAAATAATCTGTAAAAATATTTTTAGTTGCACAGATAAAAAGCACAGTAAGTTTAATTTAAAGTCTAAAAAATTGCCTCTTTGAAATATAAACGTTTATATATATAAAACACATACTTAGTTGATGTTAATAGCGTATAATATATAAAATTCTTACGTCTGTCTATATATTTCGATTTTGAACCCAATTTTAGGGTAAATATTTGTTTCAAGACGCCCTTATTCCAAATTTAATATTTTTAAAATTTTTGTGTGTCTGTCTGTCTGTGTGTCCCGATTTAACTAAAAAACGAAACGACCAAATTTAATGAAATTTGGTATTAAGATACAACACAATTACCCTCACATGTTAGGCTACTTATCATTCCTTAAAAATAATAAGGGAAGGTATTCCGTAGGGATGACACAAAAAATTTTTACTTTAGACAGGCAAATTATATATCATTGGAAAGGTAATTAAAAGTTGGAAAATAATCTGTAAAAATATTTTTATTTGCACTGATAAAAAGCACAGTAAGTTTAATTTAAAGTCTAAAAAATTGCCTCTTTGAAATATATAAAAAACATAGTTGATGTTAATAGCCTAATGGCTTAAAAACTTTTAAAATCCGTACACATGAAAGTTTGATGATGAATATCTTTTGAACGGTTAATTTAATCGCCAAAACATAAGACACCATTTTTATAGAGCAGTTAATTTCCAACAAAAATTTGTATTGCTCATTGGATAAGAGTCATTTATTGTCGAGTTGTAAAATTCATAAACAAAAATGAAATTTGTCTTAAAATAATCAAAATTAAATCCTTAATATCTTTCAAATGATGAGGCTTACGGAAAAAATATAGAATACCTTTTTTGTAGAGCATTAAATTTCCTAAAAAATTCTTTCAGAACATTTTTCTGTACAATCGATAAATGATGAGGTATGAATTTTTTTCTATTGGAGTGAGAAAAAAATGCAAAACTGCGATGCGGAGGATCTCCCTATTAAAATTAAGAGCTCATACTTGGAGAGAATTTTTTTAAGGTGTCTAGCAACCCATTTTTCTGCGTCACTTGTAAAAATATAATCGATTTTTTTGACCCACCCTAATGATTATGTTTTTCGTAAAAGAAATAAGAAAAATAAAAATTTTAATCATCAGATTAAAATTTCAGCTAGTTTTAATTAAAAAAAAATATTGATTACTGGTTTGTCAGTTCAGGGGCTACCGGAAAAGGCTACAGCAGTGGATTAAACATATCTTTTGAGAAATTCGAGGGATATTCAAAGACAATTGGATAATTGTCTTTTAAATAGAACATTAATCAGTTGCGATTGCAATTAGAGGAGTTGAGTTGGCAACTAGAGTTGGAGACTTCGGCGACAGGTATTTGTGGGTTCGACCCCTGCGAAGGGGTGGAAATGGTGGCAAGCGACGATCTCTTGCCTTGTCCTCCGTCGAAATACTCATACGTTAGGTCTCGACCACGATTAGACTAACTTTGTCAGACGAACATATGGTGCATAGCTTCTGGTGATGTCGACCACCACATTGCGGTCACGGAGAAGGTCTTCACCGCTGACCACATTCTGTGGTCAAAACCGCTTCCATCCCTTCGCCTTGACTCGTACTTCAACAACACAACACAACCACCACCGCCGATTTTCCTCAAACTTAACTTTCGAAATTTCCAGTGAATCAATAAAATTTCCCTGGCATTTTCTTGCAACTTTTCTTTCATGTTGAAGATTTTAATGATTCACTTTGGTGAATTATTTATTAGCGCGGAAATGTGTTTGGAAATACACATACATTTACTGGTAAATGTGAGGGGTTATTATGTGTACAAGTGTGTGTTATCCCAAAACCGCACACGATGTTTCTCTCATTACCACAGTTTTAAACATCCCGTCCGTTGTTCCCGTATATTCCGCGTCCCCAACGGACTTGTTTGCCTTCCTCTTCAACATTCCAACCACATATATACATTCATTACAACCACATAATATACAGTGCAACACAAAAATTTTCCCGGTCACAAAATTTAAAATATTTTTTTTCCAAATCTCGTAGGTATTATTGAATTATAGTGCAATTTGCGATAGTGGCAAATTAACGAGGAATAGGGCGGATGGGGATCGACGAAGGGACGATGGAATTGAGCGCGGATAAGCCTCGATAATGACTTGTTCAGCGAGACAAGATATCCTCCTGATGCGGAAAATTAGTGTCTCGTCTGTGCCTTATCGTTACGACCGGTTCGCATTAGCGTCGATATTGTCGATTTCGTTGTGACCTATTTGCTTAACAACTGCCTCGTGTCCTCCTTAATTGATATTACAAATGACTGCCATTTTACCATTCATCCTCCGTCCGCCCCCCCCCCCCCTTAGTCTTTATATGTGAAGGTGAACGTAAGCATGTATAGAAGTTCCGGTGATTAGACAAACTCCCTCATCAACATTCGTTCGCAAGACCGAATATTTTCGCAAGACTCATATTCAATAGTTTATGCAAAAAACTTTCAGACAAAAAAATTATTCAAAAGGTTCAATTACTTTGGACAAGTTGCTCACATTCAATAGTAGAACTAGGATGAACTTTAAAATTGAGAAAGCCAGGGGAATTACATAGGCAATATTAGGTGTACCGAAAAAGAATGGCGTTTTTAAACCCCTAGTCATTCAATTGACATTTATCTGCATATAAGTGATTTCAAACTTTTGTCCCACTTTACCTTATTGAAATAAAATAAAATCAACGATAATTCCTAGCAAAAAAATCAGACAGTAGGCTTTGCATTTGGTAAAAAAAACAAATGAAAATCATCAAAGAATATTAATAATTTCCTTTGGAATTTTTTTTTGGTTTTCATCTAAAGAAAATCAAATGACTTCAAGCTTAAGACTCAATCTTATCCAACCACTACAAAATTATCATACGATTGAACTTTAAAGGAGTTTCAATCGAATTCTTCGATATATATATAATTGACATCTGTTTATCAGTTATTTCAAAGTGGTACTAAAGACATTTTATGATTAGAGTAATTTATCAACTTAGTAAAAATAAGAAAATATTTTTTATTCCTAAATCTATATTGAAATGGTAGGACCAAAAACCCGAAAGAATATAAATTCACAGGATAGTAACGCAAAGTTGTTACTAAAACATTTTCAATGTTTATCTAAGTGCATTAGATGTTCACTAATGCCAAATAAGTTTTTTTAAGTTCAAATTCGATAATTTTCATTCCTCCAACTGGTACCAATGAAATATGACCAAAAAATTTAACCAATAAAAATTTAACGGAGGGAAATGGTGCCAAATGTATGCCAGAAAGTCAAAGGGCTGTCAAATAATCCTAATCAATCATAATCGATCGGCCAAATACCCAAAAGTGTCCAAAAACTATTAACAGATAAAATTCTATGCTGCAAAAAGGGTAATGCAAAACTCCTTTACCGAAGAAAAGCCCTGGAAAAGCCTAATTAATTAAGGAGGAGGTGGTATTGTCAGAACTATAATCGTCCAAAGTTATTTCATCGAATTTCTATTTATTTCAATCGTTATCCCATTTACTAAGTGGTAAAAAATTTAAAGCTTAAGTGATGTTAAAATATAATTTTTTGAAGTTGTCCTTAGTAATCAATTAATTTTTAATAATTTGGCATTAAAAATTTGCACACTAGATGTCTAAATATTGACACTATTGAGGCTGATTATATCATTGATTTAAAATCAATAGTTGGAATAAAATTTTATGTGTTAATTGTATATTGAAAAAACGACATTCTTCTCCGGCACACCTAATAGTTGCCTATTTAAATTTCGGTCTAAAGAGAAATGTTTTTCTCGTTTTTTATAAAAATCTTTTGGTAGATTCCTTGAAATTTCAAGGAAAAGGGTATAGCAAGGTTTCTATGGGAAAACTGCCCCAGCTCTTTCGGGCTATGCCCGAAATAACTGCTATACCCTGCTCTACCCTTTTATACTTTCATAGACTATGACCAATATATAAAGAAAATTGGCTTTTTTCGTGGTAAAAAGTATTTAGGAAAATTTTTCAAAAGCTCCACTTCCTCTGTAGACAACTTATAGAAGAACACATTTATTTCACAAAAAATTTTCAAAGGCTATTTTTTATCAATAAAGGATATTTTTAAAGTGAGAAAAAAATTAATATTTTAGGCGATAAAAAAAAGTTTTAATATCAATGAGCAAATGAGAGTCTGAAAACGATTGGTACGCCTATGGGTTTTCTGTGGAATCATAGTCCATTTATTGAAACCGAAGTATAAAAAGACCATTGAGTGGTTATCATAAAAGCAATTATAATTAACACATTTTTTTTTTGCATTATCCACCACAGAAAATAGTTTTCTACATTACAAATTATTATCAATTTTTTCCTATAGAATAGAGAGGTTAATTGTGTTAATGCATATAAAAACTAAGCTTTTCATTAATCATTACAATGCTCAGTCTTTCAATGCAAGCAGAAAAAAATAATTATCCAAACGATCTAATTATAATTGCAATTTGTGGCAAAGTTCAGTGAATAATTTTCGAAAGATTTAAAAAAAATATTGATTTAGCTGGAAAATAGCGATTTTTCTTATTTTTTTTTGTAGAAAAATGTATTATTGGGGATATATTTACAATAAATTTTTAAGGTAAACTTTATTTAAGTTATAAATGAAATTTAGAGAAAAGTATGGTAAAATAATTTTCCAATAGTTCAAAGATGTTGACTAAAGTAAAAAGTAAAGAAAAAACCGTTGGACGATAACAATAACAAATTGATCTCAGAAAAGTATATGGATCATTATTGGAGGATATGTTGGTACTAAAAAGATGCTCAATTTCTTACGTCAAGTTTCAACTATGTATGTTTTCTTTTTTGAAGAATAAATCGAAAAAAAAACGATAAATTAGAAAATATTTTTTCCTCAACAATGAGAGAAGCAATTTAACTATTTGGACATATTATGGAAGCATATAAGGGTTAAACTATGGAAAAATAAACACCTTTAATCATCTTTATGACTATTTGAAGTAGATGATTTCTTTTCTTCTCTACTCAGATGACTAATTATAAACATCCTTTTACAGTATCTATACTGTCATGTGTACTGTGTCACAGTCTATACTTTATCGATTTTTTTGCATTTTTAAATGAATTTTTTTAAATTTTATCAAGTAGAGTTAAAAATCAAATGTTTCGATATTAGGTTAGAACATTTATAAAACATATGTAAGTCTATTGATTTAATTAGGTCGAAATTCGAATTTCGAATTAGGTCTATTGATTAAATAGGTTTTTTTATTAGGTCTATTTAGGTCTATTGATTTTCAAATGCTAGAAATTTGGAAGAATACAAATAAACAATTGTCGCGAGATTTAAAACGATATGGGGAAGGAAAATTGAATCAAACTATATGTGCTATATTTGGGAAACAATGTGTTAATATTGTGCGAAATTCAAAAAAGAAAAATGGAGCACTTTAAAAAGAATAAAACGTGGCAAAAAGCAGAAGAAAAAAATGGAAATTTATTATCTAAATCGAACATTGTCTGTTTCCAGTCTCGTTTTGGTATATTTTTTCTTTTTTTCGACCGAGTTTAGTGCTCATGTTTGCGGTGCTTGACTCTTAATGACCTATCCAAAAAAGCTGTTGGTGCTCGGAGTGTTGGCCAACGTTCAAAACACAACTTGAAAACACCAAAAAAGAAAAAAAAATCCCCACAATTGTTTTTATTATACTTATTCCGTGTGTAACTTGTGTACATCGAGCGACGACAATCTCGGAAACTTTTCTGCAGATTGAGAAAGATATCGTCCAGTGCATGAATGCACTTTTTTTACGCTCGGTATTTTAATGAGAATGCGCGACAAAGATACTGCCACGATAGTATGGGATGTGTGGATGTTGCAACAAAACGGTTAATCAAAAAAAAAAGAAGCAGAAATGAGCCTCCGAATGTCAACTTGTTTCCGAAGCTTCTTGGAGACATCGGCAAGGATTTGTTCGGTTGCACTTGAATGTGCATTGGCCACAACACTTGAACATCTCCTCTGCGTGGCTCAAGAAACCAAAAAGTAAATCTTTGATAATTTATTGCACTTTAAATAGATGGTGTGGGCACGTAATTTGTAAATAATCACAGGTATGTAAATATATTAAGACGAAAGACTTGCGGCAAAAAAAAAACATTAGTTGAGTCCTGCCCCACATGATCTCCACCCGGTTATTCTTGGTATTTTTTTTTTGAACAACGCCCACACAACCACCTTGCCATAACCATCGATCTTCTCTAGCAGCACCAACGCAAAAAATATCCCACTTCTTTGAAATAAATCTTTGCAATGTTGCACTTTTGCAAACAAAAACTGCCACGATCAAATTTCTATGGAATATGGTAAAAAAGCGAAAGTTTTTTTTTTCCTAAAGGCTATCGAGGCGACTGGGACATAAATTTGCATCAATTAACATCAATTTCGCATTCTTGCCGCTCGTTCAATGTAAAATTTATTTACATGCGTTAAAAATTTCATTCGTTAAGTATAAGTTGGTCTTTTAATTAAGTGATATTTGCTTGATGTAGAAGAGGGGCCCCGGTAGACGTGAGGTGTTTAAACGCGACCGAATGCATTAGCGAAAAAAAATTCCAAGACTTATAAAACCAATTTAAATTTTAATTTTTTCCATTGGAAACTTAAAGTTTTAAGTGCATTTTTTGGTGATTAATAAATTGCTCGTTGCTCTAGTAATGCAACAATTAAAGCTTTCAGCTCACCAAGTAAACTAAAGCTCAAGCTTTGTTCATCTAAAATTGATCATTTGACATTGCCACGAAATCTTTCAATATGTCACTCATCAAATTTTTCTTTTTTCCACCCTTTTTTTCTTTCCTTTTAAGTCGAAAGCTTTTGGTCCTCTGACCCGGAAATCCGTGTTCGATTCTTCTTTGTTTCATTGTTGAAACATACACACTAGACTGGGCCAAAAAAATTGACTATGTGACAAAAAAAAAATACCGAGAAGGTTAGAGCCCTTAATATTAATATTAAACGGTCTACCATCATTAATTTCGATTTTTTATTTTTGCTTTCATTTTTGCGTCTATGCTGTCAAACTATCAACGTAAAAAAATTTATCTGTACATATGTTTATAGAAAATTAAATTCTCTACAAAAAAGGTTTCTTTAAAAATTTTTGCCAGACACGCCGTTTCCGAATAATCAAGCTTCAGACATTGATATAATTTTTAGATTTATCTTCTTTATTTTGGAATTTTGTAACTAACGAACAAATAAATGTATAGAAATGAACAATATAGATTCTTGAAGGGAATTTAATGCTCTACAAAAAAGGTCTCTTAAAGTTTTAACATAAAACCACTTTAGTCGAAAGCTTTTTGTCCATTGACCCAGAAATCCGTGTTCGATTCTTCTTTGTTTCATTGTTGAAACACACACTAGACTGAGCCAAAAAAATCGACTATTTTTTTTTTTTTGAAAAAAGTATCGTTAATATTCTTCAGGATGACAAAAAAAAAATATCGATAAGGTTTGAGCCCTTAATATTAATATTAAGAGGTCTATCATCTTTAATTTCGATTTTTATTTGTGCTTTCATTTTTGCGTCAATGCTGTCAAAATATCAAAGTAAAAAAAATAATCTCCACTTATATTCATAGAAAAATAAATTCCCTACAAAAAACGACTCTTTAAAAATTTTTGCCAGACACGCCGTTTCCGAATAATCAAGCTTCAGACATTGATACAATTTTTAGATGTATCTTCTTTATTTTGGAATTTTGTAACTAACGAACAAATAAATATATACAAATAAGCAATATAGATTCTTAAAGGGAATTTAATGCTTTACAAAAAAGGTCTCTTAACGTTTTTACATAAAATCACTTTTTCAAAAGTTATTCATAATTAAAGTTGAATGAAATATTAAATTATTGGTTTTTTCATTTTTCTACGTTTTCGTGTAATAAATAGCTGTTAACCGAGAATAAGTTTGGATATATTATGAAATTTAGATATTTCAAGCGATAAGATTGATAAAATGATGTTTTTCGATCATGTAAATGATCAATTTGTCCCACTGAATGAAAAAAAAATGGTTCAACAACGAAAAAAATAATAATTTTATTTTTCCTTCAACTTTAATTGTGAATAACTTTTGCAGAAGTGATTTTATGTAAAAATGTTAAGAGGCCTTTTTTGTACAGCATTTAATCCCCTTCAAGAATCTATATTGTTCATTTCAACATATTTATTTGTTCGTTTGTTACAAAATTCCAAAATAAAGAAGATAAATCTAAAAATTATATCAATGTCTGAAGCTTGATTATTCGGAAACGGCGTGTCTGGCAAAAATTTTCAAAGAAACCTTTTTTGTGGGGAATTTAATTTTCTATAAATATATGTACAGATAAATTTTTTTACCTGGATAGTTTGACAGCATTGACGCAAAAATGAAGGCACAAATAAAAAATCGAAATTAAAGATGATAGACCTCTTGATATTAATATTAAGGGCTCAAACCTTCCCGATGTTTTTTTTGGTCATCTTGAACAATATTTTTGATATACTTTTCCAAAAAAAAATAATCGATTTTTTTGGCCCAGTCTAATTAATTACCTTGTTCGCGACTAATTAAAAAATTAACGAATGAAGTTGATTCGATCTAAGTAATTAGTTAATAAAACGTTGGTCACCATCGACAACACGAAATCAAAAACACCTATTCGAACCGTAAAGAGAATTAAACGCTCGAATGATCAAAGAGTCGTAAAATGCGCTCTATGATAAAACAAGCCATCCGGCTCCGTGTAAGGAGCACACGAAAGATTTGTAAACGACGCGGAAAAACTTTCGACAAAAACAAGAAAAATCTTGCCCTACATTTCGCCAGCGTCTTTGTAGTCGCGAAACGACGACAAATTTGTGCGACAAAGATCGCAGACAAGTCTCGCAAAACTATAAACTGTAATTGCAATACCATAAAGCCTCGGTAATATAAAAGGCGAATGTTATAACGAGTGAAATGGCCAAATGCAGCTCGTAAACGACCGAAATGACGATTCGCGTTAAGTGGATGGCTGATTCAGGAATCGCGGGATGGCAAGGGGATATGACTGGCAAATGTTTGCAACTACCCCATATGGTTCATCCCTTTAATAGTGGCTCGTACATAGTTTAATATACATAGCATTTGTAAATAGAGAAAATTCCTTCTTAGTCTCTACGTACCATATATATATTATCTAGCCACACCGTACAATAATAGTCATTTTATAGCTTTGCCTGTATAATCATCACCGTACCCCCTTCCCCCCCCTTTGGGAGGGGGGGTTTGAACGGGAAACAAAGAGGGAACTAGCGTGTAAGTTATAGGATTGAGGGATTTGAGAATGTCGACTTAACGATCGAAAACTTAATACAGCCCATCATATATCGTTCACACCAATTTTAATTTCCACTATTACACCTCTTGAAATTGTCTTATTTTATTATAATAATAATAAAACAAGATTACCGTCTATTACCGGGGACCTTTTCGAGTATATTTATTTTTATTACAACGATAAAGTTTTATTGATGACAAAAAAAAACATATATATCAAAGAGAAAAAAAAACCGCTTGACTTTATACGGTTGTTCACATAAATCTAGAAAGCCATGGATTTTTTTGATTTTTTTTTTTTTTTTTTTGGAAAATGGGATTTGAAATGAGGAATGTGTCGTCATGGTTGGAGAAGATTTTGGCGGCACGCTTCATTAAATCGGTGACAAAGAAATCGGGAGGGTACGACTTAATGTGGATGGTTCGATGAACATTGTTGTTTAAACGAACCGTTGCCACCCTCGCATATTTATCCCCCTGTCAGCCTCCCCCCACCCCGCTGTATGTGTGTAATCTTGCATCGTCGATGGTTATGCTTGAATGTTAGTAGTATGTGGCCGTAATAAATTATTACGATGCCATTCACGCGACCGACTAACACTACACACACACGATGCAATTGAAAATGCAGAAAAAACGAAAAATTATAAGTTTAGTGCTTTTCGATGGTGAAAATGTGAAATTGAATGAGAAGTTATGGATATGGTCTTTAAAGAAACGATTAGAGAATTGTCTAGAGATTTTGAATTTTACCAAATCCTAATGAATCTAATGAAACTAAATGAAAAGTTATGGTTTTTTTCTTAGAAGAAAACCATTGAAAATGCAGAAAGAACGAAAAATTATAAGTTTAGTGCTTTTCGATGGTGAAAATATGAAATTGAATGAAAAGTTATGGGTTTGGTCTTTGAAGAAACGATTGGAGAATTGTCTAGAGATTTTGAATTTTACCAAATCCTAATGAATCTAATGAAACTAAATGAAAAGTTGGGGGTTTTTTTCTTAGAAGAAACGACTGAAGAATTGTCTAAAGTTTTGAGCTTTTCAGTTTGGATTTTACCAAATCGACTATATTTATTAGGTAGGAAATGTGCAAGGCTTATAACATACACAGGTGGCCTCATGGTGGCTACGTGACGTATCCAAAAAAAATCGTACACATCTTCAGACTGATTCAAATTTCAAAATTCTTCGACGTTATACTTTTTTTTTCTAATGGGGCAACCTGTGTAATTTATAAACCTTGGGACAGTTGTACCAATCACGAAAATTGAGATTTGAGCTTTTGAAACAAAAGCAATAATAAACCACCTGTTAAAATTGTTTTCCTCTGAAAAAATGGCATAAAGGGTTGAACATTTCGTGGATGGTTATACTATATCATTGTTTCGAAAAATAAAGCACTTTGTTTCATTAAAATCCATGCCTTTTTTTTGGGAAATTAATTGATGAGAAACCAATCTTTCGATAGTGAAAATGTCTACTGAAATTAATAGGAAAGTTAAGAAGTTATGTTTTTTTTTTTTTTTAAAATCGATTGGAGAATTGTCTAGTGTTTTGAAGTTTCCAATTTTGAATTTTACCAAATCAACTGTCTTTTTTTACGTGGGAAAGTTTTCCCTTTCACGAAAATCGATATTTGAGCTTTTGAAAGAAAACCAATAAAAAAAACCACCTGTTAAAAATATGTTTCTTTATGAAAAATTTCATAAAATGTTGAGCTTTTTCATGGTTGATAATAGTATATCATTGTTTCGAAAAACAAAGCACTTAGGTCCATTTAAATCAATGTTTTTTTTTTTTTTTTTTTTGGGGAAATGTCTAATGAAACTAATTGAAAAGTTGAAAAGTTATGTTTTTTTTTTCTTTAAAGAAACGATTGGAAAATTTTTTAAAGTTTGGAGGTTTTTAGTTTTGAATTTTACCAAATCCAGCGCTTCTTTTAGGTAGGAAAGCTTTCCCCATCACGAAAATTGAGATTTGAGCTTTTGAAACAAAGCCATTGAGAAAAAACCACCTGTTAAAAACATTTTTTCTCTGAAAAAGTGCATAAGAGTTGAGAATTTCGTGAACAATAATATAATATCAATGTTTCGAAAAAAAAAAAAACACTTTGGTTCTTAAAATCAATGTCTTATGTATTTTTTTGGGGAAAATTATTTGATCAACATCCGATCGCGAAAATGTCTAATAAAACTAAATGAAAGCTGATGGTTTTTTAGAAGAATTGTTTAAAGTTTAGAGGTTTTTAATTTGGATTTTACCAAATCCATTGTCTATTTTTTAGGTAGGAAAGTTTTACCTATCACAAAAATTAAAATTTGAGCTTTTGAAAAAAAAAAGAAAGAAAAAACCACCTGTTTATAAAAAAGTTTTTCTTCTGTAAAAGTGCATAAACATTTATGGACAACAATTATACTATAGCATTGTTTCAAAATACAAAGCCCTTTGGTTCTTTTTTCGGGAAATTAATTGACTATCAATCTTTCGAAAATCTTCCAATCGCGAAAATGTATAATGAAACTAATTGAAAAGTTGAAAAGTTATGGTTTTTTTTCACAATTGTTAGAAGTATTGAGGATTGTAGTTTTGAATTATTTCAAATCCAGCGCTTCTTTTAGGTAGGAAAGCTTTCCCCATCACGAAAATTGAGATTTGAGCTTTTGAAATAAAACCACCTGTTAAAAACAATTTGTGTTCTGAAAAAGTGCATAAAGGGTTGAATATTTCGTTGACGATTTTACTATATCATTGTTTGGAAAAACAAAGCCCTTTGGTTCATTAAAACAATGTTATTTTTTTGGGGAAATTAATCGGTCAAAAACCAATCTTTTGATCGCAAAAATATCTAATGAAACTTATTGAAAAGCTGAAAAGCTGAAGAGCTTTGGTCTATTTCTTTAAAGAAACTATAGCAAAACTGTATCGAGTTTTGAGGTCTTCAGTTATGGATTTTACTAAATTTACTATATTTTTTTGGGGTAGGAAATTTTACCAATGACGAAAGTTGAGATTTGAGCTTTTGACACAAAACCATTAAAAAAACCACCTGTTAAAATTTTTTTTTTCTTCTGAAAAAGTGCATAAACTGTTGAATATTTCATGGATGATAATGTAATATCATTTTTTTGAAAAACAAACTACTTTGGACCATTAAAATATATATTTTTTTTTGGGGGAAATTAATTAATCAACCACAAATCTTTCGAAAATCATTTGATCGACTTAACAATTTATCGACTTAATAAATTTCCTTATGGTAAAAGTTATGATCCGATTTTTTGTTTGAAAAAATGCCATAAAAACCACCTGTTAATACATTTTACAAGCATTTAAATTCATAAATTGGAATTCAGAAAAATTCAAGCTAATCAATAAGAAATCAATGGTAGGTGATTGTCAAGGTTTATAAAATACACAGGTGGTCTCATGCGCTACGTGACGTATCCAGAAGAAATTCATATATATCTTCAGACTGATTCAAATTTCGAAATTCTTCGATTGACGTCATATTTTTTTTTCTAATGGGGTAACCTATGTAATTTGTAAACCTTGGGTGATTGCAACTAGAAATGAAGGGTCCCAGATAATGAAGAACCAGGAAAAGCTGCGTTATTCAATAGAAAAGAGCTTTGACTCTTGGAAAGCTTGGGCCGAATTTTTGATGTTCATATATAGCCTACAACCCAACTGAGATCAATTTGAAGTACAATATGAGTTTCTACATCTGGAAGCAAGCTTCCAACCTTTCGAGGAAATGCTTGGCTATAATTTTTTTTCTGGGGTATCACCGGCAACAGGTGGTATCCTCTCCCATCTCGCAAATGATTGATATCCCATGGAAGCTCCGTAAATTCCGTCAAAATAAATCGGTTGAAATCCCACTCTTTGGCAGAGAATTGATCGAAATTTTTCACAAAATCGAGCTTTTTTGATTTAACAGTCGGTTAATAACAGCCCCCTGAACATAGGCAACAATCATTCATGGAAGTTTAGACTAACTTTTCCTAGAACTTGAATTTGGCATTGCCCAAATAATTTTGGGATATCTCTGACGTTTCAAAAGAACTTCTTTGATAACTTCCTTACTTTTTCTGGCACCTCATTTATCTACGTAAACTTTCCGTTGGCGTTAATTGCGTCGAAAAAAATGTCTTCCGTTTCGTTCGCCTCCTAATTATAGTAGGTACCTATATCGAAACGAGTGACAAGAGCAAAAGGAACAGAATAACGTTGCCGTTTTGTGGCCACTGCCGCAAGACAAATTGTCCCACAATATTAGTTAAATCGCGACGTCATTCCCCAGTGTCCCTCTTATCGTCCCCTCGCGTCACCGCAAAAATCATCGTAACGATCGCACGCCAAAATAGCCTCGTTATGCGAATTCCCGCAACACTTTGGCGTTCGTCACGAAAATATTTTGGCACACACATTCGACACCGCTAAATAAACACTGAATTCGCAAGCGGGAAAAAAAAACCAGGGGGAGGGTGTGAGGAAATGAGAGATGTGCACATGATTTAATGCACACGTTATCATTTTGAATGAATGACTGTAGTTATTCGGGCTTAATTAAATATTTACATTTTCAATTCAAGAACAAATTTCGTCACTCCACCCCGCTAACACCTCACATTTTTCACATTTTTTTTTGTGTAATCTTTTAATCGCCTCGCTCGAATAGTTGGCCACGTAGTATAAAAGAAAAACAAAAACCAAACTCACAGCCCACTTGTCGTCGCAATAACGTCGCTCGGCCGTTTTAATTTCGAACCGAATTTAATGGTTGAGCAAATTATTTATTTCGTATATTAAATGTGACATGTTTAAGCAAATTAGTTTCTACGTTTTCAATGAAAAACATATATTTTAAATGGTCCATTTAGTTGCTGACAAAAATAAAAACATTTGAACATCGTTGCAGTGGCTATAGGTATCAAAGGCTACCAACAATAAACAATCAAAGTTTGGAAAGTTGGCAGTCATTTTTTTTGGTTTTATCCCCAAAATTTTGTAATCTTATCTCACTCAGGTGATGACAAACAATTTAATGAACGACCCCTTATCCCCAAAATTATGTCAAAACTCTTCCAAATTCCAAACTATACTTAGTTAAAGGGAAACTTAAACTTCCACTAAAGAAACGATTACAAAATTATTTTTGTTTATCCAATTTATCATTTAAATTTTCCAAGAAATATCCTCGACTTCATCTGCGTGGATAATTATCCTATAAATCTCGTGATTTTCATGGATTTTTCTACAAAAAGTTTCTTTTTCTTCAGTTGAAATTTTTGGTTAAAAAAGAAAGAAGAAAATATGGTTTTATCTCATTCTTAGGGAGTAAAAAGAATTTTGATCTATAACTTCAAGAAGAATATGGCATTGGTACACCTTAGACTGATTCAAAAAAAAATGATGAGTTTTGTTTTCTTAATTATATCGAAAATATTGTTGGGAAGGACAAAAAAAATCCTGTGAAAGTTTAAGCTCTTAATATTAATATTAAGAGGTGCCGCATCGCAAATTTTGATTTTCCATTTGAATAACATGGGAACAATATTTTCTTGCACTTTGGAATTTTACAGCTCACGTTGGTGGCAATATTTCGGAATGACGGAGGTATATTTTTGTAGAAAATCAAACGATCTACAAAAAAGGTCTGTTACAAGTTTTTGATATATTAATTCTTTCAAAAGTTATTCGAGGTCAAAGTTGAACTAAAGAGAAATGTTAATATTTTTTCAATTTTTTGACGCAACCATTAATTTATGAGAAAATTTTATAGAACATTTTTTGTAGAGCACTTTTTTTTCTATAACTTATCTTTATAAAAGTTTTTGGTGTTTTTCACAGTTCATTAGTGATTTAATTAAAATAAAAAACATAATTTTTATGTTAAAAATATAATAATTCAGGGAATTTTCAGTTTAATGCAAATAACTTAAGACCTGTGAAAAATATCAAAAACTTTTATAGAGATAAGTTATAGGAAACAAAGTGCTCTACAAAAAATATCCCATAAAATTTTCTCATAAAATTGATGGTTGCGCCAAAAAATTGAAAAAATATTAAAATTTCTCTTTAGTTCAACTTTAACCTCGAATAACTTTTGAAGGAATAAATATATCAAAAACTTGTCCAAGACCTTTTTTGTAGATCGTTCAATTTTCTACAAGAATATATCTTGATCATTGCGAAATATTGTCACCAACGTGAGCTATAAAATTCCAAAGTGCAAGAGAATATTGTTCCCATGTTATTTAAATGGAAAATCGAAATTTGCGATGCGGCACCTCTTAGTAGTAATATTAAGAGCTTAAACTTTCACAGGATTTTTTGTTTGGCATTCCCAACAATATTTTCCATATAGTTAAGAAAAAAAAAGTTCATAATTTTTTTTGAATCAGTCTAATACTTCCTATAAGGAAACTTAAACTTCTACTAAAGAAACGATTACAAAATTATTTATGCTTATCAAATTTATCATTTAAATTTCCCCAGAAATCCCCTCGACTTCATCTGCGTGGATAATTATCCTATAAATCTCAAGATTTTTTAGTAAAATTTTCTTTTTCTTTAGTTTAATTTTTTTGGTTAAAAAAGAAAAGAAAATGTGGTTTTATTTCATTCTTAGGGAGAAAAAATTTTTTGATCTATAATTTCAAGAAGAATATGGCATTGGTACAGCTATTCTAACAAATTGGTGAGGGATAATGATCGATCAATGTGATATCTTTGGTTTTCCAAAAACCCCAACATGCAAAATGCCTAGAAAGCAGATACGGTAGCATTGTTATCGGCAAACTTGCGACCGCAAATCGTTGCAGTTTTGCAGGTGTTTCGATTGTTGATCTATCGAAAATTAATAACGCTAACAACACGGTTTAAATTGTATTATATTAATCGTAATAAAACTTTATTTATCACGCCTGTTCGACGATGTGCATTGGTGCATTCGGCCGTGCAATTGACCAGGTTCGAGGGCATTGCATGACACGACACATTGCACTGTGCTTTGCCTCGGCATGAATGAACGGCCGCCGTACCGCGGCGGCCTTCACACGAGAAAATTCTCCCAATTTTTTTTTCTTTTTCTTCCAATTTTAAATAATAGATACCGAAAGGGGAAAAAAACCGTAAAGATTTCCATCGATGAGTCATGCTCGATTTAACACTCGACCCTTCACCATTCCCCTCCCCCCCATTGAGAAATTCGATCAACGCTCCGCACCTCATTTTTCCTCCGAAGAACTTTGGAATTTTCTCGATATGGAAATATAAACGAGAATCACCATATTTATTTTCTTTTTTTGACTAAAGTGAAAAATCAACAAGTGTGAAACAAATATTTGTAAATAAGGGGGCGCGGTTGGTTCATTGTTTGCGAGTTCACTCAACTCGACGTTGCGATTATTTGTTTGTCCTTGTCTTTTACGGCCCCCTTGTCCCATTTCTATGGTCAATTTATCCAAAAATGTGACACCAAAAAATTAAATAATTGATAGTTATGATTTGGCGTGGACTTTCTGGAGGAATTGCATTGGCAATGCAGAAGACCATTGCGGTGGATTTAATTGGTAGTTAATTGGGAGAGAAAAGATGTAATCAGTCGAGCGAAACCTCCAAACGACAACAAACCTGGGGTGGTTTCATGAAAGTACTGGTAATTATTCTGAGGCGTAAAAAATTAAATGGTACACGATTTAAATAATAAATAATTACCACTTTCGAGATCTTTTCGACAAGATAAATCAACACTTTAACAGTGATATGAGGAGGGGAAAATTGATTGAGATCTTTGGATCTATCTTGATCTTCTAATCCAAATCGTTGTCTTCTTTGTCCCTGGAAGAATTTCCATCCAAAAGCTTCTAAATATGATGGAAATTTTTAGCTGAAAGACTTCCTGTATAATTGTAAGTCGATACGAAGAAATCTTAGATTTCTGCCTACTCTAATCAATTCAATCCAAAATGCATTCGAACCATAACAATTGTACAACATTGATCGTTACAATTGATTGCCTGCACGTCGGAAAATTAAGTTTTTTTTTTTTTTTAAATTTTCAAATTTTCTCAGCCTCACCAAAATTGACCAGCTAATGGGCATTTAGAGTCGATGGAGTGTGGAACGGTTTTGCGTCATTCAACTGCCTAAGTATTATTTTTCCCATCCAAATTTCTTAAATTGCTTGCACAGATTTTCTATGCACTGTGAATGAAATGTGTAATTTCTTTTCTTCAAGAGTTAAACATCATTTCTTTGAATATTTTCAATGCTTTTTTTCGACAATCGATTTTTCCACTTCAGATTAAAAATTAACGTTTAATTTGAACATGATGCAAGAGGGATTGTCGGAAGGGGAAGGAAATTTCATATATATTTTGTAGGAAATTTGTATGGAAGAATTTTTCATTACTTTATGCTATGTTTTCCATAAATTTTACAGGGCAACTTCACTTAAATTTGGAGATCAGTTAAGAACGAAATGATTTTTAAATTGGTCTAAGCTTTTGTGGATACGAAAGCTCATAACAATAACGAAAAAAATAGGGTTGCCCCTGAAAATTTATAATGTTTTTACAAATTTCTGACAAAATTTCAAAGAGTTAAAAAGCTTTTATTGCTGTGTACCAATAAAAGCTTCGATATTTAAACTTTACCTAGAGCTTTTGGTTCCCTATTGAAAGTTTTAACAAATTAGGCATTTTAAATGTCTAATTTATATGCCACTTTATAGTAATGCATCTATTGGAACGATTAGGTTTTACTGAAAAAATTATTTACAAGAAATTTTCTTTTTTCAGAGTAAATCATCATTTCAAGGCAGCAACAATCAACCTACATATTATGCAGCATGCAGGTTAAAAGTAAGTGCAGATTGCGTTTTAATTTCATCAAAAAACTAAGCATTTTTTTCTTATATCATCAGAAGTTTATGTAAAACTATTGCCATTGATAATTTCCCGAGAAAATTATATGAGAAAAATAGAGCTTTGTTAAAAGAGCTTTAAAGTATATCTTTGCTTAGTATTTCTAATCGCCAATTGAACTATTGAAGTCAAATAATTGAGGTTTGAAGTTTACCAATGAAAGTTTTCTCATTTAAGTTATGCAATTCCTAAATTAATATTTGGATGACAAATTATTTTCATCGTAAATTGATTTAAGTAAAGCTTTTTTTTAAATTTCAAGAATAATTATGGCAAAAGGATGTAGAGTTTAAATTCCAGTGCATTAAATTTGCCATAGTTTGATTGTATTAATTCATAAATTATAGAACTTTTTCTGGTCAAAATTTTGCTTGTCGTAGGGAAAACTTAAAGAGCTTTTATTGAAAAATTAAACATAAACGACAAAAGTTTTATATTTCAAGCTTTAAATTTGCTAGTGTTTGTTTTTTTTCTTGTATCTAAGAGCTTTATATTATTATAATGAATGAAAATCAAGTAATGGAGCTTTTACGACTGAAAGTGCAACAATGAATGATTCTTCTTTTATCTCTTAATGCTTTTTAAGTTCGATTCAATTTTGTATTGGAAAAATATAATAAATTGGCAGAGCGTTTTTATCAAAGCTTTAAATTTGCCCATACTTGATTTTTGTAATTTGTATCTTAGAGCTTTTTTCTATTTGAGTGAATGGAAACAAAATAATAGAGTTTTGACAATTGAAAGTGCAACAATGAAAGCTCCTTATATTTTATCTCTTAGTATATTTAAGCTCAATTTGATTTTTTTTACCATAAAACCTTTTTAACCGAAAATTATTAAATAATTAAAATTTCTTTCCAATTATGAAATCCAAATAAAAAATTGATTGAAAGAAAGCAGAGCTTTATCGCCTAATTTTCCGGTATTAATAAGATATATTTTTAAAGATTTTTCCAATGAGTGAAAATCAAATAATTGAGCTTTGAAACCAAAAGTGCAACAATGAAAAGTCCCCTCATTAACCCTAATTTTTTATTAAAAGCTACATTTTTTTATAAGAAAGTCTTATAAAAACCTTATTTTAATACTCTTCCAGCCCTTATTAAAGGTATCACTAAAAATTTTAGCAAGTCAACCCCTTTTTTCTACCCTTAAAAATCAACTCTTTAATCCTTCTATATTTTCAAACATACAATAGATTTTTACAGTAAAAGATAAAATTTTTGCCTAAGTACCCTATCAAACGACCATTAAGTTTTAGCTCAAATTTTTTTGTAAACCAACCCCTATTTTGCACCCTTCAAAATCAATTCTTCAATAGCTACCAATAAAAGTTTGATTTAATGATTCATAGAAGCTATATACTTGTAAATGGTGCAAATATTTATTAAGTTTTACCTGCGTTTTGCTATAATGACGCAGGGGGGGGAGAAATTTATGCGTAATTTTTCCAATTTTCCAAAAAAAAAAGTTTGGAACAAATCCATGCATTTCTATTATGAATATAAGAACTAGAGTTATAGTTTTCTTCAGTTATTCTTCAGTTACAATTACTTCAGATTTGATTAGGGGGGGGGGATTAAAATCTTTGCTTCCTTCCCGTATCAACGAATTCAGTGGCTTTTGTAGAAATTTATTTTACATATAACTAAACTTAGAAACTTTAAACAACTTTTCCTTAGATAAGTTACCAATTTTTTAATCTTCAGAAAAAAGGCAACAATTAACAGGTTTTTTAAACAATAGTCAGCTTCTATATAGATTTTAGTAGAAAATTAAGTGCTCTACCGTTAATATCTCAAACAATTTTTTCTTGATCCAACCATTCAAGAGATATTTAAGGTCAAAGTCATCAAAAATTTAAAAAAATTTTTTGCTGGATTTTCCTATAAATATTAATTTATTCTATATACGTAGCAATCAATTTCATACATGAAATTCGTTGCTCAACCCGATTCGATGCGGAAACTGATTTTGAAAAGCAAAAAAAAAATCATATTACTAAACAAATAAAAATAAATAATAATTTGCACATATTTGCCGAGCAATTGACCTGCACCGTTTTTCCGTTCGTTACATACAAATTCAATCCGGATATTTGATTTGTGGATTTGTGTTGTGATATTTGCTTTTGTAACACAGGTCGCTAAAGTTTTTACCGATATCAAAATTAATTATAATCTAATGAGTTTCTATTTATAAATATTATACAAATTTAATTGGTATTTGTATTCTTTGTTCCGCTCGTTTTCCATGCCATATTATTTGCCATGCCAAAAAATCGCTTTCTCCGCTTAATTCGACCGCAAATTTGCAAAAAGAACGGTCGTCTCATCGACCGCAAAAACTATTCCTATTCGCCATGAATAACTCAATTAAGATTCGTAGATTTTCTAGAAAATTTTCCGGCAAAGTTTGATTAAAAAAAAAACACTGATTTTCGAAGGAATTTCAGGGAGGGGTCAGGGTTTCAAGGTAAAAAAAAAAGACTTTTTTTGCGAATTTTTTTCTTAAATATGGATTGAGTAATTTTATTCGGACCTTTTGTACATTATTGAGCATACTTTCGACAATATAGGGTAATTTTTTCATGCAGAAATATTGAAGCATAAGCTGGTAACAGAGCTTCCCCCAGAACGTCTTGAGAAAAAAACAATTTCCAGTGTTCACCATAACTCGGCTGGAAATTATTTGAAAATAAAAAACCAAGAGAAATTTGTCAAATTATGATCAAATCTTCCCCCCGACGTTCTCTGCTAATTTTTATTTTCATTTAAAAATTTTTGGCGGCCATTTAAAATGTAAACTGTTATTTTCCAATAAAAATTCCGCCCTTTTTGGGGGTGGAAAACACCCGTAATGTAAAAAAAATTTTTTTTTACTAAACGTTGGGGGGGGCGTTATTTTATATGTCAAAAATGTGTATAAAGTTTGAAATGAATCGGTCAAGTAGTTTTGAAATGACAGTGACCACGGACTTGGAAAAAGTAATTTTGAGAAAAACGCCTCTAAAGTTTATGAACTACCCCGACCACCCCCGCAGCTGTTATTTAAAGGACATATTTTTGAAATGTTAAACAATAAGATAAGAGAAAAAAAAATCGATATTTCGAAAGTACCCCCCCCTTAAGGGAAAGTAATCAAAGTTTAATATCATATTATAATAGAATCATTGTATGTCCTTCACCATGTAGACGCCCTAGCCTGTCATATTTTTCATTAGAGTTTATAAAAACATATTTAATTACCATATTTATGAATTATTTTTTTATTTACAAAGAAAAAATTAAACAATATTTATTCAAAAAAAAAAATCAATGAAAAATTCACCCCTTGTTGAGCTAATTAAAACTGATAAGACACTGTTGGTACAAACATTTAATTAAATTAAAGTATCAAACAATCAACAATGTTTGTTTTTCGACCATCGAAATGATAATATTATCGATTAGTGTGAGGTAAAAGTCTTCATTTTCTTCATCACAACCATTGTCCACTATTAAAACTCGACCCCAAAAACAACCATCCCTCGATAAATTCCAGGCAATTTCATTTTTTTGTCTCCAACCCCGTTACACAAACAACCCCCGAAATAAACATGGCCAAAAATTCACCCAAAAAAAATTAAAAAAATCTCTCACCCCTTTTCATAGGAATTGTTGCCGAGAACAAATTAGTTTCGAGCAGATAATGATGGGGTTGGAAATATGCGAGATGATGGTGTTAGCCTTGAATTAAACCGTGACTTGTATGACGGTCTGTCCGTCTGCCGGTCGGTCGGGCCGTTAGTTGTTGCACCCCTCTATTCAATGAGGCAGCTTTAAGTTAAATTAAGGGTTGTTTTCCTGCCGAGACCCTCATAAAGGTTTTGAGTGGCAGCTGAAATTCGCCATTTCAACCCTTGGGGATGCTCTTTGATTATTATTGCGATATTATGTCAATGAGGGTGACAATATGGCGCGCTTTTGAGGACAGCAGGTATCACACATATGAATGCAAAGTGTTTTCATCGAAAAATAAAACTTGGATAAAGGAATTTTCTTGGGATTTTCCCCAATGAAAAACTGTTATTTGTCGAAAGATTGTTTAAAGAGAATGTGAATTTTCAAAGTGTTACACTTCGTGACGTAAATACGGTGGCGAATTGGTGCTAAAATGATTAGCAAGCATTGAAAACCATGAAGGAAAAGAGGTACGGTAACGAGCAAAAGTACGTTATGTGTTACGTTAAAGACGTAAGTACGTAAATGATATATGTTTGAAGTACAAGTGTGAATATTTTTTTTTCTCTCTCCATATGCGCTTCAGTGATTCACTTAATAATCATTTCACTTAAAGACATTCCAAATGTGTGAATGAAAATTTATGGTAAAGTGATAATTTATTGTTGGTCTTGGAAGAACTAGATTCGATTGTTGTGATTGGACTTGTTCGATTTGTATGGCACGTCGGGGACTTTATTGATTTAGTGTTCGTCGCGCATTTGACACGAATTTAATTAAAATACGCTTGACTACCGTAATTACGTACCAAAATGAGTCTTTACGCCGATTCAATGTCATCTTTTCTTTAGGCTTGGCACTTTGGCAATTTGGCGGTTTTTCCGCCAATTCATTGAAAATTTTTTAAGTTAATAAATTCGGTCTTAATTATGACTAAAAAAAGTCGAAAGTTATCAAAATACTCGCGTCAAAATAACCCTATCTCACTGTTTTGATTCCCGAATGAACCTTTTTCTAAAAACTATTACACTATTGCAGTGTACAACACAACCGCGAAATTGAAATTTGTAAAATTGCACGAAACCCAGTTCTTCCATAATCATGTATAACCATTATGTATCTATAAACTTATTATTAAAATATCTGAATTTCAACTATATAATTAAACCATATTGGATAGTCCAGAGTTCACCATACACGATTTGGTGTATGCCTTTGCACTGGAAGAGGATTTTAAATTTCTTTTATCATTATGATGATATGATTATTTATTATTTATCATTATGATGATTTCTGGCAGGAATTGCGAATTTTTTTCGTGATCCCTTTAACGCACTTGCAAATAAAAGATATTATGCCCCCCCCAAGAAAAAAATCCTGAATCCGCCCTTGTTTGTTAGGGTAGGAATTTTCAATACAATTAAGCTCTTAATTTCTTGATTAAACCGTGCCGGAATCATGTTACTTTTACCATTTAAATAACATGAGATTATTTGATTTTTTACCATTTAATTTTTTTTCTCAGAAACAAATATACGAAAAGATTTAAGATTAAATTATTCTGACGTAAAATTTAACGCTCTACAAAAAAGGTCTCTTCTGAATTTTCGATTAAATCACTCCATTGAAAGTTATTCAGCATTTAACTTGAATTAATTTGTATTTTGTTATTTATTCAATATTTAATTTATTAACTACAAGTTCTAAGAAATTTCTCATAGATGACGTCAGGTGAAATAGTAAAAATTTGAATTTTAATTGAACTTTTGTCGATAGTCTCATTAATTAGTATGAAATTCACTTCGTAGGTACAAAATATTGATTAAAGTTCGAAAATTTATCCTGGATAAATTGAATTTCACGACTATAGCGAATTCGAATCTTATGTCACCGGTTTTAATTGTCAAAAAATGATTTTTTTGTTTAATTTTCAATTCCATCCATAAAATTAACACAAATAATCACTGGCGCTCTAATGATAATAATTTTTATTTTCTCTTTCAATGATTTTATAGTTAAAAAAGTAGAAATGAGCAAAAAGTTGAAAATGTTGCAAAATTTATATTAGGCGCAAGTTAAATGTTGAATAACTTTTAATGGAGTGATTTAATCGAAAATTTATAAGAGACCTTTTTTGTACAGCGTTAAATTTTACGTCAGAATAATTTGGTACTAAATCTTTTCATTCATTTGTTTCTGAGAAAAAAAAAAAAATTAAAAGTCAAATAATCCTATGTTATTTAAATGGTAAAAGTAACATTATTCCGGCACGGTTTAATCAAGAAATCAGGAGCTTAATTGTATTGGATAATTTTTTTTATATCTTAAACTAAAAATTCAGGGGGCGATCGCTGTAAAAAAATCAATTTGGGAAATAACGGACACCCTATTGTGTATGGATTGAATGCACTTATTGCAACCCTATGCAGATTGTGCAATTAATTTGGCAACAAAAAAATCAGTCAGTTAATAATATCAGGAAAATCTATGGAAAATTTACAGTTAAAAACAGCTAATTTCACTAGGAATTTTCCATGGAAAGTCAATTTATTAATCATTAAAAATGATTAATTTCTAAATGATTTTCTTCACTAACTTTTATTTAATTTAATTGCCTACTAAAGCTTTCGTGCAATCTTATTAGTGTCAGAGCTTTCGAAACATCGAATCCCATCAACTACATGTAATATTCGACCTTTCATGAAGACCAAAACGATTATATCGTTAATGCCATTACAATCGTATTAAAACTAAAAATGATAAAATTGATAAAATCCAATGATCCAATCAAGAGATTTCCTCGTAAAGCATAAATTCTCGTACATGTATCTATTTCATCTTAATTAAATTCTAAACGTTTTTTTTTCTTTGGAAAATGCAGAAAAAAAAACCGCTGTGGTTTTGTTTCTGTTGGCGCATGCGTGGAGACAGAGAGACGAGGACACCAGAAGAGAAAAAAAAATTATTCAATAATTAAGTATTCAAATCGTGCAAAGATTTTTTTCCCCATCGATCGAATGATGTCAATAGCGAGATATTTAATCGAGCGAACAGAAAAACGCCGTTAGATAATCAGATACAACATAAAAATGCCATTTTCAATCGTCCGTTTCACCATTCTTTGCCCTCCACCACCGATCAAAAACTGTTGCGACAAAAAATTTATAGATCCAATCAAATTTAATCTTTGCGAAGTTCTCGAATTTCGTCAGGAATTTAAGTAAAAATTTTGCGACTCATTGTCTTTGACGATTTCTTAAGAACATTTTGAGATTATTTCGGGATGATTTATAGAAGTGTGAGGGGTGGATTAATGGACCGTTTCTCCACAAATCGTTTTTGAATTCAATTAATATTTGATTTGACCGCCCATAATTGGTGACACTTAAAATGAACACTATTTATATTATGATATTGATGTCGGTTTGTCTGTCTGTCTGTCCGTCTGTCTGTCGGTCGGTTGGTCGATTAGTCCATCGGTCTGTCGGTCTGTGGCCGATGAAAAGCCGACAATCACACGCGGACCAAACACGCCTTCAAACCAAACATATTTTATAATAGCCGATTAATTTTACTTTAAACACAAACTCAACGGTGTTAACTCAATGTTAACAGGTTCATTTGTTGTCGGCAATTTGTTGTATTTTGCAACAATGAATTTTCCGATGTGATTCGAACCTGTTTTACGTTGCACAACCACTCGAAAGTACTGCAATTTTTCCTTCCTTTTTTCATTGCAGAAACTAATTCTTTTAAAAAAAAATTTCTTATAGAAGGTACTAATTTTCTCTTGGTGGAATGTGAGGAATTTTAATAAAAGATTTTTTCAATATTCACCCCTTCAAATAAGGGATTAAACTTTAAAAAACCGATTCATTATGTTTGAGGTAAAAAAAAACATAAAACTTGATCTTTCGATTTCTATTTATCAAAAAAAAAAAATATTTGCACTGACATTTTTAAGAATTCATCCCTTAAAGCAGTGGTCCCTAACCTTGTGATTCCGTCAGAATCTTTTAAATACATATGCCTTTTGCTGGATGATAAAAAAAGAGTTTTCTGTACCTATTCATTTGTACTACTCAATTCCCAAAAATTTTCGACTGAGCTCTTAAATTAAAAAAGTTGGGAACCTCTGATTTATCTTAATAAAGAAGGGATGAAAATTCCAAGAAAATACGTATAGTTTTTAACGTTAGAAGTTTGCAAGTTTATTTTAACTCAAACTTAATTTTTTCACTTTTATTTTCCTTTTTTTCCCCTTAAAATTTAGTGCCAACCAAAAAAAAAAAGATTGGTAATGCTGAAAAGAAATGGGCAACAATTTTTCCATTCACCCCTGTAAGATTTAACCAAGTAATCACAGATATATTAGTGTTATTAATCAACTTTTTTATAAACCAACTTTATAACAAATTCCTGATTTTTTTTGGAAAGAAAATATTACAATATAAAGTTGGCTTTGCAAAATCATCCCCTTTTTTACAAAGGATGTTTGATGGCCTTTTAGGCCATTAAAAATGTTGATATAAGTGATTTCCTTTTATGAATTCAAGCCTAAGAATCATTTACTCTATTTTCCTGAACTTCAAAAATGATTAATTTTCACACCAATGTTTTTCTATTTTTAAGGGATGAAATTTCAAAAATTTATTTTTGAATCCATTAACGTATTAAATAGGAAGTTTGTGCCAAAAATTTATTCTTCTAGGCCTACAGACTTAGGCTGTGCATTGTTCGATAGTCAATAGAAATTTTATATATATAGTTAGGGAATTTCTAATAGTTTATCCTTTATAGGAAATTCCTGATTTTTTTTAAGATTTTTTTTTCAAATATAAAGTTAGCTTTGGAAAAATCATCCCTTTTTTACGAAGGATGTTTGACGGCTATTTAGGCCACTAAAAACGTTGATATAAATGATTTTCTTTTATGAGTTCAAGCCAAATAATCATTTCCTCTATATTTTTGAACTTCAAAAATGATAAATTTTCACACCAATTTTTTCCGTTTTTAAGGGGTGAAATTTTAAAAATTTATTTTTGAATCCATTAACGTATTAAATAGGAAGTTTGTGCCAAAAATTTATTCTTCTAGACCTACAAACCTAGGCTGTACAATGTTCAATAGTCAATAGAATTTTTTTTTATATTTAGTTAGGGAATTTCTTATGGTTTTTTTTCCTTCGGAAAATTTATAAATAAAACCATGACATAGTAGTTTATTGTTTTAGGCGCTTAATAATGATTTTTTTTTTCAAAATTTAGGCCTAAACATCCTTTTTCATAACTTTTATGTAAAATAATGATAAACTTATTGTTCAAGTTTTTATCAGGGATGATTTTTTCGAAAGCCTTTTTTGGCATTTATTTTCATTCGGAAAAAAAACTTCTAAGTTAAATTTTAGGCTTTTAAGCCTCTAGATTTAGGCTGTCATTGTCTGCCAGCTCTTTCAAAAAAAATTGTATATTTCTTTTAGTAATAATATAAAAATTAAAGGTATAGATTTAACTTTGCTAAACTTGCCTCATCCTCTTTCAAGGTTGTTTTTCAACCCTCTATAAAACCCCTTGAAAATACTAAAACAAGTGACTATCGTTCATAAACTGAGCCATGAAAATTGATAATTTTTTTTGTTAACTTTCATCCCTTATTAAGCTCATTGAGAAGATGAATTTTCAATTTTTCTTTTCTTGAGGATCAAAAACGTTATATAAGATATTTCTATACAGAATTTAAGGTTTCTAGGCTCACTAGTTTAAACTATTTTTCGTGTTAGTCAGTAAGTCGATGAAAAATTTTCTTAGACAAAAGTTATGAATTCATTTAGAAGAATATGAGGGTGGCAACCCTAAAAAATGAGGCAAACGGGTGAATTGATGATTTTCTAGCAACACTTATATTTGAATAATAATTTCACGTATTTATATTTGTTTTCAATAGAATTTTTTGAGTTCAAATTCCCAATTTTTTTTTTCCAAGATTTACTCTCGAACTGATAGTGTTTTTATTTATTTTTCCATTAACTCTAATCTAATCTATTTAAATTAATTAGTGGCGAAGGTCACGAAAATAATTTCGGGATGATAATTAGCTGAAGATTTTGCAGTTAAAAAAATATCAATGGCTTACGTGTTATTGCACCAATTTTTTTGAGCCATAAATTTTTTTCCAAGAACTGTTCTAGAGACCTGATAGCTGATAGGTCAAATTTTGTATTAACATTAAACTGCAATCTTATCGGCTCGTATATTTAATTAATTAGTGATGATGAAGTTCAAGAGAATTACTCCTTTTTTTGTTTTAGAAATCTAAAGTTTTGATTTTTTTCCGCCTTGTTTTTGACCCTGTTGTGCCTGATGCCCGGTTTATATCGGACTCTGGACCTAGTGTGTCATCTGTTTTATCATTTTCTTCACAGAAATCACGTAATTTGATTGTGGTAGTTTTGCCAAATCATGTTACACGCACGCATCTTTTGTATTGAAAATTATTAGAATTTTACGATGTTAGTTGTAACGTGAATGGCAAGCTGGCAAATGGGATGGGGAGGGAAAATGTATCCTGCCTTATGCCGGTGTAATTTCTGAAAATTTTAAAGCAAAGAAATTTTTTTTTTTGTCAAAATCAAACTACTGTCCGCAACTAACTGTTCCTAACCAAAATTCTAGTTTTTTTGCTGATTGTGTTAAATATAAATGGAACCTTATACTACCTAAGGGAGCTTTGGATAGTTTGGAGTTGCAAGAGCTTTTAAGGGAGTATTCTAGTCTAGAGGCATGAATTTCAGGTAATTTTATGGAAGTGTCATAAAAAATAGCCAATTAATATTTTTACTATCCATTTTTTATCAGTTATTTATTAACATTTCAAGAATACAGAAAAAAATAAAAAAAGTTAAAAATTTCAAAAATTAGCAGCTCAAAAAAAATGGAATCCCCCCCTTCGAAAAAAATGGAAAAAAAGGCAATTATGAAATTAATTTTTTTCCTCAAATTATATTTTCCCAAAATTTTACATAATAATAAAAATAGAAACATAATTAAACAGGCTTTTCTCCCAAATTTTTTCATCGTTTGTGAAATTCAATTATCCACACCAAAAATTTTTGAAAATATAAAAATGAAGTAGAACATTAAGCGTTTTTTGAAATTCGGAAAATATTTTTCCTTAATTTTTTTTTTAGTTCTAGTTTTAACCTAGTCTCAAAAAATTGGCACGTGACCATACCCACGTTTTCAACCCTCCTAGTAATCTGACCCCAAAAAAAAAAAAAAGATTATTAATCTAGAATAATGTCGCAATGTCTGGAACTACGGAAAAGTATGAAAAAAAATTTTCACGAAATGGCGACTGCCTGAAAAAAAAACAATTTTTGTACCACTTTTTTTGAATGTTTCGATTTTTTTAAAAATAGTAAAAATCAAAATTTGGAGATGGGGATAGTTCCAGACATAGACAAGTCTATAAAGAAGACTCTCTAAAAATTTCAGGTAAATCGGTTCAGTAGAACCTGAGAAATCGTGAGTATCGTTTTGAAAAAGACAGTTTCGAGAAAAATGCGTTTAAAGTTTTACGTTAAGTTTCAGGCAGCGTAATTGATAGAATAGTAATGTATTACTTACATTCTCTTAATCAGCCATCTCAGCTTCATACAAAACCGCTATAACTTCGGAAATAATTTCAATTTTGAAAAATCCTTTTAGGAGAATATTTTTGAATATCTAAACTATCGGATTATGAAAAAAAAATTTTTTTGATTTTTTCAAATTTCTAGACTGGAATACCTCCTTAACAATAAAAACTTTAGATTAACACATTTAACATTAACATATTTTTATGATTTTCTTGCTTATTTCTATAGCTATATCCTTTAATCAATTTACTGATTTAAGGGAGTTTTAAAATTTATAAGATAAAGCATTCCAATCATTTTTCAAATATAATTCTTGTGATGTGGATTACAATATTGAAGAGATATTGAAGAGAGCTTTAATTAGATCGGTTTTGGAATGAAAATTAATGATTAATTTTGGGAATCGAAGCGAAATCACTTAGATTGGTTTTCGAGGTTGTCTGGACCATGAAAACTATTACATTCGGATGAAAACGAGAGGCTGGAAACGGGGGCAAAGTTGGTGGTTGGGTTTGTGAAAAGTGGTTGAGGTGGTAGCCTAGCTATTCCCGAAAATTATGACGACGATAGTAATAATAATAATAACAATAGTAGTAGCAGTAGTAGTAATAATAATATTAGAGCATTAGTTGTGAGTTTAGTGATTATCGTTGCCAGGATTCGTCGCGGTTAGGCTTTGTGGTTCGTCGGTTTGTTCAAGCGAGTCTTGCGGTTTTGTCCTATCTATAGCGAACAGAAAATTATCATCATCAATGTTGGACCGACTCTCGACACAAACCATCAATATCAAAATCGTCATCAATTTACCAAAACCAAATTCCCTGCTTTCCCCTCTGTACCAGAGTCCCACGGATAATATCGAAAAGTTAAACCATTTTCTCTCACTTTGAAACTTTCAACGAACCATGAGAACGATCACAAACGCAACAACGTTTTCTGCGGTTATGGCTTGAAAAGTTTTTTTTTCTTTTTTCCACCAACGAAAATCTAAACTTGCCACTTGAGATTTGGTAAAACCGCAAACGATTTTTTGCCGTTGCTTCATCATGCATTTTTAATATCATGTAGGTATATATATAGATGCCTGCCTGTTGGTGGTTTTACTGGGTTTCGTACTTTATCATAATAATAGTTGGTAATAAATTATTATTCCTTCAATCATATAGAATTACACAAGTTGTTTTGCGGTTCACCAATCTATAATATATTCCGTCCATCCATTATCTCATTATAGAACCGAACGTAAAAACAAGAAATAAAATAAAACCTAATTAAAACGATTGCTTTTTTTTTTGTTATCAATCAAAATTCTTTGAAATTTTTCCACTTTCAATTACTTAAAATTGGATTTGATTGCGAAAATAAAAGGCTTTTTAGTGGCTGTACTTTTATAGTAAGATAAGCCCTATCACAAAAAAAAAAACAACGCATTTTTTAAAGTTTTAAAATTAGATCAATTTATTTACAACGTTTTACTATCGAAAAAAAATGAGTCAAAATGGAACAATTTTTGGAAATATTTTAACAAAGACTTGTCTGCATTTAAGATTCAAACAGGTGGCCAAAAAATAACAGGTTAAACAAGCCCTAAATTGGACCAAAAAAGTTTTTAACAAATCAAGTATATGATTCATCTGTAAAGAAATATGTGCAAGAGTTTCAAATTAAAACTTCGCAAATTGATTCTTATATTTTTATTTTTTAGTTGGCACCACTGTGATTATTAACACTTGTGCCACATTTAACGCCATTTATTTTCTTACAAAAAGCTTTTAACAGTAAAAAAGATCAAGCTTTAGTGTTATAATCTGACGTAATCACTCCATTGTAGGAAATTTAAATTTTGCGTGCAAATTAATTAGGGTAGATATTTATGTATTAAAGTTGGCAACTTTGTTGGTTACATTTGTGCCAAATTTCATGTCATTATTTCTATTGGTTCAATATTTATAATTGTATTTTCTTTAAGAACAACCAAAAAGTATTGTTTTGAGTTCTTCTATAAAAGCTGCATGAAAGTTTATGTTTGAAATTAAATTCTTAGTGCAAAAATATTGACGATATTGTATAAAGCTTTTGTTAGTTAGGTTTTATTGAAAACAAGAGCCTAAAACGTTTATAGGGGTTATAATAGGGCAGGAAAATTTAAGGGACGAATTTCACTAAAAACAATAAGGGATCACTAAATCATTCAAAAAATCACAAAACATAAATCAATTTGGATAATTTTTTTTTTGTTTAAGCTAGTAATCTTATTGTTGATTTTCTCCCCAAATTTCAAACTGTTATCTCAATTGGTTACCTACTTAAGCAGGTGTTTCCCGTAAGAACCTCCAAAAAAATTTTTTTTTAAATCTTTTCAAATATTTTTTTTGATTTATGAAGTAAAACTAAAATTTGGGTGTAAAAAAAATTGCACAATATTGAAAAAAAGTTTCAGAAATCAAGCTTTATTGAAAACGTGCGCTTTAAAGTTTCTTAAAGTGGCTGAAGAGGGACGGGAAGACATTGAAGATGATTTACGTACTAAATCGACTGGAAACAATTAGGGATCTCTAAAGCACCCAAAAAATGACAAATCGTAAATCGATTTGGATAATTTTTTTTCTTCATAAGTTGGTAATCTTATTGTTGATATTTTGCCCAAATTTCAAACTGTTATCTCAATTGGTTCCCTACTTATGCAGGCGTTTTTCTTAAGAACTTTCAAAAAAAAAAATTTTTTTTAACTTTTCAAAGAATTGATAGGATTTTTTAAGTGAAACCGAAATTTGGTATAAAAATATTTGAAATATTATATAAAAGCTTCAGAACCCAGGCTTTATTGAAGACATGAGCTTTTGAGTGGCTTAAAGTGGTTAAAGAGGGACGGAAAGACATTGAAGATGATTTACCTACCAAATCGATTAAAAACGATTAATGATCACTAAAAAAACCAAAAATATCAAAAATTGTAAATCAATTTGAAGATTTTTTTTCTTTTTACAGTAGCAATTCTGTTATTTACATTTGTTTCGATTTTCCTCCCTAAGTTCCCCACTTATGTGGGTGCTTTTTCCCTAAGAATCATAAAAACTTTATTTTTTTAACTTTTGCAAAAAATTTGTCCATTTTTTTTATGTGGAATAAAATTTTGGGTGGAAAATTATAAAGAAAGCTTTACATAGTCTTTGGTAACTATGTTTTATTAAAAGTACGAGCTTTTAAGGGATTAAAAGTGGTCCAAAGAGGGACGTGAAGGCGTTGGAATCCAACCCCATTCACGATCGATTAAGCAATCGAATTTTACCCTTAAACTTCGAAAAAATGAAAAAAATTGTTGCTTAAAACTTATCAATTGATAAATTTAAGCTTTGATTAAAGCTGAAACAATTCAAAAGCTCCATAACGGCCTAAAAAACACCCTACTTCGACTGGATCAAAAAACTCTCATTATATCTTCCACAAAATTAAAAAAGCACCTACATTTAAAAATTTCACTTGGATTTTTCTAAAATTTTCACCTGGCTATTTGCTTCATAAGAAAAACCACCTGTTTTGATAGTTTTGGTGGTTGCAACCCTTAAAAATAACAGGTAAACTAAAGACCCAAACGGATAAACGTTTTTCTTTCAATTTTTACTACTGTAAACAAAAGTTAAGTCCCCAAGAATCATTCAAACTTGTTTTTGAACTCACTATTTTTAATTGAAAATTTCATTATATATAGATTGATTCATAAGTCTCCACCTAAATTTTTATAATGGTTTTTTTTTAAATTTTAAAAATTTTAAAGTTTCAAAACTTTCTCTACTATTTTTTTGAGTACTAAGAGTACTAAGTTTTAGCTTAAAAATTTTGCCAGTACTTAACGTCTGTTGTAGCTCACAACCCCTTAAAAAGGTTGTCCCTATAACTGGTTTTTTAATCAATAATTATTTGAAGAAACGTCCAGTATTAAAAACACATTTATATTTTTATTTCCTTAATTTTCTTTTATTAAGTTAAGAACCAGTTTATATAAATAGTAATTATATTACAAGTGTTTATATTTTTGGAATTCTGAAAACAGTAGGAAATCTTCGATATTTTAGTGATCATTGTTGTCAATCTCCAACCAGAAAATGATAATTTTGGTTCGTCTTTTTCAAGTTTTCTTGGGTTATTTTACTTGGGTTTTCTCTTCTTAAATCCAAATTGTGTCAAATACTATTTTCCCTCCATGCTTCATTAGATCTTTTCTTTATTTATTTTATAGTTTTCCACCGATGATTTCATTCAATTATTCATCAGAATTCATAAATTTGTTCGAGAGACAAATAGATCTTCCAACGATATTTGATTATAATAACTTGTGTTGGGTGTAGAAAATACAGAAAAAACCTGTTCAAATAAATCTATTAACACCGAATTTTTCGTGTTTCTTTTCGAGTAGGTGTGTCGTGTCCAAACAAATCATTTCTACATGAAGTCTTTAAACTCTGTTCCGTTTTTATTTTTCTTTGAAAATTGGTAGTTAATTGACATTGGTCTGCCTTTTTCCACAAACTCCTAAAGACTCGAGAGAATCAATGAATGAATGAATGATTTGAAAAAGAAGAGGATAAAACTAAACTTACACACAGAATAAGTGATTTAAAGAGATCTCAACGACCGGATTTAAGCGCGCAGACCTCCTTGTTGAATCGATCCCTAAAGTCTCGAAAAACAATCTTGTTTGTCATCAATTATACATAAAATATCCAACAAAATTCTTATAAATAATTGGGCACGAAGAAGATGAACAAAAAAAAAAAACAGCACGCAACTGTCTCAAGAAAAAAAAAACACCATGAATATGTCGGATCAATAAATCTAAGAACCAAAGTAAAAAAAAAAAACACATTCATATAGCAAATTAAAACACGTGTTTCAAGCCTCTGAAAAATTATAACCAAAATCTCAAAAAAACTTTTTGAAAACTTTTCGAAATTCACGAGAAAAATATGAATGATGAACGCTTTAATTTATCATGGACACACCGTAAATGTCTTTGTGTTGAATTATTGTGTTGTCAATGATTCGTTCTGCCAAGGAAATTAAATGGATGAGGAGAGAAGAGAAGAGAGGAAAAAAAACGGTTTGTGATGTTTGTACTCATTGTGGGACAATTGAGTTTCTCGTATTGTCGGACGTCTTTGCACTATTACATAAATTTATCTGCGGTTGCATCGGCTTTTGTTGTCCATTTCGTCGCCCACTTGGATCGTTTTATGATTTAATCACTCTTATTTACCAATAAATCAAAAACGAGTTGAGTTCATACGTTTGACGTCAAATTGGCCGAAACAAAGCAACGTTGTAAAATTGTTTCATTTGTAATAAAATTAGTGTTTTACTAGAAGTAGACGAGCGGCAATTTTTGATTCCAATCATTAGAGAAAAAATTTGCAAAAAAAATGAGATCGATAAAACCTAGACCGAAGATCTAAAATTTTTGGATATAACTATAAATTTAGGTCTCAAAAAAATTAACGCCAAGTCTATATGCTTCCTATTTCCATTAAACCTTAATTTCAACTTTCCTTCCCCAGATGGCCATTTTACTTGCATGCAAATATTTTCGTGCAAACGGTTGGGAAAATCTGAAAAATATTTTCACGAAACAAAAAAGGAACTGTCCCATCAAAGTATCCATACTTTTTGCCTTTGAAGCTATTGAAAAACTACCCTTATTATTTCAATCTTTTGAAGATTAACCACCAAATATTCCCAAAAAAAAATCCTTTCAAGATCTTCAGCTTTTCTGTTTGATTCTAACCCCAATCGCAAAGTTTGATGATAGCCATTAAGATATTTATAAATTATTGATTTTTTTTTTCATCCCCTTCCCTTCCAAGTTACATTTTCGAATAAAAAGTTTCAAAATGATGTCTTAATGATTTCTTAAATTTTGTGAAGTACAATGTCTATATTTTTTAAAAATTTCTCATCTTCTTTGTCCCACACTTCATTCCAATCAATAATCCCCTTCAACCCTTCATTAAACAACCCTTAATAAGCCATAAACAGTGTCAGCCCCCATTTTTTATCAGTATCCATGTTGTTTAAGTCCTTGTCTTTTTAAATTTAATAATTAAATTGTGGGCAAGAAGGACGGAGCTTCTTGTGGAATATTATTTATTTTATCGCCAACGTTTCGTCAGTCATTTTTGACTTCTTCAGGGCTCAAAATTTAAAAATTACTCCACAAATGTCATAAAAAAAAGCTGTAAAATGACTAAGTAATTTTTATATTTTGAGCTCTGAAGAAGTCAGGAATGATATTCTTTATAAGATATCCCTATGAACTTAATAATTTTGCACTAGTTTTAATCCAAAGCTTTGTACGATTTTCCTGAATTTCCCGCCAAATTTTGCTCTTTAGTAGTGTTTCATTGTTGCAATGAGCCCAACAAATGCCTCACAAACTTCTAGGAATCGCAATTAAATGTCTTCTTATACCTGGAAAAAGTAGATAAGTCGTTTAAGTTTCATTTAAATTAGCTTTCCTTTTCTCCGCGAATCTTGCCTAGTACCGATATTTTCTGACGTGAAAATTCTTAACATAACTAGAACTATAATGCAAAGCCGAAACTAGAGGATCTAGAAACATGAAATTCTGCATAGTATTACCTTTTATAACGAAAAAAACCACTAGGAGAAGAAATTCGGAGTTTTCATCTCTTGAGGATGATTAAAGAATTTTTAAATTTATTTCAAGGAAAACCTTACACTTAGATCTAAAGTTTCATCTAAAATATTCAAAGCTTTTTCCAATTATAAGATATTTTCGTCATTTTATTTGGGTTTAATGGTATTCAATACTTATTCTTCTTTCCTCCCTTCCTTTGTTTCCATGTACAATTGAATAAACAAGGCTTCCGATTTCCGAGAAAAAAAAATCATTACTTATCTTCACCTAGTCTTCCCTGCAGTTTCTTTGGGATATTTCAACTGTACTTTGTTCTATTTGGCTTAAATTTTTGAAGAGATCTAACCTAAATATATAAGTTAAAGATTTAACGTAAATATCTGTTTTTCATCCCTACAAGGTAGCATTTTGATTATTGCTTGGTACTAGTAACTTCCCGTGATATATTCGCAGCCCCACTGACAAATAGAGCAAAAGAATTTGGCTCAAATTTTTGAAGAGTTTTAACTTATTGTTGCCAATCATAAAATTGGAATTTTCGTTCAGGTAAATGCTTGATTTTCATCGCCAATAGGGAGCATTTTGATAATTGCTTGGTACTAGGAACTTCCCGTGATTTATTCGCAGCCCCACTGACAAATAGACTAAAAGAATTTGGCTCAAATTCTTGAAGAGTATTAATTTATTGTTGCCAATCATAAAATCGGAATTTTCGTTCAGGTAAATGCTTGATTTTCATCGTCAATAGGGAGCATTTTGATAATTGCTTGGTACTAGTAACTTCCCGTGATATATTTACAACCCAACTGATTGAATAGTAAAAATTGGCTAAAGTTTGTGGTTAGTTAAGTTTGTTCTCTGTCTTTGCTGACATAAAAATTATAATACATGTGTTTACCTATTATCGTATTGCTTACTAATGGGTTACTGAAATCAACATTAGAAAAATATGGTCTCATCAAAAATCGTTTTTTAAAGACATTTAGTTCCATGGGTCCAACTGCCACGATTTTCCGCTTCAGTGAAGCTTTAGCTTCGAATAAAAGCTTTCATCTAGTTTTACGGTAATTCCGGTTATTGTATCAGCCAGGTATGGTTTTTAATTGTTGCAATCGGTTCAAATTACAACCGTATTGTTGCCGATTAAAAAATCAGAGGAATCATTTTCGAATAGATTTGTCGAGGAATAAAATTTTTGAGAACTGAGCGGAACAATCAGCACATGTAAGGTCGTAAAGATAGCGCTAATTAATAGAGGCAATAACTTTGCACTTGCTTAACAGTCATTAGAGCGCATTTATTTCGCTGGTCTGTTCCCCACTGCAATAATTGCTGGACAAATAGCAAGAGCAACGGCAACGGACAATTAAAACAATCATCCGATCGAATTACATGCCACTCAAATATGATGGAAATAAACACGAAAACCAGTGTGACGATTACATAATTGCAGTGTGCATTTTTTTCAATTTTTTTCCATTCATTTTGGTTTTTTTCTTTTTTGGGGGGTTCGATTGTTGGTCGCTTACTAAAAAACATACCGGGTGTCTGGCGGCGGCAACCGCCGCTGCAGCCGCTGCATTCATTCCGGCACCGGGGTACATAGTTGGTGTCACCAATCAGAACACATTATCCAAATTGAGTTGTTTCCAAAGAAAACGTGTATCCACTGCACTCACAAAAAAGCACCAACCAAAAAAATTATATATATATATATATAGATACCTACTGAGACACTGCACTAGTAAAAAATCGCGGTGGAAAACTTGGATCGGAAAAAAAGAACTGCACTATTCGCTCGGCAACCACGAACCGGCAATTTTTCGAATGAACCAAACAACAGCTGTGTCATTCATTAAATATTTACTGAGAAACACATGTTCCAAAAAGTGGAAGAAGAAGAAAAGAAAAAAAACAGTGTAAGAAACGCAAAATTTTCACTTGAAAAAAATGAGAATAATATAGCACTGATAGTGGAGAGATTTCCAGCGACTCGTTGTGATGTTTGTGGATGTTTATTCCATTGTTGCGATTGGGGCGAAAATTTGGGTGAAATTCGATAGAAATCGCACACGTCGAATGATCACACAACACATACCACCATGTACACTACGGACGAAAAGCGCGGACTGGGATCTCTTTGTTGTGATGTACTACCACACTGCACGACGTTCGTAGCTCCACTGGCGTTTGTTCCATTAGTGCGAGTTCGACGCAAGACCCCGCGTCCCACTGCGCCTTATGTGACCGCTCGGCCCCTGCGGCGCCCCTTTCAAACCAGCATGCCAAGCCAACCATCCATCCACTGTTGTATGCACAAACACAAACACAAAAAAACGCACACACACTAATACGGCGCTGCAATAAAGCCCATGTCTATCAACGAGGAAACCACACTACTCACTTCTCGCACACAAATGCAAACATCGCACACATAACACACATACACCACGGTACCCTTAAAATATGCCGGCAAAACCTTTCGTCTTCGTACACTCATTGTACCTACACTTACGTCGCACAAAAAACCAGATTTTTTCCATTGCGACACAACACCACTGTGTTAAAAAACATTAAACACTTTCTAAATGACACGATTGTGTGTATGTGTGCGTGTGTTTATTTGCACAAAATTAGTACGTTCAACGGCTAATATAACGCTAATTAAATTAAACCAATTAATGGCAGGAAAATAATGCCTTCAACTTCGAACAATTTCTGGCTTGTTCACCAAATTTTTTTTTCAGTTAATTTCAAGGACACATCAGAAATATCGTCGCTTGGGACTCTGGGGGAAAGTTTTTCATGGAAGATTCAAGTGTGTGAGGACAAAGGCTTTGTAAATCTCTTGACCGCACAGAAAGTGCAGGATTAGATCGGATCGAACATGAATGGGGGACACCAAAGTGATTTTATCGTCGTTGCCTCTTATCTTGTGCAAAGTTTATGTTAATCTCTTAATACTTTTTTTTGGCCTTTTCCAACAATAAAGGTACTACACAGCAAGACGTTTTCGATTTTTTCAAAAGCCAATGATCCATAAGTTTGATGAGATGAACGTACGTTGAAAAAAATGGATGAATAACGAAAAATATGCAAGAAAAATTGGGATAGAAAAAAAAATATACCCTTCGTCCATTATTCGATGCTTGCCAGGAAAAGCGGCTCTTCGTACAAAAATGAGTGTCCTGCACCATGCTGAATTTCTCCCCACAATGGTTTTCCACACAATTTTTGATAGGACCTAATTAAACTTAAGCTTGATTCTTTCTTACAGTACTTTATTACTTAACGAAAAGCTCCTAATTTTCCAAGTTAAATATCTCTACCGATATCCACCCTACACTAGGGTGGGTCAAAAAAATCGATAATTTTTCTTTTTACAAGTGACGCGGAAACATGGGTTGCTAGACACCTTAAAAAAATTCTCACCAAGTATGAGCTCTTAATTTTAATAGGAAGATCCTCCGCATCGCAGTTTTGTATTTTTTTCTCAGTTCAATAGAAAAAAATTCATACCTCATCATTTATCGATTGTACAGAAAAATGTTCTGAAAGAATTTTTTAGGAAATTAAATGTTTTACAAAAAAGGTATCTTATATTTTTTCCGTAAGTCTCACCATTTGAAAGATATTAAGGATTTAATTTTGATTATTTTAAGACAAATTTCATTTTTGTTTATGAATTTTAGAACTCGACAATAAATGACTCTTATACAATCAATACAAATTTTTATTGGAAATAACTGCTCTATAAAAATGGTTTCTTATGTTTTGGCGATTAAATTAACCCTTCAAAAGATACTATACCCATTTTTCCGCGTCACTTGTAAAAAAAAATAATCGATTTTTTTGACCCACCCTAACCTACACAGCAAGACGAGTTCAATTTTTGAAAACCCAATGATCCATAAGTTTGATGAGATGAACGTCCGTTGAAAATAATGGATGAATAACGAAAAATATTCAAGGAAAATTGGGATAGAAAAAAAACATACCCAAAAAAATATACCCTTGGTCCATTATTCGATGCTTGCCAGGAAAAACAGCTCTTCGTACAAAATTGAGTGTCCTGCACCTTGCTGAATTTTTCCACACAATGGTCTATTTTGGTTTTGGGGTCAATTGTCGATAGGACCTGATCAATTAACTTAGGCATGATTCTTACTGATAGTGCTTTTTGACTTAACGAAAAGCTCCTAATTTTCCAAGTTAAATATCTCTACCGATATCTACTTACACAGCAAGATATTTTCAATTTTTGAAAAGCAAATGATAATTTTGATGAGACGAACGTACGTTGAAAATAATGGATAAATAACGTAAAATATTCAAGAAAAATTAGGATAGAAAAAAAAAACATACCCAAAAAAATATACCCTTCGTCCATTATTCCAAATATTATAGTCCAAAATTGAGTGTCCTGCACCATGCTGAATTTCTCCACACAATGGTCTATTTTGGTTTTGGGATCAATTTTCGATAGGACCTGATCTTAGTAAACTTAAGCTTGATTCTTCCTGATAGAGCTTTTTACTTAATGAAAAGCTCCTCATTTTAAAAACTTAATACCTCTACTGATATCTTGGAGATAAAAAAAACACATGTGTGCAATTCACACGCGGTAAAAGTGAAACCTTCAAGATATTGAGACGAATGTAAGATTTTATTAGTAGGATAATTATAGAGTTTATTTTACGATCTGTTAACATATATATTACATAAATTTATCCTGAATCCAAATTTGCATTTTCGATTAAATGATACAAGATCTTTACTTTTTTTTTTTGATAATCATGACATTAATTCGTATTCATTTACAGCAAACATCAAAACTAATTTTAATAAAATAATGAAATGGCTATGCTCACAATTATTATAAGCAATTTAACATGGTTATAATAGTACAAAAGGTGAGGAGTCGAAGGTCATCAAAAATATACTCAATTTCGTAAAAATTCTCTTTGAAGTAGAACTTTTTAAAATTTATCCTTCACATGAATAGAATTAGGGGTGAAAGTTTAAAACTTTATTTAGGTAGACTTTTTTTTTTAAAGTCAGGTCTTTCGTTTCATCATATAAAGGGCTGGACGCCCTATTCGATAATGATATTACTGCTGGCTTCTTTATTTGCAATCATGCAAGATATCCAAGACTGAATTAGGGAGAGATGCCAGGTTTTACTTGTATAAGTTAATTCCATAATCAATATAATTCCAATTGAAAATAAGTTTTTTTTCAAGTATACTGTAGTATAAAAAGGCTTTAGATCGTATCTACAAGAAACCTAATTAAATTGTTGAATTTTTCGTACTAACTTATTCATTGGTTTCAAAGTTATGGGCGTCATATGTTTTCTGGAGGTTTCTCGTATGAATTTCTTTCCATTGCATCCTAGAAGAACTGTTGGACTATAAAAGGACTAAATCATGAAAATTCGGACTTAGTAATCCTCTTTAACATGAAGTATTGATAAGGGTTATATTGCTATTTTTTTGGTGCCAACGAAATATTCTTATAGAAAATATCAAAATGTATCGAAAATTTATGTTTTATTGAGATTTTTGGGAGCCGGTTTTATGAGGTCTTCCTCGCTGCAAAAATAACTTCTTCGCAGAAATAGAATTTCCATTGATATGGACGAAGTTTGGGCAAATATATTTGTAAATATCAATAACCGAGCCAAAACGTCGCGCATGTAATAAATAGTTTTGACTGATTACTATTTGATCCTAGTCCTCTGAATATTTTTACCAATTTATCATCATCGAGGATCTGAAACTCTACAATAATGTCATCAAAGCTTCTGTTAAGTGACCGATTGTTATCGTTGTAAAAAATTAGCCTGGATTAAACATAATTTTATACAGCGACAACTAATGGTCGGTTTACAAAAGCTTTGGAGTTTACCAACCTGTTAGTCCAAGTTTTATCCACGTTTTTATCAAAAAAGGAAACTTCTATATAAGTTTCTCTTCTCTGCTATTGTGCTTTAAAGTTCTGCTGGTTAGACCTGCTTCAGAGATAAATCTAATAAATTTAGTTTTGCTTAGACTTCAATAGGGCTATAATAACGTTTTTTTTTTCAATTTAGAATTCTAAATTGTGGGTGTTAAGTTTAAAAAACGTTAGTAAAAAAAATTTGGACAAAATCAAATGAGTTTTGAATTCATGGATGATTTATTTATCCAATCACAAAATTTTATAGGGGACACCCAGAAACTCATTCCATTCCACGAAATTCGTTCAAAAAATCAATGATTAAGTAGATAGATGCATCTATGGATGAATACACAATGTACACATCACCGAAGTGAGGAAGAAACCAATAAGTTATATGAATTCCATTCAAAATGAATTAACCAAATGCCGAAACACAAAGATTAAATATCTAGTTTTATCTCAAATGAAAATTTGACCAATTGCAATTAGGAGCAGCACTGGGGCAAAGAAAAAACACAAAAAAGGCTTCTAGAAGTTAGAAGAAGTAGAAGATAGCTAGGATTTGGGTGATGTGCATTTTTGCATCACTTATGCACCAAATTGGTCAAGCTTGATATCGTTAACCATTGTTTTTTTGGAATGAATTGCGAGGAATGGAATGACTATGCATTTGTCCACCTTGGTCCAGCTTTGAAATTACTAGGGAAGTTCTTGTAAACTCCTTAATTTAGTTAGAGTCCCAAATTTTTGGAATCAATGCTTTAAAGCTAAAAAATCATGGTGCAGGATTTTGAGTATTGTGGATTTTTGCATCATTTATGTACCAATTTGGTCAAGTTTGATATCACTAATCGTTGGTTTTTTGAATGGATTGCGAGGAATGGAATGACTATGCATTTGTCCACCTTAGCCTTGTTTTGAAACTACTAAAAAGTACTTGTAAACCCCTAAATTTAGTTGGAATCCCCAATTTTCGAAAGCAATACCTTAAAGTTAAAAAGCATGGTGCAGGATTTTGAGTTATTATGGCGAGGGATTGACGTTTATTGAAAGCAAACTGATCGATTTAGGAATTAATTTTATTAGCAAATTTCTTTAGAAATTCTTTCAGTTACCCAACCTCTTATTTAAGGGTTAAATTTTCCATTTTCCAATTTAAAATCTGATATTTATTTAAAGTGTACATCAGAGTTAGATTTCTGAAAATTCCAGTCCTATATGGTGCAGGATTTTGAGTTAATATGGTGAGGGACTGAAATTTATTGAAGGCAAACTTATCGATTTGGGAATTAACTTCCCAATCGATTTTTTTAAAAATTCTTTCAGCTACCCAACCACTAATTAAAGGGTTGAATTTTACACTTGAATTTGGTCCGTTTTTTAATTTAAAATCTGCAATTTCCGTAAAGTGTACATCAGAGTTAGATATCTCAAAATTCAAGCCCTATAAAAGTTCCAAATTAGAGGTGGAACTTGGAGCTCCATTTTGCTCATCTTCTGGAATTTAAACTTTTAAAATTTGGAATTTGACATTTTCATTGAAAAATAAACAACCACCTGTTTCATTGTTTCTCATTTTTCCGCTCGACGTTAAACGATAATTCCTTCATTTAATGACCCATTTCCAAAATTGCCGTTGAAGTCAACTGTTATCTTTATTTGCCACCAATTATATTGGCACACTCGTAGAAAAATGCAATTTCACGATAAAACATGAGCACAAATTAAAAAGATAACTTTATCAGTGTATACGGTTGTTTCATAAAAAGAAAAACGCAAGTGTTAAATAACTTTATTGCTTCGCTTTTCCGATTATTTCACTTAAAATAGTTGAAATTGTTGATTATTTTTTTTTCTTTTGTTATGTAAAAATATTGTTGGAAGAGGCGATAAAGTGGATTAATTTAGTGGATATTTTACGTTTGAAATTATGTATTGATAATGGTTGCAATGAATTTATTGCACTTTGGCAGTGTTGAGACGAAACACTGGCGTCTACGTGCATGGTTTTCGATCGACGACAACATCGAAATCGGGGGCGCAATTAGTTACGGTTTAATTAACAAAATATCTTCATTTCACCCCGAAGACATTAGCGAGAAACACGTTAAGGAATGTGACGTAAAAGAGGGCGATGGGATTTGGGCGATGGGTGCAGTAAGGTTTAGGGAGTCGAGTCGAACACGGGCGGACGGGCGTCGAAATACTTGACGACTTTAAATATCTCTCTACTCTCTAACTCTACTTAACACATACACAGCCAACCAACCAACCAGACAGACAGACAGACATACGGACAGACAGACAAATTGACAGACTAACCACATTACAAAACTATCATATGAAATGTTGGAACGTTAACGTTAATAATTTTCTCTTCCTTCCTGACTAGAACGAGATAATCGGATGGGCGGGCAGAATGCGAGCGACAGTGAAAAAAGAGACAATTTTTTCTGATAAATTTTTGGAAATTAGATATTGAGCGTCATTAGTCACTCGGATTTCACTGCTCAAATGATTTTCAATAATGTTTCGTTCTCGTTAACACTTTGATTCCATGTTTCGATACGTAAAAAAAAAAAACTTAACACATGAGATTGGAAAAAGAAAAACATTAAATTTCTTCACTTATTAGGATATTTTTTTTTTTAGTAATTGTACTTAATTAAGATAATAATTTCATGGGATATCTCATTAAATTATTGGGTGAATTCTTTGAACCAATGGGAAAATATATTTGAATCTTACAGACCCAAAAAAATCGTTGAAAACTCCTAGTTTAAGGAAAATTGCTCTAGATTACTGAAGTCCAAAGTTTTATAATAATTTTGAGCCAAATTTTGGAAGATTTATCCAAAACTTAAGCTCGAATCCCATAAGAATTAGATCATGTTTTTAATAACCATCGTAATTGATTTGGAATAAAAAATTGTTTAAGTCGGTACAAAAGATTTGTGTCCATTTTTTTGGGATATCGAAGAAATTGTTGCAAAATTTTATTTGGAAAATAATGCCCTTATTACGTAGACAAGATAAAAGCTTTTTGGAGAAAAATATGAGACAAATTTTTAGGTAAAAAGCTTCCCCAAGTTGTGATGCCTATCTACTATTCGAGAATCTGGTTTTAAATTGTTGAAATATCGGTTACTTGATAAGTAATTGATTCCCTGAACAAATGTTAGCTGGCAAAATATCCCCAAAAAAAGCCTCCTTGGACAAAATATCCCAAAGACAAAAAATCCTGGACTAAATATCCTGAAAACGGAATATTTGGCAAGACTTCGGTTTTTCTGGCGTCTCGATTTGAAAACGAATTCTTTTAGATCTCAACAAAGTAAAACGAATTGAAATTTTTTTTTTGATATCTCGCTTAATTTACAAGATATCGATGCTTAAAAAATTAAAAATTGAATTATTTTTTTCACTTTTTAGACTGATTTCTATAGATCTTCTTAAAACAAAGGTAATTGTTTACAAAAACGGTTCCATCTATATTTTTTTTGGTGCTAAAATTATATACAACATCAATATCAAACAACGTTACATTTTCCACTTTGTTTTTAATTTAATTCGCGAATAAACCAAGTCATTATTAAATAAACATTTTAAATATTGTAGTTAGTTATTGCAAAATTTCAGATCCTCGATGATAATAGATTGATAAAATAATCAGAGAACTAGGAGCAAAAATAATCGGTTAAAACTTTATTTGACTTGTTTATTTTGAAAGTGGTGTAAGTCCATTTCAAGGACGGGCTATATGATGATTCTTCTTCTTGTAACTAGAACAAAGTATGTTAATTAATTAACTGCTGAGTTCTCAGAAATTTCATTTTATTTGTTAACAAAAACGCCAGTTATTCCCTCCTCCTTAGTATCTTATGTTCCTATGATTAAAAATGATAACATTATAGGGATTGTTGTTGAAATGGACTTAACTCACTTTCAAAATAAACGGTTCATTTATTACATGCGACGTTTCGGCTCCTTTATTTACGAACGCCTGAGAATGGCTCAATAAAGTTTAAATCGATTATTTTTGATCCTAGTCCTCGGAATATTTTATCAATCTATTGTAGTTAGTGATTGGGGGGCTTTGCCCCCCAATCCCAACCGGGACCTGGTCCCTGGACTTCATGTGTATAGTTTTCTTAATTTAATTATGGAAAAATCAGGTTCAGTGGCCCGTACTACCTCACCGGTGTGAGCTAAGACTTTGTCGCAATGGGCACTTTTGTAGAGCGTTTTATTCTGAGAAAAAACCATCTTCGGTAAAAGCGATCCCATGAAATGCCGCTGAGATATAGAAATTTAAAAATAAAAAATCAGAGTTTCCGTGTATTTTCAATGGGAAATCTTTACACGTCTTGGTCGAGGACTTAAAATTATTATTAAGGGCTCAAACTTTCAGGGAATTTTTTTTTTGGTATTTCCAACAAAATTTCCCGATGGGACCAAAAAAAGTCTAAAAAAAAATCACCCTAATCCACATCCTATTTCTCTAGAATGGATACTTAGCAACTATCATTCCCTTTTTTGTCTTAAAATTGGATCCAAAAGTGAGATTAGTTGGTTTCTTTGAAAATTGAGAGAATTTTACGTTTAACTTTTACCAATTAAGGGCTAGCCAACCTTTGTGGGTGATTTGGGAAAAAAACACTAGATAATTCTTCCACGTGCTGTATCAAAAGTCAAAATCACCATAATGATCGCCAATCTTTAATATTGAAACTATACCGAAAGACGAAGAAAAAGTGATATTTTTTTCGGGGATAATTTTTCGAGGGATCAAAATATTTGCTACGCAAATATCCACATCCTATTCTCTAGAATTCATACTTAGCGAATTTCATCTCTTTTTTTCGCCTTAAAATTGAATCCAAAAGTGAGATTAGATGGTCTCTCTGAAAATTGAGAGAATTTTATATTCGTTTAACTTTTACCAATTTGAAAAGTCGTAAATTTACAATGAAATTTTGTCTTGTATTAGTGGTTTTTATGATAAAATTGATATTTATATAAGATTAGGTTGAAACCTTTGAGTTTTATCTTGAAAAGCTCAGCTGTTTAAAGTTAATCTATCGATATGTTCACTTGAAATTTATCTTTAAAAAAATAATTGGCTTGTATTATATATACATATATTCAAAGTACTAAAGACTGTGAAATTAAAATAAAATTTCTTGAGATGTACTTTGTAATTTTGTATGTTCTTATTCATTCGTATTAGATTTGAGAAAAAAATTAAGTGGATATTGATAAAAAGTTTTTTTTTTTTACGTTTGGTATTTAGTGCTACATGTTACAAAGTGGATCAATTTCAAGAGAATCGATTGAAAAAATTGATAAACTACAATTGCTTGTAATTTTTATGATGAAATTATAAAATCAAAAAAAAAAATAATCGATAGAGTCCGAGTGTATTACATGAATGATTTGTATTCGTGTAATAGTACAATATTATAATATGATAATGTAAACCGCTTCTTGTTTTTCGTTTTTTTTTTTTTTGAAATGTGTTCCGTTTGATTTTCTGTTCAGTCTATCAAACATGTCTACATTTTTTCGAGTCATTAAATCCTCCTCGTGTGTGTGTGTGTGTATTGAGAATATATCGAATCGTTTGCATCAAATTAATTAAATATTGGACAAAGTGAAAACTCGTAAACCAACTTGAATGTCCAGTTTTTGTTTCCTTGCGGCTGCTCGCCGATTCTGTTTGGCTGATGTTTGTGCGTCTTATGGAATGCCAAGTCGTTTTTTTTCGGAATTTCAATTTGATATTCACCAAATTCCGGCTCTAGTCGACAATAGGAAAAACATCTATCAGATTGCTAATACCCATAGTTTGTGATTTTCTAAATATTCTGCTGGTTATAAACCACTGAATACTTTGAGTTTTAGGGTGTAAGTTAATAGGAGTTAATGATAGGTAATCGGGAAATAAATTCCAAAAAAATATCAACATTTTTGGTGGAAGATTGGAATATTTTCTTGAAAATTTGAAAAAAATAATAACCAAATTTAAGTCTCTTGGAATTCTTACACACCGTAAAAAGAGTGTACTAATCTCCACCGTTTTTCGTTTGGTTAAAACCAACTGTAAGGTTGGATACGGCGAAATGCGCATGATCTTTAAATCAAGCGCTATACGAGTTAAGGGGGTATTCTACTCTAGAAATTTGAAAAAATCAAAAAATTTTTTTTTTCATAATCCGATAGTTTAGATATTCAAAAATATCCTCCTAAAAGGATTTTTCAAAATTCAAATAATTTCCGAAGTTATAGCGGTTTTGTATGAAGCTGGGATGGCTGATTAAGAGAATGTAAGTAATACATTACTATTCTATCAATTACGCTGCCTGAAATTTAACGTAAAACTTAAAACGCGTTTTTCTCGAAACTGTTTTTTTCAAAACGATACCCACAATTTCTCAGGTTCCACTGAACCGATTCACCTGAAATTTTTACAGAGTCTTCTTTATAGACTTGTCTATGTCTGGAACTATCCCCGTCTCCAAATTTTGATTTTTACTACTTTTAAAAAATTCGAAACAGTCAAAAAAAGGGGTACAAAAATTGTTTTTTTTTTCAGGCAGTCGCCATTTCGTGAAAAATTTTGTTCAAACTTTTCCGTAGTTCCAGACATTGCGACATTATTCTAGATTAATAATCTTTTTGTTTTTTTGGGGTCAGATTACTAGGAGGGTTGAAATCGGGGGTATGGTCACGTGCCAATTTTTTGAGACCCCCCACTTCTTCAGCTGCTAATTTTTGAAATTTTTAACTTTTTTTATTTTTTTTCTGTATACTTGAAATGTTAATAAATAACTGATAAAAAATGGATCGTAACAATATTAATTGGCTATTTTTTATGACACTTCAAAAATTACCTGAAATTCATGCCTCTAGACTAGAATACTACCTTAAAAAATATTTCTTGGGCCAAGAAACATTCAGTTGAGTGGAGAACTTATCGACGTTAAGTCAACTTCGATTTCTTTGTACGAAATCACCATCATATTTATTTCAAACAATATATAAACTTGATTAAAAATTTGGATACTTCTTTCAAACATAACTATACTGAATTCAAATATAAACGAAATTGAATGAATAATTTTATATATTTGGTTTAATTCGAACAGATATTTCAACCAAAAAAAAAAAATAATAATAACAATTGATTTAAACTTTAAATCAATGATCGGCAAAAATTTCACAGAAAAATCAATTCAAGGCTTAATATCTCGTTTAATATTGATCTTAGCGATTTCATCTACAGGACCTTTTTTGTAGGAAATCAAATTTTCTACAAGTTTTTTATTTATAATTTTTCCGTAACTCTTGTTATTTACGAGATAAATGCAAAAAAAAACGTGAATTTTATGGAAAAATCAGGTTCAGTGGCCCGTACTACCTCACCGGTGTGGGTTACGACTTTGTCGCAATGGGCACTTTTGTAGAGCGTTTAATTCTGAGAAAAAACCATATTCGGTAAAAGCGATCCCATGAAATGCCGCTGAGATATAGGAATTTTAAAATAAAAAATCAGAGTTTCCGTGTATTTTCAATGGGAAATCTTTACACGCCTTGGTCGAGGACTTAAAATTAATATTAAGGGCTCAAACTTTCAGAGATTTTTTTTTGGTATTTCCAACAAAATTTCACGATGGGACCAAAAAAAAAAAAAGTCAAAAAAAAAAAATCACCCAAATATCTATAAATGATATTTAATCGCAACAATGTTTTCGATAAGAATATTTTGAAATTATTTTCTTAAATCCATTAAAATGCATATTTTTTTAAAATTTTGTTAAGTTTTTATTTCTAATAGTTAATCCCAGTTAAATGATTAATCTTTCAGCAAAGTTTCTTGGATCTTTATAACTTTTAGACGAGTGTTTACCAAAATTTTTTGCTCTAAGTTCAAAAATTATCCCAACTCTGGACATCTTCAGTTTCCAATTACCTCCCTATGGAATGGAATCCCCACATTCGCACCAAATTCGTAGACCTAATTTTATAGTACTTAGCTTATTTTGGTAAAACTTTTTTGATTTGATAAGACGCAATATTGCATTAATTTTGTTGTTTTTATCATTACTAATATTGACAATTTACCCTCGCCCCCTTTCCGCTGACAATACTTGATGCAATACCAAAATTAATCACATTTAATCTCACTCATTTGAAAGATGATAAAAAAATTAAATTGATTATAAAAACATTGCGCAAAAATTGAAATTGAAATTTATGTTTATTTGTTGTAAATTTTCCAAAATTGATAGCACTTGATAAACTTAAAATCATTCCAATGTTTCATTAAAAAAAAGAAGAAATTATGAGGTAATTTTTATGTGACGATTAGGTAATCAGTATTCCTGATGTCATTTTTGAATGACAATTGTATGATACTAAAATTCTTAGAAGTATTGTAGACAATTTTATTATCTGAAAAAATTTATTTAACTTTTTTTTTTTTTTAAATTTATCTAGACCTTGTTAAGTCCAGACTTAAGTGGATGATTTGACATGACCAGGACAGGGATTTTTTTTTTCTAATACAAAATTAATAAGCTTTTAAAATTGCTATAATTCTGCAAACTTTTATAGTCAAAGCGTTCTTAACAAGCGAAGAGATCACAAAAATTTGAATCAAATCTAAATCTTACTAAATCGAATTAAATCTTAAATCTTATATTTTGGTGAAAAAGTATAAAAAAATTTGGTACAATTTTTATGAAAATTGTTAGCCAATAATTTCCTATATAAATAAATATGATAAACCAAATAAATATTTTAACTGTTTTTTTTCTTGTTCCAGAAAAGAGAATCATTTTTAAAAGCTTCACTACAACAAATCAAAGTAAGTGGATTTTTTTACGGAAAATTGTTTCATTGGTATAAGTTTCTATAAATGTTGGTTCCGAACTTAAGTATTTAGAATACATAAGAATATATTCCAGACGAATTAACTCCCCCCCTCATAACTATAGCCAAAACTATGATAACTTGTTAGCTTTTTCCCATGTTAGTTTTGATCAAACCAAAACCACAAAGGATCGAATTAAAACAAATCTAAATTTCTATTTTCCACGTAAATTCCTTAATTTAAACTTTAGAAGCAAGTTGGCCATGAAAAAATCTAAAACTTTAATCTTTTGTTTTAATTTGATATAACCAATCGATTACAAGAAAATCGTGGTCAATTAAGAAGATGTATTAATCGGTGAAATTACTCTAAATTTACTTCAAACTTTGACATCCATTATCATGTGAATGGATGGATTAATGAAAAATTTGTAAGTGACCTTTTTTGTAGACGATTATTAGTTCTATAACAATCTGTTCTTACTTTCTAAATATGTAGGTTAATTTTTGATATAGACAAAAGAATTTGGATGCATTTCGAAGAAATGTTCATCTGCAATGAGGGAAAGGATAAAAAACAATAGTTTAAGAGCTTTTATGTGAGAGCTTTTTTTTAGAAATCTGTTACAAATTTGTTTATATTAGAAGTAGACAAAAAAATTGGCAATTTGATTCACCCATGTACCTTGTGTAAAACTTTAAACGATCTTTAGTACTTGCAAATCCTGATCTTGAGTCTTTTAAAACCATTTTAGAAATGATCAGAGTAGGCTTTGGGCAAGGCCTAGTACCAATTTATAAAAGTACCAATATAATATAAGACCAATTTAATATATAATATAATATAAGAGTACCAATCTATTAAAAGAATTGTATTGCATTTTGCATCAAATGCAACTCTGTAAATTTTTTATGAATTATTGTAATCAATTAGGGTAGTTAAGTTAAAGTTATAATATTTGAAAGCTGCGTTTTTTTCTAAGTGCTGAACTAGCAATTTCACCCCTTTTTGGGGAAAAAAAGACGCTATACCACTGGTTCTAGTTTCAACCAATGAGATTTGCTTTTGAGATGAATTTCGCTTGGATATTTCGAAGTTCCTACCCAGGTGGTTCTAGAGATTTGAAGTTTGTAGATGATGGGAAATCAAGTAGACCATGGAAGGCACCCTTATTCCCATCTAAATTTTTTTGCATTCACTTGATGTTTATCGCCAAAATGTGCAAACGTTTCATTAATAGTTGGCCCATACTATTGAAATGAATTTCGAGGAAGAACATTTATCCTAATGGTGTATAGATATCCTCTCGGATAACTAGGGAATAATTAGGGACCCTATACAAGGACTCTATCTCACTGGAAATTTTTACAAAGGAAAAATCGCACTATTTCAAAATAAGGGCAGTATCAAGTGGAAACAAGAAATTTATGGGAGCAGTCCCAAGGGACTATTCTTGCCTTTTTTTCTAGTTCTGAAACCTATAAAGGAGATCTGTGATCTCAGCTTTGAAGTTACCTTGTGGTTTCGTTATTATCTAAAAAGTTCTTCAATAAGTTATTGGGATAGTTGTCGAATACCTTGGACGTCCCAATTCGGTGTTTGCGACCTTTGTAATACTAACTTATGTTATAAGAACCTCGTTTAAATAGAAAAGTTCATTGGGATTGCCAAATCGGGGCCTAATTGGGGATTTGGGATTAATATCCCAAATTGGGGTCCCAACAAGGCAGTTCAATAGACCTCACTCGAAAATTTCTAGTCAGGATACTTTAGTTTAGTTTCTTAAACCGGAGACACAGATGTTCAAGTTGTGGTTTACCACAACTGCATTTACGTGGAAAAAATGTTCTGTTTTAAAGAAAATTTGGTATGGTAAGTTTAAAAGACTGAAATGGATGCAATTTATGGACCGAAAAGTATAGTGTCTAAAAATATTTGGATCCTAGTTATTTGGAGAAGAAAATCGTCTTGTACAAATTACCTAGTCCGGTATTACCGAAATTATATGTCAAAAAATATTGAGTTGGTCCTATTCGACGATTCGCCACTTTATAAGACATGAATTGAAAAAAGGAAGATAAATTTTATATTTGCAATAGCTATACTCTAAGACAGTTAATAGGTGGGTCTTAGGACTGAAAATTTTGGCTAAATGAATCGGAGTCCCGTAAAGTTTGGGAGCCACTGGCTTGATTATAAGAAAACGGTTGGTCTCACGAAAATTTACCATGAGACATTTTTGTAGAACATTTAATTTTCTTTAGAAATATATGCTGTTTAATTCTTTCAGTGTGACGGTTCAAAAATGTTGAGCTAAAAATGTGTTTTGGATTGAAAAATCGGCAATTGCGATGATAGACCTCTTAGCATCAATATTAATAGCTCAAAATATCACAATATTTTATTTTTTGTCTGTCTGAATAATATTTTTGATATATTTTTAACAAAAGAAAAAAAATTGTTGAATTTTTTGGCCCAGCTTAACATGTAGTAATAAGTTTTCATACATTGAGCAGTTCGTATTTTCTCACCCCCTATGTTACTATTCGAAATTTGTTACAGTTGTCACTAACAGGGTACCCCAACTCGAATGCATATTTTTTACTCGTTTTTAAATTATAAATGATACTTTTAAAGTAGCTAAAATAAGTGTTAATTACTCTAAGTAATTCATCTATTATTATAAAGAGGACAGATTTGATTGTTTGTTTGTTTTGAATAGGCTCCGAAACTAATTGACCGATTTGAAAAATTCTTTCACTGTTGGCAAGCTACACTATTTTCGGTGAACATAGGCTATACTAAATTTTCAAAAAAAGTTAGGGATCCACACTAAAATTCCAATAATGTAACCCAAGGTCTTAAAAAGCTACCCAAAAACATTTTTTTATCGCGTGTGCTGCGAAAACTATTGGTTAGAGAACAAAATAATGTGGTACAATTTTGCAGAACATATCATTACCTACAAAAAATAGAGCGACAGGATATGTCTATCTATTATAGTTATGTCACAATTAGTGTTTTTTCATTTTAAAAAATATATATAAATGCCACCGTTATAAAAGCTCTTTTATTCATACTTTGGGATTAATCCTTATCAAAATAAATGACTTCATATTTAAGTTTGCTTCAATACCATTATATAACTTTTTGAGCTATTCAATTTGAACATTCCATTCGAAAGATATCACAAGTTTAAAAATGTAAGTTATTTGAAAAATATCGCATGGTCACCGCTCTTTACTTATAATTAAGACCAACTTTATTGAATTTGGCGATATTTTTTATTTATGTATAGAAGCTGATTGGTTTACAGATTATTTGGTCTACGGTAGATATACCTACCGTAGGTATACGGAATAGGCCATACTCTTTTTAGATATTTATAAATATTTTTTGAAAATTAATTGATTATTATATAGAACTATTTTATTCAAAGCAACAGTTTATTAAATGTGTCTTTTTTAAGATGACAAAATAGTGATTTCAGGTGTGATTATGTTTTTCGTAAAAGAAATAAGAAAAATAAAAATTTTCATATACCACTTTAAGGGTGATTCTTAGATAACTGTGATTTTTAAAACTCAAAATTTTAAAAAAAGAAAAATGCTTTAAAACTTGTGTTCTTGGTACTATTGGTCTTTTATTGTGCTCAGAATTAAGCCTGGAACGTAGTTCTACTACAACTTCAATAGACATATTAGACATATTATTAGATATTATTTATTATTTTTACCATGGTACTGACATTTGAATGTATAATTAATCTAATCTAATTTTCGGCACACAATTAAAATGATTATCCAAATAATTCCGATTTCACACGTAAAAATGAATAAATATTCAGTATAATTAACCTAAACATTATATTATTACGCGTAAACTTCAGTACATACCACGGTACTGACATATAATTTAATGACTTACCTTTTTAAAAACAAAACAACTTATTTCTGTCATAACGTAGGGACTAAAGTAAACACACAGCTATGAAAAGTACACAAATAGTCTTTCTGTAAAATACCACCAGAGCGAGCGAGCGAACGAAATCGATTAAAAGATGGCACTTAGGCGGCAAATTTTGAATTTAAAAATTGAATAACATTTCAGGACATAAATCAATGACTATTATTTCTTTCTACCAATCAATATTGGGGTATAATTGCAGCATAATTCGATGAAATATACAATAGATTTTAGTTATGAAAACTCAAATTTAGATTATAAGACGAGTCTTTATAGAAATTTATACATTTAGTTTGAAAAACGAAAATCAGACATGCCACGGTACTGACATTTTGGGTATATTTCTGTAACTTATTTATAGGTTTATGAAGTCTTATGCTTTAATATACAATGTCGAAGGTAAAATACTATCAAATTTATTATATTTATAGTTTTCTGATCGAAAAAAATCATGTTGAGTTATAAATCAAGTACCTACTAGACATAAAAAATCACAGCTATCTGAGAATCACCCATAAATGGCAAATTTGAGAAGAAAACATAATCTGCACTTACGTTACGCATACGAAGTTGCGGGGATCAGCTAGTTACACATATTGCAATTTTTGATATATTTTTAATAAAAAAAAAAAATGTTTAATTTTTTGGATCAGCCTAATATATTAGTGTGCCCCTTATATATTAGGGAAGTCTCTTGTGCTAAGAAAATTATTTTCAACTAAAAATAACTCGATTGGTATAATAGCATCAAACCTATTGCAAACAGTGCAACCTAGTGCAAGTGACTAAGGTGGATGCAGTTCATTTGTATAGGATACAAACAATGAGCGACGCCAAACTTTGCAACGAATTTGCAACACATCACTGAGGCGATGCGCCACTTTTGCAACAATAGCAATGCATCCATTTGGGTCTTTCGAACGGATTGCCTCTGATATTTTTTTTTTTTATTATAAATTTATATAAATCGGCCATCAGGAACTAGGTCCTATAATCCGATTTGATGACCGGAGCTGACGTGATGGAGATCACTCCCAGTGGAGGAATCTCCCTATGCCTCTATTTGGTCACTAGGCACTTTTCTTTTTAGCCTTCTTTCATTTTGGTGCTCCAAAAGTGGCGGAATCAGGGGATTTGAGTGTTGACTCAACTTTCCAAAATGATTGGTGGTACGTACGGTAATGGAGTCGGTGACTGATGAGATGTGTAAGTCTCTTCGGAGAGTCTCATTTGTGACATACCATGGAGCATCTGCCAACTGTCTCAGGATCTTTGATTGGGTGGCCTCGATTAATTTAATGCTTGATTTGCTGGCAGAGCCCCACAGCTCAATACCGTACGACCAGATTGGCACTATTACTGCTTTATAAATAAGAAGTTTATCCTCAAGGGGAAGTTTAGAGCCCCTGCCCAACAGCCAGTATAACTGTTTGAACCTCTTGTTAATATATTTTCGTTTTTGGATGATGTGAGGTTTCCAGGTCAGCCTCCTGTCCAGATGAACACCCAGGTATTTGACGGTGTCGGACGATGGGATCTCAGTTGAGTCCAGATTGACCGGGGGGCCCATTCCTTTTCTGAGAGTGAAGGTCACTTGGACTGATTTGGATTTATTGATAGTGATTTTCCATTTTTCAGCCCAAGTGCCTAGGAGGTTTAAATGATGCTGGAGGTACTGAGAGGCAATTTCGGCGTCCTCGTGTGTAGCCATAATCACCGTATCGTCCGCGAATGTCCCCGTCCAAGTGTTATCTGTGGTAGGCAGATCCGAGGTGTATAATAAGTATAATAGGGGCCCTAAAACACTACCTTGAGGTACTCCTGATTTAATCGGAAAGGAGTCAGATCACTCATGGCCTACTCTTGTATTAAAGAATCGATCCTGAAGATACGATCTGAATAGTTTCCAGAGGTGAGGCATACACTTCTTTATTTTGTAAAGCAGGCCGTCGTGCCAAACCCTGTCGAACGCCTGGCTAATGTCAATAAATACTGAGTGGCAGTAGCCTCTGATATTTGATGCACTTATCTTCACAAGATGCAACTGCAGTTATAAAACGGTTGTTTCCCGTGCAAACGATGTTGTGGCCAATGTGTAAAAAGCATTGCATCGCAACACTGTGTGAATATTATTATTATTATTTTTTTTTAATTTTCTTTCGAAATGCCTTCGCGTCTAATTAGTGTTTCGCTTCGCGACGAACGTGTGAGACAATAACGTCACCGCTCTGCGCTGCTGCTGCTGTTTTTTTTTTCCCTTTCGTTAACCATTTGTGTTAATGTAATCTCTCTAACGATGCAATCGGCCGATAGTGTAACGCAACGCACGTTAGTGTAGCCCCTAATGACGTTCGATGTGTGGGTCAGTTTGGTGGTCCGCCACGACGAATTCGAGCGTACGAGTGAGTGCACTTGGTGCGTATCGTGGCCGCCTATCTGCCAAGCGTGCAATTTCGTGTTGCACATGCATGGGAGATATAGTATGCCACTTGTCGAGAGGCAACTTTGGGGCCGTGTGCGATGTGTGTATGGTGCGGTGTGTGGCCAAGCAGCCAGTCGTAGGTAATTGAAGCGTTGTCAGGACAATGGTAAAACAGTTGTACCATCGTAATTATAACATTATAAAACGAATTATGATTATGATGACGACGAAAACGACGACGACGCATTAGAAGGCTCTCGGTTAATTTCACCGTAACGGAATTTTAGATGGCAAAGTTATTTGGTCAATTTTCGAACGAGAGTCAAGAGAGGCCGATTGGAACGGCAATAAAGACGGCAAGAGAAAAGCCACGAATAATACGACGACGACGACGACGTTAAATTTATAAACGCCAGAATAGAAAATGGACATGGGCTACTAAGCATATAATGTAGGTACCGACATACTATATCTATATATATATATATCGGAGGGTTTATATAATTAAATTTTCAAGAATACCCGAGCTGAACAAATCCTCTCTCATTTATGTCGAGGTATCATGGTATCATATAAAAATGAGTGTGTACACACCACTTTTTTCACAGACTGTACCTAACACCCCCCCTGAAATGATCCGAACATGTTCGCAACAAAAAAAAAAAAAACGTGAAAAAAAAAAAAACGAAAAAAACTACCCTCAAAATGGCTGCCTGGCAGAAAGCATCTCATTTTAGAGCTCTGAAAACAGGGGGGTCACACACACACACACACCCCATCCTTGTTGCACTCGAATGATTTCACTTCAACCCCTTTCACCCTTATAAATATGGCGCCTTGATTGCCAGTATACGTATGTATATGTGTGTATAGATGCGGTATAGTGTGTATAGTCTTGAGTCCACGTTGACTCCACTTACGACTCATAAATATACCGAGAACACCGCTAGACCAATCCGCACTGCCGTATAGTACCACTTCTCCAATAGCTGCGCACATTTCCCACGATCATCCTACTTTAAACGAATGTGTTTTGTTTCTCGATTCTCCGACCAATCATGGCTCGCGCCCAACCAATCCGATCGTCAACTGTTATATACGTCGCATGGCAACCGATGTGTGACAGCACTGTGTCGAGTCCACGTTGACTAGCGAGGTGCTGCTTGTACATGAGGCTTGCAGAATCCCCCATGTATAAACGCAAACCAGCAAAAATGCAAAAAAACCCCCTCGTGCCCCCACCCCACCCTTCACATTTCGCGTCTCTTCTCGTTTCTCTCGCCGAAAAAAAAATATACTCACACATACATACACACACATATAGAGAGATAAAATCTAGATGGCTTTGGTAAGAATGGCGATATGTGGGAAGTTGAGTTGGGGACGATGACGGGCTTGAAATTGGCAAGAGGGCCGCGAACGAGAGGGTGGTGTGGGGTGAGGACTCATGATCGCGTCATGGCTCATTGCATAGCCTACTACTACTACTACTACTTAGGAGACCGAAGACTAGTTTACAATGGTTTAAACACAACAAAGACATGATTACAATAAAAACATATTTTCTTCTCGATGCCACGATTTATTTAAAGAAAAAAAAAATGCCAGTCGAGGATCGAAGTCCACTATTAGGATTTACTGTACGATTAAGGTCTTGTTAAACATTCCCCCCCCCCCCCCCCCGGATCGTATCTCACTTGAACTCAATTTCAAAATCATACTTCCATCCATATATACCTAATAAAATGTAGGTATATTTGCTTCCAAGTATAAACTGGATTTTCTTATAGACTTCCCAGAATTGTTTTCTGGTTCCTACGGTTCCCTTTGTTTAGACAGATGGTAGCCTTATAGAGATTTACCTACATTCTTTTTTTGCATAAATTCATAAGAAAAGTAGTTCTTTTAAACTAATAAATGAAATATTTGCATTGTTATCATTAGGAGAGTGACACTATTTATCATCTCTATAGGAAAAAAAACACCTGTTTAAATGTAATTGTAAGGCTCTTTGATCCACAAGTAGGACATTGGTGTCTATTTATAGGAAATATTTGTGACGGCAAAATTTGTGATCTAGGAATGAATTTTCATTGATTTCATGTCAGAGGGGCAAGGGGGAGTCATTAGGAACAAATTAAATCACATTTTGCTTTAAAACATGTTTTTACCTACAATCTTCTTTTGCATAAATTCATAAGAAAATAATTCCTTTAAACTAATGAATGAAATATTTGCATTGTTATCATTAGGAGAGTGACACTATTTATCATCTCTATAGGAAAAAAAAACACCTGTTTAAATGCAATAGTAAGGCTCTTTGATCCACAAGTAGGACATTGGTGTCTATTTATAGGTCATATTTGTGACGGCAAAATTTGTGATCTAGGAAAGAATTTTCATTGATTTCATGTCTGAAGGGAAGGGGGGAATCATTAGAAATAAATTAAAACAATTTTTGTTTTAAAACATGTGTTATATAAGTTGAGGTAATACTGAGATAATGAATAAAAATTTTAAGGCGCTTATTGGCCGTTGATTAAGACAAAAGTGCAATAAAGTGCATCAAATGAAGGAAGAATTTATGGATATTACTGAGACCTTTTAAGATATTCTTAATTTGCTAGGGTTGATTAAAAACAATTGATGAAATCATACCGGAAATTTTCATAGATATCTATAAGTTTTTTCCATTTTGACTTCAATTTTTTTTTTATAAATTCTGTGAAATTGATGCATTTTTGAAAAAAATGCATAAGACAAATTTTATTGCATTTAAAGTGCTCTACAACTTTTATACAAAACTTTTTTACGTAAACTGATTATTTTTAAAGTTATAGTCCAAAGTAGTAAAGCTATTTTGAAGCATGAATTTTCATTCCCTTAGTTTTGTTTAGGTAAATTGTTATTTATAAATATAATTAAATTTTGCCACAAGGATATAAAGAGCGGGAATTCAGGTATTTTATTTTTAACCTTAATAAAAACAAAGCTTTGAAGCTCAAGCTTTCGAAACCTTGTCAAACACGACCTCTTAAGACAAGAACTAAAAAATCTTAATAAAATTTTGATTTTGGTTTTAATTTTTATTATATCTCAACTATCGATGCATTTATGAAAAAAATATATAGGATAAATGTTTCTAAAAATAAAGTGATCTACAACTTTTATACAAAACTTTTTTACGTAAATTGATTATTTTTAAAGTTATAGTCCAAAGTGGTACAGCTATATTTTATGTATGAATTTTCATTGCCTTAGTTTTGTTTAGGTAAATTGTTATTTATAATAACTAAATTTTTCCACAAGGATGTGACATAAAGAGCGGGAATTCAGGTGTTTTATTTTTATCTTAATAAAAACAAAGCTTTGAAGCTCAAGCTTTTGAAACCTCGTCAAACACGGCCTTTTGAGACAAAAACTAAAAAATCTTAATAAAATTTTGATTTTGGTTTTAATTTTTGTAATATCTCAACTGTCGATGCATTTTTGAAAAAAACTTATAGAATAAATATTTCTAAGGGCAAAGTGGTCTACAACTTTTGCAAAAAGCTTTTTTGCATAAATTGAATATTTCTAAAATTAAACACTTAAGATCGTAACTAGATATTTTTCTCGGTAATAAAGATTTGAGTTGGGTTTTTATTTTAAAAATATTTCTAATTTCAATGCATTTTTGAAAAAAAATCATGGAATAAATATTATTAAGGACAATGTATTCTACAACTTTTACATAAAGCTTTTTTACGTAAATTAAATATTTCAAAAGCTATACACTTTTGACCAAAACTAAAAAATATTCTCCTTAATAAAAATTTGAGTTTGGTATTTCTTTTGGAAATATTTCAAATTTCGTTGCATTTTTGAAAAAAATGCAAGGGGCTAATATTATTAAGAGTAACATTTAATCAACTATAGATCAAAGATTTTTTGTGTAAATTGAGTTTCTGGGAAGTTATAGGCAAGTTATGTCCATTCTTTTAATAATGTTTAAATTATAAATTTATAACTAAATTTTGCTACTGGGTTGGGGTATAACGAGGAGGAATTCAGGTGTTTTATTTTTACCTTAAGAATACCAAAGCTTTGAAGCTCAAGCTTTCGAAATCTTTGCAAATACGAACCCAAGAGACAAAATTTTTGGTTTTAGTTTTAATTTTTAAATTATCTCAGACGTTAAAACGTTAAATTATAACAGACGTTGCATTTTTGAAAAAATTGCATAGAATAATTTTTATTAAGGGCAAAGTGACCTACAATTTGTATACAAAGCTTTTTTACTGAAATTGAATATTTCTTACGTTACACATTTCAGTCCGAAACTAGAAATCTTCACCTTCATAAAAATTTTTGTTTGTTCTTTATTTTTAAAATATTACGAATTTCGATGCATTTTTGAAAAAAATGCATCAATATTGTTAAGGGCAATGTAATCTACAAGTTTTAAATAGAGCTTTTTTACGTAAAATAAATATTTCAATAGTTATAAGCCCAATTTTAGGACTTAAAAATTTTTTTGATAGAGTTTAATTTTTTTAATTTACTTTTGTTGAAATATTTGTTTATGAAAGCTGAACCTTGCATAAAACAAGAGAAAATAAAAATTAATTTGTTTTTAACTCAAAGCATGAGAAAGCTCTCCAGATTTCAGTGCAGACCAAAACTAAAAAATCTTCCCTTTAATAAGTTTGAGTTTAATTTTTATTTTGATAATATTTCAAATTTCGATACTTTTTTTTCAAAAATGCATAAACTAAATATTGTTAGGAATAATGTAATCTACAACTTTTACTTAAAGCTTTTTTACGTAAAATGAATATTTCAATAGTTATAAGCCCAATTTTAGGACTTTAAAATTTTCTTGTAAGAATTTCATATTTTTTTTACTTTTGTCAAAATAATTGTTTATAAAAGCTAAATTTTGCATAAAACCAGAGAAAAATGATTATTCAGGTGTTTTTAACTCTAAAAATGGGAAAGCTTTCCAGATTTCAGGAAATATGAACTTCTCAGACAAAAGCCAAAAAACGATCTTCTATTTTTAAAATTTCTATTTAAATTTTTCAATTATCTCGACTATCGATGCATTTTCGAAAAAAAATCCAAGGACTAATATTGTTAAGGATAAAGTTTTCTACAACTTTTAAATAAAGCTTTTTTGTGTAAATTGAGCTTTTGGGAAGTTATCGATCAACATCTTAAACTTGCAAATCATTCTGGAAACTTAATTTTTATTTTGTTAAATTGTAATAGTGACGACTAAAAAAATCCAAAATAGAAGGATGGAGGGATAAATCCTGGATGTTGTTTGTAAGCCTAAATTTTTGAGCTTTAACTTTCCTAGACTTAGAAACACCAGAACCCAAAATAAAATTTCAAATGTTGAAATTTTTTTACTGTTTTATAAATGAAATTTCTTCGTCACTGATACATATTGGGGAAAAAAATTGTATTAATTTTTATTCTAGAATAAAAAGCTCTACAACTTTTATACGAAACATTTTTTTGGTAAATCGAATATTTCACGAGCTTTCATGTAATTTAGCCATACCAAGTTTCTTAAGTCTACTTTCTATGTTAATTTTTATATGTTTGGTTTTGGGTACCTTTTTTTGGGGGTTGTTAAATAGGATAATCTCTCCCCCTCACCACCCCGGTGTTAAGAGGAGACATTTATCTATATTAGGCTTGCATTAGATTGAGATCTGCGGGTGTCGATCCAATTCAAAACGATGTACCAAAATGAAACCAAAGAGAAAAAAAAAACGACCTAAACCCTGATCGTTTTAAAGAATTCCATTGAAAAATGTTTTGTGTGTGTGTGTGTTTTTTTTTTTTTCTTACCTGTCTCTTAAGTTTGACGATCCGCGTCTAAAACCTAAAAGGAGGACAAAGTATACTTGAGGAATATGGAAGAAAAGAGATGGTGAGAGACGAAAAGCCCTGTGGGGGTCGTTTTTGTGTTTGGTGCCCTCACTTTATGAGTATATATATATATATATATATATATATATAGTGTATAGGTATATATTTTGTGTTCAATGATAATATGTTGCTCGAAGGACTGATGCACGAAATCTATAACAGACAGCAAACCGTGTCGGGGGTCTTGTCTTATATGTTAGTCTTTTTTCGTTTAACGTTTATTTATATTTTATTTGGATCCGAGAAAATGATTATGGGGGCCGAGCTCGAGCTCAGTGTGAGCTATAATTTTTATAATTAGAAATGTATTAATTTTTTTTCGTCGAAACAAATAAGACACCCTCGGCCGCCTCACCTCCGCCGGGCAATGGGAAACGATCCCTCGAAATTTTTTTTTTTTTTTTTAGTGGATTGTAATTAGTGGGGATGTGCGCCCTGGTATTACTAAGTGCCCCGTCCTTTGCCGTTTTACATAAATATTTTTAATTTTTTAATGTCAATATTAAAACATACACACACACACACACAAGGTATAGAGGCGTGAAAGAGTTTTAATTTGATCCCAAAAAAAAAAAAACATTGAATTGAAATCAAAATTCCAATCTTCGTGTGGAATAATCATCAAGGAAAAAATTAGAGGAATTTAAACAATTTTTCGATTCAATGTTTAAAGATTTGAGGTTTGGGTCTTCATTGTGGTAAAGAAAATCAGTAATTGGTCTTGAGGGAAAGCTAGATTTAATGATTTTTCTAGAATAAATTGGGGTCTAAAAGTTAATTGTTTGAAAAGTAGTTTATAGAAGAAAAAGTTACAATTTTTTATGCAAATTAAGTATTTACTTCCAGGTAGGAAGGCAAAACTTTTGGTGTGCATTTTATTTTTTTTTGAATCTCCTAGAACTATATCCACACGCGTAGGGGTCCCGCATCGATTATTGCGGATATGGATGTAGATTTTTACCTCATTTTTTATTTAACCAGCTTATTAATCAAAAAATTATGTTTTTTTTGATTATCAAGAAGTTTTAATTCGGTCCAAAAAGTGAAAGGATCAATTGTCCGAGGATAAATCGTCCAAAACGTAAAAGGACTAATTCTCATCGTTAAAAATGACCTGTTGAACAGGAAATCGATGAAAAGCAACGATTTTCAATCGTTCACTCTTCTCCTATTGCTTTGCTTGGAGGTTGAAGTGTTTTTTTTCGAAAAAAATGATATCTCGTAGAACTATATCCACACTCGGAGGGGTCTCGCATCGATTATTGCGGATATGGATGTAGATTTTTATCTCATTTTTTATTTAACCAGCTTATCAATCAAAATGTATGTTTTTTGATTATCAAGAAGTTCTAATTCAATCCAATAAGTAAAAGGATCAATTGTCCGAGGATCAATCGTCCAAAACTTAAAAGGACTAATTTTCAACATTAAAAATGACTTGTTGAACAGGAAATCGATGCAAAGCAATAATTTTCAATCGTTCACTCTTCTCCCATTGCTTTACTTGGACGTTGGAGTGTTTTTTCGAAAAAAAAATGATATCAACATAGTCTTTACATATTAGACAATGTAGATTTTTTCCTCATTTTTATTTGACGAGCATATCAGTCAAAATGTATGTTTTTTGATTATCAAGAAGTTCTAATTCGGCCCAATAAGTGAAAGGATCAATTGTCCGAGGATCAATTATCCAAAACGTAAAAGGACTAATTCTTATCGTTATTTACGCTTTACGTTATTTTCTTTTTAAATCATAAAAAAAAGAAGGACAAATATAACACCAAAGTAAAAGATATATTAAAAGTGATACCAATAAAAATTTCGATCTAATTATTTATTTTTTTGGAATAAGTAATTTCAAATGCTTTAGAATAGCTCTTATTTTTCATACTCAAAATGACCTGTTGAACAGGAAATCGATGCAAAGCAACATTTTTCAATCGTTCACTATTCTACCATTGCTTTGCTTGGACCTTAGAGTGTTTTTTTTTTTTCGAAAAAATGATGCCTCGTAGAACTATATCCACACTCGTAAGTGTCCTGCATCGATTATTGCGAATATGGATGAAGATTTTTACCTCATTTTTTATTTAACCTTATTAATAAAAATCTAGGTTTTTTTTTTGATTATCAAGAAATTCTGATTCGGTGCAATAAGTGAAAGGATCAATTGCCCGAGGATCAAGTGTCCAAAACTTAAAAGGACTAATTTTCAACATTAAAAATGACTTGTTGAACAGGAAATCGATGCAAAGTAACAATTTTCAATCGTTCACTCTTCTACCATTGCTTTACTTGGACTTTGGAGTGTTTTTTTCGAAAAAAAACATGATATCAACATAGTTTTTACGTATTAGACAATGTAGATTTGTACCTCATTTTTATTTAACCAGCTTATTAATCAAAATGTATGTTTTTATGCCTATCAAGAAATTCAAATTCGGTTCAATAAGTGAAAGGATCAATTGTCCGAGGATCAATCGTCCAAAACTTAAAAGGACTAATTTTCTACATTAAAAATGACCGATTGAACAGGAAATCGATGCAAAGCAACAATTTTCAATCGTTCCCTCTTCTCTTATTGCTTTGCTTGGACGTTGGAGTGTTTTTTTTTTCGAAAAAAAAAATATGATATCAACATAGTCTTTACATATTAGACACGCCAAAAACAATTACAAAGTCTTTACCATGAAAAGAACGCGGCGCGTTAAAATAATTTATTAGCTGTTAGATAAATCAGAACTCACTTGAAAAACGTAAATGAGAAACAAGATTGGTACCTGGTGCGATCTCATTCCAACCGATTCATCCGTCTCGTTCGCACCTAATAGGCCACATGGAAGAATTTCTCGATGGACACAATAATGTATTATTTTTGTAAATACAATAATTACGCTCAATGAATTTGCACACACATACACATACTCATACAAATACAATTACAAAAAAAAACAACAAAAGTTTGATGTTAATGTAGAAAAAGAATTTAAATTAACATGAAACTTGCGCCCCCCGCGCCTCCTCGCGGCTTCGCCTTTGTCTTCGCTCCTCTTGTCTTCTCGTTTATTAAATAATCATTTCACAGTCTGTCTGCCTCTTGTTTATCTTCTCATTTTCTCGAACCAGTGGCGTATTTAATGCGTACACAATTAATGTGTAGTATGCAAATCGGTGCCGATGAAAAACTGCACCAGCAGCAAAAGCTTTGAGCTTTGAGCTTGCCATAGTCGTCCGTCCCCAAAACTTCAAACATTGTGGTCTCCATAAAAAATTGGCAACGAATCTAACGAATTCCTGACTCAAAACGAATGCTTAAACTAGTTTTTTTTTTTGGTATGAATCACATATATAACAAAAATGCCTAATGAGTTTGGGAAATTTCGTTGAAATTTTTGTCAAGAATCAATTTTTTTTTGGAAGATTCTAAAATTGAATTCAGTTGCTTACAATTTTCGATCGCAAAACTTTGGTATACTGTAAAAATAGTACCAAATTATGAGGAAATAACAAATAAATTATTTGTGTTTTTAAAAATTCATTTCTCTAGCCCCCCTATCCATTTATAGTGCAATTTTTGTGGGATATAAGCTGCCAAAGGCTGCAAAACGCAGTCTATGTAATAATGCAGTACTATTTTGTAAAATGTTTCCATCGATTGGGACTCTCTAACGATTTTTAACCGAAATTTTAAACTGAGAACAGGGATGATTTGTTGAAAGATCAGTAATCAGTATGTCGTACACTTAAGAGCAAAAAAAAAATGACTCATCAGCGACAACTCGAAAATATCTTTTATAAAAATTACTGAAAATTTTCACGAATTTTGACGAATTACGAACAATAAAATACACAAAAGGTGTTGATTTGTTGTCAGGCGTTCCATTTTGCCAAAAACTAGCTGGTGCAGGATATTTGCCTTCCTCTACATCTCTTTTGAATTGACTCCAATTATGAGATTCCCGGCTAGAAATTATTTTGGGAATCCCTAAGGTATACATTTGGCCTTCATTGGGTCCCAATGGGGCTTAATTAAAAAGAAAATCCTTATTGGGACCCAATATGAACTCAAATTGGAAATCCTAATCGAAAAAAAAATTTGGGTTCTATGTGGAACCACAGTGAAAAAACCCAACGTGGAAATTAAAAAAAATATTGCCAGTTTTTCCCCATTGGGTCCTATAAGGTCCTTTAAGTAAACCATGCTGGGGAACTAAAAAAATTAGTTACTCAACCTGTGAGGGTCTAATTGGCAAATTGTATAGGCAGTGCAAGTGTTGTATAAAGTTGGTACTCCAAAAATTTCCGTTGTAAAAATACTCAGTATTCCTAAGGACACTACAACACTGTGGATTTTTTAAATCGTTTATCCTGTGAATTATTAAAATTATTAACCCCCCCTCATTTGTTAATAAATCATGAAGTTAGCGGAAAGGATATTGAGGAACTTTAATAGTGTACATTGGAAGATCTTTCCAATCGGTATACGTAACTAGAGTCCTTATTTAAGAATTTAAAATATTAAAAATATTCTATGTAAAAATCCTTATGAAATTGAAAATTAAAATGCTTATAAATTGGGAAAATTTGTATATTTCGGAATATAAAAAGAAAAACTTGGGAAAATTTATTGGGGTTGCCCAATTGGGGCCTTAATGAGATTGCCCACATTACAACACAGTGGATTTCTTAAATCTTTTATCCTGTGAATTATCGTAGTTATTAACCCCTCTCATTTGATAATAAATCAAGAAGTTATCTGGAAGAATATTAAGAAACTTTAATAGTGTACATTGGAAGATCTTTCTAATCCGTATACGTAACTAGAGTCCTTATTTAAGAATTTTAAAAAGATAAAAATATCAAAAATCCATATGAAATTGAAAATTTTGATGAAAATGAATTGAGAAAATTTGTATATTTCGAATATAAAAAGAAAAACTTGGGAATATTTATTGGGGTTGCCCAGTTTGGGCCTTAATGAGATTGCCCAACTAGGGACCGAAATGGACTTGCGTTATATTCCAAACTGGGGTCCCAATAGGGTAGTCCTAAAAAGGCCCTATAGGAGTCATTCGAAATTTTCTATTCAAGTTCTTTTGCATCATCTTGCAAATAATGCCATATGAAACTTGCCGAGTGTAGATGGACATTATCCAGCACCAGGAATTTTTTCGTGACAAAGGAGCTACTAGAATTCCTTTGACATCCCAATTCGCTGATAAAATTCCAATTCCGTATTTGTGGTCTTTGTAATACCAATTTACATCATAAGAACTTCGTTTAAATACAACTTTTTCTTGGGTGCAACAATGAAAAAATTGTTATCCTGACCTATTGTTTAGTTGACTTCTTCGATTTTTACCTAAATTAAATATTCTTTCTTGAACAAAAATCCTTTTTAGAAGATATTTTAACGATGTATTTTCTTTAGAAATTGGTTCAAAGTTTGTGGCAAGCTGGCGTTAACTACGGGTCTTTAGTTAGCTTATTCGAAATTAAATTGCCAGCCTTTTTTTATTCCCTGGCTGGCCTCCTACTTAAAGACTGAATTTTAATGGAATTCCTTCTGATTTCTGAGATATCGAAAAAGTTCTTGAAATTGAGTATTTTTTTTCGGATGTGGTCCGCTTTTTGTCAAATCTTCTTGGTACACCAAATTTGTTCATTTATAAAAGAAGTGACCCCAAGCTGGTGTTAGCTTTGTCCTAACAAGATTATTTGATCCTCTGACAATTGAACCTTTATACCACGAAGTATAGATACCAAAAATCCGATTAATACCGAAATTCTTAACAATACACCTTCGTACACCAGCGTAAATGTTCTGGATGTACGTAAGGCAGTATTTCCCAATCTATGAGTCACCACTCACCATTGGGAATAAAAAAAAATTGTAAGAGATAAATTTGATATTTCCAATGGCATTAACTACTTTTAACTACTTTTCTCTAAGACAGCTAAGAAGTGGTCCTTAAAATTAATAATTTTTGTTAGATAGGTCGGAGCTCAGTCAATTTTGGGAACCACTGTCGTAAGGTATTAAGAAGGTGTTCTAAACTTGCAATGTATAATGGGAAATTTGCTAAGATGCGGTACCGCCACTAGTGTGTTTGCAGCTTTAACTTAAAACACAACTAATGTAAATAAGGTAACATAAGTTAGTACTCTAGACACTCACGTGGCGGCGCCACATCTTGACAAATTATATATCATTCAGAAGATTAGAAATCCCAGTTGGTTATAACCAAGGTTTATAAAATACACAGGTGGCCTCATGCGCTACGTGACGTATCCAGAAGAAATTCGTACATATCTTCAGACTGATTCAAATTTCAAAATTCTTCGTATGACGTCATATTTTTTTTTTCAAATGGGGCAACCCATGTGTAATTTATAAACCTTGGGTTATAACAACAAAACTTCTTGACGAGTAGCGCATTAGACCTCAAATGGATTCCATTCTTGCAACATTATTTTCGGTCTCCTTGTATTTATATACTTCGTGCTGTTTACCATTAAACCTTTCAAACAACCGAGATCGGAATCATTTCGAAAAACCTTCAGCTTTGCCTTGGAATTACGGTTATAGTGGTCATAAATTGAAACATCCATTTTTTCCGTAACAGTGACGCAACGAATTCTTCAAACCGAAATTTCCCATAAATATTGGAATAAATGTTGTAAACACAAAAGGAACGAAAGATTTCCAGCCACATAATTCCGCATTATTTGAGGCAATTTGATTTGTTTAATAGCGCGAATTTTGGCCGAGGCTCAAGCGGGGAAATAAATCAGAAAAAGTTTTTCCCTACTCCGCGCATTTCCTCTCGTGTTCGCCGTAATAATCGAGACAATAATGGCAAACAGCGGCAGCAAACAGCAACGATTCATAATTTATGTTAATATAATTGGAAATTTATTCAAGAATTGCTCAAACTCTTAACCATTTATAATCACATAATTTATTTTATTGCATAGTTCCAAGTGTTCTTGTCCCCCCGATCCCTCACCGTATGGATAGCCGCCCGATTTGTCAACGTTATGGCTTGTCGATTCTCCTTGGCGAAAAAAAAAACCGGGTGCTTTCTGTGCTCTTATTTTCAGGCTTGAGTGATTTCCCTGTTAATCCGGTTCGAAGGACCGTGCAAATTGTTTTCAAAAAATTTTATATTTTCCAATAAATTATTGACGTATTTGATGAGTGATTGGAATGTGTGAAGGATCCCTTGGAACTATGCAAATGGAAAAACGATCAAATAAAAACGTGGAAAATGAAATAATCGACGAAGAAAATTCACCTACACACGGGATACGCAAAAAGGACGGATGGCAAACCCCCCCCTCCCCCCATTCCCGTCGTTTCGCTCCTTTATAAATGGAAATTTATTCAAATTTGCACGATCCCCATTCCGCCAGATCCATTGAATTTTTATCATCGCCATCAATATCCCCTCGCGTTCGCTCGAAAAGCTCCGGCTCATCCTGCCATCCCCGCCGTCGCCCATGTTCGCCTGTCATCCCAATCTACATATAAATTTTTCCGTCCCTTTTTTCCCTGAAATAATCATCATCATCATCACCACCATCACAATCAGCACTATCACTCGCGGCATCATTGGCGTAGTCGTTTGCTTTTTATTTTTTCCAAACATGCAATCATCCGTGTTTGCTCTCTATCCCGAAATACTCCTAAAAATATATATATATATATATATATATATATATATATATATATATATATATATATATATATATATAGGGAGATGGCAAGCTTGAGTGGGAGTACGGGTGCGGGAATGGGACGCCACCAAAAGGGAATATTATGAACGAAACGGGCGAACTTTTTTAGATAACTTCTTTTTTTCCACTTTAAATATTACATTTTCATTTGAATATTTTCTCTGATGTGTACATTTGGCTTTAAATTTGTACAAGATGGAAATCGTTTTTTTTTCAAATATTATCATTATGGAAATTACAATTTTTCGGAAATGTGGCTTTCACTCGTGACTCTTCCTCCCCTAGCACCATCGAGGGTGGTTGGTTCAAAAACAAATATTCTTTGAAACGAAATTATTTCCATATTCAAGATTTTAATTGCATGCATTTTTGAGGGCAAAGCTCTAAAAAAACTACCATTCTTAGATTTGTAATTTTTCCTTTTATGCAGTTGCATGACTATGGGACATTTATTGTGACCAAAGTGCAATCAAACGGTGATTTCAAGTACGCTTGTAACGATGCAATTGACAACTTTGAGGTGAAACTCAAACCGTTTAATTGCTACAATTTGTAATGCACCTGCAATTGCATCATTCATCTTGTAATAGAAATGCTGACACTCTTCAGTAATCATTGGACACAAAATTTATTTCCTTTTTTTTTTTTTGGAAGAAAAAATTCCACCAAAAAAAGTAAAAAAAACTTCAATTTAAAATATTGGCTCCTTGATTTGTTGTGAGGACTATTTTCGACCAATAAGGGATGAATTTTTTTTGCAAAATAATTTTTTTATAGACAAATTTCGGTGAAATGCACAGCCCTAAACTTAATTGCGCATTTTATAATTTTTCCAAGCCGATTTTCCATTTTCCACTTTTAAAATTGTCGAAATTAAAATTGTCGCTGAATATTGCTACAATTTGTAATGCACCTGCAATTAAAAAAAAAATCCTGTGAAACTTTAAGCTCTTAATATTAATATTAAGAGGTGTCGCATCACAAATTTCGATTTTTCATTTAAATAACATGGAAACAATATTCTCTTGCACTTTGGAATTTTATAGCTCACGTTGGTGACAATATTTCGGAATGATCAAGATATATTCTTGTAGAAAATTGAACGATCTACAAAAAAGGTCTCGAACAAGTTTTTGATATATTTATTCCTTCAAAAGTTATTCAAGGTCAAAGTTGAACTAAAGAGAAATTTTAATATTTTTTGACGCAACTATCAATTTTATGAGAAAATTTTATAGGGCATTTTTTTAAGAGCACTTTATTTCCTGTAACTTATTTCTACAAAAGTTATTGATATTTTTTACAGGTTCTAAGTAATAAGAAAAATATTTTTTATGTTAAAAATATAATAATTCAGGGAATATTATTAATTTAAAACAATAAAATTACGAATATTTTCAGTTTAATGCAAATAACTTAGGACCTGTAACAAATATCAACAACGTTTGCAGTAATAAGTTATAGAAAAAAAAGTGCTCAGCAAAAAATGTCCTATAAAATGTTCTCATAAAATTGATGGTTGCGTCAAAAAATTGGAAAAATATTAAAATTTCTCTTTAGTTCAATTTGACCTCAAATAACTATTAAAGGAATAAATATATCAAAAACTTGTAGGAAACCTTTTTTGTAGATCGTTCAATTTTATACAAGAATATACCTTGGTCATTCCGAAATATTATCACCAACGTGAGCTATAAAATTCCAAAGTGCAAGAGAATATTGTTCCCATGTTATTTAAATGGAAAATCGAAATTTGCGATGCGACACCTCTTAATATTAATATTAAGAGCTTAAACTTCCACAGGATTTTTTTTGTCATTTCCAACAATATTTTCGATATAATTAAGAGGAAAAAAAATTTATAATTTTTTTTTTGAATCACTCTACTCTTTAGTAATCATTGGACACAAAATTGATTTCCTTTTTTGTGCAAAGAAAAATTTTTACCGACAAAAGTTGAAAAAATTTCAATTTAAAAGATTTGTTATGAGGACTATTTTCGACCAATAAGAGATAATTTTTTTTTGGATAGTAAATTTTATAAAGTTTTGGACGCATTTTATAATTTTTCCAAACCGATTTTCCATTTTTCACTGTTCGAATTATGGAAATTAAAATTGTCACTGAATAATATTCATTATCTCGTTTTTCCATTAACTCGTTAACGAAGCGAAACGAAACGATGAAGAGTACAAAAAAAAAAAAAAACGAAGCTTAAGTGGAAAAGACGTAGAACTGGAGTGTATATCTATGGAATATGGTCGGATTTGGTCTCAATGTAAAATATAATATGACGGATAATGAAGCTGAAACTATTACAAACAGACGAAGGATGTGTTGGCATTGCACTTTGCCGACAAAAGTTTTAAATTACAAAATAAGAAGTGCACACAGAATAGTAAGAAGACGGCAAAGTCGACGTCTTACTTTCATCCCCCGATACCGCCACCATGTTCACCTCACTCTCTTTTCACCCCACAAATTCGATGTGAATATTTTCCCCGATCGATTTTTCCTTGCCATTGCAGCACGGGGCAGGATTTTCTCGTACAGAAAACTTGAAATTTTTCCCGTTCTAGTTTCAAGAATGAAAATTTCAAAGGTGCGATCTTATCCTTGAACGCCCACCGACCGAGGAGAGATCCTTTTCGCCGTGTAGGTGCAAGCAGCAGATATCATCACTCCTCGTCGGGTGTAAAATGGTCTCTTAGGGAAGTTGTTTTGAACTCTTGGCGGTCGTACTTGACAACGGCATGGGTCTGTGGAACGGGGAGTGATCTTATCGTGTAGTGTACGTATATGCACTGGGTAAATTCGATGCAGTTTCGTCTTTGTGAACTTTCTTCGTCTTCTTTACCACGACATATTCACCCGCCACACCAGACTCTCTATTCTAAATATTTAACATGTACCTTCGCTACTGGCTTTAGTCTATTTACGTTTAGTTTACTGAAATATTTGCCTTGCATTCGGGAAACCGAGACCTTTATGCCGCTGCACTTACTCCTGCGATTCGTTCCCGTTTTATATCGTGCAGCAAACACGTCAGTGTTGTATGCTCAAGTGCATCGCGTATCGTCTTGCCTTCTTAACAACTTATGCATTAGATGTGCATATATGTATAACATGACAACACAAAAAGTCCAACGAAAAATTCCACAAACTTAAAGTATATCTTGAAATTTTAATTACAAAATTTCCATATCTTCAACTTCTGCTTCTTTAACACTTTGATACCATATAATTCTTAACTTATTTAGGTTTAGAGCATTGATTCCTAATCTGTGGTCCGCGAGCCTATGTTTAGGAATCCGCGATCCCATATGAAAAAGTTTGTTTTTTGTTTTTTAATTTAATGAAGGCATACTAAAATATAATATTGTCGGAAAATTGCACCTTTTTTTCACTCAGGGATCCTTGGCATTATGCTTGATTTCTTTGGGGGTCCACGACTGAAAAAGGTTAAGAACCGCTGGCTTAGAGGTTTACAATCAATTTACTTATAAATAAAATCGTTTGTCCTGATTGACTGATTGATGGATCAATGCACAGCCTAAATTACTTGTCGTAGAACCATGAAAATTGGAGGATACATCCTTTAAATGATGAAGACTATAAATTCCTTCTCTAACAGGGTGGAAAGGGGTAACAAAGTTTAAATAGAATAAACGTAATCTCAAATTAAATAATCATTTTCAAATAATTTTTTAAAACACCAAATTACAAAGGCCACAACGATAAAAATGAAATTTCCGTTTATCACATATAAACTTTGTTACATCCTTTTCACCCTGTTAGAGGAAGAATTATAGAAATCCTTTCTTATCGGAAGTCTTCATCATTTAATAATTTACTATTTCATTCAACATTAATTGTGAATAACTTTTGAAAAAGTGATTTTATGTAAAAACATTAAGATACCTTTTTTGTAGAGCATCAAATTCCCTTCAAGAATCTATACTGTTCATTTCTATATATTTATTTGTTTGATAGTTACAAAATTCCAAAATAAAGAAGACAATGCTGTCAAACTATCAAGGTAAAAAAATTAATCTCCACATATCTTTATAGAAAATTAAATTCCCTACAAAAAACGTTTCTGTGAAAATTTTTGTCAGGCACTCCGTTTCCGAATAATCAAGCTTTAAACGTTGATATAATTTTTAGATTTATCTTCTTTATTGTGGAATTTTGTAACTAACGAACAAATAAATATGTTGAAATGAACAATATAGATTCTTGAAGGGAATTAAATGCTCTACAAAAAAGATCTCTTGACATTTTTACATAAAATCACTTTTTCAAACGTTATTCACAATTAAAGTTGAAGGAAAAATTAAATTGTTTTTTTCGTTGTTGAACCAATTTTTTTTCATTCAGTGGGACAAATTGGAAATTTAAATGATCGAAAATCATCATTTTATCAATCTTATCACTTGAAATAGCTAAATTTCATAATATATCCAAACTTATTCTAGGTTAACAGCTATTTATTACACGAAAACGTAGAAAAAATAAAAAAAAACTAAAATTTATTTTTTCCTTCAACTTTAATTGTGAATAACTTTTAAAAAAGTGATTTTACGTAAAAATGTTAAGGGACCTTTTTTGTAGAACATTAAACTTCCTTTAAGAACCTATATTGTTCATTGCTATATATTTATTTGTTCGGTAGTTACAAAATTCCAAAATAACGAAGACAAATCTAAAAATTATATCAATGTCTGAAGCTTGGTTATTCGGAAACGGCGTGTCTGGCGAAAATTTTTAAAGAGACGTTTTTTGTAGGGAATTTAATTTTCTATAAATATATGTGTAGATGATTTTTTTTACCTTGATAGTTTGACAGCATTGACGCAAAAATGAAAGCACAATTAAAGAATCGAAATTAAAGATGATAGACCTCTTTATATCAATATTAAGGGCTCAAACTTTCCCGATAATTTTTTTTTTGTCACATTGAACAATATTTTTGATATACTTGTCAAAAAAAAAATATTCGATTTTTTTGGCCTAGTCTAATATATATATTTATATATATTGATTATGAGTCTGAACCAGCCGAGACATTCATAGATTCCATGGGAAAAAAACCGTATTTAAAAATCTTAGGGTTGACTAAATAAGAAAACAATTTTCAGGTTGTTTAAGATCGTTTTTTATTTTATTTAATATTTTTTAATATTCAAATTAGCTACGTTTCGTTACGTATCGTAACTTCATCAGGCTTCTTGAATCACAAAAAATATAATATTTTCAATTTACATTTGAATATTTTAAATTTACAATACGTAACGAAACGTATCTAATTTGAATATTAAAAAATATTAAATAAAAGAAACCGATCTTAAACAACCTGAATTGTCTTCTTATTTAATAAAAGCTGATATCTGAATTTTATCATGTACTAAGGGTTGACTTTAGGTTTTTAAATTCGCAAATTTGTTTATTTTTTTTATAAAAAAACCAAGAACGAACAAACGAAAGAATCTGACGAACAAACGATTGAACAAAAAAATTTTTGTAAAATCCCAAGTCGAAAATGTTATTACAAATTGCATTGTTAACATGACGAAAAGTTTTAAACATTTCACCCCGATTAGCTAAGCTCAAAACTTTCAAAAACATCCGTTCAACTTAATCTCTCATATAACGCGACACGTTGTTTAGATTTATCGGGATCCCTGCCCCGATCACTCCCACAGCCTGCACCACTAGTACTGTAGCGGAAACGGTCGTTTTGTCCATCCATTTTAATTAATAAAAATAAAATATATCGCAACACCCGTACGACACGAGTGAATCGTTTATCGTAGTAAGATGATAAATATTATGTCTCGAACTCAAAAACGGCGACTTATCTCTAGGTCTCCCTTATTTCGATAAAGCAATGAGTATAGAATGAAAACAATTATGACAAATGTGAATTGGGATGTTGCGTTCGATTTTCGGTCGTCTCGTAATTATTTTTATCGTGAAATGTGAGAAAACACGAGGGCCAGACAGTTGTAAAGCCACGGGACGTCTTGCCTGATCTCACTCACTGGATCTCAGCATCCACACACATCGTACACCGCATACCTCCAATCATATATCAATGATATGAATTTATCATTCAAAATCTTGGTTTATAATTAAATTATTAGTATAGATACCAACATTTGCTTCTTTTCCTTGTTTTCATCATTAGATAAACATCAATTTATTCCACTACAAAATATTTAATTTCCCACTAAAATATGATTTAATAAAAGAAGAAAATGAATGAAATTATTATAATTTTAATCAGAAATGCTACGTTTTATATTTTTGGTTCAAAAACACATTTTTTTTTTGTACCACTTTGGTATGGATTACTTGTGGCAAGCTAGTGAAAGCCAAGGTTTATAAATTACACAGGTTGCCCCATTAGAAAAAAAAATGACGTCATACGAAGAATTTTGAAATTTGAATCAGTCTGAAAATTAGTACGAATTTCTTCTGGATACGTCACATAGCCACCATGAGGCCACCTGTGTATTTTATAAACCTTGAGTGAAAGCATGGTGCAGGATAGAGTTGATTTTAAGAAAAAAACAGCTATCGTTATCAGGTAGAGTTCTTAAAATCGTTCTTAAAAATATATCTTTACTGAGAATTTTGTGATAACTGATAGATTTGTAATTACTCCAACAAAGATCATTCCTTCAGCTTTCTAGAAAATTTAAAGCTTTCGTTTCTGAACTAAACTAATGTTCAAACCACTTAAAGCTTCTCAACAATTAATTGTACATTAGACTGATTCCAAAAACATATTGATTTTTTTTTCTCTTAATTATATCAAAAATACTGTTGAGAATGACAAAAAAAAATCCTGTGAAAGTTTAAGCTGTTAATATTAATATTAAGAGGTGCCGCATCGCAAATTTCGATTTTCCATTTAAATAACATGGGAACAATATTCTCTTGCACTTTGGAATTGTATAGCTCACGTTGGTGGCAATATTTCTGAATGACCAAGGTATATTCTTGTAGAAAATTGAACGATCTACAAAAAAGGTCTCGGACAAGTTTTTGGTGTATTTATTTCTTCAAAAGTTATTCGAGGTCAAAGTTGAACTAAAGAGAAATTTTAATATTTTTCAATTTTTTGATGCAACCATCAATTTAATGAGAAAGTTGTATAGGACATTTTTCGAAGAGCACTTTTTTTTCTACAACTTATCTCTATAAAAGTTTTTGATATTTTTCACAGATCCTAAGTTATTTGCATTAAACTGAAAATTCCCTGAATTATTATATTTTTAACATAAAAAATATTTTTTTTTATTTTAATTAAATAACTTAGGACCTGTGAAAAATATCAAAAACTTTTATAAAGATAAATTATAAAAAAAAAAAGTGCCCTACCAAAAATTTCTTATAAAATTTTCTCATTAACTTGATGGTTGCGTCAAAAAATTGAAAAAATATTAAAATTTTTCTTTAGGTCAACTTTGACCTCGAAGAACTTTTGAAGAAATAAATATATCAAAAACTTGTACACGAGCTTTTTTGTAGATCGTTCAATTTTCTACAAGAATATACATTGGTCATTCCAAAATATTGTCACCAACATGAGCTATAAAATTCCAAAATGCAAGAGAATATTGTTCCCATGTTATTTCAATGGAAAATCGAAATTTGCGATGCGGCACCTCTTAATATTAATATTAAGATCTTAAACTTTCACAGGATTTTTTTTTGTCATTCCCAACAATAGTTTCGATATAATTAAGAAAAAAAAAATCATCATTTTTTTTGAATCAGTCTACTCTTTAGTAATCATTGGACACAAAATGGATTGCCTTTTTTTGTGCAAAGAAAAATGTCCACCGACAAAAGTTGAAAATATTTCAATTTAAAAGATTGGCTCCTTGATTTGTTATGAGGACTATTTTCGACCAATAAGGGATGAATTTTTTTATAGATGCATTTTATAATTTTTCCAAGCCGATTTTCCATTTTCCACTGTTCGAATTATAGAAATTCATCATTTTTTTTGATTCAGTCTATTGTACATGTTCAAATTAAAATTCAAGTCAATTCATTTCACTTAAGCCAGCCACTTAATTTGGTGGCTTTTCATATTTATATGACTTAATAAAGTCCAGTGCATCCCAATCCACCAGACAAATTGAACCAAGCAGGGGTCAATTGCGAGGGTCTCAAGACGTTTTTTCGACTCACCCATTGACAGCCAGTTCGTTCCCAATTGTTGTCTTTATTGTGAACGGACGTTATTGAGGAAGTGGGATAATTGGGGGAATGGGGAACGCATATGTTGGCGTGCCATTCCCTTTGGAGTGGACTGTACCGAGCGAAGACGAGTTTGTAATATTTGAGGAACGTATGAATTTAGTCTGTCGTTCGGTGGGTCGCGACCCACCCCCGGTTTCGTCGTGCCACAGTCCTTTTTGTGATCGTCTCGTTCCGAAATGCTTGTTGTCGTCTCAACACCCCCACGGAGCCCAAGAACTATACGCTTCGATTGTCTTCAAAAGATCACAATCTTGCAGCAAATTTTCCTTCTTTAAGATTATGTGTATAAGTAGATGGATTTCAAGTTGCGCTATCTGCTTTGGATGAATGGTGCTCGCGATGTAGACGTCCTTTGCTGGGACATGGTCGTGGTTGAGAATAAAGTGAATCTATATGGTATTACTTCGACGAGAGTCGAGAGAACGAAGAGAGTGGTGTACAATGATGAGACGACGACGAAGAAGACGTTCGTGAAGCGATGACGTCGTTGTACATACCCAGGCAACGTGGACTGGATGCGAACGCGTCAACACCACGGAATGGCTTCCGAGACCAATCTAAGCGCTAACTTTGCGTCAAACGTCCGCCCGTTCACTTACCCGATAAAGATAACGTTCGCTCTTCTGCTTTCGTCTAATCGAACTACCGCACTTTCACATTCCTCATCAATCCAACGAAAATATGGTATACCCTTCGTCCATTGTTCGACGCTTGCCAGGAAAAGCAGCTCTTCGTACAACATTGAGTATCCTGCACCATGCTGAATTTCTCCACACAATGGTCTATTTTGGTTTTGGGATCAATTTTCGATAGGACCTGATCTTAGTAAACTTAAGCTTGATTCTATCTGATAGTACTTTTTTACCTAACAAAAAGCTCCTAATTTTCAAAGTTAAATATCTCTACCGATATCTACCTAGACAGCAAGACGGTTTCAATTTTTGAAAAGCCAATGATCCATAACTTTGATGAGAAGAACGTACGTTGAAAATAATGGATAAATAACGTACAATACTCTAGGAAAATTAGGATAGAAAAAAAAACATACCCAAAAAAATATACCCTTCGTCCATTGTTCGACGCTTGCCAGGAAAAGCAACTCTTCGTACAACATTTGAGTGTCCTGCACCATGCTGAATTTCTCCACACAATGGTCTATTTTGGTTTTGGGATCAATTTTCGATAGGACCTGATCTTAGTAAACTTAAGCTTGATTCTTTCTGATAGTACTTTTTTATTTAACGAAAAGCTCCTAATTTTCAAAGTTAAATATCTCTACCGATATCTACTTACACAGCAAGACATTTTCAATTTTTGAAAAGCCAATGATCCATAACTTTGATGAGAAGAACGTACGTTGAAAATAATGGATGAATAACGTAAAATACTCCAGGAAAATTAGGATAGAAAAAAAAACATACCCAAAAAAATATACCCTTTGTCCATTATTCGATGCTTGCCAGAAAAAGCAGCTCTTCGTACAACATTTGAGTGCCCTGCACCATGCTGAATTTCTTCACACAATGGTCTATGTTGGTTTTGGGATCAATTTTCGATAGGACCTGATCAATAGTAAACGTAGGCTTGATTCTTCCTGATAGAGCTTTTTACTTAATGAAAAGCTCCTAATTTTAAAAGCTTAATACCTCTACCGATATCTTGGAGATAAAAAAAACACATGTGTGCAATTCACACGCGGTAAAAGTGAAACCTTCAAGATATTGAGATGAATATAAGATTCTATGAGTAGGATAATTGTAGAGTTTATTTTACGATCTGTTAACATATATTACATAAATTTATCCAGAATCCAAATTTACATTTTCTATTAAATGATAAGAGAGCTTATCATAATGGAAGTATGAAATAAATCCAGTGGTGGTAAAGATGCTGGTATCGTTTAATATTTGAAACTATTGTATTTGGACATCGTTGGAATTACATTTTTCTCAATTACTTGCAAAATACGTGCAGCACAGTAAAATATTATTATTTGTATTAGAATTTTTAATTATTATCCTTAAAAGATCTTCATGTCCTGAACGTTGTGGGTTTTAAATTTCGTTGGAATCACAATTGTTCACAAAAGGAGCACATAGTATGACCGGAAATATTATTACAAAATTTTTAACGAAATTCTTCATGAGCAATTTCATTTCGACGAAATTTTGATTACCTGAGGAATCAACTGTACATTTATTTGAGTAGCATATGAAATATAGTTCGTAATATTCTGTGATATCAGAATTAATTTTAAATTAGCACTTTATTATAGTTGAAATTTCGTGATTAAGGACGAAATATGCGATTAGAAAACATTTAAGTACTTACTAGTCGAATTATTATTATACGTATAAGAACTATTATTTTTCTTATTTTAATAATGCTTTTCGGCGTGCCCGAAATTCACGAACACGTTTTGTTGAACATTTTGACGCTTTTATAGCCTTGTTTTATTTACTTTTTTTCTATAATCATGACATTATTCCGTATTTATTTACGGCAAACTTGAGCAAAATGAGCAAAAAGTTGAAAATATTGCAAGATTTATATTAGGCACAAATAAAATGTTGAATAACTTTTAATGGAGTGATTTAATCGAAAATTTATGAGAGACCTTTTTTGTAGAGCGTTAAATTTTACGTCAGAATAATTTGACCTTAAATCTTTTCATTCATTTGTTTCTGAGAAAAAAAATAAATTAAAATTAAAAGTCAAATAATCCTATGCTATAAATAAATAAATGGTAAAAGTAACATGATTCCGGCATGGATTAATCAAGAAATTAAGAGCTTAATTGTATTGTAAAAATTCAGGGGGCGATCGCTGTAAAAAAATCAATAGGGGAAATAACGGACACCCTAATGTGTATTCCCAAATTGATCCATTGCATATATAAGGATTACCTATCGGAACATATTGTCGTTTTTTGAATATAAAATTCTGGCATATATTTGGTACCATTTGAATGGTGTAAAACTCAAAGAGTATACAATATCGGATTTATATTCTTTCGAGTTTTTGGTCCTACCATTTCAATTTAGATTTTGGAATAAAATTTTTTGTAATTTTTACAAAGTTGATAAAGTATTCTAATCATAAAATGTTTTTAGTATCACTTTGAAATAACTTAGAAACAGATAAATGGTTTAAAAACGCTATTCTTTTCCGGTACACCTAATACATATGGGATAAAGTGGGAAAATTTGATGAAAATGTTGTGGAAAATCTGAAAACCGGGTGGATGTTTCAAGTTCACTTAATACGGTGCACGTTGTTTTGTGGGTGTAAGAAAGAGAGAGACGTGAGAGAGTTGTGCACCCTCGGGGTGTATGGCGCAAGGGGATGACTTGGGAATAAAGCGTTGTTGCTTTGCAAGTCGGTCTGTCGGTCCGTCTGGTCCATTCAGTTGTGTATGTGTGTACGTGTGGTGATGTGATGGTTGTTTGGATACGAACGAGCTTTGGGGATGGAGGGTGGAAAGACGTGACAACCGACAAACGATGTACGAGTGGAAATGAGACGCAAAAGATTTGCGCGGATGGATCAACGCGGTGGATGGGGATGGGGTTGGGGATGTCGGTCGTCTTTTTCCCCAAATTTTTTTCTTTCGCTTTGCGTCCTTTTCACATTTCGTTTCGTTTCATCTCGGAATGATGTTGAATCGTTGAGATGATGGTAGTCGGTTTAATGTGTGCTCTCGACTAACCTTAACTCTTAGCCGACATAAAAACCACCCCCACGTCGTACATATGTGTGTAGCCTCACCCCGTCCCCCGTTTGGCGTTGGCGTTGGCGTTGTTCGTCGCCAAGTCTCTCGTTTTCTCGTTTTCTTCGTACGGTCGTTACGTTTGGTCGTTGCGAGTGTCAACACAGATGTCCCGGGCGGTCCACATATGTGTGGGGACTCTTTATGTCTGTCTGTCTGTCTGTCTGTCCGTCTGTCTGTCCGTCCGCGCATTTCGAACAAAACCGCTCGTTTATTTTGAGATCTCCTCTGGCGCATCCGCCTTGTCGTTCTTCGCTTCGCCCATTCTTCTTCGTCGTACATACAGTGACCATTTGGCCGCAAAATACCAAGCGCTTTCATGTTGTACATTCAGCATAACACCAACACATTCGTGTACCAGCCAAGAGTGCTACTCGTTTTTCTCTTCAATTCTCCATTACCTCGTTTTTTTGTGCCTCCTCTTTTATCTTTAACAACTTGTTTTTTCCGTCTTTTTTTTTTTGTTCGCCAGTTTCTTTTTCTCACTGTGTCTCCTCTACTTTGTGCTATGTTAATAGCACATATCATTTTGTTAATTGATTCGGTACATAACATGCATTAGTGCCCTCTTTGTTCTGGCCTTGAAAGTTTCTTGTTTTTTTTCTTCTTCTTCATCCAACAAAATACACATGTCGTTTTGTTCCATCTCGAATTAATTGATTTTATTTATACAACACAGAGTCGTCATCTTTTTCAACGCCCTCTCTCTTTAGGGTTCCGCAACCCGTTGCACTTGAGTTATTACAAACATCGCACACGGCTTAACTGCACTATGTTAAACCCTTAAAGAATTTATCGATTCCCAAACAACCGAAGGGAAAAGCATTTCTTTTTTTTTTTTCTAGTCGAGGAAAAAAGTTGTTAATTCCATCCCTTATTTATCACAGCGCAAAGCGCATTAGGAACATAAAAAATTCCCATCACGAATTCCCGCGCACTATTATATGTTCGAGGATAATTACCCTGAAAAAATGCCTCATTCGCCGTGAGGCGAATAATTTTTCAATTATAAAAATGAAAAACCTCCCTTTCACACACAACACTTCCACCACCCATCCCCTAAATTCAAAGTTCTTTCAATCTAATAACTTGCGTTAAATATGGGAGGGTGTCAGGCAAATAAATAAAAGTCGTCCAAGCCAAAGATCCGGAAATAACGATAAAAGCATACAATAAAAAAAAATACACAACAACTCACCCTTTCAACCCCCCCATCCACCAATTCCAGCTTTTCCACATAAATATTTCCGACCTTCTCCAAAAAAAAAAAAAAAATCATGACCTTAAAAAACCTTTAATACTCGAATGACATGCAAGTCGACGAATTGAAATAACACGAAATCACCCCTCCCCCCGCCCGAAAAAACCTCAACCCTTAAAATTCCGATAAATTACACTACCCTCCTCACCCTCCACAGTAAGTTGCTTAATCGGATTAAATTTCGACTTCCCCTCAACGATCTCGTTTGTTGCCTCGTCAAATAAATAAAGAGCCTAAAATTTAAACCATTTTTTTTTTATTGTTAATATTAATTACATAGTTCGAAGAAAGTTGGGGTCTTGAACACTTGGACCCAAAAATAGAGATCAAAATTTGGTTGGGGCAATTTTGGCAAAAGAGGGTTCGAGCCGATCGTTTGTTATTATATTATTATCGTAGAGGGTTTTACGAGAGAGAAGTGTTTTCGCCTTGACTAAACAAAAATACACGAATACTATACAAAAGATAAATTCGACCATTGCCAACCCCCGTCCCGGTTGGGGTCTAAGTAATTTAAAAACGACCCAAAAGAAAAAAAAACGTCTGTTTGGTGAATTCTTGGTAAAGAGGCCCTCGGAGGGCCTGAGGGATCTTTTACGTGAAAGTGGATCCTTTTGTAGTGAGAATTTGTTAAAAAAAAAACATACACACATACATATACAGTTATATGTATACAACCCAAATAGCTTTGCATCCCCTAAAGGCCAACTGGTATGCAATGTCAAATAAAACAAGATTTATTTCCTGCCATTGAGAAGATTCGATCTGAACAAGTTGAAGACTTTCGAATGGCCTCGACTTGACAGTAAGGGGTTGAAAATGAGGAAATTTCTGTGGGGAAAATGGTGGCCTATATTAAGGGATACAATTACTCAAAACCACCCTTCTCTATAAAATGAATATCACTTTAATTTCTTTGAAAAAAAAATGATCATAAAACATTCGCAAAAATCCCTTTTTTTATCAATCTTAAGTGAATCAATTAATAGTGGAACTTTTAGCAATTCTTCAATACACTCCTTGACCGATTCTCGAGGTTTCGTCCGCATGGCACTTGGCAAGTCATCAAAATTATAAGTTTATGTAATTTTTTGGTGAATGTATCAAACATTTCTTCTCTTAAATGAAAAAAAACCCTTTTCAAGTAATTTTATTTGAAAGATAAGTGATAGGGGTGAAAATTTTGGATAAGGGTTGACAATTTTTGTTGGAGCTTTTACTGATTTTCACGATGGGTTCATGCATGAATTTGTGTGAGATTAAAATTAAATGAAGAAAAATTCTTTGATTTATTTTCAAAGAAAATCGAAAGGGTTGCAAAATGAATATGGCGGTACATAAAGCGGGGGTAGATTTTAGGGGTAAGTACCTTGATTTATGAAAAAAAGCGCAGATTAAAGCCGGAACTAGGCGAAGTGTGAACTCACTCGGATTTGACATTAGAAATTTTCTTTTCGTATTCACGTTTTTCCCTTTTTAATCTCCCCCTCATTCCCATTATACCCTCCTCCCACTCCCCATCAATTGGAGTCGATACTCAACACGAATGGTACCTATACAACATGCATATTCGTACAATATAAAATGGGTAGGTACTCGCCTTTGAATTATTATTCTAGCGAATGCGGAATTAATTTGAAAGATTTTAAACGAGAACACGCGGTGGTGGTGGCTGTGAATGAAAAATATAGGGGATGAACACGAATCGTGGCAGGGGGATGTAGACAAAAACGTTGAAAACGAAGAAAAGGAAAAGAATTTCACCAAAAAAAAAAAAGCTCACTCGTATAATATATATAAAAAAGACGCCACAAAGCTTGGGCGCGAGCAGACTGAATAAGTACCACCACCACCATCACCACCCCCATCATCGTCATCATCTTCATCCCCTGAGCATCATTTCATCCGACTCGACTCGTATCGCCAAGCCATCATCATCTCTTCACCACTACCACGTCCCACATCAGCTACTGGGCTTTTCGCGATGCTCATCATCACGTACACTGCACCCTTTTAAAAACCACCCCAACCAACAAAAAATCATCTCTTATTTGGCGTGTAAAACAATTCCAAAAAAAAATAAATACCGTTTGATAAAATTAATGGTTTGGTTTTCTTGTTTGCTTATTTTTTTTTTAATTTCACTGGCTTTATAAAAGGGATGATTAAGGGATGAAAAACGCACACGTGAATTGCTGAAATTTAGGGTTGATGAATTATTGATTTGCAAAGGTTAATTCTTAGAGCCAAAACTTGAAAGAAACAACCCAAAAGTGCATTAAAGGTTTCGTACTCAAAAAAATATTTTAAAGTAGATATATGCAAATTGAAAATTCATTGAAAGTTAGAAATTAAAATAATACACTTGTTCTTGCATTGAGGTGGTATTTGATACTCTATATATCAAAGTCGTTGCATTGATAGCTTCTGGAATGAGCCAGGGGAATTACTTGATTCTTGATTTCTCCTAAGAATTATTTCGCACTATTTGATTGGGAATTTGTTTTCCGATTAGTAATAAAGTGAACAGAGAAAGATGATAGTATTCTCTTTTTCTGAAGATTGTATCTAATATTGCATAGCATTGCTGGTACCTATAGATAGGAAACTTCAGAAATGAGCCCGGGGAATTACTCCACTGTAGATTTCTCGAAAAAATTTTGATTTCCAAATTGTGTCTGAGCAATAAGTGAATCAGTCGGGACGATCACAGTCTCCATAGCAGCTCTTGTATCTAAAGTAGGTACTTCTAAAACGAGCCAGGGGAAATACTTATTCAACTGTTGATTTTTCTCAAAGAATTTTTCGCCTTATTTCATTGGCAATTTGTCTGTGGGTGATAAGTGAATCAATAGGGTCGATAACAATCTTTCACTGTGAAGAAGTGACGTACCTCATATGCTACTTACCTACTGTTTGTGCAGAGAAACTTACGGAATTAGACAGGGGAATTACTTCATGGTTCATGTTTCGACTAAATTTTTTCGCACAATTAAATTTATAAAATGAATAAAGATTATCATATTTCCTTTCTCTCTTCAATCAGGTATACTGTGTTGTAAATAAATACCGGTGTTATTTACCTGGCTGTCCTGGGAACCGGCCAGGGGAATTACTTCACTGCTTATTTCTTAAGAAAATTGTTTTTTACAAATTTTAAATGCATTTGCTCCCAAAACAATGAAACATAAATGAAAATGGAGAATGAGTTGAAAGAGGTATCTAATTCCCTAGGGAGTGCTTTTATGTTGCCTTCGAAAAAACAGCCAGGGGAATTACAATATTTATGAGGCCGTAAAAGTTTTTTTAACACAATTTAATATTCATTTTTTTTAGACAAACAACAAGAAAATATAAATAATATATAAATAGTTAAAGAATATAGCATTATCTTCTTTTTAAATGAAATACTTTACTCTGTATTATGAAAAGCTCTCTTTTCATGGTAGCTTTAGGTCTTGACCAGGGGAATTACCTTACTGCTCATTTCTTAAAGTTTTTTTGTGTTCACAACTTAATTTGCAATTTTCTCCTAATTCATACGATTTAATTTAATTACTTTTAACTAATTCCTGCTCTTCAATGATGTATACTATGTTATAAATACATACCTGTGCTTTTTACCTGGCTGCCTTAGAAACAGGCCAGCGGAATTACCTCATTGCTCATTGCTCATTTCTTTCTTTTTTTTTTCTAAATTTTATTTGTATTTGCTGCTCTTAAAACAATGAAGGAATGAATAAAAAAGACGAATGCATTAAAAAAGGTACCTAATTTTTAGTGAGTGATTTTATAGTATTTTTTGAAAACAACCAGGGGAATTACAATAATCATGATGCCTTAATAGTTTTTCTGACCAATTTTTTTTATCCAAATAAAAAGGAAATGTACATACTAGATGACTAATTAAAGAATATTGCATTACCTTGTTCCTAAATGAAATACTTTACTCAGTAATATGAAAAGCTCTCTTTATATAGAAGTTTCAGGTCTAGACCAGGGGAATCACCTAATTGCTTATTTATTAAAAAAATTTTGTTTGGTCTTAAAAACATGATTTCTTATTCTCCTCAAGTGATGAGCAAAACTAATAAGCTGCTGTAACTTAAATTTTGGAAAATTCTTGCACGGTCCCTTAATAAATGAATCAGGGGAATTACTTCAATGTTCCAATTTTAACGCATTTTTTATTCAATTTCTTTTGCAATTAATCCCTAAACATTAGGCAAATATTTTGGAAGAACAGGTGGTAAAATTGGTACTCTCCTGGTCATTAATTTTCGGTAGGCCAGTTTGAAAATTCAATATTCAAAATTGGTTCAACAACGAAAAAATAAATAATTTAATTTTTCCTTCAATTTAAATGTGAATTACTTTTGAAAAAGTGATTTTATGTAAAAACGTTAAGAGACCTTTTTTGTCGAGCATTAAATTTACTTCAAGAATCTATATTGTTTATTTCTATATATTTATTTGTTCGTTAATTACAAAATTTCAAAATAAAGAAGATAAATCAAAAAATTATATCAATGTCTGAAGCTTGATTAATCGGAAACGGCGTATCTGGCAAAAATTTTTAAAGATACGTTTTTTGTAGGGAATTTAATTTTCTATAAATATATGTGCAGATTAATTTTTTTAACTTTGATAGTTTGACAGCATTGACGCAAAAATGAAAGCACAAATAAGAAATTGAAATTAAAGATGATAGGCCTCTCAATATTAATACTTAGGGCTCAAACCTTCCCGATATTTTCTTCTTGTCACTTTGAACAATATTTTAGATATACTTTTCCAAAAAAAAGAAAAAGTCGATTTTTTTGGCCCAGTTTAATAAACTTATGTTAAAAAAAGCACAGAGATAAATATTTTTCAAGAATTTTCTAAATTTATTCTGTTGTACCTAATAACTTTTGAAAAAGTGATTTTATGTAAGAACGTTAAAAGACCTTTTTTGTAGAACATTAAATTCCTTTTAAGAATTTATATTGTTCATTTCTATATGTTTATTTGTTCGTCAGTTACAAAATTCCAAAATAAAGAAGATAAATCTAAAAATTATATCAATTTCTGAAGCTTGATTATTCGGAAACGGCAGGTCTGGCAAAAATTTTTAAAGATACAGTTTTTGTAGGGAATTTAATTTTCTATAAATATATGTGCAGATTCATTTTTTTACTTTGATAGTTTGACAGCATTGACGCAAAAATGAAAGCACAAATAAAAAATCGAACTTGAAGATGATAGATCTCTGAATTAATATTAAGGGATTAAACTTTCCCGATATTTTTTTTTGTCTCCTTGAAAAATATTTTCGATATACTTTTCAAAAAATAAAAATAGTCGATTTTTTTGGGCCAGTCTAAGGTATACCTTTTTGTAGTTTAAATGAAAAATTTAGTTATATTCAGCTGAAGAAGTCAAAAATATCATTTTCGTTTGGCTACGAAACCCCAACGAAAGGAAATTGGGTTGTTCGTGATTTGGCATTGCATTGAATTCGGTCGGTCGCTCACTTTACGCTTGACGAGTGCGTGAAATTTTTTCTTTGTCGCATTTCCACGTCTCCCCCGAAACGTATTGACGAACGAGGCGTAAATTCGATTCGACTCAATAGGACCGAGCACGGTAACCAATTCATTAACGTCTCCATCCGTTTTCTTTTACGATCCAGGTGGGTGGTGAGCACCAACCAACCCCACGGCGAAGACGAAAACAACAAAAAAAAAAAAAAGCTCCACTCCAATAAATAATGTACCCAACATCGTAAATTAAATCCGGCAACAATTTCGCCAATTTCCCCATCAGCACGGAGCAAAAAAAAAAGTATTAACAGATCGAGATCGTGGGGGTTGGTGGTGAATAATGGGTGGGTTGGGGGTGGTAGTGCCAGATGTGGCAGATCAGAAAATGCGGAAGAGACGAAACATACAGAAAATTGTGGTTAAATGGAAAAATCGGGGGGAGGGGGGAATGAAACGACCGAGGACAATATGAAATGAACAATATTGGCTGACGTTATGGTGTGGTGGTGTGGCGGCATGTGGTTTGTGGACGGGAACAAAGTGGATGAAGAGTGGCGGCGAGAAAATGCCAGCAATGATTCCGCCGCCCCCGCCGCCCCCTGTAGCATAGGTAGCGTAGGTGGCACATTGGACTCCAATGTAATGCCAGTTGCGGTACACCAACCGCACACCAGCCGTTCCAAATCGAACCAAACGATTCCATTTGTTTCAAAGAAACCCCAAACAAACGAAGAACTCGATGGAAAATGGGGCAAATTTGACGTGAATTTTCCACTTTGCTTTGATAAATCAAAAACTCAACAATCCAGTCTTTTGCCATGGAAAATTTTTACGTTTTTCCCGAAATGAAATTGATAAAAATTCTTCAATATGCAAATCGCGTGTCTACCTACAATAATCGAAAATGAATTTGACGACGCGACCCTGAGTTACGTTGGCAACGCTTATCAATCGTCGCACGAGTTGTCGCATGGGCTTAAGGACCAAACATTTATTATATTACATCGTATAAAACCATGTTATGCATACTTCCGTGTTTCCACGGGGTGGCTCACCACCCGCGCATTTTTAAGCCAATTTATTCAACTGGTACAATTTATATCCCCCTTAGGTTTCCCAATCGGAGCTTTTAGTCAAATATACTTTGGCAGCTTTTCGTTTAATATTAAACCTCTACCTAGGATCAATCGATGGCTAAATACAATTATTTGTTTTGGGATTGAAATTTTTTGAGTATGTTCAGAAACTAAGATTCAAATTGGTTGGCATTGTTGTCCCTATAGGTTTTCGACTTTTCGAAGAATTATCGATCAAATATTGGGGAAACTAAAAAACACTATGGAAAACTTATTAAGAAATTATATTTTACTGCTCAAAGAATTAGCAGTTGCTTGACCACAAAGTCAAGAACAATCAACAAATAAAAAAATGAATGAGACAGCGGAATGAGTGGAAAAAGGTATCTAATTTCTTAGGGAGTGCTTTTATGTTGTTTTCGGAAAAACAGCCAGGGGAATTACAATATTTATAATGCTTTAAAAGTTTTTTGACACAATTTAATATTGTTTTTTTTAGACAAACAGTAAGGAAATATAAATAATATATGAATAGTTAAAGAATGTTCCATTACCTCCTTTTAAATGAAACACTTTACTCTGTATTATGTAAAATTCTCTTTTCATGGTAGCTTTAAGTATAGACCAGGGGAATTACCTTACTGGTCATTTCTTAAAGATTTTTTGTGTTCACAACTTAATTTGTAATTTTCTCCTTTTTCATACAATGGAATTTAAATAATTTACATAAAAATTGTCGTATTTTTGGTCTCTTCAATGATGTACATTATATTGTAAGTAAATACCTGTGCTATTTACCTGGTTGCTCTAGAAAAAGACCAGGGGAATTACTTCATTGCTCCTTTCTTAATATTTTCTTTTGTAGAATTTTGTTTGCATTTATTCCCAAAACAATGGAGGTATGAATGAAAATGAAGAATGATTAAAAAAATATTTTTTTTAATGGTGTCTTCAGAAAATAGCCACGGGGAATTATAATATTTATAATGCCTTAAAAGTTTTTCTGGCACAATTTAATTTACAATTTTTTTTTGACAAACAAAGAGGAAATATAAATACTGAATGTATAGTTAAAGAATATTGAATTATCTTCTTTCTAAATGTAATACTTTACTCTGTAATATGAAAAGCTCTCTTTATATAGAAGTTTCAGGTCTAGACCAGGGGAATTACCTTATTGCTCATTTCTTAAAGATTTTTTGGGTTCATAAATTAATTGGCAATTTTATCCTTTTTCATAAAATTAAATTTAATTAAAACAGATAAAGAGTATCGTATTTTCCAACACTTCAATGATGTACATTACGTTGTATATAAAACCCTGTGCTAATTGCTTGGCTGTTCTATAAAAAGCCCAGGGGAATCACACATTTCTTGAAAATTTTTTTCTGCCAATTTTATTAGTATTTGTTCCCAAAACAATGCAACAATGAATAAAAATGAAGAATGCCTTATAAAAGCTACCTAATTTTTTATAGAGTGCCTTTATGGTGACTTTAGAAAACAGCCAGGGGAATTACAATATTCATGATGCCTTAAAAGTTTTTCTGGCAATTTTTTTTTACACAAACAAAAAGAAAATGTAAATACAAGCTAAATAGTTAATGAATATTGCATTATCTTGTTTCTAAATTAAATACTTTACTCAGTAATGTGAAAAGCTCTCTTAATATAGAAGTTTCAGGTCTAGACCAGGGGAATTACCTTATTACTCATTTTTTAAAGATTTTTGGGCTCATAAATTAATTTGTAATTTTCTTTTTTTTCATACAATTTAGTTTAATTCAAACAGATAGAGTTTTGTATTTTCCAACACTTCAATGATGTACATTACGTTGTAAATAATAACCGTTGCTAATTGCTTGGCTGTTCTAGAAAAAGCCCAGGGGAATCACACATTTCTTAAAAAAAATTTTTTCCCCATTTTATTTGCATTTGTACTCAAAGCAATGCAACAATGTATAAAAATGAAAAATGCTTTAAAAAAGCTACCTATTTTTTTACAGAGTGCCTTCATTGTGACTATAGAAAACAGTCAGGGGAATTACAATATTCATGATGGCCTTAAAAGTATTTCTGACAAATTTTTTTTTCACAAACAAAAAGAAAATATAAATTCTAGCTAAATAGTTAAAGAATGTTGCATTATCTTGTTTCTAAATGAAATATGAAATACATTACTCAGTAATATGAAAAGCTCTCTATATATAGAAGTTTCAGGTCTAGACCAGGGGAATTACCTTATTGCTCATTTCTTAAGAATTTTTTGGGCTTATAAATTAATTGGCAATATTATCCTTTTTCATAAAATTAAATTTAATTAATGCAGATAAAGAGTATCGTATTTTCATACACTTCCATGACGTACATTACGTTGTAAATAATAACCACTGCTAATTGCTTGGCTGTTCTAGAAAAAGTCCAAAAGGAATCACACATTTATTGAAAAATTTTTTTTGCCCAATATATTTGCATTTGTATTCCAAACAATGCAACAATGAATAAAAATGAAGAATGCTTTAAAGAAGGTACCAATTTTTTATAGAGTGCCTTCGTGGTGACTTTAGAAAACGGCCAGGGGAATTACAATATTCATGATGCCTTAAAACTTTTTTTGGCAATTTTTTTTTAGACAAATAAAAAAGAAATGTAAATACTAGAAGAATAGTTAAAGAATATTGCATTATCTTGTTTCTAAATGAAATACTTGACTCAGTAATATGAAAAGCTCTCTTTATATAGAAGTTCCAGGTCAAGACCAGGGGAATTACCTAATTGTTTATTTATTAAAAAAATTTTGTCTCGACAACTTGATTTGTTAATCAGATGTTATCTTCTTATTTTTAAAGGTGATCAATCATCCCTTATTTTTTCACCCCCAATAAACGAATTTGAATAGAAGCATCTTTTTTATGAAATTAAAGGAAAAAATTTTAAAATTGAACATCTTTTCTATGTTTGTACCTAAGAAACAACCATTAAATGTGGTTGAAATAACGATATTTTCTGTCGGTTTAATTAATAGAGGAATAAATTGAACATTTGTGTATTAGTTTATGTAATATTTGTTGGAATTCACTTTAATTATATGACAATGAACAAAGATATTATTTACAAATCGAATCGTTGGAAATTATTTATTTGCCTGCGGTTAATAAAATCGATAACCAATAAGTTTACAAATTGATTATGTTACACATACATCCAAGAGAAACACATATTACACATATATGCACATATGTTCAACTGCTTAGTGGTCGTAAGTGGATGAGCTTTGTTTGGGGGTTGACGGGGGATGAAATGTGCATGTGTACGTCTATTTGAAAAGAGGTAAATCAAACGAGGAAATTACGATCCTTGGAAATATCCACCCCTAATTTATATCGTTGCTGGTTGATATTATAGCATGCTGTCTGCGTTACACCTCGACTAGGTCTTTGTCTACTTCACATTTATAGATATACACACGTAAACATAATCGGGTGGGTTACATATACACCGAGCTTTGGAAATAGGGGTTGGAAAATGTAACGTGCATATATGTCGAGTTAGGTTAGGTTAGGGGGTTTATAGGTTAGCATGAGGCGAAGTGGGGTGTAAACGTTACACACAACAACCAAACTCGCGGGAATGACTCAAAACGGGGGTGCTTTTTCAAAGGGGTGAGTCAAGCCTCATATGTGTACATATGACAATAGCCGGCGTGTTAATTACAGTGGTTAACTACACTATAAATCGTACTGTTGCGAGTGAGGGCGCGAGCCGGTCGTTGATAAACCAGTCGACTAGGGGGGGTTGGGGTTGTGGGGGGTGGACGTAGGGGGTGGAATATGAAGGTGGCAAAACGCCATTTAGTTTCTCTCGTCTCGTCTCGTGTTCGTTCCTCTAAACTACTATTACTATTTCCGCGTCGTAAACCAACCCCTATTTGCCACCTTCATCCCTCTATGAAATTGCTCACTTATGCCCTTAGTGGCGCTCTTGTGTCGAGTGCTTAAAGCATGCTGTGCTGGGCTATGTGTGAGATTGTTTAGTTCTGTCGGCGCCTCAACAATTGTTGTTTGTTGCGGCAATGAGTGTTTGTATAATAGACAGACCGACAGACAGACAGACAGACAGACAAATATGCGCATATAAGTGTTTAGTCTATGTACACACATATTACTATTATATGGTAAACCTAAACACCTAATTACAAACATCACAAACGACTACTTAGGCGAGATACAAACTGGTGGTTGTTTGCATCGTGAATTTCCGCCCTGCTAAAAACATCCCTTTGGCAAAAAAGTTCAGATTTTCATCCTTGTTTTCCTCAAAATCTTGAAGTTGTAGCCAATTTCTTATTAGCCACTTAAGTAAGTAAAAATAATTAAACTTATTGCCAATTTTGTTGAGCTTTTTATGAACTTAAATTTTTTTCAGATATATGTATATAAGAGTTTAAATTTTTAAGTAGATCTTACGTTTTTGTTTCTAATAATAAACCAACATTGTTTGATTTTAAGCGATAAAATGTTTCCTCTATAACGAACATACTTTGATAGTAAAATTTGAAATTTTGATTGCTTATTAGACATTATGCCGTACAAACTTTGGCACCATTTTTCACTCTTTTAGGGGAGGAATTTTCAAAAATCCTTTCTTATTATATATATGCATCGTATAAGAAAAACACTTTCCCAATTTCATCGACACAAATATGCATTTATATTGTAAAATACAATGTAAAACGAAAAAAATTATGACCTTTATTTGGATTATCATGACTAAAAAGTAATTCGATATCGCACATTTTGGCGTTGTACATACAAAATTGTTGGAAATAGATAGAAATCGTGGAAGGAAATTCGAATATTTTATTTATTTTCAATAATAATAATAATTGATTTTCAAATTGTTCTAAATACCGAAGAAAAGTTGGTTTGGAAGGTATTATTTTTTGATTGATAATGAAATATATGACAAAAAATATATATGACCATAAATATATGGTTGGAATGATTGTCTAGTTTTGTAAGATATTGAGTCAACAAAAATTGAAATTTTCCGTTGAAATTCAACGGAAAATTGAGTCAACACTCAAATCCCCTGATTCCGCCACTTTTGAAGCACCAAAATAAAAATTAGGCTAAAAAGAAAAGTGCCTAGTGATCAAGTAGAGGCATAAGGAGACCCTCCACTGAGAGTGATCTCCATCACGACAACTCCGGCCACCAAATCGGATAATAGACCCTAGATCCTGATGGCCAATTTATATAAATATATAAAAAAAAATGCATTTTTTTATTGTTTACATACCATGGAGCACCGATTATTTGTCGTAGGGTCCTTGATTGAAACCTTTGTAGGATTTTAATGTTGAAGTTGGATGTAGTATCTCACAACTGTAATCCATATGTCCATATGGGCTTGAAGATGAATTGAAAGTGGGAAAATTTTGTGTGACTACCATAAAAAGCTCTATTTTTTCTGAAGTGGATTTTTTTTTGGCCAATCACAAGGTCTTAACGAAAATAAACCGTGAAGAAAAATTAATATAAATCGTTTGCTTGGAAAAATACATTTTTCTTGAAATATGGCGCAATGATTCGAGAATGACGTGAATTCACGTCATTCGCCTACGAAATTCGCAAATTATTTGGTTACTTTTACGACAAGAGCAAAAAAACCGAAACCTATAATGTTTGAATTCGATTCAAACATGCACACGAGCGTTTCTACCCCAATCTTTTCTTCTTTTTTTTTTGCAAGAAATTTTACAAGAGTCATAACTTTATTGCACGTTTGCATGCAAATCGTGTTTGAAACTTTTGCAAACTGGATTTGTTCCGACTATTTATTTTGAATTAGATCAAAGGTGGAGGTGCCTACCGCTAGTCAACCACTTTTCGTGTCATCCCTGAAAAAAACCCTCAATTTTTAAAAAAAAAATAATTGTGGAACAAATTCAAGCATTGGTGTGGTTCATGTTTGATGGTTTAATTGATCGACGTCGAAATTTGATTCGGTTGATGTTAATAGACGTAAAGCTCCACGTGTTTTCGATATGATCCTCCTAAATGTTCTGGTATCTTTAATTAAATTCTATGGATCATATCGTTGCATACATTTGCATGTGATTACCAACAATCAAATCAATGCGCATAATATTTCCTCCATATTATCCACTCGATATGAACGCCTGACGATTCGGCATGGTGCAGGAAATATGTCGGAGATGGGTGGCGGAGGTATGAAACTGTTGGGGTTGTTGGATGATGATGATTTCGTTGAATCAAAGGGTATAATGATTATAGAGACATATATGAAGTGGTTTTTGGGGAGCGATAGGATTTGTGTATAGAGGGGTGGTGGGTTTTTGTTTGGGGTGGGCGCGTCCGAGAAGTGCCAGTGAAGCACTGTGCTATTAATGTTCAGACAAGTAATTACACAGAGCGTGACACATCGATACTTCTCGGGGCTAGAATGAGCAAGTTGGTGACGTGACGTCAAGTTGGGGTTGGGGGATGAAAAGCTGGAGTTCGGGAAAGCTTCTCTCTCCCCAACGGGGCCCAGTGACTTCATCAGACATGCACAATCTCGAGAAGTCCCAGTTATACATGTACATTATTGTCTACGATTCTCCAATATGGAAACGAGATTATAATTTCATGAGTTGTATCATCATTTTGTATATATTAATCGTGTCACAAACGTCTGCCCGACATTAATAGATTTAAATTTTTGATCGACATGCATTTGAAAATCGTTGAACTCCCAACTGAACATCAACCACGAAAATTATTCAAAACAATTTCCCCAAAATCAGTATTCGATATTTGTACCAATATGGGGTTTTTACTTAGAAATTCTGGATTTTTTTTAGAAAATTTCTCGGAATCTAGAAACTTCTCTTCTTTTTTCTTTTGAATTTATCGAAGAAAATTTGACAAAAACTTGCACGTTTTTTTTCTTCACCCGTTACATTAAAGATGATTAATGGTACTAAATGACCGTTTTTGTTGGGAAAATTTGAAGGTTATGAGGGGGAGGTGAATAAAATTCAATTGTTAGATATTTCATTGATATGTTTTGCAATTGAGAAAATTATATGGCCAACACATATTAATGTTGAATGATATGAAACGGGAGAGAATGAATTTTGTGTTTAATTTGATCAAAAGGGGTGTGCGGGGAAATTGAGGGGGTGGATGGGGTGGATGGGTGAAAGTCAAGTTTATTAATGGGGATGGCGAATGTGTGTTGTATTTATGTTTGTTGACACCGTGGCTGGCGGCGGCGCCTGTATCTGTGCTCATTAGCTCCCTCACATTTACGCCCTCGTGGTCCTATATCATTCCAATCATCCCTATCGTGGTCGTCATCCATATTATCCGTGTCACTCGTCCCCTCATTTTCATCCCCATCACATATTACACATTGTGTATCGACATTAAATTAACCACTAATATCGACTCGTATACATGCGAAAGAGCTACTGTCTGTATGGTGAGGGTGATTTATCGAGGGATGATTCCATGGGGATGGGGAGGAGAGCGCGAGAGGCATAAACACCGTTTGTTGCGTTTATGAAGTGTTGACTATCAATATAATCACATGAATGAATTTTGTTTACATGATTTGGTTCTATGAAAATTTTCTAAGCTTTACCTAATTGTTGCCACAATTTTCCTATCCATTGTTGATCCCCAATATCAAAATAATAATTGTAACAAAAAGATTCTCAAAACAACAATCATTTAGCGTAGTTTTCAATTCTAAAAGCTCGCCACTTAATAATAAGTAGTCGAAGAACTAAAATTAAAAAATTGATCTGGAAAATCCCTATGGATTAACCACATTGAATTTTCAATATTTTGGGAATTGCAATTATGCACATCGACGTTAGAAATAATGCAAACTTTTTGCAAAATGAAGATTGAAAAATAGTAAAATTCAAATCTTTTCGTTATAAAGGGCATTTTGAATTATGTAGTTAATGATTATCGAAATCAACTTTGAATCGTTCCACGAGGTCAATAAATCAAATAATGGATGTCAAAAAGAATTTCTCTAGAAATTTTTGTAAACTGTAAGAGTCAAATTGTTCAGTAGTAAAAGAAAAATATTAAAATACAAAAGTAAAGACAGCCACAAAAAGTTTCATTGTCACTATTTCACAATTTAGACAATTTATAACACAAAAATAAAATATAATGTACAATTTATTACCAATAATTCACAATTTTCATCATTGTTAACTTAACATTGTAATAAGTTACAAAACTGAGACAATTGTTAAAAACATATGTGTATCAATAAATTTATATTCATAATATAATTTAACATATATTCAATTTATATTTAACATTATAATGTGTTTAGTAAAAAACGAGTAGTAAAACTTTTCCTTAAATAAGCTTTGAACAACTTATTGTACCAATTATTATAGCGCATTTGATAATCGGCAAACTCAAGAACTAAAAGCTTTGGCACACTCACATATAGATGGAAAACCAAACTTATCCTAGTTTGATCGAAAATAATGCAACTAATTTTGCCAATTTTGCTACTAAAATCACTCTTTATATAACTATGTAACATGCGATTGAATTTTGGATGATTTTCTATGATTTCTTTCGCATTTTGATGGTCGACTTCTCCCTTAAAATTGGTTTCTTTTCAGTAAAATTTGCACAGCATGCACTGTAAAACATATAATATCGATTTGCGTCCTTAAATAGTTTTTTTGATTTTTAACGATTTCCGTGAAAAATCAACGATGGTTAACCCACGGTTTTTTCTTGACGAAAAATGATTTCTGCGCGCCACTTTGATTGTCGATATCTCCCATACAGGTTACTTGTTTTCGTAAAAATTTGCACAGCATGTACAATAGGACGTATACATTCAATTGGCATGCTTAGAAAACTTATTTGAAATTTTCGATTTCCGTGAAAAATCAACGATGGTTAACCCACGGTTTTTTCTTGACGAAAAATGATTTCTGCGCGCCACTTTGATGGTCGATATCTCCCATACAGGTTACTTGTTTTCGGAAAAATTTGCACAGCATGTACAAAAGGACGTATACTTTCAATTGTCATGCTTAGAAAACTTTTATGAAATTTTCGATTTCCGTGAAAAATCAACGATGGTTAACCCACGGTTTTTTCTTGACGAAAAATGATTTCTGCGCGCCACTTTGATGGTCGATATCTCCCATACACGTGGCTTGTTTTCGGAAAAATTTGCACAGCATGTACAAAAGGACGTATACTCTCAATTGGCATGCTTAGAAAACTTTTTTGAAATTTTCGATTTCCGTGAAAAATCAACGATGGTTAACCCACGGTTTTTTCTTGACGAAAAATGATTTCTGCGCACCACTTTGATTGTCGATATCTCCCATACAGGTTACTTGTTTTCGTAAAAATTTGCACAGCATGTACAATAGGACGTATACATTCAATTGGCATGCTTAGAAAACTTATTTGAAATTTTCGATTTCCGTGAAAAATCAACGATGGTTAACCCACGGTTTTTTCTTGACGAAAAATGATTTTGCGCGCCACTTTGATGGTCGATATCTCCCATACACGTGGCTTGTTTTCGGAAAAATTTGCACAGCATGTACAAAAGGACGTATACATTCAATTGGCATGCTTAGAAAACTTTTTTGAAATTTTCGATTTCCGTGAAAAATCAACGATGGTTAACCCACGGTTTTTTCTTGACGAAAAATGATTTCAGCGCGCCACTTTGATGGTCGATATGTCCCATACACGTGGCTTGTTTTCGGAAAAATTTGCACAGCATGTACAAAAGGACGTATACTTTCAATTGTCATGCTTACAAAACTTTTTTGAAATTTTCGATTTCCATGAAAAATCAACGATGGTTAACCCACGGTTTTTTCTTGACGAAAAATGATTTCTGTGCGCCACTTTGATGGTCGATATCTACCATACAGGTAACTTGTTTTCGGAAAAATTTGCACAGCATGTACAAAAGGACGTATACTTTCAATTGGCATGTTTAGAAAACTTTTTTGAAATTTTCTATTTCCGTGAAAAATCAACGATGGTTAACCCACGGTTTTTTCTTGACGAAAAATGATTTCAGCGCGCCACTTTGATGGTCGATATGTCCCATACACGTGGCTTGTTTTCGGAAAAATTTGCACAGCATGTACAAAAGGACGTATACTTTCAATTGTCATGCTTACAAAACTTTTTTGAAATTTTCGATTTCCATGAAAAATCAACGATGGTTAACCCACGGTTTTTTCTTGACGAAAAATGATTTCTGTGCGCCACTTTGATGGTCGATATCTACCATACAGGTAACTTGTTTTCGGAAAAATTTGCACAGCATGTACAAAAGGACGTATACTTTCAATTGGCATGTTTAGAAAACTTTTTTGAAATTTTCTATTTCCGTGAAAAATCAACGATGGTTAACCCACGGTTTTTTCTTGACGAAAAATGATTTCAGCGCGCCACTTTGATGGTCGATATGTCCCATACACGTGGCTTGTTTTCGGAAAAATTTGCACAGCATGTACAAAAGGACGTATACTTTCAATTGTCATGCTTACAAAACTTTTTTGAAATTTTCGATTTCCATGAAAAATCAACGATGGTTAACCCACGGTTTTTTCTTGACGAAAAATGATTTCTGTGCGCCACTTTGATGGTCGATATCTACCATACAGGTAACTTGTTTTCGGAAAAATTTGCACAGCATGTACAAAAGGACGTATACTTTCAATTGGCATGTTTAGAAAACTTTTTTGAAATTTTCTATTTCCGTGAAAAATCAACGATGGTTAACCCACGGTTTTTTCTTGACGAAAAATGATTTCAGCGCGCCACTTTGATGGTCGATATGTCCCATACACGTGGCTTGTTTTCGGAAAAATTTGCACAGCATGTACAAAAGGACGTATACTTTCAATTGTCATGCTTACAAAACTTTTTTGAAATTTTCGATTTCCATGAAAAATCAACGATGGTTAACCCACGGTTTTTTCTTGACGAAAAATGATTTCTGTGCGCCACTTTGATGGTCGATATCTACCATACAGGTAACTTGTTTTCGGAAAAATTTGCACAGCATGTACAAAAGGACGTATACTTTCAATTGGCATGTTTAGAAAACTTTTTTGAAATTTTCTATTTCCGTGAAAAATCAACGATGGTTAACCCACGGTTTTTTCTTGACGAAAAATGATTTCAGCGCGCCACTTTGATGGTCGATATGTCCCATACACGTGGCTTGTTTTCGGAAAAATTTGCACAGCATGTACAAAAGGACGTATACTTTCAATTGTCATGCTTACAAAACTTTTTTGAAATTTTCGATTTCCATGAAAAATCAACGATGGTTAACCCACGGTTTTTTCTTGACGAAAAATGATTTCTGTGCGCCACTTTGATGGTCGATATCTACCATACAGGTAACTTGTTTTCGGAAAAATTTGCACAGCATGTACAAAAGGACGTATACTTTCAATTGGCATGTTTAGAAAACTTTTTTGAAATTTTCTATTTCCGTGAAAAATCAACGATGGTTAACCCACGGTTTTTTCTTGACGAAAAATGATTTCTGCGCGCCACTATGATGGTCGATATCTCCCATACAGGTTACTTGTTTTCGGAAAAATTTGCACAGCATGTACAAAAGGACGTATACTTTCAATTGGCATGTTTAGAAAACTTTTTTGAAATTTTCGATTTCCGTGAAAAATCAACGATGGTTAACCCACGGTTTTTTCTTGACGAAAAATGATTTCTGCGCGCCACTTTGATGGTCGATATCTCCCATACACGTGGCTTGTATTCGGAAAAATTTGCACAGCATGTACAAAAGGACGTATACTTTCAATTGTCATGCTTAGAAAACTTTTATGAAATTTTCGATTTCCGTGAAAAATCAACGATGGTTAACCCACGGTTTTTTCTTGACGAAAAATGATTTCTGCGCGCCACTTTGATGGTCGATATCTCCCATACACGTGGCTTGTTTTCGGAAAAATTTGCACAGCATGTACAAAAGGACGTATACTCTCAATTGGCATGCTTAGAAAACTTTTTTGAAATTTTCGATTTCCGTGAAAAATCAACGATGGTTAACCCACGGTTTTTTCTTGACGAAAAATGATTTCTGCGCACCACTTTGATTGTCGATATCTCCCATACAGGTTACTTGTTTTCGTAAAAATTTGCACAGCATGTACAAAAGGACGTATACTTTCAATTGGCATGTTTAGAAAACTTTTTTGAAATTTTCTATTTCCGTGAAAAATCAACGATGGTTAACCCACGGTTTTTTCTTGACGAAAAATGATTTCAGCGCGCCACTTTGATGGTCGATATGTCCCATACACGTGGCTTGTTTTCGGAAAAATTTGCACAGCATGTACAAAAGGACGTATACTTTCAATTGTCATGCTTACAAAACTTTTTTGAAATTTTCGATTTCCATGAAAAATCAACGATGGTTAACCCACGGTTTTTTCTTGACGAAAAATGATTTCTGTGCGCCACTTTGATGGTCGATATCTACCATACAGGTAACTTGTTTTCGGAAAAATTTGCACAGCATGTACAAAAGGACGTATACTTTCAATTGGCATGTTTAGAAAACTTTTTTGAAATTTTCTATTTCCGTGAAAAATCAACGATGGTTAACCCACGGTTTTTTCTTGACGAAAAATGATTTCTGCGCGCCACTATGATGGTCGATATCTCCCATACAGGTTACTTGTTTTCGGAAAAATTTGCACAGCATGTACAAAAGGACGTATACTTTCAATTGGCATGTTTAGAAAACTTTTTTGAAATTTTCGATTTCCGTGAAAAATCAACGATGGTTAACCCACGGTTTTTTCTTGACGAAAAATGATTTCTGCGCGCCACTTTGATGGTCGATATCTCCCATACACGTGGCTTGTATTCGGAAAAATTTGCACAGCATGTACAAAAGGACGTATACTTTCAATTGTCATGCTTAGAAAACTTTTATGAAATTTTCGATTTCCGTGAAAAATCAACGATGGTTAACCCACGGTTTTTTCTTGACGAAAAATGATTTCTGCGCGCCACTTTGATGGTCGATATCTCCCATACACGTGGCTTGTTTTCGGAAAAATTTGCACAGCATGTACAAAAGGACGTATACTCTCAATTGGCATGCTTAGAAAACTTTTTTGAAATTTTCGATTTCCGTGAAAAATCAACGATGGTTAACCCACGGTTTTTTCTTGACGAAAAATGATTTCTGCGCACCACTTTGATTGTCGATATCTCCCATACAGGTTACTTGTTTTCGTAAAAATTTGCACAGCATGTACAATAGGACGTATACATTCAATTGGCATGCTTAGAAAACTTATTTGAAATTTTCGATTTCCGTGAAAAATCAACGATGGTTAACCCACGGTTTTTTCTTGACGAAAAATGATTTTGCGCGCCACTTTGATGGTCGATATCTCCCATACACGTGGCTTGTTTTCGGAAAAATTTGCACAGCATGTACAAAAGGACGTATACATTCAATTGGCATGCTTAGAAAACTTTTTTGAAATTTTCGATTTCCGTGAAAAATCAACGATGGTTAACCCACGGTTTTTTCTTGACGAAAAATGATTTCAGCGCGCCACTTTGATGGTCGATATGTCCCATACACGTGGCTTGTTTTCGGAAAAATTTGCACAGCATGTACAAAAGGACGTATACTTTCAATTGTCATGCTTACAAAACTTTTTTGAAATTTTCGATTTCCATGAAAAATCAACGATGGTTAACCCACGGTTTTTTCTTGACGAAAAATGATTTCTGTGCGCCACTTTGATGGTCGATATCTACCATACAGGTAACTTGTTTTCGGAAAAATTTGCACAGCATGTACAAAAGGACGTATACTTTCAATTGGCATGTTTAGAAAACTTTTTTGAAATTTTCTATTTCCGTGAAAAATCAACGATGGTTAACCCACGGTTTTTTCTTGACGAAAAATGATTTCTGCGCGCCACTTTGATGGTCGATATCTCCCATACAGGTTACTTGTTTTCGGAAAAATTTGCACAGCATGTACAAAAGGACGTATACTTTCAATTGGCATGTTTAGAAAACTTTTTTGAAATTTTCGATTTCCGTGAAAAATCAACGATGGTTAACCCACGGTTTTTTCTTGACGAAAAATGATTACTGCGCGCCACTTTGATGGTCGATATCTCCCATACAGGTTACTTGGTTTCGGAAAAATTTGCGATGCATGTACAAAAGGACGTATACTTTCAATTGGCATGTTTAGAAAACTTTTTTGAAATTTTCGATTTCCGTGAAAAATCAACGATGGTTAACCCACGGTTTTTTCTTGACGAAAAATGATTTCTGCGCGCCACTTTGATGGTCGATATCTCCCATACACGTGGCTTGTATTCGGAAAAATTTGCACAGCATGTACAAAAGGACGTATACTTTCAATTGTCATGCTTACAAAACTTTTTTGAAATTTTCGATTTCCGTGAAAAATCAACGATGGTTAACCCACGGTTTTTTCTTGACGAAAAATGATTTTGCGCGCCACTTTGATGGTCGATATCTCCCATACACGTGGCTTGTTTTCGGAAAAATTTGCACAGCATGTACAAAAGGACGTATACATTCAATTGGCATGCTTAGAAAACTTTTTTGAAATTTTCGATTTCCGTGAAAAATCAACGATGGTTAACCCACGGTTTTTTCTTGACGAAAAATGATTTCTGCGCGCCACTTTGATGGTCGATATCTCCCATACACGTGGCTTGTTTTCGGAAAAAATTGCACAGCATGTACAAAAGGACGTATACTTTCAATTGGCATGCTTAGAAAACTTTTTTGAAATTTTCGATTTCCGTGAAAAATCAACGATGGTTAACCCACGGTTTTTTCTTGACGAAAAATGATTTCTGCGCGCCACTTTGATGGTCGATATCTCCCATACAGGTTACTTGTTTTCGGAAAAATTTGCACAGCATGTACAAAAGGACGTATACTTTCAATTGGCATGTTTAGAAAAGTTTTTTGAAATTTTCGATTTCCGTGAAAAATCAACGATGGTTAACCCACGGTTTTTTCTTGACGAAAAATGATTTCTGCGCGCCACTTTGATGGTCGATATCTCCCATACAGGTTACTTGTTTTCGGAAAAATTTGCACAGCATGTACAAAAGGACGTATACTTTCAATTGGCATGTTTAGAAAACTTTTTTGAAATTTTCGATTTCCGTGAAAAATCAACGATGGTTAACCCACGGTTTTTTCTTGACGAAAAATGATTTCTGCGCGCCACTTTGATGGTCGATATGTCCCGTACACGTGGCTTGTTTTCGGAAAAATTTGCACAGCATGTACAATAGGACGTATACATTCAATTGGCATGCTTAGAAAACTTATTTGAAATTTTCGATTTCCGTGAAAAATCAACGATGGTTAACCCACGGTTTTTTCTTGACGAAAAATGATTTCTGCGCGCCATTTTGATGGTCGATATCTCCCATACACGTGGCTTGTTTTCGGAAAAATTTGCACAGCATGTACAAAAGGACGTATACTTTCAATTGGCATGTTTAGAAAACTTTTTTGAAATTTTCTATTTCCGTGAAAAATCAACGATGGTTAACCCACGGTTTTTTCTTGACGAAAAATGATTTCTGCGCGCCACTTTGATGGTCGATATCTCCCATACAGGTTACTTGTTTTCGGAAAAATTTGCACAGCATGTACAAAAGGACGTATACTTTCAATTGGCATGTTTAGAAAACTTTTTTGAAATTTTCGATTTCCGTGAAAAATCAACGATGGTTAACCCACGGTTTTTTCTTGACGAAAAATGATTACTGCGCGCCACTTTGATGGTCGATATCTCCCATACAGGTTACTTGGTTTCGGAAAAATTTGCGATGCATGTACAAAAGGACGTATACTTTCAATTGGCATGTTTAGAAAACTTTTTTGAAATTTTCGATTTCCGTGAAAAATCAACGATGGTTAACCCACGGTTTTTTCTTGACGAAAAATGATTTCTGCGCGCCACTTTGATGGTCGATATGTCCCGTACACGTGGCTTGTTTTCGGAAAAATTTGCACAGCATGTACAATAGTACGTATACATTCAATTGGCATGCTTAGAAAACTTATTTGAAATTTTCGATTTCCGTGAAAAATCAACGATGGTTAACCCACGGTTTTTTCTTGACGAAAAATGATTTCTGCGCGCCACTTTGATGGTCGATATCTCCCATACACGTGGCTTGTTTTCGGAAAAATTTGCACAGCATGTACAAAAGGACGTATACTTTCAATTGTCATGCTTACAAAACTTTTTTGAAATTTTCGATTTCCGTGAAAAATCAACGATGGTTAACCCACGGTTTTTTCTTAACGAAAAATGATTTTGCGCGCCACTTTGATGGTCGATATCTCCCATACACGTGGCTTGTTTTCGGAAAAATTTGCACAGCATGTACAAAAGGACGTATACATTCAATTGGCATGCTTAGAAAACTTATTTGAAATTTTCGATTTCCGTGAAAAATCAACGATGGTTAACCCACGGTTTTTTCTTGACGAAAAATGATTTCTGCGCGCCACTTTGATGGTCGATATGTCCCGTACACGTGGCTTGTTTTCGGAAAAATTTGCACAGCATGTACAATAGGACGTATACATTCAATTGGCATGCTTAGAAAACTTATTTGAAATTTTCGATTTCCGTGAAAAATCAACGATGGTTAACCCACGGTTTTTTCTTGACGAAAAATGATTTCTGCGCGCCACTTTGATGGTCGATATCTCCCATACACGTGGCTTGTTTTCGGAAAAATTTGCACAGCATGTACAAAAGGACGTATACTCTCAATTGGCATGCTTAGAAAACTTTTTTGAAATTTTCGATTTCCGTGAAAAATCAACGATGGTTAACCCACGGTTTTTTCTTGACGAAAAATGATTTCTGCGCGCCACTTTGATGGTCGATATCTCCCATACACGTGGCTTGTTTTCGGAAAAATTTGCAAAGCATGTACAAAAGGACGTATACATTCAATTGGCATGCTTAGAAAACTTTTTTGAAATTTTCGATTTCCGTGAAAAATCAACGATGGTTAACCCTCGGTTTTTTCTTGACGAAAAATGATTTCTGCGCGCCACTTTGATGGTCGATATCTCCCATACACGTGGCTTGTTTTCGGAAAAATTTGCACAGCATGTACAATAGGACGTATACATTCAATTGGCATGCTTAGAAAACTTATTTGAAATTTTCGATTTCCGTGAAAAATCAACGATGGTTAACCCACGGTTTTTTCTTGACGAAAAATGATTTCTGCGCGCCACTTTGATGGTCGATATCTCCCATACACGTGGCTTGTTTTCGGAAAAATTTGCACAGCATGTACAAAAGGACGTATACTCTCAATTGGCATGCTTACAAAACTTTTTTGATATTTTCGATTTCCGTGAAAAATCAACGATGGTTAACCCACGGTTTTTTCTTGACGAAAAATGATTTCTGCGCGCCACTTTGATGGTCGATATGTCCCGTACACGTGGCTTGTTTTCGGAAAAATTTGGACAGCATGTACAATAGGACGTATACATTCAATTGGCATGCTTAGAAAACTTATTTGAAATTTTCGATTTCCGTGAAAAATCAACGATGGTTAACCCACGGTTTTTTCTTGACGAAAAATGATTTCTGCGCGCCACTTTGATGGTCGATATCTCCCATACACGTGGCTTGTTTTCGGAAAAATTTGCACAGCATGTACAAAAGGACGTATACTCTCAATTGGCATGCTTAGAAAACTTTTTTGAAATTTTCGATTTCCGTGAAAAATCAACGATGGTTAACCCACGGTTTTTTCTTGACGAAAAATGATTTCTGCGCGCCACTTTGATGGTCGATATCTCCCATACACGTGGCTTGTTTTCGGAAAAATTTGCACAGCATGTACAAAAGGACGTATACATTCAATTGGCATGCTTAGAAAACTTTTTTGAAATTTTCGATTTCCGTGAAAAATCAACGATGGTTAACCCACGGTTTTTTCTTGACGAAAAATGATTTTGCGCGCCACTTTGATGGTCGATATCTCCCATACACGTGGCTTGTTTTCGGAAAAATTTGCACAGCATGTACAAAAGGACGTATACATTCAATTGGCATGCTTAGAAAACTTTTTTGAAATTTTCGATTTCCGTGAAAAATCAACGATGGTTAACCCTCGGTTTTTTCTTGACGAAAAATGCTTTCTGCGCGCCACTTTGATGGTCGATATCTCCCATACACGTGGCTTGTTTTCGGAAAAATTTGCACAGCATGTACAATAGGACGTATACATTCAATTGGCATGCTCAGAAAACTTATTTGAAATTTTCGATTTCCTTGAAAAATCAACGATGGTTAACCCACGGTTTTTTCTTGACGAAAAATGATTTTGCGCGCCACTTTGATGGTCGATATCTCCCATACACGTGGCTTGTTTTCGGAAAAATTTGCACAGCATGTACAAAAGGACGTATACATTCAATTGGCATGCTTAGAAAACTTTTTTGAAATTTTCGATTTCCGTGAAAAATCAACGATGGTTAACCCACGGTTTTTTCTTGACGAAAAATGATTTCTGCGCGCCACTTTGATGGTCGATATCTCCCATACACGTGGCTTGTTTTCGGAAAAATTTGCACAGCATGTACAAACGGACGTATACATTCAATTGGCATGCTTAGAAAACTTTTTTGAAATTTTCGATTTCCGTGAAAAATCAACGATGGTTAACCCACGGTTTTTTCTTGACGAAAAATGATTTCTGCGCGCCACTTTGATGGTCGATATCTCCCATACACGTGGCTTGTTTTCGGAAAAAATTGCACAGCATGTACAAAAGGACGTATACTTTCAATTAGCATGCTTAGAAAACTTTTTTGAAATTTTCGATTTCCGTGAAAAATCAACGATGGTTAACCCACGGTTTTTTCTTGACGAAAAATGATTTTGCGCGCCACTTTGATGGTCGATATCTCCCATACACGTGGCTTGTTTTCGGAAAAATTTGCACAGCATGTACAAAAGGACGTATACTTTCAATTGGCATGCTTAGAAAACTTATTTGAAATTTTCGATTTCCGTGAAATATCAACGATGGTTAACCCACGGTTTTTTCTTGACGAGAAATGATTTCTGCGCGCCACTTTAATGGTCGATATCTCCCATACACGTGGCTTGTTTTCGGAAAAATTTGCACAGCATGTACAAAACGACGTATACTTTCAATTGGCATGCTTAGAAAACTTTTTTGAAATTTTCGATTTCCGTGAAAAATCAACGATGGTTAACCCACGGTTTTTTCTTGACGAAAAATGATTTCTGGGCGCCACTTTAATGGTCGATATCTCCCATACACGTGGCTTGTTTTCGGAAAAATTTGCACAGCATGTACAAAAGGACGTATACTTTCAATTGTCATGCTAAGAAAACTTTTTTGAAATTTTCGATTTCCATGAAAAATCAACGATGGTTAACCCACGGTTTTTTCTTGACGAAAAATGATTTCTGCGCGCCACTTTGATGGTCGATATCTCCCATACAGGTTACTTGTTTTCGGAAAAATTTGCACAGCATGTACAAAAGGACGTATACTTTCAATTGGCATGTTTAGAAAACTTTTTTGAAATTTTCGATTTCCGTGAAAAATCAACGATGGTTAACCCACGGTTTTTTCTTGACGAAAAATGATTTCTGCGCGCCACTTTGATGGTCGATATGTCCCGTACACGTGGCTTGTTTTCGGAAAAATTTGCACAGCATGTACAATGGGACGTATACATTCAATTGGCATGCTTAGAAAACTTATTTGAAATTTTCGATTTCCGTGAAAAATCAACGATGGTTAACCCACGGTTTTTTCTTGACGAAAAATGATTTCTGCGCGCCACTTTGATGGTCGATATCTCCCATACACGTGGCTTGTTTTCGGAAAAATGTGCACAGCATGTACTAAAGGACGTATACTCTCAATTGGCATGCTTAGAAAACTTTTTTGAAATTTTCGATTTCCGTGAAAAATCAACGATGGTTAACCCACGGTTTTTTCTTGACGAAAAATGATTTCTGCGCGCCACTTTGATGGTCGATATCTCCCATACACGTGGCTTGTTTTCGGAAAAATTTGCACAGCATGTACAAAAGGACGTATACTTTCAATTGGCATGCTTAGAAAACTTTTTTGAAATTTTCGATTTCCGTGAAAAATCAACGATGGTTAACCCACGGTTTTTTCTTGACGAAAAATGATTTCTGCGCGCCACTTTGATGGTCGATATCTCCCATACACGTGGCTTCTTTTCGAAAAAATTTGCACAGCATGTACAAAAGGACGTATACTTTCAATTGGCATGCTTAGAAAACTTTTTTGAAATTTTCGATTTCCGTGAAAAATCAACGATGGTTAACCCACGGTTTTTTCTTGACGAAAAATGATTTTGCGCGCCACTTTGATGGTCGATATCTCCCATACACGTGGCTTGTTTTCGGAAAAATTTGCACAGCATGTACAAAAGGACGTATACTTTCAATTGGCATGCTTAGAAAACTTTTTTGAAATTTTCGATTTCCGTGAAAAATCAACGATGGTTAACCCACGGTTTTTTCTTGACGAAAAATGATTTCTGCGCGCCACTTTGATGGTCGATATGTCCCATACACGTGGCTTGTTTTCGGAAAAATTTGCACAGCATGTACAAAAGGACATATACTTTCAATTGGCATGCTTAGAAAACTTATTTGAAATTTTCGATTTCCGTGAAATATCAACGATGGTTAACCCACGGTTTTTTCTTGACGAAAAATGATTTCTGCGCGCCACTTTGATGGTCGATATCTCCCATACACGTGGCTTGTTTTCGGAAAAATTTACACAGCATGTACAAAACGACGTATACTTTCAATTGTCATGCTTAGAAAACTTTTTTGAAATTTTCGATTTCCATGAAAAATCAACGATGGTTAACCCACGGTTTTTTCTTGACGAAAAATGATTTCTGCGCGCCACTTTTATGGTCGATATGTCCCATACACGTGGCTTGTTTTCGGAAAAATTTGCACAGCATGTACAAAAGGACGTATACTTTCAATTGGCATGCTTAGAAAACTTATTTGAAATTTTCGATTTCCGTGAAAAATCAACGATGGTTAACCCACGGTTTTTTCTTGACGAAAAATGATTTCTGCGCGCCACTTTGATGGTCGATATCTCCCATACACGTGGCTTGTTTTCGGAAAAATTTGCACAGCATGTACAAAAGGACGTATACTCTCAATTGGCATGCTTAGAAAACTTTTTTGAAATTTTCGATTTCCGTGAAAAATCAACGATGGTTAACCCACGGTTTTTTCTTGACGAAAAATGATTTCTGCGCGCCACTTTGATGGTCGATATCTCCCATACACGTGGCTTGTTTTCGGAAAAATTTGCACAGCATGTACAAAAGGACGTATACATTCAATTGGCATGCTTAGAAAACTTTTTTGAAATTTTCGATTTCCGTGAAAAATCAACGATGGTTAACCCACGGTTTTTTCTTGACGAAAAATGATTTTGCGCGCCACTTTGATGGTCGATATCTCCCATACACGTGGCTTGTTTTCGGAAAAATTTGCACAGCATGTACAAAAGGACGTATACATTCAATTGGCATGCTTAGAAAACTTTTTTGAAATTTTCGATTTCCGTGAAAAATCAACGATGGTTAACCCTCGGTTTTTTCTTGACGAAAAATGATTTCTGCGCGCCACTTTGATGGTCGATATCTCCCATACACGTGGCTTGTTTTCGGAAAAATTTGCACAGCATGTACAATAGGACGTATACATTCAATTGGCATGCTCAGAAAACTTATTTGAAATTTTCGATTTCCTTGAAAAATCAACGATGGTTAACCCACGGTTTTTTCTTGACGAAAAATGATTTTGCGCGCCACTTTGATGGTCGATATCTCCCATACACGTGGCTTGTTTTCGGAAAAATTTGCACAGCATGTACAAAAGGACGTATACATTCAATTGGCATGCTTAGAAAACTTTTTTGAAATTTTCGATTTCCGTGAAAAATCAACGATGGTTAACCCACGGTTTTTTCTTGACGAAAAATGATTTCTGCGCGCCACTTTGATGGTCGATATCTCCCATACACGTGGCATGTTTTCGGAAAAATTTGCACAGCATGTACAAATGGACGTATACTTTCAATTGGCATGCTTAGAAAACTTTTTTGAAATTTTCGATTTCCGTGAAAAATCAACGATGGTTAACCCACGGTTTTTTCTTGACGAAAAATGATTTTGCGCGCCACTTTGATGGTCGATATCTCCCATACACGTGGCTTGTTTTCGGAAAAATTTGCACAGCATGTACAAAAGGACGTATACATTCAATTGGCATGCTTAGAAAACTTTTTTGAAATTTTCGATTTCCGTGAAAAATCAACGATGGTTAACCCACGGTTTTTTCTTGACGAAAAATGATTTCTGCGCGCCACTTTGATGGTCGATATCTCCCATACACGTGGCTTGTTTTCGGAAAAAATTGCACAGCATGTACAAAAGGACGTATACTTTCAATTGGCATGCTTAGAAAACTTTTTTGAAATTTTCGATTCCGTGAAAAATCAACGATGGTTAACCCACGGTTTTTTCTTGACGAAAAATGATTTCTGCGCGCCACTTTGATGGTCGATATCTCCCATACACGTGGCATGTTTTCGGAAAAATTTGCACAGCATGTACAAATGGACGTATACTTTCAATTGGCATGCTTAGAAAACTTTTTTGAAATTTTCGATTTCCGTGAAAAATCAACGATGGTTAACCCACGGTTTTTTCTTGACGAAAAATGATTTTGCGCGCCACTTTGATGGTCGATATCTCCCATACACGTGGCTTGTTTTCGGAAAAATTTGCACAGCATGTACAAAAGGACGTATACATTCAATTGGCATGCTTAGAAAACTTTTTTGAAATTTTCGATTTCCGTGAAAAATCAACGATGGTTAACCCACGGTTTTTTCTTGACGAAAAATGATTTTGCGCGCCACTTTGATGGTCGATATCTCCCATACACGTGGCTTGTTTTCGGAAAAATTTGCACAGCATGTACAAAAGGACGTATACTCTCAATTGGCATGCTTAGAAAACATTTTTGAAATTTTCGATTTCCGTGAAAAATCAACGATGGTTAACCCACGGTTTTTTCTTGACGAAAAATGATTTTGCGCGCCACTTTGATGGTCGATATCTCCCATACACGTGGCTTGTTTTCGGAAAAATTTGCACAGCATGTACAAAAGGACGTATACATTCAATTGGCATGCTTAGAAAACTTTTTTGAAATTTTCGATTTCCGTGAAAAATCAACGATGGTTAACCCACGGTTTTTTCTTGACGAAAAATGATTTCTGCGCGCCACTTTGATGGTCGATATCTCCCATACACGTGGCTTGTTTTCGGAAAAAATTGCACAGCATGTACAAAAGGACGTATACTTTCAATTGGCATGCTTAGAAAACTTTTTTGAAATTTTCGATTCCGTGAAAAATCAACGATGGTTAACCCACGGTTTTTTCTTGACGAAAAATGATTTCTGCGCGCCACTTTGATGGTCGATATCTCCCATACACGTGGCATGTTTTCGGAAAAATTTGCACAGCATGTACAAATGGACGTATACTTTCAATTGGCATGCTTAGAAAACTTTTTTGAAATTTTCGATTTCCGTGAAAAATCAACGATGGTTAACCCACGGTTTTTTCTTGACGAAAAATGATTTTGCGCGCCACTTTGATGGTCGATATCTCCCATACACGTGGCTTGTTTTCGGAAAAATTTGCACAGCATGTACAAAAGGACGTATACATTCAATTGGCATGCTTAGAAAACTTTTTTGAAATTTTCGATTTCCGTGAAAAATCAACGATGGTTAACCCACGGTTTTTTCTTGACGAAAAATGATTTTGCGCGCCACTTTGATGGTCGATATCTCCCATACACGTGGCTTGTTTTCGGAAAAATTTGCACAGCATGTACAAAAGGACGTATACTCTCAATTGGCATGCTTAGAAAACATTTTTGAAATTTTCGATTTCCGTGAAAAATCAACGATGGTTAACCCACGGTTTTTTCTTGACGAAAAATGATTTCTGCGCGCCACTTTGATGGTCGATATGTCCCATACACGTGGCTTGTTTTCGGAAAACTTTGCACAGCATGTACAAAAGGACGTATACTTTCAATTGGCATGCTTAGAAAACTTTTTTGAAATTTTCGATTTCCGTGAAAAATCAACGATGGTTAACCCACGGTTTTTTCTTGACGAAAAATGATTTCTGCGCGCCACTTTGATGGTCGATATCTCCCATACACGTGGCTTGTTTTCGGAAAAATTTGCACAGCATGTACAAAAGGACGTATACTTTCAATTGGCATGCTTAGAAAACTTTTTTGAAATTTTCGATTTCCGTGAAAAATCAACGATGGTTAACCCACGGTTTTTTCTTGACGAAAAATGATTTTGCGCGCCACTTTGATGGTCGATATCTCCCATACACGTGGCTTGTTTTCGGAAAAATTTGCACAGCATGTACAAAAGGATGTATACTTTCAATTGGCATGCTTAAAAAACTTATTTGAAATTTTCGATTTCCGTGAAATATCAACGATGGTTAACCCACGGTTTTTTCTTGACGAGAAATGATTTCTGCGCGCCACTTTAATGGTCGATATCTCCCATACACGTGGCTTGTTTTCGGAAAAATTTGCACAGCATGTACAAAAGGACGTATACTTTCAATTGGCATGCTTAGAAAACTTTTTTGAAATTTTCGATTTCCGTGAAATATCAACGATGGTTAACCCACGGTTTTTTCTTGACGAGAAATGATTTCTGCGCGCCACTTTAATGGTCGATATCTCCCATACACGTGGCTTGTTTTCGGAAAAATTTGCACAGCTTGTACAAAAGGACGTATACTTTCAATTGGCATGCTTAGAAAACTTTTTTGAAATTTTCGATTTCCGTGAAAAATCAACGATGGTTAACCCACGGTTTTTTCTTGACGAAAAATGATTTCTGCGCGCCACTTTGATGGTCGATATCTCCCATACACGTGGCTTGTTTTCGGAAAAATTTGCACAGCATGTACAAAAGGACGTATACTTTCAATTGGCTTGCTTAGAAAACTTTTTTGAAATTTTCGATTTCCGTGAAAAATCAACGATGGTTAACCCACGGTTTTTTCTTGACGAAAAATGATTTTGCGCGCCACTTTGATGGTCGATATCTCCCATACACGTGGCTTGTTTTCGGAAAAATTTGCACAGCATGTACAAAAGGACGTATACATTCAATTGGCATGCTTAGAAAACTTTTTTGAAATTTTCGATTTCCGTGAAAAATCAACGATGGTTAACCCACGGTTTTTTCTTGACGAAAAATGATTTCTGCGCGCCACTTTGATGGTCGATATCTCCCATACACGTGGCTTGTTTTCGGAAAACTTTGCACAGCATGTACAAAAGGACGTATACTTTCAATTGGCATGCTTAGAAAACTTTTTTGAAATTTTCGATTTCCGTGAAAAATCAACGATGGTTAACCCACGGTTTTTTCTTGACGAAAAATGATTTCTGCGCGCCACTTTGATGGTCGATATCTCCCATACACGTGGCTTGTTTTCGGAAAAATTTGCACAGCATGTACAAAAGGACGTATACTTTCAATTGGCTTGCTTAGAAAACTTTTTTGAAATTTTCGATTTCCGTGAAAAATCAACGATGGTTAACCCACGGTTTTTTCTTGACGAAAAATGATTTTGCGCGCCACTTTGATGGTCGATATCTCCCATACACGTGGCTTGTTTTCGAAAAAATTTGCACAGCATGTACAAAAGGACGTATACATTCAATTGGCATGCTTAGAAATTTTTTTTGAAATTTTCGATTTCCGTGAAAAATCAACGATGGTTAACCCACGGTTTTTTCTTGACGAAAAATGATTTCTGCGCGCCACTTTGATGGTCGATATTTCCCATACACGTGGCTTGTTTTCGGAAAAATTTGCACAGCATGTACAAAAGGACGTATACTTTCAATTGGCATGCTTAGAAAACTTTTTTGAAATTTTCGATTTCCGTGAAATATCAACGATGGTTAACCCACGGTTTTTTCTTGACGAAAAATGATTTTGCGCGCCACTTTGATGGTCGATATCTCCCATACACGTGGCTTGTTTTCGGAAAAATTTGCACAGCATGTACAAAAGGACGTATACTTTCAATTGGCATGCTTAGACAACTTATTTGAAATTTTCGATTTCCGTGAAATATCAACGATGGTTAACCCACGGTTTTTTCTTGACGAGAAATGATTTCTGCGCGCCACTTTAATGGTCGATATCTCCCATACACGTGGCTTGTTTTCGGAAAAATTTGCACAGCATGTACAAAAGGACGTATACTTTCAATTGGCATGCTTGGAAAACTTTTTTGAAATTTTCGATTTCCGTGAAAAATCAACGATGGTTAACCCACGGTTTTTTCTTGACGAAAAATGATTTCTGCGCGCCACTTTAATGGTCGATATCTCCCATACACGTGGCTTGTTTTCGGAAAAATTTGCACAGCATGTACAAAAGGACGTATACTTTCAATTGGCATTCTTAGAAAACTTTTTTGAAATTTTCGATTTCCGTGAAAAATCAACGATGGTTAACCCACGGTTTTTTCTTGACGAAAAATGATTTCTGCGCGCCACTTTGATGGTCGATATCTCCCATACACGTGGCTTGTTTTCGGAAAAATTTGCACAGCATGTACAAAAGGACGTATACTTTCAATTGGCTTGCTTAGAAAACTTTTTTGAAATTTTCGATTTCCGTGAAAAATCAACGATGGTTAACCCACGGTTTTTTCTTGACGAAAAATGATTTTGCGCGCCACTTTGATGGTCGATATCTCCCATACACGTGGCTTGTTTTCGAAAAAATTTGCACAGCATGTACAAAAGGACGTATACTTTCAATTGGCATGCTTAGAAAACTTTTTTGAAATTTTCGATTTCCGTGAAAAATCAACGATGGTTAACCCACGGTTTTTTCTTGACGAAAAATGATTTCTGCGCGCCACTTTGATGGTCGATATCTCCCATACACGTGGCTTGTTTTCGGAAAAATTTGCACAGCATGTACAAAAGGACGTATACTTTCAATTAGCATGCTTAGAAAACTTTTTTGAAATTTTCGATTTCCGTGAAAAATCAACGATGGTTAACCCACGGTTTTTTCTTGACGAAAAATGATTTTGCGCGCCACTTTGATGGTCGATATCTCCCATACACGTTGCTTGTTTTCGGAAAAATTTGCACAGCATGTACAAAAGGACGTATACTTTCAATTGGCATGCTTAGAAAACTTATTTGAAATTTTCGATTTCCGTGAAATATCAACGATGGTTAACCCACGGTTTTTTCTTGACGAGAAATGATTTCTGCGCGCCACTTTAATGGTCGATATCTCCCATACACGTGGCTTGTTTTCGGAAAAATTTGCACAGCATGTACAAAAGGACGTATACTTTCAATTGGCATGCTTAGAAAACTTTTTTGAAATTTTCGATTTCCGTGAAAAATCAACGATGGTTAACCCACGGTTTTTTCTTGACGAAAAATGATTTCTGGGCGCCACTTTAATGGTCGATATCTCCCATACACGTGGCTTGTTTTCGGAAAAATTTGCACAGCATGTACAAAAGGACGTATACTTTCAATTGTCATGCTAAGAAAACTTTTTTGAAATTTTCGATTTCCATGAAAAATCAACGATGGTTAACCCACGGTTTTTTCTTGACGAAAAATGATTTCTGCGCGCCACTTTGATGGTCGATATCTCCCATACAGGTTACTTGTTTTCGGAAAAATTTGCACAGCATGTACAAAAGGACGTATACTTTCAATTGGCATGTTTAGAAAACTTTTTTGAAATTTTCGATTTCCGTGAAAAATCAACGATGGTTAACCCACGGTTTTTTCTTGACGAAAAATGATTTCTGCGCGCCACTTTGATGGTCGATATGTCCCGTACACGTGGCTTGTTTTCGGAAAAATTTGCACAGCATGTACAATGGGACGTATACATTCAATTGGCATGCTTAGAAAACTTATTTGAAATTTTCGATTTCCGTGAAAAATCAACGATGGTTAACCCACGGTTTTTTCTTGACGAAAAATGATTTCTGCGCGCCACTTTGATGGTCGATATCTCCCATACACGTGGCTTGTTTTCGGAAAAATTTGCACAGCATGTACTAAAGGACGTATACTCTCAATTGGCATGCTTAGAAAACTTTTTTGAAATTTTCGATTTCCGTGAAAAATCAACGATGGTTAACCCACGGTTTTTTCTTGACGAAAAATGATTTCTGCGCGCCACTTTGATGGTCGATATCTCCCATACACGTGGCTTGTTTTCGGAAAAATTTGCACAGCATGTACAAAAGGACGTATACTTTCAATTGGCATGCTTAGAAAACTTTTTTGAAATTTTCGATTTCCGTGAAAAATCAACGATGGTTAACCCACGGTTTTTTCTTGACGAAAAATGATTTCTGCGCGCCACTTTGATGGTCGATATCTCCCATACACGTGGCTTCTTTTCGAAAAAATTTGCACAGCATGTACAAAAGGACGTATACTTTCAATTGGCATGCTTAGAAAACTTTTTTGAAATTTTCGATTTCCGTGAAAAATCAACGATGGTTAACCCACGGTTTTTTCTTGACGAAAAATGATTTCTGCGCGCCACTTTGATGGTCGATATGTCCCATACACGTGGCTTGTTTTCGGAAAAATTTGCACAGCATGTACAAAAGGACGTATACTTTCAATTGGCATGCTTAGAAAACTTTTTTGAAATTTTCGATTTCCGTGAAAAATCAACGATGGTTAACCCACGGTTTTTTCTTGACGAAAAATGATTTCTGCGCGCCACTTTGATGGTCGATATCTCCCATACACGTAGCTTGTTTTCGGAAAAATTTGCACAGCATGTACAAAAGGACGTATACTTTCAATTGGCATGCTTAGAAAACTTTTTTGAAATTTTCGATTTCCGTTAAAAATCAACGATGGTTAACCCACGGTTTTTTCTTGACGAAAAATGATTTTGCGCGCCACTTTGATGGTCGATATCTCCCATACACGGGGCTTGTTTTCGGAAAAATTTGCACAGCATGTACAAAAGGACGTATACTTTCAATTGGCATGCTTAGAAAACTTATTTGAAATTTTCGATTTCCGTGAAAAATCAACGATGGTTAACCCACGGTTTTTTCTTGACGAAAAATGATTTTGCGCGCCACTTTGATGGTCGATATCTCCCATACACGTGGCTTGTTTTCGGAAAAATTTGCACAGCATGTACAAAAGGACGTATACATTCAATTGGCATGCTTAGAAAACTTTTTTGAAATTTTCGATTTCCGTGAAAAATCAACGATGGTTAACCCACGGTTTTTTCTTGACGAAAAATGATTTCTGCGCGCCACTTTGATGGTCGGTATCTCCCATACACGTGGCTTGTTTTCGGAAAAAATTGCACAGCATGTACAAAAGGACGTATACTTTCAATTGGCATGCTTAGAAACCTTTTTTGAAACTTTCGATTTCCGTGAAAAATCAACGATGGTTAACCCACGGTTTTTTCTTGACGAAAAATGATTTCTGCGCGCCACTTTGATGGTCGATATCTCCCATACACGTGGCTTGTTTTCGGAAAAATTTGCACAGCATGTACAAAAGGACGTATACTTTAAATTGTCATGCTTAGAAAACTTATTTGAAATTTTCGATTTCCGTGAAGAATCAACGATGGTTAACCCACGGTTTTTTCTTGACGAAAAATGATTTCAGCGCGCCACTTTGATGGTCGATATCTCCCATACAGGTTACTTGTTTTCGTAAAAATTTGCACAGCATGTACAAAAGGACGTATACTTTCAATTGTCATGCTTAGAAAACTTTTTTGAAATTTTCGATTTCCATGAAAAATCAACGATGGTTAGCCCACGGTTTTTTCTTGACGAAAAATGATTTCTGCGCGCCACTTTGATGGTCGATATCTCCCATACACGTGGCTTGTTTTCGGAAAAATTTGCACAGCATGTACAATAGGACGTATACATTCAATTGGCATGCTTAGAAAACTTATTTGAAATTTTCGATTTCCGTGAAAAATCAACGATGGTTAACCCACGGTTTTTTCTTGACGAAAAATGATTTCTGCGCGCCACTTTGATGGTCGATATCTCCCATACACGTGGCTTGTTTTCGGAAAAATTTGCACAGCATGTACAATAGGACGTATACATTCAATTGGCATGCTTAGAAAACTTATTTGAAAATTTCGATTTCCGTGAAAAATCAACGATGGTTAACCTACGGTTTTTTCTTGACGAAAAATGATTTCTGCGCGCCACTTTGATGGTCGATATCTCCCATACACGTGGCTTGTTTTCGGAAAAATTTGCACAGCATGTACAAAAGGACGTATACTCTCAATTGGCATGCTTAGAAAACTTTTTTGAAAATTTCGATTTCCGTGAAAAATCAACGATGGTTAACCCACGGTTTTTTCTTGACGAAAAATGATTTCTGCGCGCCACTTTGATGGTCGATATCTCCCATACACGTGGCTTGTTTTCGGAAAAATTTGCACAGCATGTACAAAAGGACGTATACTTTCAATTGGCATGCTTAGAAAACTTTTTTGAAATTTTCGATTTCCGTGAAAAATCAACGATGGTTAACCCACGGTTTTTTCTTGACGAAAAATGATTTCTGCGCGCCACTTTGATGGTCGATATCTCCCATACAGGTTACTTGTTTTCGAAAAAATTTGCACAGCATGTACAAAAGGACGTATACTTTCAATAGTCATGCTTAGAAAACTTTTTTGAAATTTTCGATTTCCATGAAAAATCAACGATGGTTAACCCACGGTTTTTTCTTGACGAAAAATGATTTCTGCGCGCCACTTTGATGATCGATATCTCCCATACACGTGGCTTGTTTTCGGAAAAATTTGCACAGCATGTACAATAGGACGTATACATTCAATTGGCATGCTTAGAAAACTTATTTGAAAATTTCGATTTCCGTGAAAAATCAACGATGGTTAACCTACGGTTTTTTCTTGACGAAAAATGATTTCTGCGCGCCACTTTGATGGTCGATATCTCCCATACACGTGGCTTGTTTTCGGAAAAATTTGCACAGCATGTACAAAAGGACGTATACTCTCAATTGGCATGCTTAGAAAACTTTTTTGAAATTTTCGATTTCCGTGAAAAATCAACAATGGTTAACCCACGGTTTTTTCTTGACGAAAAATGATTTCTGGGCGCCACTTTGATGGTCGATATGTCCCGTACACGTGGCTTGTTTTCGGAAAAATTTGCACAGCATGTACAATAGGACGTATACATTCAATTGGCTTGCTTAGAAAACTTATTTGAAATTTTCGATTTCCGTGAAAAATCAACGATGGTTAACCCACGGTTTTTTCTTGACGAAAAATGATTTCTGCGCGCCACTTTGATGGTCGATATGTCCCGTACACGTGGCTTGTTTTCGGAAAAATTTGCACAGCATGTACAAAAGGACGTATACTCTCAATTGGCATGCTTAGAAAACTTTTTTGAAATTTTCGATTTCCGTGAAAAATCAACAATGGTTAACCCACGGTTTTTTCTTGACGAAAAATGATTTCTGGGCGCCACTTTGATGGTCGATATGTCCCGTACACGTGGCTTGTTTTCGGAAAAATTTGCACAGCATGTACAATAGGACGTATACATTCAATTGGCATGCTTAGAAAACTTATTTGAGATTTTCGATTTCCGTGAAAAATCAACGATGGTTAACCCACGGTTTTTTCTTGACGAAAAATGATTTCTGGGCGCCACTTTGATGGTCGATATGTCCCGTACACGTGGCTTGTTTTCGGAAAATTTTGCACAGCATGTACAAAAGGACGTATACTCTCAATTGGCATGCTTAGAAAACTTTTTTGAAATTTTCGATTTCCGTGAAAAATCAACGATGGTTAACCCACGGTTTTTTCTTGACGAAAAATTATTTCTGCGCGCCACTTTGATGGTCGATATCTCCCATACACGTGGCTTGTTTTCGGAAAAATTTGCACAGCATGTACAAAAGGACGTATACTTTCAATTGGCATGCTTAGAAAACTTTTTTGAAATTTTCGATTTCCGTGAAAAATCAACGATGGTTAACCCACGGTTTTTTCTTGACGAAAAATGATTTCTGCGCGCCACTTTGATGGTCGATATCTCCCATACACGTGGCTTCTTTTCGAAAAAATTTGCACAGCATGTACAAAAGGACGTATACTTTCAATTGGCATGCTTAGAAAACTTTTTTGAAATTTTCGATTTCCGTGAAAAATCAACGATGGTTAACCCACGGTTTTTTCTTGACGAAAAATGATTTCTGCGCGCCACTTTGATGGTCGATATGTCCCATACACGTGGCTTGTTTTCGGAAAAATTTGCACAGCATGTACAAAAGGACGTATACTTTCAATTGGCATGCTTAGAAAACTTTTTTGAAATTTTCGATTTCCGTGAAAAATCAACGATGGTTAACCCACGGTTTTTTCTTGACGAAAAATGATTTCTGCGCGCCACTTTGATGGTCGATATCTCCCATACACGTAGCTTGTTTTCGGAAAAATTTGCACAGCATGTACAAAAGGACGTATACTTTCAATTGTCATGCTTAATAAACTTTTTTGAAATTTTCGATTTCCGTGAAAAATCAACGATGGTTAACCCACGGTTTTTTCTTGACGAAAAATGATTTCTGCGCGCCACTTTGATGGTCGATATCTCCCATACACGTGGCTTGTTTTCGGAAAAATTTGCACAGCATGTACAAAAGGACGTATACTTTCAATTGGCATGCTTAGAAAACTTTTTTGAAATTTTCGATTTCCGTTAAAAATCAACGATGGTTAACCCACGGTTTTTTCTTGACGAAAAATGATTTTGCGCGCCACTTTGATGGTCGATATCTCCCATACACGGGGCTTGTTTTCGGAAAAATTTGCACAGCATGTACAAAAGGACGTATACTTTCAATTGGCATGCTTAGAAAACTTATTTGAAATTTTCGATTTCCGTGAAAAATCAACGATGGTTAACCCACGGTTTTTTCTTGACGAAAAATGATTTTGCGCGCCACTTTGATGGTCGATATCTCCCATACACGTGGCTTGTTTTCGGAAAAATTTGCACAGCATGTACAAAAGGACGTATACATTCAATTGGCATGCTTAGAAAACTTTTTTGAAATTTTCGATTTCCGTGAAAAATCAACGATGGTTAACCCACGGTTTTTTCTTGACGAAAAATGATTTCTGCGCGCCACTTTGATGGTCGGTATCTCCCATACACGTGGCTTGTTTTCGGAAAAAATTGCACAGCATGTACAAAAGGACGTATACTTTCAATTGGCATGCTTAGAAACCTTTTTTGAAACTTTCGATTTCCGTGAAAAATCAACGATGGTTAACCCACGGTTTTTTCTTGACGAAAAATGATTTCTGCGCGCCACTTTGATGGTCGATATCTCCCATACACGTGGCTTGTTTTCGGAAAAATTTGCACAGCATGTACAAAAGGACGTATACTTTAAATTGTCATGCTTAGAAAACTTATTTGAAATTTTCGATTTCCGTGAAGAATCAACGATGGTTAACCCACGGTTTTTTCTTGACGAAAAATGATTTCAGCGCGCCACTTTGATGGTCGATATCTCCCATACAGGTTACTTGTTTTCGTAAAAATTTGCACAGCATGTACAAAAGGACGTATACTTTCAATTGTCATGCTTAGAAAACTTTTTTGAAATTTTCGATTTCCATGAAAAATCAACGATGGTTAGCCCACGGTTTTTTCTTGACGAAAAATGATTTCTGCGCGCCACTTTGATGGTCGATATCTCCCATACACGTGGCTTGTTTTCGGAAAAATTTGCACAGCATGTACAATAGGACGTATACATTCAATTGGCATGCTTAGAAAACTTATTTGAAATTTTCGATTTCCGTGAAAAATCAACGATGGTTAACCCACGGTTTTTTCTTGACGAAAAATGATTTCTGCGCGCCACTTTGATGGTCGATATCTCCCATACACGTGGCTTGTTTTCGGAAAAATTTGCACAGCATGTACAATAGGACGTATACATTCAATTGGCATGCTTAGAAAACTTATTTGAAATTTTCGATTTCCGTGAAAAATCAACGATGGTTAACCCACGGTTTTTTCTTGACGAAAAATGATTTCTGCGCGCCACTTTGATGGTCGATATCTCCCATACACGTGGCTTGTTTTCGGAAAAATTTGCACAGCATGTACAAAAGGACGTATACTCTCAATTGGCATGCTTAGAAAACTTTTTTGAAAATTTCGATTTCCGTGAAAAATCAACGATGGTTAACCCACGGTTTTTTCTTGACGAAAAATGATTTCTGCGCGCCACTTTGATGGTCGATATCTCCCATACACGTGGCTTGTTTTCGGAAAAATTTGCACAGCATGTACAAAAGGACGTATACTTTCAATTGGCATGCTTAGAAAACTTTTTTGAAATTTTCGATTTCCGTGAAAAATCAACGATGGTTAACCCACGGTTTTTTCTTGACGAAAAATGATTTCTGCGCGCCACTTTGATGGTCGATATCTCCCATACAGGTTACTTGTTTTCGAAAAAATTTGCACAGCATGTACAAAAGGACGTATACTTTCAATAGTCATGCTTAGAAAACTTTTTTGAAATTTTCGATTTCCATGAAAAATCAACGATGGTTAACCCACGGTTTTTTCTTGACGAAAAATGATTTCTGCGCGCCACTTTGATGATCGATATCTCCCATACACGTGGCTTGTTTTCGGAAAAATTTGCACAGCATGTACAATAGGACGTATACATTCAATTGGCATGCTTAGAAAACTTATTTGAAAATTTCGATTTCCGTGAAAAATCAACGATGGTTAACCTACGGTTTTTTCTTGACGAAAAATGATTTCTGCGCGCCACTTTGATGGTCGATATCTCCCATACACGTGGCTTGTTTTCGGAAAAATTTGCACAGCATGTACAAAAGGACGTATACTCTCAATTGGCATGCTTAGAAAACTTTTTTGAAATTTTCGATTTCCGTGAAAAATCAACAATGGTTAACCCACGGTTTTTTCTTGACGAAAAATGATTTCTGGGCGCCACTTTGATGGTCGATATGTCCCGTACACGTGGCTTGTTTTCGGAAAAATTTGCACAGCATGTACAATAGGACGTATACATTCAATTGGCTTGCTTAGAAAACTTATTTGAAATTTTCGATTTCCGTGAAAAATCAACGATGGTTAACCCACGGTTTTTTCTTGACGAAAAATGATTTCTGCGCGCCACTTTGATGGTCGATATGTCCCGTACACGTGGCTTGTTTTCGGAAAAATTTGCACAGCATGTACAAAAGGACGTATACTTTCAATTGGCATGCTTAGAAAACTTTTTTGAAATTTTCGATTTCCGTTAAAAATCAACGATGGTTAACCCACGGTTTTTTCTTGACGAAAAATGATTTTGCGCGCCACTTTGATGGTCGATATCTCCCATACACGGGGCTTGTTTTCGGAAAAATTTGCACAGCATGTACAAAAGGACGTATACTTTCAATTGGCATGCTTAGAAAACTTATTTGAAATTTTCGATTTCCGTGAAAAATCAACGATGGTTAACCCACGGTTTTTTCTTGACGAAAAATGATTTTGCGCGCCACTTTGATGGTCGATATCTCCCATACACGTGGCTTGTTTTCGGAAAAATTTGCACAGCATGTACAAAAGGACGTATACATTCAATTGGCATGCTTAGAAAACTTTTTTGAAATTTTCGATTTCCGTGAAAAATCAACGATGGTTAACCCACGGTTTTTTCTTGACGAAAAATGATTTCTGCGCGCCACTTTGATGGTCGGTATCTCCCATACACGTGGCTTGTTTTCGGAAAAAATTGCACAGCATGTACAAAAGGACGTATACTTTCAATTGGCATGCTTAGAAACCTTTTTTGAAACTTTCGATTTCCGTGAAAAATCAACGATGGTTAACCCACGGTTTTTTCTTGACGAAAAATGATTTCTGCGCGCCACTTTGATGGTCGATATCTCCCATACACGTGGCTTGTTTTCGGAAAAATTTGCACAGCATGTACAAAAGGACGTATACTTTAAATTGTCATGCTTAGAAAACTTATTTGAAATTTTCGATTTCCGTGAAGAATCAACGATGGTTAACCCACGGTTTTTTCTTGACGAAAAATGATTTCAGCGCGCCACTTTGATGGTCGATATCTCCCATACAGGTTACTTGTTTTCGTAAAAATTTGCACAGCATGTACAAAAGGACGTATACTTTCAATTGTCATGCTTAGAAAACTTTTTTGAAATTTTCGATTTCCATGAAAAATCAACGATGGTTAGCCCACGGTTTTTTCTTGACGAAAAATGATTTCTGCGCGCCACTTTGATGGTCGATATCTCCCATACACGTGGCTTGTTTTCGGAAAAATTTGCACAGCATGTACAATAGGACGTATACATTCAATTGGCATGCTTAGAAAACTTATTTGAAATTTTCGATTTCCGTGAAAAATCAACGATGGTTAACCCACGGTTTTTTCTTGACGAAAAATGATTTCTGCGCGCCACTTTGATGGTCGATATCTCCCATACACGTGGCTTGTTTTCGGAAAAATTTGCACAGCATGTACAATAGGACGTATACATTCAATTGGCATGCTTAGAAAACTTATTTGAAATTTTCGATTTCCGTGAAAAATCAACGATGGTTAACCCACGGTTTTTTCTTGACGAAAAATGATTTCTGCGCGCCACTTTGATGGTCGATATCTCCCATACACGTGGCTTGTTTTCGGAAAAATTTGCACAGCATGTACAAAAGGACGTATACTCTCAATTGGCATGCTTAGAAAACTTTTTTGAAAATTTCGATTTCCGTGAAAAATCAACGATGGTTAACCCACGGTTTTTTCTTGACGAAAAATGATTTCTGCGCGCCACTTTGATGGTCGATATCTCCCATACACGTGGCTTGTTTTCGGAAAAATTTGCACAGCATGTACAAAAGGACGTATACTTTCAATTGGCATGCTTAGAAAACTTTTTTGAAATTTTCGATTTCCGTGAAAAATCAACGATGGTTAACCCACGGTTTTTTCTTGACGAAAAATGATTTCTGCGCGCCACTTTGATGGTCGATATCTCCCATACAGGTTACTTGTTTTCGAAAAAATTTGCACAGCATGTACAAAAGGACGTATACTTTCAATAGTCATGCTTAGAAAACTTTTTTGAAATTTTCGATTTCCATGAAAAATCAACGATGGTTAACCCACGGTTTTTTCTTGACGAAAAATGATTTCTGCGCGCCACTTTGATGATCGATATCTCCCATACACGTGGCTTGTTTTCGGAAAAATTTGCACAGCATGTACAATAGGACGTATACATTCAATTGGCATGCTTAGAAAACTTATTTGAAAATTTCGATTTCCGTGAAAAATCAACGATGGTTAACCTACGGTTTTTTCTTGACGAAAAATGATTTCTGCGCGCCACTTTGATGGTCGATATCTCCCATACACGTGGCTTGTTTTCGGAAAAATTTGCACAGCATGTACAAAAGGACGTATACTCTCAATTGGCATGCTTAGAAAACTTTTTTGAAATTTTCGATTTCCGTGAAAAATCAACAATGGTTAACCCACGGTTTTTTCTTGACGAAAAATGATTTCTGGGCGCCACTTTGATGGTCGATATGTCCCGTACACGTGGCTTGTTTTCGGAAAAATTTGCACAGCATGTACAATAGGACGTATACATTCAATTGGCTTGCTTAGAAAACTTATTTGAAATTTTCAATTTCCGTGAAAAATCAACGATGGTTAACCCACGGTTTTTTCTTGACGAAAAATGATTTCTGCGCGCCACTTTGATGGTCGATATGTCCCGTACACGTGGCTTGTTTTCGGAAAAATTTGCACAGCATGTACAAAAGGACGTATACTCTCAATTGGCATGCTTAGAAAACTTTTTTGAAATTTTCGATTTCCGTGAAAAATCAACAATGGTTAACCCACGGTTTTTTCTTGACGAAAAATGATTTCTGGGCGCCACTTTGATGGTCGATATGTCCCGTACACGTGGCTTGTTTTCGGAAAAATTTGCACAGCATGTACAATAGGACGTATACATTCAATTGGCATGCTTAGAAAACTTATTTGAGATTTTCGATTTCCGTGAAAAATCAACGATGGTTAACCCACGGTTTTTTCTTGACGAAAAATGATTTCTGGGCGCCACTTTGATGGTCGATATGTCCCGTACACGTGGCTTGTTTTCGGAAAATTTTGCACAGCATGTACAATAGGACGTATACATTCAATTGGCATGCTTAGAAAACTTATTTGAAATTTTCGATTTCCGTGAAAAATCAACGATGGTTAACCCACGGTTTTTTCTTGTCGAAAAATGATTTCTGCGCGCCACTTTGATGGTCGATATCTCCCATACACGTGGCTTGTTTTCGGAAAAATTTGCACAGCATCTACAAAAGGACGTATACATTCAATTGGCATGCTTAGAAAACTTTTTTGAAATTTTCGATTTCCGTGAAAAATCAACGATGGTTAACCCACGGTTTTTTCTTGACGAAAAATGATTTTGCGCGCCACTTTGATGGTCGATATCTCCCATACACGTGGCTTGTTTTCGGAAAAATTTGCACAGCATGTACAAAAGGACGTATACATTCAATTGGCATGCTTAGAAAACTTTTTTGAAATTTTCGATTTCCGTGAAAAATCAACGATGGTTAACCCACGGTTTTTTCTTGACGAAAAATGATTTCTGGGCGCCACTTTGATGGTCGATATGTCCCGTACACGTGGCTTGTTTTCGGAAAAATTTGCACAGCATGTACAATAGGACGTATACATTCAATTGGCTTGCTTAGAAAACTTATTTGAAATTTTCAATTTCCGTGAAAAATCAACGATGGTTAACCCACGGTTTTTTCTTGACGAAAAATGATTTCTGCGCGCCACTTTGATGGTCGATATGTCCCGTACACGTGGCTTGTTTTCGGAAAAATTTGCACAGCATGTACAAAAGGACGTATACTCTCAATTGGCATGCTTAGAAAACTTTTTTGAAATTTTCGATTTCCGTGAAAAATCAACAATGGTTAACCCACGGTTTTTTCTTGACGAAAAATGATTTCTGGGCGCCACTTTGATGGTCGATATGTCCCGTACACGTGGCTTGTTTTCGGAAAAATTTGCACAGCATGTACAATAGGACGTATACATTCAATTGGCATGCTTAGAAAACTTATTTGAGATTTTCGATTTCCGTGAAAAATCAACGATGGTTAACCCACGGTTTTTTCTTGACGAAAAATGATTTCTGGGCGCCACTTTGATGGTCGATATGTCCCGTACACGTGGCTTGTTTTCGGAAAATTTTGCACAGCATGTACAATAGGACGTATACATTCAATTGGCATGCTTAGAAAACTTATTTGAAATTTTCGATTTCCGTGAAAAATCAACGATGGTTAACCCACGGTTTTTTCTTGTCGAAAAATGATTTCTGCGCGCCACTTTGATGGTCGATATCTCCCATACACGTGGCTTGTTTTCGGAAAAATTTGCACAGCATCTACAAAAGGACGTATACATTCAATTGGCATGCTTAGAAAACTTTTTTGAAATTTTCGATTTCCGTGAAAAATCAACGATGGTTAACCCACGGTTTTTTCTTGACGAAAAATGATTTTGCGCGCCACTTTGATGGTCGATATCTCCCATACACGTGGCTTGTTTTCGGAAAAATTTGCACAGCATGTACAAAAGGACGTATACATTCAATTGGCATGCTTAGAAATCTTTTTTGAAATTTTCGATTTCCGTGAAAAATCAACGATGGTTAACCCACGGTTTTTTCTTGACGAAAAATGATTTCTGGGCGCCACTTTGATGGTCGATATGTCCCGTACACGTGGCTTGTTTTCGGAAAAATTTGCACAGCATGTACAATAGGACGTATACATTCAATTGGCTTGCTTAGAAAACTTATTTGAAATTTTCAATTTCCGTGAAAAATCAACGATGGTTAACCCACGGTTTTTTCTTGACGAAAAATGATTTCTGCGCGCCACTTTGATGGTCGATATGTCCCGTACACGTGGCTTGTTTTCGGAAAAATTTGCACAGCATGTACAAAAGGACGTATACTCTCAATTGGCATGCTTAGAAAACTTTTTTGAAATTTTCGATTTCCGTGAAAAATCAACAATGGTTAACCCACGGTTTTTTCTTGACGAAAAATGATTTCTGGGCGCCACTTTGATGGTCGATATGTCCCGTACACGTGGCTTGTTTTCGGAAAAATTTGCACAGCATGTACAATAGGACGTATACATTCAATTGGCATGCTTAGAAAACTTATTTGAGATTTTCGATTTCCGTGAAAAATCAACGATGGTTAACCCACGGTTTTTTCTTGACGAAAAATGATTTCTGGGCGCCACTTTGATGGTCGATATGTCCCGTACACGTGGCTTGTTTTCGGAAAATTTTGCACAGCATGTACAATAGGACGTATACATTCAATTGGCATGCTTAGAAAACTTATTTGAAATTTTCGATTTCCGTGAAAAATCAACGATGGTTAACCCACGGTTTTTTCTTGTCGAAAAATGATTTCTGCGCGCCACTTTGATGGTCGATATCTCCCATACACGTGGCTTGTTTTCGGAAAAATTTGCACAGCATCTACAAAAGGACGTATACATTCAATTGGCATGCTTAGAAAACTTTTTTGAAATTTTCGATTTCCGTGAAAAATCAACGATGGTTAACCCACGGTTTTTTCTTGACGAAAAATGATTTTGCGCGCCACTTTGATGGTCGATATCTCCCATACACGTGGCTTGTTTTCGGAAAAATTTGCACAGCATGTACAAAAGGACGTATACATTCAATTGGCATGCTTAGAAAACTTTTTTGAAATTTTCGATTTCCGTGAAAAATCAACGATGGTTAACCCACGGTTTTTTCTTGACGAAAAATGATTTCTGCGCGCCACTTTGATGGTCGATATCTCCCATACACGTGGCTTGTTTTCGGAAAAATTTGCACAGCATGTACAAAAGGACGTATACTTTCAATTGGCATGCTTAGAAAACTTTTTTGAAATTTTCGATTTCCGTGAAAAATCAACGATGGTTAACCCACGGTTTTTTCTTGACGAAAAATGATTTCTGCGCGCCACTTTGATGGTCGATATCTCCCATACAGGTTACTTGTTTTCGTAAAAATTTGCACAGCATGTACAAAAGGACGTATACTTTCAATTGTCATGCTTAGAAAACTTTTTTGAAATTTTCGATTTCCATGAAAAATCAACGATGGTTAACCCACGGTTTTTTCTTGACGAAAAATGATTTCTGCGCGCCACTTTGATGGTCGATATCTCCCATACACGTGGCTTGTTTTCGGAAAAATTTGCACAGCATGTACAAAAGGACGTATACTTTCAATTGTCATGCTTAGAAAACTTTATTGAAATTTTCGATTTCCATGAAAAATCAACGATGGTTAACCCACGGTTTTTTCTTGACGAAAAATGATTTCTGCGCGCCATTTTGATGGTCGATATCTCCCATACACGTGGCTTGTTTTCGAAAAAATTTGCACAGCATGTACAAAAGGACGTATACTTTCAATTGGCATGCTTAGAAAACTTTTTTGAAATTTTCGATTTCCGTAAAAAATCAACGATGGTTCACCCACGGTTTTTTCTTGACGAAAAATGATTTCTGCGCGCCACTTTGATGGTCGATATCTCCCATACACGTGGCTTGTTTTCGGAAAAATTTGCACAGCATGTACAAAAGGACGTATACTTTCAATTGTCATGCTTAGAAAACTTTTTTGAAATTTTCGATTTCCATGAAAAATCAACGATGGTTAACCCACGGTTTTTTCTTGACGAAAAATGATTTCTGCGCGCCACTTTGATGGTCGATATGTCCCATACACGTGGCTTGTTTTCGGAAAAATTTGCACAGCATGTACAAAAGGACGTATACTTTCAATTGGCATGCTTAGAAAACTTTTTTGAAATTTTCGATTTCCGTGAAAAATCAACGATGGTTAACCCACGGTTTTTTCCTGACGAAAAATGATTTTGCGCGCCACTTTGATGGTCGATATCTCCCATACACGTGGCTTGTTTTCGGAAAAATTTGCACAGCATGTACAAAAGGACGCATACATTCAATTGGCATGCTTAGAAAACTTTTTTGAAATTTTCGATTTCCGTGAAAAATCAACGATGGTTAACCCACGGTTTTTTCTTGACGAAAAATGATTTCTGCGCGCCACTTTGATGGTCGATATCTCCCATACACGTGGCTTGTTTTCGGAAAAATTTGCACAGCATGTACAAAAGGACGTATACTTTCAATTGTCATGCTTAGAAAACTTTTTTGAAATTTTCGATTTCCGTGAAAAATCAACGATGGTTAACCCACGGTTTTTTCTTGACGAAAAATGATTTCTGCGCGCCACTTTGATGGTCGATATCTCCCATACACGTGGCTTGTTTTCGGAAAAATTTGCACAGCATGTACAAAAGGACGTATACTTTCAATTGGCATGCTTAGAAAACTTTTTTGAAATTTTCGATTTCCGTGAAAAATCAACGATGGTTAACCCACGGTTTTTTCTTGACGAAAAATGATTTCTGCGCGCCACTTTGATGGTCGATATGTCCCATACACGTGGCTTGTTTTCGGAAAAATTTGCACAGCATGTACAAAAGGACGTATACTTTCAATTAGCATGCTTAGAAAACTTTTTTGAAATTTTCGATTTCTGTGAAAAATCAACGATGGTTAACCCACGGTTTTTTCTTGACGAAAAATGATTTCAGCGCGCCACTTTGATGGTCGATATGTCCCATACACGTGGCTTGTTTTCGGAAAAATTTGCACAGCATGTACAAAAGGACGTATACTTTCAATTGGCATGCTTAGAAAACTTTTTTGAAATTTTCGATTTCCGTGAAAAATCAACGATGGTTAACCCACGGTTTTTTCCTGACGAAAAATGATTTTGCGCGCCACTTTGATGGTCGATATCTCCCATACACGTGGCTTGTTTTCGGAAAAATTTGCACAGCATGTACAAAAGGACGCATACATTCAATTGGCATGCTTAGAAAACTTTTTTGAAATTTTCGATTTCCGTGAAAAATCAACGATGGTTAACCCACGGTTTTTTCTTGACGAAAAATGATTTCTGCGCGCCACTTTGATGGTCGATATCTCCCATACACGTGGCTTGTTTTCGGAAAAATTTGCACAGCATGTACAAAAGGACGTATACTTTCAATTGTCATGCTTAGAAAACTTTTTTGAAATTTTCGATTTCCGTGAAAAATCAACGATGGTTAACCCACGGTTTTTTCTTGACGAAAAATGATTTCAGCGCGCCACTTTGATGGTCGATATCTCCCATACAGGTTACTTGTTTTCGTAAAAATTTGCACAGCATGTACAAAAGGACGTATACTTTCAATTGTCATGCTTAGAAAACTTTATTGAAATTTTCGATTTCCATGAAAAATCAACGATGGTTAACCCACGGTTTTTTCTTGACGAAAAATGATTTCTGCGCGCCATTTTGATGGTCGATATCTCCCATACACGTGGCTTGTTTTCGAAAAAATTTGCACAGCATGTACAAAAGGACGTATACTTTCAATTGGCATGCTTAGAAAACTTTTTTGAAATTTTCGATTTCCGTAAAAAATCAACGATGGTTCACCCACGGTTTTTTCTTGACGAAAAATGATTTCTGCGCGCCACTTTGATGGTCGATATCTCCCATACACGTGGCTTGTTTTCGGAAAAATTTGCACAGCATGTACAAAAGGACGTATACTTTCAATTGTCATGCTTAGAAAACTTTTTTGAAATTTTCGATTTCCATGAAAAATCAACGATGGTTAACCCACGGTTTTTTCTTGACGAAAAATGATTTCTGCGCGCCACTTTGATGGTCGATATGTCCCATACACGTGGCTTGTTTTCGGAAAAATTTGCACAGCATGTACAAAAGGACGTATACTTTCAATTGGCATGCTTAGAAAACTTTTTTGAAATTTTCGATTTCCGTGAAAAATCAACGATGGTTAACCCACGGTTTTTTCCTGACGAAAAATGATTTTGCGCGCCACTTTGATGGTCGATATCTCCCATACACGTGGCTTGTTTTCGGAAAAATTTGCACAGCATGTACAAAAGGACGCATACATTCAATTGGCATGCTTAGAAAACTTTTTTGAAATTTTCGATTTCCGTGAAAAATCAACGATGGTTAACCCACGGTTTTTTCTTGACGAAAAATGATTTCTGCGCGCCACTTTGATGGTCGATATCTCCCATACACGTGGCTTGTTTTCGGAAAAATTTGCACAGCATGTACAAAAGGACGTATACTTTCAATTGTCATGCTTAGAAAACTTTTTTGAAATTTTCGATTTCCGTGAAAAATCAACGATGGTTAACCCACGGTTTTTTCTTGACGAAAAATGATTTCTGCGCGCCACTTTGATGGTCGATATCTCCCATACACGTGGCTTGTTTTCGGAAAAATTTGCACAGCATGTACAAAAGGACGTATACTTTCAATTGGCATGCTTAGAAAACTTTTTTGAAATTTTCGATTTCCGTGAAAAATCAACGATGGTTAACCCACGGTTTTTTCTTGACGAAAAATGATTTCTGCGCGCCACTTTGATGGTCGATATGTCCCATACACGTGGCTTGTTTTCGGAAAAATTTGCACAGCATGTACAAAAGGACGTATACTTTCAATTAGCATGCTTAGAAAACTTTTTTGAAATTTTCGATTTCTGTGAAAAATCAACGATGGTTAACCCACGGCTTTTCCTGACGAAAAATGATTTTGCGCGCCACTTTGATGGTCGATATCTCCCATACACGTAGCTTGTTTTCGGAAAAATTTGCACAGCATGTACAAAAGGACGTATACTCTCAATTGGCATGCTTAGAAAACTTTTTTGAAATTTTCGATTTCCGTGAAAAATCAACGATGGTTAACCCACGGTTTTTTCTTGACGAAAAATGATTTCTGCGCGCCACTTTGATGGTCGATATCTCCCATACAGGTTACTTGTTTTCGGAAAAATTTACACAGCATGTACAAAAGGACGTATACTTTCAATTGACATGCTTAGAAAACTTTTTTGAAATTTTCGATTTCCATGAAAAATCAACGATGGTTAACCCACGGTTTTTTCTTGACGAAAAATGATTTCTGCGCGCCACTTTGATGGTCGATATCTCCCATACACGTGGCTTGTTTTCGGAAAAATTTGCACAGCATGTACAAAAGGACGTATACTTTCAATTGGCATTCTTAGAAAACTTATTTGAAATTTTCGATTTCCGTGAAAAATCAACGATGGTTAACCCACGGTTTTTTCTTGACGAAAAATGATTTCTGCGCGCCACTTTGATGGTCGATATCTCCCATACACGTGGCTTGTTTTCGGAAAAATTTGCACTGCTTGTACAAAAGGACGTATACTTTCAATTGTCATGCTTAGAAAACTTTTTTGAAATTTTCGATTTCCATGAAAAATCAACGATGGTTAACCCTCGGTTTTTTCTTGACGAAAAATGATTTCTGCGCGCCATTTGGATGGTCGATATCTCCCATACACGTGGCTTGTTTTCGGAAAAATTTGCACAGCATGTACAAAAGGACGTATACTTTCAATTGGCATGCTTAGAAAACTTTTTTGAAATTTTCGATTGCCGTGAAAAATCAACGATGATAACCCACGGTTTTTTCTTGACGAAAAATGATTTCTGCGCGCCACTTTGATGGTCGATATCTCCCATACACGTGGCTTGTTTTCGGAAAAATTTGCACAGCATGTACAAAAGGACGTATACTTTCAATTGTCATGCTTAGAAAACTTTTTTGAAATTTTCGATTTCCATGAAAAATCAACGATGGTTAACCCACGGTTTTTTCTTGACGAAAAATGATTTCTGCGCGCCATTTGGATGGTCGATATCTCCCATACACGTGGCTTGTTTTCGGAAAAATTTGCACAGCATGTACAAAAGGACGTATACTTTCAATTGGCATGCTTAGAAAACTTTTTTGAAATTTTCGATTTCCGTGAAAAATCAACGATGGTTAACCCACGGTTTTTTCCTGACGAAAAATGATTTTGCGCGCCACTTTGATGGTCGATATCTCCCATACACGTGGCTTGTTTTCGGAAAAATTTGCACAGCATGTACAAAAGGACGTATACTTTCAATTGGCATGCTTAGAAAACTTTTTTGAAATTTTCGATTTCCGTGAAAAATCAACGATGGTTAACCCACGGTTTTTTCCTGACGAAAAATGATTTTGCGCGCCACTTTGATGGTCGTTATCTCCCATACACGTGGCTTGTTTTCGGAAAAATTTGCACAGCATGTACAAAAGGACGTATACATTCAATTGGCATGCTTAGAAAACTTTTTTGAAATTTTCGATTTCCGTGAAAAATCAACGATGGTTAACCCACGGTTTTTTCTTGACGAAAAATGATTTCTGCGCGCCACTTTGATGGTCGATATCTCCCATACACGTGGCTTGTTTTCGGAAAAATTTGCACAGCATGTACAAAAGGACGTATACTTTCAATTGGCATGCTTAGAAAACTTTTTTGAAATTTTCGATTTCCGTGAAAAATCAACGATGGTTAACCCACGGTTTTTTCTTGACGAAAAATGATTTCTGCGCGCCACTTTGATGGTCGATATGTCCCATACACGTGGCTTGTTTTCGGAAAAATTTGCACAGCATGTACAAAAGGACCTATACTTTCAATTGTCATGCTTAGAAAACTTTTTTGAAATTTTCGATTTCCGTGAAAAATCAACGATGGTTTACCCACGGTTTTTTCTTGACGAAAAATGATTTCTGCGCGCCACTTTGATGGTCGATATCTCCCATACACGTGGCTTGTTTTCGGAAAAATTTGCACAGCATGTACAAAAGGACGTATACTTTCAATTGGCATGCTTAGAAAACTTTTTTGAAATTTTCGATTTCCGTGAAAAATCAACGATGGTTAACCCACGGTTTTTTCTTGACGAAAAATGATTTCTGCGCGCCACTTTGATGGTCGATATGTCCCATACACGTGGCTTGTTTTCGGAAAAATTTGCACAGCATGTACAAAAGGACGTATACTTTCAATTGGCATGCTTAGAAAACTTATTTGAAATTTTCGATTTCCGTGAAATATCAACGATGGTTAACCCACGGTTTTTTCTTGACGAAAAATGATTTCTGCGCGCCACTTTAATGGTCGATATCTCCCATACACGTGGCTTGTTTTCGGAAAAATTTGCACAGCATGTACAAAAGGACGTATACTTTCAATTGGCATGCTTAGAAAACTTTTTTGAAATTTTCGATTTCCGTGAAAAATCAACGATGGTTAACCCACGGTTTTTTCTTGACGAAAAATGATTTCTGCGCGCCACTTTGATGGTCGATATGTCCCGTACACGTGCCTTGTTTTCGGAAAAATTTGCACAGCATGTACAAAAGGACGTATACTTTCAATTGTCATGCTTAAAAAACTTTTTTGAAATTTTCGATTTCCGTGAAAAATCAACGATGGTTAACCCACGGTTTTTTCTTGACGAAAAATGATTTCTGCGCGCCACTTTAATGGTCGATATCTCCCATACACGTGGCTTGTTTTCGGAAAAATTTGCACAGCATGTACAAAAGGACGTATACTTTCAATTGGCATGCTTAGAAAACTTATTTGAAATTTTCGATTTCCGTGAAAAATCAACGATGGTTAACCCACGGTTTTTTCTTGACGAAAAATGATTTCTGCGCGCCACTTTAATGGTCGATATCTCCCATACACGTGGCTTGTTTTCGGAAAAATTTGCACAGCATGTACAAAAGGACGTATACTTTCAATTGGCATGCTTAGAAAACTTTTTTGAAATTTTCGATTTCCGTGAAAAATCAACGATGGTTAACCCACGGTTTTTTCTTGACGAAAAATGATTTCTGCGCGCCACTTTGATGGTCGATATGTCCCGTACACGTGCCTTGTTTTCGGAAAAATTTGCACAGCATGTACAAAAGGACGTATACTTTCAATTGTCATGCTTAAAAAACTTTTTTGAAATTTTCGATTTCCGTGAAAAATCAACGATGGTTAACCCACGGTTTTTTCTTGACGAAAAATGATTTCTGCGCGCCACTTTAATGGTCGATATCTCCCATACACGTGGCTTGTTTTCGGAAAAATTTGCACAGCATGTACAAAAGGACGTATACTTTCAATTGTCATGCTTAAAAAACTTTTTTGAAATTTTCGATTTCCGTGAAAAATCAACGATGGTTAACCCACGGTTTTTTCTTGACGAAAAATGATTTCTGCGCGCCACTTTAATGGTCGATATCTCCCATACACGTGGCTTGTTTTCGGAAAAATTTGCACAGCATGTACAAAAGGACGTATACTTTCAATTGGCATGCTTAGAAAACTTTTTTGAAATTTTCGATTTCCGTGAAAAATCAACGATGGTTAACCCACGGTTTTTTCTTGACGAAAAATGATTTCTGCGCGCCACTTTGATGGTCGATATGTCCCGTACACGTGCCTTGTTTTCGGAAAAATTTGCACAGCATGTACAAAAGGACGTATACTTTCAATTGGCATGCTTAGAAAACTTTTTTGAAATTTTCGATTTCCGTGAAAAATCAACGATGGTTAACCCACGGTTTTTTCTTGACGAAAAATGATTTCAGCGCGCCACTTTGATGGTCGATATCTCCCATACACGTAGCTTGTTTTCGGAAAAATTTGCACAGCATGTACAAAAGGACGTATACTTTCAATTGTCATGCTTAAAAAACTTTTTTTAAATTTTCGATTTCCGTGAAAAATCAACGATGGTTAACCCACGGTTTTTTCTTGACGAAAAATGATTTCTGCGCGCCACTTTGATGGTCGATATCTCCCATACAGGTTACTTGTTTTCGTAAAAATTTGCACAGCATGTACAAAAGGACGTATACATTCAATTGGCATGCTTAGAAAACTTATTTGAAATTTTCGATTTCCGTGAAAAATCAACGATGGTTAACCCCCGGTTTTTTCTTGACGAAAAATGATTTCTGCGCGCCACTTTGATGGTCGATATCTCCCATACATGTGGCTTGTTTTCGGAAAAATTTGCACAGCATGTACAAAAGGACGTATACTTTCAATTGGCATGCTTAGAAAACTTTTTTGAAATTTTCGATTTCCGTGAAAAATTAACGATGGTTAACCCACGGTTTTTTCTTGACGAAAAATGATTTCTGCGCGCCACTTTGATGGTCGATATCTCCCATACACGTGGCTTGTTTTCGGAAAAATTTGCACAGCATGTACAAAAGGACGTATACTTTCAATTGGCATGCTTAGAAAACTTTTTTGAAATTTTCGATTTCCGTGAAAAATCAACGATGGTTAACCCACGGTTTTTTCTTGACGAAAAATGATTTCTGCGCGCCACTTTGATGGTCGATATGTCCCGTACACGTGCCTTGTTTTCGGAAAAATTTGCACAGCATGTACAAAAGGACGTATACTTTCAATTGTCATGCTTAAAAAACTTTTTTGAAATTTTCGATTTCCGTGAAAAATCAACGATGGTTAACCCACGGTTTTTTCTTGACGAAAAATGATTTCTGCGCGCCACTTTAATGGTCGATATCTCCCATACACGTGGCTTGTTTTCGGAAAAATTTGCACAGCATGTACAAAAGGACGTATACTTTCAATTGTCATGCTTAAAAAACTTTTTTGAAATTTTCGATTTCCGTGAAAAATCAACGATGGTTAACCCACGGTTTTTTCTTGACGAAAAATGATTTCTGCGCGCCACTTTAATGGTCGATATCTCCCATACACGTGGCTTGTTTTCGGAAAAATTTGCACAGCATGTACAAAAGGACGTATACTTTCAATTGGCATGCTTAGAAAACTTTTTTGAAATTTTCGATTTCCGTGAAAAATCAACGATGGTTAACCCACGGTTTTTTCTTGACGAAAAATGATTTCTGCGCGCCACTTTGATGGTCGATATGTCCCGTACACGTGCCTTGTTTTCGGAAAAATTTGCACAGCATGTACAAAAGGACGTATACTTTCAATTGGCATGCTTAGAAAACTTTTTTGAAATTTTCGATTTCCGTGAAAAATCAACGATGGTTAACCCACGGTTTTTTCTTGACGAAAAATGATTTCAGCGCGCCACTTTGATGGTCGATATCTCCCATACACGTAGCTTGTTTTCGGAAAAATTTGCACAGCATGTACAAAAGGACGTATACTTTCAATTGTCATGCTTAAAAAACTTTTTTGAAATTTTCGATTTCCGTGAAAAATCAACGATGGTTAACCCACGGTTTTTTCTTGACGAAAAATGATTTCTGCGCGCCACTTTGATGGTCGATATCTCCCATACAGGTTACTTGTTTTCGGAAAAATTTGCACAGCATGTACAAAAGGACGTATAATTTCAATTGGCATGCTTAGAAAACTTATTTGAAATTTTCGATTTCCGTGAAAAATTAACGATGGTTAACCCACGGTTTTTTCTTGACGAAAAATGATTTCTGCGCGCCACTTTGATGGTCGATATCTCCCATACACGTGGCTTGTTTTCGGAAAAATTTGCACAGCATGTACAAAAGGACGTATACTTTCAATTGGCATGCTTAGAAAACTTTTTTGAAATTTTCGATTTCCGTGAAAAATCAACGATGGTTAACCCACGGTTTTTTCTTGACGAAAAATGACTTCTGCGCGCCACTTTGATGGTCGATATGTCCCATACACGTGGCTTGTTTTCGGAAAAATTTGCACAGCATGTACAAAAGGACGTATACTTTCAATTGGCATGCTTAGAAAACTTATTTGAAATTTTCGATTTCCGTGAAAAATCAACGATGGTTAACCCACGGTTTTTTCTTGACGAAAAATGATTTCTGCGCGCCACTTTGATGGTCGATATCTCCCATACACGTGGCTTGTTTTCGGAAAAATTTGCACAGCATGTACAAAAGGACGTATACTTTCAATTGGCATGCTTAGAAAACTTTTTTAAAATTTTCGATTTCCGTGAAAAGTCAACGATGGTTAACCCACGGTTTTTTCTTGACGAAAAATGATTTCTGCGCGCCACTTTGATGGTCGATATGTCCCATACACGTGGCTTGTTTTCGGAAAAATTTGCACAGCATGTACAAAAGGACGTATACTTTCAATTGGCATGCTTAGAAAACTTATTTGAAATTTTCGATTTCCGTGAAAAATCAACGATGGTTAACCCACGGTTTTTTCTTGACGAAAAATGATTTCTGCGCGCCACTTTGATGGTCGATATCTCCCATACACGTGGCTTGTTTTCGGAAAAATTTGCACAGCATGTACAAAAGGACGTATACTTTCAATTGGCATGCTTAGAAAACTTTTTTAAAATTTTCGATTTCCGTGAAAAGTCAACGATGGTTAACCCACGGTTTTTTCTTGACGAAAAATGATTTCTGCGCGCCACTTTGATGGTCGATATGTCCCATACACGTGGCTTGTTTTCGGAAAAATTTGCACAGCATGTACAAAAGGACGTATACTTTCAATTGGCATGCTTAGAAAACTTATTTGAAATTTTCGATTTCCGTGAAAAATCAACGATGGTTAACCCACGGTTTTTTCTTGACGAAAAATGATTTCTGCGCGCCACTTTAATGGTCGATATCTCCCATACACGTGGCTTGTTTTCGGAAAAATTTGCACAGCATGTACAAAAGGACGTATACTTTCAATTGGCATGCTTAGAAAACTTTTTTTAAATTTTCGATTTCCGTGAAAAATCAACGATGGTTAACCCACGGTTTTTTCTTGACGAAAAATGATTTCTGCGCGCCACTTTGATGGTCGATATGTCCCATACACGTGGCTTGTTTTCGGAAAAATATGCACAGCATGTACAAAAGGACGTATACTTTCAATTGGCATGCTTAGAAAACTTTTTTGAAATTTTCGATTTCCGTGAAAAATCAACGATGGTTAACCCACGGTTTTTTCTTGACGAAAAATGATTTCTGCGCGCCACTTTAATGGTCGATATCTCCCATACACGAGGCTTGTTTTCGGAAAAATTTGCACTGCATGTACAAAAGGACGTATACTTTCAATTGGCATGCTTAGAAAACTTTTTTGAAATTTTCGATTTCCGTGAAAAATCAACGATGGTTAACCCACGGTTTTTTCTTGACGAAAAATGATTTCTGCGCGCCACTTTGATGGTCGATATGTCCCATACACGTGGCTTGTTTTCGGAAAAATTTGCACAGCATGTACAAAAGGACGTATACTTTCAATTGGCATGCTTAGAAAACTTATTTGAAATTTTCGATTTCCGTGAAAAATCAACGATGGTTAACCCACGGTTTTTTCTTGACGAAAAATGATTTCTGCGCGCCACTTTGATGGTCGATATGTCCCATACACGTGGCTTGTTTTCGGAAAAATTTGCACAGCATGTACAAAAGGACGTATACTTTCAATTTGCATGCTTAGAAAACTTATTTGTAATTTTCGATTTCCGTGAAAAATCAACGATGGTTAACCCACGGTTTTTTCTTGACGAAAAATGATTTCTGCGCGCCACTTTGATGGTCGATATGTCCCATACACGTGGCTTGTTTTCGGAAAAATTTGCACAGCATGTACAAAAGGACGTATTTTTTCAATTGGCATGCTTAGAAAACTTTTTTGAAATTTTCGATTTCCGTGAAAAATCAACGATGGTTAACCCACGGTTTTTTCTTGACGAAAAATGATTTCTGCGCGCCACTTTGATGGTCGATATGTCCCATACACGTGGCTTGTTTTCGGAAAAATTTGCACAGCATGTACAAAAGGACGTATACTTTCAATTGGCAAGCTTAGAAAACTTATTTGAAATTTTCGATTTCCGTGAAAAATCAACGATGGTTAACCCACGGTTTTTTCTTGACGAAAAATGATTTCTGCGCGCCACTTTGATGGTCGATATGTCCCATACACGTGGCTTGTTTTCGGAAAAATTTGCACAGCATGTACAAAAGGACGTATACTTTCAATTTGCATGCTTAGAAAACTTTTTTGAAATTTTCGATTTCCGTGAAAAATCAACGATGGTTAACCCACGGTTTTTTCTTGACGAAAAATGATTTCTGCGCGCCACTTTGATGGTCGATATGTCCCATACACGTGGCTTGTTTTCGGAAAAATTTGCACAGCATGTACAAAAGGACGTATACTTTCAATTGGCATGCTTAGAAAACTTATTTGAAATTTTCGATTTCCGTGAAAAATCAACGATGGTTAACCCACGGTTTTTTCTTGACGAAAAATGATTTCTGCGCGCCACTTTAATGGTCGATATCTCCCATACACGAGGCTTGTTTTCGGAAAAATTTGCACTGCATGTACAAAAGGACGTATACTTTCAATTGGCATGCTTAGAAAACTTATTTGAAATTTTCGATTTCCGTGAAAAATCAACGATGGTTAACCCACGGTTTTTTCTTGACGAAAAATGATTTCTGCGCGCCACTTTGATGGTCGATATGTCCCATACACGTGGCTTGTTTTCGGAAAAATTCGCACAGCATGTACAAAAGGACGTATACTTTCAATTGGCATGCTTAGAAAACTTATTTGAAATTTTCGATTTCCGTGAAAAATCAACGATGGTTAACCCACGGTTTTTTCTTGACGAAAAATGATTTCTGCGCGCCACTTTAATGGTCGATATCTCCCATACACGAGGCTTGTTTTCGGAAAAATTTGCACTGCATGTACAAAAGGACGTATACTTTCAATTGGCATGCTTAGAAAACTTTTTTGAAATTTTCGATTTCCGTGAAAAATCAACGATGGTTAACCCACGGTTTTTTCTTGACGAAAAATGATTTCTGCGCGCCACTTTGATGGTCGATATGTCCCATACACGTGGCTTGTTTTCGGAAAAATTTGCACAGCATGTACAAAAGGACGTATACTTTCAATTGGCATGCTTAGAAAACTTATTTGAAATTTTCGATTTCCGTGAAAAATCAACGATGGTTAACCCACGGTTTTTTCTTGACGAAAAATGATTTCTGCGCGCCACTTTAATGGTCGATATCTCCCATACACGTGGCTTGTTTTCGGAAAAATTTGCACAGCATGTACAAAAGGACGTATACTTTCAATTGGCATGCTTAGAAAACTTTTTTGAAATTTTCGATTTCCGTGAAAAATCAACGATGGTTAACCCACGGTTTTTTCTTGACGAAAAATGATTTCTGCGCGCCACTTTGATGGTCGATATGTCCCATACACGTGGCTTGTTTTCGGAAAAATATGCACAGCATGTACAAAAGGACGTAAACTTTCAATTGGCATGCTTAGAAAACTTTTTTGAAATTTTCGATTTCCGTGAAAAATCAACGATGGTTAACCCACGGTTTTTTCTTGACGAAAAATGATTTCTGCGCGCCATTTTGATGGTCGATATCTCCCATACACGTGGCTTGTTTTCGGAAAAATTTGCACAGCATGTACAAAAGGACGTATACTTTCAATTGGCATGCTTAGAAAACTTTTTTGAAATTTTCGATTTCCGTGAAAATCAACGATGGTTAACCCACGGTTTTTTCTTGACGAAAAATGATTTCTGCGCGCCACTTTGATGGTCGATATGTCCCATACACGTGGCTTGTTTTCGGAAAAATTTGCACAGCATGTACAAAAGGACGTATACTTTCAATTTGCATGCTTAGAAAACTTATTTGTAATTTTCGATTTCCGTGAAAAATCAACGATGGTTAACCCACGGTTTTTTCTTGACGAAAAATGATTTCTGCGCGCCACTTTGATGGTCGATATCTCCCATACACGTGGCTTGTTTTCGGAAAAATTTGCACAGCATGTACAAAAGGACGTATACTTTCAATTGGCATGCTTAGAAAACTTTTTTGAAATTTTCGATTTCCGTGAAAAATCAACGATGGTTAACCCACGGTTTTTTCTTGACGAAAAATGATTTCTGCGCGCCATTTTGATGGTCGATATCTCCCATACACGTGGCTTGTTTTCGGAAAAATTTGCACAGCATGTACAAAAGGACGTATACTTTCAATTGGCATGCTTAGAAACCTTTTTTGAAATTTTCGATTTCCGTGAAAAATCAACGATGGTTAACCCACGGTTTTTTCTTGACGAAAAATGATTTCTGCGCGCCACTTTGATGGTCGATATCTCCCATACACGTGGCTTGTTTTCGGAAAAATTTGCACAGCATGTACAAAAGGACGTATACTTTCAATTGGCATGCTTAGAAAACTTTTTTGAAATTTTCGATTTCCGTGAAAAATCAACGATGGTTAACCCACGGTTTTTTCTTGACGAAAAATGATTTCTGCGCGCCACTTTAATGGTCGATATCTCCCATACACGTGGCTTGTTTTCGGAAAAATTTGCACAGCATGTACAAAAGGACGTATACTTTCAATTGGCATGCTTAGAAAACTTTTTTGAAATTTTCGATTTCCGTGAAAATCAACGATGGTTAACCCACGGTTTTTTCTTGACGAAAAATGATTTCTGCGCGCCACTTTGATGGTCGATATGTCCCATACACGTGGCTTGTTTTCGGAAAAATTTGCACAGCATGTACAAAAGGACGTATACTTTCAATTTGCATGCTTAGAAAACTTATTTGTAATTTTCGATTTCCGTGAAAAATCAACGATGGTTAACCCACGGTTTTTTCTTGACGAAAAATGATTTCTGCGCGCCACTTTGATGGTCGATATGTCCCATACACGTGGCTTGTTTTCGGAAAAATTTGCACAGCATGTACAAAAGGACGTATTTTTTCAATTGGCATGCTTAGAAAACTTTTTTGAAATTTTCGATTTCCGTGAAAAATCAACGATGGTTAACCCACGGTTTTTTCTTGACGAAAAATGATTTCTGCGCGCCACTTTGATGGTCGATATGTCCCATACACGTGGCTTGTTTTCGGAAAAATTTGCACAGCATGTACAAAAGGACGTATACTTTCAATTGGCATGCTTAGAAAACTTATTTGAAATTTTCGATTTCCGTGAAAAATCAACGATGGTTAACCCACGGTTTTTTCTTGACGAAAAATGATTTCTGCGCGCCACTTTAATGGTCGATATCTCCCATACACGTGGCTTGTTTTCGGAAAAATTTGCACAGCATGTACAAAAGGACGTATACTTTCAATTGGCATGCTTAGAAAACTTTTTTTAAATTTTCGATTTCCGTGAAAAATCAACGATGGTTAACCCACGGTTTTTTCTTGACGAAAAATGATTTCTGCGCGCCACTTTGATGGTCGATATGTCCCATACACGTGGCTTGTTTTCGGAAAAATATGCACAGCATGTACAAAAGGACGTATACTTTCAATTGGCATGCTTAGAAAACTTTTTTTAAAATTTTCGATTTCCGTGAAAAATCAACGATGGTTAACCCACGGTTTTTTCTTGACGAAAAATGATTTCTGCGCGCCACTTTAATGGTCGATATCTCCCATACACGTGGCTTGTTTTCGGAAAAATTTGCACAGCATGTACAATAGGACGTAAACATTCATTTGGCATGCTTAAAAAACTTATTTGAAATTTTCGATTTCCGTGAAAAATCAACGATGGTTAACCCACGGTTTTTTCTTGACGAAAAATGATTTCTGCGCGCCACTTTGATGGTCGATATGTCCCATACACGTGGCTTGTTTTCGGAAAAATTCGCACAGCATGTACAAAAGGACGTATACTTTCAATTGGCATGCTTAGAAAACTTATTTGAAATTTTCGATTTCCGTGAAAAATCAACGATGGTTAACCCACGGTTTTTTCTTGACGAAAAATGATTTCTGCGCGCCACTTTAATGGTCGATATCTCCCATACACGAGGCTTGTTTTCGGAAAAATTTGCACTGCATGTACAAAAGGACGTATACTTTCAATTGGCATGCTTAGAAAACTTTTTTGAAATTTTCGATTTCCGTGAAAAATCAACGATGGTTAACCCACGGTTTTTTCTTGACGAAAAATGATTACTGCGCGCCACCTTGATGGTCGATATGTCCCATACACGTGGCTTGTTTTCGGAAAAATTTGCACAGCATGTACAAAAGGACGTATACTTTCAATTGGCATGCTTAGAAAACTTATTTGAAATTTTCGATTTCCGTGAAAAATCAACGATGGTTAACCCACGGTTTTTTCTTGACGAAAAATGATTTCTGCGCGCCACTTTGATGGTCGATATGTCCCATACACGTGGCTTGTTTTCGGAAAAATTGGCACAGCATGTACAAAAGGACGTATACTTTCAATTTGCATGCTTAGAAAACTTATTTGTAATTTTCGATTTCCGTGAAAAATCAACGATGGTTAACCCACGGTTTTTTCTTGACGAAAAATGATTTCTGCGCGCCACTTTGATGGTCGATATGTCCCATACACGTGGCTTGTTTTCGGAAAAATTTGCACAGCATGTACAAAAGGACGTATTTTTTCAATTGGCATGCTTAGAAAACTTTTTTGAAATTTTCGATTTCCGTGAAAAATCAACGATGGTTAACCCACGGTTTTTTCTTGACGAAAAATGATTTCTGCGCGCCACTTTGATGGTCGATATGTCCCATACACGTGGCTTGTTTTCGGAAAAATTTGCACAGCATGTACAAAAGGACGTATACTTTCAATTGGCATGCTTAGAAAACTTATTTGAAATTTTCGATTTCCGTGAAAAATCAACGATGGTTAACCCACGGTTTTTTCTTGACGAAAAATGATTTCTGCGCGCCACTTTAATGGTCGATATCTCCCATACACGTGGCTTGTTTTCGGAAAAATTTGCACAGCATGTACAAAAGGACGTATACTTTCAATTGGCATGCTTAGAAAACTTTTTTGAAATTTTCGATTTCCGTGAAAAATCAACGATGGTTAACCCACGGTTTTTTCTTGACGAAAAATGATTTCTGCGCTCCACTTTGATGGTCGATATGTCCCATACACGTGGCTTGTTTTCGGAAAAATATGCACAGCATGTACAAAAGGACGTAAACTTTCAATTGGCATGCTTAGAAAACTTTTTTGAAATTTTCGATTTCCGTGAAAAATCAACGATGGTTAACCCACGGTTTTTTCTTGACGAAAAATGATTTCTATGCGCCACTTTGATGGTCGATATGTCCCATACACGTGGCTTGTTTTCGGAAAAATTCGCACAGCATGTACAAAAGGACGTATACTTTCAATTGGCATGCTTAGAAAACTTTTTTGAAATTTTCGATTTCCGTGAAAAATCAACGATGGTTAACCCACGGTTTTTTCTTGACGAAAAATGATTTCTGCGCGCCACTTTAATGGTCGATATCTCCCATACACGAGGCTTGTTTTCGGAAAAATTTGCACTGCATGTACAAAAGGACGTATACTTTCAATTGGCATGCTTAGAAAACTTTTTTGAAATTTTCGATTTCCGTGAAAAATCAACGATGGTTAACCCACGGTTTTTTCTTGACGAAAAATGATTTCTGCGCGCCACTTTGATGGTCGATATGTCCCATACACATGGCTTGTTTTCGGAAAAATTTGCACAGCATGTACAAAAGGACGTATACTTTCAATTGGCATGCTTAGAAAACTTATTTGAAATTTTCGATTTCCGTGAAAAATCAACGATGGTTAACCCACGGTTTTTTCTTGACGAAAAATGATTTCTGCGCGCCACTTTAATGGTCGATATCTCCCATACACGTGGCTTGTTTTCGGAAAAATTTGCACAGCATGTCAAAAGGACGTATACTTTCAATTGGCATGCTTAGAAAACTTTTTTGAAATTTTCGATTTCCGTGAAAAATCAACGATGGTTAACCCACGGTTTTTTCTTGACGAAAAATGATTTCTGCGCGCCACTTTGATGGTCGATATGTCCCATACACGTGGCTTGTTATCGGAAAAATTTGCACAGCATGTACAAAAGGACGTATACTTTCAATTGGCATGCTTAGAAAACTTTTTGAAATTTTCGATTTCCGTGAAAAATCAACGATGGTTAACCCACGGTTTTTTCTTGACGAAAAATGATTTCTGCGCGCCATTTTGATGGTCGATATCTCCCATACACGTGGCTTGTTTTCGGAAAAATTAGCACAGCATGTACAAAAGGACGTATACTTTCAATTGGCATGCTTAGAAAACTTTTTTGAAATTTTCGATTTCCGTGAAAATCAACGATGGTTAACCCACGGTTTTTTCTTGACGAAAAATGATTTCTGCGCGCCATTTGGATGGTCGATATCTCCCATACACGTGGCTTGTTTTCGGAAAAATTAGCACAGCATGTACAAAAGGACGTATACTTTCAATTGGCATGCTTAGAAAACTTTTTTGAAATTTTCGATTTCCGTGAAAAATCAACGATGGTTAACCCACGGTTTTTTCTTGACGAAAAATGACTTCTGCGCGCCACTTTGATGGTCGATATGTCCCATACACGTGGCTTGTTTTCGGAAAAATTTGCACAGCATGTACAAAAGTACGTATACTTTCAATTGGCATGCTTAGAAAACTTATTTGAAATTTTCGATTTCCGTGAAAAATCAACGATGGTTAACCCACGGTTTTTTCTTGACGAAAAATGATTTCTGCGCGCCACTTTAATGGTCGATATCTCCCATACACGTGGCTTGTTATCGGAAAAATTTGCACAGCATGTACAAAAGGACGTATACTTTCAATTGGCATGCTTAGAAAACTTTTTTGATATTTTCGATTTCCGTGAAAAATCAACGATGGTTAACCCACGGTTTTTTCTTGACGAAAAATGATTTCTGCGCGCCACTTTGATGGTCGATATGTCCCATACGCGTGGCTTGTTTTCGGAAAAATATGCACAGCATGTACAAAAGGACGTATACTTTCAATTGGCATGCTTAGAAAACTTTTTTGAAATTTTCGATTTCCGTGAAAAATCAACGATGGTTAACCCACGGTTTTTTCTTGACGAAAAATGATTTCTGCGCGCCACTTTGATGGTCGATATGTCCCATACACGTGGGTTGTTTTCGGAAAAATTTGCACAGCATGTACAATAGGACGTATACTTTCAATTGGCATGCTTAGAAAACTTATTTGAAATTTTCGATTTCCGTGAAAAATCAACGATGGTTAACCCACGGTTTTTTCTTGACGAAAAATGATTTCTGCGCGCCACTTTGATGGTCGATATGTCCCATACACGTGGCTTGTTTTCGGAAAAATTTGCACAGCATGTACAAAAGGACGTATACTTTCAATTTGCATGCTTAGAAAACTTATTTGTAATTTTCGATTTCCGTGAAAAATCAACGATGGTTAACCCACGGTTTTTTCTTGACGAAAAATGATTTCTGCGCGCCACTTTGATGGTCGATATGTCCCATACACGTGGCTTGTTTTCGGAAAAATTTGCACAGCATGTACAAAAGGACGTATTTTTTCAATTGGCATGCTTAGAAAACTTTTTTGAAATTTTCGATTTCCGTGAAAAATCAACGATGGTTAACCCACGGTTTTTTCTTGACGAAAAATGATTTCTGCGCGCCACTTTGATGGTCGATATGTCCCATACACGTGGCTTGTTTTCGGAAAAATATGCACAGCATGTACAAAAGGACGTAAACTTTCAATTGGCATGCTTAGAAAACTTTTTTGAAATTTTCGATTTCCGTGAAAAATCAACGATGGTTAACCCACGGTTTTTTCTTGACAAAAATGATTTCTGCGCGCCACTTTGATGGTCGATATGTCCCATACACGTGGCTTGTTTTCGGAAAAATTTGCACAGCATGTACAATAGGACGTATACATTCATTTGGCATGCTTAAAAAACTTATTTGAAATTTTCGATTTCCGTGAAAAATCAACGATGGTTAACCCACGGTTTTTTCTTGACGAAAAATGATTTCTGCGCGCCACTTTGATGGTCGATATGTCACATACACGTGGCTTGTTTTCGGAAAAATTTGCACAGCATGTACAAAAGGACGTATACTTTCAATTGGCATGCTTAGAAAACTTTTTTGAAATTTTCGATTTCCGTGAAAAATCAACGATGGTTAACCCACGGTTTTTTCTTGACGAAAAATGATTTCTGCGCGCCACTTTAATGGTCGATATCTCCCATACACGAGGCTTGTTTTCGGAAAAATTTGCACTGCATGTACAAAAGGACGTATACTTTCAATTGGCATGCTTAGAAAACTTATTTGAAATTTTCGATTTCCGTGAAAAATCAACGATGGTTAACCCACGGTTTTTTCTTGACGAAAAATGATTTCTGCGCGCCACTTTGATGGTCGATATGTCCCATACACGTGGCTTGTTTTCGGAAAAATTTGCACAGCATGTACAAAAGGACGTATACTTTCAATTGGCATGCTTAGAAAACTTATTTGAAATTTTCGATTTCCGTGAAAAATCAACGATGGTTAACCCACGGTTTTTTCTTGACGAAAAATGATTTCTGCGCGCCACTTTAATGGTCGATATCTCCCATACACGTGGCTTGTTTTCGGAAAAATTTGCACAGCATGTCAAAAGGACGTATACTTTCAATTGGCATGCTTAGAAAACTTTTTTGAAATTTTCGATTTCCGTGAAAAATCAACGATGGTTAACCCACGGTTTTTTCTTGACGAAAAATGATTTCTGCGCGCCACTTTGATGGTCGATATGTCCCATACACGTGGCTTGTTTTCGGAAAAATTTGCACAGCATGTACAAAAGGACGTATACTTTCAATTGGCATGCTTAGTAAACTTTTTGAAATTTTCGATTTCCGTGAAAAATCAACGATGGTTAACCCACGGTTTTTTCTTGACGAAAAATGATTTCTGCGCGCCATTTTGATGGTCGATATCTCCCATACACGTGGCTTGTTTTCGGAAAAATTAGCACAGCATGTACAAAAGGACGTATACTTTCAATTGGCATGCTTAGAAAACTTTTTTGAAATTTTCGATTTCCGTGAAAAATCAACGATGGTTAACCCACGGTTTTTTCTTGACGAAAAATGACTTCTGCGCGCCACTTTGATGGTCGATATGTCCCATACACGTGGCTTGTTTTCGGAAAAATTTGCACAGCATGTACAAAAGTACGTATACTTTCAATTGGCATGCTTAGAAAACTTATTTGAAATTTTCGATTTCCGTGAAAAATCAACGATGGTTAACCCACGGTTTTTTCTTGACGAAAAATGAATTCTGCGCGCCACTTTAATGGTCGATATCTCCCATACACGTGGCTTGTTTTCGGAAAAATTTGCACAGCATGTACATTAGGACGTATACTTTCAATTGGCATGCTTAGAAAACTTTTTTGAAATTTTCGATTTCCGTGAAAAATCAACGATGGTTAACCCACGGTTTTTTCTTGACGAAAAATGATTTCTGCGCGCCACTTTGATGGTCGATATCTCCCATACACGTGGCTTGTTTTCGGAAAAATTTGCACAGCATGTCAAAAGGACGTATACTTTCAATTGGCATGCTTAGAAAACTTTTTTGAAATTTTCGATTTCCGTGAAAAATCAACGATGGTTAACCCACGGTTTTTTCTTGACGAAAAATGATTTCTGCGCGCCACTTTGATGGTCGATATCTCCCATACACGTGGCTTGTTTTCGGAAAAATTTGCACAGCATGTACAAAAGGACGTATACTTTCAATTGGCATGCTTAGAAAACTTTTTGAAATTTTCGATTTCCGTGAAAAATCAACGATGGTTAACCCACGGTTTTTTCTTGACGAAAAATGATTTCTGCGCGCCATTTTGATGGTCGATATCTCCCATACACGTGGCTTGTTTTCGGAAAAATTAGCACAGCATGTACAAAAGGACGTATACTTTCAATTGGCATGCTTAGAAAACTTTTTTGAAATTTTCGATTTCCGTGAAAATCAACGATGGTTAACCCACGGTTTTTTCTTGACGAAAAATGATTTCTGCGCGCCTTTTGGATGGTCGATATCTCCCATACACGTGGCTTGTTTTCGGAAAAATTAGCACAGCATGTACAAAAGGACGTATACTTTCAATTGGCATGCTTAGAAAACTTTTTTGAAATTTTCGATTTCCGTGAAAAATCAACGATGGTTAACCCACGGTTTTTTCTTGACGAAAAATGACTTCTGCGCGCCACTTTGATGGTCGATATGTCCCATACACGTGGCTTGTTTTCGGAAAAATTTGCACAGCATGTACAAAAGTACGTATACTTTCAATTGGCATGCTTAGAAAACTTATTTGAAATTTTCGATTTCCGTGAAAAATCAACGATGGTTAACCCACGGTTTTTTCTTGACGAAAAATGAATTCTGCGCGCCACTTTAATGGTCGATATCTCCCATACACGTGGCTTGTTTTCGGAAAAATTTGCACAGCATGTACAAAAGGACGTATACTTTCAATTGGCATGCTTAGAAAACTTTTTTGATATTTTCGATTTCCGTGAAAAATCAACGATGGTTAACCCACGGTTTTTTCTTGACGAAAAATGATTTCTGCGCGCCACTTTGATGGTCGATATGTCCCATACGCGTGGCTTGTTTTCGGAAAAATATGCACAGCATGTACAAAAGGACGTTTACTTTCAATTGGCATGCTTAGAAAACTTTTTTGAAATTTTCGATTTCCGTGAAAAATCAACGATGGTTAACCCACGGTTTTTTCTTGACGAAAAATGATTTCTGCGCGCCACTTTGATGGTCGATATGTCCCATACACGTGGGTTGTTTTCGGAAAAATTTGCACAGCCTGTACAATAGGACGTATACATTCATTTGGCATGCTTAAAAAACTTATTTGAAATTTTCGATTTCCGTGAAAAATCAACGATGGTTAACCCACGGTTTTTTCTTGACGAAAAATGATTTCTGCGCGCCACTTTGATGGTCGATATGTCCCATACACGTGGCTTGTTTTCGGAAAAATTTGCACAGCATGTACAAAAGGACGTATACTTTCAATTGGCATGCTTAGAAAACTTATTTGAAATTTTCGATTTCCGTGAAAAATCAACGATGGTTAACCCACGGTTTTTTCTTGACGAAAAATGATTTCTGCGCGCCACTTTGATGGTCGATATCTCCCATACACGTGGCTTGTTTTCGGAAAAATTTGCACAGCATGTACAAAAGGACGTATACTTTCAATTGGCATGCTTAGAAAACTTTTTTGAAATTTTCGATTTCCGTGAAAAATCAACGATGGTTAACCCACGGTTTTTTCTTGACGAAAAATGATTTCTGCGCGCCATTTTGATGGTCGATATCTCCCATACACGTGGCTTGTTTTCGGAAAAATTTGCACAGCATGTACAATAGGACGTATACATTCATTTGGCATGCTTAAAAAACTTATTTGAAATTTTCGATATCCGTGAAAAATCAACGATGGTTAACCCACGGTTTTTTCTTGACGAAAAATGATTTCTGCGCGCCACTTTGATGGTCGATATGTCCCATACACGTGGCTTGTTTTCGGAAAAATTTGCACAGCATGTACAAAAGGACGTATACTTTCAATTGGCATGCTTAGAAAACTTTTTGAAATTTTCGATTTCCGTGAAAAATCAACGATGGTTAACCCACGGTTTTTTCTTGACGAAAAATGATTTCTGCGCGCCACTTTAATGGTCGATATCTCCCATACACGAGGCTTGTTTTCGGAAAAATTTGCACTGCATGTACAAAAGGACGTATACTTTCAATTGGCATGCTTAGAAAACTTTTTTGAAATTTTCGATTTCCGTGAAAAATCAACGATGGTTAACCCACGGTTTTTTCTTGACGAAAAATGATTTCTGCGCGCCACTTTGATGGTCGATATGTCCCATACACGTGGCTTGTTTTCGGAAAAATTTGCACAGCATGTACAAAAGGACGTATACTTTCAATTGGCATGCTTAGAAAACTTTTTTGAAATTTTCGATTTCCGTGAAAAATCAACGATGGTTAACCCACGGTTTTTTCTTGACGAAAAATGATTTCTGCGCGCCACTTTGATGGTCGATATGTCCCATACACGTGGCTTGTTTTCGGAAAAATTTGCACAGCATGTACAAAAGGACGTATACTTTCAATTGGCATGCTTAGAAAACTTATTTGAAATTTTCGATTTCCGTGAAAAATCAACGATGGTTAACCCACGGTTTTTTCTTGACGAAAAATGATTTCTGCGCGCCACTTTAATGGTCGATATCTCCCATACACGTGGCTTGTTTTCGGAAAAATTTGCACAGCATGTCAAAAGGACGTATACTTTCAATTGGCATGCTTAGAAAACTTTTTTGAAATTTTCGATTTCCGTGAAAAATCAACGATGGTTAACCCACGGTTTTTTCTTGACGAAAAATGATTTCTGCGCGCCACTTTAATGGTCGATATCTCCCATACACGTGGCTTGTTTTCGGAAAAATTTGCACAGCATGTCAAAAGGACGTATACTTTCAATTGGCATGCTTAGAAAACTTTTTTGAAATTTTCGATTTCCGTGAAAAATCAACGATGGTTAACCCACGGTTTTTTCTTGACGAAAAATGATTTCTGCGCGCCACTTTGATGGTCGATATGTCCCATACACGTGGCTTGTTTTCGGAAAAATTTGCACAGCATGTACAAAAGGACGTATACTTTCAATTGGCATGCTTAGAAAACTTTTTGAAATTTTCGATTTCCGTGAAAAATCAACGATGGTTAACCCACGGTTTTTTCTTGACGAAAAATGATTTCTGCGCGCCACTTTGATGGTCGATATGTCCCATACACGTGGCTTGTTTTCGAAAAAATTTGCACAGCATGTACAAAAGGACGTATACTTTCAATTGGCATGCTTAGAAAACTTTTTTGAAATTTTCGATTTCCGTGAAAAATCAACGATGGTTAACCCACGGTTTTTTCTTGACGAAAAATGATTTCTGCGCGCCACTTTGATGGTCGATATGTCCCATACACGTGGCTTGTTTTCGGAAAAATTTGCACTGCATGTACAAAAGGACGTATACTTTCAATTGGCATGCTTAGAAAACTTTTTTGAAATTTTCGATTTCCGTGAAAAATCAACGATGGTTAACCCACGGTTTTTTCTTGACGAAAAATGATTTCTGCGCGCCACTTTGATGGTCGATATGTCCCATACACGTGGCTTGTTTTCGGAAAAATTTGCACAGCATGTACAAAAGGACGTATACTTTCAATTGGCATGCTTAGAAAACTTATTTGAAATTTTCGATTTCCGTGAAAAATCAACGATGGTTAACCCACGGTTTTTTCTTGACGAAAAATGATTTCTGCGCGCCACTTTAATGGTCGATATCTCCCATACACGTGGCTTGTTTTCGGAAAAATTTGCACAGCATGTCAAAAGGACGTATACTTTCAATTGGCATGCTTAGAAAACTTTTTTGAAATTTTCGATTTCCGTGAAAAATCAACGATGGTTAACCCACGGTTTTTTCTTGACGAAAAATGATTTCTGCGCGCCACTTTGATGGTCGATATGTCCCATACACGTGGCTTGTTTTCGAAAAAATTTGCACAGCATGTACAAAAGGACGTATACTTTCAATTGGCATGCTTAGAAAACTTTTTTGAAATTTTCGATTTCCGTGAAAAATCAACGATGGTAAACCCACGGTTTTTTCTTGACGAAAAATGATTTCTGCGCGCCACTTTGATGGTCGATATGTCCCATACACGTGGCTTGTTTTCGGAAAAATTTGCACTGCATGTACAAAAGGACGTATACTTTCAATTGGCATGCTTAGAAAACTTTTTTGAAATTTTCGATTTCCGTGAAAAATCAACGATGGTTAACCCACGGTTTTTTCTTGACGAAAAATGATTTCTGCGCGCCACTTTGATGGTCGATATGTCCCATACACGTGGCTTGTTTTCGGAAAAATTTGCACAGCATGTACAAAAGGACGTATACTTTCAATTGGCATGCTTAGAAAACTTTTTTGAAATTTTCGATTTCCGTGAAAAATCAACGATGGTTAACCCACGGTTTTTTCTTGACGAAAAATGATTTCTGCGCGCCACTTTGATGGTCGATATGTCCCATACACGTGGCTTGTTTTCGGAAAAATTTGCACAGCATGTACAAAAGGACGTATACTTTCAATTGGCATGCTTAGAAAACTTATTTGAAATTTTCGATTTCCGTGAAAAATCAACGATGGTTAACCCACGGTTTTTTCTTGACGAAAAATGATTTCTGCGCGCCACTTTAATGGTCGATATCTCCCATACACGTGGCTTGTTTTCGGAAAAATTTGCACAGCATGTCAAAAGGACGTATACTTTCAATTGGCATGCTTAGAAAACTTTTTTGAAATTTTCGATTTCCGTGAAAAATCAACGATGGTTAACCCACGGTTTTTTCTTGACGAAAAATGATTTCTGCGCGCCACTTTAATGGTCGATATCTCCCATACACGTGGCTTGTTTTCGGAAAAATTTGCACAGCATGTCAAAAGGACGTATACTTTCAATTGGCATGCTTAGAAAACTTTTTTGAAATTTTCGATTTCCGTGAAAAATCAACGATGGTTAACCCACGGTTTTTTCTTGACGAAAAATGATTTCTGCGCGCCACTTTGATGGTCGATATGTCCCATACACGTGGCTTGTTTTCGGAAAAATTTGCACAGCATGTACAAAAGGACGTATACTTTCAATTGGCATGCTTAGAAAACTTTTTGAAATTTTCGATTTCCGTGAAAAATCAACGATGGTTAACCCACGGTTTTTTCTTGACGAAAAATGATTTCTGCGCGCCATTTTGATGGTCGATATCTCCCATACACGTGGCTTGTTTTCGGAAAAATTAGCACAGCATGTACAAAAGGACGTATACTTTCAATTGGCATGCTTAGAAAACTTATTTGAAATTTTCGATTTCCGTGAAAAATCAACGATGGTTAACCCACGGTTTTTTCTTGACGAAAAATGATTTCTGCGCGCCACTTTGATGGTCGATATCTCCCATACACGTGGCTTGTTTTCGGAAAAATTTGCACAGCATGTACAAAAGGACGTATACTTTCAATTGGCATGCTTAGAAAACTTTTTTGAAATTTTCGATTTCCGTGAAAAATCAACGATGGTTAACCCACGGTTTTTTCTTGACGAAAAATGATTTCTGCGCGCCATTTTGATGGTCGATATCTCCCATACACGTGGCTTGTTTTCGGAAAAAATAGCACAGCATGTACAAAAGGACGTATACTTTCAATTGGCATGCTTAGAAAACTTTTTTGAAATTTTCGATTTCCGTGAAAAATCAACGATGGTTAACCCACGGTTTTTTCTTGACGAAAAATGACTTCTGCGCGCCACTTTGATGGTCGATATGTCCCATACACGTGGCTTGTTTTCGGAAAAATTTGCACAGCATGTACAAAAGTACGTATACTTTCAATTGGCATGCTTAGAAAACTTATTTGAAATTTTCGATTTCCGTGAAAAATCAACGATGGTTAACCCACGGTTTTTTCTTGACGAAAAATGATTTCTGCGCGCCACTTTAATGGTCGATATCTCCCATACACGTGGCTTGTTTTCGGAAAAATTTGCACAGCATGTACAAAAGGACGTATACTTTCAATTGGCATGCTTAGAAAACTTTTTTTATATTTTCGATTTCCGTGAAAAATCAACGATGGTTAACCCACGGTTTTTTCTTGACGAAAAATGATTTCTGCGCGCCACTTTGATGGTCGATATGTCCCATACGCGTGGCTTGTTTTCGGAAAAATTTGCACAGCATGTACAATAGGACGTATACATTCATTTGGCATGCTTAAAAAACTTTTTTGAAATTTTCGATTTCCGTGAAAAATCAACGATGGTTAACCCACGGTTTTTTCTTGACGAAAAATGATTTCTGCGCGCCACTTTGATGGTCGATATGTCCCATACACGTGGCTTGTTTTCGAAAAAATTTGCACAGCATGTACAAAAGGACGTATACTTTCAATTGGCATGCTTAGAAAACTTTTTTGAAATTTTCGATTTCCGTGAAAAATCAACGATGGTTAACCCACGGTTTTTTCTTGACGAAAAATGATTTCTGCGCGCCACTTTGATGGTCGATATGTCCCATACACGTGGCTTGTTTTCGGAAAAATTTGCACTGCATGTACAAAAGGACGTATACTTTCAATTGGCATGCTTAGAAAACTTTTTTGAAATTTTCGATTTCCGTGAAAAATCAACGATGGTTAACCCACGGTTTTTTCTTGACGAAAAATGATTTCTGCGCGCCACTTTGATGGTCGATATGTCCCATACACGTGGCTTGTTTTCGGAAAAATTTGCACAGCATGTACAAAAGGACGTATACTTTCAATTGGCATGCTTAGAAAACTTTTTTGAAATTTTCGATTTCCGTGAAAAATCAACGATGGTTAACCCACGGTTTTTTCTTGACGAAAAATGATTTCTGCGCGCCACTTTAATGGTCGATATCTCCCATACACGTGGCTTGTTTTCGGAAAAATTTGCACAGCATGTCAAAAGGACGTATACTTTCAATTGGCATGCTTAGAAAACTTTTTTGAAATTTTCGATTTCCGTGAAAAATCAACGATGGTTAACCCACGGTTTTTTCTTGACGAAAAATGATTTCTGCGCGCCACTTTGATGGTCGATATGTCCCATACACGTGGCTTGTTTTCGGAAAAATTTGCACAGCATGTACAAAAGGACGTATACTTTCAATTGGCATGCTTAGAAAACTTATTTGAAATTTTCGATTTCCGTGAAAAATCAACGATGGTTAACCCACGGTTTTTTCTTGACGAAAAATGATTTCTGCGCGCCACTTTAATGGTCGATATCTCCCATACACGTGGCTTGTTTTCGGAAAAATTTGCACAGCATGTCAAAAGGACGTATACTTTCAATTGGCATGCTTAGAAAACTTTTTTGAAATTTTCGATTTCCGTGAAAAATCAACGATGGTTAACCCACGGTTTTTTCTTGACGAAAAATGATTTCTGCGCGCCACTTTAATGGTCGATATCTCCCATACACGTGGCTTGTTTTCGGAAAAATTTGCACAGCATGTCAAAAGGACGTATACTTTCAATTGGCATGCTTAGAAAACTTTTTTGAAATTTTCGATTTCCGTGAAAAATCAACGATGGTTAACCCACGGTTTTTTCTTGACGAAAAATGATTTCTGCGCGCCACTTTGATGGTCGATATGTCCCATACACGTGGCTTGTTTTCGGAAAAATTTGCACAGCATGTACAAAAGGACGTATACTTTCAATTGGCATGCTTAGAAAACTTTTTGAAATTTTCGATTTCCGTGAAAAATCAACGATGGTTAACCCACGGTTTTTTCTTGACGAAAAATGATTTCTGCGCGCCACTTTGATGGTCGATATGTCCCATACACGTGGCTTGTTTTCGGAAAAATTTGCACTGCATGTACAAAAGGACGTATACTTTCAATTGGCATGCTTAGAAAACTTTTTTGAAATTTTCGATTTCCGTGAAAAATCAACGATGGTTAACCCACGGTTTTTTCTTGACGAAAAATGATTTCTGCGCGCCACTTTGATGGTCGATATGTCCCATACACGTGGCTTGTTTTCGGAAAAATTTGCACAGCATGTACAAAAGGACGTATACTTTCAATTGGCATGCTTAGAAAACTTATTTGAAATTTTCGATTTCCGTGAAAAATCAACGATGGTTAACCCACGGTTTTTTCTTGACGAAAAATGATTTCTGCGCGCCACTTTAATGGTCGATATCTCCCATACACGTGGCTTGTTTTCGGAAAAATTTGCACAGCATGTCAAAAGGACGTATACTTTCAATTGGCATGCTTAGAAAACTTTTTTGAAATTTTCGATTTCCGTGAAAAATCAACGATGGTTAACCCACGGTTTTTTCTTGACGAAAAATGATTTCTGCGCGCCACTTTGATGGTCGATATGTCCCATACACGTGGCTTGTTTTCGGAAAAATTTGCACTGCATGTACAAAAGGACGTATACTTTCAATTGGCATGCTTAGAAAACTTTTTTGAAATTTTCGATTTCCGTGAAAAATCAACGATGGTTAACCCACGGTTTTTTCTTGACGAAAAATGATTTCTGCGCGCCACTTTGATGGTCGATATGTCCCATACACGTGGCTTGTTTTCGGAAAAATTTGCACAGCATGTACAAAAGGACGTATACTTTCAATTGGCATGCTTAGAAAACTTTTTTGAAATTTTCGATTTCCGTGAAAAATCAACGATGGTTAACCCACGGTTTTTTCTTGACGAAAAATGATTTCTGCGCGCCACTTTAATGGTCGATATCTCCCATACACGTGGCTTGTTTTCGGAAAAATTTGCACTGCATGTACAAAAGGACGTATACTTTCAATTGGCATGCTTAGAAAACTTTTTTGAAATTTTCGATTTCCGTGAAAAATCAACGATGGTTAACCCACGGTTTTTTCTTGACGAAAAATGATTTCTGCGCGCCACTTTGATGGTCGATATGTCCCATACACGTGGCTTGTTTTCGGAAAAATTTGCACAGCATGTACAAAAGGACGTATACTTTCAATTGGCATGCTTAGAAAACTTATTTGAAATTTTCGATTTCCGTGAAAAATCAACGATGGTTAACCCACGGTTTTTTCTTGACGAAAAATGATTTCTGCGCGCCACTTTAATGGTCGATATCTCCCATACACGTGGCTTGTTTTCGGAAAAATTTGCACAGCATGTCAAAAGGACGTATACTTTCAATTGGCATGCTTAGAAAACTTTTTTGAAATTTTCGATTTCCGTGAAAAATCAACGATGGTTAACCCACGGTTTTTTCTTGACGAAAAATGATTTCTGCGCGCCACTTTAATGGTCGATATCTCCCATACACGTGGCTTGTTTTCGGAAAAATTTGCACAGCATGTCAAAAGGACGTATACTTTCAATTGGCATGCTTAGAAAACTTTTTTGAAATTTTCGATTTCCGTGAAAAATCAACGATGGTTAACCCACGGTTTTTTCTTGACGAAAAATGATTTCTGCGCGCCACTTTGATGGTCGATATGTCCCATACACGTGGCTTGTTTTCGGAAAAATTTGCACAGCATGTACAAAAGGACGTATACTTTCAATTGGCATGCTTAGAAAACTTTTTGAAATTTTCGATTTCCGTGAAAAATCAACGATGGTTAACCCACGGTTTTTTCTTGACGAAAAATGATTTCTGCGCGCCATTTTGATGGTCGATATCTCCCATACACGTGGCTTGTTTTCGGAAAAATTAGCACAGCATGTACAAAAGGACGTATACTTTCAATTGGCATGCTTAGAAAACTTATTTGAAATTTTCGATTTCCGTGAAAAATCAACGATGGTTAACCCACGGTTTTTTCTTGACGAAAAATGATTTCTGCGCGCCACTTTGATGGTCGATATCTCCCATACACGTGGCTTGTTTTCGGAAAAATTTGCACAGCATGTACAAAAGGACGTATACTTTCAATTGGCATGCTTAGAAAACTTTTTTGAAATTTTCGATTTCCGTGAAAAATCAACGATGGTTAACCCACGGTTTTTTCTTGACGAAAAATGATTTCTGCGCGCCATTTTGATGGTCGATATCTCCCATACACGTGGCTTGTTTTCGGAAAAATTAGCACAGCATGTACAAAAGGACGTATACTTTCAATTGGCATGCTTAGAAAACTTTTTTGAAATTTTCGATTTCCGTGAAAAATCAACGATGGTTAACCCACGGTTTTTTCTTGACGAAAAATGATTTCTGCGCGCCACTTTAATGGTCGATATCTCCCATACACGTGGCTTGTTTTCGGAAAAATTTGCACAGCATGTCAAAAGGACGTATACTTTCAATTGGCATGCTTAGAAAACTTTTTTGAAATTTTCGATTTCCGTGAAAAATCAACGATGGTTAACCCACGGTTTTTTCTTGACGAAAAATGATTTCTGCGCGCCACTTTGATGGTCGATATCTCCCATACACGTGGCTTGTTTTCGGAAAAATTTGCACAGCATGTACAAAAGGACGTATACTTTCAATTGGCATGCTTAGAAAACTTTTTTGAAATTTTCGATTTCCGTGAAAAATCAACGATGGTTAACCCACGGTTTTTTCTTGACGAAAAATGATTTCTGCGCGCCATTTTGATGGTCGATATCTCCCATACACGTGGCTTGTTTTCGGAAAAATTAGCACAGCATGTACAAAAGGACGTATACTTTCAATTGGCATGCTTAGAAAACTTTTTTGAAATTTTCGATTTCCGTGAAAATCAACGATGGTTAACCCACGGTTTTTTCTTGACGAAAAATGATTTCTGCGCGCCACTTTATTGGTCGATATCTCCCATACACGTGGCTTGTTTTCGGAAAAATTTGCACAGCATGTACAAAAGGACGTATACTTTCAATTGGCATGCTTAGAAAACTTTTTTGAAATTTTCGATTTCCGTGAAAAATCAACGATGGTTAACCCACGGTTTTTTCTTGACGAAAAATGACTTCTGCGCGCCACTTTGATGGTCGATATGTCCCATACACGTGGCTTGTTTTCGGAAAAATTTGCACAGCATGTACAAAAGTACGTATACTTTCAATTGGCATGCTTAGAAAACTTATTTGAAATTTTCGATTTCCGTGAAAAATCAACGATGGTTAACCCACGGTTTTTTCTTGACGAAAAATGATTTCTGCGCGCCACTTTAATGGTCGATATCTCCCATACACGTGGCTTGTTTTCGGAAAAATTTGCACAGCATGTACAAAAGGACGTATACTTTCAATTGGCATGCTTAGAAAACTTTTTTTATATTTTCGATTTCCGTGAAAAATCAACGATGGTTAACCCACGGTTTTTTCTTGACGAAAAATGATTTCTGCGCGCCACTTTGATGGTCGATATGTCCCATACGCGTGGCTTGTTTTCGGAAAAATTTGCACAGCATGTACAATAGGACGTATACATTCATTTGGCATGCTTAAAAAACTTTTTTGAAATTTTCGATTTCCGTGAAAAATCAACGATGGTTAACCCACGGTTTTTTCTTGACGAAAAATGATTTCTGCGCGCCACTTTGATGGTCGATATGTCCCATACACGTGGCTTGTTTTCGAAAAAATTTGCACAGCATGTACAAAAGGACGTATACTTTCAATTGGCATGCTTAGAAAACTTTTTTGAAATTTTCGATTTCCGTGAAAAATCAACGATGGTTAACCCACGGTTTTTTCTTGACGAAAAATGATTTCTGCGCGCCACTTTGATGGTCGATATGTCCCATACACGTGGCTTGTTTTCGGAAAAATTTGCACTGCATGTACAAAAGGACGTATACTTTCAATTGGCATGCTTAGAAAACTTTTTTGAAATTTTCGATTTCCGTGAAAAATCAACGATGGTTAACCCACGGTTTTTTCTTGACGAAAAATGATTTTGCGCGCCACTTTGATGGTCGATATCTCCCATACACGTGGCTTGTTTTCGGAAAAATTTGCACAGCATGTACAAAAGGACGTATACTTTCAATTGGCATGCTTAGAAAACTTATTTGAAATTTTCGATTTCCGTGAAAAATCAACGATGGTTAACCCACGGTTTTTTCTTGACGAAAAATGATTTTGCGCGCCACTTTGATGGTCGATATGTCCCATACACGTGGCTTGTTTTCGGAAAAATTTGCACAGCATGTACAGATAGCCATGTACTTTCGATTGGCATCCTAAAAAAAATTTTTTTTAATTTGACCATGTTCGTGAAAAATCAACGATGGTTAACCCACGGTTTTTTTTGGCGAAAAATCTTTTTGTGCCGAAATCGAAAAAGATTGTTATATTATCGTTCTATACATTGTTACGAAACCGAAATGCCTTGGGTTCGAAAATCATCCCTTATATAACGATGGTACAAGCAATTGTTGAAGAAGCCACGTTCGTCTCTCCCTCTTAGTGGGAAGTATGCATCCCTTAAATTGCATGTTCAACCCTTAAACGTGGTTTGTTTTGGGAAAAATTTGCACAGCATGTACAGAGAGCCTTGTACTTTCGATTGGCTTCCTAAAAAATTTTTTTTTAATTTGACCTTTTGCGTGAAAAATCAACGATGGTTTACCCACGGTTTTTTTTGGCGAAAAATCTTTTTGTTTCGAAATCGAAAAATATTGTTATATTATCGTTCTTTACATTGTAACGAAACCGAAACTGCCTTGGGTTCGAAAATCATCCCTTATATAACGATGGTACAAGCAATTGTTGAAGAAGCCACGTTCGTCTCTCCCTCTTAGTGGGAAGTATGCATTCCTTAAACTGCATGTTCAACCCTTAAACGTGGTTTGTTTTGGGAAAAATTTGCACAGCATGTACTGATAGCCTTGTACTTTCGATTGGCATCCTAAAAAAAATTTTTTTTGATCTGACCATTTTCGTGGTAAATCAACGATGGTTACCCCACGGTTTTTTTTGGCGAAAAATCTTTTTGTTTCGAAATCGAAAAATATTGTTATATTATCGTTCTATACATTGTTACGAAACCGAAACTGCCTTGGGTTCGAAAATCATCCCTTATATAACGATGGTACAAGCAATTGTTGAAGAAGCCACGTTCGTCTCTCCCTCTTAATGGGAAGTATGCATCCCTTAAATTGCATGTTCAACCCTCAAACGTGGTTTATTTTGGGAAAAATTTGCACAGCATGTACTGATAGCCTTGTACTTTCGATTGGCATCCTAAAAAAAATTTTTTTTAATCTGACCATTTTCGTGAAAAATTAACGATTGTTAACCCACGGTTTTTTTTGGCGAAAAATCTTTTTGTGCCGAAATCGAAAAATATTGTTATATTATCGTTCTATACATTGTTACGAAACCGAAACTGCCTTGGGTTCGAAAATCATCCCTTATATAACGATGGTACAAGCAATTGTTGAAGAAGCCACGTTCGTCTCTCCCTCTTAATGGGAAGTATGCATCCCTTAAATTGCATGTTCAACCCTCAAACGTGGTTTATTTTGGGAAAAATTTGCACAGCATGTACTGATAGCCTTGTACTTTCGATTGGCATCCTAAAAAAAATTTTTTTTAATCTGACCATTTTCGTGAAAAATTAACGATTGTTAACCCACGGTTTTTTTTTGGCGAAAAATCTTTTTGTGCCGAAATCGAAAAATATTGTTATATTATCGTTCTATACATTGTTACGAAACCGAAACTGCCTTGGGTTCGAAAATCATCCCTTAAATAACGATGGTACAAGCAATTGTTGAAGAAGCCACGTTCGTCTCTCCCTCTTAGTGGGAAGTATGCATCCCTTAAATTGCATGTTCAACCCTTATACGTGGTTTGTTTTGGGAAAAATTTGCACAGCATGTACTGATAGCCTTGTACTTTCGATTGGCATCCTAAAAAAAATTTTTTTTAATCTGACCATTTTCGTGAAAAATTAACGATTGTTAACCCACGGTTTTTTTTGACGAAAAATCTTTTTGTGCCGAAATCGAAAAATATTGTTATATTATCGTTCTATACATTGTTACGAAACCGAAACTGCCTTTGGTTCGAAAATCATCCCTTATATAACGATGGTACAAGCAATTGTTGAAGAAGCCACGTTCGTCTCTCCCTCTTAGTGGGAAGTATGCATCCCTTAAACTGCATGTTCAACCCTTAAACGTGGTTTGTTTTGGGAATAATTTGCACAGCATGTACAGATAGCCTTGTACTTTCGATTGGCTTCCTAAAAAATTTTTTTTTAATTTGACCTTTTGCGTGAAAAATCAACGATGGTTAACCCACGGTTTTTTTTGGCGAAAAATCTTTTTGTGCCGAAATCGAAAAAGATTTATATATTATCGTTCTATACATTGTTACGAACCCGAAACTGCCTTTGGTTCGAAAATCATCCCTTATATAACGATGGTACAAGCAATTGTTGAAGAAGCCACGTTCGTCTCTCCCTCTTAGTGGGAAGTAGGCATCCCTTAACCTGCATGTTCAACCCTTAAACGTGGTTTGTTTTGGGAAAAATTTGCACAGCATGTACTTATAGCCTTGTACTTTCGATTGGCATCCTAAAAAAAATTTTTTTTAATCTGACAATTTTCGTGAAAAATCAACGATGGTTAACCAACGGTTTTTTTTGGCGAATAATCTTTTTGTTTCGAAATTGAAAAAGATTGTTATATTATAGTTCTATACATTGATACGAACCCGAAACTGCCTTTGGTTCGAAAATCATCCCTTATATAACGATGGTACAAGCAATTGTTGAAGAAGCCACGTTCGTCTCTCCCTCTTAGTGGGAAGTATGCATCCCTTAAACTGCATGTTCAACCCTTAAACGTGGTTTGTTTTGGGAAAAATTTGCACAGTTTGAACAGATAGCCTTGTACTTTCGATTGGCATCCTAAGAAAAATTTTTTTTAATTTGACCATTTTCGTGAAAAATCAACGATGGTTAACCAACGGTTTTTTTTGGCGAATAATCTTTTTGTGTCGAAATCGAAAAAGATTGTTATATTATCGTTCTATACATTGTTACGAACCCGAAACTGCCTTTGGTTCGAAAATCATCCCTTATATAACGATGGTACATGCAATTGTTGAAGAAGCCTCGTTCGTCTCTCCCTCTTAGTGGGAAGTAGGCATCCCTTAAACTGCATGTTCAACCCTTAAACGTGGTTTGTTTTGGGAAAAATTTGCACAGCATGTACAGATAGCCTTGTACTTTCGATTGGCATCCTAAAAAATTTTTTTTTAATTTGACCTTTTGCGTGAAAAATCAACGATGGTTAACCCACGGTTTTTTTTGGCGAAAAATCTTTTTGTGCCGAAATCGAAAAAGATTTATATATTATCGTTCTATACATTGTTACGAACCCGAAACTGCCTTTGGTTCGAAAATCATCCCTTATATAACGATGGTACAAGCAATTGTTGAAGAAGCCACGTTCGTCTCTCCCTCTTAGTGGGAAGTAGGCATCCCTTAACCTGCATGTTCAACCCTTAAACGTGGTTTGTTTTGGGAAAAATTTGCACAGCATGTACTTATAGCCTTGTACTTTCGATTGGCATCGTAAAAAAAATTTTTTTTAATTTGACCATTTTCGTGAAAAATCAACGATGGTTAACCCACGGTTTTTTTTGGCGAATAATCTTTTTGTTTCGAAATTGAAAAAGATTGTTATATTATCGTTCTATACATTGATACGAACCCGAAACTGCCTTTGGTTCGAAAATCATCCCTTATATAACGATGGTACAAGCAATTGTTGAAGAAGCCACGTTCGTCTCTCCCTCTTAGTGGGAAGTATGCATCCCTTAAATTGCATGTTCAACCCTTATACGTGGTTTGTTTTGGGAAAAATTTGCACAGCATGTACAGATAGCCTTGTACTTTCGATTGGCATCCTAAAAAAAATTTTTTTTAATCTGACCATTTTCGTGAAAAATTAACGATTGTTAACCCACGGTTTTTTTTGACGAAAAATCTTTTTGTGCCGAAATCGAAAAATATTGTTATATTATCGTTCTTTACATTGTTACGAAACCGAAACTGCCTTTGGTTCGAAAATCATCCCTTATATAACGATGGTACAAGCAATTGTTGAAGAAGCCACGTTCGTCTCTCCCTCTTAGTGGGAAGTATGCATCCCTTAAACTGCATGTTCAACCCTTAAACGTGGTTTGTTTTGGGAAAAATTTGCACAGCATGTACAGATAGCCTTGTACTTTCGATTGGCTTCCTAAAAAATTTTTTTTTAATTTGACCTTTTGCGTGAAAAATCAACGATGGTTAACCCACGGTTTTTTTTGGCGAAAAATCTTTTTGTGCCGAAATCGAAAAAGATTTATATATTATCGTTCTATACATTGTTACGAACCCGAAACTGCCTTTGGTTCGAAAATCATCCCTTATATAACGATGGTACAAGCAATTGTTGAAGAAGCCACGTTCGTCTCTCCCTCTTAGTGGGAAGTAGGCATCCCTTAACCTGCATGTTCAACCCTTAAACGTGGTTTGTTTTGGGAAAAATTTGCACAGCATGTACTTATAGCCTTGTACTTTCGATTGGCATCCTAAAAAAAATTTTTTTTAATCTGACCATTTTCGTGAAAAATCAACGATGGTTAACCCACGGTTTTTTTTGGCGAATAATCTTTTTGTTTCGAAATTGAAAAAGATTGTTATATTATCGTTCTATACATTGATACGAACCCGAAACTGCCTTTGGTTCGAAAATCATCCCTTATATAACGATGGTACATGCAATTGTTGAAGAAGCCTCGTTCGTCTCTCCCTCTTAGTGGGAAGTAGGCATCCCTTAACCTGCATGTTCAACCCTTAAACGTGGTTTGTTTTGGGAAAAATTTGCACAGCATGTACAGATAGCCTTGTACTTTCGATTGGCATCGTAAAAAAAATTTTTTTTAATTTGACCATTTTCGTGAAAAATCAACGATGGTTAACCCACGGTTTTTTTTGGCGAATAATCTTTTTGTTTCGAAATTGAAAAAGATTGTTATATTATCGTTCTATACATTGATACGAACCCGAAACTGCCTTTGGTTCGAAAATCATCCCTTATATAACGATGGTACAAGCAATTGTTGAAGAAGCCTCGTTCGTCTCTCCCTCTTAGTGGGAAGTATGCATCCCTTAAATTGCATGTTCAACCCTTATACGTGGTTTGTTTTGGGAAAAATTTGCACAGCATGTACTGATAGCCTTGTACTTTCGATTGGCATCCTAAAAAAAATTTTTTTTAATCTGACCATTTTCGTGAAAAATTAACGATTGTTAACCCACGGTTTTTTTTGACGAAAAATCTTTTTGTGCCGAAATCGAAAAATATTGTTATATTATCGTTCTTTACATTGTTACGAAACCGAAACTGCCTTTGGTTCGAAAATCATCCCTTATATAACGATGGTACATGCAATTGTTGAAGAAGCCTCGTTCGTCTCTCCCTCTTAGTGGGAAGTATGCATCCCTTAAACTGCATGTTCAACCCTTAAACGTGGTTTGTTTTGGGAAAAATTTGCACAGTTTGAACAGATAGCCTTGTACTTTCGATTGGCATCCTAAGAAAAATTTTTTTTAATTTGACCATTTTCGTGAAAAATCAACGATGGTTAACCAACGGTTTTTTTTGGCGAATAATCTTTTTGTGTCGAAATCGAAAAAGATTGTTATATTATCGTTCTATACATTGTTACGAACCCGAAACTGCCTTTGGTTCGAAAATCATCCCTTATATAACGATGGTACATGCAATTGTTGAAGAAGCCTCGTTCGTCTCTCCCTCTTAGTGGGAAGTAGGCATCCCTTAAACTGCATGTTCAACCCTTAAACGTGGTTTGTTTTGGGAAAAATTTGCACAGCATGTACAGATAGCCTTGTACTTTCGATTGGCTTCCTAAAAAATTTTTTTTTAATTTGACCTTTAGCGTGAAAAATCAACGATGGTAAACCCACGGTTTTTTATGGCGAAAAATCTTTTTGTTTCGAAATCGAAAAATATTGTTATATTATCGTTCTATGCATTGTTACGAACCCGAAACTGCCTTTGGTTCGAAAATCATCCCTTATATAACGATGGTACATGCAATTGTTGAAGAAGCCTCGTTCGTCTCTCCCTCTTAGTGGGAAGTATGCATCCCTTAAACTGCATGTTCAACCCTTAAACGTGGTTTGTTTTGGGAAAAATTTGCACAGCATGTACAGATAGCCTTGTACTTTCGATTGGCATCCTAAAAAATTTTTTTTTAATTTGACCTTTTGCGTGAAAAATCAACGATGGTTAACCCACGGTTTTTTTTGGCGAAAAATCTTTTTGTGCCGAAATCGAAAAAGATTTATATATTATCGTTCTATACATTGTTACGAACCCGAAACTGCCTTTGGTTCGAAAATCATCCCTTATATAACGATGGTACAAGCAATTGTTGAAGAAGCCACGTTCGTCTCTCCCTCTTAGTGGGAAGTAGGCATCCCTTAACCTGCATGTTCAACCCTTAAACGTGGTTTGTTTTGGGAAAAATTTGCACAGCATGTACTTATAGCCTTGTACTTTCGATTGGCATCGTAAAAAAAATTTTTTTTAATTTGACCATTTTCGTGAAAAATCAACGATGGTTAACCCACGGTTTTTTTTGGCGAATAATCTTTTTGTTTCGAAATTGAAAAAGATTGTTATATTATCGTTCTATACATTGATACGAACCCGAAACTGCCTTTGGTTCGAAAATCATCCCTTATATAACGATGGTACAAGCAATTGTTGAAGAAGCCACGTTCGTCTCTCCCTCTTAGTGGGAAGTATGCATCCCTTAAATTGCATGTTCAACCCTTATACGTGGTTTGTTTTGGGAAAAATTTGCACAGCATGTACAGATAGCCTTGTACTTTCGATTGGCATCCTAAAAAAAATTTTTTTTAATCTGACCATTTTCGTGAAAAATTAACGATTGTTAACCCACGGTTTTTTTTGACGAAAAATCTTTTTGTGCCGAAATCGAAAAATATTGTTATATTATCGTTCTTTACATTGTTACGAAACCGAAACTGCCTTTGGTTCGAAAATCATCCCTTATATAACGATGGTACAAGCAATTGTTGAAGAAGCCACGTTCGTCTCTCCCTCTTAGTGGGAAGTATGCATCCCTTAAACTGCATGTTCAACCCTTAAACGTGGTTTGTTTTGGGAAAAATTTGCACAGCATGTACAGATAGCCTTGTACTTTCGATTGGCTTCCTAAAAAATTTTTTTTTAATTTGACCTTTTGCGTGAAAAATCAACGATGGTTAACCCACGGTTTTTTTTGGCGAAAAATCTTTTTGTGCCGAAATCGAAAAAGATTTATATATTATCGTTCTATACATTGTTACGAACCCGAAACTGCCTTTGGTTCGAAAATCATCCCTTATATAACGATGGTACAAGCAATTGTTGAAGAAGCCACGTTCGTCTCTCCCTCTTAGTGGGAAGTAGGCATCCCTTAACCTGCATGTTCAACCCTTAAACGTGGTTTGTTTTGGGAAAAATTTGCACAGCATGTACTTATCGCCTTGTACTTTCGATTGGCATCCTAAAAAAAATTTTTTTTAATCTGACCATTTTCGTGAAAAATCAACGATGGTTAACCCACGGTTTTTTTTGGCGAATAATCTTTTTGTTTCGAAATTGAAAAAGATTGTTATATTATCGTTCTATACATTGATACGAACCCGAAACTGCCTTTGGTTCGAAAATCATCCCTTATATAACGATGGTACAAGCAATTGTTGAAGAAGCCTCGTTCGTCTCTCCCTCTTAGTGGGAAGTATGCATCCCTTAAATTGCATGTTCAACCCTTATACGTGGTTTGTTTTGGGAAAAATTTGCACAGCATGTACTGATAGCCTTGTACTTTCGATTGGCATCCTAAAAAAAATTTTTTTTAATCTGACCATTTTCGTGAAAAATTAACGATTGTTAACCCACGGTTTTTTTTGACGAAAAATCTTTTTGTGCCGAAATCGAAAAATATTGTTATATTATCGTTCTTTACATTGTTACGAAACCGAAACTGCCTTTGGTTCGAAAATCATCCCTTATATAACGATGGTACATGCAATTGTTGAAGAAGCCTCGTTCGTCTCTCCCTCTTAGTGGGAAGTAGGCATCCCTTTACCTGCATTTCAACCCTTAAACGTGGTTTGTTTTGGGAAAAATTTGCACCGCATGTACAGATAGCCTTGTACTTTCGATTGGCATCGTAAAAAAAATTTTTTTTAATTTGACCATTTTCGTGAAAAATCAACGATGGTTAACCCACGATTTTTTTTGGCGAAAAATCTTTTTGTGTCGAAATCGAAAAAGATTGTTATATTATCGTTCTATACATTGTTACGAACCCGAAACTGCCTTTGGTTCGAAAATCATCCCTTATATAACGATGGTACATGCAATTGTTGAAGAAGCCTCGTTCGTCTCTCCCTCTTAGTGGGAAGTATGCATCCCTTAAATTGCATGTTCAACCCTTAAACATGGTTTGTTTTGGGAAAAATTTGCACAGCATGTACTGATAGCCTTGTACTTTCGATTGGCATCCTAAAAAAAATTTTTTTTAATCTGACCATTTTCGTGAAAAATTAACGATGGTTAACCCACGGTTTTTTTTGGCGAAAAATCTTTTTGTGCCGAAATCGAAAAAGATTTATATATTATCGTTCTATACATAGTTACGAACCCGAAACTGCCTTTGGTTCGAAAATCATCCCTTATATAACGATGGTACAAGCAATTGTTGAAGAAGCCACGTTCGTCTCTCCCTCTTAGTGGGAAGTAGGCATCCCTTAACCTGCATGTTCAACCCTTAAACGTGGATTGTTTTGGGAAAAAGTTGCACAGCATGTACTTATAGCCTTGTACTTTCGATTGGCATCCTAAAAAAAATTTTTTTTAATCTGACCATTTTCGTGAAAAATCAACGATGGTTATCCCACGGTTTTTTTTGGCGAATAATCTTTTTGTTTCGAAATTGAAAAAGATTGTTATATTATCGTTCTATACATTGATACGAACCCGAAACTGCCTTTGGTTCGAAAATCATCCCTTATATAACGATGGTACAAGCAATTGTTGAAGAAGCCTCGTTCGTCTCTCCCTCTTAGTGGGAAGTAGGCATCCCTTAAACTGCATGTTCAACCCATAAACGTGGTTTGTTTTGGGAAAAATTTGCACAGCATGTACAGATTGCCTTGTACTTTCGATTGGCATCCTAAAAAATTTTTTTTTAATTTGACCTTTTGCGTGAAAAATCAACGATGGTTAACCCACGGTTTTTTTTGGCGAAAAATCTTTTTGTGCCGAAATCGAAAAAGATTGTTATATTATCGTTCTATACATTGTTACGAACCCGAAACTGCCTTTGGTTCGAAAATTATCCCTTATATAACGATGGTACAAGCAATTGTTGAAGAAGCCACGTTCGTCTCTCCCTCTTAGTGGGAAGTATGCATCCCTTAAACTGCATGTTCAACCCTTAAACGTGGTTTGTTTTGGGAAAAATTTGCACAGCATGTACTGATAGCCTTGTACTTTCGATTGGCATCCTAAAAAAAATTTTTTTTATCTGACCATTTTCGTGAAAAATCAACGATGGTTAACCCACGGTTTTTTTTGGCGAAAAATCTTTTTGTGTCGAAATCGAAAAAGATTGTTATATTATCGTTCTATACATTGTTACGAACCCGAAACTGCCTTTGGTTCGAAAATCATCCCTTATATAACGATGGTACATGCAATTGTTGAAGAAGCCTCGTTCGTCTCTCCCTCTTAGTGGGAAGTAGGCATCCCTTAAACTGCATGTTCAACCCTTAAACGTGGTTTGTTTTGGGAAAAATTTGCACAGCATGTACAGATTGCCTTGTACTTTCGATTGGCATCCTAAAAAATTTTTTTTTAATTTGACCTTTTGCGTGAAAAATCAACGATGGTTAACCCACGGTTTTTTTTGGCGAAAAATCTTTTTGTGCCGAAATCGAAAAAGATTGTTATATTATCGTTCTATACATTGTTACGAACCCGAAACTGCCTTTGGTTCGAAAATCATCCCTTATATAACGATGGTACAAGCAATTGTTGAAGAAGCCACGTTCGTCTCTCCCTCTTAGTGGGAAGTATGCATCCCTTAAACTGCATGTTCAACCCTTAAACGTGGTTTGTTTTGGGAAAAATTTGCACAGCATGTACTGATAGCCTTGTACTTTCGATTGGCATCCTAAAAAAAATTTTTTTTATCTGACCATTTTCGTGAAAAATCAACGATGGTTAACCCACGGTTTTTTTTGGCGAAAAATCTTTTTGTGTCGAAATCGAAAAAGATTGTTATATTATCGTTCTATACATTGTTACGAACCCGAAACTGCCTTTGGTTCGAAAATCATCCCTTATATAACGATGGTACATGCAATTGTTGAAGAAGCCTCGTTCGTCTCTCCCTCTTAGTGGGAAGTAGGCATCCCTTAAACTGCATGTTCAACCCTTAAACGTGGTTTGTTTTGGGAAAAATTTGCACAGCATGTACAGATTGCCTTGTACTTTCGATTGGCATCCTAAAAAAATTTTTTTTAATTTGACCTTTTGCGTGAAAAATCAACGATGGTTAACCCACGGTTTTTTTTGGCGAAAAATCTTTTTGTGCCGAAATCGAAAAAGATTGTTATATTATCGTTCTATACATTGTTACGAACCCGAAACTGCCTTTGGTTCGAAAATCATCCCTTATATAACGATGGTACATGCAATTGTTGAAGAAGCCTCGTTCGTCTCTCCCTCTTAGTGGGAAGTAGGCATCCCTTAACCTGCATGTTCAACCCTTAAACGTGGTTTGTTTTGGGAAAAATTTGCACAGCATGTACAGATAGCCTTGTACTTTCGATTGGCATCCTAAAAAAATTTTTTTTTAATTTGACCATTTTCGTGAAAAATCAACGATGGTTAACCCACGGTTTTTTTTGGCGAAAAATCTTTTTGTGTCGAAGTCGAAAAATATTGTTATATTATCGTTCTATACATTGTTACGAACCCGAAACTGCCTTTGGTTCGAAAATCATCCCTTATATAACGATGGTACATGCAATTGTTGAGGAAGCCTCGTTCGTCTCTCCCTCTTAGTGGGAAGTATGCATCCCTTAAATTGCATGTTCAACCCTTAAACGTGGTTTGTTTTGGGAAAAATTTGCACAGCATGTACTGATAGCCTTGTACTTTCGATTGGCATCCTAAAAAAAATTTTTTTTAATCTGACCATTTTCGTGAAAAATTAACGATTGTTAACCCACGGTTTTTTTTGGCGAAAAATCTTTTTGTGCCGAAATCGAAAAATATTGTTATATTATCGTTCTTTACATTGTTACGAAACCGAAACTGCCTTTGGTTCGAAAATCATCCCTTATATAACGATGGTACAAGCAATTGTTGAAGAAGCCACGTTCGTCTCTCCCTCTTAGTGGGAAGTATGCATCCCTTAAACTGCATGTTCAACCCTTAAACGTGGTTTGTTTTGGGAAAAATTTGCACAGCATGTACAGATAGCCTTGTACTTTCGATTGGCTTCCTAAAAAATTTTTTTTTAATTTGACCTTTTGCGTGAAAAATCAACGATGGTTAACCCACGGTTTTTTTTGGCGAAAAATCTTTTTGTGCCGAAATCGAAAAAGATTTATATATTATCGTTCTATACATTGTTACGAACCCGAAACTGCCTTTGGTTCGAAAATCATCCCTTATATAACGATGGTACAAGCAATTGTTGAAGAAGCCACGTTCGTCTCTCCCTCTTAGTGGGAAGTAGGCATCCCTTAACCTGCATGTTCAACCCTTAAACGTGGTTTGTTTTGGGAAAAATTTGCACAGCATGTACTTATAGCCTTGTACTTTCGATTGGCATCCTAAAAAAAATTTTTTTTAATCTGACCATTTTCGTGAAAAATCAACGATGGTTAACCCACGGTTTTTTTTGGCGAATAATCTTTTTGTTTCGAAATTGAAAAAGATTGTTATATTATCGTTCTATACATTGATACGAACCCGAAACTGCCTTTGGTTCGAAAATCATCCCTTATATAACGATGGTACATGCAATTGTTGAAGAAGCCTCGTTCGTCTCTCCCTCTTAGTGGGAAGTAGGCATCCCTTAACCTGCATGTTCAACCCTTAAACGTGGTTTGTTTTGGGAAAAATTTGCACAGCATGTACAGATAGCCTTGTACTTTCGATTTGCATCGTAAAAAAAATTTTTTTTAATTTGACCATTTTCGTGAAAAATCAACGATGGTTAACCCACGGTTTTTTTTGGCGAATAATCTTTTTGTTTCGAAATTGAAAAAGATTGTTATATTATCGTTCTATACATTGATACGAACCCGAAACTGCCTTTGGTTCGAAAATCATCCCTTATATAACGATGGTACAAGCAATTGTTGAAGAAGCCTCGTTCGTCTCTCCCTCTTAGTGGGAAGTATGCATCCCTTAAACTGCATGTTCAACTCTTAAACGTGGTTTGTTTAGGGAAAAATTTGCACAGCATGTACTGATAGCCTTGTACTTTCGATTGGCATCCTAAAAAAAATTTTTTTTATCTAACCATTTTCGTGAAAAATCAACGATGGTTAACCCACGGTTTTTTTTGGCGAAAAATCTTTTTGTTTCGAAATCGAAAAAGATTGTTATATTATCGTTCTATACATTGTTACGAACCCGAAACTGCCTTTGGTTCGAAAATCATCCCTTATATAACGATGGTACATGCAATTGTTGAAGAAGCCTCGTTCGTCTCTCCCTCTTAGTGGGAAGTAGGCATCCCTTAAACTGCATGTTCAACCCTTAAACGTGGTTTGTTTTGGGAAAAATTTGCACAGCATGTACAGATAGCCTTGTACTTTCGATTGGCATCCTAAAAAAAATTTTTTTTAATTTGACCATTTTCGTGAAAAATCAACGATGGTTAACCCACGGTTTTTTTTGGCGAAAAATCTTTTTGTGTCGAAGTCGAAAAATATTGTTCTATTATCGTTCTATACATTGTTACGAACCCGAAACTGCCTTTGGTTCGAAAATCATCCCTTATATAACGATGGTACATGCAATTGTTGAGGAATCCTCGTTCGTCTCTCCCTCTTAGTGGGAAGTATGCATCCCTTAAATTGCATGTTCAACCCTTAAACGTGGTTTGTTTTGGGAAAAATTTGCACAGCATGTACTGATAGCATTGTACTTTCGATTGGCATCCTAAAAAAAATTTTTTTTAATCTGACCATTTTCGAGAAAAATTAACGATTGTTAACCCACGGTTTTTTTTGGCGAAAAATCTTATTGTGCCGAAATCGAAAAATATTGTTATATTATCGTTCTTTACATTGTTACGAAACCGAAACTGCCTTTGGTTCGAAAATCATCCCTTATATAACGATGGTACAAGCAATTGTTGAAGAAGCCACGTTCGTCTCTCCCTCTTAGTGGGAAGTATGCATCCCTTAAACTGCATGTTCAACCCTTAAACGTGGTTTGTTTTGGGAAAAATTTGCACAGCATGTACAGATAGCCTTGTACTTTCGATTGGCTTCCTAAAAAATTTTTTTTTAATTTGACCTTTTGCGTGAAAAATCAACGATGGTTAACCCACGGTTTTTTTTGGCGAAAAATCTTTTTGTGCCGAAATCGAAAAAGATTTATATATTATCGTTCTATACATTGTTACGAACCCGAAACTGCCTTTGGTTCGAAAATCATCTCTTATATAACGATGGTACAAGCAATTGTTGATGAAGCCACGTTCGTCTCTCCCTCTTAGTGGGAAGTAGGCATCCCTTAACCTGCATGTTCAACCCTTAAACGTGGTTTGTTTTGGGAAAAATTTGCACAGCATGTACTTATAGCCTTGTACTTTCGATTGGCATCCTAAAAAAAATTTTTTTTAATCTGACCATTTTCGTGAAAAATCAACGATGGTTAACCCACGGTTTTTTTTGGCGAATAATCTTTTTGTTTCGAAATTGAAAAAGATTGTTATATTATCGTTCTATACATTGATACGAACCCGAAACTGCCTTAGGTTCGAAAATCACCCCTTATATAACGATGGTACATGCAATTGTTGAAGAAGCCTCGTTCGTCTCTCCCTCTTAGTGGGAAGTAGGCATCCCTTAACCTGCATGTTCAACCCTTAAACGTGGTTTGTTTTGGGAAAAATTTGCACAGCATGTACAGATAGCCTTGTACTTTCGATTGGCATCGTAAAAAAAATTTTTTTTAATTTGTCCATTTTCGTGAAAAATCAACGATGGTTAACCCACGGTTTTTTTTGGCGAATAATCTTTTTGTTTCGAAATCTAAAAAGATTGTTATATTATCGTTCTATACATTGATACGAACCCTAAACTGCCTTTGGTTCGAAAATCATCCCTTATATAACGATGGTACATGCAATTGTTGAAGAAGCCTCGTTCGTCTCTCCCTCTTAGTGGGAAGTAGGCATCCCTTAAACTGCATGTTCAACCCTTAAACGTGGTTTGTTTTGGGAAAAATTTGCACAGCATGTACAGATAGCCTTGTACTTTCGATTGGCATCCTAAAAAATTTTTTTTTAATTTGACCTTTTGCGTGAAAAATCAACGATGGTTAACCCACGGTTTTTTTTGGCGAAAAATCTTTTTGTGCCGAAATCGAAAAAGATTGTTATATTATCGTTCTATACATTGTTACGAACCCGAAACTGCCTTTGGTTCGAAAATCATCCCTTATATAACGATGGTACAAGCAATTGTTGAAGAAGCCACGTTCGTCTCTCCCTCTTAGTGGGAAGTATGCATCCCTTAAACTGCATGTTCAACCCTTAAACGTGGTTTGTTTTGGGAAAAATTTGCACAGCATGTACTGATAGCCTTGTACTTTCGATTGGCATCCTAAAAAAAATTTTTTTTATCTGACCATTTTCGTGAAAAATCAACGATAGTTAACCCACGGTTTTTTTTAGCGAATAATCTTTTTGTTTCGAAATTGAAAAAGATTGTTATATTATCGTTCTATACATTGATACGAACCCGAAACTGCCTTAGGTTCGAAAATCATCCCTTATATAACGATGGTACAAGCAATTGTTGAAGAAGCCACGTTCGTCTCTCCCTCTTAGTGGGAAGTATGCATCCCTTAAACTGCATGTTCAACCCTTAAACGTGGTTTGTTTTGGGAAAAATTTGCACAGCATGTACTGATAGCCTTGTACTTTCGATTGGCATCCTAAAAAAAATTTTTTTTATCTGACCATTTTCGTGAAAAATCAACGATGGTTAACACACGGTTTTTTTTGGCGAAAAATCATTTTGTTCCGAAATCGAAAAAGATTGTTATATTATCGTTCAATACATTGTTACGAACCCGAAACTGCCTTTGGTTCGAAAATCATCCCTTATATAACGATGGTACATGCAATTGTTGAAGAAGCCTCGTTCGTCTCTCCCTCTTAGTGGGAAATAGGCATCCCTTAAACTGCATGTTCAACCCTTAAACGTGGTTTGTTTTGGGAAAAATTTGCACAGCATGTACAGATAGCCTTGTACTTTCGATTGGCATCCTAAAAAATTTTTTTTTAATTTGACCTTTTGCGTGAAAAATCAACGATGGTTAACCCACGGTTTTTTTTGGCGAAAAATCTTTTTGTGCCGAAATCGAAAAAGATTGTTATATTATCGTTCTATACATTGATACGAACCCGAAACTGCCTTTGGTTCGAAAATCATCCCTTATATAACGATGGTACATGCAATTGTTGAAGAAGCCTCGTTCGTCTCTCCCTCTTAGTGGGAAGTATGCATCCCTTAAACTGCATGTTCAACCCTTAAACGTGGTTTGTTTTGGGAAAAATTAGCACAGCATGTACAGATAGCCTTGTACTTTCGATTGGCTTCCTAAAAAATTTTTTTTTAATTTGACCTTTTGCGTGAAAAATCAACGATGGTTAACCCACGGTTTTTTTTGGCGAAAAATCTTTTTGTGCCGAAATCGAAAAAGATTTATATATTTTCGTTCTATACATTGTTACGAACCCGAAACTGCCTTTGGTTCGAAAATCATCCCTTATATAACGATGGTACAAGCAATTGTTGAAGAAGCCACGTTCGTCTCTCCCTCTTAGTGGGAAGTAGGCATCCCTTAACCTGCATGTTCAACCCTTAAACGTGGTTTGATTTGGGAAAAATTTGCACAGCATGTACAGATAGCCTTGTACTTTCGATTGGCATCGTAAAAAAAATTTTTTTTAATTTGACCATTTTCGTGAAAAATCAACGATGGTTAACCCACGGTTTTTTTTGGCGAATAATCTTTTTGTTTCGAAATCGAAAAAGATTGTTATATTATCGTTCTATACATTGATACGAACCCGAAACTGCCTTTGGTTCGAAAATCATCCCTTATATAACGATGGTACATGCAATTGTTGAAGAAGCCTCGTTCGTCTCTCCCTCTTAGTGGGAAGTAGGCATCCCTTAAACTGCATGTTCAACCCTTAAACGTGGTTTGTTTTGGGAAAAATTTGCACAGCATGTACAGATAGCCTTGTACTTTCGATTGGCATCCTAAAAAAAATTTTTTTTAATTTGACCATTTTCGTGAAAAATCAACGATGGTTAACCCACGGTTTTTTTTGGCGAAAAATCTTTTTGTGTCGAAGTCGAAAAAGATTGTTATATTATCGTTCTATACATTGTTACGAACCCGAAACTGCCTTTGGTTCGAAAATCATCCCTTATATAACGATGGTACAAGCAATTGTTGAAGAAGCCACGTTCGTCTCTCCCTCTTAGTGGGAAGTATGCATCCCTTAAACTGCATGTTCAACCCTTAAACGTGGTTTGCTTTGGGAAAAATTTGCACAGCATGTACAGATAGCCTTGTACTTTCGATTGGCATCCTAAAAAATTTTTTTTTAATTTGACCTTTTGCGTGAAAAATCAACGATGGTTAACCCACGGTTTTTTTTGGCGAAAAATCTTTTTGTGCCGAAATCGAAAAAGATTGTTATATTATCGTTCTATACATTGATACGAACCCGAAACTGCCTTTGGTTCGAAAATCATCCCTTATATAACGATGGTACATGCAATTGTTGAAGAAGCCTCGTTCGTCTCTCCCTCTTAGTGGGAAGTATGCATCCCTTAAACTGCATGTTCAACCCTTAAACGTGGTTTGTTTTGGGAAAAATTTGCACAGCATGTACAGATAGCCTTGTACTATCGATTGGCTTCCTTAAAAATTTTTTTTTAATTTGACCTTTTGCGTGAAAAATCAACGATGGTTAACCCACGGTTTTTTTTGGCGAAAAATCTTTTTGTGTCGAAGACGAAAAAGATTGTTATATTATCGTTCTATACATTGTTACGAACCCGAAACTGCCTTTGGTTCGAAAATCATCCCTTATATAACGATGGTACAAGCAATTGTTGAAGAAGCCACGTTCGTCTCTCCCTCTTAGTGGGAAGTATGCATCCCTTAAACTGCATGTTCAACCCTTAAACGTGGTTTGCTTTGGAAAAATTTGCACAGCATGTACAGATAGCCTTGTACTTTCGATTGGCATCCTAAAAAATTTTTTTTTAACTTGACCTTTTGCGTGAAAAATCAACGATGGTTAACCCACGGTTTTTTTTGGCGAAAAATCTTTTTGTTTCGAAATCGAAAAAGATTGTTATATTATCGTTCTATACATTGTTACGAACCCGAAACTGCCTTTGGTTCGAAAATCATCCCTTATATAACGATGGTACATGCAATTGTTGAAGATGCCACGTTCGTCTCTCCCTCTTAGTGGGAAGTAGGCATCCCTTAAACTGCATGTTCAACCCTTAAACGTGGTTTGTTTTGGGAAAAATTTGCACAGCATGTACTGATAGCCTTGTACTTTCGATTGGCATACTAAAAAAAATTTTTTTTAATCTGACCATTTTCGTGAAAAATCAACGATGGTTAACCCACGGTTTTTTTTGGCGAAAAATCTTTTTGTTTCGAAATCGAAAAAGATTGTTATATTATCGTTCTATACATTGATACGAACCCGAAACTGCCTTTGGTTCGAAAATCATCCCTTATATAACGATGGTACATGCAATTGTTGAAGAAGCCTCGTTCGTCTCTCCCTCTTAGTGGGAAGTAGGCATCCCTTAAACTGCATGTTCAACCCTTAAACGTGGTTTGTTTTGGGAAAAATTTGCACAGCATGTACAGATAGCCTTGTACTTTCGATTGGCATCCTAAAAAAAATTTTTTTTAATTTGACCATTTTCGTGAAAAATCAACGATGGTTAACCCACGGTTTTTTTTGGCGAAAAATCTTTTTGTGTCGAAGTCGAAAAAGATTGTTATATTATCGTTCTATACATTGATACGAACCCGAAACTGCCTTTGGTTCGAAAATCATCCCTTATATAACGATGGTACATGCAATTGTTGAAGAAGCCTCGTTCGTCTCTCCCTCTTAGTGGGAAGTAGGCATCCCTTAAACTGCATGTTCAACCCTTAAACGTGGTTTGTTTTGGGAAAAATTTGCACAGCATGTACAGATAGCCTTGTACTTTCGATTGGCATCCTAAAAAAAATTTTTTTTAATTTGACCATTTTCGTGAAAAATCAACGATGGTTAACCCACGGTTTTTTTTGGCGAAAAATCTTTTTGTGTCGAAGTCGAAAAAGATTGTTATATTATCGTTCTATACATTGTTACGAACCCGAAACTGCCTTTGGTTCGAAAATCATCCCTTATATAACGATGGTACAAGCAATTGTTGAAGAAGCCACGTTCGTCTCTCCCTCTTAGTGGGAAGTATGCATCCCTTAAACTGCATGTTCAACCCTTAAACGTGGTTTGCTTTGGGAAAAATTTGCACAGCATGTACAGATAGCCTTGTACTTTCGATTGGCATCCTAAAAAATTTTTTTTTAACTTGACCTTTTGCGTGAAAAATCAACGATGGTTAACCCACGGTTTTTTTTGGCGAAAAATCTTTTTGTTTCGAAATCGAAAAATATTGTTATATTATCGTTCTATACATTGTTACGAACCCGAAACTGCCTTTGGTTCGAAAATCATCCCTTATATAACGATGGTACATGCAATTGTTGAAGAAGCCTCGTTCGTCTCTCCCTCTTAGTGGGAAGTAGGCATCCCTTAAACTGCATGTTCAACCCTTAAACGTGGTTTGTTTTGGGAAAAATTTGCACAGCATGTACAGATAGCCTTGTACTTTCGATTGGCATCCTAAAATTTTTTTTTTTAATTTGACCTTTTGCGTGAAAAATCAACGATGGTGTTAACCCACGGTTTTTTTTGGCGAAAAATCTTTTTGTGCCGAAATCGAAAAAGATTTATATATTATCGTTCTATACATTGTTACGAACCCGAAACTGCCTTTGGTTCGAAAATCATCCCTTATATAACGATGGTACAAGCAATTGTTGAAGAAGCCACGTTCGTCTCTCCCTCTTAGTGGGAAGTATGCATCTCTTAAACTGCATGTTCAACCCTTAAACGTGGTTTGTTTTGGGAAAAATTTGCACAGCATGTACAGATAGCCTTGTACTTTCGATTGGCATCCTAAAAAATTTTTTTTTAACTTGACCTTTTGCGTGAAAAATCAACGATGGTTAACCCATGGTTTTTTTGGGCGAAAAATCTTTTTGTTTCGAAATCGAAAAAGATTGTTATATTATCGTTCTATACATTGTTACGAACCCGAAACTGCCTTTGGTTCGAAAATCATCCCTTATATAACGATGGTACATGCAATTGTTGAAGATGCCACGTTCGTCTCTCCCTCTTAGTGGGAAGTAGGCATCCCTTAAACTGCATGTTCAACCCTTAAACGTGGTTTGTTTTGGGAAAAATTTGCACAGCATGTACTGATAGCCTTGTACTATCGATTGGCATCCTAAAAAAAATTTTTTTTAATTTGATTATTTTCGTGAAAAATCAACGATGGTTAACCCACGGTTTTTTTTGGGGAAAAAATCTTTTTGTGTCGAAGTCGAAAAAGATTGTTATATTATCGTTCTATACATTGTTACGAACCCGAAACTGCCTTTGGTTCGAAAATCATCCCTTATATAACGATGGTACATGCAATTGTTGAAGAAGCCTCGTTCGTCTCTCCCTCTTAGTGGGAAGTAGGCATCCCTTAAACTGCATGTTCAACCCTTAAACGTGGTTTGTTTTGGGAAAAATTAGCACAGCATGTACTGATAGCCTTGTACTTTCGATTGGCATCCTAAAAAGTTTTTTTTTAACTTGACCTTTTGCGTGAAAAACCAACGATGGTTAACCCACGGTTTTTTTTGGCGAAAAATCTTTTTGTTTCGAAATCGAAAAAGATTGTTATATTATCGTTCTATACATTGTTACGAACCCGAAACTGCCTTTGGTTCGAAAATCATCCCTTATATAACGATGGTACAAGCAATTGTTGAAGAAGCCACGTTCGTCTCTCCCTCTTAGTGGGAAGTATGCATCCCTTAAACTGCATGTTCAACCCTTAAACGTGGTTTATTTTGGGAAAAATTTGCACAGCATGTACTGATAGCCTTGTACTTTCGATTGGCATCCTAAAAAAAATTTTTTTTATCTGACCATTTTCGTGAAAAATCAACGATGGTTAACCCACGGTTTTTTTTGGCGAAAAATCTTTTTGTTTCGAAATCGAAAAAGATTGTTATATTATCGTTCTATACATTGTAACGAACCCGAAACTGCCTTTGGTTCGAAAATCATCCCTTATATAGCGATGGTACAAGCAATTGTTGAAGAAGCCTCGTTCGTCTCTCCCTCTTAGTGGGCAGTAGGCATCCCTTAAACTGCATGTTCTACCCTTAAACTTGGTTTGTTTTGGGAAAAATTTGCACAGCATGTACAGATAGCCTTGTACTTTCGATTGGCTTCCTAAAAAATTTTTTTTTAATTTGACCTTTTGCGTGAAAAATCAACGATGGTTATCCCACGGTTTTTTTTGGCGAAAAATCTTTTTGTGCCGAAATCGAAAAAGATTGTTATATTATCGTTCTATACATTGTTACGAACCCGAAACTGCCTTTGGTTCGAAAATCATCCCTTATATAACGATGGTACAAGCAATTGTTGAAGAAGCCACGTTCGTCTCTCCCTCTTAGTGGGAAGTATGCATCCCTTAAACTGCATGTTCAACCCTTAAACGTGGTTTATTTAGGGAAAAATTTGCACAGCATGTACAGATAGCCTTGTACTTTCGATTGGCATCCTAAAAAATTTTTTTTTAACTTGACCTTTTGCGTGAAAAATCAACGATGGTTAACCCACGGTTTTTTTGGGCGAAAAATCTTTTTGTTTCGAAATCGAAAAAGATTGTTATATTATCGTTCTATACATTGTTACGAACCCGAAACTGCCTTTGGTTCGAAAATCATCCCTTATATAACGATGGTACATGCAATTGTTGAAGATGCCACGTTCGTCTCTCCCTCTTAGTGGGAAGTAGGCATCCCTTAAACTGCATGTTCAACCCTTAAACGTGGTTTGTTTTGGGAAAAATTTGCACAGCATGTACTGATAGCCTTGTACTATCGATTGGCATCCTAAAAAAAATTTTTTTTAATTTGATTATTTTCGTGAAAAATCAACGATGGTTAACCCACGGTTTTTTTTGGCGAAAAATCTTTTTGTGTCGAAGTCGAAAAAGATTGTTATATTATCGTTCTATACATTGTTACGAACCCGAAACTGCCTTTGGTTCGAAAATCATCCCTTATATAACGATGGTACAAGCAATTGTTGAAGAAGCCACGTTCGTCTCTCCCTCTTAGTGGGAAGTATGCATCCCTTAAACTGCATGTTCAACCCTTAAACGTGGTTTGTTTTGGGAAAAATTTGCACAGCATGTACTGATAGCCTTGTACTTTCGATTGGCATACTAAAAAAAATTTTTTTTAATCTGACCATTTTCGTGAAAAATCAACGATGGTTAACCCACGGTTTTTTTTGGCGAAAAATCTTTTTGTTTCGAAATCGAAAAAGATTGTTATATTATCGTTCTATACATTGATACGAACCCGAAACTGCCTTTGGTTCGAAAATCATCCCTTATATAACGATGGTACATGCAATTGTTGAAGAAGCCTCGTTCGTCTCTCCCTCTTAGTGGGAAGTAGGCATCCCTTAAACTGCATGTTCAACCCTTAAACGTGGTTTGTTTTGGGAAAAATTTGCACAGCATGTACAGATAGCCTTGTACTTTCGATTGGCATCCTAAAAAAAATTTTTTTTAATTTGACCATTTTCGTGAAAAATCAACGATGGTTAACCCACGGTTTTTTTTGGCGAAAAATCTTTTTGTGTCGAAGTCGAAAAAGATTGTTATATTATCGTTCTATACATTGTTACGAACCCGAAACTGCCTTTGGTTCGAAAATCATCCCTTATATAACGATGGTACAAGCAATTGTTGAAGAAGCCACGTTCGTCTCTCCCTCTTAGTGGGAAGTATGCATCCCTTAAACTGCATGTTCAACCCTTAAACGTGGTTTGCTTTGGGAAAAATTTGCACAGCATGTACAGATAGCCTTGTACTTTCGATTGGCATCCTAAAAAATTTTTTTTTAACTTGACCTTTTGCGTGAAAAATCAACGATGGTTAACCCACGGTTTTTTTTGGCGAAAAATCTTTTTGTTTCGAAATCGAAAAAGATTGTTATATTATCGTTCTATACATTGTTACGAACCCGAAACTGCCTTTGGTTCGAAAATCATCCCTTATATAACGATGGTACATGCAATTGTTGAAGATGCCACGTTCGTCTCTCCCTCTTAGTGGGAAGTAGGCATCCCTTAAACTGCATGTTCAACCCTTAAACGTGGTTTGTTTTGGGAAAAATTTGCACAGCATGTACTGATAGCCTTGTACTTTCGATTGGCATACTAAAAAAAATTTTTTTTAATCTGACCATTTTCGTGAAAAATCAACTATGGTTAACCCACGGTTTTTTTTGGCGAAAAATCTTTTTGTTTCGAAATCGAAAAATATTGTTATATTATCGTTCTATACATTGTTACGAACCCGAAACTGCCTTTGGTTCGAAAATCATCCCTTATATAACGATGGTACATGCAATTGTTGAAGAAGCCTCGTTCGTCTCTCCCTCTTAGTGGGAAGTAGGCATCCCTTAAACTGCATGTTCAACCCTTAAACGTGGTTTGTTTTGGGAAAAATTTGCACAGCATGTACAGATAGCCTTGTACTTTCGATTGGCATCCTAAAATTTTTTTTTTTAATTTGACCTTTTGCGTGAAAAATCAACGATGGTGTTAACCCACGGTTTTTTTTGGCGAAAAATCTTTTTGTGCCGAAATCGAAAAAGATTTATATATTATCGTTCTATACATTGTTACGAACCCGAAACTGCCTTTGGTTCGAAAATCATCCCTTATATAACGATGGTACAAGCAATTGTTGAAGAAGCCACGTTCGTCTCTCCCTCTTAGTGGGAAGTATGCATCCCTTAAACTGCATGTTCAACCCTTAAACGTGGTTTGTTTTGGGAAAAATTTGCACAGCATGTACAGATAGCCTTGTACTTTCGATTGGCATCCTAAAAAATTTTTTTTTAACTTGACCTTTTGCGTGAAAAATCAACGATGGTTAACCCATGGTTTTTTTGGGCGAAAAATCTTTTTGTTTCGAAATCGAAAAAGATTGTTATATTATCGTTCTATACATTGTTACGAACCCGAAACTGCCTTTGGTTCGAAAATCATCCCTTATATAACGATGGTACATGCAATTGTTGAAGATGCCACGTTCGTCTCTCCCTCTTAGTGGGAAGTAGGCATCCCTTAAACTGCATGTTCAACCCTTAAACGTGGTTTGTTTTGGGAAAAATTTGCACAGCATGTACTGATAGCCTTGTACTATCGATTGGCATCCTAAAAAAAATTTTTTTTAATTTGATTATTTTCGTGAAAAATCAACGATGGTTAACCCACGGTTTTTTTTGGCGAAAAATCTTTTTGTGTCGAAGTCGAAAAAGATTGTTATATTATCGTTCTATACATTGTTACGAACCCGAAACTGCCTTTGGTTCGAAAATCATCCCTTATATAACGATGGTACATGCAATTGTTGAAGAAGCCTCGTTCGTCTCTCCCTCTTAGTGGGAAGTAGGCATCCCTTAAACTGCATGTTCAACCCTTAAACGTGGTTTGTTTTGGGAAAAATTAGCACAGCATGTACTGATAGCCTTGTACTTTCGATTGGCATCCTAAAAAGTTTTTTTTTAACTTGACCTTTTGCGTGAAAAACCAACGATGGTTAACCCACGGTTTTTTTTGGCGAAAAATCTTTTTGTTTCGAAATCGAAAAAGATTGTTATATTATCGTTCTATACATTGTTACGAACCCGAAACTGCCTTTGGTTCGAAAATCATCCCTTATATAACGATGGTACAAGCAATTGTTGAAGAAGCCACGTTCGTCTCTCCCTCTTAGTGGGAAGTATGCATCCCTTAAACTGCATGTTCAACCCTTAAACGTGGTTTATTTTGGGAAAAATTTGCACAGCATGTACTGATAGCCTTGTACTTTCGATTGGCATCCTAAAAAAAATTTTTTTTATCTGACCATTTTCGTGAAAAATCAACGATGGTTAACCCACGGTTTTTTTTGGCGAAAAATCTTTTTGTTTCGAAATCGAAAAAGATTGTTATATTATCGTTCTATACATTGTAACGAACCCGAAACTGCCTTTGGTTCGAAAATCATCCCTTATATAGCGATGGTACAAGCAATTGTTGAAGAAGCCTCGTTCGTCTCTCCCTCTTAGTGGGCAGTAGGCATCCCTTAAACTGCATGTTCTACCCTTAAACTTGGTTTGTTTTGGGAAAAATTTGCACAGCATGTACAGATAGCCTTGTACTTTCGATTGGCTTCCTAAAAAATTTTTTTTTAATTTGACCTTTTGCGTGAAAAATCAACGATGGTTATCCCACGGTTTTTTTTGGCGAAAAATCTTTTTGTGCCGAAATCGAAAAAGATTGTTATATTATCGTTCTATACATTGTTACGAACCCGAAACTGCCTTTGGTTCGAAAATCATCCCTTATATAACGATGGTACAAGCAATTGTTGAAGAAGCCACGTTCGTCTCTCCCTCTTAGTGGGAAGTATGCATCCCTTAAACTGCATGTTCAACCCTTAAACGTGGTTTATTTAGGGAAAAATTTGCACAGCATGTACAGATAGCCTTGTACTTTCGATTGGCATCCTAAAAAATTTTTTTTTAACTTGACCTTTTGCGTGAAAAATCAACGATGGTTAACCCACGGTTTTTTTGGGCGAAAAATCTTTTTGTTTCGAAATCGAAAAAGATTGTTATATTATCGTTCTATACATTGTTACGAACCCGAAACTGCCTTTGGTTCGAAAATCATCCCTTATATAACGATGGTACATGCAATTGTTGAAGATGCCACGTTCGTCTCTCCCTCTTAGTGGGAAGTAGGCATCCCTTAAACTGCATGTTCAACCCTTAAACGTGGTTTGTTTTGGGAAAAATTTGCACAGCATGTACTGATAGCCTTGTACTATCGATTGGCATCCTAAAAAAAATTTTTTTTAATTTGATTATTTTCGTGAAAAATCAACGATGGTTAACCCACGGTTTTTTTTGGCGAAAAATCTTTTTGTGTCGAAGTCGAAAAAGATTGTTATATTATCGTTCTATACATTGTTACGAACCCGAAACTGCCTTTGGTTCGAAAATCATCCCTTATATAACGATGGTACATGCAATTGTTGAAGAAGCCTCGTTCGTCTCTCCCTCTTAGTGGGAAGTAGGCATCCCTTAAACTGCATGTTCAACCCTTAAACGTGGTTTGTTTTGGGAAAAATTAGCACAGCATGTACTGATAGCCTTGTACTTTCGATTGGCATCCTAAAAAGTTTTTTTTTAACTTGACCTTTTGCGTGAAAAACCAACGATGGTTAACCCACGGTTTTTTTTGGCGAAAAATCTTTTTGTTTCGAAATCGAAAAAGATTGTTATATTATCGTTCTATACATTGTTACGAACCCGAAACTGCCTTTGGTTCGAAAATCATCCCTTATATAACGATGGTACAAGCAATTGTTGAAGAAGCCACGTTCGTCTCTCCCTCTTAGTGGGAAGTATGCATCCCTTAAACTGCATGTTCAACCCTTAAACGTGGTTTATTTTGGGAAAAATTTGCACAGCATGTACTGATAGCCTTGTACTTTCGATTGGCATCCTAAAAAAAATTTTTTTTATCTGACCATTTTCGTGAAAAATCAACGATGGTTAACCCACGGTTTTTTTTGGCGAAAAATCTTTTTGTTTCGAAATCGAAAAAGATTGTTATATTATCGTTCTATACATTGTAACGAACCCGAAACTGCCTTTGGTTCGAAAATCATCCCTTATATAGCGATGGTACAAGCAATTGTTGAAGAAGCCTCGTTCGTCTCTCCCTCTTAGTGGGCAGTAGGCATCCCTTAAACTGCATGTTCTACCCTTAAACTTGGTTTGTTTTGGGAAAAATTTGCACAGCATGTACAGATAGCCTTGTACTTTCGATTGGCTTCCTAAAAAATTTTTTTTTAATTTGACCTTTTGCGTGAAAAATCAACGATGGTTATCCCACGGTTTTTTTTGGCGAAAAATCTTTTTGTGCCGAAATCGAAAAAGATTGTTATATTATCGTTCTATACATTGTTACGAACCCGAAACTGCCTTTGGTTCGAAAATCATCCCTTATATAACGATGGTACAAGCAATTGTTGAAGAAGCCACGTTCGTCTCTCCCTCTTAGTGGGAAGTATGCATCCCTTAAACTGCATGTTCAACCCTTAAACGTGGTTTATTTAGGGAAAAATTTGCACAGCATGTACTGATAGCCTTGTACTTTCGATTGGCATCCTAAAAAAAATTTTTTTTTATTTGACCATTTTCGTGAAAAATCAACGATGGTTAACCCACGGTTTTTTTTGGCGAAAAATCTTTTTGTTTCGAAATCGAAAAAGATTGTTATATTATCGTTCTATACATTGTAACGAACCCGAAACTGCCTTTGGTTCGAAAATCATCCCTTATATAACGATGGTACATGCAATTGTTGAAGAAGCCTCGTTCGTCTCTCCCTCTTAGTGGGAAGTAGGCATCCCTTAAACTGCATGTTAAACCCTTAAACGTGGTTTGTTTTGGGAAAAATTTGCACAGCATGTACAGATAGCCTTGTACTTTCGATTGGCATCCTAAAAAAAATTTTTTTTAATTTGACCATTTTCGTGAAAAATCAACGATGGTTAACCCACGGTTTTTTTTGGCGAAAAATCTTTTTGTTTCGAAATCGAAAAAGATTGTTATATTATCGTTCTATACATTGTAACGAACCCGAAACTGCCTTTGGTTCGAAAATCATCCCTTATATAGCGATGGTACAAGCAATTGTTGAAGAAGCCTCGTTCGTCTCTCCCTCTTAGTGGGCAGTAGGCATCCCTTAAACTGCATGTTCTACCCTTAAACTTGGTTTGTTTTGGGAAAAATTTGCACAGCATGTACAGATAGCCTTGTACTTTCGATTGGCTCCCTAAAAAATTTTTTTTTAATTTGACCTTTTGCGTGAGAAATCAACGATGGTTATCCCACGGTTTTTTTTGGCGAAAAATCTTTTTGTGCCGAAATCGAAAAAGATTGTTATATTATCGTTCTATACATTGTTACGAACCCGAAACTGCCTTTGGTTCGAAAATCATCCCTTATATAACGATGGTACAAGCAATTGTTGAAGAAGCCACGTTCGTCTCTCCCTCTTAGTGGGAAGTATGCATCCCTTAAACTGCATGTTCAACCCTTAAACGTGGTTTGTTTTGGGAAAAATTTGCACAGCATGTACAGTCAGCCTTGTACTTTCGATTGGCATCGTAAAAAAAATTTTTTTTAATTTGACCATTTTCGTGAAAAATCAACGATGGTTAACCCACGGTTTTTTTTGGCGAAAAATCTTTTTCTTTCGAAATCGAATAAGATTGTTATATTATCGTTCTATACATTGTAACGAACCCGAAACTGCCTTTGGTTCGAAAATCATCCCTTATATAGCGATGGTACAAGCAATTGTTGAAGAAGCCTCGTTCGTCTCTCCCTCTTAGTGGGCAGTAGGCATCCCTTAAACTGCATGTTCTACCCTTAAACTTGGTTTGTTTTGGGAAAAATTTGCACAGCATGTACAGATAGCCTTGTACTTTCGATTGGCTTCCTAAAAAATTTTTTTTTAATTTGACCTTTTGCGTGAAAAATCAACGATGGTTATCCCACGGTTTTTTTTGGCGAAAAATCTTTTTGTGCCGAAATCGAAAAAGATTGTTATATTATCGTTCTATACATTGTTACGAACCCGAAACTGCCTTTGGTTCGAAAATCATCCCTTATATAACGATGGTACATGCAATTGTTGAAGAAGCCTCGTTCGTCTCTCCCTCTTAGTGGGAAGTATGCATCCCTTAAACTGCATGTTCAACCCTTAAACGTGGTTTGTTTTGGGAAAAATTTGCACAGCATGTACAGATAGCCTTGTAGTTTCGATTGGCATCCTAAAAAAAATTTTTTTTAATTTGACCATTATCGTGAAAAATCAACGATGGTTAACCCATGGTTTTTTTTGGCGAAAAATCTTTTTGTGTCGAAGTCGAAAAAGATTGTTATATTATCGTTCTATACATTGTTACGAACCCGAAACTGCCTTTGGTTCGAATATCATCCCTTATATAACGATGGTACATGCAATTGTTGAAGAAGCCTCGTTCGTCTCTCCCTTTTAGTGGGAAGTAGGCATCCCTTAAACTGCATGTTCAACCCTTAAACGTGGTTTGTTTTGAAAAAAATTTGCACAGCATGTACAGATAGCCTTGTACTTTCGATTGGCATCCTAAAATTTTTTTTTTTAATTTGACCTTTTGCGTGAAAAATCAACGATGGTGTTAACCCACGGTTTTTTTTGGCGAAAAATCTTTTTGTGCCGAAATCGAAAAAGATTTATATATTATCGTTCTATACATTGTTACGAACCCGAAACTGCCTTTGGTTCGAAAATCATCCCTTATATAACGATGGTACAAGCAATTGTTGAAGAAGCCACGTTCGTCTCTCCCTCTTAGTGGGAAGTATGCATCCCTTAAACTGCATGTTCAACCCTTAAACGTGGTTTGTTTTGGGAAAAATTTGCACAGCATGTACAGATAGCCTTGTACTTTCGATTGGCATCCTAAAAATTTTTTTTTTAACTTGACCTTTTGCGTGAAAAATCAACGATGGTTAACCCACGGTTTTTTTGGGCGAAAAATCTTTTTGTTTCGAAATCGAAAAAGATTGTTATATTATCGTTCTATACATTGTAACGAACCCGAAACTGCCTTTGGTTCGAATATCATCCCTTATATAACGATGGTACATGCAATTGTTGAAGAAGCCTCGTTCGTCTCTCCCTCTTAGTGGGAAGTAGGCATCCCTTAAACTGCATGTTCAACCCTTAAACGTGGTTTGTTTTGGGAAAAATTTGCACAGCATGTACAGATAGCCTTGTACTTTCGATTGGCATCCTAAAAAAAATTTTTTTTAATTTGACCATTTTCGTGAAAAATCAACGATGGTTAACCCACGGTTTTTTTTGGCGAAAAATCTTTTTGTTTCGAAATCGAAAAAGATTGTTATATTATCGTTCTATACATTGTAACGAACCCGAAACTGCCTTTGGTTCGAAAATCATCCCTTATATAGCGATGGTACAAGCAATTGTTGAAGAAGCCTCGTTCGTCTCTCCCTCTTAGTGGGCAGTAGGCATCCCTTAAACTGCATGTTCTACCCTTAAACTTGGTTTGTTTTGGGAAAAATTTGCACAGCATGTACAGATAGCCTTGTACTTTCGATTGGCTTCCTAAAAAATTTTTTTTTAATTTGACCTTTTGCGTGAAAAATCAACGATGGTTATCCCACGGTTTTTTTTGGCGAAAAATCTTTTTGTGCCGAAATCGAAAAAGATTGTTATATTATCGTTCTATACATTGTTACGAACCCGAAACTGCCTTTGGTTCGAAAATTATCCCTTATATAACGATGGTACAAGCAATTGTTGAAGAAGCCACGTTCGTCTCTCCCTCTTAGTGGGAAGTATGCATCCCTTAAACTGCATGTTCAACCCTTAAACGTGGTTTGTTTTGGGAAAAATTTGCACAGCATGTACAGTCAGCCTTGTACTTTCGATTGGCATCGTAAAAAAATTTTTTTTTAATTTGACCATTTTCGTGAAAAATCAACGATGGTTAACCCACGGTTTTTTTTGGCGTAAAATCTTTTTGTTTCGAAATCGAATAAGATTGTTATATTATCGTTCTATACATTGTTACGAACCCGAAACTGCCTTTGGTTCGAAAATCATCCCTTATATAACGATGGTACATGCAATTGTTGAAGAAGCCTCGTTCGTCTCTCCCTCTTAGTGGGAAGTATGCATCCCTTAAACTGCATGTTCAACCCTTAAACGTGGTTTGTTTTGGGAAAAATTTGCACAGCATGTACAGATAGCCTTGTAGTTTCGATTGGCATCCTAAAAAAAATTTTTTTTAATTTGACCATTATCGTGAAAAATCAACGATGGTGTTAACCCACGGTTTTTTTTGGCGAAAAATCTTTTTGTGCCGAAATCGAAAAAGATTTATATATTATCGTTCTATACATTGTTACGAACCCGAAACTGCCTTTGGTTCGAAAATCATCCCTTATATAACGTTGGTACATGCAATTGTTGAAGATGCCACGTTCGTCTCTCCCTCTTAGTGGGAAGTAGGCATCCCTTAAACTGCATGTTCAACCCTTAAACGTGGTTTGTTTTGGGAAAAATTTGCACAGCATGTACAGATAGCCTTGTACTTTCGATTGGCTTCCTAAAAAATTTTTTTTTAATTTGACCTTTTGCGTGAAAAATCAACGATGGTTATCCCACGGTTTTTTTTGGCGAAAAATCTTTTTGTGCCGAAATCGAAAAAGATTGTTATATTATCGTTCTATACATTGTTACGAACCCGAAACTGCCTTTGGTTCGAAAATCATCCCTTATATAACGATGGTACAAGCAATTGTTGAAGAAGCCACGTTCGTCTCTCCCTCTTAGTGGGAAGTATGCATCCCTTAAACTGCATGTTCAACCCTTAAACGTGGTTTGTTTTGGGAAAAATTTGCACAGCATGTACAGTCAGCCTTGTACTTTCGATTGGCATCATAAAAAAATTTTTTTTTAATTTGACCATTTTCGTGAAAAATCAACGATGGTTAACCCACGGTTTTTTTTGGCGTAAAATCTTTTTGTTTCGAAATCGAATAAGATTGTTATATTATCGTTCTATACATTGTTACGAACCCGAAACTGCCTTTGGTTCGAATATCATCCCTTATATAACGATGGTACATGCAATTGTTGAAGAAGCCTCGTTCGTCTCTCCCTTTTAGTGGGAAGTAGGCATCCCTTAAACTGCATGTTCAACCCTTAAACGTGGTTTGTTTTGAAAAAAATTTGCACAGCATGTACAGATAGCCTTGTACTTTCGATTGGCATCCTAAAATTTTTTTTTTTAATTTGACCTTTTGCGTGAAAAATCAACGATGGTGTTAACCCACGGTTTTTTTTGGCGAAAAATCTTTTTGTGCCGAAATCGAAAAAGATTTATATATTATCGTTCTATACATTGTTACGAACCCGAAACTGCCTTTGGTTCGAAAATCATCCCTTATATAACGTTGGTACATGCAATTGTTGAAGATGCCACGTTCGTCTCTCCCTCTTAGTGGGAAGTAGGCATCCCTTAAACTGCATGTTCAACCCTTAAACGTGGTTTGTTTTGGGAAAAATTTGCACAGCATGTACTGATAGCCTTGTACTATCGATTGGCATCCTAAAAAAAATTTTTTTTAATTTGACCATTTTCGTGAAAAATCAACGATGGTTAACCCACGGTTTTTTTTGGCGAAAAATCTTTTTGTGTCGAAGTCGAAAAAGATTGTTATATTATCGTTCTATACATTGTTACGAACCCGAAACTGCCTTTGGTTCGAAAATCATCCCTTATATAACGATGGTACATGCAATTGTTGAAGAAGCCTCGTTCGTCTCTCCCTCTTAGTGGGAAGTAGGCATCCCTTAAACTGCATGTTCAACCCTTAAACGTGGTTTGTTTTGGGAAAAATTAGCACAGCATGTACTGATAGCCTTGTACTTTCGATTGGCATCCTAAAAAGTTTTTTTTTAACTTGACCTTTTGCGTGAAAAACCAACGATGGTTAACCCACGGTTTTTTTTGGCGAAAAATCTTTTTGTTTCGAAATCGAAAAAGATTGTTATATTATCGTTCTATACATTATTACGAACCCGAAACTGCCTTTGGTTCGAAAATCATCCCTTATATAACGATGGTACAAGCAATTGTTGAAGAAGCCACGTTCGTCTCTCCCTCTTAGTGGGAAGTATGCATCCCTTAAACTGCATGTTCAACCCTTAAACGTGGTTTATTTTGGGAAAAATTTGCACAGCATGTACTGATAGCCTTGTACTTTCGATTGGCATCCTAAAAAAAATTTTTTTTATCTGACCATTTTCGTGAAAAATCAACGATGGTTAACCCACGGTTATTTTTGGCGAAAAATCTTTTTGTGCCGAAATCGAAAAAGATTGTTATATTATCGTTCTATACATTGTTACGAACCCGAAACTGCCTTTGGTTCGAAAATCATCCCTTATATAACGATGGTACATGCAATTGTTGAAGAAGCCTCGTTCGTCTCTCCCTCTTAGTGGGAAGTATGCATCCCTTAAACTGCATGTTCAACCCTTAAACGTGGTTTGTTTTGGGAAAAATTTGCACAGCATGTACAGATAGCCTTGTAGTTTCGATTGGCATCCTAAAAAAAATTTTTTTTAATTTGACCATTATCGTGAAAAATCAACGATGGTGTTAACCCACGGTTTTTTTTGGCGAAAAATCTTTTTGTGCCGAAATCGAAAAAGATTTATATATTATCGTTCTATACATTGTTACGAACCCGAAACTGCCTTTGGTTCGAAAATCATCCCTTATATAACGTTGGTACATGCAATTGTTGAAGATGCCACGTTCGTCTCTCCCTCTTAGTGGGAAGTAGGCATCCCTTAAACTGCATGTTCAACCCTTAAACGTGGTTTGTTTTGGGAAAAATTTGCACAGCATGTACAGATAGCCTTGTACTTTCGATTGGCTTCCTAAAAAATTTTTTTTTAATTTGACCTATTGCGTGAAAAATCAACGATGGTTATCCCACGGTTTTTTTTGGCGAAAAATCTTTTTGTGCCGAAATCGAAAAAGATTGTTATATTATCGTTCTATACATTGTTACGAACCCGAAACTGCCTTTGGTTCGAAAATCATCCCTTATATAACGATGGTACAAGCAATTGTTGAAGAAGCCACGTTCGTCTCTCCCTCTTAGTGGGAAGTATGCATCCCTTAAACTGCATGTTCAACCCTTAAACGTGGTTTGTTTTGGGAAAAATTTGCACAGCATGTACAGTCAGCCTTGTACTTTCGATTGGCATCATAAAAAAATTTTTTTTTAATTTGACCATTTTCGTGAAAAATCAACGATGGTTAACCCACGGTTTTTTTTGGCGTAAAATCTTTTTGTTTCGAAATCGAATAAGATTGTTATATTATCGTTCTATACATTGTTACGAACCCGAAACTGCCTTTGGTTCGAATATCATCCCTTATATAACGATGGTACATGCAATTGTTGAAGAAGCCTCGTTCGTCTCTCCCTTTTAGTGGGAAGTAGGCATCCCTTAAACTGCATGTTCAACCCTTAAACGTGGTTTGTTTTGAAAAAAATTTGCACAGCATGTACAGATAGCCTTGTACTTTCGATTGGCATCCTAAAATTTTTTTTTTTAATTTGACCTTTTGCGTGAAAAATCAACGATGGTGTTAACCCACGGTTTTTTTTGGCGAAAAATCTTTTTGTGCCGAAATCGAAAAAGATTTATATATTATCGTTCTATACATTGTTACGAACCCGAAACTGCCTTTGGTTCGAAAATCATCCCTTATATAACGTTGGTACATGCAATTGTTGAAGATGCCACGTTCGTCTCTCCCTCTTAGTGGGAAGTAGGCATCCCTTAAACTGCATGTTCAACCCTTAAACGTGGTTTGTTTTGGGAAAAATTTGCACAGCATGTACTGATAGCCTTGTACTATCGATTGGCATCCTAAAAAAAATTTTTTTTAATTTGACCATTTTCGTGAAAAATCAACGATGGTTAACCCACGGTTTTTTTTGGCGAAAAATCTTTTTGTGTCGAAGTCGAAAAAGATTGTTATATTATCGTTCTATACATTGTTACGAACCCGAAACTGCCTTTGGTTCGAAAATCATCCCTTATATAACGATGGTACATGCAATTGTTGAAGAAGCCTCGTTCGTCTCTCCCTCTTAGTGGGAAGTAGGCATCCCTTAAACTGCATGTTCAACCCTTAAACGTGGTTTGTTTTGGGAAAAATTAGCACAGCATGTACTGATAGCCTTGTACTTTCGATTGGCATCCTAAAAAGTTTTTTTTTAACTTGACCTTTTGCGTGAAAAACCAACGATGGTTAACCCACGGTTTTTTTTGGCGAAAAATCTTTTTGTTTCGAAATCGAAAAAGATTGTTATATTATCGTTCTATACATTATTACGAACCCGAAACTGCCTTTGGTTCGAAAATCATCCCTTATATAACGATGGTACAAGCAATTGTTGAAGAAGCCACGTTCGTCTCTCCCTCTTAGTGGGAAGTATGCATCCCTTAAACTGCATGTTCAACCCTTAAACGTGGTTTATTTTGGGAAAAATTTGCACAGCATGTACTGATAGCCTTGTACTTTCGATTGGCATCCTAAAAAAAATTTTTTTTATCTGACCATTTTCGTGAAAAATCAACGATGGTTAACCCACGGTTATTTTTGGCGAAAAATCTTTTTGTGCCGAAATCGAAAAAGATTGTTATATTATCGTTCTATACATTGTTACGAACCCGAAACTGCCTTTGGTTCGAAAATCATCCCTTATATAACGATGGTACATGCAATTGTTGAAGAAGCCTCGTTCGTCTCTCCCTCTTAGTGGGAAGTAGGCATCCCTTAAACTGCATGTTCAACCCTTAAACGTGGTTTGTTTTGGGAAAAATTAGCACAGCATGTACTGATAGCCTTGTACTTTCGATTGGCATCCTAAAAAGTTTTTTTTTAACTTGACCTTTTGCGTGAAAAACCAACGATGGTTAACCCACGGTTTTTTTTGGCGAAAAATCTTTTTGTTTCGAAATCGAAAAAGATTGTTATATTATCGTTCTATACATTGTTACGAACCCGAAACTGCCTTTGGTTCGAAAATCATCCCTTATATAACGATGGTACAAGCAATTGTTGAAGAAGCCACGTTCGTCTCTCCCTCTTAGTGGGAAGTATGCATCCCTAAAACTGCATGTTCAACCCTTAAACGTGGTTTATTTTGGGAAAAATTTGCACAGCATGTACTGATAGCCTTGTACTTTCGATTGGCATCCTAAAAAAAATTTTTTTTATCTGACCATTTTCGTGAAAAATCAACGATGGTTAACCCACGGTTTTTTTTGGCGAAAAATCTTTTTGTTTCGAAATCGAAAAAGATTGTTATATTATCGTTCTATACATTGTTACGAACCCGAAACTGCCTTTGGTTCGAAAATCATCCCTTATATAACGATGGTACAAGCAATTGTTGAAGAAGCCACGTTCGTCTCTCCCTCTTAGTGGGAAGTATGCATCCCTTAAACTGCATGTTCAACCCTTAAACGTGGTTTATTTTGGGAAAAATTTGCACAGCATGTACTGATAGCCTTGTACTTTCGATTGGCATCCTAAAAAAAATTTTTTTTATCTGACCATTTTCGTGAAAAATCAACGATGGTTAACCCACGGTTTTTTTTGGCGAAAAATCTTTTTGTTTCGAAATCGAAAAAGATTGTTATATTATCGTTCTATACATTGTAACGAACCCGAAACTGCCTTTGGTTCGAAAATCATCCCTTATATAACGATGGTACATGCAATTGTTGAAGAAGCCTCGTTCGTCTCTCCCTCTTAGTGGGAAGTAGGCATCCCTTAAACTGCATGTTCAACCCTTAAACGTGGTTTGTTTTGGGAAAAATTTGCACAGCATGTACAGATAGCCTTGTACTTTCGATTGGCATCCTAAAAAAAATTTTTTTTAATTTGACCATTTTCGTGAAAAATCAACGATGGTTAACCCACGGTTTTTTTTGGCGAAAAATCTTTTTGTTTCGAAATCGAAAAAGATTGTTATATTATCGTTCTATACATTGTAACGAACCCGAAACTGCCTTTGGTTCGAAAATCATCCCTTATATAGCGATGGTACAAGCAATTGTTGAAGAAGCCTCGGTCGTCTCTCCCTCTTAGTGGGCAGTAGGCATCCCTTAAACTGCATGTTCTACCCTTAAACTTGGTTTGTTTTGGGAAAAATTTGCACAGCATGTACAGATAGCCTTGTACTTTCGATTGGCTTCCTAAAAAATTTTTTTTTAATTTGACCTTTTGCGTGAAAAATCAACGATGGTTAACCCACGGTTTTTTTTGGCGAAAAATCTTTTTGTGCCGAAATCGAAAAAGATTGTTATATTATCGTTCTATACATTGTTACGAACCCGAAACTGCCTTTGGTTCGAAAATCATCCCTTATATAACGATGGTACAAGCAATTGTTGAAGAAGCCACGTTCGTCTCTCCCTCTTAGTGGGAAGTATGCATCCCTTAAACTGCATGTTCAACCCTTAAACGTGGTTTGTTTTGGGAAAAATTTGCACAGCATGTACTGATAGCCTTGTACTTTCGATTGGCATCCTAAAAAAAATTTTTTTTATCTGACCATTTTCGTGAAAAATCAACGATGGTTAACCCACGGTTTTTTTTGGCGAAAAATCTTTTTGTTTCGAAATCGAAAAAGATTGTTATATTATCGTTCTATACATTGTTACGAACCCGAAACTGCCTTTGGTTCGAAAATCATCCCTTATATAACGATGGTACATGCAATTGTTGAAGAAGCCTCGTTCGTCTCTCCCTCTTAGTGGCAAGTAGGCATCCCTTAAACTGCATGTTCAACCCTTAAACGTGGTTTGTTTTGGGAAAAATTAGCACAGCATGTACAGATAGCCTTGTACTTTCGATTGGCATCCTAAAAATTTTTTTTTTAATTTGACCTTTTGCGTGAAAAATCAACGATGGTGTTAACCCACGGTTTTTTTTGGCGAAAAATCTTTTTGGGTCGAAGTCGAAAAAGATTGTTATATTATCGTTCTATACATTGTTACGAACCCGAAACTGCCTTTGGTTCGAAAATCATCCCTTATATAACGATGGTACAAGCAATTGTTGAAGAAGCCTCGTTCGTCTCACCCTCTTAGTGGGCAGTAGGCATCCCTTAAACTGCATGTTCTACCCTTAAACGTGGTTTGTTTTGGGAAAAATTTGCACAGCATGTACAGATAGCCTTGTACTTTCGATTGGCATCCTAAAAAAATTTTTTTTTAATTTGACCATTTTCGTGAAAAATCAACGATGGTTAACCCACGGTTTTTTTTGGCGAAAAATCTTTTTGTGTCGAAGTCGAAAAAGATTGTTATATTATCGTTCTATACATTGTTACGAACCCGAAACTGCCTTTGGTTCGAAAATCATCCCTTATATAACGATGGTACATGCAATTGTTGACGAAGCCTCGTTCGTCTCTCCCTCTTAGTGGGAAGTAGGCATCCCTTAAACTGCATGTTCAACCCTTAAACGTGGTTTGTTTTGGGAAAAATTTGCACAGCATGTACAGATAGCCTTGTACTTTCGATTGGCATCCTAAAAATTTTTTTTTTAATTTGACCTTTTGCGTGAAAAATCAACGATGGTGTTAACCCACGGTTTTTTTTGGCGAAAAATCTTTTTGTGCCGAAATCGAAAAAGATTTATATATTATCGTTCTATACATTGTTACGAACCCGAAACTGCCTTTGGTTCGAAAATCATCCCTTATATAACGATGGTACAAGCAATTGTTGAAGAAGCCACGTTCGTCTCTCCCTCTTAGTGGGAAGTATGCATCCCTTAAACTGCATGTTCAACCCTTAAACGTGGTTTGTTTTGGGAAAAATTTGCACAGCATGTACTGATAGCCTTGTACTTTCGATTGGCATCCTAAAAAAAATTTTTTTTATCTGTCCATTTTCATGAAAAATCAACGATGGTTAACCCACGGTTTTTTTTGGCGAAGAATCTTTTTGTGTCGAAGTCGAAAAAGATTGTTATATTATCGTTCTATACATTGTAACGAACCCGAAACTGCCTTTGGTTCGAAAATCATCCCTTATATAACGATGGTACAAGCAATTGTTGAAGAAGCCTCGTTCGTCTCTCCCTCTTAGTGGGAAGTAGGCATCCCTTAAACTGCATGTTCTACCCTTAAACTTGGTTTGTTTTGGGAAAAATTTGCACAGCATGTACAGATAGCCTTGTACTTTCGATTGGCATCCTAAAAAAATTTTTTTTTAATTTGACCATTTTCGTGAAAAATCAACGATGGTTAACCCACGGTTTTTTTTGGCGAAAAATCTTTTTGTGTCGAAGTCGAAAAAGATTGTTATATTATCGTTCTATACATTGTTACGAACCCGAAACTGCCTTTGGTTCGAAAATCATCCCTTATATAACGATGGTACATGCAATTGTTGAAGAAGCCTCGTTCGTCTCTCCCTCTTAGTGGGAAGTAGGCATCCCTTAAACTGCATGTTCAACCCTTAAACGTGGTTTGTTTTGGGAAAAATTTGCACAGCATGTACAGATAGCCTTGTACTTTCGATTGGCATCCTAAAAAATTTTTTTTTAACTTGACCTTTTGCGTGAAAAATCAACGATGGTTAACCCACGGTTTTTTTTGGCGAAAAATCTTTTAGTTTCGAAATCGAAAAAGATTGTTATATTATCGTTCTATACATTGTTACGAACCCGAAACTGCCTTTGGTTCGAAAATCATTCCTTATATAACGATGGTACATGCAATTGTTGAAGAAGCCTCGTTCGTCTCTCCCTCTTAGTGGGAAGTAGGCATCCCTTAAACTGCATGTTCAACCCTTAAACGTGGTTTGTTTTGGGAAAAATTTGCACAGCATGTACTGATAGCCTTGTACTTTCGATTGGCATCCTAAAAAAAATTTTTTTTATCTGACCATTTTCATGAAAAATCAACGATGGTTAACCCACGGTTTTTTTTGGCGAAGAATCTTTTTGTGTCGAAGTCGAAAAAGATTGTTATATTATCGTTCTATACATTGTAACGAACCCGAAACTGCCTTTGGTTCGAAAATCATCCCTTATATAACGATGGTACAAGCAATTGTTGAAGAAGCCTCGTTCGTCTCTCCCTCTTAGTGGGCAGTAGGCATCCCTTAAACTGCATGTTCTACCCTTAAACGTGGTTTGTTTTGGGAAAAATTTGCACAGCATGTACAGATAGCCTTGTACTTTCGATTGGCATCCTAAAAAAAATTTTTTTTAATTTGACCATTTTCGTGAAAAATCAACGATGGTTAACCCACGGTTTTTTTTGGCGAAAAATCTTTTTGTGTCGAAGTCGAAAAAGATTGTTATATTATCGTTCTATACATTGTTACGAACCCGAAACTGCCTTTGGTTCGAAAATCATCCCTTATATAACGATGGTACATGCAATTGTTGAAGAAGCCTCGTTCGTCTCTCCCTCTTAGTGGGAAGTAGGCATCCCTTAAACTGCATGTTCAACCCTTAAACGTGGTTTGTTTTGGGAAAAATTTGCACAGCATGTACAGATAGCCTTGTACTTTCGATTGGCATCCTAAAAAATTTTTTTTTAACTTGACCTTTTGCGTGAAAAATCAACGATGGTTAACCCACGGTTTTTTTTGGCGAAAAATCTTTTAGTTTCGAAATCGAAAAAGATTGTTATATTATCGTTCTATACATTGTTACGAACCCGAAACTGCCTTTGGTTCGAAAATCATTCCTTATATAACGATGGTACATGCAATTGTTGAAGAAGCCTCGTTCGTCTCTCCCTCTTAGTGGGAAGTAGGCATCCCTTAAACTGCATGTTCAACCCTTAAACGTGGTTTGTTTTGGGAAAAATTTGCACAGCATGTACTGATAGCCTTGTACTTTCGATTGGCATCCTAAAAAAAATTTTTTTTATCTGACCATTTTCATGAAAAATCAACGATGGTTAACCCACGGTTTTTTTTGGCGAAGAATCTTTTTGTGTCGAAGTCGAAAAAGATTGTTATATTATCGTTCTATACATTGTAACGAACCCGAAACTGCCTTTGGTTCGAAAATCATCCCTTATATAACGATGGTACAAGCAATTGTTGAAGAAGCCTCGTTCGTCTCTCCCTCTTAGTGGGCAGTAGGCATCCCTTAAACTGCATGTTCTACCCTTAAACGTGGTTTGTTTTGGGAAAAATTTGCACAGCATGTACAGATAGCCTTGTACTTTCGATTGGCATCCTAAAAAAAATTTTTTTTAATTTGACCATTTTCGTGAAAAATCAACGATGGTTAACCCACGGTTTTTTTTGGCGAAAAATCTTTTTGTGTCGAAGTCGAAAAAGATTGTTATATTATCGTTCTATACATTGTTACGAACCCGAAACTGCCTTTGGTTCGAAAATCATCCCTTATATAACGATGGTACATGCAATTGTTGAAGAAGCCTCGTTCGTCTCTCCCTCTTAGTGGGAAGTAGGCATCCCTTAAACTGCATGTTCAACCCTTAAACGTGGTTTGTTTTGGGAAAAATTTGCACAGCATGTACAGATAGCCTTGTACTTTCGATTGGCATCCTAAAAAATTTTTTTTTAACTTGACCTTTTGCGTGAAAAATCAACGATGGTTAACCCACGGTTTTTTTTGGCGAAAAATCTTTTAGTTTCGAAATCGAAAAAGATTGTTATATTATCGTTCTATACATTGTTACGAACCCGAAACTGCCTTTGGTTCGAAAATCATTCCTTATATAACGATGGTACATGCAATTGTTAAAAGAAGCCTCGTTCGTCTCTCCCTCTTAGTGGGAAGTAGGCATCCCTTAAACTGCATGTTCAACCCTTAAACGTGGTTTGTTTTGGGAAAAATTTGCACAGCATGTACTGATAGCCTTGTACTTTCGATTGGCATCCTAAAAAAAATTTTTTTTATCTGACCATTTTCATGAAAAATCAACGATGGTTAACCCACGGTTTTTTTTGGCGAAGAATCTTTTTGTGTCGAAGTCGAAAAAGATTGTTATATTATCGTTCTATACATTGTAACGAACCCGAAACTGCCTTTGGTTCGAAAATCATCCCTTATATAACGATGGTACAAGCAATTGTTGAAGAAGCCTCGTTCGTCTCTCCCTCTTAGTGGGCAGTAGGCATCCCTTAAACTGCATGTTCTACCCTTAAACGTGGTTTGTTTTGGGAAAAATTTGCACAGCATGTACAGATAGCCTTGTACTTTCGATTGGCATCCTAAAAAAAATTTTTTTTAATTTGACCATTTTCGTGAAAAATCAACGATGGTTAACCCACGGTTTTTTTTGGCGAAAAATCTTTTTGTGTCGAAGTCGAAAAAGATTGTTATATTATCGTTCTATACATTGTTACGAACCCGAAACTGCCTTTGGTTCGAAAATCATCCCTTATATAACGATGGTACATGCAATTGTTGAAGAAGCCTCGTTCGTCTCTCCCTCTTAGTGGGAAGTAGGCATCCCTTAAACTGCATGTTCAACCCTTAAACGTGGTTTGTTTTGGGAAAAATTTGCACAGCATGTACAGATAGCCTTGTACTTTCGATTGGCATCCTAAAAAATTTTTTTTTAACTTGACCTTTTGCGTGAAAAATCAACGATGGTTAACCCACGGTTTTTTTTGGCGAAAAATCTTTTAGTTTCGAAATCGAAAAAGATTGTTATATTATCGTTCTATACATTGTTACGAACCCGAAACTGCCTTTGGTTCGAAAATCATTCCTTATATAACGATGGTACATGCAATTGTTGAAGAAGCCTCGTTCGTCTCTCCCTCTTAGTGGGAAGTAGGCATCCCTTAAACTGCATGTTCAACCCTTAAACGTGGTTTGTTTTGGGAAAAATTTGCACAGCATGTACTGATAGCCTTGTACTTTCGATTGGCATCCTAAAAAAAATTTTTTTTATCTGACCATTTTCATGAAAAATCAACGATGGTTAACCCACGGTTTTTTTTGGCGAAGAATCTTTTTGTGTCGAAGTCGAAAAAGATTGTTATATTATCGTTCTATACATTGTAACGAACCCGAAACTGCCTTTGGTTCGAAAATCATCCCTTATATAACGATGGTACAAGCAATTGTTGAAGAAGCCTCGTTCGTCTCTCCCTCTTAGTGGGAAGTAGGCATCCCTTAAACTGCATGTTCTACCCTTAAACTTGGTTTGTTTTGGGAAAAATTTGCCCAGCATGTACAGATAGCCTTGTACTTTCGATTGGCTTCCTAAAAAATTTTTTTTTAATTTGACCTTTTGCGTGAAAAATCAACGATGGTTAACCCACGGTTTTTTTTGGCGAAGAATCTTTTTGTGTCGAAGTCGAAAAAGATTGTTATATTATCGTTCTATACATTGTTACGAACCCGAAACTGCCTTTGGTTCGAAAATCATCCCTTATATAACGATGGTACAAGCAATTGTAGAAGAAGCCTCGTTCGTCTCTCCCTCTTAGTGGGAAGTATGCATCCCTTAAACTGCATGTTCAACCCTTAAAAGTGGTTTGTTTTGGGAAAAATTTGCACAGCATGTACTGATAGCCTTGTACTTTCGATTGGCATCCTAAAAAAAATTTTTTTTAATTTGACCATTTTCGTGAAAAATCAACGATGGTTAACCCACGGTTTTTTTTGGCGAAAAATCTTTTTGTTTCGAAATCGAAAAATATTGTTATATTATCGTTCTATACATTGTTACGAACCCGAAACTGCCTTTGGTTCGAAAATCATCCCTTATATAACGATGGTACATGCAATTGTTGAAGAAGCCTCGTTCGTCTCTCCCTCTTAATGGGAAGTATGCATCCCTTAAACTGCATGTTCAACCCTTAAACGTGGTTTGTTTTGGGAAAAATTTGCTCAGCAAATACTGATAGCCTTGTACTTTCGATTGGCATTATAAAAAAAATTTTTTTTAATTTGACCATTTTCGTGAAAAATCAACGATGGTTAACCCACGGTGTTTTTTGGCGAAAAATCTTTTTGTTTCGAAATCGAAAAAGATTGTTATATTATCGTTCTATACATTGTTACGAACCCGAAACTGCCTTTGGTTCGAAAATCATCCCTTATATAACGATGGTACATGCAATTGTTGAAGAAGCCTCGTTCGTCTCTCCCTCTTAATGGGAAGTATGCATCCCTTAAACTGCATGTTCAACCCTTAAACGTGGTTTGTTTTGGGAAAAATTTGCTCAGCAAATACTGATAGCCTTGTACTTTCGATTGGCATCCTAAAAAAAATTTTTTTTAATTTGACCATTTTCGTGAAAAATCAACGATGGTTACCCCACGGTTTTTTTTGGCGAAAAATCTTTTTGTTTCGAAATCTAAAAATAATGTTATATTATCGTTCTATACATTGTTACGAACCCGAAACTGCCTTTGGTTCGAAAATCATCCCTTATATAACGATGGTACAAGCAATTGTTGAAGAAGCCATGTTCGTCTCTCCCTCTTAGTGGGAAGTAGGCATCCCTTAAACTGCATGTTCAACCCTTAAACGTGGTTTGTTTTGGGAAAAATTTGCACAGCATGTACAGTCAGCCTTGTACTTTCGATTGGCATCGTAAAAAAAATTTTTTTTAATTTGACCATTTTCGTGAAAAATCAACGATGGTTAACCCACGGTATTTTTTGGCGAAAAATCTTTTTGTTTCGAAATCGAAAAATATTGTTATATTATCGTTCTATACATTGTTACGAACCCGAAACTGCCATTGGTTCGAAAATCATCCCTTATATAACGATGGTACATGCAATTGTTGAAGAAGCCTCGTTCGTCTCTCCCTCTTAATGGGAAGTATGCATCCCTTAAACTGCATGTTCAACCCTTAAACGTGGTTTGTTTTGGGAAAAATTTGCACAGCATGTACAGATAGCCTTGTACTTTCGATTGGCATCGTAAAAAAAATTTTTTTTAATTTGACCATTTTCGTGAAAAATCAACGATGGTTAACCCACGGTTTTTTTTGGCAAAAAATCTTTTTGTTTCGAAATCGAAAAAGATTGTTATATTATCGTTCTATACATTGTTACGAACCCGAAACTGCCTTTGGTTCGAAAATCATCCCTTATATAACGAAGGTACAAGCAATTGTTGAAGAAGCCACGTTCGTCTCTCCCTCTTAGTGGGAAGTATGCATCCCTTAAACTGCATGTTCAACCCTTAAACGTGGTTTGTTTTGGGAAAAATTTGCACAGCATGTACTGATAGCCTTGTACTTTCGATTGGCCTCCTAAAAAAAATTTTTTTTAATCTGACCATTTTCGTGAAAAATCAACGATGGTTACCCCACGGTTTTTTTTGGCGAAAAATCTTTTTGATTCGAAATCGAAAAATATTGTTATATTATCGTTCTATACATTGTTACGAAACCGAAACTGCCTTTGGTTCGAAAATCATCCCTTATATAACGATGGTACAAGCAATTGTTGAAGAAGCCACGTTCGTCTCTCCCTCTTAGTGGGAAGTATGCATCCCTTAAACTGCATGTTCAACCCTTAAACGTGGTTTGTTTTGGGAAAAATTTGCACAGCATGTACTGATAGCCTTGTACTTTCGATTGGCCTCCTAAAAAAAATTTTTTTTAATCTGACCATTTTCGTGAAAAATCAACGATGGTTACCCCACGGTTTTTTTTGGCGAAAAATCTTTTTGTTTCGAAATCGAAAAATATTGTTATATTATCGTTCTATACATTGTTACGAACCCGAAACTGCCTTTGGTTCGAAAATCATCCCTTATATAACGATGGTACAAGCAATTGTTGAAGAAGCCACGTTCGTCTCTCCCTCTTAGTGGGAAGTAGGCATCATTTAAACTGCATGTTCAACCCTTAAACGTGGTTTGTTTTGGGAAAAATTTGCACAGCATGTACTGATAGCCTTGTACTTTCGATTGGCATCCTAAAAAAAATTTTTTTTAAACTGACCATTTTCGTGAAAAATCAAACATGGTTAACCCACGGTTTTTTTTGGCGAAAAATCATTTTGTGCCGAAATCGAAAAAGATTTATATATTATCGTTCTATACATTGTTACGAACCCGAAACTGCCTTTGGTTCGAAAATCATCCCTTATATAACGATGGTACAAGCAATTGTTGAAGAAGCCACGTTCGTCTCTCCCTCTTAGTGGGAAGTATGCATCCCTTAAACTGCATGTTCAACCCTTAAACGTGGTTTGTTTTGGGAAAAATTTGCACAGCATATACTTAAAGCCTTGTACTTTCGATTGGCATCCTAAAAAAAATTTTTTTTAATCTGACCATTTTCGTGAAAAATCAACGATGTTTACCCCACGGTTTTTTTTGGCGAAAAATCTTTTTGTTTCCAAATCGAAAAATATTGTTATATTATCGTTCTATACACTGTTACGAACCCGAAACTGCCTTTGGTTCGAAAATCATCCCTTATATAACGATGGTACAAGCAATTGTTGAAGAAGCCACGTTCGTCTCTCCCTCTTAGTGGGAAGTATGCATCCCTAAAACAGCATGTTCAACCCTTAAACGTGGTTTGTTTTGGGAAAAATTAGCACAGCATATACTTAAAGCCTTGTACTTACGATTGGCATCCTAAAAAAAATTTTTTTTACTCTGACCATTTTCGTGAAAAATCAACGATGGTTACCCCACGGTTTTTTTTGGCGAAAAATCTTTTTGTTTCGAAATCGAAAAAGATTAGAATATTATCGTTCTATACATTGTTACGAACCCGAAACTGCCTTTGGTTCGAAAATCATCCCTTATATAACGATGGTACAAGCAATTGTTGAAGAAGCCACGTTCGTCTCTCCCTCTTAGTGGGAAGTATGCATCCCTTAAACTGCATGTTCAACCCTTAAACGTGGTTTGTTTTGGGAAAAATTTGCACAGCATATACTTAAAGCCTTGTACTTTCGATTGGCATCCTAAAAAAAATTTTTTTTAATCTGACCATTTTCGTGAAAAATCAACGATGTTTACCCCACGGTTTTTTTTGGCGAAAAATCTTTTTGTTTCGAAATCGAAAAATATTGTTATATTATCGTTCTATACATTGTTACGAACCCGAAACTGCCTTTGGTTCGAAAATCATCCCTTATATAACGATGGTACAAGCAATTGTTGAAGAAGCCACGTTCGTCTCTCCCTCTTAGTGGGAAGTAGGCATCCCTTAAACTGCATGTTCAACCCTTAACCGTGGTTTGTTTTGGGAAAAATTAGCACAGCATGTACTGATAGCCTTGTACTTTCGATTGGCATCCTAAAAAAAATTTTTTTTAATCTGACCATTTTCGTGAAAAATCAACGATGTTTACCCCACGGTTTTTTTTGGCGAAAAATCTTTTTGTTTCGAAATCGAAAAATATTGTTATATTATCGTTCTATACACTGTTACGAACCCGAAACTGCCTTTGGTTCGAAAATCATCCCTTATATAACGATGGTACAAGCAATTGTTGAAGAAGCCACGTTCGTCTCTCCCTCTTAGTGGGAAGTATGCATCCCTTAAACTGCATGTTCAACCCTTAAACGTGGTTTGTTTTGGGAAAAATTTGCACAGCATGTACTGATAGCCTTGTACTTTCGATTGGCCTCCTAAAAAAAATTTTTTTTAATCTGACCATTTTCGTGAAAAATCAACGATGGTTACCCCACGGTTTTTTTTGGCGAAAAATCTTTTTGTTTCGAAATCGAAAAATATTGTTATATTATCGTTCTATACATTGTTACGAACCCGAAACTGCCTTTGGTTCGAAAATCATCCCTTATATAACGATGGTACAAGCAATTGTTGAAGAAGCCACGTTCGTCTCTCCCTCTTAGTGGGAAGTAGGCATCCCTTAAACTGCATGTTCAACCCTTAAACGTGGTTTGTTTTGGGAAAAATTAGCACAGCATGTACTGATAGCCTTGTACTTTCGATTGGCATCCTAAAAAAAATTTTTTTTAATCTGACCATTTTCGTGAAAAATCAACGATGGTTAACCCACGGTTTTTTTTGGCGAAAAATCATTTTGTGCCGAAATCGAAAAAGATTTATATATTATCGTTCTATACATTGTTACGAACCCGAAACTGCCTTTGGTTCGAAAATCATCCCTTATATAACGAAGGTACAAGCAATTGTTGAAGAAGCCACGTTCGTCTCTCCCTCTTAGTGGGAAGTATGCATCCCTTAAACTGCATGTTCAACCCTTAAACGTGGTTTGTTTTGGGAAAAATTTGCACAGCATGTACTGATAGCCTTGTACTTTCGATTGGCCTCCTAAAAAAAATTTTTTTTAATCTGACCATTTTCGTGAAAAATCAACGATGGTTACCCCACGGTTTTTTTTGGCGAAAAATCTTTTTGATTCGAAATCGAAAAATATTGTTATATTATCGTTCTATACATTGTTACGAAACCGAAACTGCCTTTGGTTCGAAAATCATCCCTTATATAACGATGGTACAAGCAATTGTTGAAGAAGCCACGTTCGTCTCTCCCTCTTAGTGGGAAGTATGCATCCCTTAAACTGCATGTTCAACCCTTAAACGTGGTTTGTTTTGGGAAAAATTTGCACAGCATGTACTGATAGCCTTGTACTTTCGATTGGCCTCCTAAAAAAAATTTTTTTTAATCTGACCATTTTCGTGAAAAATCAACGATGGTTAACCCACGGTTTTTTTTGGCGAAAAATCTTTTTGTTTCGAAATCGATAAATATTGTTATATTATCGTTCTATACACTGTTACGAACCCGAAACTGCCTTTGGTTCGAAAATCATCCCTTATATAACGATGGTACAAGCAATTGTTGAAGAAGCCACGTTCGTCTCTCCCTCTTAGTGGGAAGTATGCATCCCTTAAACTGCATGTTCAACCCTTAAACGTGGTTTGTTTTGGGAAAAATTTGCACAGCATGTACAGATAGCCTTGTACTTTCGTTTGGCATCGTAAAAAAAATTTTTTTTAATTTGACCATTTTCGTGAAAAATCAACGATGGTTAACCCACGGTATTTTTTGGCGAAAAATCTTTTTGTTTCGAAATCGAAAAATATTGTTATATTATCGTTCTATACATTGTTACGAACCCGAAACTGCCATTGGTTCGAAAATCATCCCTTATATAACGATGGTACATGCAATTGTTGAAGAAGCCTCGTTCGTCTCTCCCTCTTAATGGGAAGTATGCATCCCTTAAACTGCATGTTCAACCCTTAAACGTGGTTTGTTTTGGGAAAAATTTGCACAGCATGTACAGATAGCCTTGTACTTTCGATTGGCATCGTAAAAAAAATTTTTTTTAATTTCACCATTTTCGTGAAAAATCAACGATGGTTAACCCACGGTTTTTTTTGGCAAAAAATCTTTTTGTTTCGAAATCGAAAAAGATTGTTATATTATCGTTCTATACATTGTTACGAACCCGAAACTGCCTTTGGTTCGAAAATCATCCCTTATATAACGATGGTACAAGCAATTGTTGAACAAGCCACGTTCGTCTCTCCCTCTTAGTGGGAAGTATGCATCATTTAAACTGCATGTTCAACCCTTAAACGTGGTTTGTTTTGGGAAAAATTTGCACAGCATGTACTGATAGCCTTGTACTTTCGATTGGCATCCTAAAAAAAATTTTTTTTAAACTGACCATTTTCGTGAAAAATCAAACATGGTTAACCCACGGTTTTTTTTGGCGAAAAATCATTTTGTGCCGAAATCGAAAAAGATTTATATATTATCGTTCTATACATTGTTACGAACCCGAAACTGCCTTTGGTTCGAAAATCATCCCTTATATAACGATGGTACAAGCAATTGTTGAAGAAGCCACGTTCGTCTCTCCCTCTTAGTGGGAAGTATGCATCCCTTAAACTGCATGTTCAACCCTTAAACGTGGTTTGTTTTGGGAAAAATTTGCACAGCATATACTTAAAGCCTTGTACTTTCGATTGGCATCCTAAAAAAAATTTTTTTTAATCTGACCATTTTCGTGAAAAATCAACGATGTTTACCCCACGGTTTTTTTTGGCGAAAAATCTTTTTGTTTCCAAATCGAAAAATATTGTTATATTATCGTTCTATACACTGTTACGAACCCGAAACTGCCTTTGGTTCGAAAATCATCCCTTATATAACGATGGTACAAGCAATTGTTGAAGAAGCCACGTTCGTCTCTCCCTCTTAGTGGGAAGTATGCATCCCTAAAACAGCATGTTCAACCCTTAAACGTGGTTTGTTTTGGGAAAAATTAGCACAGCATATACTTAAAGCCTTGTACTTACGATTGGCATCCTAAAAAAAATTTTTTTTACTCTGACCATTTTCGTGAAAAATCAACGATGGTTACCCCACGGTTTTTTTTGGCGAAAAATCTTTTTGTTTCGAAATCGAAAAAGATTAGAATATTATCGTTCTATACATTGTTACGAACCCGAAACTGCCTTTGGTTCGAAAATCATCCCTTATATAACGATGGTACAAGCAATTGTTGAAGAAGCCACGTTCGTCTCTCCCTCTTAGTGGGAAGTATGCATCCCTTAAACTGCATGTTCAACCCTTAAACGTGGTTTGTTTTGGGAAAAATTTGCACAGCATATACTTAAAGCCTTGTACTTTCGATTGGCATCCTAAAAAAAATTTTTTTTAATCTGACCATTTTCGTGAAAAATCAACGATGTTTACCCCACGGTTTTTTTTGGCGAAAAATCTTTTTGTTTCGAAATCGAAAAATATTGTTATATTATCGTTCTATACATTGTTACGAACCCGAAACTGCCTTTGGTTCGAAAATCATCCCTTATATAACGATGGTACAAGCAATTGTTGAAGAAGCCACGTTCGTCTCTCCCTCTTAGTGGGAAGTAGGCATCCCTTAAACTGCATGTTCAACCCTTAACCGTGGTTTGTTTTGGGAAAAATTAGCACAGCATGTACTGATAGCCTTGTACTTTCGATTGGCATCCTAAAAAAAATTTTTTTTAATCTGACCATTTTCGTGAAAAATCAACGATGTTTACCCCACGGTTTTTTTTGGCGAAAAATCTTTTTGTTTCGAAATCGAAAAATATTGTTATATTATCGTTCTATACACTGTTACGAACCCGAAACTGCCTTTGGTTCGAAAATCATCCCTTATATAACGATGGTACAAGCAATTGTTGAAGAAGCCACGTTCGTCTCTCCCTCTTAGTGGGAAGTATGCATCCCTTAAACTGCATGTTCAACCCTTAAACGTGGTTTGTTTTGGGAAAAATTTGCACAGCATGTACTGATAGCCTTGTACTTTCGATTGGCCTCCTAAAAAAAATTTTTTTTAATCTGACCATTTTCGTGAAAAATCAACGATGGTTACCCCACGGTTTTTTTTGGCGAAAAATCTTTTTGTTTCGAAATCGAAAAATATTGTTATATTATCGTTCTATACATTGTTACGAACCCGAAACTGCCTTTGGTTCGAAAATCATCCCTTATATAACGATGGTACAAGCAATTGTTGAAGAAGCCACGTTCGTCTCTCCCTCTTAGTGGGAAGTAGGCATCCCTTAAACTGCATGTTCAACCCTTAAACGTGGTTTGTTTTGGGAAAAATTAGCACAGCATGTACTGATAGCCTTGTACTTTCGATTGGCATCCTAAAAAAAATTTTTTTTAATCTGACCATTTTCGTGAAAAATCAACGATGGTTAACCCACGGTTTTTTTTGGCGAAAAATCATTTTGTGCCGAAATCGAAAAAGATTTATATATTATCGTTCTATACATTGTTACGAACCCGAAACTGCCTTTGGTTCGAAAATCATCCCTTATATAACGAAGGTACAAGCAATTGTTGAAGAAGCCACGTTCGTCTCTCCCTCTTAGTGGGAAGTATGCATCCCTTAAACTGCATGTTCAACCCTTAAACGTGGTTTGTTTTGGGAAAAATTTGCACAGCATGTACTGATAGCCTTGTACTTTCGATTGGCCTCCTAAAAAAAATTTTTTTTAATCTGACCATTTTCGTGAAAAATCAACGATGGTTACCCCACGGTTTTTTTTGGCGAAAAATCTTTTTGATTCGAAATCGAAAAATATTGTTATATTATCGTTCTATACATTGTTACGAAACCGAAACTGCCTTTGGTTCGAAAATCATCCCTTATATAACGATGGTACAAGCAATTGTTGAAGAAGCCACGTTCGTCTCTCCCTCTTAGTGGGAAGTATGCATCCCTTAAACTGCATGTTCAACCCTTAAACGTGGTTTGTTTTGGGAAAAATTTGCACAGCATGTACTGATAGCCTTGTACTTTCGATTGGCCTCCTAAAAAAAATTTTTTTTAATCTGACCATTTTCGTGAAAAATCAACGATGGTTAACCCACGGTTTTTTTTGGCGAAAAATCTTTTTGTTTCGAAATCGATAAATATTGTTATATTATCGTTCTATACACTGTTACGAACCCGAAACTGCCTTTGGTTCGAAAATCATCCCTTATATAACGATGGTACAAGCAATTGTTGAAGAAGCCACGTTCGTCTCTCCCTCTTAGTGGGAAGTAGGCATCCCTTAAACTGCATGTTCAACCCTTAAACGTGGTTTGTTTTGGGAAAAATTTGCACAGCATGTACAGATAGCCTTGTACTTTCGATTGGCCTCGTAAAAAAAATTTTTTTTAATCTGACCATTTTCGTGAAAAATCAACGATGGTTAACCCACGGTTTTTTTTGGCGAAAAATCATTTTGTGCCGAAATCGAAAAAGATTTATATATTATCGTTCTATACATTGTTACGAACCCGAAACTGCCTTTGGTTCGAAAATCATCCCTTATATAACGATGGTACAAGCAATTGTTGAAGAAGCCACGTTCGTCTCTCCCTCTTAGTGGGAAGTATGCATCCCTTAAACTGCATGTTCAACCCTTAAACGAGGTTTGTTTTGGGAAAAATTTGCACAGCATGTACTGATAGCCTTGTACTTTCGATTGGCCTCCTAAAAAAAATTTTTTTTAATCTGACCATTTTCGTGAAAAATCAACGATGGTTAACCCACGGTTTTTTTTGGCGAAAAATCATTTTGTGCCGAAATCGAAAAAGATTTATATATTATCGTTCTATACATTGTTACGAACCCGAAACTGCCTTTGGTTCGAAAATCATCCCTTATATAACGATGGTACAAGCCATTGTTGAAGAAGCCACGTTCGTCTCTCCCTCTTAGTGGGAAGTATGCATCCCTTAAACTGCATGTTCAACCCTTAAACGTGGTTTGTTTTGGGAAAAATTTGCACAGCATATACTTAAAGCCTTGTACTTTCGATTGGCATCCTAAAAAAAAATTTTTTTAATCTGACCATTTTCGTGAAAAATCAACGATGGTTACCCCACGGTTTTTTTTGGCGAAAAATCTTTTTGTTTCGAAATCGATAAATATTGTTATATTATCGTTCTATACACTGTTACGAACCCGAAACTGCCTTTGGTTCGAAAATCATCCCTTATATAACGATGGTACAAGCAATTGTTGAAGAAGCCACGTTCGTCTCTCCCTCTTAGTGGGAAGTATGCATCCCTTAAACTGCATGTTCAACCCATAAACGTGGTTTGTTTTGGGAAAAATTTGCACAGCATATACTTAAAGCCTTGTACTTTCGATTGGCATCCTAAAAAAAATTTTTTTTAATCTGACCATTTTCGTGAAAAATCAACGATGGTTACCCCACGGTTTTTTTGGCGAAAAATCTTTTTGTTTCGAAATCGAAAAATATTGTTATATTATCGTTCAATACACTGTTACGATCCCGAAACTGCCTTTGGTTTGAAAATCATCCCTTATATAACGATGGTACAAGCAATTGTTGAAGAAGCCACGTTCGTCTCTCCCTCTTAGTGGGAAGTATGCATCCCTTAAACTGCATGTTCAACCCTTAAACGTGGTTTGTTTTGGGAAAAATTTGCACAGCATATACTTAAAGCCTTGTACTTTCGATTGGCATCCTAAAAAAAATTTTTTTTAATCTGACCATTTTCGTGAAAAATCAACGATGGTTACCCCACGGTTTTTTTTGGCGAAAAATCTTTTTGTTTCGAAATCGAAAAAGATTGTTATATTATCGTTCTATACATTGTTACGAACCCGAAACTGCCTTTGGTTCGAAAATCATCCCTTATATAACGATGGTACAAGCAATTGTTGAAGAAGCCACGTTCGTCTCTCCCTCTTAGTGGGAAGTAGGCATCCCTTAAACTGCATGTTCAACCCTTAAACGTGGTTTGTTTTGGGAAAAATTTGCACAGCATGTACAGATAGCCTTGTACTTTCGATTGGCATCGTAAAAAAAATTTTTTTTAATTTGACCATTTTCGTGAAAAATCAACGATGGTTAACCCACGGTTTTTTTTGGCGAAAAATCATTTTGTGCCGAAATCGAAAAAGATTTATATATTATCGTTCTATACATTGTTACGAACCCGAAACTGCCTTTGGTTCGAAAATCATCCCTTATATAACGATGGTACAAGCAATTGTTGAAGAAGCCACGTTCGTCTCTCCCTCTTAGTGGGAAGTATGCATCCCTTAAACTGCATGTTCAACCCTTAAACGTGGTTTGTTTTGGGAAAAATTTGCACAGCATGTACTGATAGCCTTGTACTTTCGATTGGCCTCCTAAAAAAAATTTTTTTTAATCTGACCATTTTCGTGAAAAATCAACGATGGTTACCCCACGGTTTTTTTTGGCGAAAAATCTTTTTGTTTCGAAATCGAAAAATATTGTTATATTATCGTTCTATACATTGTTACGAACCCGAAACTGCCTTTGGTTCGAAAATCATCCCTTATATAACGATGGTACAAGCAATTGTTGAAGAAGCCACGTTCGTCTCTCCCTCTTAGTGGGAAGTATGCATCCCTTAAACTGCATGTTCAACCCTTAAACGTGGTTTGTTTTGGGAAAAATTTGCACAGCATGTACTGATAGCCTTGTACTTTCGATTTGCATCCTAAAAAAAAATTTTTTTAATCTGACCATTATCGTGAAAAATCAACGATGGTTACCCCACGGTTTTTTTTGGCGAAAAATCTTTTTGTTTCGAAATCGAAAAATATTGTTATATTATCGTTCTATACATTGTTACGAAACCGAAACTGCCTTTGGTTCGAAAATCATCCCTTATATAACGATGGTACATGCAATTGTTGAAGAAGCCACGTTCGTCTCTCCCTCTTAGTGGGAAGTATGCATCCCTTAAACTGCATGTTCAACCCTTAAACGTGGTTTGTTTTGGGAAAAATTTGCACAGCATGTACTGATAGCCTTGTACTTTCGATTTGCATCCTAAAAAAAAATTTTTTTAATCTGACCATTATCGTGAAAAATCAACGATGGTTACCCCACGGTTTTTTTTGGCGAAAAATCTTTTTGTTTCGAAATCGAAAAATATTGTTATATTATCGTTCTATACATTGTTACGAACCCGAAACTGCCTTTGGTTCGAAAATCATCCCTTATATAACGATGGTACAAGCAATTGTTGAAGAAGCCACGTTCGTCTCTCCCTCTTAGTGGGAAGTAGGCATCCCTTAAACTGCATGTTCAACCCTTAAACGTGGTTTGTTTTGGGAAAAATTTGCACAGCATGTACAGATAGCCTTGTACTTTCGATTGGCATCGTAAAAAAAATTTTTTTTAATTTGACCATTTTCGTGAAAAATCAACGATGGTTAACCCCCGGTTTTTTTTGGCGAAAAATCATTTTGTGCCGAAATCGAAAAATATTGTTATATTATCGTTCTACACATTGTTACGAACCCGAAACTGCCTTGGGTTCGAAAATCATCCCTTATATAACGATGGTACAAGCAATTGTTGAACAAGCCACGTTCGTCTCTCCCTCTTAGAGGGAAGTATGCATCCCTTAAACTGCATGTTCAACCCTTAAACGTGGTTTGTTTTGGGAAAAATTTGCACAGCATGTACTGATAGCCTTGTACTTTCGATTGGCATCCTAAAAAAAATTTTTTTTAATCTGTCCATTTTCGTGAAAAATCACCGATGGTTAACCCACGGTTTTTTTTGGCGAAAAATCTTTTTGTTTCGAAATCGAAAAATATTGTTATATTATCGTTCTATACATTGTTACGAAACCGAAACTGCCTTTGGTTCGAAAATCATCCCTTATATAACGATGGTACATGCAATTGTTGAAGAAGCCACGTTCGTCTCTCCCTCTTAGTGGGAAGTATGCATCCCTTAAACAGCATGTTCAACCCTTAAACGTGGTTTGTTTTGGGAAAAATTTGCACAGCATGTACTGATAGCCTTGTACTTTCGATTTGCATCCTAAAAAAAATTTTTTTTAATATGACCATTTTCGTGAAAAATCAACGATGGTTAACCCACGGTTTTTTTTGGCGAAAAATCATTTTGTTTCGAAATCGAAAAATATTGTTATATTATCGTTCTACACATTGTTACGAACCCGAAACTGCCTTGGGTTCGAAAATCATCCCTTATATAACGATGGTACAAGCAATTGTAGAACAAGCCACGTTCGTCTCTCCCTCTTAGTGGGAAGTATGCATCCCTTCAACTGCATGTTCAACCCTTAAACGTGGTTTGTTTAGGGAAAAATTTGCACAGCATGTACTGATAGCCTTGTACTTTCGATTTGCATCCTAAAAAAAAATTTTTTTAATCTGACCATTATCGTGAAAAATCAACGATGGTTACCCCACGGTTTTTTTTGGCGAAAAATCTTTTTGTTTCGAAATCGAAAAAGATTGTTATATTATCGTTCTATACATTGTTACGAACCCGAAACTGCCTTTGGTTCGAAAATCATCCCTTATATAACGATGGTACAAGCAATTGTTGAAGAAGCCACGTTCGTCTCTCCCTCTTAGTGGGAAGTATGCATCCCTTAAACTGCATGTTCAACCCTTAAACGTGGTTTGTTTTGGGAAAAATTTGCACAGCATTTTCTGATAGCCTTGTACTTTCGATTGGCCTCCTAAAAAAAATTTTTTTTAATCTGACCATTTTCGTGAAAAATCAACGATGGTTAACCCACGGTTTTTTTTGGCGAAAAATCATTTTGTGCCGAAATCGAAAAAGATTTATATATTATCGTTCTATACATTGTTACGAACCCGAAACTGCCTTTGGTTCGAAAATCATCCCTTATATAACGATGGTACAAGCAATTGTTGAAGAAGCCACGTTCGTCTCTCCCTCTTAGTGGGAAGTATGAATCCCTTAAACTGCATGTTCAACCCTTAAACGTGGTTTGTTTTGGGAAAAATTTGCACAGCATGTACTGATAGCCTTGTACTTTCGTTTGGCATCGTAAAAAAAATTTTTTTTAATTTGACCATTTTCGTGAAAAATCAACGATGGTTAACCCACGGTTTTTTTTGGCGAAAAATCATTTTGTGCCGAAATCGAAAAATATTGTTATATTATCGTTCTACACATTGTTACGAACCCGAAACTGCCTTGGGTTCGAAAATCATCCCTTATATAACGATGGTACAAGCAATTGTTGAACAAGCCACGTTCGTCTCTCCCTCTTAGAGGGAAGTATGCATCCCTTAAACTGCATGTTCAACCCTTAAACGTGGTTTGTTTTGGGAAAAATTTGCACAGCATGTACTGATAGCCTTGTACTTTCGATTGGCATCCTAAAAAAAATTTTTTTTAATCTGACCATTTTCGTGAAAAATCACCGATGGTTAACCCACGGTTTTTTTGGCGAAAAATCTTTTTGTTTCGAAATCGAAAAATATTGTTATATTATCGTTCTATACATTGTTACGAACCCGAAACTGCCTTTGGTTCGAAAATCATCCCTTATATAACGATGGTACAAGCAATTGTTGAAGAAGCCACGTTCGTCTCTCCCTCTTAGAGGGAAGTATGCATCCCTTAAACTGCATGTTCAACCCTTAAACGTGGTTTGTTTTGGGAAAAATTTGCACAGCATGTACTGATAGCCTTGTACTTTCGATTGGCATCGTAAAAAAAATTTTTTTTAATTTGACCATTTTCGTGAAAAATCAACGATGGTTAACCCACGGTTTTTTTTGGCGAAAAATCATTTTGTGCCGAAATCGAAAAATATTGTTATATTTTCGTTCTACACATTGTTACGAACCCGAAACTGCCTTGGGTTCGAAAATCATCCCTTATATAACGATGGTACAAGCAATTGTTGAACAAGCCACGTTCGTCTCTCCCTCTTAGTGGGAAGTATGCATCCCTTAAACTGCATGTTCAACCCTTAAACGTGGTTTGTTTAGGGAAAAATTTGCACAGCATGTACTGATAGCCTTGTACTTTCGATTTGCATCCTAAAAAAAAATTTTTTTAATCTGACCATTATCGTGAAAAATCAACGATGGTTACCCCACGGTTTTTTTTGGCGAAAAATCTTTTTGTTTCGAAATCGAAAAAGATTGTTATATTATCGTTCTATACATTGTTACGAACCCGAAACTGCCTTTGGTTCGAAAATCATCCCTTATATAACGATGGTACAAGCAATTGTTGAAGAAGCCACGTTCGTCTCTCCCTCTTAGTGGGAAGTATGCATCCCTTAAACTGCATGTTCAACCCTTAAACGTGGTTTGTTTTGGGAAAAATTTGCACAGCATTTTCTGATAGCCTTGTACTTTCGATTGGCCTCCTAAAAAAAATTTTTTTTAATCTGACCATTTTCGTGAAAAATCAACGATGGTTAACCCACGGTTTTTTTTGGCGAAAAATCATTTTGTGCCGAAATCGAAAAAGATTTATATATTATCGTTCTATACATTGTTACGAACCCGAAACTGCCTTTGGTTCGAAAATCATCCCTTATATAACGATGGTACAAGCAATTGTTGAAGAAGCCACGTTCGTCTCTCCCTCTTAGTGGGAAGTATGAATCCCTTAAACTGCATGTTCAACCCTTAAACGTGGTTTGTTTTGGGAAAAATTTGCACAGCATGTACTGATAGCCTTGTACTTTCGTTTGGCATCGTAAAAAAAATTTTTTTTAATTTGACCATTTTCGTGAAAAATCAACGATGGTTAACCCACGGTTTTTTTTGGCGAAAAATCATTTTGTGCCGAAATCGAAAAATATTGTTATATTATCGTTCTACACATTGTTACGAACCCGAAACTGCCTTGGGTTCGAAAATCATCCCTTATATAACGATGGTACAAGCAATTGTTGAACAAGCCACGTTCGTCTCTCCCTCTTAGAGGGAAGTATGCATCCCTTAAACTGCATGTTCAACCCTTAAACGTGGTTTGTTTTGGGAAAAATTTGCACAGCATGTACTGATAGCCTTTTACTTTCGATTGGCATCCTAAAAAAAATTTTTTTTAATCTGACCATTTTCGTGAAAAATCACCGATGGTTAACCCACGGTTTTTTTGGCGAAAAATCTTTTTGTTTCGAAATCGAAAAATATTGTTATATTATCGTTCTATACATTGTTACGAACCCGAAACTGCCTTTGGTTCGAAAATCATCCCTTATATAACGATGGTACAAGCAATTGTTGAAGAAGCCACGTTCGTCTCTCCCTCTTAGAGGGAAGTATGCATCCCTTAAACTGCATGTTCAACCCTTAAACGTGGTTTGTTTTGGGAAAAATTTGCACAGCATGTACTGATAGCCTTGTACTTTCGATTGGCATCGTAAAAAAAATTTTTTTTAATTTGACCATTTTCGTGAAAAATCAACGATGGTTAACCCACGGTTTTTTTTGGCGAAAAATCATTTTGTGCCGAAATCGAAAAATATTGTTATATTTTCGTTCTACACATTGTTACGAAACCGAAACTGCCTTGGGTTCGAAAATCATCCCTTATATAACGATGGTACAAGCAATTGTTGAACAAGCCACGTTCGTCTCTCCCTCTTAGTGGGAAGTATGCATCCCTTAAACTGCATGTTCAACCCTTAAACGTGGTTTGTTTTGGGAAAAATTTGCACAGCATGTACTGATAGCCTTGTACTGTCGATTGGCATCCTAAAAAAAATTTTTTTTAATCTGTCCATTTTCGTGAAAAATCACCGATGGTTAACCCACGGTTTTTTTTGGCGAAAAATCTTTTTGTTTCGAAATCGAAAAATATTGTTATATTATCGTTCTATACATTGTTACGAAACCGAAACTGCCTTTGGTTCGAAAATCATCCCTTATATAACGATGGTACAAGCAATTGTAGAACAAGCCACGTTCGTCTCTCCCTCTTAGTGGGAAGTATGCATCCCTTCAACTGCATGTTCAACCCTTAAACGTGGTTTGTTTAGGGAAAAATTTGCACAGCATGTACTGATAGCCTTGTACTTTCGATTTGCATCCTAAAAAAAAATTTTTTTAATCTGACCATTATCGTGAAAAATCAACGATGGTTACCCCACGGTTTTTTTTGGCGAAAAATCTTTTTGTTTCGAAATCGAAAAAGATTGTTATATTATCGTTCTATACATTGTTACGAACCCGAAACTGCCTTTGGTTCGAAAATCATCCCTTATATAACGATGGTACAAGCAATTGTTGAAGAAGCCACGTTCGTCTCTCCCTCTTAGTGGGAAGTATGCATCCCTTAAACTGCATGTTCAACCCTTAAACGTGGTTTGTTTTGGGAAAAATTTGCACAGCATTTTCTGATAGCCTTGTACTTTCGATTGGCCTCCTAAAAAAAATTTTTTTTAATCTGACCATTTTCGTGAAAAATCAACGATGGTTAACCCACGGTTTTTTTTGGCGAAAAATCATTTTGTGCCGAAATCGAAAAAGATTTATATATTATCGTTCTATACATTGTTACGAACCCGAAACTGCCTTTGGTTCGAAAATCATCCCTTATATAACGATGGTACAAGCAATTGTTGAAGAAGCCACGTTCGTCTCTCCCTCTTAGTGGGAAGTATGAATCCCTTAAACTGCATGTTCAACCCTTAAACGTGGTTTGTTTTGGGAAAAATTTGCACAGCATGTACTGATAGCCTTGTACTTTCGTTTGGCATCGTAAAAAAAATTTTTTTTAATTTGACCATTTTCGTGAAAAATCAACGATGGTTAACCCACGGTTTTTTTTGGCGAAAAATCATTTTGTGCCGAAATCGAAAAATATTGTTATATTATCGTTCTACACATTGTTACGAACCCGAAACTGCCTTGGGTTCGAAAATCATCCCTTATATAACGATGGTACAAGCAATTGTTGAACAAGCCACGTTCGTCTCTCCCTCTTAGAGGGAAGTATGCATCCCTTAAACTGCATGTTCAACCCTTAAACGTGGTTTGTTTTGGGAAAAATTTGCACAGCATGTACTGATAGCCTTTTACTTTCGATTGGCATCCTAAAAAAAATTTTTTTTAATCTGACCATTTTCGTGAAAAATCACCGATGGTTAACCCACGGTTTTTTTGGCGAAAAATCTTTTTGTTTCGAAATCGAAAAATATTGTTATATTATCGTTCTATACATTGTTACGAACCCGAAACTGCCTTTGGTTCGAAAATCATCCCTTATATAACGATGGTACAAGCAATTGTTGAAGAAGCCACGTTCGTCTCTCCCTCTTAGAGGGAAGTATGCATCCCTTAAACTGCATGTTCAACCCTTAAACGTGGTTTGTTTTGGGAAAAATTTGCACAGCATGTACTGATAGCCTTGTACTTTCGATTGGCATCGTAAAAAAAATTTTTTTTAATTTGACCATTTTCGTGAAAAATCAACGATGGTTAACCCACGGTTTTTTTTGGCGAAAAATCATTTTGTGCCGAAATCGAAAAATATTGTTATATTTTCGTTCTACACATTGTTACGAAACCGAAACTGCCTTGGGTTCGAAAATCATCCCTTATATAACGATGGTACAAGCAATTGTTGAACAAGCCACGTTCGTCTCTCCCTCTTAGTGGGAAGTATGCATCCCTTAAACTGCATGTTCAACCCTTAAACGTGGTTTGTTTTGGGAAAAATTTGCACAGCATGTACTGATAGCCTTGTACTTTCGATTGGCATCCTAAAAAAAATTTTTTTTAATCTGTCCATTTTCGTGAAAAATCACCGATGGTTAACCCACGGTTTTTTTTGGCGAAAAATCTTTTTGTTTCGAAATCGAAAAATATTGTTATATTATCGTTCTATACATTGTTACGAAACCGAAACTGCCTTTGGTTCGAAAATCATCCCTTATATAACGATGGTACATGCAATTGTTGAAGAAGCCACGTTCGTCTCTCCCTCTTAGTGGGAAGTATGCATCCCTTAAACAGCATGTTCAACCCTTAAACGTGGTTTGTTTTGGGAAAAATTTGCACAGCATGTACTGATAGCCTTGTACTTTCGATTTGCATCCTAAAAAAAATTTTTTTTAATATGACCATTTTCGTGAAAAATCAACGATGGTTAACCCACGGTTTTTTTTGGCGAAAAATCATTTTGTTTCGAAATCGAAAAATATTGTTATATTATCGTTCTACACATTGTTACGAACCCGAAACTGCCTTGGGTTCGAAAATCATCCCTTATATAACGATGGTACAAGCAATTGTAGAACAAGCCACGTTCGTCTCTCCCTTTTAGTGGGAAGTATGCATCCCTTCAACTGCATGTTCAACCCTTAAACGTGGTTTGTTTAGGGAAAAATTTGCACAGCATGTACTGATAGCCTTGTACTTTCGATTTGCATCCTAAAAAAAAATTTTTTTAATCTGACCATTATCGTGAAAAATCAACGATGGTTACCCCACGGTTTTTTTTGGCGAAAAATCTTTTTGTTTCGAAATCGAAAAAGATTGTTATATTATCGTTCTATACATTGTTACGAACCCGAAACTGCCTTTGGTTCGAAAATCATCCCTTATATAACGATGGTACAAGCAATTGTTGAAGAAGCCACGTTCGTCTCTCCCTCTTAGTGGGAAGTATGCATCCCTTAAACTGCATGTTCAACCCTTAAACGTGGTTTGTTTTGGGAAAAATTTGCACAGCATATTCTGATAGCCTTGTACTTTCGATTGGCCTCCTAAAAAAAATTTTTTTTAATCTGACCATTTTCGTGAAAAATCAACGATGGTTAACCCACGGTTTTTTTTGGCGAAAAATCATTTTGTGCCGAAATCGAAAAAGATTTATATATTATCGTTCTATACATTGTTACGAACCCGAAACTGCCTTTGGTTCGAAAATCATCCCTTATATAACGATGGTACAAGCAATTGTTGAAGAAGCCACGTTCGTCTCTCCCTCTTAGAGGGAAGTATGCATCCCTTAAACTGCATGTTCAACCCTTAAACGTGGTTTGTTTTGGGAAAAATTTGCACAGCATGTACTGATAGCCTTGTACTTTCGATTGGCATCGTAAAAAAAATTTTTTTTAATTTGACCATTTTCGTGAAAAATCAACGATGGTTAACCCACGGTTTTTTTTGGCGAAAAATCATTTTGTGCCGAAATCGAAAAATATTGTTATATTATCGTTCTACACATTGTTACGAACCCGAAACTGCCTTGGGTTCGAAAATCATCCCTTATATAACGATGGTACAAGCAATTGTTGAACAAGCCACGTTCGTCTCTCCCTCTTAGTGGGAAGTATGCATCCCTTAAACTGCATGTTCAACCCTTAAACGTGGTTTGTTTTGGGAAAAATTTGCACAGCATGTACTGATAGCCTTGTACTTTCGATTGGCATCCTAAAAAAAATTTTTTTTAATCTGACCATTTTCGTGAAAAATCACCGATGGTTAACCCACGGTTTTTTTTGGCGAAAAATCTTTTTGTTTCGAAATCGAAAAATATTGTTATATTATCGTTCTATACATTGTTACGAAACCGAAACTGCCTTTGGTTCGAAAATCATCCCTTATATAACGATGGTACATGCAATTGTTGAAGAAGCCACGTTCGTCTCTCCCTCTTAGTGGGAAGTATGCATCCCTTAAACTGCATGTTCAACCCTTAAACGTGGTTTGTTTTGGGAAAAATTTGCACAGCATGTACTGATAGCCTTGTACTTTCGATTGGCATCCTAAAAAAAATTTTTTTTAATCTGACCATTTTCGTGAAAAATCACCGATGGTTAACCCACGGTTTTTTTGGCGAAAAATCTTTTTGTTTCGAAATCGAAAAATATTGTTATATTATCGTTCTATACATTGTTACGAACCCGAAACTGCCTTTGGTTCGAAAATCATCCCTTATATAACGATGGTACAAGCAATTGTTGAAGAATCCACGTTCGTCTCTCCCTCTTAGAGGGAAGTATGCATCCCTTAAACTGCATGTTCAACCCTTAAACGTGGTTTGTTTTGGGAAAAATTTGCACAGCATGTACTGATAGCCTTGTACTTTCGATTGGCATCGTAAAAAAAATTTTTTTTAATTTGACCATTTTCGTGAAAAATCAACGATGGTTAACCCACGGTTTTTTTTGGCGAAAAATCATTTTGTGCCGAAATCGAAAAATATTGTTATATTTTCGTTCTACACATTGTTACGAACCCGAAACTGCCTTGGGTTCGAAAATCATCCCTTATATAACGATGGTACAAGCAATTGTTGAACAAGCCACGTTCGTCTCTCCCTCTTAGTGGGAAGTATGCATCCCTTAAACTGCATGTTCAACCCTTAAACGTGGTTTGTTTTGGGAAAAATTTGCACAGCATGTACTGATAGCCTTGTACTGTCGATTGGCATCCTAAAAAAAATTTTTTTTAATCTGTCCATTTTCGTGAAAAATCACCGATGGTTAACCCACGGTTTTTTTTGGCGAAAAATCTTTTTGTTTCGAAATCGAAAAATATTGTTATATTATCGTTCTATACATTGTTACGAAACCGAAACTGCCTTTGGTTCGAAAATCATCCCTTATATAACGATGGTACAAGCAATTGTAGAACAAGCCACGTTCGTCTCTCCCTCTTAGTGGGAAGTATGCATCCCTTCAACTGCATGTTCAACCCTTAAACGTGGTTTGTTTAGGGAAAAATTTGCACAGCATGTACTGATAGCCTTGTACTTTCGATTTGCATCCTAAAAAAAAATTTTTTTAATCTGACCATTATCGTGAAAAATCAACGATGGTTACCCCACGGTTTTTTTTGGCGAAAAATCTTTTTGTTTCGAAATCGAAAAAGATTGTTATATTATCGTTCTATACATTGTTACGAACCCGAAACTGCCTTTGGTTCGAAAATCATCCCTTATATAACGATGGTACAAGCAATTGTTGAAGAAGCCACGTTCGTCTCTCCCTCTTAGTGGGAAGTATGCATCCCTTAAACTGCATGTTCAACCCTTAAACGTGGTTTGTTTTGGGAAAAATTTGCACAGCATTTTCTGATAGCCTTGTACTTTCGATTGGCCTCCTAAAAAAAATTTTTTTTAATCTGACCATTTTCGTGAAAAATCAACGATGGTTAACCCACGGTTTTTTTTGGCGAAAAATCATTTTGTGCCGAAATCGAAAAAGATTTATATATTATCGTTCTATACATTGTTACGAACCCGAAACTGCCTTTGGTTCGAAAATCATCCCTTATATAACGATGGTACAAGCAATTGTTGAAGAAGCCACGTTCGTCTCTCCCTCTTAGTGGGAAGTAGGCATCCCTTAAACTGCATGTTCAACCCTTAAACGTGGTTTGTTTTGGGAAAAATTTGCACAGCATGTACTGATAGCCTTGTACTTTCGATTGGCATCCTAAAAAAAATTTTTTTTAATCTGACCATTTTCGTGAAAAATCACCGATGGTTAACCCACGGTTTTTTTGGCGAAAAATCTTTTTGTTTCGAAATCGAAAAATATTGTTATATTATCGTTCTATACATTGTTACGAACCCGAAACTGCCTTTGGTTCGAAAATCATCCCTTATATAACGATGGTACAAGCAATTGTTGAAGAAGCCACGTTCGTCTCTCCCTCTTAGTGGGAAGTATGCATCCCTTAAACTGCATGTTCAACCCTTAAACGTGGTTTGTTTTGGGAAAAATTTGCACAGCATGTACTGATAGCCTTGTACTTTCGATTGGCATCCTAAAAAAAATTTTTTTTAATCTGACCATTTTCGTGAAAAATCAACGATGGTTAACCCACGGTTTTTTTTGCGAAAAATCATTTTGTGCCGAAATCGAAAAAGATTTATATATTATCGTTCTATACATTGTTTCGAACCCGAAACTGCCTTTGGTTCGAAAATCATCCCTTATATAACGATGGTACAAGCAATTGTTGAAGAAGCCACGTTCGTCTCTCCCTCTTAGTGGGAAGTATGCATCCCTTAAACTGCATGTTCAACCCTTAAACGTGGTTTGTTTTGGGAAAAATTTGCACAGCATTTTCTGATAGCCTTGTACTTTCGATTGGCATCCTAAAAAAAATTTTTTTTAATCTGACCATTTTCGTGAAAAATCACCGATGGTTAACCCACGGTTTTTTTTGGCGAAAAATCATTTTGTGCCGAAATCGAAAAAGATTTATATATTATCGTTCTATACATTGTTACGAACCCGAAACTGCCTTTGGTTCGAAAATCATCCCTTATATAACGATGGTACAAGCAATTGTTGAAGAAGCCACGTTCGTCTCTCCCTCTTAGTGGGAAGTAGGCATCCCTTAAACTGCATGTTCAACCCTTAAACGTGGTTTGTTTATGGAAAAATTTGCACAGCATGTACTGATAGCCTTGTACTTTCGATTGGCATCCTAAAAAAAATTTTTTTTAATCTGACCATTTTCGTGAAAAATCACCGATGGTTAACCCACGGTTTTTTTGGCGAAAAATCTTTTTGTTTCGAAATCGAAAAATATTGTTATATTATCGTTCTATACATTGTTACGAACCCGAAACTGCCTTTGGTTCGAAAATCATCCCTTATATAACGATGGTACAAGCAATTGTTGAAGAAGCCACGTTCGTCTCTCCCTCTTAGAGGGAAGTATGCATCCCTTAAACTGCATGTTCAACCCTTAAACGTGGTTTGTTTTGGGAAAAATTTGCACAGCATGTACTGATAGCCTTGTACTTTCGATTGGCATCGTAAAAAAAATTTTTTTTAATTTGACCATTTTCGTGAAAAATCAACGATGGTTAACCCACGGTTTTTTTTGGCGAAAAATCATTTTGTGCCGAAATCGAAAAATATTGTTATATTATCGTTCTACACATTGTTACGAACCCGAAACTGCCTTGGGTTCGAAAATCATCCCTTATATAACGATGGTACAAGCAATTGTTGAACAAGCCACGTTCGTCTCTCCCTCTTAGTGGGAAGTATGCATCCCTTAAACTGCATGTTCAACCCTTAAACGTGGTTTGTTTTGGGAAAAATTTGCACAGCATGTACTGATAGCCTTGTACTTTCGATTGGCATCCTAAAAAAAATTTTTTTTAATCTGACCATTTTCGTGAAAAATCACCGATGGTTAACCCACGGTTTTTTTTGGCGAAAAATCTTTTTGTTTCGAAATCGAAAAATATTGTTATATTATCGTTCTATACATTGTTACGAAACCGAAACTGCCTTTGGTTCGAAAATCATCCCTTATATAACGATGGTACATGCAATTGTTGAAGAAGCCACGTTCGTCTCTCCCTCTTAGTGGGAAGTATGCATCCCTTAAACTGCATGTTCAACCCTTAAACGTGGTTTGTTTTGGGAAAAATTTGCACAGCATGTACTGATAGCCTTGTACTTTCGATTGGCATCCTAAAAAAAATTTTTTTTAATCTGACCATTTTCGTGAAAAATCACCGATGGTTAACCCACGGTTTTTTTGGCGAAAAATCTTTTTGTTTCGAAATCGAAAAATATTGTTATATTATCGTTCTATACATTGTTACGAACCCGAAACTGCCTTTGGTTCGAAAATCATCCCTTATATAACGATGGTACAAGCAATTGTTGAAGAATCCACGTTCGTCTCTCCCTCTTAGAGGGAAGTATGCATCCCTTAAACTGCATGTTCAACCCTTAAACGTGGTTTGTTTTGGGAAAAATTTGCACAGCATGTACTGATAGCCTTGTACTTTCGATTGGCATCGTAAAAAAAATTTTTTTTAATTTGACCATTTTCGTGAAAAATCAACGATGGTTAACCCACGGTTTTTTTTGGCGAAAAATCATTTTGTGCCGAAATCGAAAAATATTGTTATATTTTCGTTCTACACATTGTTACGAACCCGAAACTGCCTTGGGTTCGAAAATCATCCCTTATATAACGATGGTACAAGCAATTGTTGAACAAGCCACGTTCGTCTCTCCCTCTTAGTGGGAAGTATGCATCCCTTAAACTGCATGTTCAACCCTTAAACGTGGTTTGTTTTGGGAAAAATTTGCACAGCATGTACTGATAGCCTTGTACTGTCGATTGGCATCCTAAAAAAAATTTTTTTTAATCTGTCCATTTTCGTGAAAAATCACCGATGGTTAACCCACGGTTTTTTTTGGCGAAAAATCTTTTTGTTTCGAAATCGAAAAATATTGTTATATTATCGTTCTATACATTGTTACGAAACCGAAACTGCCTTTGGTTCGAAAATCATCCCTTATATAACGATGGTACAAGCAATTGTAGAACAAGCCACGTTCGTCTCTCCCTCTTAGTGGGAAGTATGCATCCCTTCAACTGCATGTTCAACCCTTAAACGTGGTTTGTTTAGGGAAAAATTTGCACAGCATGTACTGATAGCCTTGTACTTTCGATTTGCATCCTAAAAAAAAATTTTTTTAATCTGACCATTATCGTGAAAAATCAACGATGGTTACCCCACGGTTTTTTTTGGCGAAAAATCTTTTTGTTTCGAAATCGAAAAAGATTGTTATATTATCGTTCTATACATTGTTACGAACCCGAAACTGCCTTTGGTTCGAAAATCATCCCTTATATAACGATGGTACAAGCAATTGTTGAAGAAGCCACGTTCGTCTCTCCCTCTTAGTGGGAAGTATGCATCCCTTAAACTGCATGTTCAACCCTTAAACGTGGTTTGTTTTGGGAAAAATTTGCACAGCATTTTCTGATAGCCTTGTACTTTCGATTGGCCTCCTAAAAAAAATTTTTTTTAATCTGACCATTTTCGTGAAAAATCAACGATGGTTAACCCACGGTTTTTTTTGGCGAAAAATCATTTTGTGCCGAAATCGAAAAAGATTTATATATTATCGTTCTATACATTGTTACGAACCCGAAACTGCCTTTGGTTCGAAAATCATCCCTTATATAACGATGGTACAAGCAATTGTTGAAGAAGCCACGTTCGTCTCTCCCTCTTAGTGGGAAGTAGGCATCCCTTAAACTGCATGTTCAACCCTTAAACGTGGTTTGTTTTGGGAAAAATTTGCACAGCATGTACTGATAGCCTTTTACTTTCGATTGGCATCCTAAAAAAAATTTTTTTTAATCTGACCATTTTCGTGAAAAATCACCGATGGTTAACCCACGGTTTTTTTGGCGAAAAATCTTTTTGTTTCGAAATCGAAAAATATTGTTATATTATCGTTCTATACATTGTTACGAACCCGAAACTGCCTTTGGTTCGAAAATCATCCCTTATATAACGATGGTACAAGCAATTGTTGAAGAAGCCACGTTCGTCTCTCCCTCTTAGAGGGAAGTATGCATCCCTTAAACTGCATGTTCAACCCTTAAACGTGGTTTGTTTTGGGAAAAATTTGCACAGCATGTACTGATAGCCTTGTACTTTCGATTGGCATCGTAAAAAAAATTTTTTTTAATTTGACCATTTTCGTGAAAAATCAACGATGGTTAACCCACGGTTTTTTTTGGCGAAAAATCATTTTGTGCCGAAATCGAAAAATATTGTTATATATTCGTTCTACACATTGTTACGAACCCGAAACTGCCTTGGGTTCGAAAATCATCCCTTATATAACGATGGTACAAGCAATTGTTGAACAAGCCACGTTCGTCTCTCCCTCTTAGTGGGAAGTATGCATCCCTTAAACTGCATGTTCAACCCTTAAACGTGGTTTGTTTTGGGAAAAATTTGCACAGCATGTACTGATAGCCTTGTACTTTCGATTGGCATCCTAAAAAAAATTTTTTTTAATCTGTCCATTTTCGTGAAAAATCACCGATGGTTAACCCACGGTTTTTTTTGGCGAAAAATCTTTTTGTTTCGAAATCGAAAAATATTGTTATATTATCGTTCTATACATTGTTACGAACCCGAAACTGCCTTTGGTTCGAAAATCATCCCTTATATAACGATGGTACAAGCAATTGTTGAAGAAGCCACGTTCGTCTCTCCCTCTTAGTGGGAAGTAGGCATCCCTTAAACTGCATGTTCAACCCTTAAACGTGGTTTGTTTTGGGAAAAATTTGCACAGCATGTACAGATAGCCTTGTACTTTCGTTTGGCATCGTAAAAAAAATTTTTTTTAATTTGACCATTTTCGTGAAAAATCAACGATGGTTAACTCACGGTTTTTTTTGGCGAAAAATCATTTTGTGCCGAAATCGAAAAATATTGTTATATTATCGTTCTACACATTGTTACGAACCCGAAACTGCCTTGGGTTCGAAAATCATCCCTTATATAACGATGGTACAAGCAATTGTTGAACAAGCCACGTTCGTCTCTCCCTCTTAGAGGGAAGTATGCATCCCTTAAACTGCATGTTCAACCCTTAAACGTGGTTTGTTTTGGGAAAAATTTGCACAGCATGTACTGATAGCCTTGTACTTTCGATTGGCATCCTAAAAAAAATTTTTTTTAATCTGACCATTTTCGTGAAAAATCACCGATGGTTAACCCACGGTTTTTTTGGCGAAAAATCTTTTTGTTTCGAAATCGAAAAATATTGTTATATTATCGTTCTATACATTGTTACGAACCCGAAACTGCCTTTGGTTCGAAAATCATCCCTTATATAACGATGGTACAAGCAATTGTTGAAGAAGCCACGTTCGTCTCTCCCTCTTAGAGGGAAGTATGCATCCCTTAAACTGCATGTTCAACCCTTAAACGTGGTTTGTTTTGGGAAAAATTTGCACAGCATGTACTGATAGCCTTGTACTTTCGATTGGCATCGTAAAAAAAATTTTTTTTAATTTGACCATTTTCGTGAAAAATCAACGATGGTTAACCCACGGTTTTTTTTGGCGAAAAATCATTTTGTGCCGAAATCGAAAAATATTGTTATATATTCGTTCTACACATTGTTACGAACCCGAAACTGCCTTGGGTTCGAAAATCATCCCTTATATAACGATGGTACAAGCAATTGTTGAACAAGCCACGTTCGTCTCTCCCTCTTAGTGGGAAGTATGCATCCCTTAAACTGCATGTTCAACCCTTAAACGTGGTTTGTTTTGGGAAAAATTTGCACAGCATGTACTGATAGCCTTGTACTTTCGATTGGCATCCTAAAAAAAATTTTTTTTAATCTGTCCATTTTCGTGAAAAATCACCGATGGTTAACCCACGGTTTTTTTTGGCGAAAAATCTTTTTGTTTCGAAATCGAAAAATATTGTTATATTATCGTTCTATACATTGTTACGAAACCGAAACTGCCTTTGGTTCGAAAATCATCCCTTATATAACGATGGTACATGCAATTGTTGAAGAAGCCACGTTCGTCTCTCCCTCTTAGTGGGAAGTATGCATCCCTTAAACAGCATGTTCAACCCTTAAACGTGGTTTGTTTTGGGAAAAATTTGCACAGCATGTACTGATAGCCTTGTACTTTCGATTTGCATCCTAAAAAAAATTTTTTTTAATATGACCATTTTCGTGAAAAATCAACGATGGTTAACCCACGGTTTTTTTTGGCGAAAAATCATTTTGTTTCGAAATCGAAAAATATTGTTATATTATCGTTCTACACATTGTTACGAACCCGAAACTGCCTTGGGTTCGAAAATCATCCCTTATATAACGATGGTACAAGCAATTGTAGAACAAGCCACGTTCGTCTCTCCCTCTTAGTGGGAAGTATGCATCCCTTCAACTGCATGTTCAACCCTTAAACGTGGTTTGTTTAGGGAAAAATTTGCACAGCATGTACTGATAGCCTTGTACTTTCGATTTGCATCCTAAAAAAAAATTTTTTTAATCTGACCATTATCGTGAAAAATCAACGATGGTTACCCCACGGTTTTTTTTGGCGAAAAATCTTTTTGTTTCGAAATCGAAAAAGATTGTTATATTATCGTTCTATACATTGTTACGAACCCGAAACTGCCTTTGGTTCGAAAATCATCCCTTATATAACGATGGTACAAGCAATTGTTGAAGAAGCCACGTTCGTCTCTCCCTCTTAGTGGGAAGTATGCATCCCTTAAACTGCATGTTCAACCCTTAAACGTGGTTTGTTTTGGGAAAAATTTGCACAGCATTTTCTGATAGCCTTGTACTTTCGATTGGCCTCCTAAAAAAAATTTTTTTTAATCTGACCATTTTCGTGAAAAATCAACGATGGTTAACCCACGGTTTTTTTTGGCGAAAAATCATTTTGTGCCGAAATCGAAAAAGATTTATATATTATCGTTCTATACATTGTTACGAACCCGAAACTGCCTTTGGTTCGAAAATCATCCCTTATATAACGATGGTACAAGCAATTGTTGAAGAAGCCACGTTCGTCTCTCCCTCTTAGTGGGAAGTAGGCATCCCTTAAACTGCATGTTCAACCCTTAAACGTGGTTTGTTTTGGGAAAAATTTGCACAGCATGTACAGATAGCCTTGTACTTTCGTTTGGCATCGTAAAAAAAATTTTTTTTAATTTGACCATTTTCGTGAAAAATCAACGATGGTTAACCCACGGTTTTTTTTGGCGAAAAATCATTTTGTGCCGAAATCGAAAAATATTGTTATATTATCGTTCTACACATTGTTACGAACCCGAAACTGCCTTGGGTTCGAAAATCATCCCTTATATAACGATGGTACAAGCAATTGTTGAACAAGCCACGTTCGTCTCTCCCTCTTAGAGGGAAGTATGCATCCCTTAAACTGCATGTTCAACCCTTAAACGTGGTTTGTTTTGGGAAAAATTTGCACAGCATGTACTGATAGCCTTGTACTTTCGATTGGCATCCTAAAAAAAATTTTTTTTAATCTGACCATTTTCGTGAAAAATCACCGATGGTTAACCCACGGTTTTTTTGGCGAAAAATCTTTTTGTTTCGAAATCGAAAAATATTGTTATATTATCGTTCTATACATTGTTACGAACCCGAAACTGCCTTTGGTTCGAAAATCATCCCTTATATAACGATGGTACAAGCAATTGTTGAAGAAGCCACGTTCGTCTCTCCCTCTTAGAGGGAAGTATGCATCCCTTAAACTGCATGTTCAACCCTTAAACGTGGTTTGTTTTGGGAAAAATTTGCACAGCATGTACTGATAGCCTTGTACTTTCGATTGGCATCGTAAAAAAATTTTTTTTTAATTTGACCATTTTCGTGAAAAATCAACCATGGTTAACCCACGGTTTTTTTTGGCGAAAAATCATTTTGTGCCGAAATCGAAAAATATTGTTATATTATCGTTCTATACATTGTTACGAAACCGAAACTGCCTTTGGTTCGAAAATCATCCCTTATATAACGATGGTACATGCAATTGTTGAAGAAGCCACGTTCGTCTCTCCCTCTTAGTGGGAAGTATGCATCCCTTAAACTGCATGTTCAACCCTTAAACGTGGTTTGTTTTGGGAAAAATTTGCACAGCATGTACTGATAGCCTTGTACTTTCGATTTGCATCCTAAAAAAAAATTTTTTTAATATGACCATTTTCGTGAAAAATCAACGATGGTTACCCCACGGTTTTTTTTGGCGAAAAATCTTTTTGTTTCGAAATCGAAAAAGATTGTTATATTATCGTTCTATACATTGTTACGAACCCGAAACTGCCTTTGGTTCGAAAATCATCCCTTATATAACGATGGTACAAGCAATTGTAGAAGAAGCCACGTTCGTCTCTCCCTCTTAGTAGGAAGTATGCATCCCTTAAACTGCATGTTCAACCCTTAAACGTGGTTTGTTTTGGGAAAAATTTGCACAGCATGTACTGATAGCCTTGTACTTTCGATTGGCCTCCAAAAAAAAAATTTTTTTTAATCTGACCATTTTCGTGAAAAATCAACGATGGTTAACCCACGGTTTTTTTTGGCGAAAAATCATTTTGTGCCGAAATCGAAAAAGATTTATATATTATCGTTCTATACATTGTTACGAACCCGAAACTGCCTTTGGTTCGAAAATCATCCCTTATATAACGATGGTACAAGCAATTGTTGAAGAAGCCACGTTCGTCTCTCCCTCTTAGTGGGAAGTATGCATCCCTTAAACTGCATGTTCAACCCTTAAACGTGGTTTGTTTTGGGAAAAATTTGCACAGCTTGTACTGATAGCCTTGTACTTTCGATTGGCATCCTAAAAAAAATTTTTTTTAATCTGACCATTTTCGTGAAAAATCAACGATGGTTAACCCACGGTTTTTTTTGGCGAAAAATCATTTTGTGCCGAAATCGAAAAAGATTTATATATTATCGTTCTATACATTGTTACGAACCCGAAACTGCCTTTGGTTCGAAAATCATCCCTTATATAACGATGGTACAAGCAATTGTTGAAGAAGCCACGTTCGTCTCTCCCTCTTAGTGGGAAGTATGCATCCCTTAAACTGCATGTTCAACCCTTAAACGTGGTTTGTTTTGGGAAAAATTTGCACAGCTTGTACTGATAGCCTTGTACTTTCGATTGGCATCCTAAAAAAAATTTTTTTTAATCTGACCATTTTCGTGAAAAATCAACGATGGTTAACCCACGGTTTTTTTTTGCGAAAAATCATTTTGTGCCGAAATCGAAAAAGATTTATATATTATCGTTCTATACATTGTTACGAACCCGAAACTGCCTTTGGTTCGAAAATCATCCCATATATAACGATGGTACAAGCAATTGTTGAAGAAGCCACGTTCGTCTCTCCCTCTTAGTGGGAAGTATGAATCCCTTAAACTGCATGTTCAACCCTTAAACGTGGTTTGTTTTGGGAAAAATTTGCACAGCATGTACTGATAGCCTTGTACTTTCGATTGGCATCCTAAAAAAAATTTTTTTTAATCTGACCATTTTCGTGAAAAATCAACGATGGTTAACCCACGGTTTTTTTTGGCGAAAAATCATTTTGTGCCGAAATCGAAAAAGATTTATATATTATCGTTCTATACATTGTTACGAACCCGAAACTGCCTTTGGTTCGAAAATCATCCCTTATATAACGATGGTACAAGCAATTGTTGAAGAAGCCACGTTCGTCTCTCCCTCTTAGTGGGAAGTATGCATCCCTTAAACTGCATGTTCAACCCTTAAACGTGGTTTGTTTTGGGAAAAATTTGCACAGCATGTACTGATAGCCTTGTACTTTCGATTGGCATCCTAAAAAAAATTTTTTTTAATCTGACCATTTTCGTGAAAAATCAACGATGGTTAACCCACGGTTTTTTTTGCGAAAAATCATTTTGTGCCGAAATCGAAAAAGATTTATATATTATCGTTCTATACATTGTTTCGAACCCGAAACTGCCTTTGGTTCGAAAATCATCCCTTATATAACGATGGTACAAGCAATTGTTGAAGAAGCCACGTTCGTCTCTCCCTCTTAGTGGGAAGTATGCATCCCTTAAACTGCATGTTCAACCCTTAAACGTGGTTTGTTTTGGAAAAAATTTGCACAGCATGTACTGATAGCCTTGTACTTTGGATTGGCCTCCTAAAAAAAATTTTTTTTAATCTGACCAATTTCGTGAAAAATCAACGATGGTTAACCCACGGTTTTTTTTGGCGAAAAATCATTTTGTGCCGAAATCGAAAAAGATTTATATATTATCGTTCTATACATTGTTACGAACCCGAAACTGCCTTTGGTTCGAAAATCATCCCTTATATAACGATGGTACAAGCAATTGTTGAAGAAGCCACGTTCGTCTCTCCCTCTTAGTGGGAAGTATGCATCCCTTAAACTGCATGTTCAACCCTTAAACGTGGTTTGTTTTGGGAAAAATTTGCACAGCATGTACTGATAGCCTTGTACTTTCGATTGGCATCCTAAAAAAAATTTTTTTTAATCTGACCATTTTCGTGAAAAATCAACGATGGTTAACCCACGGTTTTTTTTGGCGAAAAATCATTTTGTGCCGAAATCGAAAAATATTTTTATATTATCGTTCTATACATTGTTACGAACCCGAAACTGCCTTTGGTTCGAAAATCATCCCTTATATAACGATGGTACAAGCAATTGTTGAAGAAGCCACGTTCGTCTCTCCCTCTTAGTGGGAAGTATGCATCCCTTAAACTGCATGTTCAACCCTTAAACGTGGTTTGTTTTGGGAAAAATTTGCACAGCATGTACTGATAGCCTTGTACTTTCGATTGGCATCCTAAAAAAAATTTTTTTTAATCTGACCATTTTCGTGAAAAATCAACGATGGTTAACCCACGGTTTTTTTTGCGAAAAATCATTTTGTGCCGAAATCGAAAAAGATTTATATATTATCGTTCTATACATTGTTTCGAACCCGCAACTGCCTTTGGTTCGAAAATCATCCCTTATATAACGATGGTACAAGCAATTGTTGAAGAAGCCACGTTCGTCTCTCCCTCTTAGTGGGAAGTATGCATCCCTTAAACTGCATGTTCAACCCTTAAACGTGGTTTGTTTTGGGAAAAATTTGCACAGCATGTACTGATAGCCTTGTACTTTCGATTGGCATCCTAAAAAAAAAATTTTTTAATCTGACCATTTTCGTGAAAAATCAACGATGGTTAACCCACGGTTTTTTTTGGCGAAAAATCTTTTTGTTTCGAAATCGAAAAATAATGTTATATTATCGTTCTATACATTGTTACGAACCCGAAACTGCCTTTGGTTCGAAAATCATCCCTTATATAACGATGGTACAAGCAATTGTTGAAGAAGCCACGTTCGTCTCCCCTCTTAGTGGGAAGTATGCATCCCTTAAACTGCATGTTCAACCCTTAAACGTGGTTTGTTTTGGGAAAAATTTGCACAGCATGTACTGATAGCCGTGTACTTTCGATTGGCATCCTAAAAAAAATTTTTTTTAATCTGACCATTTTCGTGAAAAATCAACGATGGTTAACCCACGGTTTTTTTTGGCGAAAAATCTTTTTGTTTCGAAATCGAAAAATAATGTTATATTATCGTTCTATACATTGTTACGAACCCGAATCTGCCTTTGGTTAGAAAATCATCCCTTATATAACGATGGTACAAGCAATTGTTGAAGAAGCCACGTTCGTCTCCCCTCTTAGTGGGAAGTATGCATCCCTTAAACTGCATGTTCAACCCTTAAACGTGGTTTGTTTTGGGAAAAATTTGCACAGCATGTACTGATAGCCTTGTACTTTCGATTGGCATCCTAAAAAAAATTTTTTTTAATCTGACCATTTTCGTGAAAAATCAACGATGGTTAACCCACGGTTTTTTTTGGCGAAAAATCATTTTGTGCCGAAATCGAAAAATATTGTTATATTATCGTTCTATACATTGTTACGAACCCGAAACTGCCTTTGGTTCGAAAATCATCCCTTATATAACGATGGTACAAGCAATTGTTGAAGAAGCCACGTTCGTCTCTCCCTCTTAGTGGGAAGTATGCATCCCTTAAACTGCATGTTCAACCCTTAAACGTGGTTTGTTTTGGGAAAAATTTGCACAGCATGTACTGATAGCCTTGTACTTTCGATTGGCATCCTAAAAAAAATTTTTTTTAATCTGACCATTTTCGTGAAAAATCAACGATGGTTAACCCACGGTTTTTTTTGGCGAAAAATCTTTTTGTTTCGAAATCGAAAAATAATGTTATATTATCGTTCTATACATTGTTACGAACCCGAAACTGCCTTTGGTTCGAAAATCATCCCTTATATAACGATGGTACAAGCAATTGTTGAAGAAGCCACGTTCGTCTCTCCCTCTTAGTGGGAAGTATGCATCCCTTAAACTGCATGTTCAACCCTTAAACGTGGTTTGTTTTGGGAAAAATTTGCACAGCATGTACTGATAGCCTTGTACTTTCGATTGGCATCCTAAAAAAAATTTTTTTTAATCTGACCATTTTCGTGAAAAATCAACGATGGTTAACCCACGGTTTTTTTTGCGAAAAATCATTTTGTGCCGAAATCGAAAAAGATTTATATATTATCGTTCTATACATTGTTTCGAACCCGAAACTGCCTTTGGTTCGAAAATCATCCCTTATATAACGATGGTACAAGCAATTGTTGAAGAAGCCACGTTCGTCTCTCCCTCTTAGTGGGAAGTATGCATCCCTTAAACTGCATGTTCAACCCTTAAACGTGGTTTGTTTTGGGAAAAATTTGCACAGCATGTACTGATAGCCTTGTACTTTCGATTGGCATCCTAAAAAAAATTTTTTTTAATCTGACCATTTTCGTGAAAAATCAACGATGGTTACCCCACGGTTTTTTTTGGCGAAAAATCTTTTTGTTTCGAAATCGAAAAATATTGTTATATTATCGTTCTATACATTGTTACGAACCCGAAACTGCCTTTGGTTCGAAAATCATCCCTTATATAACGATGGTACAAGCAATTGTTGAAGAAGCCACGTTCGTCTCTCCCTCTTAGTGGGAAGTATGCATCCCTTCAACTGCATGTTCAACCCTTAAACGTGGTTTGTTTTGGGAAAAATTTGCACAGCATGTACTGATAGCCTTGTACTTTCGATTGGCATCCTAAAAAAAATTTTTTTTAATCTGACCATTTTCGTGAAAAATCAACGATGGTTACCCCACGGTTTTTTTTGGCGAAAAATCTTTTTGTTTCGAAATCGAAAAATATTGTTATATTATCGTTCTATACATTGTTACGAACCCGAAACTGCCTTTGGTTCGAAAATCATCCCTTATATAACGATGGTACAAGCAATTGTTGAAGAAGCCACGTTCGTCTCTCCCTCTTAGTGGGAAGTATGCATCCCTTCAACTGCATGTTCAACCCTTAAACGTGGTTTGTTTTGGGAAAAATTTGCACAGCATGTACTAATAGCCATGTACTTTCAATTGGCATCCTAAAAAAAATTTTTTTTAATCAGACCATTTTCGTGAAAAATCAACGATGGTTAACCCACGGTTTTTTTTGGCAAAAAATCTTTTTGTTTCGAAATCGAAAAATATTGTTATATTATCGTTCTATACATTGTTACGAACCCGAAACTGCCTTTGGTTCGAAAATCATCCCTTATTTAACGATGGTACAAGCAATTGTTGAAGAAGCCACGTTCGTCTCTCCCTCTTAGTGGGAAGTATGCATCCCTTCAACTGCATGTTCAACCCTTAAACGTGGTTTGTTTTGGGAAAAATTTGCACAGCATGTACTAATAGCCTTGTACTTTCAATTGGCATCCTAAAAAAAATTTTTTTTAATCAGACCATATTCGTGAAAAATCAACGATGGTTAACCCACGGTTTTTTTTGGCGAAAAATCTTTTTGTTTCGAAATCGAAAAATATTGTTATATTATCGTTCTATACATTGTTACGAACCCGAAACTGCCTTTGGTTCGAAAATCATCCCTTATATAACGATTGTACAAGCAATTGTTGAAGAAGCCACGTTCGTCTCTCCCTCTTAGTGGGAAGTATGCATCCCTTAAACTGCATGTTCAACCCTTAAACGTGGTTTGTTTTGGGAACAATTTGCACAGCATGTACTGATAGCCTTGTACTTTCGATTGGCATCCTAAAAAAAATTTTTTTTAATCTGACCATTTTCGTGAAAATTCAACGATGGTTAACCCACGGTTTGTTTTGGCGAAAAATCATTTTGTTTCGAAATCGAAAAATATTGTTATATTATCGTTCTATACATTGTTACGAAACCGAAACTGCCTTGGGTTCGAAAATCAGCCCTTATATAACGATGGTACAAGCAATTGTTGAACAAGCCACGTTCGTCTCTCCCTCTTAGTGGGAAGTATGCATCCCTTAAACTGCATGTTCAACCCTTAAACGTGGTTTGTTTTGGGAACAATTTGCACAGCATGTACTGATAGCCTTGCACTTTCGATTGGCGCCGTAAAAAATTTTTTTTCTAATTTGACCATTTTCGTGAAAAATCAACGATGGTTAACCCACGGTTTTTTTTGGCGAAAAATCTTTTTGTTTCGAAATCGAAAAATATTGTTATATTATCGTTCTATACATTGTTACGAACCCGAAACTGCCTTTGGTTCGAAAATCATCCCTTATATAACGATTGTACAAGCAATTGTTGAAGAAGCCACGTTCGTCTCTCCCTCTTAGTGGGAAGTATGCATCCCTTAAACTGCATGTTCAACCCTTAAACGTGGTTTGTTTTGGGAACAATTTGCACAGCATGTACTGATAGCCTTGTACTTTCGATTGGCATCCTAAAAAAAATTTTTTTTAATCTGACCATTTTCGTGAAAATTCAACGATGGTTAACCCACGGTTTTTTTTGGCGAAAAATCATTTTGTTTCGAAATCGAAAAATATTGTTATATTATCGTTCTATACATTGTTACGAAACCGAAACTGCCTTGGGTTCGAAAATCAGCCCTTATATAACGATGGTACAAGCAATTGTTGAACAAGCCACGTTCGTCTCTCCCTCTTAGTGGGAAGTATGCATCCCTTAAACTGCATGTTCAACCCTTAAACGTGGTTTGTTTTGGGAACAATTTGCACAGCATGTACTGATAGCCTTGTACTTTCGATTGGCATCCTAAAAAAAATTTTTTTTAATCTGACCATTTTCGTGAAAATTCAACGATGGTTAACCCACGGTTTTTTTTGGCGAAAAATCATTTTGTTTCGAAATCGAAAAATATTGTTATATTATCGTTCTATACATTGTTACGAAACCGAAACTGCCTTGGGTTCGAAAATCAGCCCTTATATAACGATGGTACAAGCAATTGTTGAACAAGCCACGTTCGTCTCTCCCTCTTAGTGGGAAGTATGCATCCCTTAAACTGCATGTTCAACCCTTAAACGTGGTTTGTTTTGGGAACAATTTGCACAGCATGTACTGATAGCCTTGTACTTTCGATTGGCATCCTAAAAAAAATTTTTTTTAATCTGACCATTTTCGTGAAAATTCAACGATGGTTAACCCACGGTTTTTTTTGGCGAAAAATCATTTTGTTTCGAAATCGAAAAATATTGTTATATTATCGTTCTATACATTGTTACGAACCCGAAACTGCCTTTGGTTCGAAAATCATCCCTTATATAACGATTGTACAAGCAATTGTTGAAGAAGCCACGTTCGTCTCTCCCTCTTAGTGGGAAGTATGCATCCCTTAAACTGCATGTTCAACCCTTAAACGTGGTTTGTTTTGGGAACAATTTGCACAGCATGTACTGATAGCCTTGTACTTTCGATTGGCATCCTAAAAAAAATTTTTTTTAATCTGACCATTTTCGTGAAAATTCAACGATGGTTAACCCACGGTTTTTTTTGGCGAAAAATCATTTTGTTTCGAAATCGAAAAATATTGTTATATTATCGTTCTATACATTGTTACGAAACCGAAACTGCCTTGGGTTCGAAAATCAGCCCTTATATAACGATGGTACAAGCAATTGTTGAACAAGCCACGTTCGTCTCTCCCTCTTAGTGGGAAGTATGCATCCCTTAAACTGCATGTTCAACCCTTAAACGTGGTTTGTTTTGGGAACAATTTGCACAGCATGTACTGATAGCCTTGTACTTTCGATTGGCATCCTAAAAAAAATTTTTTTTAATCTGACCATTTTCGTGAAAATTCAACGATGGTTAACCCACGGTTTTTTTTGGCGAAAAATCATTTTGTTTCGAAATCGAAAAATATTGTTATATTATCGTTCTATACATTGTTACGAACCCGAAACTGCCTTTGGTTCGAAAATCATCCCTTATATAACGATTGTACAAGCAATTGTTGAAGAAGCCACGTTCGTCTCTCCCTCTTAGTGGGAAGTATGCATCCCTTAAACTGCATGTTCAACCCTTAAACGTGGTTTGTTTTGGGAACAATTTGCACAGCATGTACTGATAGCCTTGTACTTTCGATTGGCATCCTAAAAAAAATTTTTTTTAATCTGACCATTTTCGTGAAAATTCAACGATGGTTAACCCACGGTTTGTTTTGGCGAAAAATCATTTTGTTTCGAAATCGAAAAATATTGTTATATTATCGTTCTATACATTGTTACGAAACCGAAACTGCCTTGGGTTCGAAAATCAGCCCTTATATAACGATGGTACAAGCAATTGTTGAACAAGCCACGTTCGTCTCTCCCTCTTAGTGGGAAGTATGCATCCCTTAAACTGCATGTTCAACCCTTAAACGTGGTTTGTTTTGGGAACAATTTGCACAGCATGTACTGATAGCCTTGCACTTTCGATTGGCGCCGTAAAAAAATTTTTTTCTAATTTGACCATTTTCGTGAAAAATCAACGATGGTTAACCCACGGTTTTTTTTGGCGAAAAATCTTTTTGTTTCGAAATCGAAAAATATTGTTATATTATCGTTCTATACATTGTTACGAACCCGAAACTGCCTTTGGTTCGAAAATCATCCCTTATATAACGATTGTACAAGCAATTGTTGAAGAAGCCACGTTCGTCTCTCCCTCTTAGTGGGAAGTATGCATCCCTTAAACTGCATGTTCAACCCTTAAACGTGGTTTGTTTTGGGAACAATTTGCACAGCATGTACTGATAGCCTTGTACTTTCGATTGGCATCCTAAAAAAAATTTTTTTTAATCTGACCATTTTCGTGAAAATTCAACGATGGTTAACCCACGGTTTTTTTTGGCGAAAAATCATTTTGTTTCGAAATCGAAAAATATTGTTATATTATCGTTCTATACATTGTCACGAACCCGAAACTGCCTTTGGTTCGAAAATCATCCCTTATATAACGATTGTACAAGCAATTGTTGAAGAAGCCACGTTCGTCTCTCCCTCTTAGTGGGAAGTATGCATCCCTTAAACTGCATGTTCAACCCTTAAACGTGGTTTGTTTTGGGGAAAATTTGCACAGCATGTACTGATAGCCTTGTACTTTCGATTGGCATCCTAAAAAAAATTTTTTTTAATCTGACCATTTTCGTGAAAATTCAACGATGGTTAACCCACGGTTTTTTTTGGCGAAAAATCATTTTGTTTCGAAATCGAAAAATATTGTTATATTATCGTTCTATACATTGTTACGAAACCGAAACTGCCTTGGGTTCGAAAATCAGCCCTTATATAACGATGGTACAAGCAATTGTTGAACAAGCCACGTTCGTCTCTCCCTCTTAGTGGGAAGTATGCATCCCTTAAACTGCATGTTCAACCCTTAAACGTGGTTTGTTTTGGGAACAATTTGCACAGCATGTACTGATAGCCTTGTACTTTCGATTGGCATCCTAAAAAAAATTTTTTTTAATCTGACCATTTTCGTGAAAATTCAACGATGGTTAACCCTCGGTTTTTTTTGGCGAAAAATCATTTTGTTTCGAAATCGAAAAATATTGTTATATTATCGTTCTATACATTGTTACGAAACCGAAACTGCCTTGGGTTCGAAAATCAGCCCTTATATAACGATGGTACAAGCAATTGTTGAACAAGCCACGTTCGTCTCTCCCTCTTAGTGGGAAGTATGCATCCCTTAAACTGCATGATCAACCCTTAAACGTGGTTTGCTTTGGGAAAAATTTGCACAGCATGTACTGATAGCCATGTACTTTCGATTGGCATCCTAAAAAAAATTTTTTTTAATCTGACCAGTTTCGTGAAAATTCAACGATGGTTAACCCACGGTTTTTTTTGACGAAAAATCATTTTGTTTCGAAATCGAAAAATATTGTTATATTATCGTTCTATACATTGTTACGAAACCGAAACTGCCTTGGGTTCGAAAATCAGCCCTTATATAACGATGGTACAAGCAATTGTTGAACAAGCCACGTTCGTCTCTCCCTCTTAGTGGGAAGTATGCATCCCTTAAACTGCATGTTCAACCCTTAAACGTGGTTTGTTTTGGGAACAATTTGCACAGCATGTACTGATAGCCTTGTACTTTCGATTGGCATCCTAAAAAAAATTTTTTTTAATCTGACCATTTTCGTGAAAATTCAACGATGGTTAACCCACGGTTTTTTTTGGCGAAAAATCATTTTGTTTCGAAATCGAAAAATATTGTTATATTATCGTTCTATACATTGTTACGAAACCGAAACTGCCTTGGGTTCGAAAATCAGCCCTTATATAACGATGGTACAAGCAATTGTTGAACAAGCCACGTTCGTCTCTCCCTCTTAGTGGGAAGTATGCATCCCTTAAACTGCATGTTCAACCCTTAAACGTGGTTTGTTTTGGGAACAATTTGCACAGCATGTACTGATAGCCTTGTACTTTCGATTGGCATCCTAAAAAAAATTTTTTTTAATCTGACCATTTTCGTGAAAATTCAACGATGGTTAACCCACGGTTTTTTTTGGCGAAAAATCATTTTGTTTCGAAATCGAAAAATATTGTTATATTATCGTTCTATACATTGTTACGAAACCGAAACTGCCTTGGGTTCGAAAATCAGCCCTTATATAACGATGGTACAAGCAATTGTTGAACAAGCCACGTTCGTCTCTCCCTCTTAGTGGGAAGTATGCATCCCTTAAACTGCATGTTCAACCCTTAAACGTGGTTTGTTTTGGGAACAATTTGCACAGCATGTACTGATAGCCTTGTACTTTCGATTGGCATCCTAAAAAAAATTTTTTTTAATCTGACCATTTTCGTGAAAATTCAACGATGGTTAACCCACGGTTTTTTTTGGCGAAAAATCATTTTGTTTCGAAATCGAAAAATATTGTTATATTATCGTTCTATACATTGTTACGAAACCTAAACTGCCTTGGGTTCGAAAATCAGCCCTTATATAACGATGGTACAAGCAATTGTTGAACAAGCCACGTTCGCCTCTCCCTCTTAGTGGGAAGTATGCATCCCTTAAACTGCATGTTCAACCCTTAAACGTGGTTTGTTTTGGGGAAAATTTGCACAGCATGTACTGATAGCCTTGTAATTTCGATTGGCATCCTAAAAAAAATTTTTTTTTATCTGACCATTTTCGTGAAAAATCAACGATGGTTAACCCACGGTTTTTTTTGGCGAAAAATCATTTTGTTTCGAAATCGAAAAATATTGTTATATTATCGTTCTATACATTGTTACGAAACCGAAACTGCCTTGGGTTCGAAAATCAGCCCTTATATAACGATGGTACAAGCAATTGTTGAACAAGCCACGTTCGCCTCTCCCTCTTAGTGGGAAGTATGCATCCCTTAAACTGCATGTTCAACCCTTAAACGTGGTTTGTTTTGGGGAAAATTTGCACAGCATGTACTGATAGCCTTGTAATTTCGATTGGCATCCTAAAAAAAATTTTTTTTTATCTGACCATTTTCGTGAAAAATCAACGATGGTTAACCCACGGTTTTTTTTGGCGAAAAATCTTTTTGTTTCGAAATCGAAAAATATTGTTATATTATCGTTCTATACATTGTTGCGAAACCGAAACTGCCTTGGGTTCGAAAATCAGCCCTTATATAACGATGGTACAAGCAATTGTTGAACAAGCCACGTTCGTCTCTCCCTCTTAGTGGGAAGTATGATTCCCTTCAACTGCATGTTCAACCCTTAAACGTGGTTTGTTTTGGGAAAAATTTGCACAGCATGTACTGATAGCCTTGTACTTTCGATTGGCCTCCTAAAAAAAATTTTTTTGATCTGACCATTTTCGTGAAAAATCAACGATGGTTAACCCACGGTTTTTTTTGGCGAAAAATCTTTTTGTTTCGATATCGAAAAATATTGTTATATTATCGTTCTATACATTGTTACGAACCCGAAACTGCCATTGGTTCGAAAATCATCCCTTATATAACGATGGTACAAGCAATTGTTGAAGAAGCCACGTTCGTCTCTCCCTCTTAGTGGGAAGTAGGCATCCCTTAAACTGCATGTTCAACCCTTAAACGTGGTTTGTTTTGGGAAAACTTTGCACAGCATGTACAGATAGCCTTGTACTTTCGATTGGCATCCTAAAAAAAATTTTTTTTAATCTGACCATTTTCGTGAAAATTCAACGATGGGTTACCCCACGGTTTTTTTTGGCGAAAAATCTTTTTGTTTCGAAATCGAAAAATATTGTTATATTATCGTTCTATACATTGTTACGAACCCGAAACTGCCTTTGGTTCGAAAATCATCCCTTATATAACGATGGTACAAGCAATTGTTGAAGAAGCCACGTTCGTCTCTCCCTCTTAGTGGGAAGTATGCATCCCATAAACTGCATGTTCAACCCTTAAACGTGGTTTGTTTTGGGAAAAATTTGCACAGCATGTACTGATAGCCTTGTACTTTCGATTGGCATCCTAAAAAAAATTTTTTTTAATCTGACCATTTTCGTGAAAAATCAACGATGGTTACCCCACGGTTTTTTTTGGCGAAAAATCTTTTTGTTTCGAAATCGAAAAATATTGTAATATTATCGTTCTATACATTGTTACGAAACCGAAACTGCCTTTGGTTCGAAAATCATCCCTTATATAACGATGGTACATGCAATTGTTGAAGAAGCCTCGTTAGTCTCTCCCTCTTAGTGGGAAGTAGGCATCCCTTAAACTGCATGTTCAACCCTTAAACGTGGTTTGTTTTGGGAAAAATTTGCACAGCATGTACTGATAGCCTTGTACTTTCGATTGGCATCCTAAAAAAAATTTTTTTTAATCTGACCATTTTCGTGAAAATTCAACGATGGTTAACCCACGGTTTTTTTTGGCGAAAAATCATTTTGTTTCGAAATCGAAAAATATTGTTATATTATCGTTCTATACATTGTTACGAAAGCGAAACTGCCTTGGGTTCGAAAATCAGCCCTTATATAACGATGGTACAAGCAATTGTTGAAGAAGCCACGTTCGTCTCTCCCTCTTAGTGGGAAGTATGCATCCCTTAAACTGCATGTTCAACCCTTAAACGTGGTTTGTTTTGGGAACAATTTGCACAGCATGTACTGATAGCCTTGTACTTTCGATTGGCATCCTAAAAAAAATTTTTTTTAATCTGACCATTTTCGTGAAAATTCAACGATGGTTAACCCACGGTTTTTTTTGGCGAAAAATCATTTTGTTTCGAAATCGAAAAATATTGTTATATTATCGTTCTATACATTGTTACGAAACCGAAACTGCCTTGGGTTCGAAAATCAGCCCTTATATAACGATGGTACAAGCAATTGTTGAACAAGCCACGTTCGTCTCTCCCTCTTAGTGGGAAGTATGCATCCCTTAAACTGCATGTTCAACCCTTAAACGTGGTTTGTTTTGGGAACAATTTGCACAGCATGTACTGATAGCCTTGTACTTTCGATTGGCATCCTAAAAAAAATTTTTTTTAATCTGACCATTTTCGTGAAAATTCAACGATGGTTAACCCACGGTTTTTTTTGGCGAAAAATCATTTTGTTTCGAAATCGAAAAATATTGTTATATTATCGTTCTATACATTGTTACGAAACCGAAACTGCCTTGGGTTCGAAAATCAGCCCTTATATAACGATGGTACAAGCAATTGTTGAAGAAGCCACGTTCGTCTCTCCCTCTTAGTGGGAAGTATGCATCCCTTAAACTGCATGTTCAACCCTTAAACGTGGTTTGTTTTGGGAACAATTTGCACAGCATGTACTGATAGCCTTGTACTTTCGATTGGCATCCTAAAAAAAATTTTTTTTAATCTGACCATTTTCGTGAAAAATCAACGATGGTTACCCCACGGTTTTTTTTGGCGAAAAATCTTTTTGTTTCGAAATCGAAAAATATTGTAATATTATCGTTCTATACATTGTTACGAAACCGAAACTGCCTTTGGTTCGAAAATCATCCCTTATATAACGATGGTACAAGCAATTGTTGAAGAAGCCACGTTCGTCTCTCCCTCTTAGTGGGAAGTATGCATCCCTTAAACTGCATGTTCAACCCTTAAACGTGGTTTGTTTTGGGAACAATTTGCACAGCATGTACTGATAGCCTTGTACTTTCGATTGGCATCCTAAAAAAAATTTTTTTTAATCTGACCATTTTCGTGAAAATTCAACGATGGTTAACCCACGGTTTTTTTTGGCGAAAAATCATTTTGTTTCGAAATCGAAAAATATTGTTATATTATCGTTCTATACATTGTTACGAAACCGAAACTGCCTTGGGTTCGAAAATCAGCCCTTATATAACGATGGTACAAGCAATTGTTGAAGAAGCCACGTTCGTCTCTCCCTCTTAGTGGGAAGTATGCATCCCTTAAACTGCATGTTCAACCCTTAAACGTGGTTTGTTTTGGGAACAATTTGCACAGCATGTACTGATAGCCTTGTACTTTCGATTGGCATCCTAAAAAAAATTTTTTTTAATCTGACCATTTTCGTGAAAAATCAACGATGGTTACCCCACGGTTTTTTTTGGCGAAAAATCTTTTTGTTTCGAAATCGAAAAATATTGTAATATTATCGTTCTATACATTGTTACGAAACCGAAACTGCCTTTGGTTCGAAAATCATCCCTTATATAACGATGGTACAAGCAATTGTTGAAGAAGCCACGTTCGTCTCTCCCTCTTAGTGGGAAGTATGCATCCCTTAAACTGCATGTTCAACCCTTAAACGTGGTTTGTTTTGGGAACAATTTGCACAGCATGTACTGATAGCCTTGTACTTTCGATTGGCATCCTAAAAAAAATTTTTTTTAATCTGACCATTTTCGTGAAAATTCAACGATGGTTAACCCACGGTTTTTTTTGGCGAAAAATCATTTTGTTTCGAAATCGAAAAATATTGTTATATTATCGTTCTATACATTGTTACGAAACCGAAACTGCCTTGGGTTCGAAAATCAGCCCTTATATAACGATGGTACAAGCAATTGTTGAACAAGCCACGTTCGCCTCTCCCTCTTAGTGGGAAGTATGCATCCCTTAAACTGCATGTTCAACCCTTAAACGTGGTTTGTTTTGGGGAAAATTTGCACAGCATGTACTGATAGCCTTGTAATTTCGATTGGCATCCTAAAAAAAATTTTTTTTTATCTGACCATTTTCGTGAAAAAACAACGATGGTTAACCCACGGTTTTTTTTGGCGAAAAATCTTTTTGTTTCGAAATCGAAAAATATTGTTATATTATCGTTCTATACATTGTTGCGAAACCGAAACTGCCTTGGGTTCGAAAATCAGCCCTTATATAACGATGGTACAAGCAATTGTTGAACAAGCCACGTTCGTCTCTCCCTCTTAGTGGGAAGTATGATTCCCTTCAACTGCATGTTCAACCCTTAAACGTGGTTTGTTTTGGGAAAAATTTGCACAGCATGTACTGATAGCCTTGTACTTTCGATTGGCCTCCTAAAAAAAATTTTTTTGATCTGACCATTTTCGTGAAAAATCAACGATGGTTAACCCACGGTTTTTTTTGGCGAAAAATCTTTTTGTTTCGATATCGAAAAATATTGTTATATTATCGTTCTATACATTGTTACGAAACCGAAACTGCCTTTGGTTCGAAAATCATCCCTTATATAACGATGGTACATGCAATTGTTGAAGAAGCCTCGTTAGTCTCTCCCTCTTAGTGGGAAGTAGGCATCCCTTAAACTGCATGTTCAACCCTTAAACGTGGTTTGTTTTGGGAAAAATTTGCACAGCATGTACTGATAGCCTTGTACTTTCGATTGGCATCCTAAAAAAAATTTTTTTTTAATCTGACCATTTTCGTGAAAATTCAACGATGGTTAACCCACGGTTTTTTTTGGCGAAAAATCATTTTGTTTCGAAATCGAAAAATATTGTTATATTATCGTTCTATACATTGTTACGAAACCGAAACTGCCTTGGGTTCGAAAATCAGCCCTTATATAACGATGGTACAAGCAATTGTTGAACAAGCCACGTTCGTCTCTCCCTCTTAGTGGGAAGTATGCATCCCTTAAACTGCATGTTCAACCCTTAAACGTGGTTTGTTTTGGGAACAATTTGCACAGCATGTACTGATAGCCTTGTACTTTCGATTGGCATCCTAAAAAAAATTTTTTTTAATCTGACCATTTTCGTGAAAATTCAACGATGGTTAACCCACGGTTTTTTTTGGCGAAAAATCATTTTGTTTCGAAATCGAAAAATATTGTTATATTATCGTTCTATACATTGTTACGAAACCGAAACTGCCTTGGGTTCGAAAATCAGCCCTTATATAACGATGGTACAAGCAATTGTTGAACAAGCCACGTTCGTCTCTCCCTCTTAGTGGGAAGTATGCATCCCTTAAACTGCATGTTCAACCCTTAAACGTGGTTTGTTTTGGGGAAAATTTGCACAGCATGTACTGATAGCCTTGTAATTTCGATTGGCATCCTAAAAACAATTTTTTTTTATCTGACCATTTTCGTGAAAAATCAACGATGGTTACCCCACGGTTTTTTTTGGCGAAAAATCTTTTTGTTTCGAAATCGAAAAATATTGTAATATTATCGTTCTATACATTGTTACGAAACCGAAACTGCCTTTGGTTCGAAAATCATCCCTTATATAACGATGGTACATGCAATTGTTGAAGAAGCCTCGTTAGTCTCTCCCTCTTAGTGGGAAGTAGGCATCCCTTAAACTGCATGTTCAACCCTTAAACGTGGTTTGTTTTGGGAAAAATTTGCACAGCATGTACTGATAGCCTTGTACTTTCGATTGGCATCCTAAAAAAAATTTTTTTTAATCTGACCATTTTCGTGAAAATTCAACGATGGTTAACCCACGGTTTTTTTTGGCGAAAAATCATTTTGTTTCGAAATCGAAAAATATTGTTATATTATCGTTCTATACATTGTTACGAAACCGAAACTGCCTTGGGTTCGAAAATCAGCCTTTATATAACGATGGTACAAGCAATTGTTGAACAAGCCACGTTCGTCTCTCCCTCTTAGTGGGAAGTATGCATCCCTTAAACTGCATGTTCAACCCTTAAACGTGGTTTGTTTTGGGAACAATTTGCACAGCATGTACTGATAGCCTTGTACTTTCGATTGGCATCCTAAAAAAAATTTTTTTTAATCTGACCATTTTCGTGAAAATTCAACGATGGTTAACCCACGGTTTTTTTTGGCGAAAAATCATTTTGTTTCGAAATCGAAAAATATTGTTATATTATCGTTCTATACATTGTTACGAAACCGAAACTGCCTTGGGTTCGAAAATCAGCCCTTATATAACGATGGTACAAGCAATTGTTGAACAAGCCACGTTCGTCTCTCCCTCTTAGTGGGAAGTATGCATCCCTTAAACTGCATGTTCAACCCTTAAACGTGGTTTGTTTTGGGGAAAATTTGCACAGCATGTACTGATAGCCTTGTAATTTCGATTGGCATCCTAAAAAAAATTTTTTTTTATCTGACCATTTTCGTGAAAAATCAACGATGGTTACCCCACGGTTTTTTTTGGCGAAAAATCTTTTTGTTTCGAAATCGAAAAATATTGTAATATTATCGTTCTATACATTGTTACGAAACCGAAACTGCCTTTGGTTCGAAAATCATCCCTTATATAACGATGGTACATGCAATTGTTGAAGAAGCCTCGTTAGTCTCTCCCTCTTAGTGGGAAGTAGGCATCCCTTAAACTGCATGTTCAACCCTTAAACGTGGTTTGTTTTGGGAAAAATTTGCACAGCATGTACTGATAGCCTTGTACTTTCGATTGGCATCCTAAAAAAAATTTTTTTTAATCTGACCATTTTCGTGAAAATTCAACGATGGTTAACCCACGGTTTTTTTTGGCGAAAAATCATTTTGTTTCGAAATCGAAAAATATTGTTATATTATCGTTCTATACATTGTTACGAAACCGAAACTGCCTTGGGTTCGAAAATCAGCCCTTATATAACGATGGTACAAGCAATTGTTGAAGAAGCCACGTTCGTCTCTCCCTCTTAGTGGGAAGTATGCATCCCTTAAACTGCATGTTCAACCCTTAAACGTGGTTTGTTTTGGGAACAATTTGCACAGCATGTACTGATAGCCTTGTACTTTCGATTGGCATCCTAAAAAAAATTTTTTTTAAACTGACCATTTTCGTGAAAAATCAACGATGGTTACCCCACGGTTTTTTTTGGCGAAAAATCTTTTTGTTTCGAAATCGAAAAATATTGTAATATTATCGTTCTATACATTGTTACGAAACCGAAACTGCCTTTGGTTCGAAAATCATCCCTTATATAACGATGGTACAAGCAATTGTTGAAGAAGCCACGTTAGTCTCTCCCTCTTAGTGGGAAGTAGGCATCCCTTAAACTGCATGTTCAACCCTTAAACGTGGTTTGTTTTGGGAAAAATTTGCACAGCATGTACTGATAGCCTTGTACTTTCGATTGGCATCCTAAAAAAAATTTTTTTTAATCTGACCATTTTCGTGAAAATTCAACGATGGTTAACCCACGGTTTTTTTTGGCGAAAAATCATTTTGTTTCGAAATCGAAAAATATTGTTATATTATCGTTCTATACATTGTTACGAAACCGAAACTGCCTTGGGTTCGAAAATCAGCCCTTATATAACGATGGTACAAGCAATTGTTGAAGAAGCCACGTTCGTCTCTCCCTCTTAGTGGGAAGTATGCATCCCTTAAACTGCATGTTCAACCCTTAAACGTGGTTTGTTTTGGGAACAATTTGCACAGCATGTACTGATAGCCTTGTACTTTCGATTGGCATCCTAAAAAAAATTTTTTTTAATCTGACCATTTTCGTGAAAAATCAACGATGGTTACCCCACGGTTTTTTTTGGCGAAAAATCTTTTTGTTTCGAAATCGAAAAATATTGTAATATTATCGTTCTATACATTGTTACGAAACCGAAACTGCCTTTGGTTCGAAAATCATCCCTTATATAACGATGGTACAAGCAATTGTTGAAGAAGCCACGTTCGTCTCTCCCTCTTAGTGGGAAGTATGCATCCCTTAAACTGCATGTTCAACCCTTAAACGTGGTTTGTTTTGGGAACAATTTGCACAGCATGTACTGATAGCCTTGTACTTTCGATTGGCATCCTAAAAAAATTTTTTTTTAATCTGACCATTTTCGTGAAAATTCAACGATGGTTAACCCACGGTTTTTTTTGGCGAAAAATCATTTTGTTTCGAAATCGAAAAATATTGTTATATTATCGTTCTATACATTGTTACGAAACCGAAACTGCCTTGGGTTCGAAAATCAGCCCTTATATAACGATGGTACAAGCAATTGTTGAACAAGCCACGTTCGTCTCTCCCTCTTAGTGGGAAGTATGCATCCCTTAAACTGCATGTTCAACCCTTAAACGTGGTTTGTTTTGGGAACAATTTGCACAGCATGTACTGATAGCCTTGTACTTTCGATTGGCATCCTAAAAAAAATTTTTTTTAATCTGACCATTTTCGTGAAAATTCAACGATGGTTAACCCACGGTTTTTTTTGGCGAAAAATCATTTTGTTTCGAAATCGAAAAATATTGTTATATTATCGTTCTATACATTGTTACGAAACCGAAACTGCCTTGGGTTCGAAAATCAGCCCTTATATAACGATGGTACAAGCAATTGTTGAACAAGCCACGTTCGTCTCTCCCTCTTAGTGGGAAGTATGCATCCCTTAAACTGCATGTTCAACCCTTAAACGTGGTTTGTTTTGGGAACAATTTGCACAGCATGTACTGATAGCCTTGTAATTTCGATTGGCATCCTAAAAAAAATTTTTTTTTATCTGACCATTTTCGTGAAAAATCAACGATGGTTAACCCACGGTTTTTTTTGGCGAAAAATCATTTTGTTTCGAAATCGAAAAATATTGTTATATTATCGTTCTATACATTGTTACGAAACCGAAACTGCCTTGGGTTCGAAAATCAGCCCTTATATAACGATGGTACAAGCAATTGTTGAAGAAGCCACGTTCGTCTCTCCCTCTTAGTGGGAAGTATGCATCCCTTAAACTGCATGTTCAACCCTTAAACGTGGTTTGTTTTGGGAACAATTTGCACAGCATGTACTGATAGCCTTGTACTTTCGATTGGCATCCTAAAAAAAATTTTTTTTAATCTGACCATTTTCGTGAAAAATCAACGATGGTTACCCCACGGTTTTTTTTGGCGAAAAATCTTTTTGTTTCGAAATCGAAAAATATTGTAATATTATCGTTCTATACATTGTTACGAAACCGAAACTGCCTTTGGTTCGAAAATCATCCCTTATATAACGATGGTACAAGCAATTGTTGAAGAAGCCACGTTCGTCTCTCCCTCTTAGTGGGAAGTATGCATCCCTTAAACTGCATGTTCAACCCTTAAACGTGGTTTGTTTTGGGAACAATTTGCACAGCATGTACTGATAGCCTTGTACTTTCGATTGGCATCCTAAAAAAAATTTTTTTTAATCTGACCATTTTCGTGAAAATTCAACGATGGTTAACCCACGGTTTTTTTTGGCGAAAAATCATTTTGTTTCGAAATCGAAAAATATTGTTATATTATCGTTCTATACATTGTTACGAAACCGAAACTGCCTTGGGTTCGAAAATCAGCCCTTATATAACGATGGTACAAGCAATTGTTGAACAAGCCACGTTCGTCTCTCCCTCTTAGTGGGAAGTATGCATCCCTTAAACTGCATGTTCAACCCTTAAACGTGGTTTGTTTTGGGGAAAATTTGCACAGCATGTACTGATAGCCTTGTAATTTCGATTGGCATCCTAAAAAAAATTTTTTTTTATCTGACCATTTTCGTGAAAAATCAACGATGGTTAACCCACGGTTTTTTTTGGCGAAAAATCATTTTGTTTCGAAATCGAAAAATATTGTTATATTATCGTTCTATACATTGTTACGAAACCGAAACTGCCTTGGGTTCGAAAATCAGCCCTTATATAACGATGGTACAAGCAATTGTTGAACAAGCCACGTTCGCCTCTCCCTCTTAGTGGGAAGTATGCATCCTTTAAACTGCATGTTCAACCCTTAAACGTGGTTTGTTTTGGGGAAAATTTGCACAGCATGTACTGATAGCCTTGTAATTTCGATTGGCATCCTAAAAAAAATTTTTTTTTATCTGACCATTTTCGTGAAAAATCAACGATGGTTAACCCACGGTTTTTTTTGGCGAAAAATCTTTTTGTTTCGAAATCGAAAAATATTGTTATATTATCGTTCTATACATTGTTGCGAAACCGAAACTGCCTTGGGTTCGAAAATCAGCCCTTATATAAGGATGGTACAAGCAATTGTTGAACAAGCCACGTTCGTCTCTCCCTCTTAGTGGGAAGTATGATTCCCTTCAACTGCATGTTCAACCCTTAAACGTGGTTTGTTTTGGGAAAAATTTGCACAGCATGTACTGATAGCCTTGTACTTTCGATTGGCCTCCTAAAAAAAATTTTTTTGATCTGACCATTTTCGTGAAAAATCAACGATGGTTAACCCACGGTTTTTTTTGGCGAAAAATCTTTTTGTTTCGATATCGAAAAATATTGTTATATTATCGTTCTATACATTGTTACGAACCCGAAACTGCCATTGGTTCGAAAATCATCCCTTATATAACGATGGTACAAGCAATTGTTGAAGAAGCCACGTTCGTCTCTCCCTCTTAGTGGGAAGTAGGCATCCCTTAAACTGCATGTTCAACCCTTAAACGTGGTTTGTTTTGGGAAAACTTTGCACAGCATGTACAGATAGCCTTGTACTTTCGATTGGCATCCTAAAAAAAATTTTTTTTAATCTGACCATTTTCGTGAAAATTCAACGATGGGTTACCCCACGGTTTTTTTTGGCGAAAAATCTTTTTGTTTCGAAATCGAAAAATATTGTTATATTATCGTTCTATACATTGTTACGAACCCGAAACTGCCTTTGGTTCGAAAATCATCCCTTATATAACGATGGTACAAGCAATTGTTGAAGAAGCCACGTTCGTCTCTCCCTCTTAGTGGGAAGTATGCATCCCATAAACTGCATGTTCAACCCTTAAACGTGGTTTGTTTTGGGAAAAATTTGCACAGCATGTACTGATAGCCTTGTACTTTCGATTGGCATCCTAAAAAAAATTTTTTTTAATCTGACCATTTTCGTGAAAAATCAACGATGGTTACCCCACGGTTTTTTTTGGCGAAAAATCTTTTTGTTTCGAAATCGAAAAATATTGTAATATTATCGTTCTATACATTGTTACGAAACCGAAACTGCCTTTGGTTCGAAAATCATCCCTTATATAACGATGGTACATGCAATTGTTGAAGAAGCCTCGTTAGTCTCTCCCTCTTAGTGGGAAGTAGGCATCCCTTAAACTGCATGTTCAACCCTTAAACGTGGTTTGTTTTGGGAAAAATTTGCACAGCATGTACTGATAGCCTTGTACTTTCGATTGGCATCCTAAAAAAAATTTTTTTTAATCTGACCATTTTCGTGAAAAATCAACGATGGTTACCCCACGGTTTTTTTTGGCGAAAAATCTTTTTGTTTCGAAATCGAAAAAGATTGTTATATTATCGTTCTATACATTGTTACGAACCCGAAACTGCCTTTGGTTCGAAAATCATCCCTTATATAACGATGGTACATGCAATTGTTGAAGAAGCCTCGTTCGTCTCTCCCTCTTAGTGGGAAGTAGGCATCCCTTAAACTGCATGTTCAACCCTTAAACGTGGTTTGTTTTTGGAAAAATTTGCACAGCATGTACAGATAGCCTTGTACTTTCGATTGGCATCCTAAGAATTTTTTTTTTAATTTGACCTTTTGCGTGAAAAATCAACGATGGTTAACCCACGGTTTTTTTTGGCGAAAAATCTTTTTGTTTCGAAATCGAAAAAGATTGTTATATTATCGTTCTATACATTGTTACGAACCCGAAACTGCCTTTGGTTCGAAAATCATCCCTTATATAACGATGGTACATGCAATTGTTGAAGAAGCCTCGTTAGTCTCTCCCTCTTAGTGGGAAGTAGGCTTCCCTTAAACTGCATGTTCAACCCTTAAACGTGGTTTGTTTTGGGAAAAATTTGCACAGCATGTACAGATAGCCTTGTACTTTCGATTGGCATCGTAAAAAAAATTTTTTTTAATTTGACCTTTTGCGTGAAAAATCAACGATGGTTAACCCACGGTTTTTTTTGGCGAAAAATCTTTTTGAGCCGAAATCGAAAAAGATTTATATATTATCGATCTTTACATTGTTACGAACCCGAAACTGCCTTTGGTTCGAAAATCATCCCTTATATAACGATGGTACATGCAATTGTTGAAGAAGCCTCGTTAGTCTCTCCCTCTTAGTGGGAAGTAGGCATCTCTTAAACTGCATGTTCAACCCTTAAACGTGGTTTGTTTTGGGAAAAATTTGCACAGCATGTACTGATAGCCTTGTACTTTCGATTGGCATCCTAAAAAATATTTTTTTTAATCTGACCATTTTCGTGAAAAATCAACGATGGTTAACCCACGGTTTTTTTTGGCGAAAAATCTTTTTGTTTCGAAATCGAAAAAGATTGTTATATTGTCGTTCTATACATTGTTACGAACCCGAAACTGCCTTTGGTTCGAAAATCATCCCTTATATAACGATGGTACATGCAATTGTTGAAGAAGCCTCGTTAGTCTCTCCCTCTTAGTGGGAAGTAGGCATCCCTTAAACTGCATGTTCAACCCTTAAACGTGGTTTGTTTTGGGAAAAATTTGCACAGCATGTACTGATAGCCTTGTACTTTCGATTGGCATCCTAAAAAATATTTTTTTTAATCTGACCATTTTCGTGAAAATTCAACGATGGTTAACCCACGGTTTTTTTTGGCGAAAAATCTTTTTGTTTCGAAATCGAAAAATATTGTAATATTATCGTTCTATACATTGTTACGAAACCGAAACTGCCTTTGGTTCGAAAATCATCCCTTATATAACGATGGTACATGCAATTGTTGAAGAAGCCTCGTTAGTCTCTCCCTCTTAGTGGGAAGTAGGCATCCCTTAAACTGCATGTTCAACCCTTAAACGTGGTTTGTTTTGGGAAAAATTTGCACAGCATGTACTGATAGCCTTGTACTTTCGATTGGCATCCTAAAAAAAATTTTTTTTAATCTGACCATTTTCGTGAAAAATCAACGATGGTTACCCCACGGTTTTTTTTGGCGAAAAATCTTTTTGTTTCGAAATCGAAAAATATTGTAATATTATCGTTCTATACATTGTTACGAAACCGAAACTGCCTTTGGTTCGAAAATCATCCCTTATATAACGATGGTACATGCAATTGTTGAAGAAGCCTCGTTAGTCTCTCCCTCTTAGTGGGAAGTAGGCATCCCTTAAACTGCATGTTCAACCCTTAAACGTGGTTTGTTTTGGGAAAAATTTGCACAGCATGTACTGATAGCCTTGTACTTTCGATTGGCATCCTAAAAAAAATTTTTTTTAATCTGACCATTTTCGTGAAAAATCAACGATGGTTACCCCACGGTTTTTTTTGGCGAAAAATCTTTTTGTTTCGAAATCGAAAAAGATTGTTATATTATCGTTCTATACATTGTTACGAACCCGAAACTGCCTTTGGTTCGAAAATCATCCCTTATATAACGATGGTACATGCAATTGTTGAAGAAGCCTCGTTCGTCTCTCCCTCTTAGTGGGAAGTAGGCATCCCTTAAACTGCATGTTCAACCCTTAAACATGGTTTGTTTTGGGAAAACTTTGCACAGCATGTACAGATAGCCTTGTACTTTCGATTGGCATCGAAAAAAAAATTTTTTTTAATTTGACCATTTTCGTGAAAAATCAACGATGGTTAACCCACGGTTTTTTTTGGCGAAAAATCTTTTTGTTTCGAAATCGAAAAAGATAGTTATATTATCGTTCTATACATTGTTACCAACCCGAAACTGCCTTTGGTTCGAAAATCATCCCTTATATAACGATGGTACATGCAATTGTTGAAGAAGCCTCGTTCGTCTCTCCCTCTTAGTGGGAAGTAGGCATTCCTTAAACTGCATGTTCAACCCATAAACGTGGTATGTTTTTGGAAAAATTTGCACAGCATGTACAGATAGCCTTGTACTTTCGATTGGCATCCTAAGAATTTTTTTTTTAATTTGACCTTTTGCGTGAAAAATCAACGATGGTTAACCCACGGTTTTTTTTGGGGAAAAATCTTTTTGTTTCGAAATCGAAAAATATTGTTATATTATCGTTCTATACATTGTTACGAACCCGAAACTGCCTTGGGTTCGAAAATCATCCCTTATATAACGATGGTACAAGCAATTGTTGAACAAGCCACGTTCGTTTCCCCCTCTTAGTGGGAAGTATGCATCCCTTAAACTGCATGTTCAACCCTTAAACGTGGTTTGTTTTGGGAAAAATTTGCACAGCATGTACTGATAGCCTTGTACTTTCGATTGGCATCCTAAAAAAAATTTTTTTTAATCTGACCATTTTCGTGAAAAATCAACGATGGTTAACCCACGGTTTTTTTTGGCGAAAAATCTTTTTGTTTCGAAATCGAAAAAGATAGTTATATTATCGTTCTATACATTGTTACCAACCCGAAACTGCCTTTGGTTCGAAAATCATCCCTTATATAACGATGGTACATGCAATTGTTGAAGAAGCCTCGTTCGTCTCTCCCTCTTAGTGGGAAGTAGGCATTCCTTAAACTGAATGTTCAACCCTTAAACGTGGTTTGTTTTTGGAAAAATTTGCACAGCATGTACAGATAGCCTTGTACTTTCGATTGGCATCCTAAGAATTTTTTTTTTAATTTGACCTTTTGCGTGAAAAATCAACGATGGTTAACCCACGGTTTTTTTTGGGGAAAAATCTTTTTGTTTCGAAATCGAAAAATATTGTTATATTATCGTTCTATACATTGTTACGAACCCGAAACTGCCTTGGGTTCGAAAATCATCCCTTATATAACGATGGTACAAGCAATTGTTGAACAAGCCACGTTCGTTTCCCCCTCTTAGTGGGAAGTATGCATCCCTTAAACTGCATGTTCAACCCTTAAACGTGGTTTGTTTTGGGAAAAATTTGCACAGCATGTACTGATAGCCTTGTACTTTCGATTGGCATCCTAAAAAAAATTTTTTTTAATCTGACCATTTTCGTGAAAAATCAACGATGGTTAACCCACGGTTTTTTTTGGCGAAAAATCTTTTTGTTTCGAAATCGAAAAAGATAGTTATATTATCGTTCTATACATTGTTACGAACCCGAAACTGCCATTGGTTCGAAAATCATCCCTTATATAACGATGGTACAAGCAATTGTTGAAGAAGCCACGTTCGTCTCTCCCTCTTAGTGGGAAGTAGGCATCCCTTAAACTGCATGTTCAACCCTTAAACGTGGTTTGTTTTGGGAAAACTTTGCACAGCATGTACAGATAGCCTTGTACTTTCGATTGGCATCCTAAAAAAAATTTTTTTTAATCTGACCATTTTCGTGAAAATTCAACGATGGGTTACCCCACGGTTTTTTTTGGCGAAAAATCTTTTTGTTTCGAAATCGAAAAATATTGTTATATTATCGTTCTATACATTGTTACGAACCCGAAACTGCCTTTGGTTCGAAAATCATCCCTTATATAACGATGGTACAAGCAATTGTTGAAGAAGCCACGTTCGTCTCTCCCTCTTAGTGGGAAGTATGCATCCCATAAACTGCATGTTCAACCCTTAAACGTGGTTTGTTTTGGGAAAAATTTGCACAGCATGTACTGATAGCCTTGTACTTTCGATTGGCATCCTAAAAAAAATTTTTTTTAATCTGACCATTTTCGTGAAAAATCAACGATGGTTACCCCACGGTTTTTTTTGGCGAAAAATCTTTTTGTTTCGAAATCGAAAAATATTGTAATATTATCGTTCTATACATTGTTACGAAACCGAAACTGCCTTTGGTTCGAAAATCATCCCTTATATAACGATGGTACATGCAATTGTTGAAGAAGCCTCGTTAGTCTCTCCCTCTTAGTGGGAAGTAGGCATCCCTTAAACTGCATGTTCAACCCTTAAACGTGGTTTGTTTTGGGAAAAATTTGCACAGCATGTACTGATAGCCTTGTACTTTCGATTGGCATCCTAAAAAAAATTTTTTTTAATCTGACCATTTTCGTGAAAAATCAACGATGGTTACCCCACGGTTTTTTTTGGCGAAAAATCTTTTTGTTTCGAAATCGAAAAAGATTGTTATATTATCGTTCTATACATTGTTACGAACCCGAAACTGCCTTTGGTTCGAAAATCATCCCTTATATAACGATGGTACATGCAATTGTTGAAGAAGCCTCGTTCGTCTCTCCCTCTTAGTGGGAAGTAGGCATCCCTTAAACTGCATGTTCAACCCTTAAACGTGGTTTGTTTTTGGAAAAATTTGCACAGCATGTACAGATAGCCTTGTACTTTCGATTGGCATCCTAAGAATTTTTTTTTTAATTTGACCTTTTGCGTGAAAAATCAACGATGGTTAACCCACGGTTTTTTTTGGCGAAAAATCTTTTTGTTTCGAAATCGAAAAAGATTGTTATATTATCGTTCTATACATTGTTACGAACCCGAAACTGCCTTTGGTTCGAAAATCATCCCTTATATAACGATGGTACATGCAATTGTTGAAGAAGCCTCGTTAGTCTCTCCCTCTTAGTGGGAAGTAGGCTTCCCTTAAACTGCATGTTCAACCCTTAAACGTGGTTTGTTTTGGGAAAAATTTGCACAGCATGTACAGATAGCCTTGTACTTTCGATTGGCATCGTAAAAAAAATTTTTTTTAATTTGACCTTTTGCGTGAAAAATCAACGATGGTTAACCCACGGTTTTTTTTGGCGAAAAATCTTTTTGAGCCGAAATCGAAAAAGATTTATATATTATCGATCTTTACATTGTTACGAACCCGAAACTGCCTTTGGTTCGAAAATCATCCCTTATATAACGATGGTACATGCAATTGTTGAAGAAGCCTCGTTAGTCTCTCCCTCTTAGTGGGAAGTAGGCATCTCTTAAACTGCATGTTCAACCCTTAAACGTGGTTTGTTTTGGGAAAAATTTGCACAGCATGTACTGATAGCCTTGTACTTTCGATTGGCATCCTAAAAAATATTTTTTTTAATCTGACCATTTTCGTGAAAAATCAACGATGGTTAACCCACGGTTTTTTTTGGCGAAAAATCTTTTTGTTTCGAAATCGAAAAAGATTGTTATATTGTCGTTCTATACATTGTTACGAACCCGAAACTGCCTTTGGTTCGAAAATCATCCCTTATATAACGATGGTACATGCAATTGTTGAAGAAGCCTCGTTAGTCTCTCCCTCTTAGTGGGAAGTAGGCATCCCTTAAACTGCATGTTCAACCCTTAAACGTGGTTTGTTTTGGGAAAAATTTGCACAGCATGTACTGATAGCCTTGTACTTTCGATTGGCATCCTAAAAAATATTTTTTTTAATCTGACCATTTTCGTGAAAATTCAACGATGGTTAACCCACGGTTTTTTTTGGCGAAAAATCTTTTTGTTTCGAAATCGAAAAATATTGTAATATTATCGTTCTATACATTGTTACGAAACCGAAACTGCCTTTGGTTCGAAAATCATCCCTTATATAACGATGGTACATGCAATTGTTGAAGAAGCCTCGTTAGTCTCTCCCTCTTAGTGGGAAGTAGGCTTCCCTTAAACTGCATGTTCAACCCTTAAACGTGGTTTGTTTTGGGAAAAATTTGCACAGCATGTACTGATAGCCTTGTACTTTCGATTGGCATCCTAAAAAAAATTTTTTTTAATCTGACCATTTTCGTGAAAAATCAACGATGGTTACCCCACGGTTTTTTTTGGCGAAAAATCTTTTTGTTTCGAAATCGAAAAATATTGTAATATTATCGTTCTATACATTGTTACGAAACCGAAACTGCCTTTGGTTCGAAAATCATCCCTTATATAACGATGGTACATGCAATTGTTGAAGAAGCCTCGTTAGTCTCTCCCTCTTAGTGGGAAGTAGGCATCCCTTAAACTGCATGTTCAACCCTTAAACGTGGTTTGTTTTGGGAAAAATTTGCACAGCATGTACTGATAGCCTTGTACTTTCGATTGGCATCCTAAAAAAAATTTTTTTTAATCTGACCATTTTCGTGAAAAATCAACGATGGTTACCCCACGGTTTTTTTTGGCGAAAAATCTTTTTGTTTCGAAATCGAAAAAGATTGTTATATTATCGTTCTATACATTGTTACGAACCCGAAACTGCCTTTGGTTCGAAAATCATCCCTTATATAACGATGGTACATGCAATTGTTGAAGAAGCCTCGTTCGTCTCTCCCTCTTAGTGGGAAGTAGGCATCCCTTAAACTGCATGTTCAACCCTTAAACATGGTTTGTTTTGGGAAAACTTTGCACAGCATGTACAGATAGCCTTGTACTTTCGATTGGCATCGAAAAAAAAATTTTTTTTAATTTGACCATTTTCGTGAAAAATCAACGATGGTTAACCCACGGTTTTTTTTGGCGAAAAATCTTTTTGTTTCGAAATCGAAAAAGATAGTTATATTATCGTTCTATACATTGTTACCAACCCGAAACTGCCTTTGGTTCGAAAATCATCCCTTATATAACGATGGTACATGCAATTGTTGAAGAAGCCTCGTTCGTCTCTCCCTCTTAGTGGGAAGTAGGCATTCCTTAAACTGCATGTTCAACCCATAAACGTGGTATGTTTTTGGAAAAATTTGCACAGCATGTACAGATAGCCTTGTACTTTCGATTGGCATCCTAAGAATTTTTTTTTTAATTTGACCTTTTGCGTGAAAAATCAACGATGGTTAACCCACGGTTTTTTTTGGGGAAAAATCTTTTTGTTTCGAAATCGAAAAATATTGTTATATTATCGTTCTATACATTGTTACGAACCCGAAACTGCCTTGGGTTCGAAAATCATCCCTTATATAACGATGGTACAAGCAATTGTTGAACAAGCCACGTTCGTTTCCCCCTCTTAGTGGGAAGTATGCATCCCTTAAACTGCATGTTCAACCCTTAAACGTGGTTTGTTTTGGGAAAAATTTGCACAGCATGTACTGATAGCCTTGTACTTTCGATTGGCATCCTAAAAAAAATTTTTTTTAATCTGACCATTTTCGTGAAAAATCAACGATGGTTAACCCACGGTTTTTTTTGGCGAAAAATCTTTTTGTTTCGAAATCGAAAAAGATAGTTATATTATCGTTCTATACATTGTTACCAACCCGAAACTGCCTTTGGTTCGAAAATCATCCCTTATATAACGATGGTACATGCAATTGTTGAAGAAGCCTCGTTCGTCTCTCCCTCTTAGTGGGAAGTAGGCATTCCTTAAACTGAATGTTCAACCCTTAAACGTGGTTTGTTTTTGGAAAAATTTGCACAGCATGTACAGATAGCCTTGTACTTTCGATTGGCATCCTAAGAATTTTTTTTTTAATTTGACCTTTTGCGTGAAAAATCAACGATGGTTAACCCACGGTTTTTTTTGGGGAAAAATCTTTTTGTTTCGAAATCGAAAAATATTGTTATATTATCGTTCTATACATTGTTACGAACCCGAAACTGCCTTGGGTTCGAAAATCATCCCTTATATAACGATGGTACAAGCAATTGTTGAACAAGCCACGTTCGTTTCCCCCTCTTAGTGGGAAGTATGCATCCCTTAAACTGCATGTTCAACCCTTAAACGTGGTTTGTTTTGGGAAAAATTTGCACAGCATGTACTGATAGCCTTGTACTTTCGATTGGCATCCTAAAAAAAATTTTTTTTAATCTGACCATTTTCGTGAAAAATCAACGATGGTTAACCCACGGTTTTTTTTGGCGAAAAATCTTTTTGTTTCGAAATCGAAAAAGATAGTTATATTATCGTTCTATACATTGTTACCAACCCGAAACTGCCTTTGGTTCGAAAATCATCCCTTATATAACGATGGTACATGCAATTGTTGAAGAAGCCTCGTTCGTCTCTCCCTCTTAGTGGGAAGTAGGCATTCCTTAAACTGCATGTTCAACCCTTAAACGTGGTTTGTTTTTGGAAAAATTTGCACAGCATGTACAGATAGCCTTGTACTTTCGATTGGCATCCTAAGAATTTTTTTTTTAATTTGACCTTTTGCGTGAAAAATCAACGATGGTTAACCCACGGTTTTTTTTGGCGAAAAATCTTTTTGTTTCGAAATCGAAAAAGATTGTTATATTATCGTTCTATACATTGTTACGAACCCGAAACTGCCTTTGGTTCGAAAATCATCCCTTATATAACGATGGTACATGCAATTGTTGAAGAAGCCTCGTTAGTCTCTCCCTCTTAGTGGGAAGTAGGCTTCCCTTAAACTGCATGTTCAACCCTTAAACGTGGTTTGTTTTGGGAAAAATTTGCACAGCATGTACAGATAGCCTTGTACTTTCGATTGGCATCGTAAAAAAAATTTTTTTTAATTTGACCTTTTGCGTGAAAAATCAACGATGGTTAACCCACGGTTTTTTTTGGCGAAAAATCTTTTTGAGCCGAAATCGAAAAAGATTTATATATTATCGATCTTTACATTGTTACGAACCCGAAACTGCCTTTGGTTCGAAAATCATCCCTTATATAACGATGGTACATGCAATTGTTGAAGAAGCCTCGTTAGTCTCTCCCTCTTAGTGGGAAGTAGGCATCCCTTAAACTGCATGTTCAACCCTTAAACGTGGTTTGTTTTGGGAAAAATTTGCACAGCATGTACTGATAGCCTTGTACTTTCGATTGGCATCCTAAAAAATATTTTTTTTAATCTGACCATTTTCGTGAAAAATCAACGATGGTTAACCCACGGTTTTTTTTGGCGAAAAATCTTTTTGTTTCGAAATCGAAAAAGATTGTTATATTATCGTTCTATTCATTGTTACGAACCCGAAACTGCCTTTGGTTCGAAAATAATCCCTTATATAACGATGGTACATGCAATTGTTGAAGAAGCCTCGTTCGTCTCTCCCTCTTAGTGGGAAGTAGGCATCCCTTAAACTGCATGTTCAACCCTTAAACGTGGTTTGTTTTGGGAGAAATTTGCACAGCATGTACAGATAGCCTTGTACTTTCGATTGGCATCGAAAAAAAAATTTTTTTTAATTTGACCATTTTCGTGAAAAATCAACGATGGTTAACCCACGGTTTTTTTTGGCGAAAAATCTTTTTGTGTCGAAATCGAAAAAGATTGTTATATTGTCGTTCTATACATTGTTACGAACCCGAAACTGCCTTTGGTTCGAAAATCATCCCTTATATAACGATGGTACATGCAATTGTTGAAGAAGCCTCGTTAGTCTCTCCCTCTTAGTGGGAAGTAGGCATCCCTTAAACTGCATGTTCAACCCTTAAACGTGGTTTGTTTTGGGAAAAATTTGCACAGCATGTACTGATAGCCCTGTACTTTCGATTGGCATCCTAAAAAAAATTTTTTTTAATCTGACCATTTTCGTGAAAAATCAACGATGGTTACCCCACGGTTTTTTTTGGCGAAAAATCTTTTTGTTTCGAAATCGAAAAAGATTGTTATATTATCGTTCTATACATTGTTACGAACCCGAAACTGCCTTTGGTTCGAAAATCATCCCTTATATAACGATGGTACATGCAATTGTTGAAGAAGCCTCGTTCGTCTCTCCCTCTTAGTGGGAAGTAGGCATCCCTTAAACTGCATGTTCAACCCTTAAACATGGTTTGTTTTGGGAAAACTTTGCACAGCATGTACAGATAGCCTTGTACTTTCGATTGGCATCGAAAAAAAAATTTTTTTTAATTTGACCATTTTCGTGAAAAATCAACGATGGTTAACCCACGGTTTTTTTTGGCGAAAAATCTTTTTGTTTCGAAATCGAAAAAGATAGTTATATTATCGTTCTATACATTGTTACCAACCCGAAACTGCCTTTGGTTCGAAAATCATCCCTTATATAACGATGGTACATGCAATTGTTGAAGAAGCCTCGTTCGTCTCTCCCTCTTAGTGGGAAGTAGGCATTCCTTAAACTGCATGTTCAACCCATAAACGTGGTATGTTTTTGGAAAAATTTGCACAGCATGTACAGATAGCCTTGTACTTTCGATTGGCATCCTAAGAATTTTTTTTTTAATTTGACCTTTTGCGTGAAAAATCAACGATGGTTAACCCACGGTTTTTTTTGGGGAAAAATCTTTTTGTTTCGAAATCGAAAAATATTGTTATATTATCGTTCTATACATTGTTACGAACCCGAAACTGCCTTGGGTTCGAAAATCATCCCTTATATAACGATGGTACAAGCAATTGTTGAACAAGCCACGTTCGTTTCCCCCTCTTAGTGGGAAGTATGCATCCCTTAAACTGCATGTTCAACCCTTAAACGTGGTTTGTTTTGGGAAAAATTTGCACAGCATGTACTGATAGCCTTGTACTTTCGATTGGCATCCTAAAAAAAATTTTTTTTAATCTGACCATTTTCGTGAAAAATCAACGATGGTTAACCCACGGTTTTTTTTGGCGAAAAATCTTTTTGTTTCGAAATCGAAAAAGATAGTTATATTATCGTTCTATACATTGTTACCAACCCGAAACTGCCTTTGGTTCGAAAATCATCCCTTATATAACGATGGTACATGCAATTGTTGAAGAAGCCTCGTTCGTCTCTCCCTCTTAGTGGGAAGTAGGCATTCCTTAAACTGAATGTTCAACCCTTAAACGTGGTTTGTTTTTGGAAAAATTTGCACAGCATGTACAGATAGCCTTGTACTTTCGATTGGCATCCTAAGAATTTTTTTTTTAATTTGACCTTTTGCGTGAAAAATCAACGATGGTTAACCCACGGTTTTTTTTGGGGAAAAATCTTTTTGTTTCGAAATCGAAAAATATTGTTATATTATCGTTCTATACATTGTTACGAACCCGAAACTGCCTTGGGTTCGAAAATCATCCCTTATATAACGATGGTACAAGCAATTGTTGAACAAGCCACGTTCGTTTCCCCCTCTTAGTGGGAAGTATGCATCCCTTAAACTGCATGTTCAACCCTTAAACGTGGTTTGTTTTGGGAAAAATTTGCACAGCATGTACTGATAGCCTTGTACTTTCGATTGGCATCCTAAAAAAAAATTTTTTTAATCTGACCATTTTCGTGAAAAATCAACGATGGTTAACCCACGGTTTTTTTTGGCGAAAAATCTTTTTGTTTCGAAATCGAAAAAGATAGTTATATTATCGTTCTATACATTGTTACCAACCCGAAACTGCCTTTGGTTCGAAAATCATCCCTTATATAACGATGGTACATGCAATTGTTGAAGAAGCCTCGTTCGTCTCTCCCTCTTAGTGGGAAGTAGGCATTCCTTAAACTGCATGTTCAACCCTTAAACGTGGTTTGTTTTTGGAAAAATTTGCACAGCATGTACAGATAGCCTTGTACTTTCGATTGGCATCCTAAGAATTTTTTTTTTAATTTGACCTTTTGCGTGAAAAATCAACGATGGTTAACCCACGGTTTTTTTTGGCGAAAAATCTTTTTGTTTCGAAATCGAAAAAGATTGTTATATTATCGTTCTATACATTGTTACGAACCCGAAACTGCCTTTGGTTCGATAATCATCCCTTATATAACGATGGTACATGCAATTGTTGAAGAAGCCTCGTTAGTCTCTCCCTCTTAGTGGGAAGTAGGCTTCCCTTAAACTGCATGTTCAACCCTTAAACGTGGTTTGTTTTGGGAAAAATTTGCACAGCATGTACAGATAGCCTTGTACTTTCGATTGGCATCGTAAAAAAAATTTTTTTTAATTTGACCTTTTGCGTGAAAAATCAACGATGGTTAACCCACGGTTTTTTTTGGCGAAAAATCTTTTTGAGCCGAAATCGAAAAAGATTTATATATTATCGATCTTTACATTGTTACGAACCCGAAACTGCCTTTGGTTCGAAAATCATCCCTTATATAACGATGGTACATGCAATTGTTGAAGAAGCCTCGTTAGTCTCTCCCTCTTAGTGGGAAGTAGGCATCCCTTAAACTGCATGTTCAACCCTTAAACGTGGTTTGTTTTGGGAAAAATTTGCACAGCATGTACTGATAGCCTTGTACTTTCGATTGGCATCCTAAAAAATATTTTTTTTAATCTGACCATTTTCGTGAAAAATCAACGATGGTTAACCCACGGTTTTTTTTGGCGAAAAATCTTTTTGTTTCGAAATCGAAAAAGATTGTTATATTATCGTTCTATTCATTGTTACGAACCCGAAACTGCCTTTGGTTCGAAAATCATCCCTTATATAACGATGGTACATGCAATTGTTGAAGAAGCCTCGTTCGTCTCTCCCTCTTAGTGGGAAGTAGGCATCCCTTAAACTGCATGTTCAACCCTTAAACGTGGTTTGTTTTGGGAGAAATTTGCACAGCATGTACAGATAGCCTTGTACTTTCGATTGGCATCGAAAAAAAAATTTTTTTTTTTGACCATTTTCGTGAAAAATCAACGATGGTTAACCCACGGTTTTTTTTGGCGAAAAATCTTTTTGTGTCGAAATCGAAAAAGATTGTTATATTGTCGTTCTATACATTGTTACGAACCCGAAACTGCCTTTGGTTCGAAAATCATCCCTTATATAACGATGGTACATGCAATTGTTGAAGAAGCCTCGTTAGTCTCTCCCTCTTAGTGGGAAGTAGGCATCCCTTAAACTGCATGTTCAACCCTTAAACGTGGTTTGTTTTGGGAAAAATTTGCACAGCATGTACTGATAGCCTTGTACTTTCGATAGGCATCCTAAAAAAAATTTTTTTTAATCTGACCATTTTCGTGAAAAATCAACGATGGTTAACCCACGGTTTTTTTTGGCGAAAAATCTTTTTGTGCCGAAATCGAAAAAGATTTATATATTATCGTTCTATACATTGTTACGAACCCGAAACTGCCTTTGGTTCGAAAATCATCCCTTATATAACGATGGTACATGCAATTGTTGAAGAAGCCTCGTTCGTCTCTCCCTCTTAGTGGGAAGTAGGCATCCCTTAAACTGCATGTTCTTCCCTTAAACTTGGTTTGTTTTGGGAAAAATTTGCACAGCATGTACAGATAGCCTTGTACTTTCGATTGGCATCGAAAAAAAAATTTTTTTTAATCTGACCATTTTCGTGAAAAATCAACGATGGTTAACCCACGGTTTTTTTTGGCGAAAAATCTTTTTGTGTCGAAATCAAAAAAGATTGTTATATTATCGTTCTATACATTGTTACGAACCCGAAACTGCCTTTGGTTCGAAAATCATCCCTTATATAACGATGGTACATGCAATTGTTGAAGAAGCCACGTTCGGCTCTCCCTCTTAGTGGGAAGTAGGCATCCCTTAAACTGCATGTTCAACCCTTAAACGTGGTTTGTTTTGGGAAAAATTTGCACAGCATGTACAGATAGCCTTGTACTTTCGATTGGCATCCTAAAAAATTTTTTTTAATCTGACCATTTTCGTGAAAAATCAACGATGGTTAACCCACGGTTTTTTTTGGCGAAAAATCTTTTTGTGTCGAAATCAAAAAAGATTGTTATATTATCGTTCTATACATTGTTACGAACCCGAAACTGCCTTTGGTTCGAAAATCATCCCTTATATAACGATGGTACATGCAATTGTTGAAGAAGCCTCGTTAGTCTCTCCCTCTTAGTGGGAAGTAGGCTTCCCTTAAACTGCATGTTCAACCCTTAAACGTGGTTTGTTTTGGGAAAAATTTGCACAGCATGTACAGATAGCCTTGTACTTTCGATTGGCATCGTAAAAAAAATTTTTTTTAATTTGACCTTTTGCGTGAAAAATCAACGATGGTTAACCCACGGTTTTTTTTGGCGAAAAATCTTTTTGTTTCGAAATCGAAAAAGATTGTTATATTATCGTTCTATTCATTGTTACGAACCCGAAACTGCCTTTGGTTCGAAAATCATCCCTTATATAACGATGGTACATGCAATTGTTGAAGAAGCCTCGTTCGTCTCTCCCTCTTAGTGGGAAGTAGGCATCCCTTAAACTGCATGTTCAACCCTTAAACGTGGTTTGTTTTGGGAGAAATTTGCACAGCATGTACAGATAGCCTTGTACTTTCGATTGGCATCGAAAAAAAAATTTTTTTTAATTTGACCATTTTCGTGAAAAATCAACGATGGTTAACCCACGGTTTTTTTTGGCGAAAAATCTTTTTGTGTCGAAATCGAAAAAGATTGTTATATTGTCGTTCTATACATTGTTACGAACCCGAAACTGCCTTTGGTTCGAAAATCATCCCTTATATAACGATGGTACATGCAATTGTTGAAGAAGCCTCGTTAGTCTCTCCCTCTTAGTGGGAAGTAGGCATCCCTTAAACTGCATGTTCAACCCTTAAACGTGGTTTGTTTTGGGAAAAATTTGCACAGCATGTACTGATAGCCCTGTACTTTCGATTGGCATCCTAAAAAAAATTTTTTTTAATCTGACCATTTTCGTGAAAAATCAACGATGGTTAACCCACGGTTTTTTTTGGCGAAAAATCTTTTTGTGTCGAAATCAAAAAAGATTGTTATATTATCGTTCTATACATTGTTACGAACCCGAAACTGCCTTTGGTTCGAAAATCATCCCTTATATAACGATGGTACATGCAATTGTTGAAGAAGCCACGTTCGGCTCTCCCTCTTAGTGGGAAGTAGGCATCCCTTAAACTGCATGTTCAACCCTTAAACGTGGTTTGTTTTGGGAAAAATTTGCACAGCATGTACAGATAGCCTTGTACTTTCGATTGGCATCCTAAAAAAATTTTTTTAATTTGACCATTTTCGTGAAAAATCAACGATGGTTAACCCACGGTTTTTTTTGGCGAAAAATCTTTTTGTGTCGAAATCGAAAAAGATTGTTATATTGTCGTTCTATACATTGTTACGAACCCGAAACTGCCTTTGGTTCGAAAATCATCCCTTATATAACGATGGTACATGCAATTGTTGAAGAAGCCTCGTTAGTCTCTCCCTCTTAGTGGGAAGTAGGCATCCCTTAAACTGCATGTTCAACCCTTAAACGTGGTTTGTTTTGGGAAAAATTTGCACAGCATGTACTGATAGCCCTGTACTTTCGATTGGCATCCTAAAAAAAATTTTTTTTAATCTGACCATTTTCGTGAAAAATCAACGATGGTTAACCCACGGTTTTTTTTGGCGAAAAATCTTTTTGTGCCGAAATCGAAAAAGATTGTTATATTATCGTTCTATTCATTGTTACGAACCCGAAACTGCCTTTGGTTCGAAAATCATCCCTTATATAACGATGGTACATGCAATTGTTGAAGAAGCCTCGTTCGTCTCTCCCTCTTAGTGGGAAGTAGGCATCCCTTAAACTGCATGTTCTTCCCTTAAACTTGGTTTGTTTTGGGAAAAATTTGCACAGCATGTACAGATAGCCTTGTACTTTCGATTGGCATCGAAAAAAAAATTTTTTTTAATCTGACCATTTTCGTGAAAAATCAACGATGGTTAACCCACGGTTTTTTTTGGCGAAAAATCTTTTTGTGTCGAAATCAAAAAAGATTGTTATATTATCGTTCTATACATTGTTACGAACCCGAAACTGCCTTTGGTTCGAAAATCATCCCTTATATAACGATGGTACATGCAATTGTTGAAGAAGCCACGTTCGGCTCTCCCTCTTAGTGGGAAGTAGGCATCCCTTAAACTGCATGTTCAACCCTTAAACGTGGTTTGTTTTGGGAAAAATTTGCACAGCATGTACAGATAGCCTTGTACTTTCGATTGGCATCCTAAAAAAATTTTTTTAATTTGACCATTTTCGTGAAAAATCAACGATGGTTAACCCGCGGTTTTTTTTTAACGAAATATGTTTCGTCTGCCATTTTGATGGCTAGTTACTCTTACCATGGAATTACATCATTGGAATTATCCGTTTATTTACAATTTGTGTTAGTTAGGCAACCAATTTGTTCCAAAATGAAATTAGACTGCAGCATTAGCCCCTAGTTTATAGCTTGAAGTGTAAATTGTTGGACGTATGATTAGTTTTATTAATTTAATTAATTGTAATTTTACAGATTCAACTTACCTGAAAATTGAGGACAAGGGCAGTTTTGTTGGAGTTGAAGACAGTATCAGCGTTTTGGCAGATTAATGTTTAGTAAGTGGTTTTGTTGCTGAAACTTGTAAATATTGTTCTAATTGATTTTTTTTCACTATCTACAGGGGAAGCTGACTGAAGACATTAGAGAATTATTCATTGGATTTGAATTGTTCATCATTTTCATATGGACGTTTGAAGAATGAAAGTGCAACCTTCGGGAATCATCAATCAAATTTCTCAAGGGTATCATTTCCTCAATTGGCATCTACCGAGAAGAATTCCAATGGATTTACTACAATAATTAATGATTTAAATTTTTTTTCAATAAATCAGTGAAGTGAAAAGTGATAAAGTGGTTCAAGTAATAAATAATCAAAATATCAGACAATTCAAAAGCTTCTTATTAACTCAATAATAATTTTCATAAGATTATTGATACAATTGACACTTTTACATAGATTATACAAACAATAGTAAATATGCACCAAACTGTTATTGTAATATTGTTTATGTATATTTAATTGATATTAAACATCAATAAATTTATTTTAATAGAATACATTGTTTCAATTCGATTTACCGCTCCCATCCTCGTGAATTTTATTTTTCAGGAATTTTTTTTACAGTTAGAATACATATTAGAGTATAATTAATAAGTAATAAGATAAGTATAATAAAATATATAATAAATTTTGTTGTTACGAAAAAAAAGGACCAAGGATCTAAAAATTTTCCAAAGTGGTTTGATAACTTTTCCAACTTAAACATGGAGCTATGGTTCGAATATATGATTGGGAAATTCTAATTATTTCGATGGAAATTGGTGTTCATTTTTCTACAAATCTCATAAGAATAGTTTATATATGAGTTTTAACGTAATTTACATATATCATATGATAGCCGCATCGCTATGGTCGCCGCCATTACCGGAGCTGAGGACCCTGGTTCGCATCCCGAAGGGGTAAGTGTTTTTTCTTAAATATAATAATTGATTTCTATTCGTTACAGCTTACGATATCACTAATTAACATTAATAATTGTTTCCAGACATTGCATCATCGAAATATTCGATCGAACATTTCCAACCTTTCGGGGTTGCGAAATGATCGATCGATCGATGATGCAATATATTTTTAATTTTATTTTTGCTCATTGGTTTTGTGACGTCACTAAATTTCATATATAGGACGTCACTTATACGTCACCATCCAATGACGTCACTCAATGACGTCATTCCCGAAAAAAATCGAAAAATGAGCGAGTTTTCGATTTTCGGGAAATAGGAATCAGAGAATGGCTTAGTTACGTAACGGGAGGCCTAAAAACCATATCCTATAATCAATTTTTTTAATTTTTTTTTCCAAAAGTTTTCGGCCGAAAATCCGAAAAATCCCAAAAATAGGCCAAATATCTCGATTTTTTTCACTTTTTGCAACTTTAACGACGTTTTTAGCAAAAACTATAAATCGTAGGTTAACGATAGTAGTTTCATTCGATAGCGTTTGAATTACTCTATCGATGGTGTAAATTTGGTCCGGGAAAACCTTAAGGGGAAAAACTTTTTTTTTCAACTTTACAGAAATTTCAAATCGTCGATGAAATGGTCGACGATTTTATGAATTTTTTTTTGTCGAATTTCTCGATGAAATTCACACCATAGGTGCATTATGATACAATCGAAGCTATTATATAAAAACATAATCACTTTTCGACGTTCTTAATGGAATTTTTCGAATTAATAAAGGTACATATTACGCATCATAATGCAATGCTAATGAAAATTGTTTTCTTGAAAAAAAGGATCAAAGACCTAAAAATTTTCCAATGTGGTTAGACAACTTTCCAACTTTAACATGGAGCAGCTATGGTTAAAATATTTTTGGGAAATTCTAATTATTTCGATCGAAAAATTTTTTCAAGTTCCAATCGATTGAAAAATCTTTATATATGAGTTTTAACGATCAATAAATATATCTTCCAATGGCCGAATCGATAAGCGCACGGAAAATGTGAAACGGAAAGACGAAGGATCGATCCCCCAACAAGGTAAAAGATTTTTATATTTCTACTAACCAATTTCTAATTAATATCTATTCGTTACAGCTTAAATTAACACTTTCGATCGTTAATAATTATCTTAACGTTAGTTTCAGCCGAATTATTCGATCATCACTTCCAACCTTTCGGGGTTGAGAAGTGATCGATCGATTACGTAGTTTTTTTTTTTTTGGTTTGTACATATGACGTCATACATACGTCGTCTCCTAACGACGTCCCGAATGACGTCACCCAATGATGTCATTCCCGAAAAATTTCGAAAAATGGGCGAATTTTCGATTTTCCTGAAATAAGAATCAGAGAATGGCTTAGTTACGTAACGGGAGGCCTAAAAAACATATCCTATAATCAATATTTTTCATTTTTTGTTTCAAAAATTTTTGGGCCAAAATTTTGAAAAATCCCAAAAATAGGCCAAATATCTCGATTTTTTTCACTTTTTGCAACTTTAACGCCGTTTTTAGCAAAAACTATAAATCGTAGGTTAACGATAGTAGGCTCATTCGATAGCGCTTGAATTACTCTATCGATGGTGTAAATAAGGTCTCGGAAAACCTTAAAGAAAAAAACTTTTTTTTTCAACTTTACAAAAATTACAAATCGTCGATGAAACGGTCGACGTTTTTATGAATTTTTTTTTGTCGAATTTCTCGATGAAATTCACACCTTAGATGCCTAACGTTACGATTGAAACGAATATGTTAAAACTTTTTAGCTATTCGCTATACTTCATCGAATTTTTCGATAAAACAAGTTAACTTATGTAAAGCATTAAGACGTTCATAAAAATTCATTATCGAAAAATTCAATGAAGGGTATCGAATAGCTAAAAAGTTTTTACATATTCGTTTCAATCGTAACGCTAGGCATCTATGGTGTGAATTTCATCGAAAAATTCGACAAATAATTTTGCGGAAAAAATCGACGTGCATTTGGTCGACGAAATGAAAATTCTGTAAAGTTGAAAAAAAAGTTTTTCCCCTTAAGATTTTCCCGGACCAAATTTACACCATCGATAGAGTAATTCAAGCGCTATCGAATGAGCCTACTATTCTTAACCTTCGATTGATAGTTTTTACTAAAAACGGCGTTAAATTTGAAAAAAGTGAAAAAAATCGAGATATTTGGCCTATTTTTGGGATTTTTCGGATTTTCGGCCGAAAACTTTTCGAAAAAAAAATTAAAAAAATTGATTATAGGATATGGTTTTTAGGCCTCCCGTGACGTAACTAAGTCATTCCCAGATTCCTATTTCCCGAAAATCGAAAATTCGCTCATTTTTCGATTTTTTTCGGGCATGACGTCATTGAGTGACGTCATTGGTTGGTGACGTATAAATTACGTACTATATATGAAATTTAGTGACGTCACAAAACAAATGAGCAAAAATAAAATGAAAAATATATTGCATCATCGATCGATCGATCATTTCCAACCCCGAAAGTTTGGAAGTGTTCGATCGAATATTTCGAAGATGCAATGCCTGGAAACAACTATTAATGTTAATTATATATATTATAAGCTGTAAGGAATAGAAATCAATTATTATATTTAAGAAAAAACACTTACCCCTTCGGGATTCGAACCAGGGACCTCAGCTCCAGTAGTGGCGGCGACCTTAGCGATGCGGCTATCATATGATATATTTAAATGACATTAAAACTCATATTTAAACTATTCTTATGAGATTTGTAGAAAAATTAAAAAAATTTTCAATCGAAATAATTAGAATTTCCCAACCATATTCGAACCATAGCTGCTCCATATTAAAGTTGGAAAAGTTGTCTAACCACATTGCAAAATTTTTTGGTCCTTCATCCTTTTTTTCGTAACAACACTATTGTATTATACCTGTTATTATACTTATCTTATTACTTATTAATTAAACTCTAATATGTATTCTAACTGTAAAAAAAATTCCTGAAAAATAAAATTCACGAGGATGGGAGCGGTAAATCGAATTGAAACAATGTATTCTATTAAAATAAATTTATTGATGTTTAATATCAATTAAATATACATAAACAATATTACAATAACAGTTTGGTGCATATTTACTATTGTTTGTATAATCTATGTAAAAGTGTCAATTGTATCAATAATCTTATGAAAATTATTATTGAGTTAATAAGAAGCTTTTGAATTGTCTGATATTTTGATTATTTATTACTTGAACCACTTTATCACTTTTCACTTCACTGATTTATTGAAACAAAATTTAAATCATTAATTATTGTAGTAAATCCATTGGTATTCTTCTCAGTAGATGCCAATTGCGGAAATGATATCCTTGGTGAATTTGATTTAAGATTCTCGAACGATGCACTTCCATTCTTCAAACATCCATATGAAAATGATGAACAATTCAAATCCAATGAATAATTCTCTAATGTCTTCAGCCAGCTTCCCTCGTAGATAATGAAAAAAATTAATTAAAACAATATTTCAGGTTTTAGCAACAATACCACTTACTAAACATTAATCTGCCAAAAGTGTGATACTGTCTTCAACTACAACAAAATTGCACTTGTCCTAAATTTTCAGGTAAGTTGAATCTGTAAAATTACATTGATTTAAATTAATAAAACAAGTCATACCTCCAATTTATACATCAAGTTATAAACTAGGGGCTAATGCTGCAGTCAAATTACATTCTTGAACAAATGGTTGCCTAACTTGAACAATTTGTAAATAAATGGATAATTCCAAAGATGATATTTCCTCATAAGGGTAACTTTTCATCAAAGTGCACGAAGAAATCATCAAACCATCTACACTTCGATCGCATGTGCCATCGTTAAATAAGGGATGATTTTCGAACTAAGAACGGTTTCGGGTTCGTAACAATGTATTAAACGTTAATATAACAATCTTTATACAATTCGAAACAAAAGCATTTTCCGTCAAAAAAAAACCAGTAGGTTAACCATCGTTGATTTTTCACGAAATCGTTAAAATTCAAAAAAATGTTTTAAGGGGGCAAATTGACATTATATGTCTTACTGTGCATGTTGTGCAAATTTCACGGAAAAAAAACACGTTTAAGGGAGAAAAAATACCATCAAAATGGCAGAAAAAATAATTTTTCGTCAAGAAAAAACCGTGGGTTACACAGCGTTGATTTTTCACTAAATCGTCAAATTTCAAAAAAAAAAAAATTTAAGATGCAAATCCGAAAAACATGTCTTACTGTGCTCGCTGTGCAAATTTTTCTGAAAACAAAACACGTTTAAGGGATGAAATCGACCATCAAAGTGGCAGAAGTAAACATTTTTCCTCAAAAAAAAAACCGTGGGTTAACCATCGTGGTTTTTTCACGAAATCTTCAATTTTAAAAAAAAAAAATTAAGAATGCCAATCGAAATCACATGTCTTACTGTGCATGCTGTGTAAATTTTTCTGAAAACAATCCACGTTTAAGGGAAGAAATCGGCCCTCAAAGTGGCAGAAAAAATAAATTTTCGTCAAGAAAAAACCGTGGGTTAACCATCGTTGATTTTTCACGAAAAACCACAAATTTCAAAAAAAATTTTTAGTATGCCAATCGAAAGTATACGTCCATTTGTGCATTCTGTGCAAATTTTTCTGAAAACAATCCACGTTTAAGGGAAGAAATCGGCCATCAAAGTGGCAGAAAAAATAATTTTTCGTCAAGAAAAAACCGTTGGTTAAACATCGTTGATTTTTCACGAAATTTCAAAAAAAAAAATTTTAAGGATGTTAATCCGAAAAACATGTCTTACTGTGCTTGCAGTGCAAATTTTTGCGAAAACAAACTACCTTTAAGGGCTGAAATGGTCCATCAAAATGCCAGAAAAAATCATTTTTTTTTTTTGACGATTTCTTGAAAAATCTTACGATTATTTTTTACGATTTTTTTTTTTGTTTCGAATTTGAAGAAGATTAAATTATTATCGTTTAATATATTGTTACGAACCCGAAACTGCCTATTATTCGAAAATCATCCCTTACGTAGTGGGGCTACAAGCTTTTGAAGTTTAATGATTTATGGATTACTTCTGCCAATTAGGAGGTCGATTTCATCCCTTAATCGTGGTTTGTTTTCAGAAAAATTTGCACAGAATGCACAGATGGACATATACTTTCGATTGGCTACCATAAAAATTTTTTTGTAAATTTTTGATTTTCGTGACCACGGTTTTGTTTTACTTAAAATTTATCGAAAGTATAACCCTTTACCATGATAACTAAACTATTGCCGTTTTTCTGTAACAAAAAATCAGTACAGCATTTAAAAAAATTGAGAAAAAAAATCAGATGTTCACTTTTTCAAATAAATTTTCTTTGACATATTTCAAAAATATTTCAATGTGAATTTTAACAAAAACAAAAAATTGATGTTTTCGACACTTAAAACTCTTTTAATATTTTCCACACATATATTCATTTTATTCTCCCCGCAACAATGCTGAGAAATATCATCTTAGTGTCGTACAAATTGTACTGTTTATTTAAAAATCATCGTATAACATTTAGCCTATCGTTAATTGCCCCAGTCGTAATGTTTATTGTGACAATACAACTTCAAAAGCACCGTGGCTGTCGAATTCCTCCCCCAATCACCGAACTTTCCAATCGAAAAGTCAAATATTTTTGCGCACCAAAAACCCCATTCACGGAAAAATTGATAAAATTTGCCACCGTGAAATTGAACAATGCGCCTGCATTTGATGGTGAGTTTTATTAATATTTCAATCATTTTCTTTTGTAAATTATATTACTTTAAAAAAGTTAACAAATTTCTTACAACATGTCTCCAATAACGTCTTTAGTTTCTACCTTATTTCCGCAATTTTCTATCAATTTGTGACTCATTTTTTTATTGTTATAGACATAGAATGGTATGCTGATAAAGAGTTACTAGTACTCCACGCCAAAGGACAACTAGTTGAGCACGAAAACGCCAAAATCACTCTAATTTTATTTGAAAATGTTACCAAAGACGAAACACCACCGCAACAATTAAACTACAAAATCCGTGTGGCAATGGATGAAACTGAAATGCAGAAAATTCAATATATGTTCTTGGGTTTCTATTTTGCTGTAGGTAAATATATTTGCACAATTGTGGATAAGAGTCTGATTATTATGGATAAAAAGAACAACTTTTATTTATAAATATACATTAAAATACTAACCAGATTCCTGTCCTGTTCTAGATAAAGCAAAATTTATAAAAACCGTTTGTTTTGAAAGTGGTTTAAGTTCATTACAAGGACAGCCGATGAGAACATTTCAAGAAGAAATTTAAACTATAAAATTTTTAATCTTTGTTCCTTTCTTCTTATATTTAAAAACAAAACAAATAGTACATTTTTTCTTATCCTGTGGTCCGCGGACCCCTGGAGATCCGAAGGAATACTAAAATATAATATTGTCCAAAAATTGCACCTTTTTTTCACTCAGGGGTCCTTGAAATTATGCTTGATTTCCTTGGAGGTCTACGGCTGAAAAAGGTTAGGAACCGCTGAAATAGTATATGGACCATGGTTGTAAAAGACCTAGATCACTTTCAAAATAAACGGCTTAGACCGATGGGCACTAGGGTGAGTCAAAAAATCGATTATTTTTTTTTTACAAGTGACACGGAAAAATGGGTTGCTAGACACCTTAAAAAAATTCTCACCAAGTATGAGCTCTTAATTTTAATAGGAAGATCCTCCGCATCGCAGTTTTGTATTTTTTTCTCAGTGCAATAGAAAAAAATTCATACCTCATCATTTATCGATTGTACAGAAAAATGTTCTAAAAGAATTTTTTAGGAAATTTAATGCTCTACAAAAAAGGTATTCTATATTTTTTCCGTAAGCCTCACCATTTGAAAGAAATTAAGGATTTAATTTTGATTTTTTGAAGACAAATTTCATTTTTGTTTATGAATTTTATAACTCGACAATAAATGACTCTTATACAATGTTCAATACAAATTTTTGTTGGAAATTAACTGCTCTATAAAAATGGATCCTTATGTTTTGGCGATTAAATTGACCGTTTAAAAGATATTCATCATCAAACTTTCATGTGTACGGATTTTAAAAGTTTTTGATGAGATATTCGAAAAATTTCAATTTAATTTTTAATTTTTGAGAAAATTTACACGAATTTTGGTTTTTATCAACTGAGGAACTTCAAAATATTTTTCAAGTTTTTTTTTTATACCGAAATATATCATAATATATGTATAATGAAAACTACTTTTTTTATTAATAAATATTTAACTAAGCGATAAATAATGTACAATTTATTTATTTTTAAATGGAGACAAATATACTTAAGCATAAAAAAAAAACTGGAAAAATATTTTGAAGTTTCTCAGTTGATAAAAACTAAAATTCGTGTAAATTTTCTCAAAAATTATAAATTAAATTGAAATTTTTCGAATATCTCATCAAAAACTTTTAAAACCCGTACACATGAAAGTTTGATGATGAATATCTTTTGAACGGTCAATTTAATCGCCAAAACATAAGTCACCATTTTTATAGAACAGTTAATTTCCAAAAAAAATTCTTTTGCGCATTGTATAATAATTATAAAATTCATAAGCAAAAATGAAATTTGTCTTAAAATAATCAAAATTAAATCCTTAATATCTTTCAAATGGTGAGGCTTACGGAAAAAATATAGAATACCTTTTTTGTCGAGCATTAAATTCCCTAAAAAATTCTTTCAGAACATTTTTCGGTACAATCGATAAATGATGAAGTATGAATTTTTTTCTATTGGACTGAGAAAAAAATACAAAACTGCGATGCGGAGGATCTTCCTATTAAAATTAAGAGCTCATACTTGGTGAGAATTTTTTTAAGGTGTCTAGCAACTCATTTTTCCGTGTCACTTGTAAAAAAAAAATAATCGATTTTTTGACCCACCCTAATGGGCATGATAGTGAAAAACTTTATTCTTACTATATTATTTTTCTCGATAAAAAAATATCCAGACAACTTTTATTGGACCAGTGATTTTCTCCCAATCCAATATGCTTTGAATTTTGCTTATATGGACATTCTTAACAATAAAGATATGGCGACTATCGAATCAAAGGTAATTTTAGTGAAAAATTATTTTTAAAAGCTTATTTAGTAAAAATATATCTATATTTTCAGGTAGAGATTAAACCAAACTGTTTAATTGATCGGACTAAAGATGCCAATGTTTTTTTGCTATGTATGTTTATTTTTGGAACTGAAATGCTTATAATGTCGATCATAAAAAATGATATAATTCAAGAGAGACAACAAGGGTTGATAGTAAGTGATATAGTTATTAAGGGGTAATATATCTGGGGCGTTTTTTTCCACTTTATTTAAAACATGGTTTTGTATGAAAACATTTGTTTTGCAACATAAATTCTGTAACTTTTCCGACCAAAAAAAATTTTTTTTGCTAGAATTTACGATTTTTGATTTATATTCTATTGAATTTCTTTCAATAGAAAGATCATCATTATTCTATTGATAGGGTATATTTAGTTGTTATTTTACACTATAAGAATATATAAGAAAAGAAATCGTCTCACAAGTACTGATTTATATATTCTCAATCAATCATTTCAAAGGTTTTTTTTTGTATTTAAAGTCTCAATAATATTTTTTTTTAATTGATTTAAAAAAGAAATGGTTTGACTAAAATGAAATCATCGGTTGCTCCAATAATGATCTATTTAACTTCAAAGAAATGTTTAAAATTCCACCAAAACTATACTACTTTAATATTAATTGTTACTTATCATAAAAACCATTGATGTGTTACTATTTGCCATGGTACATCTACTACTCATAGTACAATCTCATGCGATTTAGAATTTAATTGGAGAAAAAGTAGAATTTAATCAAAACATGCCACTGAACTTACTTCTAATTCTTTGTTCCACCTAAAGACTGGTAAAAATCACTTTTGCATCATCCATCTATATCCTTTAGAAATCTCCGGAAAATTCGATCCGAAATGAACGACGTAGCGTCATCTGTTGGCAAAACGAAACACTATAATAGAATATGAATATTATATACCTATTATTCACATTATCATAAAAATATATCTTATTTTCTACTAACTTTAAATACGTTTTTCATCTACTAACCTGTAATACACTATTTAAGGCCAAATTTGGTTAAAATTGCTAACAAAATTGGCATAAAGTGCACCAATGTCAACCGGTGTCTTTTAAAACTTTTCCGAAGTTTGCCTATGTTAAGCGATTTGGAATCTTGGACTTAATTTATCCAGATTAATATTTCCCAAGGATAATAAAATATATTTACAACACTTTCTGATAGTTTTCTCCGTGAAAATGAAAGTAGATTTGTTTAATTTCTTCGATTAATTAATCACGGAAAATTGACAGCAGCAAAACGGACATTTTCATTGCAGATGCGCAAATTAGTCAAAACAACGTCCAATAAAATGCGCTCAAATTTGATTTGGCATTGAATCTGAAAAATATTGTTTTATTATGAATTAATTATTTATTAAATTACATTTATTAATACGTACTTTAGGGCATAATAACCCGGTTAAATTCTTAGGTATTATAATATAGTCAAGTTCAACATCTCTGACCTTAAATATGTGACAAAATTTTAATATGAAATAAAACTTTTTCACTGAATTTGTATATTTTATACGACATTTTTAAGGTCAGTAGTGATATACATAATCATTAGATTCATTCTTATTCAATCGGATTACTATAAGTCCGAAACGAAAAATTTTTCTTTCCGTGTTAAATAAGCATATTTATTTACCTTATTGATCCTCCAATGTTATTTCATTAGGATAATCAGAAAGTTTGGTTCGATTTTCGTTGGGTTGACTAAAGACAAATCGGAATTTTTCGTAGAAATCCCTAGTAGATTCTGGAAGATTTTTGAATTACCTAAAAGATATGGTGAAAGTTAAAAATAAAAAATGGCACCTAAATAATTTAATGAATGTATACCGTATCTTAAATGTATTGCGTTTCTATTTTACGTTAAAATTACGTAAAAATCGGCACATACTTTCCGAACAATAAAATTACGTCTAACAAGTAAACAGTACACTTTTGGAATTTGGAAAAAATAACTATGGAATATTTTGGTGCTTTTTTGCCGTTCAATGTAGTGCTAACTTGACGTTAAGAGCTTTTCTATAAATATTAAAATTTCGATTTTTTTTTTTGTCCCATTAATTGGTGTTTTTTTGTCGTTCGAAAGTTCCAAGAGGAAAATCTTCATACCTAATTAGCATATTTTCCCAGGAAAGGCTATTTAAAGAAAAAGTTTCCCGGAAATAGCCATTTAAAGAAAAAGCTCGATTTGAGTCATTTTCCAAAAATTAATTTTTTTTTGCCAATAGTTGTTTCTTTTTTGTCATTCGAGAGTCCGAATAGAAAAATCTTCGTAGGTAACTTTTATATTTCCCCGGAAACAGCCATTTAATGAAAAAGCTGTGTGTGTTTTTGTTATTTGAAAGTTCCAAAAGAAAAATCTTTATACCTAATTAGCATATTTTCCCAGGAAACGCTATTTAAAGAAAAAGCTTTCCGGAAATAGCTATTTAAAGAAAAAGCTCCAATTGATTCATTTTCGAAACATTGAAATTTCGAAAAAATTATGCCTCTTTAATTGGTGTTTTTTGCCGTTCAAACGTTCCAAGAGAAATATCTTCACAACTTGCATAACTTCTCGAGAAACGCTTTTTAAAGAAAAAGCTCGATTTGGGTCATTTTTCTAATATTGAATTTTCCAACACTTTTTCTTATCATTAATTGGTTTCTTTATGTTGTTCGAGGGTTCTGAAAGTTATGGTTTCATCACTCGCATTTATTATATTCATTGTTTGTTTTCATAAGTATTAAAGCTTCAATATTAGAGAGATATATCATTAAAATACCAAGGATCTTCCTATTAAAATTAAGAGCTCATACTTGGTGAGAATTTTTTTATGGTGTCTAGCAACCCATTTTTCCGTGTCACTTGTAAAAAAAAAATAATCAAATTTTTTGATCCACCTTACTGGTTATATTAAAATAATTGTTAATCTTGGAATGTATTTAATCCCCCTTGTCAGAAGCATGGTCAGATGTAATTCTTTATCTTCGTACTATCCCTATTACAATTAATAAAGGTATTAGAAATTGCTTAGATTTTAGTCGATAAAGCAAACTTACACTAATATTATCGTTATTTTATTTGGTGAATACGTTTGATGTATATTTCCCTCATAAGAAGCAAATTTTTTTGACCAAATTTCTCTTAAACATGAAAATTTTTGTTGCAGTCTGTGCTGGGAGTCAATAATTTATCAACCTTCAAGTATTGGTTGGGCTGGTACTTGGCAATCCTTATTCCAAATATGTTTCTGTTCATTTTCATGACGTTTACGTTTGATGTTCTCATTTGGAAAAGTGATATTGGAGTTGTCATTTTTATTCTGGTGATGTGTATTCATTCGTGCTTGCTGATGGGAATGGCCTTTATAATTTTCCTCAATGGAAGTAATTTAAATGATTTTCTGAAAAAAAAAATCCTTTATAAATAATATATTTTCTTTTTAGTCATCACATATTCGTTACTGGGTTTAGGAGTCATATTTTACATGTTGCGGATTATTCCCCATGAAAAGGCAACAACAGTGCTTTGGTACTTGATTCCATCGATCACGTTGGGGAATTTGATGGAAATTATCTTTCATAAAGATCGATCTGCAAGTAAAGTATCAAAGATCAATGATGTAAGTAATGGAAATTTTTTTTACTGTTTTTTTGTGGTTTAGATATGGATGGTTTGCAATGGGTTTCATTCGTTAGTATTGATCAGAAATATAATGAATCTGTTTTATTGGCACTGTGCATGTATTTGTATGCCAATTCCGTCATCTACGTCTTTTTAATTTGGTACTTTCATCAAGTGCTTCCGGGACCACACCGATATGCATATCCGTGGAATTTTTTGTGTTACGTAAGATTTATTTGCATAATAGACGCAGGAATTTCCGCAGGAAATTCCGTTCAATTTTATTTTATATATAGGACATACAGGTTTTTCTTTTTGTAGCATCGCGGAAATCATGTGAGTCCAGTGGCGCACGTTGGTTCGAAGTCATCGATTATCACCATCACGGAGCATATTGAAAAAAATACGCAAAATTGGAGTGTTTCAATTAGAATGAAGAAAGTATGTCGAAGATTTGGGGATTATGTTGCTGTGGATAATTTTTCCATTGATATTTATAATGATCAAATAACTGCGATTTTGGGGGGTTATGATGCAGGAAAATCGACACTTTTATCAATGTTAGTAGGTAAATAGTTTGCAGATTGTTGTGAATTTATCCCCAACGGTTAATATTTACTTATGCTAGTTTAACATTCTTAATGATCAATCCAAATTTCCATCAACGAAAATGATATAAGTGAATTAATTTTTCCAGGAAATCTCGAACTGACCAGTGGCTCCATTGAATTCGATGGTCTCAATATATCGACCAATCGGCACAAGATTCACAAAAGAATCGGATTTTGTCCAGAACAAAGTGCACTTGTACCATACATGACCGTGCAGGAGCACCTCATTTATTTCGGGATTGTAAGTCACAAAAATCATCTTGAATCCACTTTTCTCTTATTTAATATGTAGATGAAAGGTCTGAAACACGAAAACGCAATTACCAATGCGAAAGAATTAATGACACGTTTTGGTCTACTAACAAATAAGAATATCTTTCCGAAAAACTTACCAAGTGGAATGCAACGTAGACTTCAACTATTGATCGCCGTTTGTGGGCCGAAAATTGACGTGATTGTTTTGGACGAACCGTCAGCATCAGTGGACTTGGACTCGAAAATGGAAATTTGGAGAATCATTCAAGTAAATTGTAATTTCTGTTGGGCAAAAAAAAGTTTTTTAGATTTTTATTTTGTAGAGTTTTCGAAAAAATCGGACCATTGTTTTCACAACAAGTTCAATGGAAGAGGCCAATGCGTATGCCAATCAAATGGTTATTATGAGTCATGGAGTTTTGCAATACTATGGCACTCCAACTTTCCTAAAAAATATTTATGGTAAATCGAAACTAATATATAAAATTCTTTCGTCTGTCTGTACATTTCGATTTTGAACTCAATTTTAGGGTAAATATTTGTTTCAAGATGTCCTTATTCCGAATTTGACATTTTTAAAATTTTTGTCTGTCTGTCTGTGTGTCCCGATTTAACTAAAGAACGGAACAACCGAATTTAATGAAATTTGGTATTAATATACAACACAATTTTCCACATACTATAGGCTACTTATCATTTCAAAAAAAAATAAGGGAAGGTATTCCCTAGGGATGGAAACAGAAATTTTTACTTTAGACAAGTGAGTTATATATCATTGGAAAGGTAATTAAAAGTTAGAAAATAATCTGTAAAACTATTTTTAGTTGAACTGACAGAAAGCACAGTTAATTCAATTTAAAGTTTAAAAAATTGCCTCTAAAATATAAACGTTTATATATATTAGGGTGATTTTTTTTTTACTTTTTTTTTTTTTTGGTCCCATCGTGAAATTTTGTTGGAAATACCAAAAAAAAAATCCTTGAAAGTTTGAGCCCTTAATATTAATTTTAAGTTCTCGACCAAGACGTGTAAAGATTTCCCATTAAAAATACACGGAAACTCTGACTTTTATTTTTAAATTCCTATATCTCAGCGGCATTTCATGGGATCGCTTTTATCGAAGATATGGTTTTTTCTCAGAATTAAACGCTCTACAAAAGTGCCCATTGCGACAAAGTCGTAACTCACACCGGTGAGGTAGTACGGGCCACTGAACCTGATTTTTCCATAAAATTCGCGTTTTTTTGCATTTACCTCGTAAATAACAAGAGCTACGAAAAAATTATAAACGAAAAACTTGTAGAGAATTTGATTTCCTACAAAAAAGTTCCTGTAGACCAAATCGCGAGGATCTATATTAAACGAGATATTAAACCTTGAATTTTATGGAAAAATCAGGTTCAGTGGCCCGTACTACCTCACTGGTGTGAGTTACGACTTTGTCGCAATGGGTACTTTTGTAGAGCGTTTAATTCTGAGAAAAAAACATCTTCGGTAAAAGCGATCCCATGAAATGCCGCTGAGATATAGGAATTTAAAAATAAAAGTCAGAGTTTCCGTGTTTTTTCAATGGGAAATCTTTACACGTCTTGGTCGAGGACTTAAAATTAATATTAAGGGCTCAAACTTTAAGGGTGATTTCTTTGGTATTTCCAACAAAATTTCACGATGGGACCAAAAAAAAAAAAGTCAAAAAAAAATCACCCTAAATTAATCATATTGATTCTTTAGAACATTGTTTTATTATTTCTAGGTACCGGCTACGATTTACGAGTGGTACTATCAGAAGCACCAAGCGTTGATGCCATTACTGCTATAATTGTTAAGAGTGTACCCCAAGCTGAAATAAAACTATCGACCGGCAGTCTTCTGCTCTATCAAATTCCCACTGTGGACTCAACGACACTATCAAATCTTTTTTCAAATCTTGAAGATAAGAAAAAAGTTTTCAATATCATCAGTTTTGGCTTGAGTCTTCGAAGTGTTGAATATGTCTTTATCAAGTATTTGTCTCAAAAATTGACAATTTTTAGAATTGGCATTTGTTAATTGATTAATTTTGTAGACTGCAACCAGACGAGGAACACATCATGTACCAAAATAGTAAGAGTTGATTTTCTTGAATTAAAATCTCGATACATTGACCACGATCAACTTAAGCAGGTCAATGTAACGGATTCTATTGTTTTTCCAGTGTTCCATTGTTTTTATTTTTGTTTTTAAGAACCGATTTATACCAACAAATCTGGCTGTAGTCGATATATGAGACAAATCATTGCGTTGCACTATAATTTCTTTTCATATTTTAGTCATCGATTGGCGGAGATTTTTTTATGTGTGAGTAAAGATTTTTTTTTATTATTTATGGTTCTATCACTAGTTCAACAAACTATTGTTATGCAAACTATGGTAATATGATATAGTTCTTTATAGTAGATGATAAAATTCAGATCTCAGCTTTTATTAAATAAGAAGACAACTCAGGTTGTTTAAGATCGATTTTTTTTATTTAATATTTTTTAATATTCAAATTAGCTACGTTTCGTTACGTATCGTAACTTCATCAGGATTCTTGAATCACAAAAAATATAATAGTTTCACTTTAAATTCAATAAATTTATAAACAAACCGATCTTAAACAACCTGAATTGTCTTCTTATTGTTCTTCATAGTTTATGCTTATATATTTTTTCATTACAATTTACTTTAATCTTTCATATAAAACTCCACTATCCTCGCTATATTGTTACTAAGTCTTGTGGACGTTTTCAATGCAGTCTTTTTAATAGTCGTAGTTTGTAGGAGGTATTTGTAGTTTTATTAGCTATGTGGCATTCTTTAAGCGTTTAAGGGTTGAACATGCAGTTTAAGGGATGCCTACTTCCCACTAAGAGGGAGAGACGAACGTGGCTTCTTCAGCAATTGCATGTACCATCGTTATATAAGGGATGATTATGGAACCAAAGGCAGTTTCGGGTTCGTAACAAAGTATAGAACGATAATATAACAATCTTTTTCGATTTCGAAACAAAAAGATTTTTCGCCAAAAAAAACCGTGGGTTAACCATCGTTGATTTTTCACGAAAATGGTCAAATAAAAAAAAAATATTTTAGGATGCCAATCGAAAGTACAAGTCTATCTGTACATGCTGTGCAAATTTTTCCCAAAACAAACCACGTTTAAGGGTTGAACATGCAGTTTAAGGGATGCCTACTTCCCACTAAGAGGGAGAGACGAACGTGGCTTCTTCAACAATTGCATGTACCATCGTTATATAAGGGATGATATTTTCGAACCTCATCACTCTGCTATGTCTTTAACGCAGCTCCCTAAAGTTAAGCCTTTGATTATTGATTTTTCAAAAAAAAATCTGCTCATTCGTTTGTTTGTCAAAAAGAGAAACCTAAAGTTAGCCCCTCATTCTTAAAAACGGTCGTTTTTTCCTTGAATTTGATGTATTTCTATAGATCTTTAATGGTTCATGTAAGATCTACAGTTGTTCGACGAATGATCAAAAAAAAAATGGAAAAATCAAAAGTCAAGGGACTAACTTTAAGGAGCTCCTCCACGCAATTTGTAATCGAGTTTATTTGAAGTTCTCTGTATATTTGGCTATTGCGTACCATGAGATTTTGGTTATGGTTTTCAATATTCAATTTTGTATTATCTGGAATCAGTTCATTTCTTTTGCCAGATGGGTACAACAAAAATGGGTACAACAAATAGAAAATTGAACGATCTACAAAAAAGATTTTATACAAGTTTTTGATATATTTACTCCTTCAAAAGTTATTCGAGGTTAAAGTTGAACTAAAGAGAAATTTTAAAATTTTTTCAATTTGTTGACGCAACTATCAATTTTATGAGAAAATTTTATAGGACATTTTTAGTAGAACACTTTTTTTCTATAACTTATCTCTATAAAAAAAATTGATATTTTTCACAGGTCCTAAGTTATTTGCATTAAACTGAAAATTCCCTGAATTATTATTTTTTTAACATATTTTTTTTTTATTTTAATTAAATAATTTAGGACCTGTGAAAAATATCAGCAACTTTTATACAGATTCGTTAGAGGAAAAAAAGTGCTCTACAAAAAATGTTCTATGAAATTTTCTCATAAAATTGATGGTTGCGTCAAAAAATTGAAAAAATATTAAAATTTCTCTTTAGTTCAACTTTGACCTCGAATAACTTTTGAAGGAATAAATATATCAAAAACTTGTTAGAGACCTTTTTTGTAGATCATTCAATTTTCTACAAGAATATATTTTGGTTATTCCGAAATATTGTCACCAACGTGAGCTATAAAATTCCAAAGTGTAAGAGAATATTGTTCCCATGTTATTTAAATGGAAAATCGAAATTCTACAAAAAGTGTCCTTTAAAATTTTCTCATAAAATTGATAGTTGCGTTAACAAATTGAAAAAAATTTAAAATTTCTCTTTAGTTCAACTTTGACCTCGAATAACTTTTGAAGGAATAAATATATATTGGTCATTGCGAAATATTGTCACCAACGTGAACTATAAAATTCCAAAATGCAAGAAATTTTATAGGACATTTTTTGTAAAGCACTTTTTTTTCTATAACTTATCTCTACAAAAAAATTTTGATATTTTTCACAGGTCCTAAGTTATTTGCATTAAACTGAAAATTCCCTGACTTATTAAATCTTTTACATAAAAATTATTTTTTTATTTTAATTAAATAATTTAGGATCTGTGAAAAATAGATATCAAAAACTTTTATATAGATAAGTTATAGGAAAAAAAGTGCTCTACAAAAAATGTCCTATGAAATTTTCTCATAAAATTGATGGTTGCGTCAAAAATTTGAAAAAATATTAAAATTTCTATTTAGTTCAACTTTGACCTCGAATAACTTTTGAAGGAATAAATATATCAAAAACTTGTAAGACCATATTTTTTGTAGATCGTTCAATTTTCTACAAGAATATACCTTGGTCATTCCGAAATATTGTCACCCAACGTGAACTATAAAATTCCAAAGTGCCAGAGAAAATTGTTCCCATGTTATTTAAATAGAAAATCGAAATTTGCGATGCAGCACCTCTTAATATTAATATTAAGAGTTTAAACTTTCACAGGATTTTTTTTTGTCATTCGCAACAATATTTTCGATATAATTAAGAAAAAAACATTCATCATTTTTTTTTTAATCAAACTAATGTAGAGTAATGATACTCTAGGAACTGCTCTAAAATTGGTACGTTTAATATGAACCTCTTAATATTAATATTAAGAGCTTAAACTTTCACAAGATTTTTTTTGTCAATTCCAATAATATTTTCGATATAATTAAGAAAAAAAATATATATAAATATATATATAAATATATATATATATATATAAATATATATCTTCTCCACATACCTATTTAAAATTTAATTCAAATAAAATCAATTTCCATCGTAAATTTTCCAAAATATTTTCAGATTTTGGCTATTGGTTTGGCGACAGTTTTTGTATGGTACAAACTCGCCGTGAGCATACCGGATTACAACAGTTTCGCGTTAACCTTTGGAATGAAAGTATATCCAAATGGAACCAATTACTATTCCCAAGATGATGTTGATGAAAATTTGGGAACCATTTACCAGTCGTTGGTTCCTAATGCGATTCGGGTATCGAATTTAACTACCAGTTGGTCAACAAAATGTATGAATTGTTTACAATGTGGACTAAAATTATATTTTTAGCATATGAGAAGCTGATGAAAGAGGACTACTTTAGTTATGTAACCAATGTGGTAATTGGAACTGAATTTACAAAAACAGTAACCACTGGTCGGTATTCTCTGCTCATGCGGCATTCTTCACCGCAAAGTTTGAATGCAATTTCGAATACATTGTTGAAAAGCCAGTTTTCACAGAATTCTATAGTTACGACAAATGAACCGATTGAAAGTGCCACCAAGGAAATGAATAAGCTTGATTTTAATTTTGTGGCAATGTGTAAGTAGTACTTTCAATGCCACCAATAGTTCATCATGAATATATCTTTTCTTCATAGTAAATTTATCATATTTCCATATTTTTTTCTAGTATTTTTGGCCGTACTACAATTGCCATTTTTGATTTTTATTCATGACCAAATACCAATAAAAAATCTTCAATTGACGACCGGAATTGGTTCAATTACCTACTGGCTATTCAACATTCTGATTGAATTCTTTATTTGTGGATTAATAATCAGTTTGTGGACGTTCGCAGTTTTAAAAATGGACACCACAAATTTTTATTCGAACTATAAAGATCTTGGTATTTATGATCGATATGATCTTTGGATAGATCAGGCTTAATGAATTGTTGTTTAGGTGCTTTATTGGGAATACTATACGTGTATATTTTGATGATTTGTATTCTGGCAAGTTGTTTGTCATTATTCTTCGATCATTGGTACACAACTCTTACTATTCTATTCTGTATTGATGTTATTCCAACTTTGCTAAGTCAGATTGTTGAGGCGAAAAGAATAATTGATAAGATTGTATGGTTTCTACCGGAATTCGGTTTTCGAAAGCTCGTGTTTCTATTGGATGCGGCGATATTTAAGTATCAATTATGCGAAAAGAAATCGGAAAAGTATTTTGAAAATATTTGCAATGATCTAGAATCGACGAATAGTTTTGATTTTTTTTGTTGTAGTAAGTGCTTTTTTTAATGTTTAATGAAATGGAAATGAAAAGAACTATTTTTAGAGATGCAATGTGCTACGGGATGCAGAAAACTTTATATTCAACAGGGGGAATTTTTGAAATATTTGGAAATCTATGGAGCTACAGCGCTGGTTTATTTGGTTATTCTTATATTGTTGGAGTGGAGTGTTTTCGGAAAGTTTTGCTGGTGTGCGACTGTCAGAAAAGAGACACAATCGACTTCGTCTGATGTCAACCGAGAAATAATTCATGTTAAAGAGAATTGGGGGAGGCATCCGGAAAGTAAGATATTTGCCAAGATTTTTTAAGGGATCTAACCGATTAAGTATTTGAAATTTGTACTCGTATCTAATGAAGGGATTTTACTTTGTTTTTATTGCTTTTCTCCTAAGATAGCCATGCACTTAAACTCACACCCCTAACCCCTATAAAAAGGGAATAATGGGGTTGACAACCTTTAAGGCAAATTTTTTTATTCTCAGCACTTATTGAAGATATCTTCATGAAATTGAAACTATACATTAGACTGGACCAAAAAAATCAACTATTTTTTTTTTTGAAAAGTCTATCGAAAATATTGTTCAAGGTGACAAAAAAAAATATCGGAAAGGTTTGAGCCCTTAATATTAATATTAAGAGTTCGATTTTTTATTTGTGCTTTCATTTTTGAGTCAATGCTGTCAAACTATCAAGGTAAAAAAATTCATCTGCACATATATTTATAGAAAATTAAATTCCCTACAAAAAAGGTCTCTTTGAAAATTTTTGTCAGGCACGCCGTTTCCGAATAATCAAAGTTTAAACATTGATATAATTTTTAGATTTATCTTCTTTATTTTGGAATTTTGTAACTAACGAACAAACAAATATATAAATATAAACAATATAGATTCTTGAAGGGAATTTAATTCTCTACAAAAAAGGTTTTCTAACGTTTTTATATAAATTAACTTTTTCAAAAGTTATTCACAATTAAAGTTGAATAAAATATTAAATTATTTTAAGACAGTAAATCTACGTTTTTGTGTAATAAATAGCTGTTAACCAAGAATAAGTTTGGATTTATTATAAAATTTAGATATTTCAAGCGATAAGATTACTAAAATTAAGATTTTCGATTATTTAAAATGTCAATTTGTTCCACTGAATGAAAAAACAAATGGTTCAACAACGAAAAAAACAATAATTTAATTTTTTCTTCAACTTTAATTGTGAATAACTTTTGAAAAAGTGATTTTATGTAAAAACATTAAGAGGCCTTTTTTGTAAAGCATTAAATTTTCTTTAAGAATCTATATTGTTCATTTCTATATATTAATTTGTTCGTTAGTTACAAAATTACAAAATAAAGAAAAAAATTCTAAAAACTATATCAATATCTGAAGCTTGATTATTCGGGAAGGTTTGAGTCCATAATATTAATATTAAGAGGTCTATCATCTTTAATTTCGATTTTTTATTTGTGCTTTCATTTTTGTGTCAATGCAGTCAAACTTTCATAGTAAAAAAAATCATCTGCATATATATTTATAGAAAATTAAATTCCCCACAAAAAACGACTCTTTGAAAATTTTTGCCAGAGTTTCCGAATAATCAAGCTTCAGACATTGATATAATTTTTAGATTTATCTTTTTTACTTTGGAATTTTGTAACTAACGAGCAAATAAATATATAGAAATAAACAATATATATTCTTGAAGGGAATTTAATGCTCTACAAAAAAGGTCTCTTAACGTTTTTACATAAAATCACTCTTTCAAAATTGGTTCAACAATGAAAAAAACAATAATATTTTTTCCTTCAACTTTAATTGTGAATAACTTTTGAAAAAGTGATTTTATGTAAAAACGTTAGAAAACCTTTTTTGTAGAGCATTAAAGTCCCTTTAAGAATCTATATTGTTCATTTCTATATATTTATTTGTTCGTTAGTTACAAAATTCCAAAATAAAGAAGATAAACCTAAAAATTATATCAATGTCTGAAGCTTGATTATTCGGAAATGGCGTGTCTAGCAAAAATTTTCAAAGAGACTTTTTTTGTAGGAAATTTAATTTTCTATAAATATATGTACAGATGATTTTTTTTACCTTGATAGTTTCACAGCATTGACGGAAAAATGAAAGCACAAACAAAAAATTGAAATTGAAGATGATAGACCTCTTAATATTAATATTAAGGGCTCAAACCTTCCCAGTGCAGATTTCAAATGCTTAATCGGCTAGATCCTTTGAAAATATGATCAAAATCATTCCAAATCCTCTATAATTTTCTTAATGTTTATCGATTTTCAAAAGAAATCATTAAACAAACCAAATAAATTCTCAATTTTGACCAAATATTATGACTGATTTTCAGGTGTCGATTTCGATCGATTGATTTTACTGGTGAATAATCTGAAGAAATCATACTTCTGCTTTAGAAAAATGAAATATACGGAACCATTAAAAGGAATAAGTTTTGGGGTTCAACGCGGTGAATGTTTTGGAGTGTTGGGCAAGAAAGGGTCGGGAAAATCAACAATTATCAAAATTTTAACTGGCCAAATAACACCAAGTTCGGGCGGCGCAAGTATCCAAGGCTGGCATCTGGGAACTCACACGTCCTGGGTAGGTATTATAATCACTTTTGGATGTTCAAACTTGTGGGTTTTAATTTGAATTTTTAGTTTTTAGATCGAGTAGGATATTGTCCTCAAAATGTTGCGGTCAATTGTGGCATGACGGTTTATCAACATTTGAAAATGTTTGCCCTGAGCAAAGGAGTCCCCTACAGAATGTTGCAGCAAGAAATTAACTTTTGGATTGATATACTAAGTAAGAAAGTGTATTTCAAATAGGTGCTACTTTTAAGTGTAAAAATATTTTGGTAAATTAGAATTGCAGAGCGTCAAGAATAATTTGTCGGGAGACCTGTCCAGAGGAAGTCGAAGAAAACTTTGTATAGCCAATGCTTTGATTGGCAATCCGGATGTGATTTTTTTGGACGAACCGACCTTAAATCTGGATCCAGTGTCGCGAAGTAACGTGTGGAGTATCTTGGCAGCGGCCCATAATTCGGGTCAGTCTCTGTTGCTGATGACCGAAAGTATGGATGAATGTGAGGCACTTTGCCAGAGGCTTACTATTATGGTGCACGGAGTACTGAAATGCATTGGCAAAATGGAATATTTGAAGAAACACTATATGCAAGGCTATACGATTCTAATCCATTTAGATACATCAGCATCAATTGCATCAGTGTCCAATATCATGAATCAAATGCGAGAAAAGTTTCAGACGAAACTTGAAGAACATACTTCGGCCTTTATGCGATTTTCAATTAGTGATGGCAGCTTTACATTGTCGTATTTGTTTGCTCAAATGGAAAAAATGAAGTCATCGTATAAAGATGTTATTTTGGAATTTACGATAACGGATACATCTTTGGATGATCTATATGCGACAATGGCTCAAAGTAGTTGGCGAGGATGATTTTTTTTTTGTAGGGCTATGAAGATTTATGTGTGGGTGTTTTTGATGCATTTATTTGGAATCTTGACGTTAATGCTATGATCCAAATGCTTAGTTTATTAGAATTTAATGTAAGGTCCAATTGATCATAATTATTTTCAGAAAATCTTTTACTTACTGAAATTATTTTTATTTATTTTTTTTTTTAAATAAAATAAATTTAAAACAATTAGTTGTTTAAATTAACTTTTTTTGGAAGAAGTCTAAGCTATCAAAGTTCCATTACAAATAGATAGACTTGGGCTTTTGAAAAAAAAAATCATTGATTTTTTTCATGTATTTAAAAAATTATTTGGTATACCATGCAAAAAAAATGGTATGTACGGGCGTGAGAAGTTATACTTCTTTGGTACAAATAAAAATATGTTATTGATCATGTTATCGTCGATGAATCAGTTATTGATAGTTTACGATAACTAAGATATGTTACAATTTTAAACACAATTTTTACTTTTAATGTTAATATAATAAGCAAATGTATGTATGACGGCAAAAACAAAGAATGATGATTTTTATTTTCTTAATTATATCGAAAATATTGTTCGAAATGACAAAAAAAAATCCTGTGAAAGTTTAAGTTCTTAATATTAATATTAAGAGGGGCCGCATCGCCAATTTCGATTTTCCATTTTAAATAACATGGAAACAATATTCTCTTGCACTTTGCAATTTTATAGCTCACGTTGGTGACAATATTTCGGAATGACCAAAGTATATTTTAGTAGAAAATTGAACGGTCTACAAAAAAGGTCACGTACAAGTTTTTGATATATTTATTCCTTCAAAAGTTATTCGAGGTCAAAGTTGAACTAAAGTGAAATTTTAATTTTTTTTTCTATTTTTTGACGCAACCATCAATTTTATGAAAAAATTTTATAGGACATGTTTTGTAGAGCACTTTTTTTCTATAATTTATCTCTATAAAAGTTTTTAATATTTTTCACAGGTCCTAAGTTATTTGCATTAAACTGAAAATTTCTTGAATTATTATATTTTTAACATAAAATTTGTTTTTTTATTACTAAGAACCTGTGGAAAATATCAAAAACTATTATAGAGATATAAGTACTCTACAAAAAATGTACAATGAAATTTTCACATAAAATTGATAGTTGCGTCAAAAAAAAGAAAAAATATTAAAATTTCTCTTTAGTTCAACTTTGACTTCGAATAACTTTTGAAGGAATAAATATATCAAAAACTTGTCTGAGACCTTTTTTGTAGATCGTTCAATTTTTTACAAGAATGTATCTTGGTTATTCCAAAATATTGTCACCAACGTGAACTATAAAATTCCAAAGTGCAAAAGAATTTTGTTCCCATGTTATTTAAATGGAAAATCGAAATTTGCGATGCGGCACCTCTTAATATTAATATTAAGAGATCTACAAAAAAGATCCCTTAGAAGTTTTTGATATATTTATTCCTTCAAAGTTGAATTAAAGTGAAATTTTAATATTTTTTTAATTTTTTGGCGCAACCATCAATTTTTTGAGAAAATTTTATAAGATATTTTTTGTAGAGCACTTTTTTCTCTATAACTTATCTCTTTAATAGTTTTTAATATTTTCCACAGGTCCTAAGGTATTTGGATTAAGCTGAAAATTTCCTGAATTATTTTATTTTTAACATAAAAAATATTTTTTCTATTTTAATTAAATAACTTAGGATCTGTGAAAAATATCAAAAACTTCCAAGGAAATAAGTTATAGAAAAAAAGTGCTCTACAAAAAATTTCCTATAAAATATTCTTATAAAATTGATGGTTGCGTCAACAAATTGAAAAAATATTAAAATTTCTCTTTACTTCAACTTTGACCTCGAATAACTTTTGAAAGAATAAATATATTAAAAACTTGTTAGAAACCTTTTTTGTAGATCGCTCAATTTTCTACAAGAATATTTCTTGGTTATTCCGAAATATTGTCACCAACGTGAGTTATAAAATTCCAAAGTGCAAGAGAATATTGTTCCCATGTTATTTAAATGGAAAATCGAAATTTGCGATGTGGCACCTCTTAATATTAATATTAAAAGCTTAAATTTGCACAGGATTTTTTTTGTCATTCCCAACAATATTTTCGATATAATTAAGAATTTATATTTTTGAATCAGTCTAGTACACATAAAAATATATATTTGAATTCGTGTTCTTTAGAGAATCATCCTTATAATATTAAAAATGATAATTTAATTAATTTATTTACTAGAGCAGTGCAAATAAAATAAGGTTTGTGGATCAATGAAGTCGTTGTAGAATATCATAGTCAGTGTTTATATGTTGCTAACAAAAACAAAACCGATTTATAAATACAATTTTCTATAATATTATTATTATGATTATTATTGCAATCTTAAAAAATGAGCTTTTTTGGTAATATGATAATGCATATGTGAAGTATAACAAAAAAAGATATATACGGACCATCTAAAAATCATGGAAAACAAGGCTTCAGCTCTATGTTTTAAGACTTGTTGTATTGCAAAACACAATAAGATTAACATATTGCTTCAAATTATATTCGGAATACTGTATTTATGGATGATGAATGTAGTTAAAACCTCACAAGGCATTATAATGCTGGGTTTAGATGTAAATATACCTGCAGATTTGTCAGTAAATGCCGAAACCATATTGTTCGCACCATTTAATCCATTTACTGAACGGCTCATGAAGAAAACCGCGAGCCTGACAGGCAAAGATAATATCGATTACAATAAAAGTAAGTAACCAGAGATAATACCAAGTGATCCATTAAATCATTCCCTTCATTTCAGATATGAGATATTTTTCAAATGAATCACAATTGATGGAGGAAATAGAACGTAAACTGCGTAAGTCAGAACCGCTTGATAGAATCAAAGTTGTAATATTTTACGATCTTACGAGTTCAGATGAGATTCCGAAAAACTTAAAGTACCGAATCCGGTTCTCACTAGACGAAAATAATCTTAAAAAGTTGGAAACTAGTGAAATTCAGTTAATAACTTTTAAGGGTAATTCCAAACACATTTTGTAATCGTGCACATTTAAGTGAATTACATAATTTTCGTTCAGATAATCAGTATATCAATCGTGGATATATTGGCCTACAACAGGCCATAAATAATGCATACCAAAGTTTATTGGGAAAAGACAGGTTTAATGTAAAAAGACATTTTCAGTGCCACGGATTTGATATGGAGCATGAAATTTGAACCATTTTGTTTGTAGATCACATTATTTCCCATGCGGGATCCCAGACCGAGATCTATAGCCGATGCCAATTTAATCAAAATACCTCTAATAATTGTTCTTTTATTCGTACAACTTCTTTCTATATTAGTACCAGCCAAATATATTATAAAGGAAAGAGCCTTAGGAGTAAAAGTATGCGGTTCATAATTCTTGATCTGTAATATCAGCAGTGTAAATAAGTTCTCGCTGTTTTTTTTTGTTGAAAAAAATGGTTTTATTTCATGAGAAAATGAATTATAATGTTATTCAAAGTATGGTCCATCGGAAGGTACGACTTTTTCCCATCTTTCAGGTAAGTTATGAATACCTTCCCAAAAAAACCGTTCGTCTTTTGAGGCCAAGAATGCATCGAGCCAATTTTCGATTCCCTCCGTTGAAGTGAAGCGTATTCTGGACCAGGCATTTTGCATGGATCGAAACAAGTGGTAGTCAGAAGGTGCCCAGTCTGGACTATATGGCGGGTGGGGTAGCGATTCCCATCCAGCATTTTCAACGTAGTTTTTCACCGCGGAAGTACGATGTGGCCGAGCATTGTCATCATGAAAAATTATCGACTTTATCCAGAAATTATTTGGACGCATATTCTGGCCGTTTTTGCTTGATTGCTCGGGTCAAACGAATCAATTTTGTTCGATAGTAGTCACCAGTGATGGTTTTACCTGGATCCAGCAGCTCATAATAGATGACTCCCTTCTGATCCCACCAAATACAGAGCATTACCTTTTACCAAATATTTGAGGCCTTCCACCTCGTTCACGGTCCTCCAAGTCGAAATCACCACTTTTGAAGCGCCGAAACCAATCTCTACAAGTCGTTTCAGATAGAGCATGATCCCCGTAAATTTTCACCAGCACACGATGAGTTTCAGCGGCCGTTTTCTTCATCAAAAAATGATGGAGCAAAATTCCCCACAAATACACTTTTTTTGGCTCAAAAGTAGACATTTTCGATGCGTGAAAAAAACAAATTGATGTGTGAAAATCAAAACAATGTATATTGAATATTGTTGTCATATGTCATAGCCAGTGGCGTGCACAGAGATTTTAGGCAGGATAGGCAGACATTTTTAAAAGCTACTTTAATATAATCAAAAATGCTGCATGTTGGTTTTAGTTCGATTAGCCATCAAAATTTTAAAGTGTGAATTTTCTGATTTTTTTTTTTGCCAATCGATGGGAAGTCGTTCGTAGAGAGGTATGTGAAAGAAACCGTTTCGATTGTGACAAAAAAGTTTAGCGGTAATAAATTAACTAAGAAAAATGAATTAATTAATTAGTCATTGATATAGTAAAATGTTAAGAAAATATAGTTCAAAGCAACATACAATAACAAAAATGCAGGAAAATTTAGGAAACAGTTGGTTAAATGTAAAACTAACAAAAAAGTTAAGGAAAACTAAACAGAACCTCCCCCCTTCGAAAAAAAAGGCAACTCAAAAATTAATTTTTTTCCTCAAATTATATTTTCCCAAAATTTTTCACAATAACAAAAATCGAAACAGAATTAAAGAGGTTTTTCTCCAAAAATTTTTCATCACTAATGAAAATCAAGTTATCACACAAAAAAATTTTGAAAAAATATATATACGAAGTAGAACATTAAGTAAGTGTTTTTTGAAATTCGAAAAATATTTTTCTTTGACTTTTTTTTAGTTTTAGTTTTAACCAACCGTTTCCTAAATTTTCCCTCATTTTTGTTAGTGTATGTTGCTTTAAACCTTATTTTTTTAACATTTTACTATATCAATGACTAATTAATTAATTTATCTTATGTATTTAATTACCGCTAAATTATTTTGTCACAAACGAAACGGTTTCTTTCGAAAACCTCTACGAACGATTTCCCATCGATTGGCAAAAAAAATTTCGAAAAATTCACACTTTAAAATTTTGTTGGCTAATCGGTATAGGCTACATAATGATGTTGATATTTTCAAACACAAATATCCATAGATAGACTCAATTTGTAAACTTTATTAAAGAAATACAATATAATCGTTAGGATTAAATAATACAGATAATAGATAATATATTATTAAAATTTATTAGAATTAAATAATAACAATGTACGTAGATTACTGATCGTTAAATCGATTATTGAGATGAATCAAATTCAAACTTGTAATTTCAGCGGTAATGAATAAGAAACGATGCTACTTCGGTAATTATCGTAATTTGTCGTGTGCAAGAAGACAGTGTCTTTTTTTCGAGGTTGTATGTGTAGAATTGTATATTTGTATTATTGTTTTTATACGAACGCACACACTGACACATATATATAGCTATGAGTGCACACATATAAATATTTAGGCACGAATAGTTTGTGTCTTTCCCGCTGCTGGACTCAGTAGCGCTAGTGCATTACAATGCAAATATTACCAGTCGCTTACTTGAAATTGAACGAACGAATGAGCTGGCATGATCTGTATACTGTATAGATGATATCCGTTAAGATTTTTTGTTTATTGATATTTGATAGTACTCGTAAATAAAATAAAACTAGATATCAGAATAAAATTATAAATATTTATCTGAATTAAGTAGGGTGGGCAGTGTCTTTTTGTCTATAAGGAATGCACGCCACTGGTCATAGCTTTCCAGCGAAAAAAAAAGTTCGGTCAAAATAATCAATTTAATACTGCTAGCGCCATATCTTGTAAAACAGCGAGAACTTATTTACACTGCTTAATAGTTTTCAACATAATTACAAGTAGTACCATTATATTTCAGGAACTATTAAGAATTATGGGTTTGAGTTTCGGTATGAACTGGTTTGGATGGTATATCTGTGGAATTGTGTCAAGCTTGATATTCCTGGTTATGATCTTTACGACGGTGATAATTATTTTACCAAATATTAGTTTTGGTGTGATTTTTTTGTCTCTAATACTTTATTTCCATGCTTCAATGTGGATGACCTATGCGTTGTCGATTTTGTTTGGCGGAAGTAATTATTGGTATATTTCCAGCCAATCATTGTGATTTGTTCTTTGTAATGATTTTCAGCGTTGACCAAATATTGTGGAATATATCCTTATTTACTTGCCTTTTTTGTGCTAATGTCGCAAGAAAATTTGAACAGGTTTTGGGTAGTTTTCTTACATTTTTTTCCGCCGTTGGCATTACCGATTTTGTTTGATAACTTAAAGAGAAAAAATAATTATAGTATAAAGTGCAATAATTTGTTATTGGGTGATTTTTTTTTAGCATTTCAGTGTTTCAGGTAGTCTTACAACTTTTTCTTCATCTACTGATTTTACCAAATCAATTTCATTTACTTTATCTATGTTTGCTTTCGATACATTGTTGTACATCTTTCTGGTGTGGTACTTTGAAAAAGTTTTTCCCGGCAAGTATGGATATGCTCAACCGTGGTACTTTTTATGTAAGGTATGTTCCAATTTTCGGTAGAAAATTCATAAATTCTTTTATGGAAATAATTTTATGAAATAAATCGATGCATTTGCAGAAAGTGTTTAGTAAAAATGTAGTTTCCACCACCATGGATTTGCCGGCGATGGAACCAATGCCATCAAACAAAGCTCAGTTTCAGGAAAATGTCCACCGTCTAGAAGTGTCAATTACCATCAGAAATTTGTACAAGTGTTACGGAGAATGCACTGCCGTGCAAAACTTATCGATTTCACTATATAAAAATCAAGTTACGGCATTGCTTGGATCTAATGGAGCTGGAAAAACCACATTAATGTCCATGATAACCGGTTAGTTTATTCCCAATAGAAGTGGAAATATTTAGAATATTTTGGGTTTTTAGTCGAAGATCCCACTGCAGAAAAGTGTAGTGAACGAGTTTATGCTAAAAACCAAATTTTTACGCATATTTATCATCAGGAGAATAAATATCTACTAGGTCGCCTATCAAAATGTGGCCGCTAGTATTTTTAATTGTTTTTTTGCAAAAATTTAATTGATTTGTTTTTAAAATAAAATATCGTCCACTTCACGGCAATATATGTAAAGACTTTGAAAAGTCAGGGTTGCCGTTGCGCACTTGACCGCACCTCTGCGCAGCCAGGTGTAAACAGGTATGATTTTGGGCCCTTTTTACGTTCATAACGTGCATTTTTGATTTATACATCAAATTAAAGCTAATTTTTTTCTCATTATTATGATACACGTATGCCTAATTAAATTTGGCCGCAAATAAGGGTTGCTGGCTGCAATAAAATAAATAACTTCGCTTCAGATTGTATTAAAAAATAATTAAGAGTACCTTAGAGTACCTATATAAACCTTTATATATACATAGACACATAGTTGATGTTAATAGCGTAATAGCTTACGTATCTGACATTCTGATCCTCCTAATTATAAAGACGTGGGTTCAAATCTTACAGTAAACTTTTTTTTTTACAAAGTTATTGTAGATAGACCCTCGGAGTTGCTCAATATTGAAATATTAACAAAAAAAATTATAGTAGTAGTAATAATAATAATAGTAATAAAATTTGATAAGAATTTTTTTTGAAAATTCCTACCCTAAAAGAGTAAAAGAGGTGACTTAGTTTGTATGAGAAAATGTAGAGTTAATCAACAATCGGAATTTTGAATTTAATAAGTGAAATTAATAAATAAATAGTTAATTAATAATAAGTTTCTGTTTTTGTTAAATCATTTTAATAACAACGTTTTAAATAACGTTATTTCACTAAATTAGTATGAAAGTTTATGTAGTACTTATTCTAGAAATGCGATTTTTAATTTTTGTTTGATTTTCAATAATCCAATTTTTTAAAATCAAATTTTAGCAACCAATGATTGTGACCTGGAGCAATTATTTTTTCTGCTGAAAAACATTAAGGGAGCAATTTTCTGTCATATACTTCATTATCAATCAAAATATAAAATCTTCCAAACTAACTTTTCTTCGATATTTAGAAAAATTTGAAAATCAATTTTAGTTAATGAAAATAAATAAAATATTCTAATTTGCTTCCACGCTTTCCACCTGTTTCCAACAATTTTGTATGTACAACGTCCAAATGTGCGAAATCGAATTGTTTTTTAGTAATGATAATCCAAATAAAGGTCATAATTTTTTTCGTTTTACATTGTATTTTACAATATATATATGCATATTTGTGTCGATGAAATTTGAAAAATGTTTTTCTTATACGATGCAGATATATAATAAGAAAGGATTTTTGAAAATTCCTCCTCTAAAAGAGTGAAAAATGGTGGCAAAGTTTGTACGGTATAACGTCTAATAAAAAATCGAAATTTCAAATTTTACTATCAAAGTATGTTCGTTACAGACGAAACGTTTTATCGCTTAAAATAAAACAATGTTGATTTATTATTAGATTCAAAAACTTTGGATCTGCTTAAAAATTTAAACTCTTAAAAATTTGAAAAAGTTTAAGTTCATAAGTGAGCATTAAGTTTTTTGGCTTTCACATATTGTAAACTTGTAAATCCGAAATACGTATTCCCAAATAAATACATTAGTGAGTGAATATCGAGTAGCGAGTAATTTGGCGAACTAAAAGAAAATGGTTTAATTATATAGTTGAAATTTAGATATTTTAATAATAAGTGCATAGATACACAATGGTTATACTTGATTATGGAGGAACTGGGTTTCGTGCAATTGAACAAATTTTAATTTCGCCGTAATTTTGTACATTTTAGTAGTGTAAAAGTTGAGACAATGAAATGGGATTTCACTAATATTCTTAATATCTAGGCGAGTGTTTTGATAACTTTTTACTGTTTGAAGTCATAATTATGACTGAATTTATTGTACTTGGCGATATTTTTTTTTATGTATAGATACTGATTGATTTATGGATTAATTGGTTCACGGTAGGTATACCTACCGTAGATATACGGAATAGACCATACTCTTTTTAGATATTTAAAAATTTTTTTGAAAATTAATTGATCATTATATACAACTACTTTATTCTAAGTATCAGTTTATTAAATGTGTCTTTTTAAAGTGGACAAAATAGTGTTTTCAGGTATGATTATGTTTTTTCCTAAAAGAAATAAGAAAAATAATAATTTTCATGTACCACCAAATTTAAAAAGAAAATATAGTCTACATCTACGTGACGTAGACGAAGTCGCGGGGATCAGCTAGTGGAACCATAAAATTACGACTCTTGATTCATCAGGCATACTTTCTAAAAAATTTAGATTTTTTTTAATGGAAATGGTTCTATCTTATAATAAAATGTATTGACATTTAATAGTTTAACTGTGGGTACCTTACAAATATACCATTATTTTTAACCAACATTTAATATATCCTGACATTTCCTAGAAATTCAGGCTAGTAGTAATTGTATAAAAATCTTTAAAACTCCAAAAAAAAACTGTATTTTTGCAGGCATGATTATGCCAACCAAGGGCGACATTTACATTGAAGGCTACGATATTAAAACTGATTTGAAAAGGATTCGAAAAAACATAAGCTATTGTCCTCAAATCAGCACATATTTTCCATACATGAATGTCAAGGAACATCTCATTTACGCCGGTTTAGTAAGCGAAGTTACATACAAAATTTTCTAGTACTTACTTTTGAAAAAAAAACAGTTGAAAGGACTAAGTTGCAAAAAAGCATATGCAGATACACACCATCTATTGACAGAATATGGCCTAGGAGGAAGTCACAATAAAATGCCCCGTAAATTATCGGGCGGCATGCAAAGGAAACTTCAGCTGTTGATGGCAGTGTCTGGTCGTAGTAATGTGATTGTTTTAGACGAGCCGTCTTCCGGACTGGATCCAGAATCACGGCATGAACTCTGGAATATAATTACGGTAGATTTATCAAAATTAAAAAGAAATATTTGATTATTACCTTGCTTTTTGAAATGTCTGTTTAGCAAATCCGAGAAGGTCGAACCGTTATAATTTCAACTCACATAATGGAAGAGGCTGACGTATTGGCCAACCAAATTGCCATTATGGACCAAGGAGTATTGCAGTGCTATGGCGAGCCGATGTTCTTAAGAAATATTTATGGTGCATTTTTCTAACTTTTATCAATCTTTGGAAAATAGTGTAGGAAAAATTTGCTTTACTTCTGATTAATTTTTCGGATTTTTAATCAAGGAGTAACAGATATGTGTATTAGTGTGGGTCAAAAAAATCAATTATTTTTTTTTTACAAGTGACACGGAAAAATAGGTCGCTAGACACCTTAAAAAAATTCTCACCAAGTATGAGCTCTTAATTTTAATAGGAAGATCCTCCGCATCGCAGTTTTGAATTTTTTCTCAGTTCAATAGGAAAAAATTCATACCTCATCATTTATCGATTGTACAGAAAAATGTTCTGAAAGAATTTTTTAGGAAATTTAATGCTCTACAAAAAAGGTATTGTATATTTTTCCCGTAAGCCTCACCATTTGAAAGATATTAAGGATTTAATTTTAATTATTTTAAGACAAATTTAATTTTTGTTTATGAATTTTATAACTCGACAATAAATGACTCTTATACATAGCGCAATACAAATTTTTGTTGAAAATTAACTGCTCTATAAAAATGGTGTCTTATGTTTTGGCGATTAAATTGACCGTTCAAAAGATATTCATCATCAAACTTTCATGTGTACGGGTTTTAAAAGTTTTTGATGAGATATTCGAAAAATTTCAATTTAATTTATAATTTTTGAGAAAATTTACACGCATTTTAGTTTTTATCAACTGAGAAACTTCAAAATATTTTCAAGTTTTTGTTTTGTACTGAAATATATAATAATATATGTACAATGAAAACTTTACTTTTTTTATTAATAAATATTTATCTAAGCGATAAATAATGTATTTTTTTTTTAAATGGAGACAAATATACTTATGCATAAAAAAAAACTTGAAAAATATTTTGAAGTTTCTCAGTTGATAAAAACTAAAATTCGTGTAAATTTTCTCAAAAATTATAAATTAAATTGAAATTATTCGAATATCTCATGAAAAACTTTTAAAATCCGTACACATGAAAGTTAGACGATGAATATCTTTTGAAGGGTTAATTTAATCGCCAAAACATATGAAACCATTTTTCTAGAGCAGTTAATTTCAAACAAAAATTTGTATTGCGCATTGTATAAGAGTCATTTATTGTCGAGTTATAAAATTCATAAACAAAAATGAAATTTGCCTTTAAATAATCAAAATTAAATCCTTAATATCTTTCTGATGGTGAGGCTTACGGAAAAAATATAGAATACCTTTTTTGTAGAGCATTAAATTTCCTAAAAAATTCTCTGAAAACATTTTTCTGTACAATCGATAAATGATGAGATATGCATTTTTTTCTATTGGACTGAGAAAAAAATACAAAACTGCGATGCGGAGGATCTTCCTATTAAGGGTGGATCACCGTCAGAACGTAAAAAAAATGACTTTTTAAACTGCTGCCATTTTTTTTTAGAGATATTAAAAAACGGTCTTCGGCATGTAAAAGTTGAAGTTTTGAACTATTTTTTTTTATTTGCTCCGATATATCTCCCCCTCCTCCTTTTACAGTGCTTTGAAAAAGCGTCCTCAAAAATGAGGAGGCTAACGGGAGACAAATTTTCTCGGACACCGGAAGTCGGATAATGATTTTCCAAAGAATGTAAGTTTTGGTAATGCATCTTCTTGGTACTGAACCTTGAAAATCCGAAAAAAGTTGAAAATTAACAAAATGGCGCGAGTTTGAAAAAAAAAAGTTAAAAAAAACGACCTTCTTTTGGACCTTTCCCCCCTCTCCCACTTTGGGGGGGGGAGGTTTTGCCAATTTCTGAGGTTCAGTACTGAAGAAGACGAGTTGAACTATAGCACTTTCCAGTTTCAAGTCAATCCGTCGAATAGTTTCTGAGAAATCTTGTCTCCCAGTTTTAAAAAGATGATTTCGAGAAAAACGCATTTAAAGTTTTTTTAAGAACAAAATAAGATTTTTTCCGCTGACTTTGAACAGTTATACTGTGTATACAATATATGAAATATATTGCAATCCAATTTATGTAGTATAATTTAACATAATAATATACAAATTTAATATAATATATAAAAATCATACCACCAACATAAATTTGAGCAGAAGTTCAAACAAAAATATTCGTGACGTATTGCCCAGATACGTATTTCGATTGCCAAGCAATCTTCATCAGTGGTCATCAAGTAGTTTGGATCACTCCGTAACTGCTTTGTGATGATTGTGAATTATCACAAAGATTGCTTGGCAATCGAAATACGTATCTGGGCAATACGTCACGAATATTTTTGTTTGAACTTCTGTTCAAATTTAAGTTGGTGGTATGATTTTTATATATTATTTTATTAAGTTTATATATTATTATATTAAATTTGTATATTATTATATTAAATTTGTATATTATTAAGTTAAATTATACTATATAAATTGGACTGCAATATATTTTATATATTGTATAAACAGTTTTTTTAAGATATTTTTTTATGTTATTATCAATTTATTCAATTTTTATGTATATATGTATATATAGGTTTATAACTCGAAATATTTCGAATATCGACAAATCCTTTTAATACGTTATTCTTGAATGTTATAAGAAGACATTTATGTAAAAAAAAAACGATTTTTTTTTCTGACGGTGATCCACCCTTAAAATTAAGAGCTCATACTTGGTGAGAATTTTTTTAAGGTGTCTTAGCAACCCATTTTTCCGTGGCACTTGTAAAAAAAAAATAATCGATTATTTTGACCCACACTTAGAAAAAAATTAGTAATTTGTTGATCATTGAAAACTTCTTCATTTAGATAAATTTTTTAGGAGTTGGGTATGATCTTCGCGTTGCCATGGAAAACAGTAATAAAGAAAAGGAGATTACTCAGATTGTGATAAAAAGTATTCCTCATGCAGAAGTCACCTTATTTACGGGGAATCTTGCTTTATATCAAATTCCCACTCTGGACTCTGGTCTACTGTCGGCCATGTTTTCCAGACTTGAAGCTCAAAAAAAAGAGCTTTCAATTGTAAGCTTGGGCTTGGCCGTGCGCAGTATCGAATACGTTTTTCTTAAGTATCTACTATCAATTGATTATAGCAAAAAAAAAATATTAAAATTTATTTAATTTTCTACAGGATAAGAACTAGAGAGGAGCTTGCAACTTATAGCGACAGTAAGTTTTGACTAAAGTTATTTGTTTTTTCTTATCAATTTTTTTTGCTTTTTTAGAACCAATTTTTGACCTGAAAACCGGCTTTGGTATAATTATATGGAACATAATTGCACTTATATATAATTTGTTAATATTCATCTATCGAAATTGTATAATTTTCCTGATATTTGTACGTAGTTTTGAGCAATTTTTCCTAAATAAAGTCCACGGTTTTTCGTTTTAGTATGTACTAGTAGCGATTTTGTTCGGTATAAAGATGCACCAAAACCAACAACCGCCGTTTAATTTATATCAACACCCAATTTATACATTTGAAATGAAAATGAATAACTTTTCGTTATCAAATTGTTACTATTCGGTGGAAAAAAAAATCGAAAAAGTTGGAAATGAATTTGCTGCAGTTGTTCCAAATGCGATTAAAGTAAATAACGTTCTTTTTAGTAAGTTTTGCATTAGGTACTTTGCGAAAAGTTTACTCTCCCAAATTTTGCTGTTTTATTAAATGGATTATTTTTTTTTTTTGTGATTGTAGAATTGATAGAATTGGCTGAGGAAAATCCAGCAGAATATTTGCGCAAGACAATAATTAGTGCTGATATTTTATCGGAGATGACATACGGTTATTATTCAATGACAACATCTCACTCGGCACCGGAATTGTTTAACGCCCTTAGTAATGCTTTTGTAAGAGCATCTTCGGGAAGTGATCATTCCATAACGGCTTCTTTTCAACCTATGGGCGATGAAATTAGTTGGTCAGAATGGAAAAGTAGTTTCGTCATTCCCATACATATGTGTAAGATATAAGTATTTTCAAAGAATACCGAAATAGGAGACGGTCAAAATACAACAAGATCTGGTTATATTGCGATCATTTAGAAATATTCAATTCTATGCAAAATTCAGCATTGAGATTTTGACAAATTTTTGCTTTGAGACGTAAAACTTCCAAATTTTGATTTCATGAAACTCAGCTGAGATTTTTATGATCGCTGCTTTTACCTTTCTTACGTTTATAAATATTTTTTTAGATATTCTACTCTTACTGATACCGTTTTTAATTTTTTTTTGCAATGAAAAAAATATTGGTGTCAAACGATTGCAATTCTTGTCTGGAATGGATCCGATCATCTATTGGTTCGTTTATGTGTTACTGACGTACATTTTGGTGTTTCCTTTTGTTGTCATAATTTTTGAGATTAGTTTAATAAAAAAAAATACTCCATACAAAGAATCAGCAGATATTAGTGAGTATTGTTAAATGTCTTCTTTTTATATTCATTGCTTATCATGTTAATTGAAAATCACAATCTTCTATTATTATAAAGAGGAAAAATTTGATTGTTTGTTTACTTTGAATAGGCTCCGAAACTACTTGACCGATTTAAAAATTGCTTTCACTGTTGGGAAGCTACACTATTTCCAGTGAACATTGGCTATACTAAATTTTCAAAAAAATTAGAAATCCACAGTAAAACTCTAATAATCTGTGAAAAAATTACTAAAAAACTTTCTTACATCGCGTGTGCTGGTGATTTAACTAAAGAACGGAACAACCGAATTTAATTAAACTTTATATTAAGATACAACACAATTATCTACACACGTTGGGCTACTTATCATTCCTTAAAAATAATAAGGGAATGTACCCCCTACGTAAAAACTGAGGGATGAAAAAAAAATTACTTCAGATAGGCAAGTTATATATCATTGGAAAGGTATTTAAAAGTTAAAAAATGATCTGTATTAATCTTTTTAGTTGAACTAATAAAAAGCACAGTAATTTAATTTAAAGTACAAAAAATTGCCTTTTTGAAATATAAGTGTTTTTATACATAATAAACAATTATTGTAACTATATGTTCATACCGCTCCAGAAGAACTGGGTTTCGTGCAATTGTAAAAATTTCAATTTCGCGGTTGTGTTGTACATTGCAATAGTGTAATAGTTTTTGGAAAAAAGTTCATTCGGGAATCGAGACAGTGAAATGGAATTCCTACTAATATTCAGAAATGTAGACCCTTAACTTTTGTTATTTTGATAACTTTCGACTTTTTTACTCATAATTAAGACCGACTTTAATAAACTTTGTCATATATTTTATTTGTGTATAGATTAGGGTGATTTTTTTTTTGGGACTATTTTTTTTTTGCTCCCATGCCGAAATTTTGTTGGAAATACTTCAAAAAAAAATCCCTGAAAGTTTGAGCTCTTAATATTAATATTAAGTACTCGTTCACAGCGTGTAAATATTTTCCATTTAAAATACACGTAAACATTGATTTTTTTTTTAAATTTTTATAGTTCAGCGGTATTTTATGGTATCGCCTCGCTCAAAGTCGGGATTTTTTTACAATTGTATGCTCTACAAAAGTGCTTATTTTTAATAAGGAATAAAAAATCAATATTTTCTTAAATTTTACTCAATAATCTGTAAAAATTTTATAGTAAGAGAAATTCAAGGCTCAATATCTCGAGAAATATCGACCTTAACAATTTGGTTTTCTGGAACTTTTTTGTAGGAAATTAAATTTCCTATAAATTTGTCGTTTACATTTTTTCTGTAGGTCTTGTAATTCATGAGTTACTGAGAAAAAAACGAGAAATCTATGAAAAATTTGGGTTTAGTGACCCGTACTACATCGCCCGTGTAAATTACGATTTTGCCGCAATAAGCACTTTTGTAGAGCATACAATTGTAAAAAAATCCCGACTTTGAGCGAGGCGATACCATAAAATGCCGCTGAACTATAAAAATATAAAAAAAAAAAACAAATTTTACGTGTATTTTAAATGGAAAATATTCACACGCTGTGAATGAGTACTTAATATTAATATTAAGAGCTCAAAATTCAGGGAATTTTTGTTGAAGTATTTCCAACAAAACTTCGGCATGGGAGCAAAAAAAAAATAGTCCCAAAAAAAAAATCACCCTAATCTATACACAAATAAAATATATGACCAAGTTCATTAAAGTCGGTGTTAATTATGAGTAAAAAAGTCGAAAGTTATCAAAATAACAGGAGTTAAGGATCTACATTTTTGAATATTAGAAGGAATTCCATCTCACTGTCTCGATTCCCGAATGAACCTTTTTCCAAAAACTATTACACTATTGCACTGTACAACACAACCGCGAAATTGAAATTTGTACAATTGCACGAAACCCAGTTCTTTCATAATCATGTATAACCATTATGTATCTTTAAACTTATTATTGAAATATTTGATTTTCAACTATATAATTAAACCATATTGGATAGTCCAGAGTTCGTCATACACGATTTGGCGTATGCCTTTTTCTCTGGAAGAGGATTTGAAATTTCTTTTATCATTATGATAATATGATTATTATTTATCGTTATGATGATTTCTGGCTGGAATTGCGAACTTTTTTCGTGATACCTTTCACGTACTTGCAAATAAAAGATATTGTCCTCCCCCCAAGAAAAAAATCCTGGATCCACCCTTATCCGTTAGGGTAGGAATTTTCAAAAAAAATCTTATCATATGCCTACTTCCTATAAGGAATACACCGAATATTCAAATTTCATCAGTCAGAAGAGTATATAAATACACCATTTTATATATGCACGGGTTTAAAAACGTTTTTATTTTAAGCTTTATTACTATTATTATTAGTATTACTATTACATTTTTTTCGTTAATATTTCCTTACTGAGCAACCCAAAGGATCTATTTACAACAACTTTGTAAAAAAAAAGTTTACTGTCAGATTATTATCTATAAAAACATTTATATTTCAAAAAGGCAATTTTGTACTTTAAATTAAATTACTGTGCTTTTTAATAGTTCAACTAAAAGTATTAATACAGATCATTTTTTAACTTTTAAATACCTTCTCAATGATATATAACTCGCCTATCTAAAGTAAATTTTTTTTTCATCCCTCAGTTTTTACGTAGGGGGTACATTCCCTTATTATTTTTAAGGAATGATAAGTAGTCTAACGTGTGTGGGTAATTGTGTTGTATCTTAGTATAAAGTTTCATTAAATTCGGTTGTTCCGTACTTTAGTTAAATCACCAGCGCACGCGATGTAAGAAAGTTTTTTGGTAATTTTTTCACACATTATTGGAGTTTTAGTATGGATCCTTAATTTTTTTGAACATTTAATATAGCCAATGTTCACTGGAAATAGTGTAGCTTCCTAACAGTGAAAGAATTTTTCAAATCGGTCAAATAGTTTCGGAGCCTATTCAATGCAAACAAATAATCAAATCTTTCCTCTTTATAATAATAGATGAATCATTGTTGAATCGTAACTGGGAGATATTTGTAAGTTGATTTTTTTGCAGATTTCGAAAGGAAATTGATTCATCTCACTTTGGTGAGCACTATCTTATTTTATGATCTGCTAACGTTGGTGCTCAAACGTTGGATCTTTATAATAATACCGTTTGCAATACAAATCATTTTGGGTTTGGCTGCATTTATTTTCCGAGCAAAATTTTTAGTTAAATTGAATGATGGCAGCAAAATGTTTTTTCCACATACTAACCATGAAATGATTGTGAATGAACATATCGACGCAATGAACAATTTTACCCTATGCCAAAAAGTTCCGTCTAACATTTATAAATTATGTACTGGGGACTTGGGGTCTTTGCCAACAATTATGAAGTTTTGTTGTGGTAATTATGGTCGAGTTTTGATAAAATTATGAAAAATAAATCACTGGAATAGATTACAGATATGGAATGTATGGATGAGTGTACGAGGAAATATTTAATCGGTGGAAGCTTGCAGAAAATGATAGCAACATTCGCTTACGTCACAATTGGTTATTTTTTGCTGATAGTGATTTTGGAAAACAATTTGATTGGAAAGATTTTTTGGTGCCTTAATATTTTTAAATCAGAACCACGATCGAGTGTACCAGACGTAGTCAATGAATTTAAACGTGTTAAGGAAAATTGGCACCTAAAACCGAATGGTAAATGACAAGGGTATTATTGATTAAATTTTCTTTATAAATGTAATTATTTTTTTTAAGATGAAAACTGTGATCATTTGTTGGTCAAAAATATTACAAAACGGTATTTAAATTTAAATTTAGCTGTGAAAGGTGTGAGTTTTGGTTTCAAACGAGGAGAATGTTTCGGCCTTTTGGGTACTAATGGAGCCGGAAAAACCACATTATTTAAAGTCTTAACCCATTCGCTTAATGCTAGTAGTGGTGACGCAAAAATCAATTCGATCAATTCCGGAGGATCGAGTTGGAAATTAAGTACAGGATGGCCTTGTGTAAGATTCTTGGAATATTTTAGTGAAAATGTTTCATATTTGTTCTTTTAAGTTTTTACATTACTTTGGATATTGTCCTCAAGAAAATTCATTCAATGAGAAGTTTACAGTTTATGAAAACTTGAAAATGTTTTCTTTGTTAAAAGGAGTACCATTTAAGTTTTTGGACACGGAAATTAACTTTTGGATTGATGTTTTGGGTGAGATGAAACTATAGATATGTCCTACAGATTCCTATTAAAGGGCAATTTTTAGGCTTATGTCAGTACAAGACCACAAAATCCGAGTCACTTTCGGGTGGAAATAAACGAAAACTTTGTGTGGCAAACGCATTAGTTGGATCGAAAGAAATCATTTATTTGGACGAGCCGACCAGTGGAGTGGATCCTTTTTTTCGACACAGCCTCTGGCGATTGTTGAGTGATGTTCGAAAGTGTGGTCAGACAATAGTGCTAACTTCTCATAGTATGGATGAATGTGAAGCGCTTTGTCAAAGATTGGTGATTCTTGTGAAAGGCAAAATGCAATGTATCGGTCCGATTGAATATCTGAAACATAACTACACACAAGGCTTTGTTGTACAGTTCAGATTGACAGGTCAAGTGGATGATGCTACGGTTCGATCAATTAATGAGGCAATGAATGCAAATTTTCCGACAATGCTTAAAGAAAAGACACCAGGTTTTTTAACGATGATTGTGGTGGATGGATCATTGACTTTGTCGTTTTTATTTGGGAAAATAGAAGCGCTGAAGAAATCGTTTTCGCACCAAATTTATGATTTTACCATAACGGATACTTCACTGGAAGATATTTTTATTTTGTTTGCAAATACGCAAAAAAGAAAACGTTAATAACATCAATATAATTTATCAACTTTGAAATTTAAAAAAAAAATGGTTGTTTTAATTATTTTATCCGATTATGTTATCTTAATTCCCTTATTAAAACCACTTAAAAGAATACTATGACGGTTTTTTATTTCAGAATACCCATTTGATTATCAAAAAATATTTTCCCATTGTCCTAAAAAAGCTTTTTCAATAAGTAGTTTCCTTGTTGATAATAGAGGATATCATGTGAGACTGATTCAAGAAAAATTATGATTTTTTTTCTTAATTATTTCGAAAATATTATTGGAAATGACAAAAAAAATTCCTGTGAAAGTTTAAGCTCTTAATATTAATATTAAGAGGTGCCGCATCGCAAATTTCGATTTTCCATTTAAAAGACATGGGAACAATATTGAAAGTTTAAAGCTCACGTTAGTGACAATATAGCGGAATGACCAAGGTAAATTCTTGTAGAAAATTGAACGATCTACAAAAAAGGTCTGTTACAAATTTTTAATATATTTATTCCTTCAAAAGTTATTCGAGGTCAAAGTTGAACTAATATTTTAATATTTTTAATTTCCTTATTAAAATCACTTAAAAAGTATCTCCAAATAATGATTTCTGAAGAATACTATGACGATTTTTTATTTCAGAATACCCATTTGATTTTCAAAAAATATTTTCCCATTGTCCTAAAAAAGCTTTTTCAATAAGTAGTTTCCTTGCTGATAATAGAGGATATCATGTAAGACTGATTCAAAAAAAATGATGATTTTTTTCTTAATTATATCGAATATTTTGTTGGAAATGACAAAAAAAATCCTGTGAAAGTTTAAGCTCTTAATATTAATATTAAGAGGTGCCGCATCGCAAATTTCGATTTACCATTTAAATAACAAGGGAACAATATTCTCTGGCACTTTGGAATTGTATAGCTCACGTTGGTGACAATATTTCGGAATGACCAAGATATATTCTTGTAGAAAATTGAACGATCTACAAAAAAGGTCTCGTACAAGTTTTTGATATATTTATTTCTTCAAAAGTTATTCGAACTCAAAGTTGAACTAAAGAGAAATTTTAATTTTGTTAACTTATACTTTTTTAACTTATCTTGATAAAAGTTTTTGATATTTTCCACAGATCCTAAGCTATTAGCATTAAACTGAAAATATTCGTAATTTTATTGTTTTAAATTAATAATATTCCCTGAATTATTATATTTGTAACATAAAAATTTTGTTTTTTATTTTAATTAAATAACTTAGGACTTGTGAAAAATATCAAAAACTTTTATAGAGATAAGTTATAGGAAAGAAAAGTGCTCTACGAAAAATGTCCTATAAAATTTTCTCATAAAATTGATGGTTGCGTCAAAAAATTGAAAAAATATTAAAATTTCCCTTTAGTTCAACTTTGACCTCCAATAACATTTGAAGGAATAAATATATCAAAAACTTGTCATAAACCTTTTTTGTAGATCGTTCAATTTTCTAAAAGAATATATCTTGGTCATTCCGAAATATTGTCACCAACGTGAGCCATAAAATTCCAAAGTGCAAGAGAATATTGTTCCCATGTTATTTAAATGGAAAATCGAAATTTGCGTTGCGGTAGCTCTTAATATTAATATTAAGAGCTTAAACTTTCACAGGATTTTTTTTGTTATTCTCAACAATATTTTCGAAAGAGGTGTAAGTTTATTTTATATTATAAGGGTTAGGCATATAATTGACATTTCATTACAAACATTGTATATTAGAAAATTTTGAAGACAAAAAGCTCATAGAAAATTGCACCCATAGTTATTATTGACTTTTTAATCAAGAATTAACTTACACCACTGTCAATAAAAACAATTAGTAAATCAGTAAAAATAACAAAAATGGTACTTTAACAGATTTTTACCCATATATAAGAAGTTTACCCATATATTAGTAAAAAACTTAATTTACTTGACAATATTTTTTTTCTCATACATAAAGACTAATTTTGTTCTTTTATCCCACAAAAATAATATGTTTTAATTTTGTTCAAAAGAATTATTAACTTACTTGCTAAGTCATTTAGAATATACTTAAATTAGAAAGCCTCGTCGAGGTTTTGCTCCATTCTGGAATATTCTACATTTTATCGTGGCTTCAAGAAAAAAATGGAAACAGTGGCGTACAAAAGCAAAAGTTTGGCGTAAATTCTTTAGCTCCAATAAGAACAGCAGTTTTTGTTTACAGGGCCGTAAAAGACATTCGAAATTAAACCAGAGAATGAGAAGAATAATGAGAGAATGCCTTTTCAAATTATTTTATTCCTACAATGAAAAAAAATGTTTTAATCAAATTCAATACCCATTTTTTTAAAAATATGAATATTTACCTGAAATTTTGCAGTTAGTTCTAAAGGATAGCGACACGATGTTGTAGATAAGAATAGCGAGGATTTTTTTATATCGGAACGAAAATTAGTAAACACAATTGTTTGCCTTTTCATCGAATGGCAGATTTTTGCAAGATTTATACAACTTCAATTCGTTTTTTGCTATCCACTTTAGAAGCTGGTTCTTTTTCCACCACCAGCTTGAATCTACATAAATCTAAAAGCAAAAATTTAATCAAATAACGATTAATGGTTTCCATATCTTTTTTTTTTCAGTTAAGAAATGTATGAATTTACAACAAAAAAATGCAATGTATAAAAACACATAAAAGTAAGAAAATATAAGAATTGCACTTAAAAACCATTCTTTCTAAATCAAGAGTTAAGAAAGGTTCCAATTGGATAAAAAAATATTTCCAGTAAAATACTGAACCACAAGAATAAAATACATAGGCTGGTTAGGATCAAAATCAATAGCCAGGCTTTTTACTATCGTAAAATTCAATTTCCAATTTTGAAAGTAAACACTCAAAGAATCGTTTACTTAAATGAATAGAGTATAAGATGGATTCAATTTTCACAACTTCAGTCGTTCTTCAAATCTGCACAGAAAATTTTTTCATAAATTTTATTCAGTAAGTACAAAACTGGAAAGTTTTAATGACTGATTTCATAAATTTTCTTTAGGATAAAGGTTGTAAACTTTAAGTTCATGCCTCATTTCTTGGGTCCATTGTTTATTTTATCAACTTAAAATATGAGGACCCAAAGATACGAGGAACAAAAAAATTAAATGAAAAGTATACAATGTAAAAAAAAGAAAGGGTAAATCAGGAAAATTTTTACATCACTTCTTTAGATAAAAATTTATGATTTTCGATAGTATTATGATGAAATATTGTTTAATGATAGTTTGATGAAATGTATCCATCATATCTGCGAAAAATTTTAAGTCCTTGCGGTTTTTCTTTTCCATTTTACAGAAAGGAGAAAAAATGAGGCAAAATTCGAGGGTTTCATGATTTGGCATTTCTGATTATTATTGTAATTTCAATTTTGAATTCAGAGTACATTGTAGTACAAAGCCTAAAGTTGAGTTTATCACGTTGGTTGATGATATTAAAATACGCGATTTTTTCTGAAAAACGGGAAATTTATAAAAAAAATTGCATTACATTTATAGTCTATTATTTTTTAGTTCCAAAACTAATTGAATATTATAAAATGGATGAGATGTTAGTGTAATTTACCACTTTCTATTATCCATTTTGATTTTTACACATTTGTCAAGAAATCAAAATTTTCGCAATATGTAGGATTTGATCAAATGCAGAAAAACACTAGCACTTTCCGGCCAAATTATGGCACTTATGGAAAATTATTAAAGATCCTTTTTTGTAGGAAATATCCTCAGCTTTTTTTTTATAATAACCAAGGCCGGATTTAGGTATTTTTGTGCACTGTGGAGATTCCATCACAAAACATACTTAGAAGCAAATCAAATTATTAGAGTTGTTAAAATATATAAATACAATAACAGAGAGAACATTAGTGAATTTCTAGTCTATTTCAGGCTGGAATTGTGATTTTTTTTCGTTGCATCCCTTTCATGCACTTACAAATGAAAGATAATATTGTCCCCCCCCCCCCCAAAAGAAAATCCTGCAACCGCCTTTGAATTTTATAATTAAATTTTTGGATTAACGAACTAACGCATTAACAGATTAACACGTATTAAATTAAATATAAAACTCGCACCTGGTTATTTGGTTAAAACAATTTTTAATATTATATCCAGCTATTTATTAAATCTATTAAATATTCTAAAATAAATAAATTGATAAGAATTTAATAATATAATTACTTATATTATGCAAAACTGGTTTGTAAAATTTATATTGTATTAAAATGTGCAAAATAGTAAGATTTATTGGAATACCACCCGCTGATTTTGTGTAATTTGATTAGTTGATCAATCTTATGTGAAAAATGCTCTAATAATATAAATGAAATAAATCAGTTTAAATCATTGGGTTTTATAATTAAATTATTAGATCAACGAATTAACGCGTTAACCAGTGGCGTAGCTAGGTAACCAAGGGCCTTGGGGCAAATTAAAAAATGAGACCCCACTGCTATGTAAACAGATTAGGTTTTATCAAATAAAAATATGAAATATACAAATACTTTAAAAATGCTAAGCTACTTAAGCTCTTTTTTGTGCACTGCAGGCCAGGTAATAAAAATATTAAACAGTAACAACAAAAATTACAATTAATTTTTGGTGTAGGTTTGGCTAATAAAACGAAATAGGAGAAGATTCAAGGGTTTATTATATAAAGGTCGGGTCTACCAACTGACTAAATAATAATTATAATTACAATTTTTTCCTAGCTTTAGTTTTCGCAAAAGTATCAATGACCTCGTTTAAATCCAGGCTTGATGCGGTTTTGTTTTTAATTGCTATTAGCGATAAATATCGGAGTCGAGTTTGGCCCATATTATTTCTTAAATAATTTTTTATTATTTTTAATTTGCTAAATGACCTTTCAGCTGCTGCAGAAGTGACAGGAATTGTAAAGAATTATAACACTGCTGTAAATAGTTCCGTTAGGTTGCATTCTGGCACTTCATATTTATTCATTATTTCCTTACATAATTGGTGAACTTCCAACTGGATTTCTAAAAGTTTAGTTCGATTGAGATTTCTGGTAAGGATTCGAGGGCCCCCTGAGCTTGAGAGCCCCGGGGCACTGCCCCGCCTAGCTCCTAGGTAGCTACGCCACTGAATGTACTAGAAACCGGAAAGTAGTGTAATTTTTTAACAAGTTGTACCTAAATTAATGATATACCTAATCTTTCTCAATATCATCAACTTTTTGACATCCACTTGGACATTTTTAATGCCAAGCAAGTAAAAAATCAGTTGATTACGAAGCCAAATATCTGAAAATCCCATTTCGAACAGATGTTAATTTTTCGAATACTTAGAAAATGCAACGGTTGAAATAGATAGAAATTCGATGGAACAATATTGGACGTCTATGGTAGGTAAGGCAATACCACCTGCCCTTAATTTAATAATATTCTAGTTTAATAATTGTTCTAGAATTACGGTTTTTGTATTCATATATTATATTATATAGCACTCCATATTTGTTCATTATTTCCTTACATAATTGGTGAAGTTCCAACTGAATTTCCAAAAGTTCAGTTCGATCAAGATTTCTGGTAAGGATTCGAGGGCTCCCGGAGCTTGAGGGCCCCGGGGTACGACCTCGCCTAGCTCCTAGGTAGTTACGCCACTGGCATTAACAGATTAACCCGTAATAATTTAAGTTTAAAACTCGCACCTGTTTATTTAGTCGCCACAATTTTTAATATTATATCCAACTATATTAAGTAAATATTGCACTGCTATCATTTCCGGAAAATTGAAAACCAGTAAAGAAGAATCCGGAAGATATTTTTCATTTGTAAGTGATTGATGTGATTTTTCTCCTTGAGTCGTTTAGGCATCAATTTTTTGAATTCATTTCAAATTTTCCTAAATTATCTAAGGGCGGATTTAGGTAAGTGCATATACATAAACGACTATATTAATAGGCTGGTTAGAATTTAAATAAACATTAGAGGATTTCCATTTTTTGAAAATATCGTTTTAAAAAGACATTACGACTAAGGGATGAGTATTGGATCACCGACTGTTCTTCAATTCTCCAAATTCAGTCGTTCCACAAATCTACGAAGAAAAATAAAATAAATTTTGATTGTTGATATTATCGAATATTATCTACTTACCAAAATATCCACTCTTTTGATCTAGGTAGTATTATAGTATCAGAGTATACATGATGATAACAATAAGCAGAATTGGAATAACGAAGAATTCTCAGCATTTCTTGGATTTATGAAACTATTAAACCAAATTATATTTAATTTTTCTACAGTAAAAACAGCATTTACTAACTATATCTTTCAATTAAAAATTGGTCTTTTTGAATTCCTAATTGTTGTACAATTGAACTGATATTTTCGCAAGCTATTCAAATTAACATAAATTGAATAAAATTATGAATTATTCTTTCCTTAATCGTAATCATTGCCAACAATGCTTTAATTTGGCAAACAAATTTCACGATTGAAAGAATAATGGAGAAATTACAAACACGTGCATATCTAACCTGTGCAAATCTTCGGTTGAATTTCTGGAACAATTAGCCGATGAAATTTAAATTTAACGATTTCACCATTTCCTCCACATGTTAATTACTCTTATAAACAATAAATTTTAATTTAATTTATTGATTTTGACCAGAAAAACCATTGAATTATTTGAGTAAAAATGAATTAAGCACTTCACTTTGTTTGTTGATTGGGACGTTCATTTTTTTGTAAATAACAAAAATTTCATTGTTTGAATATTTTTTATTTTTTTTTAGATTTTGAAATTAAAGAAAATTTTGGCGAAAATCTAAAGTTAAATTAACGAAACAAGCATGAAAACGTTAATTTAAAGAATTCATAAGAGAAATTTGGAGTTCAACAATGACTTGAAAAATGAATTGTTTGTTGAAAAACCTCGGTAAGGTAGATCTCTAAGTTCCATCAGGGGAAAATTCAAATTTTCAATTATGCAAACCTAAATTGGAATTTAGCCAATTTAACTTAAATTGTTTAGGAACAATTTTACATATTGGGAATTATTTTTTTCAACTGTGTAATTAGTAGGAGAAAACTTGTTATTTTTTTAAACTAAGTAGTTTGAAAATTATAATAGCTTCGAAGTGCTTAATTTTCATATTCCTTTTAAGGCCAAAATCGCTGAAGATTTAAAACAGTTCTTAGGGATTCAACTTAAGTTTATACAGAAATTGTTGTAAATTCAAATTGGAAATAGAACTATCTTAGTTTTTATAGTTATTTTCAGGATTTGGAAAAGTTGGAAAATGAATTGTTTATTGAAAAAAGACGATAAGGTAGATCTCTAAGTTCCATCAGGGGGAAATTCAAATTTTCAATTATGCAAACCTAAATTGGAATTTAGCCAATTTAACTCAAACTGTTTTGGAATCTTTTGGGAACAGTTTTATATACTGGGAATTATTTTTTCAACTGTGTAATTAGTAGGAGAAAAGTTGTTATTTTTTAAACTAAGTAGCCTAAGTAGTTTGAAAATTATAATAGTTTCGAAGTACTTAATTTTCATTTTCCTTTTAAGGCCAAAATCGCTGAATTTAAAACAGTTCTTAGGGATTCAACCTAAGTTTGTAGAGAAATTGTTGTGAATTCATATTGGAAATAGAACTATCTTAGTTTTTATAGTTATTTTCAGGATTATTCGATGATGCTGAAAAAGATTTAGAAAAAAAGTAATAAAATATTTTTTTTTTCTTTTTTACCTTCGTTTTGTAACGACTAAGGTCTGTAGATGCTCTAGGGTTACTTAAAATCCGTAATCAAGAAATATTGAAAATTTGCTCGATACATGGATCAAACCCAACACTTACTAGTTTCGGCCACTAGTAGGCAAAAAAAAAATTATTGCTTTTTTAATTTTTCTTAGTTTTGATATAAAAAATTGATTAGTATTTCGTAGATGCAAAGATTTCGTTCCATTTACCCACAAAAGCACTTGAAAATAATGATTCAAATGTCTTAGTTTAGTTCTGATTTGAGGAGTCTGATGGATTTTTTCAAATTCTGCGGTACTTCGGCCCTTTTTTTTCTCTTGGCGTTCCAGAAGAATATGATCCACTGTTATTCGTCCCCCTATTTCTTGTATCCCGTTCGTTCACCGGTCATCAGGTTAAAGTGGGCCAAAGTGGTATATTCTTCAGCCTGAAGAATATCATATTGTTCCTGCTTCTTAGGATATCCAGAGGAGTACTAATTGTCTACCCAGTTGATTATCATATTCGTTGTAGCCTCCTAGGCAATATATTACCCCATATTGCCCAAATTCGTTTCCAACGCACTTTAATAGTGTCCTCCATGGTGCGACCCGTCCCCCATTGTTGCTTATTTTACTTCTGCGTTGGCCCCTTTATTTCCTTCAATATCCTTCATAATCTGTGTAGCCAACACTGTATTACAGTGTTTTAATAGCTGGAATTCGCTATTACTGGAAAGTTTTCCAAAAAATTTGTACAAATTAAACCTCGATTCCTCCCCTATCTTCTTTCGTAGGTTTCTTTTTCGAATACCACCCCCAAAACCCGTGCTTCCGTTTGGATTTGAATTATCCGTGAAATACCGTTTTCGGAAGATGTAACATCCAAGCTAAGTTTCAGAATACTATGGGGAAATTATTCTCCGCGTATTGAAAGTTCAATTTTAAGTTCCCAGTGTTCCCAAGGTCACAAGTCGGTCGTTCAAATTTTATTTCTCTTCGATTGCGTGCCACTCGAATTCCTGAAGAAAATCGAAGATTTTTCCTATATGTAAATTTTGAAATATGAATAACTAATTGAGGAAAACGGTGATAGGAGACTCGAATAAAGTGTACAAACCGTAATTAATTAAGATATTATTAATATAATAGTCTACTACAAATTAACATCAATTTTCTTATCTTAGTTTAATAACCGTCAACCTGAACTATTTCACAGCAAAATTGTCAAAAATAAAAAACTTTAAGTTTCAATTTGGATGTTGATATTTCATTAAATATTTTTTTCGTTAACTAATTAAAATTGTTACTTTTTTTTCGTTTAAAAAACCCTTAATTAAAAATAAATAGTCCAGGCGCAAATTGTATTCATTATCATATAATTATGCGATAAAGTTACATACTTTAAATTATACAGTTCAAATTGCAACAGTCAGAATAGTTAGACGTTTTTTTTTTTTAATTGTGAAAAATATTAATTTTCCTGGGCAAAAGCAATTTTTTTTTCTGAAATAATGTGGTTTGATTTCGTTATGGAAGACAAAACGCTACAGAAATAATTTTGTCACAAACTTGGAAATTTTGAAAAAACGAACTAAATACACTCATAATTTTATTAATAATGATAACATAAGAAATTTTCATTGACAAAAAACCACTTGAATTTCCGCAATTACATAACACATAACACAAACATCGATCGATAATCTTAAATTCCGAAATATTTTTTTTTTTTTTAAAAAAAAAGGAAGAAAACTCTAAGATTGTGAACATTTATAAGTTCGGGTACTTATTGAAAACGGGCAAATCGAACTTTGGCACTTTTGTATGGAAATTTTGACTGTTCAGTCATTTGATTAAGTACTAAAATTACATGGAAAGCTTTAGATGCACACAATCGATTAATTTGCTCCAACCACTTGACCAACTATTCTTTAATTATCGCAAAAATTTCTCATTTGTAACTTCTTAAATGATAAAGACTAGGAAAAATTCCCACTTGAAGTCAACAATTTACGAATGTTTGCTGTATACATTATGTACATTGTTTGCTTGAGAACAGAAGTAAACTTTCCTGCATTTGATGATTTTTAATTTTTTTTTTTTATTTAATTTCACTCTATTTCGTTTTATTGCTATGAATCACTTGTTTTTTATGACAAATAAAAACTCTTTTTTCTTTAGAATATTGGGCGGAATTAATAAGCCGAATCTTGACTTATTAATAAATATAGACTATCATTAAGATTATTATAATTATTACTAGATTTATATATACAGCTCGTTAACAATACCAAGTTGTGTATTTTTTCAATGCTTTTTCGTTAGAATCTATTGGTGTGTGTACTTTAGTTCTAGAACTGTTTCATGTCATTATTACGGATTTGGTTTGGTAACAAAAATTCTTTTTTTTCCCAAGACAGAATCACAGAACAAATTTTATTACGGGGAATTAAGCAATTCTTTTTCCCATAAAAAAATAGGATTTTATGTCATATACAAATCAATATCAATTTTTGTTACGAAACCACAAATTTTACTTGAAAGTTTTGATCGTTTAATTTTCGGAATAATTTAAATATATACACAATAACTTGCATTTATGTTACAAAAAAAAAAAAAAACACACCAAAGTTTCATATCTTTAAACTAAAAAAACTAACATTCTATTCATTATTAAGAATAATACAGTCTCGCTTAGTCCCAAAATGTGTGTTTTTTCTTTACAAAAAAAAAAATCAATGGTAATATAAAAACCTTTTGAGGAAAATCTTAGTCATTATATTATAATTTAAATATTATCAGACCATTTTACGTTGTGAATAAAACTAAATTTATGCGTCACATATTTCAACGTGAAATGATCCTTAAGAGAGACTGGCATTATTATTATTTTATATTTTAATTTTTAATTTTTTTTTTTTTTAATTAAAATTGGAAGTATTAAAATTGGTTGTTCTACTTATGGCGTTGTTTACATAACTCCTTTCGTAATACATTTTTTTTTTGTTATATCCGTAATACAAGTGCATTTTTTAGATTAATTTATTAAATTTTATACAATTAAGAAAACGTGAAACGTTGCATATGTTCCACATCTTCACATTTCGTTTACTGGAAAATATAATATTCGAGAGATCAAATCACAAATATATGTTTAAAAAATAAATATCATATCTTAACAGAACATTGCATTCTCTTTTGCAATTGTAACGAATGAATTTTCCCATAAAATTCGTACGACAAAAAAATATTATGGAAATGCTGTGCATACAATGCTTTTCAGCCAATGGCTGAACTCAATTTTACCACATGTGTACGCACATTTCATCCTTTAAAAAATATACTTGACCAATATAATTTTACATAGTAAAAATGCTAAAAAAATCTTATCTCGAAATTAAAAGAATTAAGAAAAAAAAAATATGTAATAAAAATAATTCACGTAGCAATTTCTTAATAAAGTCAATGTATATGCTGAGTCAGTCCATATGTCTTAACAAATGTACTTCACAAACTTTGAAATATAAATAATTCCTTATTAAGCGCATAAAACGTCTCCAAATTTTTCTTCTTCAACTGACGAATCATACTTATTAATTAATAATTGTTTTTCGTGAAATGACTTTTTCTTTAGAATATCTAACACACACGCACTAATAATATGATATCTATTATCAAATTAATGTTGAATTCTGCAAGATATGGAAAACGCGAGAGTACTTCCTCGTAACTGATTAATTTTTTGTTGTTGTTGTAAAACGCCGATTATCAGCGCTAAATTTTAACAACAATTTGGTCGTTCGTAGCCGTTGGAGTTCTCCTGGTCCGAACTGTTGTTGTTGTCGGCCGCAATCGAGGAAGTCTCTTCGTCGTCATGATATTATCTACGGTCTTTGTACAACAAATAGGTTTTCATAGTTTGAGGTAACGCCAAATCTGTGATTTTCTCCTCCAGCTGCTCTTTGCCGATACGTTTACGTATCACTCGTCGACAGAGATCCATCAGCGGAAGAGGTTCAGCTAAAATTAACAGAAAATTAGTTTTTATTGAGTTCAAAAAAGAAAACTTTCAAGTCCAGTAAATGAAACACTAATAATTTTCTATAGGGATCACCTTAGGGATGATCGAAGATATAATAAGCTATAACAATAACTTTATAAACTGGCCAATTTTTGGGGCCAACATAAGAGTTTACAAGAGGAGTTTAAGAAGAAAGGGGTTGAATCGGGTATTATGGAATAGTTATCGTGAAAAATTCCTAGTGTTCACACTAATACTTTTCTATAGGGATCACCTTAGGGATCACCTAAGGTATAATCGAAGATGTAATCATAAGTTATGACAATAACTTTATAAACTGGCCAATTTTTGGGGCTAACATAAGAGTTTACAAGAGGAGTTTAAGAAGAAAGGGGTTTGAATCGGGTATTATCGAATAGTAATCGTGAAAAATTCCTAGTTTTCACACTAATAATTTTCTATAGGGATCACCTTAGGGATCACCCAAGGTATAATCGAAGATGTAATCATAAGTTATGACAATAACTTTATAAACTGGCCAATTTTTGGGGCCAACATAAGAGTTTACAACAGGAGTTTGAGAAGAAATGGGTTGAATCGGGTATTATGGAATAGTTATCGTGAAAAATTCCTAGTATTCACACTAATAATTTTCTATAGGGATCACCTTAAGGATCACCTAAAGTATAATCGAAGATGTAATCATGAGTTATGACAATAACTTTATAAACTGGCCAATTTTTGAGGATAATATAAAATAAGAGTTTACAACAGGAGTTTGGGAAGAAATGGGTTGAATCGGGTATAATCGAATAGTTATCGTGAAAAATTCTTAGCGTGCATTTGCTGGACTACCGGTGGTAAAATTCAACTTACGATCGAGTCCGCCTATATATTTCATAGTGATTTCGCAGTGGCCCCATACTGCACTAACGATTGGATAGAGTTTTCGTCCTTTAAGTCCTCGGAACGCGACTCCTAGATACTGGCCATCGACGACAAAACTAAGCGTTCCCTCCTCCATGTCGAGAACGACCAGGAATTTATCGGGAACGATGAATGTTTCGTCGGCTTTGAGTAGTGCGGGATACGTGACGCCAACGTTATTTTTGGAGTCGTGGTACAATTTGTTACGACCCAAGTCCCAGCCCCAGGACTGGTCGGTGGCGCCGACCAGACTTTGGTAGCCGACCGAGTGGAGCGGCGCCTCCGAAGTGGCAACGCCGACGACGGCGTGGGTGCCACGCTGCCGCGTCGACCAGCACACCTCCCACGCGTGCAACCCTTTGGTGAAGCCAACTTTGCCCCGTATGCAGTCGGTCGACTGGGCCACCGGGTGGCGATGGAACGTCAACTTGTCGCGATCTTTGACGAATATATTCAGTGACCTATCGTCCGGATTCCACGAGTGCTTCAGCTGGGTCTCCTGTTGTGCCGGCGGGATGTCGAGCAGAATGTCCAGACGGGCGGGACGCGCAAAGTCCTGCGCCAGTTCTCGTGGTATCACCGGCTTGTACGGCGTCGGGGAGTCGCGCGATGCAGTTTTGGCACTACCTGAGAATTTTTGTCCCATGTTCATGCCACGGTTCGGCCGTGTACGTCGCGTTTCTATGTATGGCGCTGTTTGTTTGTGATGATGATGATGGTGGTGGTGATGATGGTGATGGTGTGGAAGAACGCCGCCTTTGTATGAACGACGAATTTCGCAAATTTCGCTTACGTTCGATGCCGTCACGGAGAACCGTGTTCGACGATCACTGCTACCGTCGGCTCGACTGGACGATCCTCTTACTGAGCTACGCACACCACTTTTGTATCTGCAACAAATAAACCACCACATTAGTCAAACCCTTCAACAATAACACGAAGATCAGAAAATTTTTACGTCCAAATTATCCTCGAATATCCCCGTCAGTTACCTCAACAATAACCAATTCAAAAAAACACCATCTTAATTATTTAACTTACTTTACACGATCAAAAACTAATTTTTCTCTTCTTCCATTCCTACCATTTCCATTGACAATACCTTAATGGTTTTTACAAACAATAATCATTATATATTTACTATACTTTATCTATTTACTATCGAAAATTCCAATTAAAAAATGCGCTCAACAAAACAACAATCAGCTGTTAAACGATAAAGAGCGTCTCTTTAATTACAATTACAAGACAAAGAAAGTCATTATTAGACGCAAAATTCCCCCAAATATTAAATCAACAAACGATAAGATTACACATTCGTGCTTTCGTACTCAAATGTAAACATTTATTTTTGGAATTGATAATCGGTTCAATAATCGCACTGAATAAAAGTCAAAAATCGTTGAAAACTTTTCAAACATTATTAGTGTTCGACCGAAACTAGTTTCTTCGGCCGAAACCAAGATTTGTAAATTGCACAGGTTGCTCCATTAGAAAAAAAAATGACGTCATACGAAGAATTTTGAAATTTGAATCAGTCTGAAGATATGTGCGAATTTCTTCTGGATACGTCACGTAGCGCATGAGGCCACCTGTGTATTTTATAAATCTTGGGCCAAAACCGAATTTCGGCATTAGTTTCTATTTAGTTTCTATATATTGCCATTTTTGAAGTGAAAACTTCTTTAGCATTGTTGTGACTTGAAATTTTATGAAACGGAAACGAAAAGCGACAATAAAAAGAGAAACATATACACTAGATGATTCAAAAAAAAAATATATTTTTTCTTGCAAACAGACTGAAAAGTTTTGTTTTGACGTAAAAAGACACCAGTTAAAATTTCAGCTCTTAATATTAAGGTCTTGTCTTTTTAAATATAATAATTAAATTGGGACAATAAGGACGAAGCTTCTTGCGGAATATTATTTATTTAATCGCCAACGTTTCGTCAGTCATTCTTGACTTCTTCAGGTCACTTTTTTTTCCAAGGGCTCAAAATTAAAAATTGGCTCAAAAACGTTGGCGATAAAATAAATAATATTCCACAAGAAGCTTCGTCCTTATTGCCCACAATTTAATTATTATATTAATATTAAGGTTGTCCTCATCGCATTTTTTTATTTCCCACAGGAATTACATGGGAAAAGTTATTTTTACTTCTTCTGATTTTTATACAGTTCAAACTACTATTTAAATAATAAATCTCTTCTATGATCTTTATAGAGAATTAAACTCTCTACAAAAAAGGACTGATAACATTTTTTGATAAGTCCATGTGTTCAAAAGTTATTTAAGATCAGTTTTTTTTTTGAAAAATAAATCTTTATCATTTGTTGACATCTCTCACAAATCAAATTCATGTTTGATAAAAAATTTGACCCCTATTTTAACACTGAAACCAACAGTTTTGGTATAATATACAAAATTCGATCAAATTTTTAAAGAATTGAACTTTGATCTTGAATAACTTTTGAACACATGGACTAATCAAAAAATGTCTTCAGTCCTTTTTTGTAGAGCGTTTAATTCTCTATAAAGATTATAGACGAGATTTTTTATTTAAATAGTCGTGTGAACGGTATAAAAATTAGAAGAAGTAAAAATAACTTTTCCCATGTTATTCTTATGGGAAATAAAAAAATGCGATGAGGACAACCTTAATATTAATATTAGGAGCTGAAATTTTAACTGGTGTCTTTTTACGTCAAAACAAAACTTTTCAGCCTGTTTGCAAGAAAAAATAAAAAAACATTTTTTTTGAATCACCCTAATATACATAAATCTATAAGATTTAACATGAGAAAGACTGAGGTAGGAAACCTGCGTATTACGCTACTTGAGAATGGTTTTCATAGCGACCAATAACAACCGTGTTAAATTGCTTATTATAATTATGACCATAAAGATTTCATTATTTTAATAAAAATTATTTTTTAAGTTTGCCGTAAATAAATACGGAATAATATCATGATTATCCAAAAAAAGTAAAGAAAACAAGGCTATAAAGACGTCAAAACGTTCGACAGAACGTGTTCGTGAATTTCGGGCACGCCGAAAAGCAATTAAATAAGAAAAATAATAGTTCCAATAAGTTTAATAATGATTCGACTGTGCAAAATAGTAAAAATGATGCTAGTAAGTACTTAAATATTTTCCAAATCGCATATTTCGTCCTTAATCAAGAAATTTAAATAAAAAGCTAATTTAAAATTAATTCTGATATCACAAAATATTTCGAACTGTTTTCCAGGTGCTACTCAAACGAATGTAATGTCATGATTATCAAAAAAAGTAAAGAAACCAAAGCTATAAATACGTTAAAACGTTCAACAGAACGAATTCGTGAATTTCGGGCACGCCGAAAAGCAATTAAATAAGAAAAATAATAGTTCCAATACGTTTAATAATGATTCAACTATGCAAAATAGTAAAAATGATGCTAGTAAGTACTTAAATATTTTCCAAATCGCATATTTCGTCCTTAATCACGAAATTTCAATAAAAAGGTAATTTAAAATTAATTCTGATATCACAAAATATTACGAACTGTTTTTCAGGTGCTACTCAAATGTATGTACAGCTGATTCCTTAGGTACTCAAAATTTCGTCGAAATAAAGTTCCTCATGAAGAATTTCGTTAAAAAATTTTTTAACAATATTTTCGGTCATACTATGTTCTCCTTTTGTGAACGATTGGGATTCCAACGAAATTTAAAACCCACAACTTTCAGGACATGAAGATCTTTTATGGATAATAATTACAAATTCTAATGCAAATGATAATATTTTACTGTGCTGCACGTATTTTGCAAGCAATCGAAAAAAATGTAATTCCAACGATGTCCAAATACAAAAGTTTCAAATATTAAACGAAACCTGCATCTTTACTACCACTGGATTTATTTCATACTTCCATAATCATAAGTTCTCGTATCATTTATCGAAAATACAAATTTGGATTCTGGATAAATTTATGTAATATATATGTTAAAAAATCGTAAAATCTCGAAGTTCATCTTCTTTGAAGGTTTCACTTCTACCGCGTGTGAAAAAAAAAACATTGCAAAGACAAAAAAAATAGGAATTTTCGAGAAAAGTATCAAAAATTTCAAATCCCCTGACCTATATGAATCGATCAACGATAAATTAAAACCGATAACATTAACGAAAACCTTATAAAACAGAAAAATTAAAACATAAATCGATTACTCCAAGCCTCTCGCCTGTAAATTTAAAACCCTCTAGTGCCAAACATACTGTTAAACTAAACACAGAAAATCCTTAAATGCAGTTCGACGAACTTACCGAGGGTGCCACCCCAATCATTTCACCACCACCCCATCGTTGTGTATAGTAAAAAGATATTTTTTGAATTAAAATAAAAAAAAAAACTTGACTTAATTCACTGCTAGGCACGGTGCTGTACTAAAACGAGAGCTAACTATACAAAGCCATGGTGATATCCTTTGTTAACGATAGTGCTAACGTTAGCGAATCAATATATTGATTGGTACGCGGCGGTCCCTTTCGGTTCCCTGCTTGTCGCCCGAGCGAACCTCGTTAAAAGTGGATGTTGTTTTTCACAAACGCTAATGCTTTTTGGAGTCGTGTTGCATTTTCACAGTGCAAGCAGTGTTTGTTGCACCAACGCAACATTCGAATATTTTTCAATGAACAAAATTATTATAAGTGAAGGTTTCCAATTTTTTTTCACCTTGAATCCACCCATGGCTTGGCTTGGCTTACCCAATACCACTTTGTACGTATAAACAGGCGGATTGTGAAATGTTTACATCCAACATCTTTCCACTATCAAATTACTGAAATTTTTTTCTTAAACTTGAAAAAAAATAAATAATAAAACCAGCGATTTAGCAGTAGAATATTCAAATAATTGGTCTACAATCACTGGTTTTTCTATGATCTCAACAAATGACTCATAGTTATAAATCAACAGCGGATTTTTATTAATCGCTAAAGATTTAAAGACTTGCAGACAACAAAAACTGATATTATCTACTATCTGCTTATTATTGTTTTGCTAAAATGTATAATTCATTGTTAAAAACAGGTGGTTTCTTCTATATCCAAAGTTTATGAACCAGAAGAAACCATTTTACCAAAATAGTTTCTTACAAGTAGCGATTGATCGCAATGTTTATGAGCCACAAAATTTGATGTCCAATTTCCCTATAAAAACGGTTTTTCCATTATTTTTTTATTTGGTCGGATTTTCCAGGATGAGGTTGAGTCTCAGGATTAATTATGTTTCCTGAGTCCCTACTTCATCTAATGAAGACCAAAGAGCTGGTCACACTTCAGAAATTAATGCACTAAGTATTTTCCGATTATTTCAACTCCAGGACTAGACATCCCAATTTCCCAATAAAAACGGTTACCCATTATTTTATTTTTATTAAGCCAAGTTTTCCAGGATGAGATTAATTGAGCCCCAACTTATGCCTCAAGTCTCAGCACTTATTGGATTTTCTGAGTTCTTACTTCAAGATATGACCAAATAATTCAACAAACGATACACTAAATGTTTTGCGATAATTCCAGTTTAAGGAATTGATATCCCCAGTTTCCAATAAAAAGGGTTACCAATTTTTATTTTATAATAAGCTGGAGTTTCCACAATGAGGATAACTGAGCCTCCATTTTGTATCCCCAGGACTTTTTATGTTTCCTGGGTCCTTACTTCACCTACTAATGACTAAATAGTTGGACGCACTAGGTGCTCTCCCTCTATTTCAGATTCAAGACTTGATATCCCTAGTTCCTCATATATCCATTTATTCCCACAAAACGTGAAAAGCGCTTTTATCCTCTAAAAAAATCTGCATTTTGGATCACCAACATGTAATCCCATTGTATGCAGGTGCATTCTCTTTCTGCAGTGGCAAGTTATTAGGTCCATTTCCACTCTGACCTGCTTTCTTCTAAGACCAAATATTTCAGTAGTTGGGGTTTTCCATCACTCTTTTACTAGACTTTTGCTCGGTGGTATTATAAACTAAGATCCAACCGAAACTGGAGGCCCGAAGTGAATCACTTTTTCTGCATCAACAATGGTGTTAGGTGCCGGAATTTTCATTATAAGCGCCGGCGTCGATTTATCTTCTGTTCAGAGAAGAAAGACTTATACAGAAGTTCAATTCTGTGTTAAAAGCTTTGGCGTTTGGGAAAACCACGTGATTAGAGCTTTTGGTCACCGGCACTTAGATAAAGAAGGGTATTGCAATTTAAAAAAAAAATCTAATTTCATTAAATTATGGTATTAATTAAAAAAAAACTAACATCTATTGCAGATAAATTGTTATAAATATAAATTATACTATTAAACCATTATAAATTTTCGTTAGTATTTGGTAGTTTTATAATGAAAATTTTTAATCTAAAGTCCAACTTTATCGACTTTAAAATTTCGAGTTACCTACTTTGCATTTTTTTTTGCTATACTAAGATTTATCAACTAATAAATCAAAAAATGATTTAGATCGAAAATTTTGTTCAATATTTACGAAGCTATAGAACTTTAAAGTTTAACTAATGAAATTTTAAATAAATTCAACTACAAATCGACTGCTTTAAGTGACACATGGGACAACAAAGCTTTCATTAATTCATCAAAGCTCTTCATTTACGATTGTATAGTAATTCTGTATTTTTTAGTGTTTAAAGTTTTCCTTCTTTTTTTCGAAAATAATAAAGAAATTTGATCAATACAATCAGTACCACCTAATACATCGAAAAACGTGATTTTGATCAAAATTTTTGCTCAATAGTACGAATATTAACAAAGTTATAAAATTTTAAAGTTTGATTAAAGAAATTGTTAATAAATTCGATTAAAAATCGACCGCTTTAAGTGAAACTTGGGACAAAGAATATTCGCACGAATAAAGCTTTGATCAAAGCTCTTCATTTCTGATTGTATAGTAATTCTGCATTTCTTAGAGTTCTATGAGAAATTTCTTAGAACTTTTAGTCAATAAATTAAATGTTGAATAAATTACAAAATACAAATTGAACAAATTAATTCAAGTTAAATGATGAATAACTTTTAATAGAGTGACTTAATCGAAAATTCATTAGAGACCTTTTTTGTAGAGCGTTAAATTTTACGTCAGAATAATTTGATCATAAATCTTTTCATTCGTTTGTTTCTGAGAAAAAAAATTGAAAGTAAAAATTCAAATAATGCCATGTTATAAATGGTAAAAGTAACATGATCCCGGCACGGTTTAATCAAGAAATTAAGAGCTTAATTGTATTGGATAATTTTTTTTTGTATCTTAAACTAAAAATTGAGGGGGCGATCACTATAAAAAAATCAATTTGGGAAATAACGGACACTCTAATAATCAGTACCACGAGAAAAAGACTTTGATATAAAAACCCATAGTTTATATTCCAATACTTTGAATATTTTCCGATGTTTCATCAAAATGGAACCAAATTTCATAGTTTTACAATATATTTTTTCTTTCACTACCCTAATCTATTTACCCCAAAAAATTTTTTTTTTATATCCACAAAAATTTCTACACAAATCAATTGTCTACCATAAAATTAATTCTTAAACACAAAAAACATTAATTTTTTAATACAAAAGGAGTACCATTACACCTATTTCATATACGCACGAGGTGAATACAAATTGTGACCTTCTGCAAATCCGACAAAAAGAAAATCCACAACACCAACTTACTTTCTCAAATACTTGATGAAATAAATTAATCAATTTTTCACTTTCCACTGAAAACTTTTTAACACCTTTCGACCAAAAACTAGCCACGTAAGTTGGTACCAAAAGAAATTTTTGACGAAAACCAAACAAAGATAAAACACTCATTTTCAGAAAACACAACCGAAGGCCACCACAACCTTGGTGAGAGCCCTTTTTTAACGAAGTGGAACAAGGTTTTGTTTTATATATTTTTATAAAATTCTCATAAGACTACAACAATTAAAGAAAAAAACATTCCTTGAAGACGAAGAAAATCATTTCACTGCACTCTTCTTCAAAATTTTCCGAAGAGATTTACAGAACAATTTTTCATTGTTGCTTCGCCTTAACTATACGTTTAAATGAAAAAAAAACAAGACTTGAACGATCGACGATCATTCCAACAAAGCAAAAACCAAGAAAAGTTTATTTTCAGTACCATTTGCAGTGCAGGAGGCCAAAATGGAAGAATCCAAAATCGGAAGGTTAAGACCATCTGCGCGTAAAAAATTACATACGTTTTTTTTTTTCTTCATTTCCCTCAATGAAACGATGCTGGGGAACAAATCACTCCAAACATGTAATAAATCCATTGAAAAGGAAAACCGACAACAATGCCAACAATGAAAAACTATCAATTACAAGTTTGTAATACCAAATAAAACAAAGAACTTGTTTACAAATTTTTCACTTTATTGTTAACTCATACCTATTATTCATTGTTTACGATGCCAATTTTTTATTGTTAAACGGAAAACTAGAACCAATGATAACTATTTTTTTTTTCAACAAACTATTCTATGGCAATAATTATGATTCTATTGAGCCGCATGCGGCTCGTGGTCCCCTGATTATTTTCCCTTGAAAAACCCAACGAAAACTATTGAAGAATTTCGGAAATTTTACCCCGAATTTTATCAAATAAAAAAATTTATGTTGCAGAATATTTTAGATAAAAAATCATCCAGACTTATCCATTAAAACTATAATCCCCAGAAAGCCAGAGCTTTCAGCTCCCAACAATCATCCATAGAAAACAGTACAGTAACTACAAAGACTTTCCTCTAACAAACTTCTACAAAGTGTAGCGCACTCTATATTCATTTTCCTAGCAATACGTACGTTTCAATTTTGGAAAAGTGAGAAAAATGACAAGGATTTTTTTTTTCTCGTTGAAGAATTCGTTGAAACATTCATTTTTCTTGATAACTTACATAATTGGTGATTGAAGTTAAGTTAAGTTGAAAGCCTTGAAAGTTGAAACCAAGTCATGGAAAGTCAGAAAATCAATAGAACGACACTTGCGTTTTCTTTTCTACATATATCGCACACTACCATAGAAGAAAAACGCTTAACATTCACATATATACGACAACTAAACTCCTCAAATTTCGTTTTTCGTGTTTACTTACTTGCCACACTATATTTAATTACACATAGTAGGCATAGACGAGGAAAATCGATTTTCTTCTGTTTATTTCGATGTGCCATTGTTACCAGTGCTTCCTGCTTTTGTTTTTCCCTAATCAACAATCTTGATTTCTTCGTTTTTTTTTAAAATTTTCTTCCAACTAAAACTTAACATTTAAAGTTGATTTTTTTTTAAAGTTTTATAAATATAGAATGAAAGATATATTTATTTTTATTATTTCCAATTGATAAGATGACGTCAGCGTTTATTTGTATTAAATGATTCATATACGAACTTTGCAAATTTTACATGCCTAACATCAATTCCAGTATCTACTCAAATATTTATTGTTATCGTAATGAAAAAAAAAAATAACGTAACAAAGTATTTATTTTTTTATGATAAGAAAATATATTTTCTTTGAAAGATTAAAATAACGTGTTAAAGTATTCAAAGTTTCATAACCTTATGAAGAAACTTTAACGAATCTGCTATAATATGTATTCTCTATATAAACAGTGCGATAACAGATGTGAGCATAAAAATTCGCAGATATTTTCATATCGTTCATAAAATGTGTTCCAAACAAAAACGACAGTTGATAAAACAAAAAATTGTTTATGTGATGTTTGTAATTGAATTCGGTTATATTAAAAAGTGGACTTTTGTATTTAAGGCATTTACGATCATTTAAAACTGAGTTTTTAAAAAAGAGTATGTAATTCCCCTGTCTCCGAATATCTTTACACATGATACCTAATTTTTGCTTCAACAAAACTTTCTTGACTTTTCAAACCAAAATTTGTTTTTTTTTTTCAATAATTTTTTTATTTGTATTTTATTAAACTTTTTCAATGTAATTCTAGCAGTCAGGCTCACGGTTTTTAAAGGGATCAGTATGTAATTCCCCTGAACTAGCTGAACCTCGCTATTACCATACCAAGGCTCTAGGAAAATGTAAAAAGTACAAGAGATTTTCTAAAAATTATACCTGCTGAAATTTGTGGATGATATTAATAGAAATGAAATTGAAAAGTTGTTACGCAAATGTTGACGTTTGCCACATTTTCTACCTTATATCTTTAGGGTTGTGAATTTTCCAAAATTGTACCAAAATAACTACGAAATTATCCCTCTAAAATCTTCCGACTAGCAACGACAAGAATAGTTGCAATATCAATATTTTTTTCTTGTCAAAATCCTCGATAATTTACTTCTAAATTTGCACTGTTTTCTCGATTAACTGAATTATTAGGAACACTAGAATCACTAAAGATCTACGAATACAGGCACAATTATTAAATTTTGAATAAATCTTAATGGTTTAATTACAGCCACAATATCAAGATGGTTTGTATTAAAAAATCAGGAAAACACCTACAATAATACAAAATTTTCCTGCACCATGCAATTCCCCTTGCCTTAATATTATCGAAAATATATGGAATTCCCAACAAACTAGAGCAAGTCCCGATTTTTCTATCTTTTGTTAGATCTACTAAAATTTTAAGTAACTAATAAAATGACTAATTCAAGGGTCTAACATTACAACTGAAATTTTGAATAAATCTTAATGATTTAATGATAGCCTTGATATCTAGATTATTTCAATATAGTTTGTATTTAAAAAAATCAAGAAAACACCTTCAATATTTCAAAAAATTTCCTTCGCCATGCAGTTTTCTTTGTCTTAATAATGTCAAAAATTTGTAGTCCTTGAAGAACCATAGCTAGTCAAGATTTTTTCTCATTTTAGTTTTATTATTAAAATTATAATTAACTAAAAAAATAATTAATTTAGGGATGATGTAAATGATTTAATAATAATTTCAATCTTTATATTATTCAAAAAATAATTGGTACCAAAAAATGAAGCAAACGCCTATATTTCCAAAATTTTCCCTCACCATTCAGTTCTCCTTGCCTTAATATTATCGAAAATGTATGGAGTTCCTTACAAACTAGACCAAGTCCAGACATTTCCTATATTTTGTTAGATCTACTACAAATTTTGAATAACTGATAAAATGACTAATTCTGGGATCTAACATTTCAAAAATAGTTTGTATGAATCTTAATGATTTAATAATAGTTTGAATCTCTAGATTATTTAAGTATATGTAGTTTGTATTAAAAATCAATAAAACACCTGTAATATTTCAAAAATTTCCTACACCATGCAGTTCTGCTTGCCTTAATATTATCGAAAATTTAAGAAATTCCAAAAAACCAAAGTGTAAGTCTAGGTTTTTTCTCATCTTTAGTTACATGTCCTAAAACTTTAAATAACTGATATAATAACTAATTTAGGAATCTAACATTTCAAATAAAATTTTGAATAAATCTGAATGATTTAATGATAACCCCAATCTTTAGATTCTTTAAATAAAGTTTATATTATGGTAAAAAAAAATCAAGAAATTACCTATAATATTCCAAAATTTTCCTTCCCCATGGAGTTTCTCTTGCCTTCATACTATCGAAAATTTATCGAGTCCCTCAAAAACCATAGCAAAGCTAAAATTTTCCACACTTTTTTGTTAAATGTTGAAAAATTTTCAATATCTAATAAAATAATTAATTCATGGATCAAACATTTCAACTGAAATTTGAAGAAAAATTGTTTTCATAGTAGCTTTAATCTCTATATTATTTAAGTATGATTAGTTAAAAAAATCAAGAAAACTCCTACAATGTTTCCGAAATTTCCTTCCCAATGCAGTTTTCCTTGCCTTAATATAATCGAAAATTTATGGAGTTCCATAAGAAATTTAGATTTTTTCTCATGTTTTATTGGATCTCCTAAAATTTTAAATAACTGATAAAATGACTAATTCAGGGATCTAACGTTTCAACTAAAATTTTGAAAAAATTTTAATGGTTTAATGATAGCTTCCATCTCTAGATTATTTAAGTAGTTATATTAAATAATATAATAATTAAATAATAAGATTATATTAAATAAATCAATAAAACACCTACAATAATTCACAATTGTTCTTCACCATGCAGTTCCTCTTACCTTAATATTATCGAAAATGTAAAGTCCCTGAAATACCATAGCAAGTCTAAATATTTTCTCATATTTTATTAGATGTCCTAAAATTTTAAATAACAAATAAAATGATTAATTTAGGGATCCAACATTTAATTTCTCAGATGATAATATCCAACGAAATTTGTTTCAATATCACAATATGCTGGTTTTCTACTCAGTATTAAGTCGTGTAGCTGACAAAATTAAGAAAAAAAATCGTGGAAAACTTACTCGGAAAAAAATTATTAAAGAATATCAAAAAAAATCATTTAAGTTCTTTAAATTTGAAAAGGAAAGAAATCACGATTTTTGGACTTGAAAATTAACCAAGTCATTATTTTGATATATTAAAGACATCGATATTGAAGTCCTATTTTTAAGCCCATGAGCTTATAATTTAAACGAAAAACTTTCATTTTACCCTTTTAAGACCTTAAGACAGAACTTTAAAAAAATATTCATAACTCAAAATAAACCTTTAAATTCCTACTCTTGGTTTTAAAGAATTTTTTTTGAAGCTTTTTTCGATCAATATTTCTAGATTTTCAGTAAGTACATCTTAAAAACAAGAAAAGGATTCTTAAAGAACCACGTCATCGTATTTCTGTCGATTTTTCAAAAAAAAATCCTTCAGAAAGATATTAAAGCATCAAAGTTGAAAATGATACTAAAAATGAAAATCTACGGTTTCTTAAAGCTGTGAAAAGTATGAAAACCTTATGTACCTAAAGTTTCGAAAAGATCAAATCTTTAGAGCTTTATTGAAAGAAAACTTTAAAAAAAATATAATTGGGATTACTTCACCTATCTTCAACGCATAATTTCTTGTTCTTTTGCATTGGTAAAATATTTCAACAAAGGCTTAAAATTTGAGTCGTGTATGATGCAATTTCTTACATCGTATAAGGGATGCACCCTAAAAATTTCGCAAATCTACCTGCGATTTAAGTTGAGGCTTGATTCATCCAACAGGATATAGATTTTAGAAATAATTGATTTACAATGAACTCGAAATCTTTCACTATTCATTCTTGTGATGAACAAACTATCTATGTACCTACAAGTTTATAAAAAACTCTTATATTTGATCAAAAAAATTGGCTAATTTTACTTTGATCAATGACTCAACAATTCCAATTACCCAGTAACAATTAGTGGCAATCTCTTCCGTTGTATTGCATCATTCGTTTCGAATGAATCGAAATAAAAATATTGATTTTTCCCGCGAGACAATAACATTTTAATTATCGTCTCCAATGTCTGCCTGAATCTCTGACATGGTCTTTCATGTACAATCTAAAGCAGACAACCTCGAACCTTGATATAATGATGTGAAAGCCTGTGTGTGTATGTAATGCGATTCATCATATTGCACATCAAAAAAAAAAAGAAAAAAATAATTGATAATAACAATAATTAGTAAGTGGGAGAAACAAGGCAAGGAAATGCATGTTGAAAAGAAAAGGCTACAATGATAACGAAGACGGGTGAGTGATGTTGGTGAATAAGAGGAGGTTTATTCACATTTCATGTGCGATAGTTGAATTGATGTCGTTTGACAATGGACGTTAAAAGCGGCAGATGTATTGGTCGGTATGACGGCATAGATGGAAATCGTCAGTCGACTATATGGATATGTCGTCTTTAATACTGGGGAGTGGCCCACGGTGTGGATCGATGCGACAGTCCATAGTATAGTGTAAAGACGACGACGATGACGACGTCGACGTCGCTTTTATACGCCGCCCGTTGCGGCCTTGCGGGGGCGTCCATCTCCGCAGCCTCTTTTTCGCTACTACTACATACTAGGTTTTACACAATCTGGGCCAACAACACCAATATCAACATTACACTTTACATATATCCACATACAAAAACATATGTAGTTTGTACCTATGTAAAGGTATGTTTTCCTAGTATATAGTTGAACCATACCATCGATTTTTATGTTTTTACAACAAAAAAAAAGCTCAACAAGCTTTACTGTATTCTCAAAAGTTCAACTAAAACATCATACATTCTGTTCTACTTAAATTTTTACACTAAAACTTTGAATATTTATTCGGTTAATTTGTACAAAAATTTTCGCAGTTGAAGACTGACTTTGAACAGTTATACTATGTATACAATAGGGTGGGTCAAAAAAATCGATTATTTTCTTTTTACAAGTGACACGGAAAAATGGGTTGCTAGACACCTTAAAAAAATTCTCACCAAGTATGAGCTCTTAATTTGAATAGGAAGATCCTCCGCATCGCAGTTTTGTATTTTTTTCTCAGTCCAATAGAAAAAAATTCATACCTCATCATTTATCGATTGTACTGAAAAATGTTCTGAAAGAATTTCTTAGGAAATTTAATGCTCTACAAAAAAGGTATTCTATATTTTTTCCGTAAGCCTCACCATTTGAAAGATATTTAGGTTTTAATTTTGATTATTTTAAGACAAATTTCATTTTTGTTTATGAATTTTATAACTCCACAATAAATGACTCTTATACAATGCGCAATACATTTTTTGTTGGAAATTAATTGCTCTATAAAAAAGGTTTCTTATGTTTTGGCGATTAAATTAACCGTTCAAAAGATATTCATCATCAAAATTTCATGTGTACGGATTTTAAAAGTTTTTGATGAGATATTCGAATAATTTCAATTTAAATTATAATTTTTGAGAAAATTTTCACGAATTTTAGTTTTTATCAACTGAGAAACTTCAAAATATTTTTCAAATTTTTTTTTATGCTCAAGTATATTTGTCCCCATTTAAAAAAAATAAATTGTACATTATTTATCGCTTAGTTAAATATTTATTAATAAAAAAAGTAAAGTTTTCATTATACATATATTATGATATATTTCAGTATAAAAAAAAAAAAACTTGAAAAATATTTTCAAGTTTCTCAGTTGATAAAAACAAAAACTCGTGAAAATTTTCTCAAAAATTATAAATTAAATTGAAATTATTCGAATATCTCATCAAAAACTTTTAAAACCCATACACAAGAAAGTTTGATGATGAATATCTTTTGCAGGGTTAATTTATTCGCCAAAACATAAGAAACCTTTTTTATAGAGCAATTAATTTCCAACAAAAAATGTATTGCGCATTGTATAAGAGTCATTTATTGCCGAGTTATAAAATTCATAAACAAAAATGAAATTTGTCTTAAAATAATCAAAATTAAAACCTTAATATCTTTCAAATTGTGAGGCTTACGGAAAAAATATAGAATACCTTTTTTGTAGAGCATTAAATTTCCTAAAAAAATATTTCAGAACATTTTTCTGTACAATCGATAAATGATGAGGTATGAATTTTTTCTATTGGACTGAGAAAAAAATACAAAACTGCGATGCGGAGGATCTTCCTATTAAAATTAAGAGCTCATATTTGATGGGAATTTTTTTAAGGTGTCTAGCAACCCATTTTTCCGTGTCACTTGTAAAAAAAAAATAATCGATTTTTTTGACCCACCCTAGTATACAATATAAAGAATATTGTGTATTTGTGATGATTCATCACAAAGCAGTTACGGAGTGATCCAAACTACTTGATGACCACTGAGGAAGATTGCTTGGCAATCGAAATAAATATCTGGGCAATATGTCACGTATATAATTTTGTTTGAATTTCTGTTCAAATTTATGTTTATGATATGATTTTTATATATTATTATATTAAATTATACTATATAAATTGGACCGCAATATATTCTATATATTGTATACACAGTAAATCGTTAATCGATTAATGGATAATTTGAGGAAGAAAAAGTAGTGATACTACCTTAATTTCTAAGAACAAAACACGAAAGAAAGAATCCTTCGAAAGTCAATAGCAATTCTTTCCATAAAGAATCAAAGGAAGAAAACATTTTGGGAACCTCTAGCAAAACCATATTTAAATAATGACCACCATTCATTGACATTGAAACAAATTATAAATTGATTTCCAGAAAAAAAGCATTGGTAACAAAAATTCTTAGAAACCACTCAAGACATATTATGTTCTCCTAAATTTAGATACATAAAAAATCAACGTAACAATGATATCTTTTTAAAGCATTGACGCTTTTCCGCATTGAAAATGAATAAATTTTAATTATATAATTTCATTGCCAACAATTGGCACTTAAGCTAACATTACCACAATATATTATAAAACAAAACCTCACAACAACCACAAAGTTTTCAAAACATGAAAATTGAATTATTCAATCATTGAGTTATGCAATTGTAATTGCATTAATTGTTGTTCATTTATGGGATGAAATGAAAATTGGAATTGCACTTAATATGCATATTCTAAACCATTACCAATAATGAATATGGGTTAGTAATTTTAGGTTTATTTATTTTAAATTTCAAAATCGTTCTTCCCGAAATTAAAGATAGGAAATTTTTTAAACATTGATTTTTTCCAAGCTTTTATTGTTGCCAGAAATTAAGAAAATTCCCTCACTTTCCAAGTCCAAGTTAAACTCAAAAAAATTTCCTGTTACTTTTCCAACAATAGACACAAGACTAGAAAATAACTGACCAAAAAATTATGCTTAAAAGTTTTCCTGCTTGTTCTTCAATTTCGATTTTATTAAACTTTAACGTTAAAGCATCGATTTCTAAGAGCTTTGGGCTTAGCATGCAATAAATACGGCAACAATATCAGGAAACTCGGAAAATTAGGGAATAGCAGGGAATATTGTTTACATTAAACTTTAAAGAATGGAATTTCAAAAGCTGAGAATTAGACAATGAAGTTTCAATGATTCAAGGAAACTTTGACGAAAATTCTTTAGAATTGTATCACTAATTCCCTGATAATCCAAGGTAGAAAAGAAAAATTCTTTTAGACAAAAGATTTTCCTCACGATTGCCTTCAATTTTAAATAGTAGCAATTCTGTTTTATCATGGAAAATTCATTGCATTAAGTTCTTAAAACTTCCTCAACTTTAAAGTTTACCAAAACCATTGTCTGGTGAAATTGTTTGGTGAAATTTGAACCCTCAACCATCTTTAAATCGTTTCTACTGAAAAATTTTATATCTGCATTATAATATGTGCATTATTACATCATAACGCCTATATTTTCATAACAACAACATAAAAAAAAAATCACAATTCAATAATCTAAGTCAACAATTAAGTTTTGGATTAGGGTTCTATACTTTCTTGAGGAAACAACTTTGACCAAATCGATTGTTGATTTGATCGACTTTTATTATAAGAAAATTTGGATTTTTTTTTCAAATTGTGACATATGGCCAAATATACCTTTATGAAATCAATACTGATTGTTGTACTACAACTAGCCTGGCATCCACAACTTCGTCGATGTGGCTCATTATTCACAAAATAAGATATTTTTTTAACATTATTAAAGTAAGGAAAAATCAATTTTTAGTTCTGAAAAGTGCATATTTTGACTTATAAAAAATTTTTTAATTTTAATAAACAAATGAGAATTTAAAATAACAATAATGAACACAATTTTACGCATTTTCCGCCACGAAAAACATTTTTCTACCCTAAAATTGGCTCTTAATCTTTTTCCTATGGAATAGAGATTAATTGCGTTCAGTGTTTGTAAAAACTAAGATTTTCATTAATCATTTCAATTCTAAGTCTTTTAATACAAATAAGGAAAAGTGTTTTTCCAAACGATCAAAATATAATATATATAATGCAATTTGAAGCTAGATGTAGTGAATAATTGAAAATTAGGAAAATTATTTTTATTTTCTAAAATAACATGAGTGATTTTGATTTTTTTGGCATCTTTAAATTAATATTTCTATCAAGTAAAGTTAAATATTAATAGCTACATTATAGTTTGATATTACTTTAGAACTTTTATAAAACATTTAAAATTATTTTTGATACATATGTATTAGGTATTTTTGCATTTTTTAATGAGTAATTCTAAGATATATTCAAGTAAAATTAAAAATTAACAACTGTATTAAGTTTTGCTATTACTGTAGAACTTTTATAAAACATTTTAAGTTATTTTTAAAAGATGTGCATTATGATTATTAAATCAAAGACTACATTTAACTTTTTGCAACAATTAAGACGATTGAAATCACTACAGAACTTCAACTTACATTTATATTTCAATTTCAACTTTATATTTCAAGAATTCAACTTCCATTTTCCCAAAAATTTCATGCTTTTAAAATTTTAAAGTGAAAGAGTGCCAAACCTACAAAATTTCACTAGAATGTGTATCTTCAATTTCAACACGAATTTTCTGACTTTCCAGACCGAAATTCGCTATTTTCCCTGAACTAACTTACAAAGAAAAACTTCCCAATTAAAAAAATTAGTCAATTTAAAACAATTCGGGTATTTAAAATCAATTGCAGAGAGATCCTTTACAACAGTCTCTAAAATTTTCAAGTGAAAAAGTGCCAAACCCACAAAATTTCACTAGGATGTGTATCTTCTATTTCAACACGAATTCCTTGACTTTCCAGATCAAAATTCACTTTTTTCCCTGAACTAACTAATAAAGAAAAACTTCCCGATTGAAAAAATATAATCAATTAGCTTTTAAAACAATTCGGCTTTTTATAATCAATTGCCGAGAGATTCTTTACAACAGTCTCTAAAATTTTAAAGTGAAAGAGTGCCAAACCCACAAAATTTCCCTAGGATGTCTATCTTCTATTTCAACACAATTTCCCTGACTTTCCAGACCGAAATTAACTGTTTTCCCTGAACTAACTCATAAAAAAAAACATCCCGATTAAAAAAAATTAATAAATTTCTTTTAAAACAATTCGGCTATTTATAATCAATTGCGAAGAGATCCTTTACAACAATCTCTAAAATTTTAAAGTGAAAGAGCGTTAAACCCACAAAATTTCACTAGGATGTGTATCTTCTTTTTCAACACGAATTCCCTGACTTTCCAGACCGAAATTCACTTTTTTCCCTGAACTAATTTATAAAGAACATCATCCCAATTAAAAAAAATTAATCAATTATCCTTTAAAATCAATTGCGGAGCAATCCTTTACACCAGAGGTCACCAAAGTGGTTGTTTTCGAAAAAAAATCGTTAGTCTAAATGGATTTCAATTATGAATCTAGTGGTCCCTAATTATTTATGATGATCTCAACATTTTTTCCAACCAAAAAGTTTTGGATTAGACCCAATAAAATTCCCCGATTAATAGATACCAATAGCCAAAGTTTGGACCAGATGACTCACGATGGCCATAGATAAAACCCACTTTTTTCTCGGAATACATTGAAAATTCCAAACTGATCAATTTTCTTTAATAACAAATTTATATGTTATTTACAAATAACAAAATGCTTCAACAACAGTTTGTGAATTTTCAACAATTTTTGGCAATACGGAAAAGAAAAACAAGGTTTTTCCTATCAAGATCACAAAAATGTACACTCATGGAAAATGTGCAATTCCTCCAACATGTACCCCATTGTTTTACGTGTAAATTTATCCATCGTTCTACAACACAAACGGCAATAAGTATACTCAGGATGGATGGATAAAGGTTTCTTTGTTAAACGGATTTTTTCCATCGAAATTGTACATCTTGGGAAGAACAGCTGCTGCCGTTGTTGTTGGTGATAGTGGTGGTGGTGGTGGTTGGTGTCGGTGTTGGTGATCATTTTGTAATGGTGGTTGTTCAACTACAATAATAATACTCTACGTATATAGGTTTAAGGCTTTTGTCTTGTCATGCCCTTGGACAACCTGATCAGCCTGTATAGTTGAGTCGAACCGATCATTGACCCAACAATGTAACCACTCAGCACACCATCGCATCATCATCACTATCATCATCATCATCAGCATCACCATCGTATCGCCCGGATGTGTTCAATCAACTTTACACAAAAATTAAAATATGTAAAACAAAAAGTTCCTCCAATAGTTCTATACCAGAAGAAAAAAAATCCAACCACATGAACATAAAATCCCAAAACTTCAGGTAGTAACCGAAATCAAATCTTACACATACACATATAGAGGTACAATCCATTTCAACTCGTTTCAGCAGGTAAAGCTCAGACCTCAACAATTCCTCTTTTAGAATCTTTCCAAAACCAAAAACACAATGCAATGATCGAGCCAGCCTTGAAACTGGATCAAACTTCTACAATGCGTCATTAATTTACAAATAATAAAAAAAAAACTTTCCAGTCTCCAACTAGACAATTCCATTAAAATTTTACCCAAAAAAAAAAACACCTGTTAGAGTCCCATAGAACTTCAATTTGGGGTACAGAGAAAAAATTATAAAAACCAACTAACCTTCTCCTAGCCAACTCCATTTTATTGAGTTATTG